>CM076848.1:18242843-19677065 GCA_039519185.1 Astragalus membranaceus | reverse complement strand
CTGCTTGATGTCATGATACCAAGGTTTATCATCTCCGCTATCTTCAATTGCTGCGCAGGAGTAGGAGTGTGCCGGCAAACCTCGATGCTGGATTCTGATCTGGGTCAAGTTCTTATCACAATTGACATTAAACATTGAAGCTAAAGTGGCCAGTGCATCAGCCAACTGATTCTCTCTGCGAGGAAGATGTTGAAACGTGATTTCTTCGAAGGATTCAACCAGTTCTCGGATGTAGTCCCTGTACAGTATCAACTCAGGATCTCTGGCTTCCCAATCTCCGTTCACCTGATGGATAACTAAGCTGAGTCTCCGTACACATCTAATCTTTTAACTTTCCAGTCCAGAGCTGCCTGAATACCCAGAATACATGCCTCGTACTCCGCAATATTATTTGTGACATAGAAGCTCAATCTAGTAGTGAACGGTATGAAGCGATTGTCCGGGGACACCAGCACTGCCCCAGCCCCGTGCCCATAGCTGTTGGAAGCACCGTCGAACACTACTCTCCACCTTTCATTTTCTGGGGACTTTCCTTCTTCAAATAAAGCCAGAATGTCCTCATCTGGGAAATCACACTGCATCGACTGGTAATCTTCAATAGGCTGATGTGCCAGGTACTCAGCTAGCGCACTACCTTTGATGGCCTTTTGAGTGACATAAAGAAGATCATATTCTGACAACTGCACCTGCCACCTCGCAATTCTTCCTGTAAGCGCAGGCTTCTCGAAGATATACTTGATGGGATCCATCTTTGACACCAACCAGGTGGTGTGACTTAACATATATTGCCTCAAGCGGTGAGCAGCCCAAGCCAAGGCGCAACAAGTCTTTTCTAGTAACGAATACCTCGTCTCACAATCGGTGAACTTCTTGCTCAGATAGTAAATTGCGTGCTCTTTCTTGCCAGTTTCGTCATGTTGCCCTAACACACAACCCATTGAATTTTCTAGCACGGTCAGGTACAGGATCAAAGGTCTGCCATGCACCGGGGGCATTAAAACAGGCGGATCTTGCAGGTATTTCTTAATCTTCTCGAAAGCTTCTTGGCAATCATCATTCCACCTAGTCTCTCGATTCTTGCACAACAATTTGAAAATCAGCTCACATGTGGCAGTTAATTGGAAGATAAACCTGGAAATGTAGTTCAGTCTTCCGAGAAAACCCCGAACTTCTTTTTCGGTCTTAGGAGTAGGCATCTCGAGAATTGCACGCACTTTATCTGGGTCAACCTCTATCCCCTTTTGACTGACAATGAACCCCAATAGTTTTCCTGATCTCACCCCAAAGGTGCATTTGGCCGGATTTAACCTGAGCTTGAACTTTCTCAACCGTTCAAAGAGCTTCCGCAAATTAACAACGTGCTCTTCATCTGTTCTGGACTTTGCGATCATGTCGTCCACGTACACCTCGATCTCTTTGTGCATCATATTGTGGAATAACGTGACCATAGCTCTTTGGTAAGTAGCGCCGGCATTTTTCAACCCAAACGGCATGACCTGATAGTAGAACGTCCCCCAGAGAGTTGTGAAAGTAGTCTTCTCCATATCCTCAGGAGCCATTTTAATCTGATTATACCCTGAATACCCGTCCATGAAGGAGAAAAGGGAGTGCTGTGCTGTGCTGTCTACTAGGACATCAATATGAGGCAAGGGAAAATCGTCTTTGGGACTGGCACGATTCAGATCTCTGTAATCAACACACATTCTAACTTTCCCGTCCTTTTTGGGCACTGGCACAATGTTAGCAACCCACTGTGGATACTTGGCTACGGCTAGGAAACCAGCGTCAAACTGTTTCTTCACTTCGTCTCTGATCTTTAAAGACATCTCGGGCTTCATCCTCCTTAACTTCTGTTTAACCGGAGGGCACTCAGGCTTGACTGGCAGCTTGTGCACCACTATGTCAGTATCTAACCCGGGCATATCTTCATACGACCATGCAAAGACATCAATGTAGTCGCGCAAGAGTTGAACCAACTTCTCATGCTCACTCTTTTTCATTGAAGTGCCAACCTTGACTTCTTTCTTTTCGCCCTCTGTGCCTAAATTGATGATCTCAATAGCTTCCCCATGTGGCTGAATAACCTTCTCTTCTTGCTCAACCATTCTCATCAATTCTGGTGGAGCTTCCCAGTCATCCTCAGCATCCTCCTCAGCTTGATTAACGGGGTAATCAAAATTAACATATGAACCGCCGGCATCATTATTTTTAGAGGTATTCATTTTAGATCTGCATTTGCGGGAATAGAAAAGCAATGAACGAGCAAAAATAGAGACACAAAATGAAGACGCAAAAAGCTATTTTATTCATTTAAAAATTCAAAACTACATTTATTGATAGATGATATCTAAAAGCAAACATGCATGCCCCTATGAAAATATCCTAAGGCCTTGGGCAGAGCCAAAGGATTTGCATTACAAAGATCATTACTCTGAAATGAAAACAACAGGGAAATCAACGATCTTCCAGTTGCCGATGTCTTCTCCTGCAACACTGCGACGAACCAGGCCTCGATCCACGCCTCCTTCAACTAACTCTTCCTCGATGACAGCTATCTGATTAGGGTTCAGCATGCCAACACTCCTGAAATTCCGATTGAGGTCATCTATGGGGACCCTCATCAATCGGGGCTCTCTCCCCTGAAGCCTAGCCAATCTCTTCTCACGCTTTTCCTCAGCCATTCTTTTCTTATCAACTGGAGTGGGCCAGTAACCTAACCCGCATCTGTCCTTGTATTCTCGCAGATGCACAGGTGACAGAATTCCTTGCTCAGATCTTCCTAGCCCCTTCCCAATCTGATAGCCACTCTTCAGCATAACTTTCGCTACCATAATATCAGCATTGGACCATTTGGGTACCGGTACTGGGGATTCTTCACTTACGAACATAGCGTTCGCAATTTCTAGGGATTGAAAGGCGGATTCGAGGGATTCCTCTGCAGCTTCAATATAATGAGAGGGGACAGGTTTGCTGACTGTGAACTCTTCCTCCCCATAGACAACTACAAGCTTATCGTCGACTATAAACTTGAGTTTTTGGTGAAGTGTTGAAGGGACAGCGCCTGCTGCATGGATCCAAGGTCTCCCCAAGAGACAGCTGTACGAGGACTCAATATCCATAATTTGAAAAGTCACACAGAACACCTCGGGCCCTATTTGCATTGGGAACTCCATTTCCCCTATGACTTCTTTCTTAGACCCATCAAAAGCTCTGACCAGGGTTGAGCTGGGTTTCATGTAGGAACAATCCACCTCCAACTTGTTCATCGTTGATCTGGGCATAACATTCAATGAGGATCCATTGTCAATGAGAACCCTGGAGAGTGTATATTCACCGCACTTCACTGAGATATGCAACGCCTTATTGTGCCCCTTCCCCTCTGGGATGAGCTCATCATCAGTGAAAGTAATGCAATTAGATGCAACGATGTTCCCAACTATACCATCCAACTGATTGACAGTAATATCTTGGGCGACGTGGGCCTCATTCAGCACTTTAACCAAGGCGTCACGGTGGGCTTCTGAGTTTAGTAGTAGGGACATGATGGAAATTTTGGCTGAGGTGTGGTGTAGCTGGTCCACCACTTTGTAGTCGCTCTGTCGCATTATCTTCAAGAATTCAGCAACCTCTGGGTCTGACACCTTCCTATTTATCACCGGCTCCGGCTCTACATTCTTTCCTTTTCGGATTCTCTCTTCTGTTGCCCTAGAAGGATCCTCTTCCTGAGCTTGGGGAACATACACACGCCCACTTCTAGTTACCCCGCTACTTCCTGCAATATTGGTGACGTCGAGAGCAACTCGAGATCTTGGAGCTGGAATTGGCACACTGTAGCTCCATGGGACATCAGTGTTCTTCTGGCTAGGAGCTGGAACTGGGATCACAATAGTCTTTGGTCTTGCCGCAGCCGAATTCCGACTGTATGGCACCTCGATAGGTCTCTGCGCATCTCTGCCTCCTTCTGATTGGAGGGTCAGGACATCCTCCTCTCTCCCCTGTATACCTACCTGGATGACGTGGCGGTCCATCAGATCCTGTAACACCACCTTGAATGCTTCACATGCTTCTACACAGCTGACATTAGCACAAACTCCTTTCTGAACACAACCCATCCTAATAATCCCGCATTTGCACAATTCTGCATGAATGATTTCTAGGGGAGTCTGAATATCTTCTACTGATCTGATTAGGGACTGCTCTTTCATATCCATGATTGCATTAGTGGCATGCTTCCCGTGACCAGGTAGTGGATTAGTCGTGATATTTGGGTCCTCCTGCTTGAAAGTTATGCCCTTTTTGTCTATCAAGTCCTGCACCACTATCTTGAAGGCTTTGCAATCCTCCACAACGTGCCCAACTGCCCCTTCATGGAAAGCACAGGTACTATTGGGGTTGTATCCTCTGAAGTAAGGTGGTTGAACAGGTTTCATGGGTCTTGTATTGATGAGCTTATTGGTGATGAGGTAGTTGAATAGGTCTGTGTATGACATGGGAATTGGGTCAGAGGTTGTTCTATTTTGATAGGTATTTTGGTGGTTGCTTTGGTTGTTGTTTTGGAATTGATGGGCTGTTTGTGTGGGAGTGGGGACTGGGATGTTGGGTGGCTGGTATGGTGGGCTGATAGTGATGGCATTGGTTTCCCCCTCTTTCTTTTTGGGAAAGCCGGAGAATGGCTTCTTTTGGAAACTTGTGTTACTTGTGGACCCCTGTGCAATCTTTCCACTTCTCAATCCGTTCTCCAATCTCTCTCCCACAATCACCACATCTGAAAAATTGGATGATGCACTGTTGATCAGACGATCATAATATAGCGGTGGTAAGGTTTCCATGAACATAGAAACCAATTCTTTGTCTAAAAGAGGAGGTGTGACTTGTGCTGCCAAAGCCCTCCATCGCTGGGCGTACTCCTTGAATGATTCGTTCTCCTTCTTGCTCATATTCTGCAGCTGTGTTCGGTCTGGCGCCATGCCCGTATTATATTGATACTGCTTGAGGAATGCATCTGCTAAATCCTTCCAGCAGCGGACTTGGGACGACTCTAACTTCATATACCAATTAAGGGATGCCCCAGCAAGACTATCTTGGAAGCAATGGATTAGCAATTTGTCATCACGGGAGTAGGTAGACATCTTCCTACAATACATCGTTAAGTGACTCTTTGGGCAGGTCGCACCTCTGTACTTGTCAAAATCGGGGACCTTGAATTTTGGCGGCAACACCACATCAGGTATAAGGCATAAGTCTCTGGCCTCCCTAGCCATGGAGCCAAAGCCTTCAATCATTCTTAGTCTTTCTTCTAGCATCTGGAACTGCTCTTTGGTCTGTTGGTGCTCAGCGGAATAGACTCGAGGGGAATGAATTACACCATAGGGAGGTGGAGGCATTGAGTGCTGAGCCTGAGGGTAAACGGAGTTTCCGGATACGAAGCCTTGAGTCTGTGGAAAGGCAGCTGGTTGTGGAGTGAGGTTCTGAGGAGTAGGCTGAGGTATAACAATTGAATGCGGGATCTGAACCTGGGGTTCACCAGTCATTCCTTCTGATCCGACAGGCGTTGGCTGTACATTCTCAGCTATCGCCCCGGGACTGGTTCCTGGGCTAGCCCCTTGATTTGGAGGACTATAACCCAAAGGAAGGCCATAGGGAGGCCACTGAGTAGCTTGGAAGTCATTTCCATTCTTCAAGGACAACAGGAGTCTCATCATCTCGCTCATCTGTGCTTTCATGGCATTCATTTCATTTCTCAATTCAGGATCCCCTTGACTGGAGCTACCAGGAGCTGAATGGTTCTGATTCTGTACCTCGGGGCCTTGGCCTGTTCCATTTTCATTCTTTGAGCCTGAAGCTGGAGGATTCTTATTCTCTGGTTGAGGTTGATCGGGGTCACTTAAGATTGCCATTCTTTTGGCCTGTGAACGTGTCCAATACGGATGTGGTCGCACCAGCTTGCCTTATCTTCAGTTTGAGTTGAAAATATTTTTATAAGCAAAGGAGCAAATTAATGAATGCAATGCACATGATTTTTTTATTATTTTTTATTTATATTTTTTTTGTTATTTGTTGTTTATTGCCGGGAATCACAGTGCAACTTGCTCTTGCCGTAGGTGTATGTTCAAATATTTTTAAGGACATAACGCGGCTGGGATCAACAAGTGAGATAAACGTACTTCATTCAAGCATCATTCCAAGAACAAGATATAACATCCTTAAATGTGCAATACAACGCTTTGAAAAGAAAAACACAACATCCCTTAAGAAAAGAAAAATTACAATCTCCTAGTGAACATTCTAAAAAAGAGAATTTAAATCTAAAAACCTATTGCCTTCATCTTCTCTCGGTTCTTCTCCTTTTTGCTAGCTGCAGCAGCTTCTCTTGCCTTTTCCATGAGTTCCTCGGTCAGAGATCTGCAGTACTCCACGAATTCATATACTCGCACCGGAGTGTTGTAAGGCAGCATCTCAGCTTCTGCCTTTCTCAACCTCTTGGGAACATCCCTCACCGCCTGGTTAGCCAACCATGCCAATTTGGAGAACTTGTTCTTCCACTGCTGAATTTCTGCCCTCATCTCAACTATGACCTCTTGCTTTTCAATTCTACCCATTAGCTCGAGAAGACGATATTCCCAGTACTGACTCTCCTCTCTTACCTGTCGGTAAGCATCACTGATGTGACTCAGATTCCTCCTTAGCTCATCTTAATTCTCTTGCTCCACCCTTAAAGCCTGCTGATACTCTCTAAGGATGTTCACAATTGCATCTCTATCCTGTCTGATGCACTCTATTTGACTTTCAAGCTCGCACGTCACAGACTGAGACTTTTTCTTGAATTCCTCTAGTGATTCCTTTGTAGCTCTCTCACTTTGCGCAGACTTTTTGAACAACTTCCTCCATTCGTTTGCTCTAACCATGGCCTCACCCACCTTGGCATTCAATCTTTTCAACTCATCTTTGGCACCTTTCAGATATTCCTTCATTTTTTGATTACTTTCCTCTTCTTTCCTAAGCTTCTTGCTGCTTTCTTTAAGGGCTTCGGCCTTGCGTTCATTCTCATTCTCTAACTTTCTCTTCTCAGAAATTACTTTCCCCAACTCATCTCGTAAGGCTTTCTTTTCTTCTTCTACCTTGAACAAAGCAGATTTGACCTCACTTAGTTCTTTGAGACTTGGAACATGAAGCTCTGGGACTTCTTTCTCAACTAACGACGAATCCTGACGAGGCGGGCCAACATTTTGAATTCTTTGGTGAAGCCATTGGTAGAAAGTAACATCACCCGTTTTCTTTATGATCTCCGTTTTATCCTTGTAAACTACACCTTCCCAAGCCTTTGAAATTTTCTGAAGCAAGCCTTGGTTCTTTGGATCTTCTTTATCGAGAAAGATTGGGGCCAACATGTCTTCAGTGGGTGCATTCTTCATAGGATACCCAAGCTGTCTGATGGTGAGAGAGGGATTGTAATTGATGCAGCCTTGGGTTCCCATTAAGGGTACATTCTGGAAATTGCCGCACCGGAATAGTATTGAAGGCCTATCTTTCCAACACGGATGATTGAACCAACAGACTTTGAGAGCACTGAGATTCTCTAAAGTGTGCACCCATTCTTGTGCACTTCTGGCTTCTACGTCACAACACAGGGCATATTCTACTAAGTCCACGGCTTTCGTCTTATGAGTGACAATATGGTTGAGGAACCAGGTGTAGAGAACACGGAAAGAGCAGGCAACCTTCTTCTTCCCTAACACACGGTGATGAGTGAAGGAATAGTAGGTATCTGCAAGGATTGCTGGTACAGGGTTAATCGGATTTTCCTTACTTATGAATGCTAGAAAAAGTCCAATAGCGGTCTCATCAATGAACTTCTCGACCTGAGGGAAAAGGACGATCCCAAAAATAGTTAGGGCTAACAGCTGCTTGAAAGGACCCCACTTCTTATTCTGGGCGTAAAACTTCAACAAACCTTCGAAATAGCATAGCGGGAAACCCCTGATACGGTTCTTCTTTTCCTTATGAAGCTCTAATTCCTTCACACTGACTTGCAACAACAAGGAGAGTCTCTGGTCTGAATACCGATGTTTCTGATATTGGTAAGGTGCTAACTCTGACCTTGAGAACCCCAGAATCTGTTCATACTCCTCGAGAGTTGGTGATAACTGAAAGTCTTTGAAGAGGAAGCATCGAATGTCCGGATCATAGAATCGGCTCAGGGCCATAATAGCACTCTCTTGGACATTTAAATGTAACAATCTGAGGAGGTTACCATAAGCCTTATGGAATAGATCCCTCTCTTCCGACTCCATCAAGGAAACAAACTCTTTCAAACCCTCTACATCTATTCTCCTGACAACCGGGAACCTTGAATTAAGTACGATCTCGCTTCTTGATCCCATGTTGCTTTATCTTTCCCACCTAAGACAAGATTCCGAGTTACTTTACAATCCCGGCAAACAACTCAGATGTCTGATGAATGATTTTCAAAATTGGGTTTTATTTAATGCAGATGATGCACATGATGTAATGGTGCAATGATGCAATGATGCCATGATGCTTCTTTTTTTTGTGTTTTTGCAGAAAGAGGATATTTGCAGGTGGTAATTCGAAAATTTTCACACTACATGCCATCTCATATGGGCATTTATTGAAAAGGAAAAGCATATCTTTTTTTTATTTTCGAAAATTCTGAAGGAAAAATTGATTGAACTGGATGCAACGATGCAGCACACAATTTGGAAAGCCCTTGTGACCTAAAAAAGGGGTAGAACCTATGATCTAAGGCACTTTAGGGGTAATCTTCTCATGTAGCTCTATTCACACCCTCACAAAGGTCATCAGAGCCACAGTCTCTTTCACGAAATTCCTTGTAAATGCAGCAAACTGCTAGGTACAAGGTATCACGAAAGAGCACAACTCTGATTGAAACTTTCGCGAGTAGCCAAACGGACAAAGGTCCTGATGGGCTCCCACTACTCGAATCCACTCATCCTATGGTATCCTAACAGACCTGGGTTATGGTCTCTTTCTCTAATCATATAATCTCAAGGTACAAGTGTGTGTGTGCGAAGGGCATTTCCTTAAAAACTACCCCACCTGCAAATGAAAATCCAGAACAGTCCAGATAATAGCATGTTGTCTACTCTAGGGTTCAATATCATAGAAGCTAAGCATATAAGCAATGGAGCAACCATCTATTACTTTAAACAAAAGCAAGCATAGAAAGAGAAGAAGAGTGCACAGGAATGCAACATGAAAGTATGAAAAAGAAAAAAAGCATGGAGGCAAAACGAGATATTCAAATCACTCACACAAATCACACACTTAATTAATTAGGCTTGACCCACAAAAAAAGGTTTTCTTTTTTTTTGTCCCCAGTGAAGTCGCCAGCTGTTGCGCCCGAAAAAGTCCCCGAGGGAGAACCTTCCTCGTTCACAACTTTTCCTAAGAGAATGAAGCCGCCACCAATATTTATTAAGGAAAATATTAGGAAAACCTTTTTTGGAAAGCGATTGGTCTTGCGAAACTAGAGAATAGGGTTCGGGGGTCGGTTACGCGCAGGGAAGGTGTTAGCACCCCACACGTCCTCTCTACTGAGAGGGAACCTTTAATTAAATGTGTGGTTTTGGTGTGTTGACTTGAAAATACTTAATTTTGCCTCTCTACTTCTTATTGAAAAAATCTTAATGAAAATCATTATTTATTATGAAAAAGGGGGAAAATGGTTTTTTTTTTTGGAAAAAACGCTTGACGAGACAAGGCCCGCTCCTACGTATCTCCTGGTGCGATGGAGAACTCAAAGCTACGTAGTTCTTCTTTGTCCTGAAAAAGTTTTTTGTCTTTTATCTTTTTAGTGAGTTTTCGAAATAGGACGAGCATTTAGTGAATGATTAAACTAACCAAGGTTATGGGTAATCACCGCTAAGTACTCTTGAAAATGAGAATCACTACCGCCAGTCAGACGAACAAAGGCTCTGATTGACTATTAGTAGCGACTCATTTTTATTTGTTCTTTAGAAAGGGGTTTTCGAAAGAGATTGATTGGCACGAATGATCAAACTAACAAAAGTTATGGGTGATCATCGCTTGTTGTTCTTTTGGGAAAAAGACATCGCCACCAATGGCTAGACGAACAAAGGTTCTGATTAATCACTAGCGACGATGGGTTGAAAATGATTTTAGAAAGGGAAAGGTTTTTGTTCTGAAAATGATCTTGGTTTGCGAAAGTGATTCTTTTTTGTTACGAAAATAACTCTTTTTTTTGTTATGCAAATGCTAATTTTTATGGCTGCGCTTGACGATAATATGACTCGCTCCTACGTATCCCAAATGGGAATCAAAGCGACGTAGTTCTGGCGAGCCTTGAAAGTGAAAATCTTTTTGATGATGTTTTGGAAAATGAAGAGCGTTCATGATGATCAAGCTGACAAAGGTTATGATGGATCATTACTAGTAACTGGTTTGGATTCTTTGATACTTAGAAAAATGCTTTTTTTTTTGAAATTGGACGTGTTCATGATAATCAGTTGAACAAAGGCTCTAAGTGACCACCATTAGCACTCCATTGTTAATAGTCATGCAAGCAAAGGCTTCGCAAGATTACTAACAAAGTTTGATTTTAAAGAGTTTTCGCAATTGGATTGTTTCTTGTTTAGGGAAAAGAAAATCTGTTATTCTGGAGAAAAAAGTTTGCGAAAAAAAAGTTTACTTAGGGGAAAAGAAATAAAATTTAAAAAGAGAGACAGGGGGTGAAATAATAAAATGGGGGGTGCAAATAAAAGGAGGGCTGTATTATTAAAATGGGGGGTGCGAACAGTGAGAAGGGTTGCGTTTTAAAATAGGGGGTGCAGAAATTAGGAATTAGTTCCAATGGGCTGCGTAAATGCTGGGCTCTTCCAAGGGGTTAAGTTATCAAAATGAGGGGTGCAGAAAGTAATCTGCAAAAACTTTTAAAACTCCAATAGACCTGAAGCCCATCAGCATGTATCTTTTAATTCAACCCTAATTCACATTTCTTCTAAACTTCTCAGCCGCATACACTAAATGGAGAGAGAGGAGTTGAAATTCAACCACTTAAGTGGGTCTCTTAAAAGTAAAAAAAGATTATTTGTAAGCCTTTAATTGAATTGAAATTTGGTTTTCTTTTTTAAAAAAAGGAATTATTGCCATGACTGATGTTTATATTGAACCGAGTTTTGGGTTTAAAATGGAAATTATTGCTATGACCAAAATTTATTTATAGGCCTTTAATTAAATTGGATTTTGGTTTTAGAAAAAGAAATTTTTGCTATGAGAGCAACTTGATTAATTAATTTTTTTTTTAGATTTAATAGGAAGTAACTGTATGTACGCGTTTCTTTCCTAGCTTCATGCGCACAAGAGATAGTGTTAATTGTTAACAGTTGACCTGATCAACATACACCCAGCACATATGCAAAAAAAAAGGAAAACAAAAAAACAAAAAAAAAAAGGAACCGAAATTACATGTTGCAGATCAAATCCTAAATTACAGAAACCTCAACAAATCAAGAAGGAAATATAATCGATGCATTCATACTTGTAATAAAAAAAAAACATTAGCAGATCCAATCCTAAATTGCAGAAACATTAAATACACAGAGATGAGCAAAAAAAGAAAGGCATTAACAGTACCTTCAAATTCCAGAAACTCTGAACAAAGAGTTCTTCCCTCAGATCTCACCAACAACAACAGAATGAAAAAAAAAGAAAAAAAACTATAAAAATTTTAGGGAAGAAAAAAAACGAAAGATCTCTCTCTCACTGAAACTTCCCCAGATCCGTTTTTTTTTTGCTTCCTCTTGCTCCTGGATCCTTCAAGATTTCGACCTCAGCCCTCTTTCCTTTCGAAAAAAAAACCCTCCGCTTGCCTCAAAACCGTAACCCCTATTTATACTAAAACTTGATCTTGTAGTGATGCGTTTTGACCTTCGGTTTCTTCATGGAGCTTGCACTCATATACGAAAATCTGTATAACTCACTGTGTCTTCTCTTTAAAACCGAAACCACCTACGAAAAAAACTGAGAGAAGAGCGCATGGACCAACGATTTATCATGGGACCGTTGGCTTTTTGAAGGCTGGCGACGAAAATGGGGTTTGCGTGAGGGAGAGGAGAGAAAGGGGGCACCAAAAATGGTGATTTCGTGAGAGGAGGTGAAAGGAAGAAACGTGTGAAGATGGAGAAGAGAAAGAAACGTTGTGGAAGGAAGAGAAAGAGGAGTGGACGGCTAGAGTTTGATGGGAGAGGTGGAGGTGATGTGTTTTGGAAGTTGTGTGAGAGAAGGGAGGTGGAGGGAGCGTATGAGAGAAGAGAGGAAGGGGAGCGTATGAGAGAGAGGGAGAAGAGGGATTGTACGGCTGAGTGATGGGAATGATGGGAAGTTAGGGTTTGTGATGTGTTTTTTTTTTTAAATCTGATGGGAATGGGGAGGGGTGGACGGCTAGGTTTAGAAGTGAGGCTAGGTTTAGAGAGTGAGATGGATAATAAGGCAAACGGGTCAGGCTAATAACGAATGGGCCTCTGGCAACACCAACCCAAATTCGCTGAAACATAAAAAAAAAAAGCAACCTACACCCCTTTTTTACTAAATCGCTCCCTCTCTTTTCTTTTTGTCTTTTTTCTTTTTTTTTTGCTTTCCCCTTTTTTATACCATTAAATATATCTACTAACTAAATAGGAGGTAAAATATAACTTGAAAATGAATTTGTATTTTTCGACGAATAAGAAAATCATTATTATTTTTAGACGGACAAAATTGGGGTATGACAACGCCGACATCATTGCTGACAATGGCCACAACTCTACCAATAACATCAATCCGCTGGCTTATCTACTAACAGTTATCCGCTATCGGTTCATCCGTTAAAAGCTATTTATCTGTTATCCGCTAGTTTATCCAATATCCACTACTTTTTGCCAAATAGAGAGTATCCTTGTAAGTTAGGCATGACACACGCATTGGATTTGGAGGTGGTACCAGTTTTCAAAGGAAATTTTGTTTTGCGAACTACATTGTTTAATATTTGTTGAGTTGTCTTACCTTCCTGGGCTGAAAATGGGACTATAATTTATGCAGGGCAAAGCGTAATAAATGACTAAATTTAGTATGTCTCCTGCGTTACTTATAATACTGATAGAAAATTTGCCATTCAGATTAGGAATGGCTTCCGGGAGTTGCTAATTTTTCAAATAGGACCCGTTTGGTGCACAGGATATGATAGAGACAGGATCAGATAGATGATAGGATAGAGACAGGATGTTCCTCACTATTTCTTTGAGTAGGATTTAGCTAGAACAATAGTAAGATGATAGTAAAATGAGTGTTGAGAATAGAGAGTGAATTCATCCCCTTCATTAGCCTCAAGGGCGCCTTTATATAATACAAGGGTAATAATGAATGATAAATGTACATTATAGCTGTCACGGATTCGGGGGCACAATTGCAGGGTTTTCCATATATATTCTGCTTGTCCTCGGTCCCTGGCCGAGCCAAGTGGCGGGGCCGAACCGAGGGTGGTGGAGAGTCCCTTAGTCTGCAGTGCCATGAGTCCCCCGGTCCTTAGGGTGAACCTGGGTCTTCGGATATCCTGCCTTGCCTTCTCGAGAAAGTCGGGCGGGCCTCGGAGGAGTGTGCAGCCGATCCTTCTGTAGTGGCCGGCTCGGCTGTGAACGCGGTGAGTATGAAGTACGAAGGTGCTCTCTTGAATATATTTTGGGTTTGAGTCCCCTCCCTCGTAGCCCCTGATCCTGAGAGGTTGTGCCATGGTGTTCGGTCGAACCTCGCATTTAGATGGGATTTTGACTTGACCATTTTGTCTCTGACTTTTCCCTGGGAGTTCCATGTTCTTGCTCTTGTTATGTTTCAATTCCTGTGTGGTGTTGCTTTGCTTGGCTGGGTCGCGCTTACCTTCTTGAGTCTTCTGCGTGATCCCAATGAGTATCGCCGCGTGGGGATCACTAGAAGGTTCAAGAAGGGATTCGTAGATCTTCGCGAACTGCAGCTATTTCTTGTCTATTGCCTTTCCATCCTTGCTGGGATCGCGTAGAGGACTCAAGTGTATGTCGTGCCTGTATTTTTAGGTTGCCGCTAGGAGAGGGCCCTCCTTAGATCTTCTGGTTGAGCTTCTACAAGGGAGGCTCGGCCGGGTATTCCGCTTCTAAATTTTCCACTGCCGGGAAGCTTTAAGTTTGGCCCCTCTTTTCCTCGTTTTGCCGAGAAGATCTCTGGAGCCTTGCTGAGTTGGTGGGGGACATGTAAAGATTATGAAAGATAGAGTTCGGCTCTGCAGGCCGGTTAGATAACTTATCAAGAGTAGAGGTCGGCTTCACGGGCTGGTTAGATGCATTACTGAGAATAAATTTCTGGCCCTCATGCTTTTCTTATGATGTACCAGATTGAAATGTTTAAATATAACGAGACAAGTTTTGAGACTCCTTCCCTTAGCCTTAGTAGCGATTATTTTAATACAACTGTTTCCTTTTTTGCTGCTTTTGTACCGAATAACGGACGGATTAATTAGACCGATCTTTGATAAGGCTAGGTTCGGCTTGGTTGTGTTGACGCGTGATTTTGACTTTTGATTGATTTGACGGGCGCTGTTATTATGACATCATGCTATTATGACGTCATTGGGAACCATCATTTGTCTTGACTGCGCCACTGGGGAAGTGACACTTGTCGAGATCCCCGTCCTTTGAATCCGAAAGGTCTTTTAATCTTAGCCGTCGAAGTCTTTTATTCGCTGGGAACCGTTGGATCAGCTTCACTCTTTTTGAAATAGGTGCGAGTTCCTACCTCTTCTTCGAGTTCTTACTTCTTCTTCCCTTTCTTCGTTTCTTTTCTGAGCTCTTGCTATTTTTGCCATTCTTGCTCCTATTGCGCTCCTTGTATTTTTCTGCTGTCTCTTCATCTGCCCCTGGCTTGTGATTTCTGGTACGTCTTCGCTTTCCTGTTTTATTCTCTCCTGTTGCTTCTCTTTTGGTGTTTCCAGGTTTCCTGTAAAATGTCAGTTATAAAAATAAGTAGCGAGAGTGAGGAAGAGGTTACCTCTGGATTTAGGTGTTCCAAACCTTCTTGTGTCCCTGAACGTTGTGTTTACTGTTTGATGCATAAAGGTAGGAGAATCTTGCGTTCGTTTAAAGAGTTCGATAGTGAGTCGTTGTCTCATTCGGCAGGATCGGGGTGGTTCACGCAAATGGCCAAAGAGGATCATTCCGGTCACGAGGGAAGTCGGTCCGCCGTAGTGGATTCTTGGGTAGACCAAGAGGCACTTGATTCCTATTATGAGTTACGAACCGAAGAGTCCTTGGGGGATGTTCACTACCTGCTGAGTTTTCCGGCGAATGCAGGCTCGGCCGACTTCGTTGGATGAGGCAGTGTGTGATTCTCCTGAGCCGGGGAATACACCTTTTACTTATGTGTACAAAACCCTTTTTGAGCATTTAGGAATTCGAGCTCGATTTTCTCCTTTCTACTGTCTAGTGCTTAGGCTGATTAACGTGGCTCCCACCCAACTTCATCCCAATGGTTGGGCCTACATGCGAGCCTTTGAGATTTTGTGTGAGTGCCTGGACATTGAGGTGACTGCACAGAAGTTCTTGCATTTCTTTCGTATGCAAGTTAAGCGGCCGCAGCGGTGGACTTCTTTGTGTAATTATGGTCGTCGGCCCTTCATGGCCGCCTTTAAGAGCAGCTACAAGTATTTCAAGGGACAGTGGTTTAAATTGGAGGCGGGTCCGGCCAATCCTTCTTTGTTGGTAGATGAGTCTGGTAAGGAGCGTTTTCCTTTTTATTGGACGCGTGACCCTCGTCCTAAGTATTCCATAGAAAGGAGGAACCTATGTCCGGCCGATCAGGTGGAGGTTGACCGTCTTTGGTCGTATGTTGAATCAGGTGCGTTGCCCAAGGCTTCGATGTTGATTGCCTTGGTTGACGAGTCTGAAGAATTTATCGGCTATTTAAGTAATTTCCTCGCTTTTCCTTTGCGTTTCTTTTTTTTTGGTTTAACCATTATTGATATCTGACCTTGTTTGTGGCTTTTATAGGGAACACTGGGATGTCGCCAATCAGTGTTGAACAGAGGCAGCGGATTCATGTTGAGCAACGACGGAAGCAAGGTCTTTCTTCACGGCCGAAGCCAACCAATGACACTCCAGCTGGCGACGCCAGTCCTGTCCCCGCCGTCGTTACCGCGGAGAAGACTCGACCTCCACCTTCCAACCAACTTCCACCCACCAAGAAAGCCAAGCATGTCTCAGTTATGAACCTTGAATCCGAGGAATGTGGCCCTTCAGCCGATTGGTGGCTGAAAAAGTGTGCAAGTATACACAGTCACAAACAAGTAGTATAAAAGATCGAACCCACGGGGATTGGATTAACTCTTGTAGTTTAAAAGTGTATAAATTAGTGTGAACTATGCTACTCAAAAATTGGGATGATGGTGATAAGTAAACAGAATGTAAATAAGTAATAGAATGTAGAGGAAATCAGTTGAGAATGAGAGTTGAGATGTCTTTACCAAATAAGTCACTTTCAAGAGTTTTGTGCATTTAAGTGGTGCAGGTACACTGGATGCAGCTGCATCAATATGTGCTTTTCAGTCACTTTCTTCAGAGTTTCATTACAAGCTTCCTATGTCTAGGCATGCTAAATAAGTTCACTCTTGCCTCTTAAATACCCACTGAATCACCCTAAGGACTATGTTATCCTATGTCTAGGACTTAACATGGAATTAACAAAGGTTTCTTTATTAAAACAAGTTAACAAAGACTTTATTAAAACACCCACCCTTATTAGTTCTTGAGTTCTTAATTGTAAACCATGTCTGCTTTTACAAATCTACTTATTTCAAGCGATCAACTTTAAAACAAATGTTGAAAGAAGTATTACACAAGAACTAAAATGCATATATCATATAAAAGCACAACAACTTACTTAAAAGATCATTATAAGGTTAGAACATCTCAACGAAAGAAATTTAGCTCATGTTAGACATTGCAAGACATATATAAACTGAATAGAACATGTTTATATAAATGAAATCATAAAAGAAATCAACAAGGTAAAGGTTACACAAGTTGGAGTTCCTTTGCATGAATTCACAAGCAATGCAGGTGCACTGACTCCCTGCACTTAGCTAGTACTACGTGGAAGTGAAGAAAGAAGTTGTCGATTCCTTTCTTACCTTCCTGAAATTTAAAAACTATCTAAAATTAATTCTAAGGATATCTCGTTGATATCTTGAGGTGTGTTTACAAATGAGAAGTGAGGGTCCTTTTATAGCCTTCAAAAAGTGAAACTTCCTTGGAGATTAAGTTATCTTTGAGAAATTAACTATGGTTAAGTTTCTGAACTTCAGACAGTAGATTGAATCGCACAATAAAACACAAATGTAGGTCCACTATTGGATGGACAAGTGTCCCTAAGTGAGTGACGTCTTCAAAGCTAACTTCTATGGTAGGCGCCGAAATTTGCAAGATGCATGTGCCCCATGTGATCCATGACTAAGCATGATGTCATCAATGAAGTGCTGGTGCATTGGTATGATTTTATGGTGCTTCTTGCATTTGAAATCTGTTTTCAATGCAGGAGCATTAAGAGCAGGTGCACTGTCTTAATCTGGTGCAGCTGCATCAAGTGCAGGTGCACTGTTGTTTTCTGGTGCAGGTGCCTCAACTGCAGGTGCGCTGAACAAACACATCAAACATACCAATATATACAAAATGCTTAAATCATTACATAACCCTCTTTGAAACTTAGCATGTTGTTATTTTATTTATAGACTTATATTTAACACTTAAGTTACGTGAATTTGAGCAATTTATTTAGGTTTAGATGTATAAATAACTCTATATAAAATAGAGTTATCACCGATGCCTCATGGAGGAGGCATTTGAAATGTCAGAAGAGGACTGATGTTGCTGCCGATGCGCCAATCCGAACTGCCTGGGATTCTAGGTATCCGGTTAAGAGAGTTTTGAATGGAGCTTTTGGGGCGACTGATCCTGAGAAGGTTGCTGCCATGGGTCTGGGGCAGACTTTGGTTGCCGTCAAGATGTATGGTCTTTGGGCCTCCATTCTTGCTCACATGGCCGAAAATGTCGTCGGCAAAGTTGTTGGCGACAACACCCAGCTTAGCACTCGGTTGAAGGAGCTGGGGGATAGTTTAAAGTTGTGCGAGGGGGAGCGAGATTTGTTGAAGCAGGATTTGCATAAGTGGGATTCAGAGAAGATCGGGTTGGAGAAGAAGGTGTCGATTTTGGAGGAGGAAAAGAGGGAGCTTTCAGAGAGTTTAAAGGCTGTCGAGGTTCGGGTTAAGGACTTGAATAAGGAGGTTGGCGAGTTAACTACTGAAGTGGTGACTGAGTTTGACAGGGGTTTTGATACCGCCTTGGCTCAACTGCAGGTTCTTCACCCTGAGGTGGACATTTTGCCGTTTGATCCGGATAAGATAGTAGTCAATGGCCAGGTTGTGGCGCAGGTTGCTGTTGTGCGAAAAGTAGTTTGTGCAAGTATACACAATCGCAACAAGTAATACAATGATAAGTAGAGATCGTTCCCACAAGGATTGGAATTAATTTAAGAGTTTAAGAGATTAGCAATTTAGTGAAACAAGTTAATTGACAATAACAAACGTGAAATTGCAAACATAATAAGTTATGATAAAACAGTAGTGAAATTAAAGTGTAAAGAGTGAGTTGGATAGCTCGTATGTTATGTAAATTCCCAAGAGCAAAGCGCTATAGCGTTAGACGCTATAGCGTTAAGCGCTGTAGCGGTATGGAAGCGTGCCTTTCAGTCACTGTCGCCAGGGTTTTGTTACAAGACTCCTATGTCTAGGCTCTAAATAAGTTCACCCCTGTATAATGAAGAACTTACAGCTTTTACCTTATGAACTATTACTCTCCTATGTCTAGGGTTAAGTACAAGTCAGTTAAATGTCTTTAAATGACCTTTCATTCATATCAATCCTTGAGTTCTCTTCGTAAGCCATGACTGTACCTACAAAGCCCCTTATTTTAGTTGATCAATACCAAAATAAGTTTGAAAGCATTATAACGCAAGGATTGAAACACAAACGTCATAACATTATATATACTTTACTCAAGGTTCATTACAAACACTAGAACAATCCAACTACAAGTGTTTAGCTCATAACAAGCTTCATCAAAACAACATAAACTGAAAAGATTATGTTACCGTATGTGAGCAAGAGAAGAATGGTTACAAAAGATGCACTCCAACAATCCCAAGTCATACACGATGGATGATGCTATGGCGTGAGCAAACCGTAGGTGAGATATAAAAAGTAAACTAGAAAATAAAGTTTAAGAGTAGAGCAACAATGGAGGAAGTCTAAAAATTGTCAAGTTAGTTCTTCTTTTTCTTTGTCTCCAAAAAACTCTCTCTCCACGAATGAAAAATCTATCTGATTAGAAGAAGATAATACTCAGTTATTATCTCCAAATCCATAAAGTGGCTTTACAAACAAAAGCAATGATTAGAATTATCTCCAACTATCACTTAAGCTCCAATTAGGAAACGCCAAGTGTCTTTTTGAACCCACTTGGAAGTCCCTATGTCAGGCTGAGAAGAAGAAGATCAGAGTGATGACTCATCAATCAGCAAGTGGCTTCATAAATATCTAATTGGCCAACCGCTCCATAGCGCTTACCGCTGCATAGCGTCTACTGCTGCAGCACTCAAGCAAAACATCAATATATTCACAAAGGCACCTATTATGCCCAATATTTAGGAAATCAACTCTGAACCTACATCTATACTTTTAATTACAAATTTACATAATAAAGTACTAGAATTACTAGAGAACTTGCTTGGATTTAAGTGAGAAGAGCACAAATAACTCATATAAATATGGGTTATCAGCTGCCACCGTAAATCGTGGGTCGTCCAATGCCCCTGCTGCTCAGGGCGGACCCTTGGACCTGACTGCTCTGGACCAACTGCTGAATGAAGAACCGGAGCCTCAACCCAATCAACAAACCGAGCTGGTAGATGACTCTGAAGCCACGCTTTGATGGCGTTTATGTTTAATTTGAGCATGTATTTAAACTTTGTTGGCGTTTGAAATGTGTGACGCTTTTAACTTTTGTTAAATTGTATGACGCCTTGTCTTAATTATTCCGCTTGCCTTTCACTTTTGGATGGTTTATTCTTCTATGTTGTTTCTTTATGCTTCGGTTTGTTGAACCGGTTTAATTAGTGCGAATGGCCTTTTGGTTAGTGCCCAAGGGTTGTATGTCGGCATTCGCGCGGTCTACACATGTCGGGTCTTGTGTTAAAATGGCCTTCATTGTGTCAAGCTCGTTGGCTTGTTTGTACGAGCGCGTTAGCTTCGTTTACACATTGAAGGATCTTATACCGTACCGAACCCGTTGGCTTCGTTCGGTGAGCGCGTTAGCTTCACCTATACGATGGAAGCTCCCTTTCGGCTTCGCGGAAAAATAGATTCCTTTGAAACCAAACTGGTGTGCCCAAGGGTGGTGCGTGAGCTCGTCAGCTCCGCTCTCGCCTGTTGGGACTTTGAGTCTTCGTTGCCCAAGGGAAACATCGAGACGTTGCTCGGTCTTTGCCTGTCGGGACTTTTTTATTATGGCACATTATTGTTTATTGAAAGAAATCGGTTCTCTTTATTCACTAATGATGGTGGAGTACATTTGGGGCTTTTATATTGCCACATACAAATGATACATTAATTGAAAGATGATGGATGGTGAGAACCAATGATCTGTTTCTTCAGCTGTAGTAGAACCGCAGGTTGGCGGTGTTCCAAGATCTGGGAATGTTTTCTCCATTCAGTTTCTCCAATTTGAAGCTTCCTGGGCCGATGATGTCCTTGACCCTGAAGGAACCCTCCCAATTGGTAGACAACTTCCCTGTGGCTCCCACTCGGCTAGACGTTCTGAGTACCAGGTCTCCGGATTTAAAGTTTCTGGGACTGACCTTAGAGTCGTATCTCTTTGCCGCTCGCTGTTTAGCCGCAGCTTCTTTGACTTTGGCAATTTCTCCAACTTTTTTCAGGAGATCTAGATCGGCTCTTAGTGCGCCTTCATCAGGGATTTTTTCTGTTAGCCTTCTTCTTGGACTAGGTTCTAGAACCTCCACGGGTATCAGAGCATCGGTCCCATAAGTTGCCAAAAGGGGGTTTCCCTTGTGGAGGACTGGGGGGGGTAGTATGATAAGACCATAATACTAGAGGCAATTCTTCGACCCAGTCTCCTTTTGCTTCATCTAGTTTTTTCTTGAGGCCGTTTAGAATGACCTTGTTTGCGGCCTCGGTCTGCCCGTTGGTTTGTGGGTGCTCAACCAAGGTGAATGCCTAATATATGTTCCAGGTTTTGCAGAGATAGGCCACGAGTTCGGAGGTGAGCTGCGTGCCATTGTCAGTTACTATTGTTGCAGGAATTCTGAATCGGCATATCAATCTTTTCCAGTAGAACTTCTTCACTCGCTGGGCAGTGATGGTTGCAATTGGTTCAGCCTCGATCCATTTTGAGAAATAATCGAATGCTACTAGTAGATACTTGACCTGACCTGGTGCTGGGGGAAACGGGCCGAGGATATCTACGCCCCAGATGGAGAAGGGCCATGTGGAAACGATGGACTGTAAGTTGGCCGGAGGTGCTCTGGGTACAGGTGCATGACGTTGGCATTTGTCACATTTCCTGGCGTACTCCATCGAGTCTTTCTTCATCGTCCGCCAGTAGAAGCCGGCCCTTAAGATCTTAGCTGCTAAGGCTTGACCCCCTATATGGCTGCTGCATACCCCTTCGTGTACTTCCTTCAGGATTTGGTTCGCCTTTGAATCTGGGACACATTTGAGGAGCGGTGTAGAAAATCCTCTTTTGTATAGTTTGTCCTCTATTAGAGTATATTTACTTGCCATCTGAGCTAGCTTCCTCATCTCTCCTTCTCGCAGGTGTAATTGTTCTCCCTGCAGGTAAGCAATAATATTGGTCATCCAGATTCGAGGTTCTATCTCTGTTGAGAGAACTTGGATTTTATTTATGCTGGGTTCAAAAAGTGTTTCCTGGATCACCGAGTGGTTGTTTCCAGGTTTCTTTGTACTGGCAAGTTTGGCCAGGATATCCGCCCTGCTATTTTGTTCCCTAGGGACATGTGTTAGCTCAAAGAAATTGAATTTGGATTTGAGTTCTTGTACCTTTTCAAAATATCTGCTGAGAAGGTCATCTTTGGTGCTGAATGCCTTCGTGACTTGCCCGATTATGAGCAGGGAGTCACTCCGAGCCTTCAGGTGCTTTACTCCCAGATCTGCAGCTAGTGTCATGCCAACAATGAGTGCCTCGTACTCCGCCTGGTTGTTGCTAACTTGGAAGTTGAGACGAAGTGATTGCTCAAGGAGAATACCATCTGGGCCTTCTAAGGTCACTCCGGCCCCACTTCCTCTTTGATTGGACGAACCATCAACAGATAGGGTCCACACAAACTCGGCCGAGGGTTTACTTTCTGCTTCGACCTCCACAAGTTCGGCTATAAAGTCAGCCAGCGCTTGAGCTTTGATCGGTCCTCTTGGTTCGTATTTGATATCAAATTCAGATAGTTCTACCGACCAAGACACCATTCTCCCTGCTAGATCTGGTTTTGAAAGTACCTGGCGGATTGGGAGATCTGTTCTGATTATTATTGGGTGACTCTGGAAGTAGTGTTTGAGCTTCCTTGCTGCTAATATGACTGTATATGCTATTTTGCAATCTTTTGATACCGCTGCTCCGGTCCTCTCCATATTCGGCTGATGTAATAAACAAGGAGTTGGTCCCTCCCTTGCTCTTGTACTAAGACTGCGTTGCATCACTATAAGAATATCGCGTATTACCGGCAGACTTTTTCCGGCGAATTTTGTTCCGTCGGTAACTTTCCGGCGGAAAAAATGGTATTTCCGGCGGTTTTTTTGAATTTCTGGCGGATTTTTGAATTTTTATTTTTATTTTTAAAAAAATCCGCCGGAAATTCAAAAAAATCCACCGGAAATGTCGCCGGAAATTTTCCAGCGGATTTTTTTGAATTTCCGGCGGATTTTCAAAAAAAAAACTCAAAAATCCGCCAAAAATTCCCCCGGAAATGTAGCCGAAAATTTTCCGGCGGATTTTGTTTAAAAATAATATTAAAAAATTTCAAAAAATCCGCCGCAAATGTTAAAACTCCGCCGGAATATTTTGAAATTCCTATAAATAAAACTTTCTCCTACACTCTTCTCATTCTCTCATTTCACTCTTTATTTCCTTTTCACTTTCTCCTACACTCTTCTACATTTCTTTTCTTCTTCCTTCTCATTCATTCTCACTTATTCATTATTATTTCTTCTTTCTCATATACTCTTCAAACTTAATTAAATTTCTCGACATATCTCTTTTCTATATTTCCCATTTCTTCTTCCTTCTCACTTCTTCTTATTTCTTCATTCACATACTCTTATTTATTCTTATTCCCTATCAGTTATTCATTCTTATTCTCTCCTACTTTATTTTTCCATACACTCTTTCATATATTCTTATTTTTTTGACACAACTCTCTTTCATTCTAATTTCTCTATTACTTCTCATTCTATTCTATATAATTTTTTTTAACATTCTAATCCATTTTTTATTACTTATTATCTTAAAATACAAAAATTCGAAAAAAATGAATTTAAAAAATTAATTTTTTTTTAAAAATCCGCCGGTAGTTCCAAAAATCCACCAGTAAATTTCCGGCGACATTTCCGGCGGATTTTTTGAATTACCGGCGGATTTTTGAATTTTTTTTTTAAAAATCCGCCGGAAATTCAAAAAAATCACCCGGAAATGTTGCCGGAAATTTTTCGGCGGAATTTTTTGAATTTCCGGCGGATTTTCCAAAAAAAAAAATCAAAAATCCGCCGAAAATTCAAAATATCCGCCGGAAATTCAAAAAATCCCCCGGAAATGTAGCCAAAAATTTTCCGGCGGATTTTGTTTAAAAATAATATTAAAAAATTTCAAAAAATCCGCCGGAAATGTTAAAAATCCGCCGGTAAATCCGTCGAAATATTTTGAAATTCCTATAAATAAAACTTTCTCCTACACTCTTCTCAGTCTCTCATTTCACTCTTTATTTCCTTCTCACTTTCTAGTACACTCTTCTACATTTCTTTTCTTCTTCCTTCTCATTCATTCTCACTTATTCATTCTTATTTCTTCTTTCTCATATACTCTTCAAACTTAATTAAATTTCTCTACATATCTCTTTTCTATATTTCCCATTTCTTCTTCCTTCTCACTTCTTCTTATTCATTCATTCACATACTCTTATTTATTCTTATTCCTTATCACTTATTCATTCTTATTCTCTCCTACTTTATTTTTCCATACACTCTTTCATATATTCTTATTTTTTTGACACAACTCTCTTTCATTCTAATTTCTCTATTACTTCTCATTCTATTCTATATAATTTTTTTTTCACATTCTAATTCATTTTTTATTACTTATTATATTAAAATACAAATATTCGAAAAAAAAGTAAAAAAAAAAAATTTAAAAAAATTAAATTTTTTTTTTAAAAATCCGCCGGTAAATTTCCGGCGACATTTCCGGCGGATTTTTTGGATTTTTCGCCGGAAATTTTCGGCGGATTTTTCGGCGCCATGAAATCCGTCGGAAAGCGTTTGCCACGAGCTGTCTACCAGCGTCAAAAATCCGCCGGAAAGTCCAAAAAATCCGCCAGAAAGTCCACATATTCGGCGGATTTTTGGTTTTTCCGGCGGATTTTGTCCGCCGAAAAGTCCAATTTTTCTTGTAGTGCATGCATCCCTTGAAACTGCCATGTACAGGAGTAGGGGAATGCCTTGCTTTGGGGATGTGAGGATCGGAGGTGCCGCTAGATACTCCCTGAGTGCCTGGAGGGCCTTTTCGCATTCTTCTGACCACTGGAAAGTGGTATTTTTCTTGAGGAGCTGAAACATAGGTTTAGTTTTATCTACTGACCGGCCAAAGAAACGAGAGAGTGCCGCTACTTGGCCGGTTAGGATCTGTACTTTTTTGGCCTTGGTGTGGCTTCTAGCTTCAATGATGGCTCAGCACTGTGAGGGATTGGCCTCAATGCCCCCGTGAGTCAATACGTACCCTAAGAATTCACCTGCTTGGACTCCAAACGAGCACTTGTCAGGATTGAGACGAAGGTCGTGTTTCTCCAAGAGTTTGAATATCTTGGTGAGGTTGTCTATATGTGTTGGATCAGTGGTGGACTTTACGACCATGTCATCTACATATACTTCGATCGTTCTTCCGATCTCTCCTTCGAAGTTCCAATCCATCAAACGCTGGTACGTTGCTCCTGCGTTCTTGAGGCCGAACGGCATTACCTGATAGTAGTAGTTTGACCGGCTTGTCACGAAAGTTATTTTCTCTTCATCTATATGGCTCATTCTGATCTGGTTGTAGCCTGAATATGCGTCCATGAAACTGAGCAGTTTGTAGCCGGAGGCGCCGGCGACCAGTCCATCGATGCTCGGCAGTGGATAAGAATCCTTGGGACAGGCTCTGTTGAGATCAGTGTAATCTACGCACATTCTCCAGTTGCCGTTGGATTTTCTCACCATCACGGGATTGGCCAGCCATGTTGGGTACTTCACCTCTCTGATGAATTCAGCTGCCATCAGTTTGTCTGTCTCTTCCTTTATTGCCTTCGTATTTTCATGTCCCTGTTTCCTTTTTCTCTGCGACACAGGCTGGGCAGAAGGATTTAGAGATAATCGATGACGCACAAAGTTTGGGTTAATACCTGGCATGTATTGGGGAGACCATGCAAATATGTGGACATTGTTTGACAAGAGCTTGATGAGCTGGTCTTCAATCTGTGCTGATAGCCCAGTTCCAATTTTTGTTTTTTGATGTTGTGCAAGGCCGATAATTACTTCTTTCAGATCATCTGCTGGCCTTGGTCGCTTCTCTTCTTTAGATGCATCATACAATCTCGGATCTAAGTCAAGAAAACTGCAATTGGAACCTTTTACCTAGGGTTTCTGGGTTGTCTTTATTTTAGCATTCTCGGCGTAGCACCTATGCGCCATCGCCCGGTCACCTCTTACCGTCCCAACACCTCCATTGGGGAGAGGATACTTTAGGCAGAGATGAGGGTACGATATTACTACCATTAGTGCGTTAAGGGTCGGCTTGCCACTACAAAAAATAATCCTATTTGCGACGGACATTAGCGACAGAATAATGTTCCCTCAGAAAAACTGACATTAGCGACGGAAGTTGCGAGGGAATGTCGTGTATATAAGATTTAGCGACGGAATATTGAGCATTAGCGACGGACTGTCCATCGCTAAATGTTGGGCGCCAAATTGAAATCTGCGCAGCACGAAAACCAAGACAATTAGTGACGGATTTGCTGGTCCCTCGCAAACTGATTCTGACTATTGCAGGGCGCTTGGGAAACGTGCAGGGTTAGCGATGGACCATCCCTCGCTAAGTCCGTCGCAAACCCCAGTTAACCCACTCAGATACTCACTCTTCTCTCATTCAGTTCACTATTCCCTCACTCTTCTCTCTCACCCAAAACCGAACCCTAACCGTCCTCTCTCATTTTCACAACCACCACCAGCACCACCACGAACCTCTCTCATCTCTGTCGCCCTCTCTCATCTGCCCTCTCCGTCACCCTCTCTCTCTCACCCAAAACCGAACCCTAACTCTCCTCTCTCATTTCCACCACCAACACACCTTGAAAACCACCACCAGTACCACCACCGATGAGCTCCCTCTTCACCACCGGAGCTGGTTTGTCTTCTTCTTTCATTTTTTTTTGGCTAAAGTGCTCCCGGGGTCCCTTATCTTTATTTAAAGTAACGATTTGGTCCTTTATCTTTTTTTTGTCCCAAATCAGTCCTTTATGTTTTAAATTTTTGACACATAAATCCTTTTCTGTCCCAAATCAGTCCTTTATGTTTCAAATTTTTAACACATAAATCCTTTTTTTGACACATAAATCAGCACTGTTAACGGAAAAGGATTTATGTGTCAAAAATTTGAAAGATAAAGGACTTATTTGGGACAAAAAAAAACATAAAGGACTAATTCGTTACTTTAAATAAAGATAAGGGACCCCGGGAGCACTTTAGCCTTTTTTTTTCGTTTTTTTTTCGTTTTTTCGTTTTAGATATATAGAAATTGTGTAGGAGAACAAATATTTAGATATTTAGGATGTGTAGAAATTGTGTAGGATTAGGATTAGAAGAACAAAATAGGATTAGGATTTGTAGAAATTGTGTAGGATAGACAATTTTTGAAGTTAAAATTGAAGTTGAAATTGAAGTTGTTTGTTGAAATTGAAGTTAGTTATTGAAATTGAAATTAATAGTGAATTGATTTTTTGTTTTTTGAAGTTAGTTATTGAATTTAGATATATAGAAATTGTGTAGGAGAACAAATATTTGGATATTTAAGATGTGTAGAAATTGTGTAGGATTAGGATATTTAGAAGAACAAAATAGGATTAGGATTTGTAGAAATTGTGTAGGATAGACAATTTTTGAAGTTGAAATTGAAGTTGTTTGTTGAAATTGAAGTTAGTTATTGGAATTGAAATTAATAGTTGAAATTGAAGTTAGTTATTGAAATTGAAGTTGAAATGGTTTAGGATTGAAACTGTTGGTGTTTGAAGTCTCACAACCACACCGGAGTGCGCACCGTCACCGAACCACCGCACCAGACCTCAATCTCATAACGGTTAGTTTTCAAAATAAATTTGTTGTTGTTGTTGTGTGTTAGAATTGAGTGTTGTTGTGAAATGTGAGTTAGAAGGATTAAGTGTTGTTGTCAAATGTGAGTTAAATTGAGTGTTAGTAATTGAAAAGTGAATTTGAATTTGTTAAATTGAAATTGTTGAGAAGAGTTAGATTGAAAATTGTTGAAATTGAAAATTGTGTATGTTGTTAATTGTGTTAAATTGTTGAAATTGAAATTGAAAAGTGTATGTTGTTAGAGCAAGACTTAATTAGAGATGTTAATTGAAATGTGTTATTGAAAAGTGTATTATTTTAGAGTTGTTAATTGAAAAGTGTTTAATTGTTGTTTTCATGAACCCTAGGTTAGATGACTGTGTGTTGTTGATGGAAAAGGGTGAGGTGATGTCCCTCACCCCCATATTTTGCTCGAAATCATCTCCATTGAGATAATTGCGAGACGATACTAACAATTTTCAGGTTGAGAGTTAGAAATAACTTCCTTCACTATTTATATGAAAAAGGGTTTTGTCTGATCTGTCCTTAACCCCCATATTCGGCTCGAAATCATCTCCAATGAGATCATATCGATGCCGCTAACTTTAAATTTATTAGAATCATTAATATATCAATATTGTTCTTGTTAGTTTACTTTCTTTAATTTATTTATAAATATATATAATTAATGGTGTTAGTATCACATTTCGTTTCTATTTTTTCATAGATATGGATCCAAGAGGAGGTTCTGACCCACCGAGACGTACTCATAAAGGGAAGAAGACTATGACCGATGAACCTCCTAAGAGGAGGCGTAATCGTGAGGTGGTACTTAATATTGGGAATATGAGGGGTCATACGTTTGTGGGCCCACCAGCTACCGCTCCGATTGCCCCACAACCTCCGACTCCATCTGGCCCCGGATGGTATCATTTACTATCACATGGGCATTATATGGGCCCACCAAATGCATATGCAGCAGGGCATATGGGCACACCAGCTGGGCATATACGCTCATCATCTGGGCATATGGGCCCCACAGCTGGGTTATCTATGCCTACACGAGAGCCCCAGGATGATATTGAGCATGATATTGGTGGTGGTAATGTTGATTTTGATTCATCGACCGATGACGAGAGAGTGGAGGTGGTTGTTATTAATGGTGTCAGACTCAAAGTCATTTATAGTCGTGGTAACGCGTAAGTATTATATTGTTTGTTTTTTTTAAGTTAATTATGCAACGACTTATATATATTTGATTGTTTGATATATCTTTCATTATGCAGGCTTCTTCCTGCAAAGGCAGCTTCATCAAGCATCACTCATGTCATTCGCAAAACATATTTTCAAAAGTTCCATAAAAAGTGGAGTAAAGTCGATTAAAAGGTCAGGAATGATCTGCTGGACTTCTTTAGGGTAAGTGTCAATTATTTTGTCATTACTTATATTTTTAGTTTAAATTTTAGGTTTAATAACGTTTAATATAATTACTAATACATATTTTCATTTTACTTAATACAAACCTGTTGCGACTGAAAAATCCGAAGGATCTCTTGCGTTCAATGAAGTCGCCATCAATGTTTAATAATTATAAGGGAAAACACTGAAAAATCCCTTTGAGAAAGAAAACGGTCTGGAATACCAAATTTTGGGTTCGGGAGTCGATTATGCGTGGGAAATGTATTAGCACCCCACAACATCCTTTCGAAAAAGGTTACCTCTAATTAATTGTGCAAAACTATATTAACTTTGAAAATATTTATTTCCCTTTTTAAAAAAAATGAATGAAAAGACATGATGAAAAATATTTGTTTTTGCATTTTTATTGAAAACTACGAAAGAAAATTTGAGAAAAGACTTAAAAAGATTTTTTATTATTGCACTTGACAGAAGTGGTCCCCCATCTGCTCCTACGTATCTCGGGTAGAGAATCAAAGGCTACGTAGTTCTTGAGTAGAAAACGTTTGGTTTCTTTGTGTTTTTCAATTTAGGGATTTTAAGACTTGTGATTCGTACGGTTCATTTATCCTAAAACGATGACTAAACCGGCCGTACGGCCGACTTAATCCCCTGTTTTTTGAAAATTTGTTTTTTGTTTGAAAGAAATACTTGTGTGTTTGTATTCTTTAGTTTAGAAATTATTTCTTTTAAATATGGATTTTAGGACCTGATCCGTACGGTTCATTCGTGCTCCTAAAACGATGAGTAACCCACCCGTACGGCCGACTTAATCCCCTATTTTTGAAAATTTGTTTTTTGTTTGAAAGATGAACGAAAAGTTAACAAAGAAGAAAAAATGAAAAGTGCAACTAGTGAAAAAATAATTATCAATAATATTTAAAAATAAACTAATTAAAAGAAAAATAAAATAAAAAAGGGAGGGGGGAGAGAGAGAGCGAGAACTTCGCTGGGAGAGAGAGAGAGGGAGAGAATGTGTTCAGTGTTCTTGTTGAATCACTGTGGTGTGTTTTTCACCGTGGACGGGACCTCCTTTTATAGGTGAAGGGTTAGGTGAAGAGACTTGCTGGACAAGTTAACTTGCTGGGCAAGTCGACGTGCTGGGCAAGCAGCTTGTTGGGCTGAAGGTTAATGCTACTGACACCCCCCCTTTTTATTATTTTCGTTCTTCTCTATTTTTTTTGGATTATTCTTATTTTTGTATATTTTTGGTGATATTTTTGTATTTTTGGGCTTTTCGTATATATTTGGACACTTTATTGTAATATATATTTTTTATTTTCTTATTTTATTTCATTATTATTTTTATGGCTTTTTGATCAAAAGGACTAAATTAAGTCCAAAATACCGAACATAGACCCATTTACTAAGAATTGGCCCAATTAGACAAACCGGTCTAAATTAAAACAAGATAGCGCTCGAAATGTCGTTCTCGTAATGATATGGACTTGTGACATGGGGGCTAACACAATTGCGATAAATGATCGGACAAAATTGGGGTATAACAGCTGCCCCTCTTTATTTATATTTTACTAGAAAAGGTGAATGGTTTTCAGATTTTCGTAGTAGAAATAAAAATAAAGATAGAATAGACGCTAATTTTGTCCGCTTAGGGGGAAGATGAGTTAGGGAAATGAGGGACGATTAACACTTGGCGTGTTAACCGAGAATAATAAAGAAGGATCAATGGGGATCTGAAGGAGCACTGGGGCTGTGATGGTCTAATTCGCAGTCGATGCTTGGCGCATTGATTGGGGTTAAATTGAAGGACCAACGGGGTCTAAAGGGCATGCCTAAGCCTGATGGACCAATGGGTCTGATGGAGCGCGAACTAGCAATGGTACTAGTAAAATGGTCTGCTTGGGGGGTGGCCTTTTTCGAGCGGCCATGGGGGCAAGATCAGGTCGTTGACCTGATTTGCTCACCTCGAAGGACGTGCACTATGTTTTTTTAGGCGGACACAGCTAGTCTGAAGGATCTGGGGTCGGATGATCCGCCGCGCTCAGTGTCGACATAGGGATCTGAAGGTAGAGTTCGAAGCCGTTGCTTTGACATATTAGGTCGAACTGGACCGAAGGACCTGGGGTCGGATGATCCGTCGGTTGCTCGATAACGCGATATGCAATCTGGAATGAAGGACCATTGATGGTCTGAAAGGAGAGCTTGGGCTCTGAAGGACCACTGGGGGTCTGGGACTCTATTGTGATATGAGACCAGTGCTTGGAGCACTGACTTTGAGGGAACAAACTATTGGGATTGACACATGGCGTACTTGCCTAGAACATACCTAATGAATGCATTTGCCTGAGAAGAGAAAAGCTATCTATATTTGGCATGTCTAAAAATGTGATGGATGATGCATGCATGCAATATAGGTATGTGAAATGGTAGGTGTCCGATGGGATGAATGAAACGTGGCAGATGATGTGAGTTGAAGTTGGTGGAACATGGAGGTTGAAAAACAACGTATGTGAATGCAGATAAGATGTAATTGTATTGCTTAGATGCACGTATTGTGATGAAACGCATGGTTGCATGATGGAATAATTTATGCTTTGGTGGGGGTAATGAATGCAATGTGGATATTTTTTTTTCTCTTTTGGCTTTATTTATTTATTTATTTATTTATTAATGAATGAATGAACGAACGAACGAACGAACGAATGAATGAATGAATGAATGAATGAATGAATGAATGAATGAATGAATGAATGAATGAATGAATGAATGAATGACTGTGCACACGTAATGCTTAGATGCAAGAGTTGTGGTAGACGCATGACTTGATGTCGAAATACAATGTATGGTGCAATGATTTATGATATGGTATATTAGTAATGCATGCATATGTGTTTTTAATTTTTGAGATGAGAAATGAGACTTTCAATGCAAGAAGTAGAGAGATGAGTATTTTGGAGTCATCATTTATTGGAAAAATTAGATTGATCTGAACTCAAATTTTGGCAATCTCGAGGTTGTTATTTACATACGCTGATGTGAAAAAGTAGTTGACTGTATTTGCAGACTCGCTTATTTTCCTCTTCCATTATGATGCCCCATGATGACCGAAGTTTTAGGTCCACAAAGTTAACTAGGTGGATTTTCAGTATCACACTATTAGCTTGTGTTCTCTCTCTTTGAAGCATTGTTTAGTAAAGATGTATAGTAGTGCAAATATAGGTGAATGAGTCAGTTAACTTGGTTCTAAGTCTAGCGTATGGACATATATGACAGGTGAAAGGATGAAGGACATGATTATTGTCAAAGTCATGAAAGGTGGGCTTTCCCCAACTCAAGAAGTGTGGGACAGCCCCAATTTAGACTAATGATGACGGTGAATGAATGACTTGCCCCTGTCTAGTGATGACAACAACTAGGGGTGTAGGGGAAATGATGAATTGGGAATGTCATGACTTTGTAACGAAAAGTGGCATGCAAGAGATTTTGTCTCAAACCACGGAGTTTGGTGTTGCCCCAATTATGACAAGGACAATGTTGCCCCAACTGAAGTAGCATTGTGAAAGAGTTTGTTTAGGGTAATGGGTTGAGAAATTTCCCCGGTACGGTTTTGTGGATGTGAATATGGTAAGGGAATGAGATGGGTGTAGGGAGAATTTCCCTAATTTTAGGTGGAGTGAAGGGTGACGGGATTGCCCCACTATGGAATGATATTTCAAACGGTTGCTTCAAGTGAGGTTGTGAAAGGTGGCAAAGTTAGGGTAATGGACTAGGGAGGTGGTCCAATATGGCTATATGGATTGGGTATGGTATATGAATGAGATGGACAATGGCTAAATCTCCAAGTTGAAGTGGTATGGATGATAAAAGGAATGCCCCACTTTGGGATCTAGGTGGTGATCCTAGTATAAACTTTTGGTTCTCTTTTAGGTGAATCCCAAAGACTATGACAGTCTTGAGTTTTTTTTTTGATATGATGAAAACTTCACTTGGTGATCACTAAACATTGTCTTTATATCAATGCAACTTGAATGCACCTTGGAGTGCAAGCCTTTTGATTTTTTTTTTAACTTTCTTTAATTTTTTTGAGCAAACATATTGCAAATAAATAAACTTATTTGTCCTAAAATTAAAACATTGAGAAAACAAAACAGTCAGTCATTGATCAGAATGGACTTTATAGGGTTGTAATGTAGCCGATGGTTAGGGGTTTGTGAAGGATAGGATAATTAGGCCTAATGAAGTATTTTAGAGTTTATGAAAGGAGGGATAATTAGGCCCAATGAGGTGTTTGAGGGGTTATGAAAGAAAGGGTTTGTGATGTGGCGAATGGTTAGAGGTTTATGAAAGAAAGAGATTGTAAATGGGTGTTTGAGGGTTTATGAAAGGAGGGATAATTTGGCCCAATTAGGGTTTATGAAAGGACGGATAATTGGGCCCAATGAGGTGTTTTGAGGGTTTATTGAGACAAGGATCTCCTATGCGCTTCATGGCAAGATGTATCAGCTCACAATTTCTACTTCTTTTATTTTTTCCCAGGATTTTCAATCCTCTCTTTTTTGAAATTCACTTTTTTGTGATTTTTCTTTCTCCCTTTTTTTGGGCTGGGTGAGCTGATAAAAGTGAAACACCATGTTTAGGTGTGGAATTGATCATTGTCTAGGGTGACCGAAATTGTATAGGGTGACTGAAAGTTTTTATTTTATTTTTCAGCTCAAATGGGTAGTAAAGAGCCTCCTAAGGTTCACATATCATATAAAATATAACATGCAACAAGAATAAAAGATGAAAGGGAAATAAATACCGAAAAAGTTAAAGGTTTGGCACAACTAACCAGGTTAGGCTTAACTCTCAAAATGTCCCCAGTGAAGTCGCCAGCAGTTGCGACCGAAAAATTCGAAGAATCTCTTGCGTTCAATGAAGTCGCCATCAATGTTTAATTATAAGGGAAAACACTGAAAAATCCCTTTGAAAAAGAAAACGGTCTGGAAAACCAAATTTTGGATTCGGGAGTCGATTATGCGTGGGGAAGGTAATAGCACCCGACAGCATCCTTTCGAAAAAGGTTACCTCAAATTAATTGTGCAAAACTATATTAACTTTGAAAATATTTATTTCCCTTTTATAAAAAAAATGAATGAAAAGACTTGACGAAAAATATTTGTTTTTGCATTTTTATTGAGAACTACAAAAGAAAATTTGAGAAAAGACTTAAAAAGATTTTTTATTATTGCACTTGACAGATGTGGGGCCCCATCTGCTCCTACGTATCTCGGGGTAGAGAATCAAATGCAACGTAGTTCTTGAGTAGAAAAAGTTTGGTTTGTTTGTGTTTTTTAATTTAGGGATTTTAGGACTTGTGATCCGTACAGTTCATTTATCCTAAAACGATGACTAACCCGGCCGTACGGCCGACTTAATCCCCTGTTTTTTGAAAATTAGTTATTTGTTTGAAAGAAATGCTTGTGTGTTTGTATTTTTTTAGTTTAGAAATTATTTCTTTTAAATAGGGATTTTAGGACCTGATCCGTACGGTTCATTCGTGGTCCTAAAATGATGACTAACCCGGTCGTACGGTCGACTTGATCCCCTATTTTTGAAAATTTGTTTTTTGTTTGAAAGATGAACGAAAAGTTAACAAAGAAGAAAAAATGAAAAGTGCAACTAGTGAAAAATAATTATCAATAATATTTAAAAATAAACTAATTAAAAGAAAAATAAAATAAAAAAGGGAGGGGGAGAGAGAGAGCGAGAACTTCGCTGGGAGAGAGAGAGAGAATGTGTTCAGTGTTCTTGTTGAATCATTGTGGTGTGTTTTTCACCGTGGACGGGGCCTCCTTTTATAGGTGAAGGGTTAGGTGAAGAGACTTGTTGGACAAGTTAACTTGCTGGGCAAGCAGCTTGTTGGGCTGAAGGTTAATGCTACTGACACCCCCCCTTTTTATTATTTTCGTTCTTCTCTATTTTTTTGGATTATTCTTATTTTTGTATATTTTTGGTGATACTTTTGTATTTTTGGGCTTTTTGTATATATTTGGACACTTTATTCTAATATATATTTTTTATTTTCTGATTTTATTTCATTATTATTTTTATGGCTTTTTGATCAAAAGGACTAAATTAAATCCAAAATACCGAACATAGGCCCATTTACTAAGAATTGGCCCAATTAGACAAACCGGTCTAAATTAAAACAAGACAGCGCTCGAAATGTCATTCTCGTAATGATATGGACTTGTGACACGGGGGCTAAAACAATTGCGATAAATGATCGGACAAAATTGGGGCTCCAGGATGACTCAGGTAAAAATACAACTTGATTTGTATTATATAATGTTGCTTTGTCAAAATGGAGCGCTAATTTGCGGTTATTCAAAACAGGAGCAAATAAATGAGATCATGACTCAGCTGACTCAGGGGAGCTGGGACCCTGAATCAGTTGGACAACTTACTCCAGAGATGATAGATCTGGCAAACAAAAATTGGGAGAAGATAGTAGGTTGGTCTAAGGGTCGCCTGTATAGTACGGGGCCCTTGGCTCCATGTATGGGCCAGCTTGTGGCCGGGAGCAGCAGAAGACGCGGTCGACCAGCTTATACTCCTGCGGAGACAGCATATTAGGCAGCTGGAGCAGGAGCTGCAGTCTACTCGACATGAGCTGCACGATACTCGACAGGAGGTCAGGACCTCTACTGAGGCTATGAAAAAGATGCAGGAAGACTTTGCGAAGGTGACCCATAGGCAGAAGCTGATGTTTAGGTATTTTAAGAATATGCAGCAAGATGAGGAGCAAGATGAGGAGTCTGGGGAGTCTGGAGAGGCTGGGGAGGCCGAGGAGTCTGATGGCGGCAGCTTTTAGAATTTGTTGTATCAGTTTGACAGTTCAATATTTTGTTATAACATTTCAGATTAAGTGTTGTTGATTTGAATTTTATGTTATTGAAGAATTTTATTCTCGGAATTTTTATTTTAAACTGTTTTATGTATTTTAGATTTTAATATTTATTATTAAAATAAACAGGTATAAAAGCAGGTTTATCAAAAAAAAATCAATCAGTTGGGCATTAGCGACGGAATTAGCGAGGGAAATTGGACGCGTGGCTGTCAGAATTTAACCACGTGGTTGTCTTTAGTAGCGAGGGAATTGTAATCCCTCGCTAATTAATGAGGGAATTAGCGAGGGAAAATTCCCTCGCTTAGCGAGGGATTCAAATTCCCTCGCTAATCCCATTAGCGAGGAGGGAGTTAGCGAGAGAACGAGTCCGTCGCTAATTCCCTCGCAAATGACCATTAGCGGCGGATTTAGGTCATTTTGCGAGGGAAATTTCCCTCGCTAATGACCAGTTTTTTTGTAGTGTGCCTACCATGATGTTGTAAGATGATGTTGCATTGATGACCATGTATCTGAGGACAACTGTCTTGGCCGACTCTCCTTCTCCAAAGGTGGTTCTAAGATCGGTGTACCCACGAACCTCCACCTGTTCTCCAGAAAACCCTACTAGGGTGCCAGGGTAATCTTTCAGCAGTTCCACCGGCAACTTAAGCTCTTGGTAGCATTTCCAGTACATCACATTGGCGGAGCTTCCTCCATCTACAAGGACCCGGAAGACCCTGTATCCGCTGGTTGTGATGTGAATGACTATTGGATCATCGGAATGGGGCTGAACTCCGTTGAAATCTCCCACATCGAAGGATATCTGCGGGTATTCTCTGACGGATACATCAGACTCTTTGTTAGTGTTGCGCCCGAAAAAGTCCCCGAGGGAGAACCTTCCTCGTTCACAACCTTTCCTAAGACAATGAAGCCGCCACCAATATTTATTAAGGAAAATATTAGGAAAACCTTTTTGGAAAGCGATTGGTCTTGCGAAACTAGAGAATAGGGTTCGGGGGTCGGTTACGCGTAGGGAAGGTGTTAGCACCCCACACGTCATCTCTACTGAGAGGGAACCTTTAATTAAATGTGTGGTTTTAGTGTGTTGACTTGAAAATACTTAATTTTGCCTCTCTACTTCTTATTGAAAAAAAAACTTAATGAAAATCTTCATTTATTATGAAAAAAGGGGAAAAAATGGTTTTTTAGAAAAAAAAACGCTTGACGGGACATGGCCCGCTCCTACGTATCTCCCGGTGCGATGGAGAACTCAAAGCTACGTAGTTCTTCTTTATCCTGAAAAAGGTTTTTGTCTTTTATCTTTTTAATGAGTTTTCGAAATAGGACGAGCATTTAGTGAATGATTAAACTAACCAAGGTTATGGATAATCACTGCTAAGTACTCTTGAAAATGAGGGTCACTACCACCAGTCAGACGAACAAAGGTTCTGATTGACTATTAGTAGCAACCCGTTTTTTATTTGCCTTTTTGAAAGTGGTTTTCGAAAGAGATTGATTGGCACGAATGATCAAACTAACAAAGGTTATGAGTGATCATCGCTTGTTATTCTTTGGGGAAAAAGACATCGCCACCAATGGCTAGACGAACAAAGGTTCTGATTAACCACTAGCGACGATGGGTTAAAAATGATTTTAGAAAGGAAAAGGTTTTTGTTCTGAAAATGATCTTGGTTTGCGAAAATGATTCTTTTTTGTTACGAAAATGACTCTTTTCTTTTCGTTATGCAAATGTTAAACTTTTTATAGTTGCGCTTGACGAGAATGTGACTCGCTCCTACGTATCCCAAATGGGAATCAAAGCGACGTAGTTCTAACGAGCCTCGGAAGTGAAAGTCTTTTTGCTTAGGTTTGGAAAAGTGGAGGATGCTCATAATGATCAAACTAACAAAGGTTATGGGTGATCATTACTGGCACTTGCCATGATTTTTGATGCTTGGGAAAATATCTTTTGAAATTGAAAGCATTCATGATAATCAAACTAACAAAGGTTATGGGTGATTATCACTAGTAGCTCATGCATATGAAAACATCTTTTTTTGAAACTTAGGCTCTTAGGACAATCAAACTAACAAAGGTTATGGGTGATTGTCACTAATTACCATTTTCATGCTAAGCTATTTAGAAAAGAAAACAACGAATGCAAAAAGATTTGGAGATTCTAGCATGGCACAATCATTGAAATCGAATCCTTAGGCAAACAACAACATGGTCATAACTTGCAATTAATCTCATTTGAATTCTTGAGCAAACACTAGCCTAGACTACACATATTAAACCACAACACATAAATAGGCAAAGAAGGAACTTGAATTGGGCATTAAGCAAAAATGCGAGAGTAGGCAAGATTGAACCTAAATGCACATCTAATGGAAGATGCTAGGCGAGAACCATACTCAAATATTTCTACAAAACGCAAGGGAATCTAAATGCACATCTAGTGGAAGATGCAATGTAAGGAATTGACCTATCTAAGTGTTGATGATATTCTTATATGAGAGTGGACAATGAAATTGTTAGCTTAAGGAAAAGAATTGCCTCAATCATGATCATAGGCAAGCATAAGCAAGCAAATTATTTAGCAACCAAAGTATCAAAGAATGTTGAATCACTTTGGTCAATCCTCACACTTAAGATTAAGTGCACAAGTGCACAAGTGCGAATCACCTTGCCAATCATCAACAAAAACAAGTTTATTAAAGCAAACCCAAACCCTAATTTTTATGTTAAAACCTAGGAGCATACATACCCTAAATCAACTATTATTCATCCCCAAATCATGAAATAAACAAAAGCATTCAAGAACCCTAAACCTAGGCCCATGGCCGAATGTTATCATGCTTGAAATGGGTTTCTTATTTTGTGAAAGTTATGCAAACAAGAGTGAATATGCAAGGAAATGTGAGAAAACACAACAACAACTAGCAAATCACATTTTTATGAGAGTATGCGAAATACAACATGCCATAAAACAACCTTTTATTTCATGAAAGGCAAGGATTAAGATCCAAATCAACACAAATCAACATTTATTAAAGGGTGAGAAGCACCATAAGCACCCAAGCCTCCCTAAGTGCTTGTCAAAGTGCTTATGACACCTCTCACCAACAACAATCAACTATATGAGAATATGAAGATGATAGGATGAATGCTTTTTATATTTTTGAGGAAATACTCAAAGATGATGCAAGGTTTTAAGGATTACCTTAGCTTTGAGCTAGAAAGTGAGGTGAGAAGATGAAGCTAGACACAAATCAACAAAACTCCAATATTCTTCAAAGAAGTACCCACTTGATGATGATGCTTGAACTTTGAATGAGAAATGGAGGGAGTATGTGAAAGAGGGGTGCAAATGAGGTGAGTTGTTTGTTAGGGTTTTTTGGTGTAGGAGAAATGGGAAGGTTCCTTTGGGATGAAAGAAAAACAAGAGGAAGTGAGGGAGAGGAGAGGGGCTACGAATTTTTTGGCTCTTTTTGGGAGGAGAGGAGTGAGTTGTTCTTATTGAATTTCAAAGATCCAATGGGTTTAAAGTTGTGAGAGGGAAGTAAAGAAATTAGTGTGTATTTAGTGGTGTGGATAGAAGGAAGGTAAAAAATATGTTGTGTATTGAATGTTATTGGACTCAAATGTGTGCTTGTCATGATGAAAGGCTTTTGTGATGTGCACTTGATGGGGGCTGAAGTGAGGGGTGGTGTGGAGCATGAGGATGGAGTGAGGGAGGTAAAGAAATTAGTGTGTATTTAGTGGTGTAGAGAGAAGGAAGGTAAAAATATGTTGTGTATTGAATGTTATTGGACTCAAAGGTGTGCTTGTCATGATGAAAGGCTTTTGTGATGTGCACTTGATGGGGGCTGAAGTGAGGGGTGGTGTGGATCATGAGGATGGAGTGAGAGAGGTAGTTTGCTTGCAAAACTAGTGCTTACTTTAGCCAAAAATGGATAAAAGCAAAAAGCACCTAAAAGGAATTAGCCCTAATTCTAAAAATACAATAAGCATCCAATATTAATTTGTTACTCATTTTTATATTTTGATTTCAGATTTCTATTTTTAACTATACATATTTTTTAGCCTTTTTGAAAGCGAGAGAAAAAAAAACCGTTATAAATGACCAAAATACCCTTTTTTACTCTAAAACCCTAATTTGCCCGAAAAATGCGTTCCAACCCTAAAAATGATTTCAAGACCCTTGGAATGCCTTCTAGGATCCGAAATGCAGTGCATAAGGCTCTTCGCTCTTCAATTTATTTATTTTTTGTGGAAAATTAGGGTTTTGACCTAAGCCGGACAAAATTGGGGTATGACAGTTAGTAACAGACATGATGGAACGTGCATACCTTCGTCTTGCCGATGAAGTGGATCCTCCGCCCGAGAAGCCACCGGAGATGGTATTTACATCGCCTTTGTCCGTGATCTCGTGTCCGTCTTTCTTAGTTGTTTCTTTCCAGGCACCTCCCCTCTTTGCCACTAGCATCGGCTGGGGGCTGTTGGCTCGTCTCTTCTTCTGCTCCTCTGATAACACGTACTTTTTGAGTTGTCCTCTCTGGATTAGTTGTTCAATCTGCTGCTTTAGAGTCCAGCAATCATCGGTAGTGTGCCTTTCTGTTCGGTGGAACCCGCCTTGTATGGTCCCATCACTTAGGGCTTCGTGGAGAATGGCCGAAGGCTTGGCCTTAAGCGGAGTGTATGCTATCTCCACATTGGGACGTGACTTTCGATTCCTCGGCCTGCCTCCTCTATCTTGCCTGCCCGAAAAAACGGTGTTGGTCGACTCGTCCCGATTTCTCTCGTGGCGAGTATGGTCTCCTTGGAGTTTTTATGTCGCGTTCGTCCTTGCTCGCGCCGGTCTCATTTGCTTCTATATGTTTTTCTGCGCGGGCTCTTACTTCGTCCATGGTCCGAGGTGTTCGAATTGAGAGTGCTTCGAAGAATGTTCCGTTCTTCATACCCTTCATAAATGCTTTGACAAAAAACTTTTCATCAGGATCTTCTACTAATACGGTTACCTTGTTAAACCGGTCCAGATACTTCTTGAGGGGCTCGGTCGCTCCTTGCCGAAGATCAAAAAGGTCCTCTGAGTGCACTAGCTTCTTCTTATTGGCCTAAAACAGCTGTACGAAGCGTCCAGCGAGGTCATCGAAGCTAGTGATTGAGCGTGCGCCTAAACCTTTGAACCATTTTAGAGCCACGTTGGTTAAGGTCCCGGCAAACATCTTGCAGCTAACAGCGTCATTCCCACCACTTATCATCATATGGGTCTGGAACGCGTCTACGTGACTTAATGGATCCCCGATTCCGTTATACGTCCCAATGGATGGCTCGCGAAAACGGTGAGGAATCGCCACCGCTTCGATTGCTTCCGTGAACGGTTGGAACACTCTCAGGGGCGCTCTAGTGGCCTCGACTCTCTGGGCGTGATTTTGCATCTCCGCTAGTTGTTTCTGTAATCATACCTCTCTGGCCTCCAGCGCCTGAGAACGCAGGTGTTGCTCTTCGTTTCTTCTGGCTTGCTCTGCATTCTGGTCTTGCAGTGCTCTTACTGCGTCAAGTAGCTCCAAGATTCTGGGATCGGTCACTAGATGAGAGGGTATTCCTCGTGGCCATTAGAGTAGAGTGGCTGCTCTAGATTCAGTGGGGTAGGAAGAATTTTACCAGGCCTCACGGTGGGCGCCAATGTTCCTCACTATTTCTTTGAGTAGGATTTAGCTAGAACAAGAGTAAGATGATAGTAAAATGAGTGTTGAGAATAGAGAGTGAATTCGTTCCCTTCATTAGCCTCAAGGGCGCCTTTATATAATACAAGGGTAATAATGAGTGATAAATGTACATTATAGCTGTCACAGATTCGGGGCACAATTGCAGGGCTTTCCATATATATATATATTCTGCTTGTCCTCGGTCCCTGGCCGAGCCGAGGGGGTGGAGAGTCCCTCAGTCTGCAGTGCCATGAGCCCCTCGGTCCTTAGGATGAACCTGGGTCCTCGGATATCCTGCCTTGCCTTCTCGAGACAATCGGGCGGGCCTCGCAAGGCTTTCCATATATATTCTGCTTGTCCTCGATCCCTGGCCGAGCCGAGGGGGTGGAGAGTCCCTCAGTCTGCAGTGCCATGAGTCCCTCGGTCCTTAGGGCGAACCTGGGTCCTCGGATATCCTGCCTTGCCTTCTCGAGACAGTCGGGCGGGTCTCGGAGGAGTGTGCAGCCAATCCCTTTGTAGTGGCCGGCTCGGCTATGAACACAAGATATGATAGTGGCAGGATAGACACTATCATATCCTGTGTTTGGTACTTGTCAAATCATGACAGGAAATATATATATATATATATATATATATATATATATATATAGTGAGCGTATCAAGTGAGAACTAGTTCTCATCGTGAAAAATGAGAACTCTTAATTATAACCGTCAGATTAAAATTAACGGTTCAGATTACTTAATTAATTACAAGATCTTGTGTGAACTTCAATTTTAAAGGGTAAAATTGTCCTTGTGAATAAATTGCATATAACCTTTTTTTAACAAATACATATTAATTTTTTCTAAAAATTCACTTAAAATATTTATTTGTCAAAAAAACTAGTAATATTTATAAATTAATAATAAATACTAATGAAATAATTTTATACAATTTTAAAAAAAAAATCATTGGCACTATCAAATAAACAATTTCAAATTATAAAAAATTGTACAAGTAACTAAATAATTCTATTATATATTTTAAATAAGCTAATAAATAATTATATGAAATATATTATATGTTAAAAACAAAACTACTCATGTGAAAATTATATTTCATTTGTTGAAAAAATAAATTAATTTTCTATTTTTATATTTTTTTAATAATAAATTTATTTTTCATCACATATATTAGTTTTTTAAATATCAATAGATTTATAATTTTTGGATTATATAAAATGAAAAATTACCCTTATCATAAAATTATACATTATTTTTTAAATTAAGAATTAATATTTTTAATAAAAATTTATTAATATTTTGGATTTAGTTTATATTTATTTATTTTATATTTTAAAATATATTTTAAAAGAGTAAACAAATAAATCATTTACTTATCATATCATGCTCGTTTCTAACTCATCTCAAAGTCAGGATAAAATTTCAACAAGAATGACAAGATAAAATAAGTCACAAAATTAAGTTATCATATACTGTTGTCTCAACAAACACTGGATTGACACAGGATATGATAGACCTGTGTCTCCTAACAACCCAACTGGCCCATAGAGTATATGGAATAAGAAGTACACATCGACACATTTTTTCCAACCGAATTCAATCAAATCTTAGGTGAGATATTAAAATAAAATATCAATATGAAATCATAATGGAAAAGCTTTTTTATAATAGTAATTTTGTGCATACTTCCCCGTTATGGTGATTGCTAGTGTGTGAACAAGAATGTTAATGTCAGAAGACAAAGTCTGAGCTGAAGTAACAATTTATGACGAAAGGAAGGAAGCTCACGAGATTGATAGATATGGCGTACAAGAATCACATGTTGTGTTGACATGATCATCAACTTCATCTTTGTTAAAGAACAAAACAGATGAGAGATTTATGGCAGCCGGTTTAGTCAACCTCATGGTTCACAAATTAAGCCCCATTATAATGCTGGATTTAATTGGTTCACGTATTGGACCAAAAAAAAAAATTGGTTCACGTGGAGTAGAAATGCAGCAATCACCACAAGTTTGGGATATACGTAACCTTTATTTTTCTAAGAAAAAAACTGATAATTTATGTTAAGTGTGTGTACAAGTTTGGTCATCAGAATACATCATAGCGTTCCTTAATAAATTAATAAATGAGAAATATTAATGTGTATTTTCCATTTTTGTTAAGAGAGAGATATTGAGTGTGGCAAAAACTCTATTCGGAGGGGAGAACCACACGGGCCGATAAAGCCGGAAACTCGTAGCCAGCCAGGTTTCTCGGCATAGATTACTCACCGACAAAGCCGGTGAAAACTACACATCAATGACATGGTAACAAAAAAAACAGAGAGGATCATAGCTACTCTATTAGTATTGTACGGCTAGCCCATTTAATTTGAATCAAAATATATATTAAAAAAACATGTAAGATTTATCCAACTCACGCCGAAGACCAGAGTAATCCAATGCTTCAAGTGATTTATAGGAGTTAAACTATCTAAAAATTGCTTTAAACTCCAACGACGATCGATGTCTTCGTAAGTATAAGCTTATAGTTCTCTACGTTTGCACGGTTCTAAACAGTGACCTGATAAGTGCTAGTTTGACAAAAATAAAAAATAAAAAATTGATTAGGTCAAGGTATAGGCACACATATTCGTTTTGTTGTTTTGAGATGAATCGATGCCTATCAAATCACTCTTGAGAATCCCGGGACATATACGTAGGGGAATAGGAACATCTACAACGGGCAACAATGTCTTATAAACATGTTTGCTTCTGGCTCAATGCGGAGATGTCCCGGACTTTAGGCACCTCCTCATAACCTGTCATGGTGTATAAGAATGGGATTCAAAATTATAACCTCATGTAAGTTACCTTAACATATCATTAGGGGCCAAAAGTCCTAGCAACCATTAAATCAACCGTGTGATCTTCTGCTCTTTATCAAATTAAGATCGGAGAACAGACAGGTGGATGTTGCACCCATTTTTTCCTTTTCTTTTCTCCGATCGAGTGGTCTGGGGTGGTAGGTTAAATTTTAGTACTAGCATTTGTTTTAGTCATTCAAACGGAATAAATTACAGCCTTGTTCAAATTTTGCGGCACTGGATTTCATACTCAATTCATTAGTACTCTTCTATAGTCTTGTGCTTTTACAAGTGTCTCTATGTTATAGGAATGGCAATGCTTCTTCATTTGTCTTTATTTATTTACTTATTTATTCATTCATTCATTTATTATAGATTAGAGATGCCATCACATAACCAACACTTTTGGCCCAGTAGCTTAATCTACCCTGAATGAGGGAGGTCGATCTGGTGCTCTCGGATTTGATTCCCGCAGTGGACAAACATGCATGGTGTTGGCCAGTGTACGGAGATTAGTCTTTCGTTGAAAGTATTGAGATATTTCATGGATAGCCAACAATGGTATGAACCAAAAGAAAAAAAGAGATGCCACCACACAAATAGATTTTAGTAGAATTTACACAATTAAAAATTTTAAGTACTTACTAGGCAAAAATATAGCATTAAAAGTTTGTCATATGGCTAACCCGAGCGGATGCAATTAAGCTCAAAAATAGAGGTGTCAAATTTAACTCAGTCTAATAGGTCGGCTCGATAGCCCAATGTTAAAGTGTGGGCTAGGCTCGCTAAATAAAGATCCATAAAGGAACTGGGCCATTTGGTACAACTCAATTGACCCACGGTCTGAATTGGGCTAGTTTTATGTCTTTTTTGAACACTTTCGTTGGTTTCCTTTGTCAAACAATATTAGTCTGAACTAAGCCATTGACTAGTGTTTTGAGTACGACTAAACTAAAAAAACACAATCCATCCCAGTCCGCTTTTGTGTTTTCACTACAAAAAAATTGCCCATTAGCGAGGGATTTTTCCCTCGCTAAATGCCCCAAATCCGTCGCTAATTCCCATTAGCGAGGGAATTAGCGACGGAATCAGTCCCTCGCTATATTGCTCCTCGCAAGTGGGAATTAGCGAGGGAATTTGAATCCCTCACTAATTAGTGAGGGAATATTCCGTCGCTAATTAGCGAGGGAATATTCCGTCGTTAAGTCTGACAGCCACGTTTTTTTTATATCAACCTATTTTTTTATATAGTTATTATTATTAGTATTAATATTCTTATTATTATTATTATGGTGTGGTGGTGGTGGTGGGGAAGGGTATTAGGGTAGAGAGAGAAGGAGAGAGAGAGAGAGAGAGAGAGAGAGAGAGAGAGAGAGAGAGAGAGAGAGAGAGAGAGAGAGAGATGAGCTATGTGCATGGTGGTGGTGGTGGTGAAGGGTATTATGGTAGAGAGAGAAGGAGAATAGTAAGGGAGGAGAGAAAGAGAGAGAGAAACGAGTGGTGGTGGTGAAGGGTATTAGGGTAGAGAGAGAAGATAGAGTGAGTGAAGAGTGTGAGGAGGTGGTGGTGTTGGTGTGGTGGTGGAAGAGTGAAGAGAGAAGAAGAGTGTGAGAGGAGGTGGTGGTGTGGTGGTGGAAGAGTGAAGAGTGAGGAGAGAAGAAGAGTGTGAGGAGAGAAGAAGAGAGAAGAGTGTGAGGAGAGTAGGAGAGAAGAGTGTGTGTGAGAGGATAAATAAGCTGAAAAGTCAAAAATTTAGCGAGGGACTGACAATTCCGTCGCTAAACACCTGCACGAAGTCCTATCATCTGAAAACTGTCAAAAATTTAGCGAGGGAATTAACGAGGGACGGACAATTCTGTCGCTAAACACCTACACGAAGTTCTATCATCTGAAAACTGTCAGAAATTAGCGAGGGACTGAAAAATCCGTCGCTAATTAGCGAGGGACCTAAAAATCTGTCTCTAATGACAGAATTAGCGAGGGACTAAAAATTCCCTCGCTAATAAGCTTTTTTTTTTGTAGTGTTTGACCTAGTGGAGTGGCCAATTTGAAAAGTCTACTCAAAAGTATTCCTCCTTAATTAAAAGGCACAATTGTTTTCCTTTTTCGTTGTTCCATCGAAAATGTCCTCTCTAGTTGATGAATAGGAATAATCAAACTGTTATGGATTGGCCCAATCCACAATAATGAGGCCCAACACCAAATGTAGATCCATCAACCAATGGTTGAGATCGCAGCGCAAGATCGGACGGTCCTGATTCATCAGGTCTATCACCACCAAACTCTATAAATAAGCATTGAATGCTTCATTAAAGGTACACACTCTTTCCTACTCTTCACCTCTAATTAGCTCTCTGGCTGACTTGAGCGTCGGAGTGTCCCCGCAGGTACCACCTGCCCCGGATCGGAAGCGGAGCTCGGTTGATCAAGACCAACCCCTACCAACTATCTCGGATCGGACCTTGTGTCTAAGATCGGATACAGGTCCAGAGATACGGTACAGAACATTGGCGACCACAGTGGGAGGATCTTGTACTCTAGTTCCTCTCCCATCTCCTTGATTGACGATGGCTCCGACCTTACGACATAGGACTGTCCTGAATGTCGGTGAAGGGCCGGTCCTGCAGCAGGTGACTTCGGAAGAAGTGGCGGTCATCTTACCCCTTAGCCCGGTGCATGCTCGAAGCTCGGCTACGGCTATGGTGCATGGGAGCCCATCCCGGAACCGGCTTCCACCTCCCCCTCCGACCGTCCAGGTACCGGTCGATGCTGTTCAACAGCTCATCCTTTTCCTAAATCGACGAGCCGAGGTCGACCAGCAGGAAAGACAACGCTACACCCAGTTAGAAGCTCAGGTTGCTGAGACCCGAGCTCGTAACATCCCGGATCGGAGTTCCTCTCTGCGCAACTCTTCAAGTGGAACGACTCATGGCCGCGGCCGCCGCCGATCTCCGGCTTGGGGGAGATACCATCAGCGCACTCCACCTCGTTATAGAGGAGCGCGGGGATCGGAGATTCCCCCAAGTCGGACCCCGGATGATTCCTATGGTCCTGAGGCCCCTCGGCCTAGCTCGTTTCTGTTTTCCTCTTCTCCGAGGCGACGTTCCAGAAGTCGGAAAAGGTCTCCGAGGCAGGAACGTCGACGCCCTAGCTCACGGGGGTCCCCCGGCAAGTATGGCTACCGACGATCTCCACCCCTTGAGAGGTCGGCAAAGCGTAAAGGACCCTTTACAACTAAAATCGACTACTTTCCGGTGCCCAAGCACTTAGAGAAGCCCCCTGAAGGTCTGAAAATGCATGACGGGACTGGCGATCCAGATCGCCATCTCGACTACTTTGACACGGTTATGCAATACCGCAACGTTCCAGAAGAGATAAAGTGCCGAACTTTTCCCCTCACTCTAGAGAAGGCGGCTCTAGACTGGTTCAGGGCTCTTAAGCCAAATACAATCTCCTCTTGGGATCAGTTGGCCAAGCTTTTTTCTGCACACTTCGCCCACTCGAAGATGAAGCCTAAATCTCGGAAGGTATTGCAGGCAATTCGGCAAGGAGAAAATGAGTCCCTCCGGGACTATATAGAGAGATTCAACAGAGAAGCTGCTCAAGTTCGGAACCTCGACGACTCCTTCCGTCTTTTCTTCATGGAGGCTGGCCTTCGTGAAGGAAGTCTATTTCAGATAGACGTCGGGGTCAACCAAGTTGAGTCGCTTGCCGAGTTCCTCCAGCGATCTCAGAAGTATATCGATCATGAAGAAGGGATTAACTCAGGAAGATCACGTTTCACCTAGGTCTCGGAATGAGCCTACGGGCATGATGTAATCCGACTTTGTAAATGTTCAACCATCTAATATATATGGATCGGCTACGATTTTCCTCACGCTGATTGCTTAAGTAAAAGTAAGTTCCGAGGTTGGATGGAAGGATTTGGGACCGGTCGAGCGATCGCCTTAAAGTTTCACGCCAAGACCGGAACTCCACTTAGGATCAGAACTCCTGATGATTCCTACGGATCCGAGGGTTTCCCTCGGCCCTGCTCGTCACTAGCTTCCTCTTCCTCGAAGCGACTTTCCAGAAGCCGGGAAAAATTCCCGAGGCAGGAACGTCGGCGCTTTTGCTCACAGAGATCCTCCGACTTTAAATTGACACCTCGAGTCCCTCAGGTGGTCACATTTTAAATGGCCGAGGTTGCCATTACCCTGAAGGGCGAGTTCGATCTGGGCCGAGTCCTGGTAAACTGCCCTGAAGGCGACTTTAAATTAACACCTCGAGTCCCTCAGGTGGTCACATTTTAAATGGTCGAGGTTGCCATTACCCTGAAGGGCGAGTTCGATCTGGGCCGACTCCTGGTAAACTGCCCTGAAGGCGACTTTAAATTAACACCTCGAGTCCCTCAGGTGGTCACATTTTAAATGGCCGAGGTTGCCATTACCCTGAAGGGCGAGTTCGATCTGGGCCGAGTCCTGGTAAACTGCCCTGAAGGCGACTTTAAATTGACACCTCGAGTCCCTCAGGTGGTCACGTTTTTAACATGGCTGAGGCTGGGGGCAGACACCCTCGCTGGTATAAGCCCGGCCTCGAAGATCTTTGCCAAGACCCGTATCTCGGGCGCTCCGAGGCTGGTGGCAGACACCCTCGCCGGTATAAGCCCGGCCTCGAAGATCTTTGACAAGACCAGTATCTCGGGCACTGCGAGGCTGGGGGCAGACCCCTTTGTGGCTATGAGCCCGGCATTGAAGAAGGTCGCCACGAAGGTCCGACCTCAAATTCAAAAACCCTCACGAAGTCCATATAAGGCATCAAGTCTAGCTCGCCCCAAGACGACCCGACTTGGGGGGCAACTGTTATGGATTGGCCCAATCCACAATAATGAGGCCCAACACCAAATGTAGATCCATCAACCAATGGTTGAGATCGCAGCGCAAGATCGGACGGTCCTGATTCATCAGGTCTATCACCACCAAACTCTATAAATAAGCATTGAATGCTTCATTAAAGGTACACACTCTTTCCTACTCTTCACCTCTAATTAGCTCTCTGGCTGACTTGAGCGTCGGAGTGTCCCCGCAGGTACCACCTGCCCCGGATCGGAAGCGGAGCTCGGTTGATCAAGACCAACCCCTACCAACTATCTCGGATCGGACCTTGTGTCTAAGATCGGATACAGGTCCAGAGATACGGTACAGAACACAAACAAAACCTATTTATAAAGCAAAATAGAAAGACATGATGCAAGTAAGATGCAAATGAAAATTTGTAATAAAATGCATGGGAGAGCGATCCACACACGGCATGTAGATTCAGTATTGCCACCGCCATTAATGTCCCTCCCATGCACCGTCTTGAACTCAAAGGAGCACTTGTTCAACCAAACTTCGTACTCTTTTCCTAATCAACATTTCAAGCAAATTTTCTGAGTTGTTATACATGAAAAAACAAAAAAGAACTACATATATATATTTCCTTTTGACTCAAAAACCAAGTATATAATATATTTTTTTTAAATGAATATATAGAATGAGCATCATGCTGGCGTAACCAATTGCATATACACAGACAGACAGACACGTACGTGGTCGAAAGAAAACCGTGTGAAACCACAATGTGTTGAACGACGCGGACATGCAAAAACAAAAAGCATACCCACAGCTACAAAGCTCGTAGACTTCATCAATCAGACAATCACTAACCTTCCTTTTGCATTCTTTCGTTGTCAATATATCTTTTTTAATTAATTATCATTATATATTACATTTTGAGAATTCTACCATAAAGTCAAATTCCAACCATAGAATAAAACAATTTCAAGGCAAGGAAATACGCACAACACGTACGAGTGAGAAATTAACGAGCGGAAGGCCGGTAATGTATTCCCACACACAATAAGAAGCAGAGTATAACTAAGGTTGTTACTTAAAGTCAAATCAGCAATGCATGACGGTTTTAAGGGTCCCACTTGGAAAGCGCTTCACCGTCCTGAGATGGAAATTTTTTGTATATAAACCAATTTGTGGCTCCTCGTTTAGCCCAAAACAAAATACAACAACAACTGGAAATACAATTAGTTACATACCAAAGGAAGCTCCTTAAAAATAAGGAATATTAATTTGTTGACGATCGATGATGAAGAAGAACATTTTGTCTGTGTTGTTGGTTATCTTAATGCTTGTGATGTCATCGCAGCTATGTTTTGTGCATGGAAGAGTTCTTCAATCAAAGCCGTTAAAGACACACGTAGCTGGCACTGGCAGTGACACTTATGTATCATCATCATCTTCTTCTTCTTCTAACGACTTCAGCAGCTATCGTGATTCAATACGTAACAGCTTCGTATTTAGATTAGCTTCTGGACCCAGCAAAAAAGGACCTGGGCATTAACATGCTTTGATTTCAAGTCATTCTCTGTTCCATACTTTTTCTTTGATTTTTGTTTTACATATGTTTTTCCCTATATGTAATTTAGGTATTGAATTACTAGGCTTGATAGTCATTTTTTTTACCACTACAATATTCATATTGAATCTTTAGACTCCGTGGTTTTTTTTCTTCCATGAAAAGAAATTCTTACAGATTCTGATATCAGATACGTGTGTGTAATGTAAATTGTAGATTGCTTGCGCATCATAAAAGCATGGTGTTGCACACTTGTGAATACTACAATTATGTTCGTGTTTATAATGCCTTTACGCAAAGCCATTTGAGTGTTCAAATCATTAGAAGCTAAGTATAAAAAGTATTTAATATTTTATTCTTTAGATGATTGAGAGATTAGTTCTATGCCAACCAAGAGCCAAGAAGGGTAGCTGTGAGGAGTGCTTCCAGTGTGTTCTGAAGGCTTAAAGAGAAAATTTTAATGTACATCTATAAGACTTACAACAATACGCAATGTTGGTTAGTTAATTAAAAATAAACCCGTTGCAAGATTAGAATCTTAGAATGGATGAATGGTCATAAAACTTTGTTTTCGGTGATTTGGATATTAAGTATTTATAAGAAAAATCGAAGAGATGGATAAAGGATAAACAATAGCTAGAAATAGATGAAAATAAAGGAAAGTTGTGGGTTAAATCGTTATGAGACATTTAACGTAAGGCAAATTATCCATTTTCAAAGTTAGACATGATGAGGAATTATTACAATTTTAGATATATCCTTGTCAATGTTATGAGGGGTGATTCTTGAGTGAATGAGCAAATCAAGTCCCTCACCAGTGAATCACTAAATATGACTGTAGGATATAGTATAAAAATTCATTAACGGTTGAGATTTAATACTGGTTGATTCAATCTTAACCACTCATAGCATTCTGCACAATATCCTACAGTCAACTTTAGTGGTTCACCGGTGGTGGATTTGATTTGCTATGTCACCCCAGAAGCACACCCTGTTATGAGCACTAGACCGGAAGTTCAACAAGTAGAACTGGGAACTAGTTACTTGGGCGATTGAGTTTGTTCGTCGGTTTAATCCCGATTGGATTGAAGTCTCGTGGAATTGCTCAAAACCGCGCCGAACCACATTGAATCACTAATTCAACTTGATTGAATCATTTGACATGATGTTTTTATTTTTCAGAAATATCATGTTTTTATTTATATATTTATTAGTCATTCGACTCAATCTTAGTTGAACCAATTAAACTATGAGCTAAGAACTCTCGCTAGTTGTTTTTTAGGTTTTTTTTTTGTACCCCCACATAAAAGTGAAACCCGAAAATACCCCTGCCCAATTTTCAATTCGCTCGGATTTACCTCTATCTGAGGTAAATCCACTTTGTTATTTTTAAAGTCGGATTTACCTATTGGTATTTACCTCAGATGGGGGTGCCCAATAGGTAAATCCGATTTCAAAAATAACAAAGCGGATTTACCTTAGCTGAAGGTAAATCCGCTTTGTTATTTTGGAAATCGGATTTACCTAGTGGGTACATAAATCCGATTTCCCTAAAAAAAGAGAAAATCGGATTTATCCCACCTAAGGTAAATCCGATTTCCCTAAAAAAAGAAAATCGGATTTATCCCACCTAAGGTAAATCCGTTTTTGTTATTAAAAAAATTGTTTTTATTTAATTTTTTAAAAAAGGTTATAAAATGCTACTAAAAATCCGTTAAATAGCCAAAACTAATCCAAAAATTATGAAAACACCACTAAAAATCTATTAAAACCAAAATAAAGTTATGCAAATTTTTTCAGATTTTTTGGAGATTATGAAAAATTAAAAAAATTAATAAAAAAAGTAAACGATGGAATTTGAGATTTTTTCAGTATTGATCCTTGATATTTTTCGGATTTAAAGAATGTGGTTTCATTACAATTTGAGTAGGTTTCCCGAAAACTGATTTTTTAGCCTAAATTATTCTCCCGGCGTACAATATCGTCACGTGTTAACGAACTACACACTAAACAGAACCCAAAGACGGTCGAAATTTGTATCTAAAATTTTAACTGATTTATTTATTTATTAATTAGGTTAACAAAGCGGATTTACCCCACATAAGGTAAATCCGCTTTGGTTATTTTTAAAAGCAGATTTACCTTATATGATGGGGTAGATCCGCTTTTAAAAATAACAAATCGGATTTACCTTGGGTAAATCCGATTTGTTATTTTTAAAAGCGGATCTACCCCATCTTAAATAAATCGGATTTAAATTTTTTAAAATTTTTAGTGGAAATCGGATTTACCTAAATCTGATTTCCAAAAAAAATTGAAATCAGGATACGTTCGGGATTTTTAAATTTTGTGAAGGGCAATTGCGTCTTTTCGCAGGGTCGATGGGGCTAGATAGGGAGATGATGGGGGTACAAAAAAAAACCTTGTTTTTTTAGTCCAATTTTAAAATCATTGATCCCAGTAGGCCCTCAACAACTAAAATATGGAATAATTGTGAATATTTTTTTATTGATGTGCTAATAGCATGGGTTCTCAATCTTCAACTTATTGTGCATAAAGTCATGCCTCCCAAATGAGACTCAAGGAATCAAACACAATTTCATTTTTTGAAATAAATTACAAACCCCAGCATAGTTAACCTTTCGCATGTTACTATTAATCAAATTGTCATTTTATTACTCTATTTTTTAATATTAATTCAAATACTTATATTTCTATATTTAGTGGTATGTTCTCAACAGATGTGGAGTTAGATTTAAACTCAAATTTAAGAGGTAATAAATAATTGAGCGATGATGTAAAAAACAAAAATAATTTATATACGCTTGCTAAGGTTGTTGAAGGCTTCGATCTCAATCAAGGAGCGCTTGTCCGGTGGTGTTGGACGCAGGAGTAGGGGGTTCACTGTGAAGTTTTGCTTAATATTGATATTGGAGGTATGTTTTTCTTCCCATGCGAATGCTAATTTTGTGAAGGCTGCAAGGAGGAGTCTTTGGGCTAGTAGTGTTCCTTCAAAGATCCATGTATTTGGATGGAGGCTTTCGTTAGGTGGATTAGCTACAAGAGACCAATTGGTGCACCGTGGCATCATCAAACCTGTCCATAATCCCACTTGCCCTTTCTGCTTCAATGAAGATGAGTTCATAAGTCATATCTTTTTTAACTGCAAGTTGTCTTCTGAACATCGATATCTTGTTTCTGCTTGGCTGGGGATGAGTGAAGCTCTCCCATGTTGACCCGGTGTGTAATTTCTTATAGCTTGGTAGATATGTGACTGAGAGAAATAATAGGAATGTGACTTGGTGTTGGTTCATTGAGAGGTCAGGTAGAAATTTGAAACCGTTGTTCACTAGATGGCGTTCTTCTCCTTTATCTTGCCTTGATATGACATGATTTGATATAATTGGGTTAGAGTACCGCTCGCACTCCCATTAATGAATTTCTTTGCTTATAAAAAAAAAATGAAATGATACATCATAAAATTTGTTTTGACTCCACCCCAACTAATTTAAAAGTCGCATATATCGTGATTTTTGATTAGTTGACAAACTAATATTTTTACAAAACCAGTTCAAACAAATTAAACTAAAAAAATTGCATTTCAAAATTAAATTGTGTAAATCCGTGTAGAAACTTGGATGACATAGTAATCAAACTAGTTAGCATAAAAACTGCATATCAAAACCGTGAAGTTTTTGACCAAAAATAAAAAACCGTGAAGTTGAGTTAAGATGTTGGGTAGGAGTAGTCTTCATAGTCCAACTCTATAGGGGGTCCACACACGGAAACACATCTGTCCAATAACTCAGTAACCAATGTCATAGCAGAAGTAAACTTGCAATGAAGCTAGCTCAACTACCTTCACCAATCCATCGTACCCAAAATGCAGTCATGAAATTAAACAGCTTTTATTTATACCTAATAATTTCTATTCATATTCAGACCTAACTCAGTTTCACGGGTAAAAAACAATATCCCTATGAATAATCCAACTGTAGTAAAGTAAACAACCCTTCTCCATAAAGAGCGTTCAAGATGCTGACACAGAAGGGTAATTAACTGCATCTCATCATAAATTACAATATAGAAAATAAGGGTAACACTAACTCACTAAAGGAGAGACAGAGCACTCACAAAAATTGACCTATTATTAAATGAATTGATGTTCCATTGCAACTCCATTGTTGGTTATTGATTAGGAAATGAAGGGTGGAATACGGGATGTATCTTCTCATAACTCTATCTATACAGGGATTCTTCCAAAACCACTACAAGAGGTAACAGTTTCCCTATTGACTACAGGAACAAGTAGGATAAGACTAAAGTGTTTTGATCAAGGTATTAAACAGCCTAGAGAAATATTTCTCAGCTTTCCAAGCAGGAATATAATAAGTCTACAAAGTGATAAGGAAAAGAACACCGACACAACAAACCCAGGGGAGGGGGCCTAAAATAAAAAGGCCATAACAAACTAACACTTCAAATCCCTATTAGTTAAAGAATGGAGGTCAAAGATATGGTTCTACAATAAAGGCCAATAGAATGGAACCAAAAAAGCTATAGACCTCTTCACTTTTGGTTCACAAAAAACCTAAGACTTTACTGTACACTATCAAGTTATACAAGATATCAAACAAATGGTGTCTCCGCTATGAAGTTCAGAATCAAGCAATAAAGAATAGAACAAGACATAATCCATACCTTGCATTGCTTGAATAGCTGCACGGAGACAACTACTCCAAAATGATATTTCATAATAAAGAACGAGCAAATAATGAAATGATAAAGCCATAAAGGACATGTTTCAGCTTAAGAATCAAGACTAAAGACTATGTGACGAAATTCATTCCACTATTTCAAGATTCGTCTTTTTGCATAATACGTCATTTAAAAATAGAAGTGTGCAGACTAGGATGATGATCCATAATCCATTTCAGTTACTATGTACATTCATTGGAAGTATAGGCTCATGATGCAATCTCACGGAAAGTATAGGCTCATGATGCAATCACTACTGAGCAATCAATGAGCATGAAATGCATCCACAAACAAGCACAACATATCATATAAATTTTGACTAAAAGGGGAACTTCATAGCTATAGAGTTCTTGCCAAAGCTGGGTCCAAAAGAGAATCATGCCTATTGTGGATCTATTGTAGATAGTCTTACCTTGCATTTGCAAGAAGCTGATTCCACGATTCAAATCTGTGACCTCCGGCCACATGACAACAACTCTAGCTATTATACCACAAGACTCTCCTTTCATTCATACAAAAAGTTTAGACTATCACTGCAATTTCATAAAAGATCATATAAATACCAGCTCCCTTCTCAAGCACGGAGAATCGAGTTACCCAAGCTTTATAAAAAATAAGTACCCAAAAGAAACAGTAATCAAGTTCCTGTTAAAGGAACATTACAATTTTAAGGGGGGTCCGATAACGTGTTTCAAGTATTTTGCAATAGATTGGCAAAGCATTGCCACTAACAAGTTAAAGGGAAGAAAGGCACTTACTTCATTTCTAGGATTAGAATGGATCTCTGAAGCCTCTTCAGATTATTTTCATCTGAGGCTGACTCCTCCCATTTCCAAACCATGCTACCCATTGTCAATTTCCCATATTACGTTCAGTCATAACCCTTCCCTTGATTTACATCATAAATGCTTTGATACAATCAATCAGAAAGAAAATATAGATTACTTAAAGGGCGCGATTGTTTAAAATCTAGAATTAAGATTCCTGGGAATTCATGGGTCAGGAATGAGTATTCTCGCGTTTATTAAAGTTTGAAAAAACTTATTCCTAGGTATGCGGATTCCTAGGAGTAAGATAACTTCCAATAACTTAACATTCTCATGCAAACACTCCCATGAAAAAGGTTGGGAATAAGGATTCCCATGAGTATTTATGTGAAAAATTAAATACAAAAATTAATTTAATTTCCATAACTACCTTATTCCCAGGAATGTATGTTTACAAATTTACCAAACATTTTTATTAGAAGATACCTAGGATTACTATTTCTATCATTAAGTTCCAGTCGAACTAATTCTACTTAACTTGAAACAAACACCCCCAAAGGGTGAACCAGTAGGATTGGCGTAGCCGTGAGGAATTTCGATAATTTGAATCAGATCATAGGGTCATAGCTCCATGCCTTACAGTACCAATACCATTGTACCAAAAATAAAAGATTACTCAGTGTGAAATGTAATTACCCCCTGTAATAAATCTAAAATACCACCTAACTAAAGAAGACAACACCAAATAAATAAAGAAAACTCAACTGCACAATAAAAAAACACCATCACATAAGTAACTACTACTAGTACTAACAACTATCGTGATTACCAATCACCAAATAGTTTCAATGCATTGCAGGCATAGAAAACCAATGCAACTTTACCATGAATTCAGAAAACATGACACCACGTACCGTATTAACAAAAAAAAAGAGCAAAAAAGAATCTTGTAGACATGGCCGAGAGACATGCACACAAAATGAGATGTATTCGAGTTCCACAATACTTCCATCAGATGACATAATGATAATGTACCAAACACAAATGAGGGAAATTAAAATAAACTGAAATGCCCTAGGTAATAATATAAATAAAGATTGGTGGCATAAGAAACAAACAAAGTTCTGCAAAATAGATCATCATAGTATAAAATATTAAAAATATATCCTTCAACAACATACTATAATCCACAAGGATTAGGCGTCGGCCTCAGTGGTGGCAGGGGCATCCTCTGTGGTGGTGAGAGAGGAAGGAGGATGGTCAGAAGGAGGAGCCTGATCAGCACCGTTCTCAACGGCGGCGGAACCCGCAGTGGTTCGGGCCTTAACGGTTTCAAGCATCCGCTTGCTGATCTCCTTGGAATACACTTGAAGGATCTCGATGCCGTCGCCATCGGAAGCGACGGAACCACCAGCGGCAGCAAAGGCCTCATCCTCGATCTGGCGAGCAGCAGCGGAGGCCTCGTCGGAGGGCATTGTACCGTAGCGCTTAGAGAGGACGGAGGGCGTGGATAGGGTTTCGATTAAGCGATTGATGACGGCGTCGCGTGTGCGTTGGGTGGGGGGCCATATGTTGAAGGAGATGTCGCCGGGGAGTTTGGGTTGGTCTTGGTTGTCTTGCGGCGGTGGAGTGGGGACTTGCTCCGATGAGACTTCGGTTGTGATATCCGAGTCGGACATTTTGGGGGATGGGAATTGTTTCGGAGACGCTGCGTTAAAGAGACAGTGAAGTATAGGCAAAATGTTTGGGGTTCTGGGGCCAAAAGAGGGAAAGGACTTTATGAAATGAAATGAAATTATGGGATACTGGCGCCGTGACCCGTGCGTGCGATGCACGGGGTCAAAGCTTTAGGGTCTACTGAAGCATTATAAGACCAAAATTAGATTAATAGTAATTGAAGTCATATTTTAACAACTAAGTTATGTTTAGCCAATAAGAGAAAACTATAAGGTAGAACATATTTGTTGCGAAATTAATTTTCATTTTCACTAATCTGATTACGGAGGAATCAATTTCCGCTATTTGAACAGTTAAATTTTCTAGTGAACCATAAAGTACCCTTAAAATATAAAATTACGAATGTTGTATAGAATGAAAAGAAAGTAGTTACTGAGAGAAATGAAATTGCTCCATTAAAATATAGACAACAAATGATAATCAAGTAAGTCATTATCACATTACATAAAAGTTCTTTTTTTCAACAAACAGGTTACTAAGGAACAAACTCTGCATATTTGAACAGTTAACTTTTTCCAACCGCTTAAGAACCCCAAAACACACTGTTTTGCATTACTATTTCCTTTGAACAACTAATTTTTTTAGTCTCTAAATTACCTTAAAACACAGTGGCTAGCATCACACTTTACATAATTTATCGGGAAATTAATTTCCATTTTTCACCAATCCGATTATTGAGGAACAAACTTCATCTATTTATAGATATAATTTTTTTTCTTAAATTTAAATTATACTTAAAAAATGAAAATATAAAAAATGAGAAGAAAAACAAAAGAGAGGGGAGGGGGGTTTGGCGCCAAAGTGGGGAGTGGATATATATATAAAGATATTTTCATTAATAGAAGGGGCCGAACTATAAGGTAGAACATATTTGTTGTGAAATTAATTTTCATTTTCACTAATCTGATTACGGACGAATCAATTTCCGCTATTTGAACTATAAGGGGGGAGTTTGGCGCCAAGGGGGAGGGAAAGTGGGAACTTTGGAGCCAAAATTAGGTGTAGGGCCCACTTGGAGACTACCCTTGAATTTATATTCTTAGATGTGTTTTTTTTTGACCAAATTATGGGATATGTGTTGTAAATAATCAAAAGATTTAAATTTGTCAAAAAACATAATAATCAAAAGCTTTAATTAATTATTGTAAAAAAAGGCTTTAATTAATTGTCAAAAAAAAAGCTTTAATTATTTTTACCCTAGTTGCATTGTCAAAAAAAAATAATGATTCCTAGTTGTAAAAAATCTTACGCTATAATGTCACATTTTGATATACATTTTGATATGTCCTCAAAAATGTGAGATGTTTTTCAAAGTAACTAAAAAGTCATATGCCATAGTATGTGATTGATTGATTGTCGGCATAAAAAACCTCTACGTCAAGAGTGCACGATAACTAAACTCATTCAAAAAAAGAAATTTGGTGGGGAAACTCATTCAAAAATTATGGTTGCACCCTAAAATATGATTTGAAGCCACTAGAATGAGAAAACATGGTTATGGGGAAAAATGATAACCTTTAAATGTAACCATTAAATTAGAACCATTAAATTATAATCAATGATTCATATTACGTAATTAATTATAAATCTCATACGGTTATTTTCTTTTGAATTATAAACCACATGAGATTTTAAAAAATCTTATAACATATTATAAATAATCTGAATCCTTAATTTTAACATAAGGATTGTAATTAAATGTTTTCAATCCTCACAACAAACAAATGTTCTCACCCTGCTCCAATAAAATATAAAATAATAAAATTAGAATAAAATATAACACCCTCCCCTAAAAGATAGGCATAATAGTGTTTTTTTCCCCTTTATTTTCAAAACACACCCTCACCTCCCTCCAAAAATGACAACATAACATAATGTGGGCCATTTTTTAACCTTTCGTTAATCCTCACTTAGCCATCCATTGAATAGAATTTTATCACAAAAAATGATATTTTTCCCTATTTTGCCATATCCTCCTTTTGTCCCCATCGTAATGCTAATGGTGCAACGTAGTCTCTTCCCTTTCTCAGTCTTGAATAAATGGCTAGTCGCAATCAGGTAAAGACAACATTGCCATCAGGTAAATGATCGGTCATGTCACCATGGAATCCATCGACAAAAGGACCTTCGGTTTATGCGGTTCTCAACCAGAACAAGGTCCAACGACCTTAACCACCACGAACCATCAAATGCTCAATACCCAACTTAAATAGAGCTTGCTTTTGGTGCTCGTTGTAAGATCTTCCCAAAACCATAATAATTAGTTTATAACTAATCCTTGATTATGTTTGTTTTTGTTTTTTTATAAGCAAATATTAGTGGTTATTAATTCGTTAGGGGGGAAATGTTAGTTTTCAGAATTTTGACCACAGACATCCTTCATCAAACTCATCCACGTTGCTTAGCTCACCAACTGAGCTACATTCTTAGGACTTATGTTTGTTTTTGTGTATTTAAATGTTTATATTGAGGGCTTCATTGGTAAAATAAGGGGTGAGAAATAATTATAGTTGAAGAAGAAAATAAAACAATAAGAATTGGTGGAATACTTAGCAATTAATAAAAACTTAAATCAAGGTCCCACTCACTCGACGCTCCCTCCCAACCTTGGCATCACAACAACACTTGCCTAGAGAGAAAATAAAGGGCAAAAACAGAGAAGGAACAGTGACCTAGGAATTGTTGCGGGGTTGAGAAGCATGATTGAGCCGGAAAAAGAAAAGAGAAAGAACTTCAACACTCGCTAATTAAGTTTATAAATGCACTGTTATAGACTGATTACTCATACTATTCCATTAATTTGCATAGTTTGCTTACTCATTGAGATACCACTTGGTAGTTGGGTTATTAAATTACAAAAATTAGAATAAACATGGACAAAGATTTTTAATCAAATTAATAGTTTCTTCCTAAAGTATTGTAATGTGAACAATCTGGTAACATAATGAGTACTCGAGGGTAACTTTTTGTGCTTCATACATGTAAACATCATTTTGGTAACTGTAGTTCTACAACATCTACATTATAAAAATGATCATTTATCACTAACCTTTCAGGATTACAAAAAATTTACCATACTTCAAACTAACATAGAAAGTAACATGTGATAATACGAGTTAAGTCAGCAATGGACAAGGAAGAATAGACCCGTTTTCTCAGCTACATACATTCAGTTAGTGCCCCTCTTTTCTACCTAAAATAGACAACCACTTTACTTTACAACTTATATCTAACCAACTGGTAGTTAGTTTGCTAGTCATCTAATTGAAGATTGCCCATTGAGTATCTTAGAAGCAGTTTCAAGCTCGCTTCTCAACGAACTAAACTTCTAAAAACCTTCTCTCAATATTTCTTAAACAGAAAGATTCTTTGTATTTTAAGGGAACATCAATCTGCTGCATTGTTGGTAAATGTGAATCACCTATAACACTGAATATACTATATACCGATTGTTCTGAACTGGGCCGGACCGAGCGGCCCAATAATTAGCCAGCTTTACACGTCGACTTGGAACGGGTCGCGACCCGTAAAGAATACTGGACCTGTGCGAGCGGCCCAATAGCGACCCGGCGCCATCTAATGCCTACGATGGGAAGATCAACGGCGGAGAGGAATCCTCGCAGGATCCGACGGTCGCCTACAGCACCTTTGGTACTATATAAAGAGTCCATGACATCACCTGACAGGTACTTTTTTAGACACACCGTTACTATACTCGAATAATACCCCACTGACTTGGGCGTTGAAGTGCCATCGCAGGTACACCCTGCGGGAGCTCCGAACGCGACCAGCCATCACACAGGAGTGACTTCAACACCTCGCCCGGGTCTTCGGATTAGCATCAGCACAGGTCTACTTACTGCATCAAAGGGACTGATCGCTCAGCAAAGAATCTGGTTCATTGGCGACCACAGGGGGAGAGAGAACATCCCCACCTTGACGGACATGCCTCCACGAGCCAGACCACGCGGCGCCCTGCGCCCGCGAAACATGACTGCAATCCCTCAGCAATAGCTGACGCCGGAGGACGACGTCGCCGATGTAGGCGATACTGCATCCAGTGCACAAGGGGCTCCTCCCGACCACACTAGTGTTGTGCTGCCGAACGAGATCCTACAGGAACTGCGCAATCTGCTGAGAACAAGAGACAGAAACATCGCAGATCAGGTCGCTTCTGGGAGAGCGTATACCGCACCGGAGCAACGTCGCCGCGACGACGAATCGTCTAGACCTAGAGGCAACCCATCCAGAAGACATCGATCTCCCCCGAGGAGGTCACTCTTACACCGATCGCCCCCAAGAAGGCGAGGAGTGACCCGGCCACGACCACGGACGCCACCCTCCTCGACCGGACCCACCTACTGGCCCGAGGAAGAGTCTTACCATGACTCCTCATACGACTCATCTGGTTCGTTAACTCGGTCCAGAAGCCGATCACTGGACAGATTCCCTCGCGCATATTATGATGCGCCCCCTCCTTCAGGACCTCGTCGATATGATGCCCCTCCTCAACGACGTGGTCATCGGGGTCACCACCTCGAGGACCGACCATCTCGTAGGAGGGCGGGCGATGATGGCCTGGGACCTTTCAACCGTGAAATAGATGAGTACCCCATCCCGCGAGCGCTGGAGAAACCTCCCTCTGATCTCAGGATGTATAACGGGATAAAGGACCCTGGCGCCCACCTGCGGTATTTTGATTTGGTGTTGGAGTATAGACGGGCAGACGGGCCAGTCAAATGCAAGATCTTCCCATTGACCCTAGAAGGACCCTAATTTTGTCCTATCCAAAAATAAGAAATTTTATTTATTTTTAATAAAAATAATATTCATTTTTATGTTTACGTCATGTATTATTTTATTTTAGTTTGCTACAAGTTTTAATTTTCGAAAAAATAATAATTAGAAGTATCAAAACAAAATAAGCAAAGAAGGAAGTGGGGGTCTATTAAAAAAATAATAAGGTGCTGTCATGGAAACCCAACCCAGCAAAAATGGCTAGCCCAATTCGCATGACCCAACCCAACAAAAAAAAACCACTAACCCACAACCCACAACCCATAACCCAACTCACACACTCCTCACTCCCTCCTCTCCTAACCCTAATTCGACCACCCCCCCCTTTACCCTAAAAGCCATCCACATTCAATCCCCCCATTTCCCTAAAAAATCATCCACATTCACTCCCCAAAACCCTCAAAAAAATTCGGCCACTCCCCCTATTATCCCATGGTCAAACCCCACCTTTCTCCCTTCCACACTCCACCTTTCCTCTTTTCCCTCAATACCACTTCCCCACACTTCCCACTTCCCCATTTTTCATTTCCCCATACACACAACCCTTCCCTCCTCTCTCTCCCCATACCTACGGCTCCCTCTCCCATCTCTCTCTCTCACACATCACTTCTCTTTCTCTTTCTCCCACTCACACTCAACCTCTCATTCCTCTCTCTTCTCCTCCCATCCCTACGACTTCTTCCCCACAACACACACTTCACTCATTTTTTCTCTTCACCACTCTCCCATCTCCACGCACACCCCTCCTACCAAACCATAAACCCCATTTTTTTTCTCTCCTCACATCATTCTCTCTCACTCACGGATTCACTCTCCTTTCTCACACAAAAAAAAAACCATCATTCTCTCCTCTGCTACACCCATACCCTTCATAAGTTTTATTCACCATGTCAAGCCACTGTCAAAAAAAGCACTGTACAAGCATGGAGCAAGTCAGAATACAATGAAGAGAAACAAGGGCAACATTTTTTGTATAAATAGGGTCACACATTTGAAAGAGGAGAGGAGAGGTTTTTTTTTCAAGGAAGAAAAAAAGGGGAAAGATCTTCTGAAAAAAAATTTGGGTTTCTCTTAGAAAAATATTCTTCCCCTTCTTTTCCTCCTTCCTAGATTTTTTTTTACTAGTTTAAAAGTTCATTTGTATTGAAGAAATTCGAAGAAGGAAATTTCTTCAACATTTCTGGATTCTTATTGTCAAGGTACTAAAATGTAATGTTTTATGTAATATTGTTTTTTTATTTATTTTTTAGCAACTGTAATTGTTCATATGAGTATTGTTCATTTTTATCATTTTTGTTGCTATTTTTATGCTACTGTTTTTTATTATTATTGTTCACGTTTTTAGATATTATTATTGTTTTTTTAGTTACTGTTTTTGTTATATAAATACTATTTGGTTTTTTTTAATATATTAGGTACTGTTTTTGTTATATAAATATTATTATTGTTATTTTTTATAAATTTTAGTTGTTCTTGTTGTTTAGTTTAATTACCTTTCATTTAATGTTATTGCTTTTTTTATTATTTAGTCTAGTTACTGTTTTTTTTTATATGTATTTATTTGCTGTTTTTATTATTTAGTGTAGTTGCTTTTTTTTATTAGAATATTATTGCTGTCTTTTTATTATTTAGTTTGGGGGCTGTTTTTATATTATATTATTGCTATTTGTTATTTATTTTGTTGTTTGTTATATTATTGTAATTTTCGGATTTAAAAATAAACCTTTTGTTTAAAAAAAAATATTTTCTTAAAAGAAATGGTTACTAATGTCACTACCCTCTTTTTTTAAAAAAAAAAAAATATAATAACAAATGACCATTTTTCCAAATAAAAAACAAACAAGGTACCCTTTTTATTAAATAGTAACTAGGACAACCAGAAAACAAAAGAATTTTTCTTCATACCACTTGTTTAGTCTAGGTTTTTTTTTTTTTAGGAAAAAGCGCTTCAAGAATCACGTGTTCTAGAGTAGAATAGTAAAAAAGTAAAAAATCAATCAATCATTTTTAGCGTCAAAACGCTATTTGCACCCCCGACAATCATTTTTAGCGTCAAAACGCTATTCGCACCCCCAGCAACCGTTTTTAGCGTCAAAACGCTGTCAACACCCCCATTTTTGATACAACGCCCCTGTTGTTCGCACCCTTTTTTTATCACACATTCCGCTTTTATCTGCACCATAATGTTTCCAGACCGCTTTCCTTTCTTTCAAACAACTGAACTAGCATAAAAAAAAATAATAATAATATAGGTTGTTACTAATGGTCACTCTGAGCTTAGCTTGTTTGACCGATAGGGCTAACCTTTTTTTTTTTTCAAAGCGGATTAGTAGCGGTGATCACTCTGAACTTATTCGTTTGATCATCGCAAACACCCGCCTAAACTTCAAAAAAGGGGACTTTCGATCAACAAAAAAAACACACACAAACATAATCTCAAAAATCCTTTTTTTGATCACGCTTCCCAGTAAGCCCTTTTTTCGAACAAAACGCTCGATCGCAAACCGGGTATTTATAGCATTCACTCTGGGCCCAGCTCGTTTGAACGCTGTAAACACTTTCTTTTTTTCGAATAAGCCATTAATAGTGGCCACTCTGGATTTATCTGTTTGGTCACCATGAACGGCCTCTAGTTTTCGCAAAAACTTTTCAATAAATAAAAAATGCCAACACACAATTTTTTTCTACCCAAGAACTACGTAGCTTTGATTTCTCCATCGCACCCGGAGATACGTAGGAGCGGGGGCCCACTCCCGTCGAGCGCAAAAAACTAAAATTTTTATTAAGTCTTCCTTTCCGTTTTTTTTGCAAATAACAAAAAGGGTAAGTTAAAATGTTTTCTTTCAACTAATTTTTTTTTTCTACACATTAAATTAAAAGGTAACCTTTTTAGGATGTTGCGGGGTGCTAGTACCTTCCCCGCACTTAATCGACCCCCGAACCCAAAACAAAGGTTTTTTTCAATGTTTTCCTAAAAATAAATATTGATGGCGGTGTTGCGCCCCGAAAAATCCCGTTTAGGGTTCTTCAATGTACAACGTAGAAAATTGTGAAGCCGCCACCAATATTTTAGTTTTTAGACCAAAACATTGAAAAAAGGTCTTTTTTACAAGGCGGGTGGTCTTTTGAAAACTAGAGATATGGGTTCGGGGGTCGGTTAGGAATGGGGAAGGTATTAGCACCCCATTCCTCCTTCCTACTGAAAGGGAACCTCTAATTAAATTGTGTGGTTTTAATGTTTGATTTGAAGAACACCTAGATTTGCCTATTTTATTCTTATTTGAAGATGGATGGGAAATTAATGGAAAACTTACGTAAAGAGGGGGAAAAAGAGAGTTTTTTAGAAAAGAGCTCGACGGGGGTAACGACCCGCTCCTACGTATCTCCCGGTACAATGGAGAACTCAGAGCTACGTAGTTCTGCCTTGGTTTTTGTTTTTTAACTTTTTAGGTGAGTTTTCGAAATAGGACGAGTACTAGCGAGTGACTAAACTAGCTAAGGCTATGGGTAATCACCGCTAAGTACTCAAAAGGAGTTGCTACCGCTAGTCAAACGAACTAAGGTTCTGGGTGGCCGTTGGTAACAACTTGTTTTTATTCTCTTTTTGAAAGCTCTTTTTTTTTTTTTGAAAAGGATTGATTTGTTTGATGACCAAACTAGCAAAGGCTATGGGTGATCATCACTTATTGTTCTTTTTGGAGAAAGGACATCGATGTCAATAGCTAGACGAACTACGGTTCTGATTAGCTACTAACGACAATGGGTTTGAAAACATTTTTTGTTTGCTTTGAAAATGGAGGTTTTTTATTGTTGTGAAAGTGAAGATTTTTTTTGATGTGCTTGACGAGAACAAGTCTCGCTCCTACGTATCCCAAGTGGGAATCAAAGCAACGTAGTTCTTGGAGCGAGAAAAAGAAGCCTTGAAGAAGGTGTTTGAAAAAGGGAGGAGCTTTCATGATCAAACTAGCTATGGCTATGGGTGATCATTACTTGTTCACATGGTTTTGAGAAAAGGGAAAGCTTTCATGATCAAACTAGCTAGGGCTATGGGTGATCATTACTTGCCCCCATTATTTTTTATGATTTTGAAATTGATTGAATGCGAATGCAAAGATTGATTTTGAAAATGAATGCAAAAAAGTCTTGGTAAATGAAGAAGAATGATTTCAATCAAAGCCAAGTCCATAACCAAATGCAAAGTGTAATGATTAAAATGCATGTAATGAATGACAAGCATCGATCAAACAACATACTAACATGCTAATCACCAACAAAGATTAAACATACCAATACAATCAAGAGACTCGATTACTAGTGATGCGAAATAATGTTCTCAAAGCAATTATGCGTGAGTGAGTATGTGTGTGAGGATTGTTACGGGACGGGAAACAACCTCAAAGGAGTGTGACTGATCTTAGGACTCTATGCTACTGTGAGTAGACTTACGTCTTCCTAGAGATGTCATGCGAGTGAAAGGAGATGGCACATAATCAAATCAAGACATTTAAGTGACATCAAAACAAAGGAAACCAATTAATCATAAGCATGAAGTATTCTTTGGTGTATGATTAAACATGAAAGCATATAAGGGAATGATGCATGAACATACTATTGAATGAAGGCAAAGGTACGCAAAGATGAACGTATGAGCATTTGAGAGTGAATGAATGCATGAACCCTAATTAGCTAGGCATGGCCGAATGCAAGTAATGAATGTGAGCATACAATTAAGTGCATGGACATGTTATTATAAGTGAGCATGTGGACAAATGAATGCAAGCATACAAAGGAGTGATGCCAGACAAACAAAGGTTAATGCATGAGCATATTAGAAGAATGAATACAAGTCATGAACAAGTATGAATGTGATAGGAGATGCAAGTGAAAATGCAAAAAGAATTGACTCCTTTTAGATGATCTCACATGATTGAAGTATGCACTAGGCCTAAGCAATAGATCATATCACCTGATCCTCAACTAAGTATGAATGAAAGAAATCTTTTTATTTTGAATGCATGAATGAGGATATGCGAATTGCTTTCGTGTTTTAGACGGAAAGAATTTGTGTTTGGAATGTGGTAAAAGAGTGAAAAAAAGTTTTAGGTAAAAATGAGGTATGCAAAGTGGTAATTTATTTTGATGCAAATGATATGAGATGAATGCATTGGTAAGTGATTTAATGAGAAGGTGAAAGTGAATGGTAAAAAGGGAGTGGTAAAATGTTTTGAGTTTTTAATGCAATAAGTGAAGTGGTAAAAATGCAAGTAAATGCAAATGAATGGTAATTATTTAAGTGAATGGTAAAAAGTAAAAAGGTAAAAATGTTTTTTTTTGTTTTTAACTTTTTAACTTTTAGTGAACAGTAAAAGCAAATGGGTAAAAAGGTGAAAAACACATTTTACTCAAATTATTTGCAAATACATGATCAATCAAGCAAAATGAAACAAAACTATGTCATGAAAATTGGCCTAAGGCCGAATGCATATTGGACCAAAATCAAGCACTAATTTCATGCAAACAAGACACTAAATGATGCACAAAATTGACACAAAATATGACACAATTTCAGCACATGAATTTACATGACAAGAAATCAAGAAAACACATGCATTATTCACAAAAAAGAAGAAAAAAAAAAAGAATTAGGGAAATAGAACTAGCAACAAAACCCTAATTTAACCAAGCTTAAAACCAAAGCTAAAGCCTACACCAAATTAGCCATAGACCTTATTTTTGACATGAAATGAAACAAAAGCAAATGAGAACCCCAAAATCATCAAGAGGCCGAAGCACAAGGTTGAAGAAAATAGGTTTTTAAAAAAACTATGCAATGATGGTAGAAATGCAACAAACCATATCAAGCGATTATCCAAAGGGGGTGAGATACCAAATCTCACCCCAACAGCCTCCTATCAATGATCTACATGATGATATGCAAAGAGTTGAAGGTTTTATGCAAAAGGTTTGTGATGATGCAAAAAGTTTGAGAGTTTTACCTTGAGTTTTTTGCTAAAACTATGCACAAGATGATCGTCTAATGAAACAAGCCAATCAAGCCTTCAAAACTCCAACCAAGCTTCGAAAACCTTCAACAATCTTCAGATCTTGATGTGATGAAAACGAAATTTGAGGTAGTGGAAAGAAGGTGTGTGAAGTAGAGATGAAAATGGAAGTAGTTTTGTAATGAAAATCAAAGAAAATGGTGAAGGAAAATGGGGTGGATTGCTTCGGTTTTGGAGAGGGTGCTTGAAGGTGTGCTAGGGCTGATTTTTGTGAGTGAATGATCAGCCAAAAAGTCCTTGTGAGCTGAGCACAAAATGGTATTTATAGAGGCCACTCAAAGTTGAGGGTAACTAAGTCATTCCATCTCACTTGTGCTCTAGGATTAGAGTTTTATTTGGGATCAATGGTTAGGATCAATTGTCACAAGGATTGAGGGTAGTCAAGAAGCACAAAGGGAGGAGAGAGGGGGCTGAGGGGTGTAGCTTAAGGAGGTGGGTGAAGGATAAGTCATTTTACCAAAATGTTTTTCCAAATGGTTCATATTGCAAGAATGCCATTTTAATTCAAATGGAGGGTTGGGATTGCATTTTCAATTCAAATGAAAGGCTATGATCAAAACATGATTATCAAGCAATAAAATAAATCAAAATTGGGTGAATATGGGGCTGATATGCGCAGGTTTGGCCTTGGTGTGCAAGTTGTCAATTTGTACAACTTGTACTATTGTGTGATCATTCCATTTCCAACCCATTTTTTATTATTCTTTTTCAAGTAAATCCATAATATTATGCCAAATTGAGCCATTTCCTATGATAAATCATTGGGTTCAGAAATAAATGCTACCATCATCCCAAAATTGATTTGGGTGCCCTACTTTGAAGATGCTTGAAGAATATTCCATTGTTGACTTTACGGTTTTGACTTTTTTCTTTCTTTTACATAAATCAACAATGTATTTACCAAAAATATGTATGATCAAGCACATCTCACCTCAAGTGATTCCTTATAGATCCCTGTGATTTTTTGATGAAAAATTGAATTTTTTTGGCGAAATGACCAAAATGCCCTTTTGATCATTAGAACCCTAATCCTTGTTCAAAATGCATTTTCTTTTCAAGAATTACTTCAAAACTCTAAAATGGCCTTAAAATCTAAAATGTATGCAAGAAATGATTTTTTTGCTGAGAAATGTCTCATTTTTCGAAAATGACCAAAATGCCCTTGGTCTTGAAAAACTCTGAAAATGCTATAAAAGGCAATGCAATGCATCTCTAATCCTAAGATGACTTTCAAAACTTTGAAATGCATGAATGATGGTCTTCATGACATTATGAATGAATGCTAAACCTTAACTTACTTATTTTTGTTTGAAAATTAGGGTTTCGACCTAGGCGGACAAAATTAGGGTATGACAGCTGCCCCTCTTTATTTGGATTTTGACAAGGAATATGGATTGGCCGAAACATATTCCGAGGCAAAATATAAATAAAGAATTCAGAAATTATACTGATTTTGTCCGCTTGGGAAAACCCGAATTTTCTCTCCTTTTTTTTTACTTAAGTGAAATGCCCGCCCTCAAAAAGCAGGAAATAAAGCTATAAATAAAGCAGTAAAGAAAGTAACCTGGATGGACACTTGGGTCCTGAAGGGATGCTTGGATCCTGAATGAACACTGGGGTTCTGAAGGGACGCTGGGGTCCTGAATTCGGAGGTTGCCTAAAAACCTTCTAACGGACTCTTGTTGAGTCCGAGCTTAGGGGTGGCCTTCTCGAGCGGCCGATCAACATCAGGTCCGGAACTGATTTGATCAAAGGATGTCCATTATGCCTTAGGTTGACATAACTAATCCGAAGGACTTGACGAAGTCTGATGGATCCATCGCGTGCTCGTACACGATGTTGTGATCTGGATTGATGGAGTTTACTAACTCTGGGTTGATGGAGTTTACTAACTCTGGGTTGAGACTATCTAGTCTGAGGTAACTTCTATCTTGACTGGTACATGAAACGCATGCACTTGAATGCATATGAATGCGATGATCGACTTTGGTAGAATGCTTTTTCTGTTATTTCTTCGCTCTTCTGAGATACAAATTGTAATGCACTACTGTTTGATGCCATGAAGCGATGAATGGTATGAATGGTATGATGAATGATATGAAGATGGTGTGTTCTTTTTATGTTCCGTTTTCTGCAATTCTTCTGTCTTTGTTTATGCTGTTTGTTTTCTTTAAGCAGCTTTCTTTTTTCTGCTTGTTTGTTTTTTTCTTGTTTTTTTTTTTTTTTTTTATTTTTTATGATCAGCTTTCTCTTTTCTGATCGTTTGTTTTTCTCTTGTTTTTTTGTTTTTTTTTTTATTCTGAACTCTCCCAACTTGGGGGAGCATTTTCTGGAATATGGGGGCGAGGGCTAACACCAAAGTGCTCATCCTCTCTTTGTACCTGCAGCTGAAAATGAACAAATGCATGCAATGCAAATGCCATGATTGCTTTTTGATGGGATGAATGTGATGTGATGCAGGAGTTTCTTTTTGCTTGCACAAATTTTTCCATGTTTGATGAATGCAATGTATGAATTTTATTTGTTTCGCTGTTCTTTTTTTTTTCTAATCCCCTTTTTTGTTTTCGAAATTCTTTTCTTTTGCTCTTTTTATGCAGTGCTGGTATGCAAATGCGAAATTTTGGTATTTAATGCTCTTGCGTTTTGATGAAATGGCAGATGACATGCAATGGAAAACTTTTTCTTCTTTTCCTTTTTCCTATGAAATGTGAATATTGGATAACATGAAATGATGAATTACATGGGATGTTTTAGCTTTCTTTTCTTCTATGAGATGCAAGTATTGATGTGATGCAACTGTATTGCTTTGATGTTTGAATGCAAATGTATGCGGTGATTGACGCTTTGATGAATGGAATGCTCCTGTTCTAACTTCTGTTTGTTTCTTTTTGCTTCTTCTATGAAATGCAAACATTAATATGATGCAATGCTCTGATGTTTGATGATTGAATGACAAAGGAATGCTTGTGAAATGATGAATGATATGGAATGCTGGATGACAGGGAATGTTTTTGTGTTGCTTTTGTGGTCTTTTCTTTGTTTTCTTTTTGCTTTCTTTGCTTTTTCTATGAAAAATCTGATGCAAAATGTAATGCTCTAATGACGAATGACATGCAATGATTTTGTTCTTCTCCTTTTTTATGAAGTGCGAACATTAATATGATGGCAATGCAATGAAAGATTTCTGTTTTTTCTTCTCTACTATTTTCTTCTATGAAAAACAAGTATTAATATGGTGCAACTGATGTGGAACGTTTTTTTTTTTACTATGTGATGAATGCACAAAACGTGAAGATGCGAATGTAATGCTTTGATGCATATGCTATAATGCCTAGATGCATGAGGTAGACATTTTTGTGAGATGCGAGACTTTGAATGCAAGGGCTTGAGATGATTATTGACCATTCTGTTGAAAAATTGAATTTGATTCAAACTCTGGTGTTCTCAAGGTTTTTATTTACAAACAACCTCGCTTGTTTTCTCTTTCTTTCCATGATGACTGAATTTTAGATATCACGTAAACAACTTGTGCTCTCTCTTTTGAAGCATTGTCTAGTAAGTACGCATAGGGGTGCAAATGTGAATGAGTGAGTCAGTTAACTTGGAATGGACTTTTATGGCAAGTGAAGGAATGACCGACATGGCTATTGCTGAAGCTTATGAGGGACCAAGAGATACAAGATTGCCCCAATTCAGGTTTTTGATGAGTGAATAGTTTGCCCCTGTCTAGTGGTGACAACAACTAGGGGCGTAGAAGATGATGAATTGGGAATGCTTCGGCTTTTGAAATGAAAGGTGCAAAAGAGATTTTGTCTCACCCCACAAAGTTTGATGTTGCCCCAGTCATAACAAGGACAAAGCTGCCCCAGTTAGAATGACAAGGCTTTGTTTAGGATAGTGGGTTGAGAGATTGCCCCGGTGAGGTTTTTTATGGGAATGAATGAGGTGAAGGAATGGGAATGTACTTGCCCTCACTTTGGAAGTATTGACAATTGGAGTGACATGGGATGGGCATTTGAACAGACCTTCCCAAGACCAGGGTGGGTGGGTGGTGAAGAGAATGCCCCTACTTTGAATCTGAGTGACGTTCTCAGTGCAAATATTTGGTTCTCTACTGATGTATTGACTTTTGGTGTGAAAGAAGCCTCACTTGGTGATCACTAAACCTTGTTTTAATGCAGTTTGAAGCTGTTTTGGAGTGCAGGTCCCTCTTTTATTTTGTCAGCTTTCTTTTTTCTGACTGTTTGTTTTTGCTCCCTCATTTCTTTTTCCTGAGGGTTTGTTTTTTTCTTGATCAGCTTTCTTTTTTCTGATCGTTTGTTTTTTTTTTTTTTTTTTGAGCAAACACACTGTAGACAGATAAACTTAGTTGTCCTAAGATTAAAACTTGAGAAAATGAAAGCAACCGGTCATTGATCGGACTGGACATTTCAGGATTGTGGTGTTTCGTGGAGGAAAGAGGGTTAGGCTTAATGAAGTGTTTGAGGCTAATGGGAGGATGAGTTTTGTTCGGCGTTGATTGACGGTTAATGGTCTATGAGGAAGATGGTTATTGGGCTTGTTTGGGCTCTGTTAAAGCAAATTCGTGTCTCATGGTAGAATGACTAAGGGGTTTGATGTTGAGGCCAAAGGAAGTGTTTGAAGGTTTATGGAATCAGGTGTTGGAATAGTGGAGTGTTTGAAGGTTTATTTAGACAAGGATCTCTTGTATTTTGTGGTAACATGTACCAGCTCACCACTTTATTTTCTTTTGTTTTGGGATTTTCATTTTTAAATCCCCTTTTTTTCTCTTTTTCCCTTTTTTTTTGTTTTTGTTTTGTTTTTTGATTCTTTTCCTTCTTCGACTCGGGTGAGCTGATAAAAAGTGATGCACTGTTTTTTTTTATTTGGGGTGATCCTTGTCTAGGGTGATTTTTGGATTTTGGTTTTTCTTGGCTCAAGGTGGGTAGGAAAGGGACTTTCTGGGATTTTGGGGTTTTTGAGGAGATGGCCAAACTTCATTTCAAATCCCGATTGCTTATTTCTATAAGACTTAACTTTAGAACAATAATTTATCTACCTTCATGTGTTTGCTCTTTTATTTTCCCCCTTTTTTGTGCCCTAATTTTTGCCTGGACCGCTCTTTGCGAGTTTTCAGTCCACCGGGCGCTCTTTTTTGCCTAGGCCGCCCTTTGGGGGTTTTCAACCTAGCGAGCTTATTTTATCTTTTTTATTTATTATATATTTTTTTTAGAAAGACTTGCACTAAAGGAATATGATACTGACAAGGAAAATTAGTGATCACAGAATTGCCCCAGCATGGAGGACTTAACGTGTTAGTGAGAATGAACCAAAAAGTCAAGTATGCACTGATGGGAGAGAATATGCGCTTTATGGGTGGACGGGGTGGGGTTAGACTTGGATGGGGAATGATGATAAATGGAGGAAATTGACTGACTCAAACAAGAGAAACTGCACGTGGCATGCATGCTTACTAGAAGAACGTTTCACAGAGAGTTAACATTGGCTAAAAACATGATATAAGAACTTTTTTGACGAACTGTTTCAGTCTTTTATCATGGAATGGATGAGATGTAATGTTTTTTTTTTTGAAGGAAATACAAATGAGCTATTGATGTGAAAAACTGAGTGCCTTGTAACACCTTGAGTTGGCAAATGAGTGAGGGTAAACTTTTCCAAAAAGGAAAGATTACTTTGCCAGAATATCTCGTTTCTCATCACAACATTTTTGTTGAATGCATGGATGAAAACATTATGATATATACATGATGAAAATGAAATGCATGAAAGCATATTCACTTGAAAAGTGTGATTATTCTAAAAGTTTTTTCTTTTTGATGTTTTCTTTTTATGCAAGACGAAATATGAAATGCCAATGCATCCTTGGATGATGAATGATGCAAGAATGCTGCTTCTTTTCAAAATGATTTTTATAGAGGCAAGACAATATATGAAATGCCGATGCCCCCTTTTTCTTTTGAATGATGAAAGATGTAGTAATGATGTTTTTTTCTAAATGATGATTCTTCTTTCTTTTTTTTTTTTAGAGGCAAGACAAAGTATGAAATGCCAATGCCCCTTCCCTTTTTTGAAAGATGCATGTATGGAGGAATGATGTATTTGAACTAAAGTGATGAGGTTAATGAAATGATGCATGAATGCTACATTTTGAATAAATTTGATGATGACTTTTGTTCATGATTATGAATGAGATGCTTCCTTGTTTTCATTTTTTGTGCAATGAAATATATGATACTCACAATGATTTTTTTTTTTAAAAAAAATGCGTGGGAAGACATTATTTTTATTGAATGGAAATGCATGCAAGATGGGATGTTAATGTATTATTTTTTCATGATGTGTGAAAAAGGACAACAATAATGCATGAGACGCGCTTCTAATAAGACACGATTTTTGGATTTTTCGAGAAAATTAGTAAAAAAGCCTTAGTGAATGGAAACGCACACGTGCGGAGAATGCACTCCTGACAAACCTAAATGAGATAGAGAAAAATGCATGTATGAATTTTATCAAGTTTTTGTTTTATGCAGTGCAAATGATGTCTTTATATGAAAATGACGGCGATAATGTGACTTGACATGCATGTGAAAGAATAAGATGAAAACATTTTTTTCGGGTTTGGGTGACTGAAATTTTGGGAATATCACCTCATGTAGCCCGGTAAAAGAAAAGACTATGATGATTTTTTGAAAGTTTTGCTTTTTACCTTTTTTTGAAAATTTTGTTTTATGTATGATGATGATGCTCTACGTGTATGCAGGATAAATGAAAGGGTTTTTATTGGCAATAATTCAAGCTCCTTTTTTTGAAAAATGCGGGCCGTACGTTATTTCGTATGAACCGGTAGGAGAAAGGCTATAACGGTAACCCTTTCCTCTTTTCTTCTTTCGAAATCTTCTTTTTTTCGTAAAGATGATGGCGTGAGGCAACCAATTGTCGTTACTCTGAGTAACTTGCATGAAACATTGAGTGGATCCTGACTCAATACTTCACGCAATATACTGAAATGCTTCGACATTTGGTTAACTCAAACTTATTCTCTTATTTGAAAACAAACCTCACTTGATAAGGTCAAAGTGCCCCGATATCGTAGAGTAACATCTCAAATTTGTAGTGCACAAACAAATTTGAGATATTACCCTTCGTCGTTCGAAGGCGCACTTTTACTCATTGAGCTTTTACATGAAGAGCTTTTCTATTTTTCTTTGTTTAGAGAAGATGCATGCATTGGAAACTTTTCATTTTTTCATTTTTAGTTTTGGAACATGATTTTGAAATCTATTTGGTGGTGCAAATGATCTATTTATAAAAAGGGTTTTAGAAAGGATGTGCTTGACGGGGTATGACCCGGTCCTACGTATCCCCATTGTAATGAGGAATCAAAGCTTACGTAGTTCTACTGTGTCTCTCTTTTTTTGAAATAATGCTTATGCATGAACGCCTCGTCTTGGATGAACTCGACGAGGATTTTTTTTGCATGATTATAAATGAAATGCTTATGCTATGCAGATGATAATTGTTTTTTTTGTTTTATCTTTATGTAATGAAAGGGAATGCAAGGTGGATGGTTTTTTTTTCAAAATTGGAATTTTATGCAATGCAAATGATGCGATAATGCAGTGATGCAATGATGCAATGATACCCTTTTTTTTGTGCAGAAAGAGGATATTTACAGGTGGTGATTTGAAAACTTTCACACTATATGCCACCTCATATAGGCGTTTTATTGAAAAGGAAAAGCACATCTTTTTTGATTTTCGAAAATTCTGAGGGAAAATTGATTGAACTGAATGCACGATGCAGCACACAATTTGGAAAGCCCTTGTGACCTAAAAAGAGGTGAGACCTACGATCTAGGGCAATTTAAAGGATAATCCCCCCATGTGGCTCTATTCACTCCCTCGCAAAGGCTACCAGAGCTAAATCTCTCTCATGATAACACCCACAACGATGGAATGCCATCTGGTGTGAGGTACCGTAAAAGAGTATACTCTGGCTGAAACTTTCGTGAGAGCAGAAGGACATCGGTCCAATTGGCAGTCACTACTCGTTTCCACTCTCCTAGGTTTGCAGACCTGGGTTATGGTCCCACTCAGAATATGTAATCATACGGTACAAGTGTAGTGTGTGTCAAGGGCATGTTCCCTAACACTACCCCACCTGCAAACGAAAACCAGACCAGTCCAGAAAACAGCAATCAATATCAAGTTATCTACCCTAGGGTTTCATTCCTAAGATATCTATAAACGAGAACATTGCTTACCTTTAGAAGAGGAGCCAAGAAGAGGGGACATGAGAAAATATGGGGAAATGCAATAAAAGAAAAGGGGTATGCCTACAATCAATGATAAGAAAGAAAAAGAAAAAGAATGAAGGCAAACTAAGTATTTAGTCAAATCAATTTACTTTTAAACCACATATTTAATTAGTTAGGTTTGACCCACGTTTTTTTTTTTTTTTAAAAAAAAAAAAAAAAAAAAAAAAAAGGTCCCCAGTGAAGTCGCCAGCTGTTGCGCCCCGAAAAATCCCGTTTAGGGTTCTTCAATGTACAACGTAGAAAATTGTGAAGCCGCCACCAATATTTTAGTTTTTAGACCAAAACATTGAAAAAAGGTCTTTTTTACAAGGCGGGTGGTCTTTTGAAAACTAGAGATATGGGTTCGGGGGTCGGTTAGGAATGGGGAAGGTATTAGCACCCCATTCCTCCTTCCTACTGAAAGGGAACCTCTAATTAAATTGTGTGGTTTTAATGTTTGATTTGAAGAACACCTAGATTTGCCTATTTTATTCTTATTTGAAGATGGATGGGAAATTAATGGAAAACTTACGTAAAGAGGGGGAAAAAGAGAGTTTTTTAGAAAAGAGCTCGACGGGGGTAACGACCCGCTCCTACGTATCTCCCGGTACAATGGAGAACTCAGAGCTACGTAGTTCTGCCTTGGTTTTTGTTTTTTAACTTTTTAGGTGAGTTTTCGAAATAGGACGAGTACTAGCGAGTGACTAAACTAGCTAAGGCTATGGGTAATCACCGCTAAGTACTCAAAAGGAGTTGCTACCGCTAGTCAAACGAACTAAGGTTCTGGGTGGCCGTTGGTAACAACTTGTTTTTATTCTCTTTTTGAAAGCTCTTTTTTTTTTTTTGAAAAGGATTGATTTGTTTGATGACCAAACTAGCAAAGGCTATGGGTGGTCATCACTTATTGTTCTTTTTGGAGAAAGGACATCGATGTCAATAGCTAGACGAACTACGGTTCTGATTAGCTACTAACGACAATGGGTTTGAAAACATTTTTTGTTTGCTTTGAAAATGGAGGTTTTTTATTGTTGTGAAAGTGAAGATTTTTTTTGATGTGCTTGACGAGAACAAGTCTCGCTCCTACGTATCCCAAGTGGGAATCAAAGCAACGTAGTTCTTGGAGCGAGAAAAAGAAGCCTTGAAGAAGGTGTTTGAAAAAGGGAGGAGCTTTCATGATCAAACTAGCTATGGCTATGGGTGATCATTACTTGTTCACATGGTTTTGAGAAAAGGGAAAGCTTTCATGATCAAACTAGCTAGGGCTATGGGTGATCATTACTTGCCCCCATTATTTTTTATGATTTTGAAATTGATTGAATGCGAATGCAAAGATTGATTTTGAAAATGAATGCAAAAAAGTCTTGGTAAATGAAGAAGAATGATTTCAATCAAAGCCAAGTCCATAACCAAATGCAAAGTGTAATGATTAAAATGCATGTAATGAATGACAAGCATCGATCAAACAACATACTAACATGCTAATCACCAACAAAGATTAAACATACCAATACAATCAAGAGACTCGATTACTAGTGATGCGAAATAATGTTCTCAAAGCAATTATGCGTGAGTGAGTATGTGTGTGAGGATTGTTACGGGACGGGAAACAACCTCAAAGGAGTGTGACTGATCTTAGGACTCTATGCTACTGTGAGTAGACTTACGTCTTCCTAGAGATGTCATGCGAGTGAAAGGAGATGGCACATAATCAAATCAAGACATTTAAGTGACATCAAAACAAAGGAAACCAATTAATCATAAGCATGAAGTATTCTTTGGTGTATGATTAAACATGAAAGCATATAAGGGAATGATGCATGAACATACTATTGAATGAAGGCAAAGGTACGCAAAGATGAACGTATGAGCATTTGAGAGTGAATGAATGCATGAACCCTAATTAGCTAGGCATGGCCGAATGCAAGTAATGAATGTGAGCATACAATTAAGTGCATGGACATGTTATTATAAGTGAGCATGTGGACAAATGAATGCAAGCATACAAAGGAGTGATGCCAGACAAACAAAGGTTAATGCATGAGCATATTAGAAGAATGAATACAAGTCATGAACAAGTATGAATGTGATAGGAGATGCAAGTGAAAATGCAAAAAGAATTGATTCCTTTTAGATGATCTCACATGATTGAAGTATGCACTAGGCCTAAGCAATAGATCATATCACCTGATCCTCAACTAAGTATGAATGAAAGAAATCTTTTTATTTTGAATGCATGAATGAGGATATGCGAATTGCTTTCGTGTTTTAGACGGAAAGAATTTGTGTTTGGAATGTGGTAAAAGAGTGAAAAAAAGTTTTAGGTAAAAATGAGGTATGCAAAGTGGTAATTTATTTTGATGCAAATGATATGAGATGAATGCATTGGTAAGTGATTTAATGAGAAGGTGAAAGTGAATGGTAAAAAGGGAGTGGTAAAATGTTTTGAGTTTTTAATGCAATAAGTGAAGTGGTAAAAATGCAAGTAAATGCAAATGAATGGTAATTATTTAAGTGAATGGTAAAAAGTAAAAAGGTAAAAATGTTTTTTTTTGTTTTTAACTTTTTAACTTTTAGTGAACAGTAAAAGCAAATGGGTAAAAAGGTGAAAAACACATTTTACTCAAATTATTTGCAAATACATGATCAATCAAGCAAAATGAAACAAAACTATGTCATGAAAATTGGCCTAAGGCCGAATGCATATTGGACCAAAATCAAGCACTAATTTCATGCAAACAAGACACTAAATGATGCACAAAATTGACACAAAATATGACACAATTTCAGCACATGAATTTACATGACAAGAAATCAAGAAAACACATGCATTATTCACAAAAAAGAAGAAAAAAAAAAAGAATTAGGGAAATAGAACTAGCAACAAAACCCTAATTTAACCAAGCTTAAAACCAAAGCTAAAGCCTACACCAAATTAGCCATAGACCTTATTTTTGACATGAAATGAAACAAAAGCAAATGAGAACCCCAAAATCATCAAGAGGCCGAAGCACAAGGTTGAAGAAAATAGGTTTTTAAAAAAACTATGCAATGATGGTAGAAATGCAACAAACCATATCAAGCGATTATCCAAAGGGGGTGAGATACCAAATCTCACCCCAACAGCCTCCTATCAATGATCTACATGATGATATGCAAAGAGTTGAAGGTTTTATGCAAAAGGTTTGTGATGATGCAAAAAGTTTGAGAGTTTTACCTTGAGTTTTTTGCTAAAACTATGCACAAGATGATCGTCTAATGAAACAAGCCAATCAAGCCTTCAAAACTCCAACCAAGCTTCGAAAACCTTCAACAATCTTCAGATCTTGATGTGATGAAAACGAAATTTGAGGTAGTGGAAAGAAGGTGTGTGAAGTAGAGATGAAAATGGAAGTAGTTTTGTAATGAAAATCAAAGAAAATGGTGAAGGAAAATGGGGTGGATTGCTTCGGTTTTGGAGAGGGTGCTTGAAGGTGTGCTAGGGCTGATTTTTGTGAGTGAATGATCAGCCAAAAAGTCCTTGTGAGCTGAGCACAAAATGGTATTTATAGAGGCCACTCAAAGTTGAGGGTAACTAAGTCATTCCATCTCACTTGTGCTCTAGGATTAGAGTTTTATTTGGGATCAATGGTTAGGATCAATTGTCACAAGGATTGAGGGTAGTCAAGAAGCACAAAGGGAGGAGAGAGGGGGCTGAGGGGTGTAGCTTAAGGAGGTGGGTGAAGGATAAGTCATTTTACCAAAATGTTTTTCCAAATGGTTCATATTGCAAGAATGCCATTTTAATTCAAATGGAGGGTTGGGATTGCATTTTCAATTCAAATGAAAGGCTATGATCAAAACATGATTATCAAGCAATAAAATAAATCAAAATTGGGTGAATATGGGGCTGATATGCGCAGGTTTGGCCTTGGTGTGCAAGTTGTCAATTTGTACAACTTGTACTATTGTGTGATCATTCCATTTCCAACCCATTTTTTATTATTCTTTTTCAAGTAAATCCATAATATTATGCCAAATTGAGCCATTTCCTATGATAAATCATTGGGTTCAGAAATAAATGCTACCATCATCCCAAAATTGATTTGGGTGCCCTACTTTGAAGATGCTTGAAGAATATTCCATTGTTGACTTTACGGTTTTGACTTTTTTCTTTCTTTTACATAAATCAACAATGTATTTACCAAAAATATGTATGATCAAGCACATCTCACCTCAAGTGATTCCTTATAGATCCCTGTGATTTTTTGATGAAAAATTGAATTTTTTTGGCGAAATGACCAAAATGCCCTTTTGATCATTAGAACCCTAATCCTTGTTCAAAATGCATTTTCTTTTCAAGAATTACTTCAAAACTCTAAAATGGCCTTAAAATCTAAAATGTATGCAAGAAATGATTTTTTTGCTGAGAAATGTCTCATTTTTCGAAAATGACCAAAATGCCCTTGGTCTTGAAAAACTCTGAAAATGCTATAAAAGGCAATGCAATGCATCTCTAATCCTAAGATGACTTTCAAAACTTTGAAATGCATGAATGATGGTCTTCATGACATTATGAATGAATGCTAAACCTTAACTTACTTATTTTTGTTTGAAAATTAGGGTTTCGACCTAGGCGGACAAAATTAGGGTATGACAGGCGGCTCCATTGTTCAAAAGCAACGAAGGATCCCTCCTCCGGATTCTTCGGTCGCTACAGCTGGCGACTCCACTGGCGACTTTTTTTTAGAGGGTCAAGCCTAATTTAGTTAAATGTGTGGATATTTGTTAGTTTAGTACCTTTGTTTACCCTTAGTCTTTTTATTAGCACGTCTATTTCATTTATCTGTTTATTCGCTTTATTGAACCTTAGGGTAGAAAACCTTTGCACTATTATCTGTATTTCTTTTTGCAGCATGGGTAGTTTAGGTTGCTTATATCACACACATCTATTACACTTGTTTATTGCACACACTCTTGAGCGTAGCCCTATACCCGGGTCTGAACAAAAAACCTAGGACGAGTGGAGGCGATTAGTGTCAGTCATTCTGGATTTTATCTGTCTGACTCTCACGAAAGCCTCAGCCAGAGTACGCTCTTTCGTGATATCCCACACCAGGTAGCTCGCTATCGTTGTGGGTCATATCATGAAGGAGATTTCAGCTCTGGAGACCCTTGTGAGGAAGTGATTAGAGCCACCTGAGAGATTGATCACACAAGTAGCCCTAGACCGTGACCTATGTATACGACCTAACCTATTTAGGACACAAGGGCAATTCACCTACCCGTTGCATCATCACAAAAACTTTTTTTCAAAAAAAATCAAATAATGAAAACCATTTACTCCTTTTTTACGTATATTTTATGTGACATGGTTAATGTTCTTCAAAATTTGAATCACCAAAGTTTTCTCTCTGTAACGTCATTCTTTAATTCATCATACATCATCGTCATTTCAAAAAAATAATATACAAAAAAATCCTCACATGCATGCTTTTCATCTCATTTAGGTTTGCCGGGAATTGTAAGAGGCTCGAAAGTTTTGTCAAAAGCAAGGCAATATGGGATCAAACTGTGAAGCAATCCAAACTCTGAACTACCCTATAGTAAAACAGCCTAATCTGACAAGTCTAAGGGAATGTGCTGGTCGATTGCCGCCCATCGAGCGCAGGTCTTTTGATAGAGCGTATGGGAAGATTATTATGTTACTACAATTGGACGTGCAAACGGAGGCCATTGCCGCTTTGAGCCAGTTCTACGACTCTTCATTAAGATGTTTCACCTTCAAAAATTTTCAGATGGCACCTACCTTGGAAGAATATACACAGATCTTCGGCTTTCCTCAACAAGACAATCGACCCTACCAGTATCAGGGACAATACTACACAGATGAGAAACTCGCCTCAATGTTACAAACCAGCAAAGAGAACTTGAAGCTCCGGAAGAAAAATCGAAATGGCATTGCAGGATTCCCACAAGAGTATCTGGAAAGCCAAATGAAGTCCTTCGCCGACGCTAGAAATTGGGGTCCTTTTAAGCAGGTGTTAGCCTTGACCATCTTTGGCATTGTCCTATTTCCACGCCTTGAAAGATATGTGGACACAACAGCTATTGGTGTCTTCTTATCCTTCAAGGATGGAGAAAACCCACTCAATCCGATTCCAGCCATGCTCGCTGACACTTACTGTACTTTCACTCATTATAGTGAGCTAAGGGGAAAGAGGATATCCTGCTGCCTGCACGCCTTGTATGTTTGGCTTCTCACCCATGCTTTCGTTAACAAAGTCAGAGTAGAAGGCCCAATTGAAGACGCCAGAGGGTGTGATGTGAAGACAATGAACACTGGTGAATGGTTGCAAGTGCTGGGGGGCCTTCATGAATATAAGGTTCGTTGGCACCCATCATGGTGGAAAGAGAGGCCCACAGTAGTTTTTCAATGCGGAAACTTTCAAAACGTCCCGCTCATGGGGACAAGAGGATGCATAAATTACAATCCTTCTCTAACTCTAAGACAGCTGGGGTACCCCATGCGAAATCCGCCCACCGAAGACATGTTAATCCCTTTTTACCTCCATGAAGGAAGCCCAAAAGAGGTTGACATGCTCCGGAAGATTTCTCAAGCGTGGGATATGGTCGTTCGCAAGGGACAAGAGCTTACTAAGAGGAGTGGCGACAAGGAAACCACCTTTCGTCAATGGCTCCAAAAGAGGATCCAAGACACCCGATTGCCTTACCAAAGTGCACTACGGGTGGAGGAAGAAATACCTGAACCTACCCTTCCCACTGTCGAAGATTTAGATAAGCTTAAAATGGCATTGTCAAAGGCCGAGGAAGAAAAAAAGGGCTTACAGGCAGAGTTAGAGAAAGTGCTCCTAAAGAACCAGGAGTTGGAGGAAGAGAACGCAGGTAAGTGAGTGGCCATTGAAGACAGCCGCAAGCAGCTCAAGATTGAACAAAAGAACAAACTAGAGGTTCAAAAGTACCTAAGAGGGGCGAAAGAGGAAATAAAACGTTGCAACCTGAAAATGAACCAAGCCATTGATGATACATACAAGTGGAAAAAGTTATGGGAAGAATCAATGATGGCTGAAAAGACCGCACAGAGCCTGCTAATGGTATCAAAGAGAGAGTCCCGGATGATGGCAGCCGAGTTCGAAGAGCAAGTGAAAAGTATCAAGCAGGATAAAGATACCATTGAAGAAATACTCCGAGAATACCAACAAGCCTTGAGAAGGGAGCATGAAAAATCTGATGAGCTGAACGACCATATCAGATATCAAGAGGAGGTTTACCACCAGCTGAAGACAGAAAGCATCTATTGGGAGAACCGCTTTGTGGAGTTGGTCAGCAGGATAGAAAACCATGAAGCCTTCATAGAGTTGAAGAATGAAAGCTTATACTGGAAAGACAGATTCTCAAAGTTGGCATGGCTGGCCGATCGAGCTATCATAGGAATCCCCAAACGTCTAAAGGAGGCTAACGCGGCAATGCACCCGTTTAACACCCCGGTCCAAGTTTCCAAATTCATGGAGTTTTGCGAGGTTCTGATTGCCGAACTCCGGGAGAAGGCTGGCAGCGCTACTAGTAGAAAAAGAGGGAGGAGTGGAAATATGAAAGCCATATGTATTTGAGTGAAATTTAAAGAACCTTGTACTTTTCTTTTCAAAGTTTTATTTCCAAAATGTTGTACTTTCCTCCATCAATGAAGTTTGTTTGTCTCACGTGCTGATCCTTTATTTTGAAAATATTGTGGAACTTTAATCTGTGTACTTATGACAAATCAGGATGCGCTTGCAATTCCCGACCTAAAACAATAAGACTCATGCACACATGCATCATTCGCATTTTCATCCATTCATATACTCATACATATACTCATACCATGTGTCCCACCAACAGAGAGTAAAAGACAAGCTGGTGCGTCAACATCGCTATTGGACTCGTTCTCAGGCCAGAAACATGGAAGAAAACCAGGACAATCCGCCTCAAGATATCCCGGATCAAGGCAATCCACCTCAAGACCTAGGCAATCAAGAGCTTAGGGCAGAAATAGATGGGATGAAAGAACAGATGGCTGAAATCTTAAAGGTCTTACAAGCTTTGAGGGACAAAGACACAAGTGAAGATGTCTCCGCTGGGAACACGGAAAATCAAGTTACCAACCCTCCTCCTCCCAATGGACTCGGGATCCCGCATACAGTGCCCCCCACTGGGACTAATGACCAGGGTTACATATGGCCTCCTTACGGATTTCCACAAGGTTACACACCTCCGACAGTCAATGCTAGTCCAGAAGGCGGCCCCTTAGGAGTCGCGGGCCAACAACAGCTTACACCAACGGGTCACGATGGCAATCCGGGGGCACCACAAGTTCAAAACCCGACCCCCGTCGTCATACCACAAAGACTGCCACTTGGCTGCCCTCCACCGCCGATAGTTGACGCTCAAGCTCAGGGTTCCAACCTCAGAAATCCCACTCATTCACATACCCCAAATGTGAACCCAGCCATAGTTCCGATGATTCATCCATACTATGGTATGAGTGGGCTCCCTCACAATTACTCTATGGAGAACCCTCAAGGCAAAGACAAACTACAAATGCTTGAGGAAAGGTTGAGAGCAGTTGAGGGATCCAATGTTGGTGCGAGAGATGCTTATGACTTGTGCCTCGTCCCTAACGTGGTCATCCCTCCAAAATTTAAGGTGTCAGACTTCGACAAGTACAGAGGGTCGACTTGCCCTGTAAGCCACTTAACCATGTACTGCAGGAGAATGGCGGCGTTTGCTCACGACGACAAATTGCTCATCCACTACTTCCAAGATAGTCTGTCTGGGGCAGCTTCGAGCTGGTACATGCAACTAGAACGTGCCCATATCAGATGCTGGAAAGACCTAGCCGATGCGTTTTTGAGGCAATACAAATATAACATTGACATGGCTCCCGATAGAACACAGCTGCAGAGCATGACGAAGAGAGACAATGAGTCCTTCAAAGAATATGCCCAACGCTGGAGAGGTTTGGCTGCACAGGTGGTACCACCTTTGTTAGAAAAAGAGATGGTATCAATGTTCATGGATACTCTTCAATCACCTTTCTACGACAGGTTGATTGGGAGCGTGTCTTCGAACTTTTCAGATATGATCGTCATCGGAGAAAGATTAGAGAATGGATGGAGAAACGGGAAGATTGCATATAGCTCCGCTGGAACCAGCAATCAGAAAAGGCCCTTCTCAGGTTTTCCTAAAAAGAAGGAGGGCGAAGCTAATGCCATCTCTGGATCCGGAAAGCCTCCCTACAACAACCCCCGACAGACTTTACAAATACCTACTCAAACACCACAAGCCCCACCTCACCAAGTCAACCCAGGCTATAGACCACAAAACTACCAAGAAAGAAAGCCCGCCAATTTCGACCCAATACCCATGTCATACACAGACCTATTCAATCACCTCATCAGTCACAACTTGATCACTCCCCGTCCAATGAGACCCCTCCAACCTCCTTTCCCTAGGAGCTATAACCCAGAGGCTAGCTGTGGATTCCACGCTGGGGCAGTTGGCCATTCAACAGAAAATTGCAAGGCATTGAAATACGTAGTACAAGACTTAATTGAATCTAAATGGTTAAGCTTCGCAGAAGACGGTCCGAATGTTGCCACTAACCCTCTGCCGGGGCACGGGAAACCCTCCGTCAATGCCATTGAGGATGCTGAGGGGCAATTATTGGTCAGAAAGGTGGAGGACATTGTCACACCCCTGGACCTCATCCATGCTAATTTGTGTCACTTCGGCATCATTATGAAAGGATGTACCAGAAAGGGCTCGTGTGCTGATCCCCTTTGTGTTGGGGCCTGTGAAGCATTCAAGCCAGTTCTGCAAGACTTATTAGACCGACACATAATACAAATAGGTCTTCAAAAGAAAGAGGAAGGCGTGTCGACTCTCCAGTCAAGCATTGACCAGAGCAAGAGTATCCGGAAACCACTGGAAATCCATTACAAAAAGGACACAAAGCTAACCACCGCTGTGCCTAAACCAATCACTATTCAAGTGCCAGTCCCTTTTCCCTTTAAAAGCACCAATGCAGTCCCGTGGAATTACGATGTGAAAGTTCAGACTACCCCTGATGTCATTAACATCTCAGGGACCGGTGGGATGACTCGAAGTGGGCGTTTCTATACCCCTGGAGGGCCTAGTGAGGACAGAACAAAAGAAGGGGAGGAAAGAGCCCGTAAGGGCAAAAGCATAGAGCAGGAACCTGTCAATAAAAATGCAGGAAAGAAGACGTTATCCGAGCAAGAAGCCAGTGAATTTCTGAAGCTTATGAGACAAAGTGAGTATAAGGTGGTTGATCAACTAAACCAAACTCCCGCAAAGATATCTATGTTGTCATTATTGCTCAGTTCCGATACCCATCGTGCAGCATTAACAAAAGTATTGAATGAGGCCCATGTCGCTCATGACATCTCCGTCGGCCAATTTGATGGGATCGTCGGAAACCTTGTTGCAAGTAATTATCTCACCTTTACGGATGATGAGATTCCAACTGAAAGAAGGGGGCACAACAAGGCCCTACACATATCTGTGAAGTGTGGAGATTACTCTCTTGCTCGGGTACTTATTGATAATGGTTCATCTCTGAATGTATTACCCAGATCAACCATGGAGAAATTAGATGTGGACTGTTCATACATGAGACCAAGCTCCATATTAGTCAGGGCCTTTGACGGATCAAAAAGGGAAGTCATCGGAGAAATGGAATTACCTGTGCAAGTAGGTCCGGAGCACTTCGTGGTGACCTTCCAGATAATGGACATTGCCCCATCCTACAGTTGTCTCTTGGGGAGGCCATGGATCCACTCGGCAGGGGCAGTTCCCTCTTCTTTACACCAGAAGCTCAAGTTCATAGTCAACAATAAGCTGGTGGTTATTTTCGGTGAGGAAGAAATGCTGATAAATAAGTCCGCTCCCACTCGTTACATTGAGGCTGCTGAAGAGTCTTTCGAGACTGCCTTCCAAGCATTGGAAATCGCCAATACATCTGCTATGTTAGAACCCAAGCTATCTAAGACTGCCGTAATGGTTGCTAAGTTCATGTTAGGAAAAGGCTACCAAGCTGGAGGAGGCTTGGGAAAAACCGGACAGGGGATCCTGACGCCAATACAGCCAGAGGAGAACAAAGATAGACATGGGATAGGATATCGGCCCAATCGCACTGACAAGAGAAGGATTGTGGAGGAAAAGAAGGAGCGGAGGTTAGCCAGGCTTGAGGACAGGGTGCCAAATACGAAGAGGATCACCATCTGCGACATCAAGGAAAGCTTTCGGAGTGCGGGAATGTTGAACCCCAATCAGATCGCCGCAGTTGAGGACGATCTAAGCGCTGAAGAAGGCATCGTCAGTCTTGTACGCCCTTGTCCTGCAAACAAAAGACTCAAGAATTGGGAGATCATTGATTTTCCTGTGGTTTTTAGTTCAAAGTAATGTTTCTATAATGTAATCCTCTGGCTCTGCCCAAGGCCTTAGGATATTTCATTCGGGCACGCATGTTTTCCTTTCAGTATTAATATTAATGCAACGTTATTTCAGTTCCCAATAAACCCTTGTTCTCCTTTTTTCTTTTTACATTCGCTTCTTATTTTCTTTCATTCGTTTTTTATTCCGTTAATTTACACTAATGCAGATCCGAAAAAAATGTCTTTGAAAATAACAACGCCAATAATCCATATTGTAACTTTGATCACCCCATCAATCAAACTGAGGAAGATGTTGAGGATAATTGGGAAACCCCTCCAGAGTTAATGAGAATGATGGAGCAAGAGGAAAAAATAATCGAACCCCACGAGGAATCAACTGAAACGATCAACTTAGGCACGGAAGAAGACAAAAAAGAAGTCAACATTGGCACCACATTGAAAGACAGCGAGCGAGAGAAATTGGTTAGGTTGTTGTTTGACTATGTTGACGTCTTCGCATGGACATACCAAGACATGCCTGGACTGGACCCCAACATAGTCGAGCATAAGTTACCGGTAAAACCAGAATGCCCGCCGGTAAAACAAAAGTTAAGAAGGATGAAACCAGAGATGTCATTGAAAATCTGAGATGAGGTTAAGAAGCAGTTCGATGCTGGGTTTTTAGCAGTAGCAAAATACCCTCAATGGGTAGCCAATATTGTACCGGTCCCAAAGAAAGACGGTAAGGTTCGGATGTGCGTCGATTATCGAGATTTGAACAGAGCCAGCCCCAAAGATGACTTCCCTTTGCCTCACATTGATGTCTTGGTAGATAGCACAGCACAACACTCTCTGTTCTCCTTCATGGATGGATATTCCGGATACAACCAAATTAAGATGGCCCCTGAAGACATGGAGAAAACCACCTTCATCACTCTCTGGGGAACCTTCTGTTACAAAGTAATGCCATTCGGACTGAAGAATGCTGGTGCCACGTACCAAAGGGCAATGGTCGCATTGTTCCATGATATGATGCATAAGGAAATAGAGGTTTACGTGGATGACATGACTGCAAAATCCAAGACTGAAGAAGAGCATATCGTCAATCTGCAAAAACTCTTCGAACGTCTCAGGAAGTTCAAACTCAGATTAAACCCTGCCAAATGCACTTTCGGTGTAAGATCGGGAAAGCTGTTGGGTTTCATAGTCAGTCAGAGGGGAATAGAAGTAGATCCAGCCAAAATACGAGCAATATTAGAAATGCCAGTACCGAGTACTGAAAAAGAAGTTCGTGGTTTCCTGGGAAGATTCAACTACATCTCTAGGTTCATATCGCAGCTAACATCTACATGCGAGTCTATCTTCAAGCTTTTATGCAAAAACCAAGAAACAAAGTGGAATGATAATTGCCAAGAAGCCTTTGAAAAGATCAAGAAGTACCTCCAAAATCCACCGATTCTGATGCCGCCTGTGCAGGGCAGACCTCTCATCCTATATCTAACAGTGCTGGACAAGTCAATGGGTTGTGTACTGGGGCAACATGATGAATCCGGGAAGAAGGAACATGCCATCTACTATCTAAGCAAGAAATTCACCGAGTGCGAGACAAGATACTCATTGTTGGAAAGAACGTGTTGTGCTCTGGCCTGGGCTGCACGTCGTTTGAGGCAGTATATGCTGAGCCACACGACTTGGTTGGTATCTAAAATGGACCCAGTCAAGTATATTTTTGAAAAACCCGCGCTCACAGGGAGGATCGCTCGCTGGCAAATGCTACTATCTGAATACGACCTTTTATATGTCACCCAAAAAGTAATCAAGGGTAGTGCATTGGCTGAGTACTTGGCACACCAGCCCATCGAAGATTACCAATCAATGCAGTGCGATTTCCCAGACGAAGATATAATGGCTCTATTCGTAGAAGGGAATCCTCCGGACGACGAAAGGTGGAGAATGTTATTCGACGACGCTTCTAATTTATACGGGCACGGGGTCGGAGCTGTACTAATCTCTCCTGATAACCGCTTCATACCGTTTACCGCTAGACTGAGTTTCTACTGCACCAACAACATTGCAGAATATGAAGCGTGCGTCCTAGGCATCAAAGCAGCCCTTGAATGGAAAGTCAAAAGACTCGATGCATACGGGGACTCAGCTTTAGTCATCCATCAGACAAAAGGTGACTGGGAAACCAGGGATCCCAAATTAATTCCTTATCATGATCACATCCAAAAGATGGTTGAACAATTTGAAGAGATCACCTTCCATCATCTCCCTCGCGAAGAAAATCAATTGGCTGATGCTTTGGCGACTTTGTCATCAATGTTCAACATCAATAACGACAAGAGTCTGACATTCATCCGAATCCAACATCGAGACCTACCGGCACGTCATTGTGTGGCAATCGAAGAAGAGCCTGACAATAAACCTTGGTATTACGATATCAAGCACTATATCACAAACAGAGAATATCCTCCTGGTGCCACCGAGAATGATAAGAGGACACTTAGGAGGCTGTCAATGGGTTTCTTCTTAAATGGGGAAGTGCTTTACAAGAGAAATCACGATATGGTCCTCCTCAGATGTGTAGCAGAAGAAGAAGCAGAAAGAATTATGAAAGATGTCCATGAAGGCTCGTTCGGCACCCATTCTAATGGGCACACCATGGCAAAGAAAATCCTAAGGGCTGGCTACTACTGGTTGTCAATGGAGACTGACTGCTTCAACTACGTCAGAAAATGCCACAAATGTCAAATCTATGCCGACAATATCCATGTACCACCTGCCTCTCTGAATGTCCTAACAGCACCATGGCCATTCTCAATGTGGGGAATGGATGTCATCGGTCCCATCGAACACAAGGCATGAAACGGACATCGTTTCATTCTTGTCGCTATTGATTATTTCACCAAATGGGTCGAGGCCGCTTCTTACGCCAGTGTAACAAAGTCAGTGGTTGTCAGGTTCATAAAGAGAGATTTGATTTGCCGCTACGGTCTTCCAAATAAGATCATCACGGACAATGGGACAAACCTGAACAATAAGATGATGAAAGAGTTGTGTGACGACTTCAAAATCCAGCATCATAATTCCTCCCCATACCGTCCAAAGATGAATGAGGCGGTTGAGGCAGCAAATAAGAACATAAAGAAGATCGTGCAAAAGATGGTAGTGACCTTCAAGGACTGGCATGAAATGTTACCCTTCGCTTTGCACGGGTATCGGACCTCTATCCGCACGTCAACAGGGGCAACACCATTCTCACTAGTATATGGGATGGAAGCAGTTCTTCCCATCGAGGTGGAAATACCCTCCCTGCGAGTGCTAATGGAAACAAAATTGGAGGAAGCAGAATGGGTTCAAGCTCGTCTGGATCAGTTGAACCTCATAGAAGAAAAGAGGGTAGTTGCTTTGTGTCATGGGCAGTTGTACCAACAAAGAATGAAAAGGGCTTATGATAAAAAAGTGCACCCCCGCCAGTTTCAAGAAGGAGACCTCGTGCTCAAGAAGATGTTGCCTATCCAAAAGGATTCCCGTGGAAAATGGACCCCTAACTATGAAGGACCTTATGTGGTAAAGAAGGCATTCTCTGGAGGAGCATTGATTCTCACAAAGATGGACGGTGAAGACCTCCCACTCCCAGTGAACTCGGACGCAGTCAAGAAGTACTATGCCTAAAGAAATATATGGAAAAAAGAGAAAGATGAGCCAAGCAAAATAAGCTCGCTAGGTCGAAAACCCGAAAGGGCGACCTAGGCAAAAATTAGAGCGACCCGGTGGACTGAAAACTCTAAAGAGCAGTCCAGGCAAAAATTAGGGTCAGAAGTTGGACTTTGAGCTACAAAGGCAGTCAATACCTCCGAAAGTTGGATAATGAAAGCTCATAGTTATGTTAATGGGCGATTGGCGTTATTACTTCAAAGATACAAACAATCAAAAGATCAGCTTTCCTTGTTTTCTTTTTCTCCTCTTTTTGTAGTTTAAACTCCCAATGTAATTTTCAGCCAGCGCAACCTTCTGCGCATTTGTTATCCATTTGAATATTAAACACTCCCTTTATTCTTTCATTTTCCCATTATCGTAAAAATAACGTTCATGGTAGACGGTACTGAATTGCGAAACATGTGCATGATCACAAGCATTATAGTCATTGCGAAATTTCTGAAAATCATAAAAAAGAGATGATCTCTCATAAAGTTGCAAAAAGGACAAATGCATAATCACTTCAGCAAATCTTAATAACCTGCACTTTGGCACCACTGCTTGAGGCAACCCTCGTACCCCACGTCAAGAGTCATGCGAGTTTGATGATGCCAGCAAAGTCAATAAAGAGCTAAAGAGCAAAAAGAGCAAAAGAGCAAGAAAAGAAAATGAAAAAAGAAAAAGGCCAAGAACAAAAGACAAAAAATAAAATCATTCCACATTTCATTCATCATATCATCAATTACTTAACTACATGCACGCATGCATCATTCATTGCAAGTGTCTGTTGAGATATTTTTTTATGCATCGTTAGCACCAATTCTTCAGACCCCCAGCGGTCCTTCAGAGCCCAGGCGCTCCTTCAGACCAACAATGGTCCTTCAATCCAGATCGCACGTCGCGTTATCGAGCAACCGGCGGATCATCCGGCCCCAGGCCCTTCAGACTAGCTGTGTCCGCCTAAAAAACACAGTGCACGTCCTTCGTGGTTATATCAGTTCCGGACCTGATTAACCCTAATGGCCGCTCGAAAAAAGGCCACCCCCAGACCGTATTACTAGTACCATAAGCTAGTTGCGCTCCTTCAGACCCATCGGTCCCTCAGGCTTAGGCATGCCCTTCAGACCCCGACGGTCCCTCAGTCGAACGCAAGTCGATGCGCCAAGCATTGATTTTGAACTAGACCTTCAGAGCCCCAGTGCTCCTTCAGATCCCCAGTGCTCCTTCAGATCCCCAGTGCTGCTTCAGAGCCCCAGTGCTCCTTCAGATCCTCAGCGATCCTTCAGATCCCCAGCGATCCCTATCTACTTTCTGTCTAAAGAAACCCAGTTTTCATAAGTTTCAAAAAAAACAAAAAAAACCTCAGTCTGGACAAAATTAGTGTCTTTCTATCTTTATTTCTATTTTCCTCGAGAAATTGGGAACCCCTCCGATTTCCTAGCAAAATATAAATAAAGAGGGGCAGCTGTAATACCCTAATTTTGTCCTATCCAAAAATAAGAAATTTTATTTATTTTTAATAAAAATAATATTCATTTTTATGTTTACGTCATGTATTATTTTATTTTAGTTTGCTACAAGTTTTAATTTTCGAAAAAATAATAATTAGAAACCCAACCCAGCAAAAATGGCTAGCCCAATTCGCATGACCCAACCCAACAAAAAAAACCACTAACCCACAACCCACAACCCATAACCCAACTCACACACTCCTCACTCCCTCCTCTCCTAACCCTAATTCGACCACCCCCCTTTACCCTAAAAGCCATCCACATTCAATCCCCCCCTTTCCCTAAAAAATCATCCACATTCACTCCCCAAAACCCTCAAAAAAATTCGGCCACTCCCCCTATTATCCCATGGTCAAACCCCACCTTTCTCCCTTCCACACTCCACCTTTCCTCTTTTCCCTCAATACCACTTCCCCACACTTCCCACTTCCCCATTTTTCATTTCCCCATACACACAACCCTTCCCTCCTCTCTCTCCCCATACCTACGGCTCCCTCTCCCATCTCTCTCTCTCACACATCACTTCTCTTTCTCTTTCTCCCACTCACACTCAACCTCTCATTCCTCTCTCTTCTCCTCCCATCCCTACGACTTCTTCCCCACAACACACACTTCACTCATTTTTTCTCTTCACCACTCTCCCATCTCCACGCACACCCCTCCTACCAAACCATAAACCCCATTTTTTTTCTCTCCTCACATCATTCTCTCTCACTCACGGATTCACTCTCCTTTCTCACACAAAAAAAAAACCATCATTCTCTCCTCTGCTACACCCATACCCTTCATAAGTTTTATTCACCATGTCAAGCCACTGTCAAAAAAAGCACTGTACAAGCATGGAGCAAGTCAGAATACAATGAAGAGAAACAAGGGCAACATTTTTTGTATAAATAGGGTCACACATTTGAAAGAGGAGAGGAGAGGTTTTTTTTTCAAGGAAGAAAAAAAGGGGAAAGATCTTCTGAAAAAAAAATTTGGTTTTCTCTTAGAAAAATATTCTTCCCCTTCTTTTCCTCCTTCCTAGATTTTTTTTTACTAGTTTAAAAGTTCATTTGTATTGAAGAAATTCGAAGAAGGAAATTTCTTCAACATTTCTGGATTCTTATTGTCAAGGTACTAAAATGTAATGTTTTATGTAATATTGTTTTTTTATTTATTTTTTAGCAACTGTAATTGTTCATATGAGTATTGTTCATTTTTATCATTTTTGTTGCTATTTTTATGCTACTGTTTTTTATTATTATTGTTCACGTTTTTAGATATTATTATTGTTTTTTTAGTTACTGTTTTTGTTATATAAATACTATTTGGTTTTTTTTATATATATTAGGTACTGTTTTTGTTATATAAATATTATTATTGTTATTTTTTATAAATTTTAGTTGTTCTTGTTGTTTAGTTTAATTACCTTTCATTTAATGTTATTGCTTTTTTTATTATTTAGTCTAGTTACTGTTTTTTTTTATATGTATTTATTTGCTGTTTTTATTATTTAGTGTAGTTGCTTTTTTTTATTAGAATATTATTGCTGTCTTTTTATTATTTAGTTTGGGGGCTGTTTTTATATTATATTATTGCTATTTGTTATTTATTTTGTTGTTTGTTATATTATTGTAATTTTCGGATTTAAAAATAAACCTTTTGTTTAAAAAAAATATATATTTTCTTAAAAGAAATGGTTACTAATGTCACTACCCTCTTTTTTTAAAAAAAAAAAATATATAATAACAAATGACCATTTTTCCAAATAAAAAACAAACAAGGTACCCTTTTTATTAAATAGTAACTAGGACAACCAGAAAACAAAAGAATTTTTCTTCATACCACTTGTTTAGTCTAGGTTTTTTTTTTTTTAGGAAAAAGCGCTTCAAGAATCACGTGTTCTAGAGTAGAATAGTAAAAAAGTAAAAAATCAATCAATCATTTTTAGCGTCAAAACGCTATTTGCACCCCCGACAATCATTTTTAGCGTCAAAATGCTATTCGCACCCCCAGCAACCGTTTTTAGCGTCAAAACGCTGTCAACACCCCCATTTTTGATACAACGCCCCTGTTGTTCGCACCCTTTTTTTATCACACATTCCGCTTTTATCTGCACCATAATGTTTCCAGACCGCTTTCCTTTCTTTCAAACAACTGAACTAGCATAAAAAAAAATAAAAATAATATAGGTTGTTACTAATGGTCACTCTGAGCTTAGCTTGTTTGACCGATAGGGCTAACCTTTTTTTTTTTCAAAGCGGATTAGTAGCGGTGATCACTCTGAACTTATTCGTTTGATCATCGCAAACACCCGCCTAAACTTCAAAAAAGGGGACTTTCGATCAACAAAAAAAACACACACAAACATAATCTCAAAAATCCTTTTTTTGATCACGCTTCCCAGTAAGCCCTTTTTTCGAACAAAACGCTCGATCGCAAACTGGGTATTTATAGCATTCACTCTGGGCCCAGCTCGTTTGAACGCTGTAAACACTTTCTTTTTTTCGAATAAGCCATTAATAGTGGCCACTCTGGATTTATCTGTTTGGTCACCATGAACGGCCTCTAGTTTTCGCAAAAACTTTTCAATAAATAAAAAATGCCAACACACAATTTTTTTCTACCCAAGAACTACGTAGCTTTGATTTCTCCATCGCACCCGGAGATACGTAGGAGCGGGGGCCCACTCCCGTCGAGCGCAAAAAACTAAAATTTTTATTAAGTCTTCCTTTCCGTTTTTTTTGCAAATAACAAAAATGGTAAGTTAAAATGTTTTCTTTAAACTAATTTTTTTTTCTACACATTAAATTAAAAGGTAACCTTTTTAGGATGTTGCGGGGTGCTAGTACCTTCCCCGCACTTAATCGACCCCCGAACCCAAAACAAAGGTTTTTTTCAATGTTTTCCTAAAAATAAATATTGATGGCGGCTCCATTGTTCAAAAGCAACGAAGGATCCCTCCTCCGGATTCTTCGGTCGCTACAAGGACAGAGAACGATCCCCTCGAAAGGGCAAGTCCATCGTGAACGAAATCGGCAAAGGCACGAACGAGGACGAGGATGGGGACAGCGAGGAAAAGAACGACCAAAGGAGGTCACGGGGACGCGCTGTCGCGATGGTAATTACTGGAGGGTGCCTCACGGAAGGGGAAGAAACGAAGAAGTCATTGAAAAGGCGATGGAAAGAGATAATGAACGTCGCCTCGACCTCCGCGCCCAGACTCCCCTCAAACAGGCCGCCCCTGGCATTTGGCGACGACGACTTGCTCGATGGGAAACCAAACAAGTACGTCCCGCTGATCGTCGCCACGGTAATGGCTAATGTCGAGGTCAGAAGAATCCTGGTCGACCAGGAAAGCTCGGCGGATATCATATTCGAAGACCTCCTCAACGTTTTGAGAATACCCCAGAGCGATCTGACGGCCTACCGGGGATCCGACCTAATAGGTTTCAACGGTTCATCCACCACACCCCTCAGGATGGTGGAATTCATGGTAACGTTTGGGGAAGACAGCGGGGAGAAACCAAATGCAGAACCGTGAAAGTGAACTTCTTGGTGTTACCATGTAAATCGGTATACCAATGCATCATCGGTCGTCCTACTTTAGGAAAGCTAGAAGCTGTGACCTCGACCGTCCATTTGAAAATGAAATTTTATTCGGACAGCAATGACGTGGTCACCGTTTCGGCCGATCTACAAGCCGCTCGACGATGCCATTTCATGAGCATGAAGGAACAAGGAGAGTATGAAGCGAGAAAGACGATCGCCGTGAGTAAAGGCGGGAGTCTAGTCAATGTGGCCGATCTAGATGCCCGCTACGACCCGAACAGTGACGCCGAAGAAGGAGATGATGATCTAACCCGAGAACTCAAGAAGAGAATTAAAAGACCAGAGCCAGACGGCGAACTCGTCCAAATACAACTAGGAAACGACTCAGAGAAGACAGTTAGCGGTGGGAAGCGACCTTCCCCCAGAGGTACGAGATTAGTTGATCCAGTGCTTGAGAGAACACGCTGATGTATTCGCTTGGAGTGCTGCTGACATGTCAGGCGTTCCACCAGAGGTGGCTTGTCATCACCTAGCCGTTAACCCCACTGCGAAATGGGTCACCCAAAGAAGAAGGGTGCAAAGTGAGGAGAAAGGACAAGCGGCCAGTAAAGCGTTCGATGATTTGCTGGAAGCCGGGTTCATCAAAGAAATCAAGTATACGACGTGGCTATCCAACGTCGTTCTGGTCAAGAAGGCCAATGGGAAATGGCGCATGTGCGTCGACTATACTGATCTTAACCGGGCATGCCCTAAAGACGCGTTTCCAGTGCCAAGTGTGGACCGGTTGGTAGACAGCGCAAGCGGGTTTCGATTACTCTCGTTTTTAGATGCTTACTCGGGTTACAACCAGATCGCAATGCACCCACCCGATCAGGAAAAGACGGCCTTCATGACAGCAAGAGGGAACTACTGCTACCTAGTCATGCCCTTCGGATTAAAGAATGCAGGGGCTACTTACCAGAGAATGATGAGTAGGGTATTTTGAGCACATATCGGCAGAACGGTTGAAGTATACTTAGACGACATTATCATTAAAAGCAAACAAGACATTGATCATGTGGCCGATCTCAAAGAGGTATTTATGGAAGCCCGCAAGAGCTCGCTAAAGCTGAACCCTGAGAATTGCACGTTCGGAGTCAGGGCGGGCAAGTTTTTAGGGTTCTATTTGACAGAGCGGGGGATTGAGGCGAATCCAGATAAGTGCAGGGCAGTGACAGAAATGAAGTCGCCCACTAGTAAAAAAGAGATCCAGAAATTGAACGGGATGATAGCCGCACTCTCACGATTCATTTCAAAGGCAGCCAGCAAGTCCCTCCCGCTCTTCAAATTTCTTAAGAAGGAGGCTCAGTTCGAGTGGTCGCCCGAGTGTGATCAAGCTCTAGATCAGTTGAAAGAAGCTCTGTTGCAAATGACGGTAGAGGTCTCGTTAACATTTTCCTTTTCCACTTCAAATAACCAGGCAGAGTACGAAGCGTGCATCGCAGGACTAATGCTCGCTAGAGAATTTAGAGCACAACGGGTCGAGCTTCGCTCTGACTCTCTATTAGTAGTGTCCTAGATTGGAGAGGCATATGATGCCAAAGATGAAGTTTTGCAGAGGTACCTGCGACGGCTTAGGTGGCCATCGCTCTTTCCTCGTAGTTCATGAACCTCTGCGATCGTCGCAGGAAAGTTTCGAGATCCGGCGGCTCGTTCACACCAACCTCTATCTCAAACAAGCTACCAGTTCGGAGACCGTCCCGAAGGAACCACAAGCGCATATCATCCTCCAGCCCTCGTACGTTGGCAGCCTCTTTGTTAAAGCACTCAACATACTCACGGAGGGACTCGTCCGGGCCTTGCCTGATCGCCTTCAGGATAGCATGCGATTTAGGCTTCACCCTTGATGCGGTGAAGCGGGCACTAAAAACTCGAGCCAATTGTTCCCAGGACGAGATGCTGTTGGGTCTTAACTCGGTGAACCACTCCAGAGCGGGTCCTTCTAGGGTCAACGAGAAGATCTTGCATTTGACTAGCCCGTCTGCCCGCCTATACTTCATCACAAATCAAAATACCGCAGGTGGGCGCCAGGGTCCTTGATTCCGTTATACATCCTGAGATCAGAAGGAGGCTTCTCCAGCACTCGCAAGATGGGGTACTCATCTATTTCACGGTTGAAAGGTCCCAGGCCATCATCGCCCGCCCTCCTACGAGATGGTCGGTCCTCGGGGTGGTGACCCCGATGACCACGTCGTTGAGGAGGGGAATCATATCGACGAGGTCGTGAAGGAGGGGGCGCATCATAATATGCACGAGGGAATCTGTCCAGTGATCGGCTTCTGGACCGAGTTAACGAACCAGATGAGTCGTATGAGGAGTCATGGTAAGACTCTTCCTCGGGCCAGTAGGTGGGGCCGGTCGAGGAGGGTGGGGTCCGTGGTCGTGGTCGGGCCACTCCTCGCCTTCTTGGGGGCGATCGGTGTAAAAGTGACCTCCTCGGGAGAGATCGATGTCTTCTGGATGGGTTGCCTCTAGGTCTAGACGATTCGTCGTCGCGGCAACGTTGCTCCGGCGCGGTATACACTCTCCCAGAAGCGACCTTATCGGCGATGTTTTTATGTCTCTTATTCTCAGCAGATCGCGCAGTTCCTGTAGGATCTCGTTCGGCAGCACGACACTAGTGTGGTCGGGAGGAGCCCCTTGTGCACTGGATGCAGTATCGCCTACATCGACAACGTCGTCCTCCGGCGTCTGCTGTTGCTGAGGGATTGCAGTCATGTTTCGCGGGCGCAGGGCGCCGCAGAGAAAATTCCTAGCATTTGTACTCACATGGATCCGATGGAGACATGGCTTTAAAAACTAAGCATAGTTAGCAAATAAATGAGTAATTGGTGAGTATTATGAAATCAGCAGTAAACAGCGCACTCCCCTACAGGGTCATTGCTTTAAAAACACAGCATAGTTAGCAAAAATTAGTCATTGGTGAGTACTATGAATTATGAAATTAGAAGGATAGTTAAACATCACACGACATCACTCATCAGCAGTAAAGATTTCCTGGACTTTATACATCAGCTTTTTTCTTTCTGCCATGATATACACATACCTTTCAATCCTTTCTGGATAACCCAACCTTATACTCCACACTGAAGCTTTCACAAAGGATTAAACACGCCATTGGGAAGAAGTTAATCCATATTCTGAGTACAAACTAAACAAATGAATACTGCTACTTTTAAATATAATAATATTCATATGGTCGATTTAGCTGCCCCAGAATCAAGTATTGTTTAAATCAGAAATTATGGAAATCAAAGAAATCGCATAGGCAATTGAAGCATTTGATTTGGATGAATATGAAGAATTCCAGCAAACAATTCTGTTCAGTACTGACAGCGACTATGACTCCCCCTTATAATTCTGTTCAACACTAACAGTGACGAGAATTTTGGTGTGCATTCTTGAGGCTGTTAACCTAATGACCTTGCAAGAACAAATATTTGACCATGTAAGCATATTGACAGTTCCACATTGACCTTTCAAAATCAATATGAATCTTGAAGTATCTGATCATGTTTATGAAATGGTGCTTGACTGCTTACAGTGTTGGTCTTTTTATGGGTGTGAAGTTACAATTTAAAATCAATAACTATATTAATATAAAGCCCATGGCGGATGGGGTCAGATTAAAAAAATCACTTAAAAAATGCAAAATTAGAAACAGAAGTAGCTAGGTTGAGCGGGAAAATGGACTGTGATGAGAGGGATAATCAGGATATGAAAACTGTCAAAATGCAACGTGCCTAGGTAGGGGTTTGTTTTCTCAAATAAGATAGAAAACAGATGGAATGTGGATGCAGATTACAGTTTTTAACTCAATATGAAAAATCATATATTCCTCATTCAAATATGTCATTCAATTGTTTAATTTTGATGCCATTTACTGGGACCATACAATACGAACAACACAGAATATCCAACTAACCTATAGTGTATAGTATACCCGATTCAGCAAGTAACAAACGTATGGATAATTTGTCATTGATAAGTTGCAAGGGAAATTGATTGTAATAACCAGGTAAAACTTGATTACAATTAACCTTGGAGATTGTTAGTGAAACTAGTTTATCATCAAAAAATAGTAGTTAGCAATCGACAATTCGACATCAGTAATTGTGTAATTCTCTTTCCCACCCTAAGTTGCAACTTTTTGAAGAAAATCATGTCAAAACAAAGAGCATTCCCCACCTTGGTCAATATTCAAAAGAACTTCCCCCATACTATACTACTTCAAAAAAACCACCCATATTTGTCAATCTTGAATTTCCACTATATCAATCTTCTTCAAAATAATACTTTGGTACCTCTGGAGGGGAAGGCAGGTTTGCCACGTACTTGAACTGTTACAGACAAATATTTCAAGTCATTCACTTTGCCACTAAAAAAATAGTTCATTATAACAAATGTAAGGTAAAAACAATCACCTTTTGCTGCTTGTATTTACGCCGAATTGCATTGTACGATGCCGCCCTTCTTGACAAATACAAGTCATGTAAGATCAGAACACATTCTTTCAACTCAATTGAGTTATAACCAGAGCATTCACACAGGGATGAAGTCTGCAAAGAGTCATCATCTTTAGTGCCTTGAAATGCAATTATGACTTAATTCCTTAAGAGAGAAAAAAGTTGATTGCTAATGCCCATAACATTAAATATTTACCCAAGGATGTACATTAGGCCGAATAATAAATCTGGCAAGAAATATAACAGAAGCAGCCAGAACAGACGGCAAGAATCTTATACAATCATAGTCCAACAAACTTAGCTCAGCAAGATAATTGCTCAAAAATTCCAGTTGCAAATTTGGAGTCTGCAATCAAAATTACAAACAACAATTAGTAAACAAACACATTAAAAACTTTTGACATGGCCAACAAATAATCAATGAACAGATCGACTGACCTTCCGATTCTCAGAAGCAATCCCAGTAAACCTCCTGAAGCACGGTAATTAATTATACATAATTAGTCCAACTAGCTTCATCTAAGCAGGACTTTAAATATTCACATTCACAACATTAAAAAAATGTCCTTACCTTAGAAATGTGATTACAGTAGGGTTGCCCATTTCAAATTTTAGGGACTTGAGTATGTCAGCTTCCATAGTTATAACCTAAATTAATAGCAACAAGCATTAGAACCGTAGGAAAATGAAATTTACTAATTCAAACTTGAACATAAATTGTGAAAAAACCAAAGACGGCAATAAAGTATCTACCTCTGCAAGATCATATGTGTTATCAGTAATATGGGAGAAATCGGTGGCCTTGGGTGGGGTGATTTCTTCATATTTTCTACAAATTAACAAGCAATATAATTATGAAGATGCCTAAGCAAATTAACAGAATAAAGTTTGTAAAATCAAAAACAATTTCAGAGAAGGAATTCTTACGATGCAATGAGCATGGAGGAAACGCCGAGCAATTGAAACTCATCTCTAGTGATAGAGTTAACAGATAGAAACCTATCGATGTAAGAAACAGAAAGATGAAGAGTATCGGATAGAAGCTTATACTCGTCTGCAACTTCAACTAACCAATCTACCAATACTCCTCTCATCTTCACAGTAATCTCTTTCTGAACCCTATCGATATAGTCAACTACGGGTCTTCTCTTTTTCTCAATCTGAATAACAAGCAAGGTAGTTGAAGATTTAAGTTAAAATCGATTCAAACAAAATGAAAAATTAGGGTTAACAAAAGCAAGAAAGGGAAAGAAAGGATTACCTCCATTGCGTGAAGGTATTCGAAGATGTCGGATACATAAGGCTCATCGCATTTGCCATTTTTGACATTGTCAACTGGCTTGGTGGTGGTGGTGGTGGTGGTGGTAGTGGTTAATTTCTTGAGGTTGGGATTCTTCCTACATGGAAGTTTCTGTTTCGGTTGATTCGAATCGGTGAGATTGGGAAGTTCGCCTAAAACAACCCTCTGCCTTTTGAGAACTGTAACTTGTGGAGCGGCGTTTGCCCTTTTCTTTGAAGCACGAGTCTCCATCTCCGGCGAAATAGTGTTATCTTGAGGCGGAGGAAAGATAAGGAAGAAGGAGCGTTGTGGCGGATTATTAGGGATGAGGCGGTAATATATACAAGAAATGGAGATGGGAAGAAAGAGAGCGGTTTGTCAGAAAATGAAAATGTTTCCCTTGGCGCTATTACGGTCTCCGAAATATTCACATTTTGGCGATTTGAGTTTTGGTTTAAAATTTTTTATTGTTGCTTTCGTTTGGATAAAAAACTGATTTTCATTTGCAGCTCGTTAGCGCGCTCTTTTCCGCTTGGTGTGTAATTCAAATTAATCAAACCCCAATATCTTGAAAGGGGTAATTTCATAATTTGGCATTTTGGCTCTCTTTGCGCGGGCAAGTTTTTTTTTTGCTAAACAAATTGGCCTAAGCAAATAAATTGTTTAGTTATTTATTCATTTGTTATTAATCCTGAATCTTTGTTTTTAATCTAATCTAATTTCTATATAACCAAAACATATGCTAGCACATTTATATTTTTAGACATCACCAAATTTTGACATTTGTCACAATTTAAGGGCAAAATAGACAATTCACCACATAAAGACAAAATGCTACAGTATCACTACAGTGTGCTACAGTGACGTTTCTGACGCGCTACAGTACGGCTTATGTCACTCTACAGCACGCTACAGTGACGTTTCTGACGCGCTACAGTACCAATACATTTTTTTTAAAATTCACTTTTTTTCAAAAAAATTAATTTTTTTTAAAAAAAATTTATACACTATTATTTTTAATTTTTTTTTAAAAAAACGGTTGTCAATATTTTTATAATAACAATTAGTCACTATAAATCAATTTTCACTACTTTTATAATCTACTCAAACTACAAAAATTAATAAAATAATTAGTCACTATAAATCAATTAGCCACTATCCATTGTCAAAAAAAGAATTGTAAAAAAACTTTAACCCCTACTAAGAATTACAAAATAACTACTAAAACTAATCAATTTAACTACTTTTGTTAAAATTCATCAATTTAACCACTACAAAAAATTACCAAATAACTATTTTATAATTACTAAAAAAGAGTAAAATGCCGACAGGAATGCCAACGGGAGTGCCAACGAGAGCGCCAATGGGAATGGCAACGAGAGCGTCAACAGGAGAGGCCACGGGAGTGGCAACGTTAGAGGGACAAAAAACTGATTGAAAACTGCAATCAGAAGCTCCAACTGACACAGCAAAATGACAAAAAACAGCAAATTTTAAAACCAATTTTTTTTCAGTTTTTTTTTTCCAGTTTTTTTTCAGTTTTTCTTTCCATAAAAAATCACTTTTTTGTCCGTTTTTTTTACTAAAAACATAATTCTTTTTTAACTATTTCTATAATTTAATCAAACTACTAAAATTAATCAATTTAACTACTACCAATTGTCAAAAAAAAACATACCTCTATCAATAGTTTCAAAATTATTTATTATAGAAAAATAAATTATTAAATTAATATCACACTCAATAATTAAATAATTTAAAATTTACTATTTTCTATAATCTCTCTATTAAAACTACTAAAATCAATCAATTTTTCATGTAATAAATAAATAAATAAAATCAATCAATTTAACCATTAACAATTGTAATATTAAATCATATAGAAAAAAGGAGAAAACATGTGGCAACGAGACTAGCAACGAGAGACTGACAACGAGATCGGCAACGGGAGTGCCAACAAGAGAGGGAACGAGAGCGCCGACGAGAGCGCCAACGGGAGTGCCAACAAGAGAGGGAACGAGAGCGACGGGGCTGCATATTTTACCTTTCACTCCATTATTAATATTATAAGAAGATACCGATTTTATTTTAACTTTTTGCAACACAACTATTTTAGTAAATTCACCCCTAAAAGACAAAATTTGCAACACAATAAGAGCGGCAATGCGAGACTGGCAATGGAATCGACAACGAGAGCGACAACGGGAACATGAGTGGGAACAAGAGAGGCAAGGAGAGCGCCAACTTGGTTGCATATTTTAAAAAAACTTATTTTCTTTTTTCTTCTTTTTTACTCCATCTAAAATTTATTATTTACTATAATCTCTCTATTAAAACTATTAAAATCAATCAATTTAACCACTAAGAGAGGTAACGAGAGACTGGCAATGGGAGATGCAACGGGAGTGGCAACGGGAGAGGTAACGAGAGCGCCAACGGGAGGGCCAACGAGTATGCAAACGAGAGTGTCAATGGGGATGCATATTTTACCTCTAACGTCCAAATACATTATTATGGATCAATGTAATTCTGATTGTCAATGTCTTTCCACTTTGAATTTCAAATCATACATTTTGGACATTGTTCACAACTTATGATTATGTTCCAAATTACTATTATGACTTCATGGCAATACACCGACCATACAGTATCACCCGTGCGTATGCACGGGTAAAATACTAGTGAGACCTTAAAAATGAGTGTTATTTCATATCTCTTGTTATTTCATATCTCTTTGTTTGGTAAAAAGTAACGGTTAGCCGGATGAACAAATACCAGATAGCGGATAAGCTAATTGAAAGAAATATTTGGCTATCAAAATAGAAATAGTGTTTTTTTAGACGTTACTTGAAATACCAGAAGAAGGAGAAGAAGAAGAAGAAGAAGAAGAAGAAGAAGAAGAAGAAGAAGAAGAAGAAGAAGAAGAAGAAGAAGAAGAAGAAGAAGAAGAAGAAGAATAATAATACATGAAATGTAAATGACGGAATTATAAATTGCGGAATTGCAACTTGCGTAATGTAAATGACTGAAAGTAAAAGAAAGCGATAAAAGATTGAAGATAAAGTTGCTGGAAAGTAATAACGGAAATTAAAGGTGCAAGAAAGTAAAGAGCATAAAGTAAAATGCAAGAACTTAAGAGAATAGAATAAAATGCATAAAGAACTTGATTTCACTTTGAGGGAAATTTTGCAAGGACAAAGAATCATCTAACACTCAAATGGTGCTATTTATAGGCTAATACAAGGGACAAAGGGTTTAAATTCGCATTACAAGCTTTAAAACAAATAAAAGTAACAGTTTTGGCTGATGCACTGGACGCACGGATCGGGCCTATGAGGCACACGAACTGGGCTCCAGTTAAAACTTTTGGAATTCTTTCGGTTCAGGAGGCGCACGGACCGGGCCTGAACTTCTGTTACTTCGCTTCAAATTTTTCCACTTTGGACTTGAATCAAGGCGCACGGATCGGGCCTATAGGCGCACGGACTGGGCCTATTAAAATTGCTTGCAACTTCATTATTTTTGCTCCTTTTTGCCTGTGTCTTTAATCCTTGTATTTTTAAAACCCAAAAATCTATATTTACCTCAAAACAAGTCCTGAAAATAAAAATAAACATATTGTAGTAAAATAGCTCAAAAATAAAACTAAAATTCCACACAAGTTACTAAAATTAAATACTAAAAAGACACTTAAAATTGGACTTATCACAACCCACCCTTTAGCCATGGTCGACGAATAAGTCAAGACTAACTCACATTTACATCTTCAAATATCTACAAAAATTTCAGAAGTTTCAACTTATTTAAAAAAAAAATCATAAACACTATAAGACCTATATTATAAATATCCAAAACCCAGCAACCAAAGCCTTCGTTGTTTAATTACAACATTTTTACCAAGTTTAAAAAAAAAATATACAATTTCACGTCATTTCTATTTGGCAAATACAATCTTGTAAACAAAAGATACTAAATCATCCATGAAAGAATTGAAATATCTATTTTCTCTAAGGGTGTGTTTGGGAGTTTGGAGGGGAGGGGAGGGGAGGGCTTTGGAGGGGAAGGGAGGAGGAGGGGAGGGTTAACCTTACCCTTGTTTGGATGTCACAAATTATAAAAGGAGAAGGGGAGTGGAGACTTAATATGTAAATGGACATTTGTACCCTCCCTCTACTATTTGTTGTATGTTTATTTTTTTTGTTTAATTATTGAAATTTTTTTTTATCATAATCCAATCCAATTAGTATTATTATTATTTTTGCACCATTTATTTATTTATTTACTTATTTTTAACTTCAACGATTCTTTTTTTAAATAATCAGTTATTTGTATTAAAAATTGTTAAATGTTAATATCAATTATCTACTTTCTAACAATTACATATACACTTTTTTTGACCAAAATAAATTATACATACACTTTTATTTACCGAAGTAAATTTATATCAATTAAAATTGTGTCAAAAAAATCCAATCCAATCCATCCAATTACAAAAAAGTTAATCCAATCCATCCAATTGCAATTTTTTAGATTTATAAATATATATATATATATATATATATATATATAATATTGTTAATATAATTATATATATAATATAATTATATATAATATTGTTAACTATATATATATAATATAATTATATATATATAATATATAATTATATATATATAATATAATATATAAATATATGTGGTGGTGGCAGGTGGCGGCCGGCGGCGGAGCTCCGGCGGCCGACGGTGGTTCCGGCAGCCGACGGTGGTTCCGGCGGCCGAGCTCCGGTGGCCGCCTGTGGTCTGACTGCGGAGGTCCGGCGGCCGGCGGTGGTCAAATAATGGTTATGGTTTTTATCCGGTTATGTGATGGATATCCATTGGATATCCAAATGATTTTGCCTATATATTTTTTTGCCTATATATATTTATATATATATAAATAAATATATAAATACTATTTATAACTTTGTCAAAAAAATAAATAGTATTATATATATAAGGTAATATAATATAAGATAATATATAATTGTATTATATTATATATATAATAGTAAATATATTATATATACATTTATATAAATATATATATATATATATATATATATATATATATATATATATATAATGTAATATAATATAAGATAATATAATAGTATTATATTATATATATAATAGTATATATTAGATATCTTCTCAAAAAAATTAGTATTATATATATATATATATATATATATATATATATATATATATATATATATATATATATATGTATATATGTATATATATATATATATTTGTTGTTGAATTATTTTCAGAAAAATTATTTTTTAAAATACCAAAAATTATTTTTAAAACTCTTTTTTAAAATAGTTGTTAGAGGTTATATCTATAACCAGTTATGGATTTATAACTGGTTTTTTAACTGGTTTTGGATATAACCGGTTACATAACCGGTTTTACAAATTAATAACCGGTTATGTAACCGGTTATATTAAATGGATATTTGATGGATATAGACTGGTTTTGTAACCATGGTTATTTTGTGCACCACTAGCGGGACCTACCGAGATACATGCATTTTTTTGCAAATTGAATAACTCTCTTTTCTTACTCACTATGATTGTGGGACCCAATAAAATGATTGTGGAATCCACTCAAAAATTGGCTCCAAAACATCACACCAAAATTAGTTACATTCAATATAGCCTTAGATTTAAAGATGTAATTGTAATATTATTAGACCAACACTTAATATATTTTTCCCATTTTTTGTTTTCATTTTATTCTGGGGTACTTTGATAATGTTTGTTTGGCTATGTTTTTTTGCAATTTTTGTAATGATTTTACCACTTTTCGGAAACATACTTAATTGTTTTGATGATGTGTAATGTTTTAATATTATGAAAAAGATGTTATTTTTATTTTGTATTGTAAGCAATTCCAGGGAATAAAAAACCAAAATCCAATCCAAACCAAAGTAAAATTGGACCGGATCGGATTTGATTTTCAAACCTAATTGATTTGATGATAAAAGTGCAAAACCACAAGGATTGAATTGGATGATCCCCCCCCCCCCAAATTAATCTAATCCAACCCGTGAACACCTTCTTAATGATTTGTTTCTTGACTAAATGGCCTTAATAATTAGCCTCTTGCTTTTGTACACTAATTTCACAATATTATCCTCCATATTCATTACATATCTTTTCCAGAGCAATTGGACAAGACTTAGGTACGCTTTGTGAAACGCCCTTAAAAGGAGAGGAAAAAACTAAAGACTAAATTATTTTTTTCCCTGTAAATATAGTTGTTTTTCAAATAAGTCGCTGCAATTTATTTTTAAATAAGTCTCTGCAAAATAACTTTTTTTTAAAATTTGTCCTTCTGTTAACTCTGCAGTTAAAAAATGCTGATCTGGCAAATATTTGTCCTTCTTAGCCTTTCCACGTCATATTTTTAATTTTTATTTATTTTAAAAAACTGAGGTGGATTAAAAATCAAATCTCAAATTAAAATTAATATTTTCCCCAAATATTCCTCTTCTGCTTCTTCATTCTTCTTCATCTGTAGAATCCAGATTCCTTTTCTTCACCAAATCCCTTTTTTCATCTTCACCAAAATCTCTTCCCATTAACATAACCCATTAACACATAACCATCTCTCCCTTTTTTCTCAGATGCTCCTCTCTATCTCTTTCACTTGAGCAACGCTATACATTTTCCAAAATAGAGAAGAAAAGGAGAATTGAAGGTCTATGGAGATTTGGCGTTTTCATAATCAGGGAAGAGAAAAGTGGAAGACTACAAGTATTCCACACTAATGCGAATTATTACACACTACCCATTCAATTTCTTTTCTTAAACCCAGAACACTGATTTTTTTCTCAAACCTCCATCACCTGGTTCTATACCCATTCAATTTCTTTTCTCAAACCCACATTGTAAGCACAATTTTTTTCTCAATACCATTCATATTCAACTAACGAAATCTCCTGTGTAGTTCCTTGTTGCTATTAAAAGAGTTGGGGTTCATAATCAATTTGAGGTTTCTAGAGTTGATCTAGGTTGGGTTCATATTCAATCTGGATTTTTGTGAGGAGGAAGAGGTGCTCGTTGATAGTGTGAGGAAGGATTGGTGATGGTGGTTGGAAGAGGAGTGGGAGAGGAAGAGGAAGAGGAAGAAGAGGAGAAAACCCTACTTTAATTTGGGGTTTTATGGTAGAAAGGAAGAAGAAGCCATGGGTCTATGAATGAAGAGATGTCGTGAAGATGGAAACAAATGAACGGTAATTTCAATTTCATAATTTATCCACTCAGCGTTTAAAATTAAATGAAAATAAGAAATAATGATGTGTCAAAGATAAATGGACTGAAATAAGAAATAATGGTACTTGGCTAGGTGTTGACGGATGTCTCTCTCGGTGTGGAGGATTTCTTTAGTAATTGTGTACAGTGAAGAAAGTAAAGCGGGTGAAACATCTCTTCTGGTTAACTACATGTTGGAGCATTTGGCTAGCTAGGAACGGAGTCATATTCAAAGAGGATGAATCAAATATAGAGGGGGTTGTTAACCGGATCAAGAACTTATCTTGGAGTTGGTGTCTTTATAAACTCAACTGTAATTCATATCTCTATGGTGGTCTAACCCACTTACATTCCTTAACAATCTGTAATCTAGTAGGGGGAGAAACAGTGGGCTAGGTTGATGTTTTCCCACTGTGGTGCAGGTTGTACGAGGTACTCTTTTTCCTTCCTGTGTCTTTTTACCATTGTGTTTTGGCTCAGGGAGGTTTTAAGGAGGCCCTCCCCCTTTCCTATATCTCCATTGTAAGAGTTGGACACCCCTTGTGCTCCCTTCAATGAATTTTTTGCTTATCTAAAAAAAATGGAGCCAGATCAGAATTTCGTCAACCACATAAGCTATTTTTGTAATGGAACACTAACAGAAGGATGAATTTTAAAAAAAATGTTATTTTGCAGAGACTTATTTGAAAAATAGCTATATTTGCAGGGACAAAAAAACATATTTAAACCAAAAAAATATTTAAACCAAAAATAAAATAACACTCTTTTAAAAGTGACAAAGTCCCTTCCCCTTTCCATTCTCTCTCTCTATCCTTTTCTTTCTCTCCTCCATTCCCTCTCTCTCCCCTTTTCTTTCTCTCCTCCACCATGTCTTCCATCTTCCATTTTCCTTCTATTTCTCCTTCTAAATGACCAAACCTCACCCATAAATGTGACATCTTGGAGAAACACTCCATTTCTTTTTAAGAAAAGCTTTCCATTTGAGTGCTCTTGGGTAGATTTTGGAGTTAGGGTTTGAGCTCTTAAATAGGATAAAACACTCACTCCTTAAAGGTCACTCTCTAAGATTAATCAAGCTATACTCACTGCTTATAAGTCAATAATGCATCTTTAGTACATGAAAGATTTGAAGAAAAATTAGTTTTGGAGTTTAGGGTAAATATTTAGGGATTTTGTTGGTTCTCCATAGTTAGTAGAGCTATAGGATAATCTTCAAAAAACTTTGGAAATTTTATTGATTTTCAGATTTGCCTGTCATTTCTCCGTTGGCTTCTCCGGGAGGTGTTGGGGAGCTAACTCGTTGACTCATAATAACTGTGAGTGGATGACAGTCATCGTGACATCTTTTAATTATTTTAAATGTCGGTATTTTAAAGTTATTAGCTATTTATAAATGGAAAACACGTCATTGGAAAACTATTTTAGCTTCTCTAAAATGATATTTTCCAAGATTATTGATGTTATTATTTAACTTAATTATTTTTCAATTGGTAGCATATGCAAATAACGAAAAATGATTTTGAAATGTAATCGTTAGCAGATGTGATGGTCTAGGTGCACATAGTTATATGACCTCGAGTGGAGAGGGCTATCTGTTAGATGGAGTTGCTTCTGAGGGGAGGCCGCCCTTAGGGGAGAGGGCTATCAACGAGATGTAGCTTCCCCCCGTAATCGTGATGTGATGTGATTGAAGAGAAAATGACTATCCGCTAGATGAAGTTTCCCCTAAAGGGAGGCCACCCTTATTCACATTGATAGTTTGGTTTTCTATATTTTCTCAAGATTATTATGATTATGAACTAAGCATTGTTCTATAGATTTTGTTAAAACACTCGTGTCCAACGTGTTTTCTCGTCTAGTTGATGGTGCTTGTTGTTCCCTCACTAAGTCTTTCTGACTTACCCTTTCTTTATCTTTATTTTTTTAGATTCCCAAGCAACTGAGTAGAAGATGCTAGCAAGTCAATAGTGTTCAGAGTTCATCTTTTGATAGGCCTCCTAGAATGGTGACACTATAGAAAAGCTTAGTGAAATATTTTTTGGAATGTATATTGTCTTTAAACTCCTATTTTGGGAATGTTAAAAAATATAAAGAAAACTCAGTCAAAATTTCGGTAGATTTATGAAAGTAATGACATTTTCTTTTAAATTTGTTCTGCTAGTCAAGAGTTTTGTTAGGCTTGCCAGACTAGAGAACCATGTGTGTGCGTCGTATAACTTTTGTTAATAAGAACTTATGAATTGACATAAAAACTTATTTATCTCCATAAATTGTTTTTCATAAGCTAAAAAATTAGCTCATATAGACAGACACGTAATGAATTGTTTTTCATCCCTGGCACATAGAGAACATCAGAAATGATGGATCCTTCACTTCTTCTTGTGCAAGCTTTGCCTCATCTAGATATTTCCAAAACACCTCCACACCGAAATTAACAATTTCCAACACATCTTGAAAATCAAAAAGAACTTTCACCCATTTACATGTATCATAGTTCTTCTAATCAAGCATGGGAAGCACAATTTCATCGCTTGAGACATCATAAGGCACTTCAAGGATCATAACTCACTCTAAATTCTGAATGTAAAAGCTAGGAATAGCTCTCACTCACAACTTAGGGATTTTGCAGAAGGAAAGAAGGTAAGTATGTACAAGTAAATTGGGAAAACTGAAAAAGAATACTTCTATTGACTTAGAATATCATATTTATTCACTTATATGTGTACTCTAACACAATAGAATAGTTTCAAACAATAAATTTCAACCTAAGTACAACACTTAACGGGGTCAAGACAACTTGTGTCATTATTTGATGTTTTGGGTCTAGTGTGCTATTACATTGAAACGGATAACTGTTGGTGTCTGTAAAAATATAAATGGAGTTAGAAGCACAAAACTTATCATTTGTGTATGCTAAAAGCTATCCAAAAGAGCCTTGGCGACTGGCAGTGCGCCTGGTTAATCATCAAAAACATAACTGGCAATCGCATCAGTAATTGGGTAATTCTCTTTCCCACACTAATTTACTCCTTTTTGAAGAAAATTGTGTCAAAACTAAGAGCACTTCCCATCTTGGCCAACATTCAAGAGAACATCCCTCGTACTATACCACTTCAAAATGTCATTTATGTTTGCCAATCTTTAATTTCATTCATCTATGGAATTCCCACTATATCAATCTTCTTCAAAATAATATTTTGGTACTTCTGGAGGTGAAGGCAGGTTTGCCACAAACATGAACTGTTCCAGACAAAAATTTCAAGTCATTCAATTTGCCATAAAACAAATAGTTAATTACAACAAATGAAATTTCAAGTCATTCAATTTGCCATAAAACAAATAGTTAATTACAACAAATGAAATATAAAAACAATCACCTTTTGTTGCTTGTATTTATGCCGAATAGCACTGTAGGATGTCGCCCTTCTTGACAAATACAGGTCATGTAAGATCAGAACACATTCTTTCAACTCAATCGAGTTATAACCAGAGCATTCACACATGGATGAAGTCTGCAATAAGTCATCAACGTTAGTGCCTTGAAATGCAGGTATGACTACATTCTTTTAGAGAGAATAAAGTTGATTATTAATGTCCATAACATGAAATATTTACCCAAGGTTGTACATCAGGGTGAAGAATGAATCTGGCAAGAAATATAATCGAGGCAGCCACAACAGAAGGCGAGAATCTTATACAACCATAGTCCAGCAAACTTAGATCAGCAAGATAGTTGCTCAGAAATTCCAGTTGCAAATTTGGAGTCTGCAATTAAAATTACAACCAACAATTAGTAAAACACAATAATAGCTTTTGACATGAGTAAGAAATAGTCGATGAACAGATCAACTCACCTTCTGATTCTCAGAAGCAATCCCCGCAAACCTCCTGAATCACAGTAATGAATAAAAAATTATTAGTCCAATTAACTTCATTTCAGCAGGGCCTTAAATATTCACATTTACAATATTAAAAAAATGTCCTTACCTAAGAAATGTGATTACCGTAGGGTTGCCCATTTCAAATTTTAGGGACTTGAGTATGTCAGCTTCTATCGTTATAACCTATATTAACAGCAATAAACATTAGATCCATAACAAAATGAAATTAACTAATTCAAACATGAACATAATGTGAATATTTACCTCTGAAGTATCATATGTGTCATCAGTAATGTGGCAGAAATCTGCGGCCTTTGGTGGGGTGATTTCTTCATATTTTCTACAATTTAAAGAGCAATAAAATCATGAAGATGCCTAAGCAAATTAACAGAACAAAGTTGGCAAAATAAAAAACAATTGTATAGAATGAATTCTTACGATGCAATGAGCATGGAGGAAACACCGAGCAATTGAAGCTTAGATTTAGGGACAGGGTTAAGAGACAGGAATCTATCGATGTAGGAGACCGATAAATGAAGTGTATCAGAAAGAAGCTTATACTCGTCTGCAACTTCAACTAACCAATCTACCAATATTCCTCTCATGTGCACAGTCATATTTCTCTGAATCCTATCGATATAATCAACTACGGGTCTTCTCTTTTTCTCAATCTGAATAACAAGCAAGGTAGTTGAAGATTTAAGTTAAAATTGATTCGAACAAAATGAAAAATTAGGGTTAACAAAAACAAGAAAATGAAAGAAAGCATTACCTCCATTGCGTGAAGGTATTCGAAGATGTCGGACACATAAGGCTCATCACATTTGCCATTTTTAACATTGTCAACTGGCTTAGTGGTGGTTGTGGTGGCTAATTTCTTGAGGTTGGGATTCTTTCTACACGGAAGCTTCTCTTTCTGCTGATTCGAATCGATGAGATTGGGAAGTTCGCCCAACATAACCCTCTGCCTTTTGAGAACTATAACTTGTGGGGAGGGGTTTTCCCTCTTCTTTGAAGCACGAGTCTCCATCTCGGGCGATATAGGGTTCTGTTGCTTTTGATTTTGGAGCGGAGGGAAGAATAGGAAGAAGGAGTGTTGCGGCGGAATATGAGCGATGAGGCGGTAATATATACTAGAGAATAGAGATGGAAGAAAGAGAGCGGTTTGTCGAAAATGAAAATGTTCCCCACGGCGCTTCCGAAATATTCAGATTTTGGCGATTTGAGTTTTGGTTTAAATTTTCTTTAATGTTGTTTTGGATAAAAAACTGATTTTCATGTGCAGCTCGTTAGCGCGCTCTTTTCCGCCTGCTGTAAACCCCAAGATCTTGAAAGTGTTAATTTGGCATTTTAGCTCTCTGAGCGGGTAGCCTTTTTTTTTTTTAAAAATGGCCTAAGCCAATAAATTATTTAATTATTTATTAATTTGTTTTTGATATGAGATTAATTCTGATTCTTTGTTTTTAATGAGACCTTAAAAATCAGTGTTATTTCATATCTCTTGTTATATGAAGATGGATTGGTGGAAATCCAATGAGCTATTTGAACATTTTTGTACTTGTGGTGTTGCAAGTAGATCTGGGTAAGGTGGTGTGGTGATTCAAGGCGGTGGTGTGGAGGACGTCAGGGAGGACGGCGTGGTGGAGGGCGACGGTGTTTGGGTCAGTTTCGCGTGTAGAGGCGGTGGTGTCTACTGTGGCTGTTCGTGTGGGTGGAAGAGGTTAGTGGTAGGAGAAGGAGGGAGTGTGGTGTTGTATTTCCTCGTATGACATTTTTGTTGCTACTGGTTGTTCTCTACATTCTCTTGCTCTTAATTTTTCTACTGTTTTCTTCTTCTTTTTTTCCAGAGTGGTTCCCTCTCCCTAAAATCGTCCCCCCCTTTCTGTTCTCTATTCAGGCTTGCTATATAGTCTCTCTATTTTGTTTTGTTCCTCAGCCAGCTATAAGCATTTGAGATGTCCCTTTCAGTTTCTTAATCTATGATGCTGAGCTCTCTGCTATTCTGTTATGGCCACTGACTTCTGCCCATTTGTTGTGTTCATGTTTGAGCTGTAATAGGGAGTAGAAACTTATTGGGCAAGAGCTAGAAATGGGTAAAAATTTTCAAAGGAAGTTAAAGAGGACATTATCTTGAGCTTCTAAAGGGAAGAGAAAAACTTGATGCTATATCACGTGAAAGGGAGAAAGCACTGCCAGCACACTTTGACTCTATCTTTTTTTTTAATTTTTAATTAATATAAACAAAAACCATGTATCTATTTCTATTTTTATTTTATATTGTTTAAAAAGCTTGCAGTTAAATAAAAGTTAGAAATAAAACTAATATACTGATGAAAGATTTGTTTAATTAAGATTTTTTTTAATAACAAAGAAATAAACTCTACTAACAATAAAAGAAATCACTCAAAACCGCTAACGAACACTAAATGACACGTGCCAACAATTAAAACCTCAACATGCCCAAGAAGTAATATTTTTGATTTTTTTCAATAGAATTTGAATTAGTCGGACAAAATTAGGGTACAACAGCTGCCCCTCTTTATTTAAATTTTACTAAAAAATGTGAAGGGTTTCCAATTTCTCTGAAAAATGTTTTTTTGACTTGGGCGGACAAAATTGGGGTATGACACCAGGATTTTAAACTAGGGTGTTCCTTTTTCTTCAACGATTTATTAATTGTACGATTTTACAAAAAAGAAAACAACGATAAAGTAATGTTCAAATACAAATCAACGATAAAGTAATGTTCCAAAATAAAATATCTTTTAATCCAAGTCTAATTGCATTTTCCTCTTTCTCATAGCCTGGAAGCGTTTGATGATATCTAAATCATCGACTGTGCTAAAAACATCATTCTCCACGAATGTCACCAAACAATCATTAAGCCAAGGATTGGACATCCTGTTTCTCAACTCATCATTTACATACTTCATTCCTGAAAATACTCGGTCAACAGTTGCGATTGAGAGGGCGTGGTGAAACGACGTCGTTTTACTTTGTCAACAGTTTAAAAGAAGAAAAAAAATCTAATAGTGTGTTCCATTGGATTCAAACCCATGACCTGTTGCGTAAAATTTGGGGTATTACCACTAAGGCCAGGATATTTGGCTGTTCCTGGGAACACCAGGAACACCATGTAAATCCGCCTCTAGATGAGATCTGAATAGGTTGTGGTATAGCTTCCTCCATTTTTTTTCTCTTTGTTTGTGATTGAGGTTGTGGTTGAGGTTAGGTTGGGAATCGAGGAGACAAGAAGACGAAGAAGATCGACGATGAACAAGGAAAATGATGAACAAATGGTTGATGTATGAGGAAGGGTTGAGTTTTTGAGTTTTCAACCACAATGTGTGTTTCCCTTTCGGTGCTACCACGCACTCACGGGCACTCTGTTACTTACAGTTTGGACAAATGAGATGAAGTTTTATATTATTTTGGAAGAAGGGAATATAAAATAAAAGAAAAAGAATATCTGACCTGTCAATGCCAACACATAACTCTGTTAGCCACATCAGCAATGGCTAACAGAGAGTTAACAGAAGAGTATACTTAAAAAAATATTATTTTGCAATGACTTTTAAAAAAAAATTGCAGGGACTTATTTGAAAAATCGTTATATTTGCAGAGACGAAAAAAAAAATTTAAACCTTGAATTTTTCTCTGTTGGTTCCTCCCTTACTTTTTTCCAAATCGATTTCTCCCCCCTTTATTGTGTTCTACTCTTTGTTTATAGGCAAAACTTTGATGGTGTAGGTGGGGTGCTGAAGCATAGGAGTGTTGTCGTGGGAGACAAAGACGGCTGAGGATGCAGGATAGTGGAGATGACCTTAGAAACAACACACTAATGGCTCGTAGGTGGTGCCTGCAAAGCTACGAGGCCTGCAACACACTAATCCCTAAATTCCCAAATCCTTCGATATTCTTCAACCACAACTACGAGGCCCTCCACCACGCATTCCTCCATTCTTGTCTCTCCCCCACTCTTGCGTTTCACTCCCCATTCTCTCATCCCCAACCGTTGATTTTTTACAAGTGAAATGGAACGCAATGCAAAGAGTAATTTTGTGCAAGGGTCAACAACTTATACAAAATGGTAAGCAATATTACTGATAACCATCTTTTATGATGATTATTACTTGCTTTCTAAGCTTGATTTTAGGAGATTTAATAAACTTGTTGTGTCAATTATGATGTAATTATGTGTTTAGGTTAGAAATAATGGTGCAGGAATGAATTGGTTTAATTTGGGCATTTTTGATGCCCTTAATGCATTTAATCATGTTTAGTGTCAGTGCCGCAGCAACAGGTGCGTGCGCAATAGTGGAAATGCGGAAGATGAGAGAGAAAGCTCAAGGGGAGTGCGGAAAACACGGAAATCAAGGCAAGGACAGGTGTTAGAGCTGTATGGCACGGAAAGATATGACCTAATGTGTGTTTCCCACAATTGCCCTTTAACCTAGGCAGCATTTTCCCAAAAAGGACATCATTTTAGGGTTGTGAGCAAGGAGACACTATAAAAGGACGTTTCCCTTTCTTCATTAGCATGCTGGGCCGTCAGGGGAAGTTTAGAGATAGCTCCTCCTGCGTGCAAAAACTCACCCTTCACTACCAACCACTTCCATTGCTGAGACAGTTGCTGCAGCATCACTGGAGTTACATTTTTCTCGGTGGATTCTACTTGGACGAGCTGGATCAGTCCTCCATTGTCATCCTTGGAGCTCTCCTACTATTCTCTCTTCGTAGTATCATTTCTTACCTTGAAATTTGTAATATGACTTCTACTATTTTGTTTAAGTTATTTTCCATGTTTTGCAAGCTCAATATGAGCTAAATACTCATAGTTGAGATGCTGGATCTGATGTAGCTAAATTACTATGTGATTAATGAAGTATGTTCAATGTTATGCATTTTATCTTGTGTGTGAAAATATTTCCATTTTAGAGTAGGAATGGTCCGCCTATTCTAAATAGCATTTATAAATTCAGAGATGGTTTGTAAATTTATCTCACAAGGTAATATGGGTAGTGAATATTAACGAGAGATCTTGATGTTCCTTGCTTAACCCTAGAGATAGGAGGGCATAGCCCATAAGGTGAACACTGCCGGTGCTCAAGCAGCCTAGGAGGTACTTCTTTAGGGTTTAGAGATAAACTCTTGCAAGGAAACCTAGTTTGAAGTATTCGAGAGAATAACGTCTTATTGCTGCAGCACCTAATGCTGCAACATTGAACGTACCATTAATCACATTTTAATGAAGCTACTGAAGTGAATGCATCTTGACTTGTTCTCATCACTGATTTCCATTACCCTTTACTTTTTACTATTGTTTATGTTGCCCAAAACTTGTGTGTCATTTACTTTCCTCACTAAATTGTTAATTAAATTAAACTCTCATTATTTAGCATAATTCCTCGTGGGAACGATCTCACTTACTCTATATTACTTGTTGACAGTGTATACTTGCACTATCTACGTTTTCGCGCAACAAGTTTTTGGCGCCGTTGCCGGGGAATTATAGTTAAATTGATTGTTTAATTAGTTAGCAACTTAGTGCCTTTTGTTACTAATTCTGTTTGTGTTGTTTCTGTTGCTACATCATTAGTTGCTGCAACATCTGTTGCTGCAGCATATGCACAGGCTTAGACGCAATACTCCAGAATTCCAGTTGCACCCAGAGATAGAAAGACATTTTAGAAGATTGAGAAGAGTTCACAGTACTCCAGGACTTATTGAATTAGGGCGAGCTGCTGCTATGGCTAGTCCGCAACCTACTGTTAATGGTGATCTTTCTCCACCAACTTCACCACGTCCTACAATTGAAGGTGATGGTGATGGAGGGTACAGAAGACAGTTTATTGATATGAATGTCATAGGCATGGCAAATGATAGGGATAGACCTATGAGAGACTATGCAGTCTTTGACCCTCAAACTATGCAGACAGGCATAGTGAGGCTAGAGATTGCTACAACTCATTTTGAATTTAAGCCTATGATGTTCCAAATGCTTCAAACAATTGGGCAGTTTGGTGGTGGTCCCCTTGAAGACCCACATCTGCACTTAAAACAATTTGTTGAGGTTTGCAGTAATTTCATTCTCCCTGGTGTTACAGATGATGCTTTCAAACTGAAATTGTTCCCTTATTCCTTGAAGGATAGAGCAAAGGCCTGGCTAAACTCACTAGAGCCTAACTCTATCACTACTTGGAATGAGATGACAGAAAAATTTATGACAAAATATTTTCCTCCAATAAAGAATGCCAGGATGAGAAATGAAATTACCTCTTTTAAGCAAACTGAATTTGAAACTTTGTTTGAAGCATGGGAAAGATACAAAGAACTGTTGAGGAAGTGTCCACACCATGGTATTCCTGTCATCATCCAAATGGAGACCTTCTACAATGGATTGGAGCCCCAAACAAGGCTCATGCTTGATGCTTCATCTGGAGGAGTTCTACTCAAAGGATCTTACAATGATGCATATAATCTTATTGAGGATATTGCTGCAAATAGCTATCAATGGCCTACTGCTAGGTTAAGTGCTCAAAAGAAGGTGGCTGGTGTACATGAAGTGAGTGAGGTCACTGCCTTGTCTGCTCAAGTGGCTTCACTAACTAATATGATTAAAAACATGAGTTCACCTAGTGCTACAGCAACACATGCTGCAGCAACTACAGCAGCTGTAGCAGCAATTGAACCAGCTCCATGTGGTTCCTCTCCAAGCTGTGTTTATTGTGGAGGAGGTCATCTTTATGAGGAGTGTCCTGCGAATCCTATCTCAGTCAGCTATGTTGGGTACAGCAAGGGTAATAATTCATACTCAAATACCTACAATCCTGGGTGGCAAGATCATCCAAATTTCAGATGGAGCAACAATGCTACAGCAGCACCTGCTGCAGCAACTACTCCAGCACCTGTTGTGCCACCAGGATTCCCTGCTCAAGCAAAGCAATCTGCTCCTGCATCTGATAACTCAATGGAGGCTATGTTGAAAGCTTTCATGAATGAAACAAAGACTCAATATCAGATTCAAGGGGCTGCAATCAAGAACTTGGAGAACCAAATTGGTCAGATAGCTACTGCTCTAACCCAAAGACAGAGTGGATCTTTGCTATCCACCACTGAAGCTTCATCTTCTAAAGGGAAGGAGACATGCAAGGCTATATCTCTGAGGAGTGGGAAGGATTTGAATGGGCCATCACTTACTACAGGTGGTGGTGACAAAAGAAAAGAAAAAGATTCTGAAAAAAATGAAAAAAAGAGTAAAACAGATGCGACAGCAACTGATGCTGCAGCATCTGGTGCAACACCTGTGCCATCACCTAAGTTTGTTCAAGAGTACCCCCCTCGTCCCTTTCCTCAAAGGTTGAAGAAGGCTCAGGAGAACAAACAATTTGGTAAATTCTTAGAGGTGCTGAAACAACTACACATCAATGTCCCTTTGGTGGAAGCACTTAAACAAATTCCCAATTATGCAAAGTTCATGAAGGAAGTGCTCACCAAGAGGAGGAGACTGGGAGAGTTTGAGACAGTGGCAATGACAGAAGAGTGTAGCATGATCATGCAGAGCAAGCTCCCAAGAAAAATGGAGGACCCTGGCCGTTTCACCATACCATGTTCTATTGGTGGATCCTATTCTGGTCGTGCACTGTGTGATTTGGGGGCAAGCATCAATTTGATGCCCAAATCCATATTTACACAGCTTGGTATTGGAATGGCTAGGCCTACCACTGTCACTCTTCAACTTGCAGATAGATCTATTGCCTATCCTGAGGGAATCATTGAAGATGTTCTGATAAAGGTTGATAAATTTGTATTTCCTGCTGACTTTGTGATTTTAGATTTTGATGCAGATAAGGAGGTGCCTATAATTCTTGGAAGACCTTTCTTGGCTACTGGGAAGACTCTAATTGATGTACAAAAAGGGGAATTGACTATGAGAGTTAATGACCAAGAGATCAAGTTCAATGTGATGAATGCCCTCAAGTTTCCTGATAAAGGAACCGAGGAATGTTCCTTTGTTGTATCTCTTGACTCTGTAGTTCAAAAGCACTTCCATAAGCAAAGTGACCATTTGGTTAGCTCTTGATGAATCAGAAAAAGAAGACCTTGTGGAAGTAAGTATGTTACATGATGATGTTGTTGTCAAAGAAACTCATGGGAATGTTGAACCCCAGCAACTAGAACCCACCCAGCTCCCACCTCAACCAGAACCACCACCTCAGCCAGAACCACAAGATGAAGAGAATCAGATTCTGAGATTTAATGCAACAGCATCTGCTGAGCAAGTGAATGTTGCAGCACCTATTGCTGCAGCATCTGAGAAAATTCAAAGAAGAGAGCTGATTGGGTCCACATGCAAACTTGATGGTAAGAGGGTGAAACAGTACTGTGGAGCACATGTGATGAGGGACAGAGTCACCACAGAATTACAAAACCTCTAGCATTAGAGGCTAGTCTGGCTGAGGACTCTTAAACCAAGCGCTACTGGGAGGCAGCCCAGGGTTTTTAATCTAATAAACCAGTGTTGTTGTTTGTTCTTGTGTTTGTTTTGCAGGAAAATAGTTCTGGCAATTGGAAGTTTGAGGGTGTGACTGCAGGTGATGCTGCAGCACTGCTTCTACTGCTGTAGCAACTGTTGTTGCTGATTCTGGTTTATGCTTTATGTTTTTAGTTTTCATTTCTGTCTCTGTTTTTAGTTGCGTGTTTCTGTTTCTAGTGTTTGAATAAACCTGTTGAGAGCCTTGCATGTGTTAGCACTCAACAGTTGTGTTGTTAGTAGTTGCTTCTGCTTTTGCTGTTCTGTAGCTTGCCCCTTTGTCTTTATGCAGTGAGGACACTGCACAGTTCTAAGTGTGGGGGGGGGGAGCTATACATAGGTCTTGTGCTCTGTTATTTGCAATCAAATTAGTGAATTTATAAATAAAAAAAAAATAGAAGTAGAGTTGAGCAAAAACTTAGTGATGAAATGGTGAGAAATGAGTGAATAAATACCCCTGTTTAGTGAGTGAACTATTCTGTTTCTGCTCCTACACTTAAACTTGAACTTAGGTAGGAACTTAGTGAATTAAAGATGATCTGAAACTAGGCTAGCGTTGGTAGACCTAGGGAATTGCTAAATTTCTACTAAAAACTTAGGGCAGCATAAGAAACTAAGTTTGGGGGTTCTCTGAGATATATTAAGGCAAAGCATGAAGGAATGCAGTGCTGCAGCAACCCCTGCTGCAGCAGTGCTGAGTTATGTGCACATAGTTTTAGGACATGTAAATTTGAATCTGAATGAGGATGCAAAGCATCAAAATCTGTAAATATGTAAAGTGCTGCAATTGCCTATTGTGCAAAAAAAAAAGAGGCAAAAATGCTATTCAGAAAAGAAATGGAAATAAAGGCATTGCAGTACAAAATCAAGTCAAAAGTCTGAACAAAGTACAATTCTGAGTCTGTAATGCTGCAGCAGCTGATGCTGCAGCAATGTTAATGTTAGGATTGAATAAGTGCACTGCCTTAAAGGTTCTGGATTGCTGCATCAAAGCCCTTAATCAAGCTCAAACCCCCCTTTCTGAGCATGAATTGTTAGTCTGCCCTTCTTTTTGAAAAATCTTTAGCATTCCCAAAAGAAAGCCTCTCTAAGCCTTAGCTAAGTGAAATCTTGAACCTTGCTCTGTTCTGAACTAAGTTAAGTGTCACACACACACTTTTGAGCAGGAATAAGCTAGGGAACTCATTATTCAGAAGGGTTGTAATTGAGTGATAGTCGGAAAGTTGATGCTCAGCTTGATTCTTCTTTATGCTTCATATTTGAATTGATTCATTGGTTGTGATTGCTTATTAACAGTTGTGCTTGCCTGTGTCAAGTGTCATTGCTTGAGGACAAGCAACGGTTCAAGTTTGGGGGTGTGATAACCATCTTTTATGATGATTATTACTTGCTTTCTAAGCTTGATTTTAGGAGATTTAATAAACTTGTTGTGTCAATTATGATGTAATTATGTGTTTAGGTTAGAAATAATGGTGCAGGAATGAATTGGTTTAATTTGGGCATTTTTGATGCCCTTAATGCATTTAATCATGTTTAGTGTCAGTGCCGCAGCAACAGGTGCGTGCGCAATAGTGGAAATGCGGAAGATGAGAGAGAAAGCTCAAGGGGAGTGCGGAAAACACGGAAATCAAGGCAAGGACAGGTGTCAGAGCTGTATGGCACGGAAAGATATGACCTAATGTGTGTTTCCCACAATTGCCCTTTAACCTAGGCAGCATTTTCCCAAAAAGGACATCATTTTAGGGTTGTGAGCAAGGAGACACTATAAAAGGACGTTTCCCTTTCTTCATTAGCATGCTGGGCCGTCAGGGGAAGTTTAGAGATAGCTCCTCCTGCGTGCAAAAGCTCACCCTTCACTACCAACCACTTCCATTGCTGAGACAGTTGCTGCAGCATCACTGGAGTTACATTTTTCTCGGTGGATTCTACTTGGACGAGCTGGATCAGTCCTCCATTGTCATCCTTGGAGCTCTCCTACTGTTCTCTCTTCGTAGTATCATTTCTTACCTTGAAATTTGTAATATGACTTCTACTATTTTGTTTAAGTTATTTTCCATGTTTTGCAAGCTCAATATGAGCTAAATACTCATAGTTGCGATGCTGGATCTGATGTAGCTAAATTACTATGTGATTAATGAAGTATGTTCAATGTTATGCATTTTATCTTGTGTGTGAAAATATTTCCATTTTAGAGTAGGAATGGTCCGCCTATTCTAAATAGCATTTATAAATTCAGAGATGGTTTGTAAATTTATCTCACAAGGTAATATGGGTAGTGAATATTAACGAGAGATCTTGATGTTCCTTGCTTAACCCTAGAGATAGGAGGGCATAGCCCATAAGGTGAACACTGCCGGTGCTCAAGCAGCCTAGGAGGTACTTCTTTAGGGTTTAGAGATAAACTCTTGCAAGGAAACCTAGTGTGAAGTATTCGAGAGAATAACGTCTTATTGCTGCAGCACCTAATGCTGCAACATTGAACGTACCCTTAATCACATTTTAATGAAGCTACTGAAGTGAATGCATCTTGACTTGTTCTCATCACTGATTTCCATTACCCTTTACTTTTTACTATTGTTTATGTTGCCCAAAACTTGTGTGTCATTTACTTTCCTCACTAAATTGTTAATTAAATTAAACTCTCATTACTTAGCATAATTCCTCGTGGGAACGATCTCACTTACTCTATATTACTTGTTGACAGTGTATACTTGCACTATCTACGTTTTCACGCAACAATTACACTAAAGAACAATGTTTATATCCTGTCCCATATAAACGATGTAATGCAAAAACCAGTGTTTAACTGTTTATATCCTCTCCCATAACTACTTTACTCTTTCACCCCATTTCCAAACCCAACAAAAATAAGCTTAACCGCTAGTTTCTCTCCTATCTATCATTTTTTACCAAATAGAGTTTATGTTTTAATCTTAGTTTCATTTTATGTCGCAATCGACAACCCACCCTTAAGCCATGGCCACATATAAGTTAAAACTAACTCATCATGCACTTGTTAAGCCTAACTCATAAATGTTTTAGAAGTTTCATCTAATTTTTTAAAAAAATAAATCATAAACACCATAAAGACCTATATCATAAATATCCAAAATCTAGCAACCAAACCCTCTGTTGTTTTTTGGTTTTATCCAGGGTATCCAGGGTATCCCAAAGAGCCTTGGCGACTCGTAGTGCACCGCCTGAATTATCATCAAAAACATAGCTGGGAATCGCATCAGTATTTGGGTAATTCTCTTTCCCACATTAATTTGCACCTTTTTGGAGAAAATTGTGTCAAAAAAACTAAGAGCACTTCCCATCTTGGCCAACATTCAGGAGAACATCCCTCTTACGATACCACTTCAAAATGTCAATGATATTTGTCCATCTTTAATTTCATTCATCTATGGAATTCCAACTATATCAATCTTCTTCAAAATAATATTTTGGTACTTCTGGAGGTGAAGGCAGGTTTGCCACAAACTTGAACTGTGACAGAAAAAAAATTCAAATCATTCAAATTGCCATTATAAAAGAAAGCTATTTAGAATAAATGAAAGGCAAAAACAATCACCTTGTGTTGCTTTAATTTATCCCTAACAGCATGAAAGGATGCTGCCCTTCTTGATAAATACAAGTCATGTAAAATCAGCACACATTCTTTCAACTCACTTGAGCTATAACCCGAGCATTCACATAGGGATGTAATCTGCAATAAATCGTCAAATTTTAGAGCCTTGAAATGAAATACAAGTATAACCCTATTCTTTTTGAGAGAAATAACTTGATTATTGTCAATAACTTAAAATATTTACCCAGGGATGCACGTCGGGCCGAATAATAAATCTGGCGAGAAATATAACTAAGGCAGCCACAACAGAAGGCAAGAATTTTATACATTCATAGTCCAATAAGCTTAGCTCAGCAACATAGTTGCTCAGAAATTCAAGCTGCAAATTTGGAGTCTGCAATTAAAATTAAAAACAATGAATCAATGAACACGGCAAAAGCTTTTGACATGAGCAAGAAATAATCAATGAACAAATCAACTCACCTTCCGATTTTCAGAAGCAATTCCCGCAAACCTCCTGAATCACAGTAATTAATAATACATAATTAGTCCAATTAACTTCCATGCAGCAGGGCATTAAAATTCCACATTTACAATATTAAAAAATGGCTGTTACTTTAGAAAAGTGATTACAGTAGGGTTGCCCATTTCAAATTTTAGGGACTTGAGTATGTCAGCTTCCATCTTTACAACCTAAATTAACCGCAAGAAACATTAGATCAATAATAAAAAATGAAATTTACAAATTCAAACCAGAACATAAATTGAGACGGGAATATAATATTTACATGTGCAGTATCATGTGTTATCAGTAATTTTGCAGAAATCTACAGCCTTGGGTGGGGTGATTTCTTCATATTTTCTGCAGATAAACAAGCAATAAAACTGTGATGATGCCTAAGCAAATTAACTGTTGAAACTTTGTTAAATGTGAATTGGAAAAAGTCCCACATTGGCTAGACTAAACACTTCTATAGTGTAAAAAGACTATAAAAGGGAGACTCCTCCTCATTTATTTCTCACACCACTTGACGATAAATTATTCCTCAAGTTTTCTCTCTTCTCCCTAAATTTCTTTCTAGAAAGCTTGAAGCATTTCCAAGCTTAGTTTCTAAAGAGTGGTTTTTCATAACCAAAATTTCTTTCTTCTCTAGAAAGCTTACCATATTGAGGGTGTATATCTTAGAGCGAATTTTCACGGTGCAGTGAACTTTCGTAGCATTTTTTGACTGGGCTGTTTTATCCTGGGGACGTCGTCTTAAAGAGAGCGACCTTTGTGAATATTAGGGACTTGAGTATGTCAGCTTCCATCTTTACAACCTAAATTAACCGCAAGAAACATTAGATCAATAATAAAAAATGAAATTTACAAATTCAAACCAGAACATAAATTGAGACGGGAATGAAATATTTACATGTGCAGTATCATGTGTTATCAGTAATTTTGCAGAAATCTACAGCCTTGGGTGGGGTGATTTCTTCATATTTTTTGCAGATAAATGATAACCTTATTTTATATAGGTTATTTATGCTCCTAATACTTAAGTCAAGCTTATTTCTCATGTAATTCTAGTGCTTAAATATGTGAATATATGAATATTAGAATAAATATAGGTTATAAGTCAATTCCTTAAAAGTTGGGCATAGTCAATGCCTTTGTGAATATGTTTGATGTTTTGCTTTAGCGCTGCAGCGTGTGCTATCAAGGAAACGCTACAGCGTTATATGACGGCTGACCTTTGAGATATTTGTGTGGCCACTTGAGGACATGATGAGTCACCACCCTTATCTCTTCCTCTCAGCTGGAATTGTTGACTTTCAAGTGGATGCTAAATTACACTTGGCGCCTTCTAAATGGAACCCATGTGATAGTTGTTGTATTCCATCATCACCACTTTTTGTAAAAGTGCTTTAAGGATAATATCTAAATCTAATAATCATCATGTAATATTATTTTATATTATTTAGACTTAGATATTAATTAGATTAATTAAGATTGCTTCACGAAGAGGCAACATACGTAGACAAGATATATAATTTGGAAGAAGAACTACACACAGGAGCAGTAGCGATTCTCCATTAACACACTTTGAAGCTTTTATATTTTTTAGCATAGTTTTCTAAGTTCTCATTCAAGGTTTTGCTCACGCCTCAACTTCATCTCTTGTATGCTACTTGGGATCATTGGAGTGCATCTTTTGCAACCACTCTTCTCTTGTCTTCATACGGTAATACATACTCTCAAGTTGTATTATGTTGATGGAACTTGTGATGAGCTAACTTTGTTGTAGTTGGATTGTTCTTGGTATGTAATGAACCTTGAGTAACTTTTGTATAATATTATGATGTTTGTGTTTTATTCCTTGTGTCATAATACTTTCAATCTTGGTTTGGGAATGATAAACTAAAACAAGGTAACTTTGTGGGTACAGACATGGTTCACAAAGAGAACTCAATGAATGATATGAATGAAAACCCTTTAAAGACATTTAAAGGAAGCACTACTTAACTCTAGACATAGGGGAGTAGTAGTTCATAAGGCAAATGTTGTAGGAGCTTAATATACAGGGGTAAAACTTATTTAGAGCCTAGACATAGGAGTCTTGTAACATAGCCCTGACGAAAGTGACTGAAAGGCACGCCACCAAGGCGCTACAGCGTCTAAGGATTCTGAAGCGCTACAGCGCTTAACGCTACAGCGTCTAATATTATCTGGACATTACTCTTGGGGACTTACATAACTATTGAGCTATCCAACTCACTTTTAATTACTGCAAACTTAATACTGTTTTATAATAACTTATAATGTTTACAACTCTTCACCTTTACTTGTCACTTAATTCTTTTCACCAAGATTCTAATCACTCAAACTTCATAGATTAATTCCAATCCCTGTGGGAACGAACTTTACTTATCAATATATTACTTGTTGCGATTGTGTATACTTGCACATCACCTTTTCGCACAACAATAAACAAGCAATAAAACTGTGATGATGCCTAAGCAAATTAACTGTTAAAACTTTGTTAAGTGTGAATTGGAAAAAGTCCCACATTGGCTAGACTAAACACTTCTATAGTGTAAAAAGACTATAAAAGGGAGAGTCCTCCTCATTTATTTCTCACACCACTTGACGATAAATTATTCCTCAAGTTTTCTCTCTTCTCCCTAAATTTCTTTCTAGAAAGCTTGAAGCATTTCCAAGCTTAGTTTCTAAAGAGTGGTTTTTCATAACCAAAATTTCTTTCTTCTCTAGAAAGCTTACCATATTGAGGGTGTATATCTTAGAGCAAATTTTCACGGTGCAGTGAACTTTCGTAGCAGTTTTTGACTGGGCTGTTTTATCCTGGGGACGTCGTCTTAAAGAGAGCGACCTAGTCCGCGACTCATCCCAGTTTTGGCTAGGAAAGACTTGGTACTTAAGAGTGTCCATTGTGACCCACCTCTCTTTTCTGGGAACCTACTCGGATTAACATTTTTAAGACGTTTCTAATTCAGCCATGACAACCGAAGAAATTACTGGTGCTGGTTCCGCTGAAACAGCTGAACAGACTAAAACAGCAAATCAAATACTCCTATGGAAGGAGCATGACTATCTCTGTAAGAATTTTATTCTGAACGGACTAACTGATGATCTTTATGATTATTACAGTACCTGTAAGTCCGCCAGGGATGTTTGTGATGCTCTGAAAAAGAAATATTCCTATAGAAAGAGAATAACTTTCTTTATACTATTTATCAATAGAAAGAGAATTGTTTTCTCTATACGGTATAATAATAGAAAGAGAATGATTATCTCTATAATTTTCAATTCTACGAAAATAGAATAATTTGTAATGCAAAAACCAGTGTTTAACTGTTTATATCCTCTCCCATAACTACTTTACTCTTTCACCCCATTTCCAAACCCAACAAAAATAAGCCTAACCGCTAGTTTCTCTCCTATCTATCATTTTTTACCAAATAGAGTTTATGTTTTAATCTTAGTTTCATTTTATGTCGCAATCGACAACCCACCCTTAAGCCATGGCCACATATAAGTTAAAACTAACTCATCATGCACTTGTTAAGCCTAACTCATAAATGTTTTAGAAGTTTCATCTAATTTTTTTAAAAAATAAATCATAAACACCATAAAGACCTATATCATAAATATCCAAAATCTAGCAACCAAAGCCTATGTTGTTTTTTGGTTTTATCCAGGGTATCCAGGGTATCCCAAAGAGCCTTGGCGACTCGTAGTGCACCACCTGAATTATCATCAAAAACATAGCTGGGAATCGCATCAGTATTTGGGTAATTCTCTTTCCCACATTAATTTGCACCTTTTTGGAGAAAATTGTGTCAAAAAAACTAAGAGCACTTCCCATCTTGGCCAACATTCAGGAGAACATCCCTCTTACGATACCACTTCAAAATGTCAATGATATTTGTCCATCTTTAATTTCATTCATCTATGGAATTCCAACTATATCAATCTTCTTCAAAATAATATTTTGGTACTTCTGGAGGTGAAGGCAGGTTTGCCACAAACTTGAACTGTGACAGAAAAAAAATTCAAATCATTCAAATTGCCATTATAAAAGAAAGCTATTTAGAATAAATGAAAGGCAAAAACAATCACCTTATGTTGCTTTAATTTATCCCTAACAGCATGAAAGGATGCTTCCCTTCTTGATAAATACAAGTCATGTAAAATCAGCACACATTCTTTCAACTCACTTGAGCTGTAACCCGAGCATTCACATAGGGATGTAATCTGCAATAAATCGTCAAATTTTAGAGCCTTGAAATGAAATACAAGTATAACCCTATTCTTTTTGAGAGAAATAACTTGATTATTGTCAATAAATTAAAATATTTACCCAGGGATGCACGTCAGGCCGAATAATAAATCTGGCGAGAAATATAACTAAGGCAGCCACAACAGAAGGCAAGAATTTTATACATTCATAGTCCAATAAGCTTAGCTCAGCAACATAGTTGCTCAGAAATTCAAGCTGCAAATTTGGAGTCTGCAATTAAAATTAAAAACAATGAATCAATGAACACGGCAAAAGCTTTTGACATGAACAAGAAATAATCAATGAACAAATCAACTCACCTTCCGATTTTCAGAAGCAATTCCCGCAAACCTCCTGAATCACAGTAATTAATAATACATAATTAGTCCAATTAACTTCCATGCAGCAGGGCTTTAAAATTCCACATTTACAATATTAAAAAATGGTTGTTACTTTAGAAAAGTGATTACAGTAGGGTTGCCCATTTCAAATTTTAGGGACTTGAGTATGTCAGCTTCCATCTTTACAACCTAAATTAACCGCAAGAAACATTAGATCAATAATAAAAAATGAAATTTACAAATTCAAACCAGAACATAAATTGAGACGGGAATGTAATATTTACATGTGCAGTATCATGTGTTATCAGTAATTTTGCAGAAATCTACAGCCTTGGGTGGGGTGATTTCTTCATATTTTCTGCAGATAAACAAGCAATAAAACTGTGATGATGCCTAAGCAAATTAACTGTTGAAACTTTGTTAAGTGTGAATTGGAAAAAGTCCCACATTGGCTAGACTAAACACTTCTATAGTGTAAAAAGACTATAAAAGGGAGAGTCCTCCTCATTTATTTCTCACACCACTTGACGATAAATTATTCCTCAAGTTTTCTCTCTTCTCCCTAAATTTCTTTCTAGAAAGCTTGAAGCATTTCCAAGCTTAGTTTCTAAAGAGTGGTTTTTCATAACCAAAATTTCTTTCTTCTCTAGAAAGCTTACCATATTGAGGGTGTATATCTTAGAGCGAATTTTCACGGTGCAGTGAACTTTCGTAGCAGTTTTTGACTGGGCTGTTTTATCCTGGGGACGTCGTCTTAAAGAGAGCGACCTAGTCCGCGACTCATCCCAGTTTTGGCTAGGAAAGACTTGGTACTTAAGAGTGTCCATTGTGACCCACCTCTCTTTTCTGGGAACCTACTCGGATTAACATTTTTAAGACGTTTCTAATTCAGCCATGACAACCGAAGAAATTACTGGTGCTGGTTCCGCTGAAACAGCTGAACAGACTAAAACAACAAATCAAATACTCCTATGGAAGGAGCATGACTATCTCTGTAAGAATTTTATTCTGAACGGACTAACTGATGATCTTTATGATTATTACAGTACCTGTAAGTCCGCCAGGGATGTTTGTGATGCTCTGAAAAAGAAATATTCCTATAGAAAGAGAATAACTTTCTTTATACTATTTATCAATAGAAAGAGAATTGTTTTCTCTATACGGTATAATAATAGAAAGAGAATGATTATCTCTATAATTTTTAATTCTACGAAAATAGAATAATTTGTAATGCAAAAACCAGTGTTTAACTGTTTATATCCTCTCCCATAACTACTTTACTCTTTCACCCCATTTCCAAACCCAACAAAAATAAGCCTAACCGCTAGTTTCTCTCCTATCTATCATTTTTTACCAAATAGAGTTTATGTTTTAATCTTAGTTTCATTTTATGTCGCAATCGACAACCCACCCTTAAGCCATGGCCACATATAAGTTAAAACTAACTCATCATGCACTTGTTAAGCCTAACTCATAAATGTTTTGTTAAGTGTGAATTGGAAAAAGTCCCACATTGGGTAGACTAAACACGTCTATAGTGTAAAAAGACTATAAAAGGGAGACTCCTCCTCACTTATTTCTCACACCACTTGACGATAAATCATTCCTCATGTTTTCTCTCTTCTCCCTAAATTTCTTTCTAGAAAGCTTGAAGCATTTTCAAGCTTAGTTTCTAAAGAGTGGTTTTTCATAACCAGAATTTCTTTCTTCTCTAGAAAAAAAAAGCTTGAAGCATTTCCAACCTTAGTTTCTAAAGAGTGGTTTTTCATAACCATATTAAGGGTGTATATCTTAGAGCGAATTTTCATGGTGCAGTGAACTTTCGTAGCAGTTTTTGACTGGGCTGTTTTATTCTGGTGACGTCGTAGTTGATAGCCTGCTTGCACCTTGGAGAAGTGCCACAAAACGTCTTAAAGAGAGCGACCTAGTCCGCAACTCATCCCAGTAATCTCTTCGGCTTTATTTTTGAAAAGTGTTGTTTGGGGGAAAGTTCTGGCTAGGAAAGACTTGGTACTTAAGAGTGTCCATTGTGACCCACCTCTCTTTTCTGGGAACCTACTCGGATTAACATTTTTAAGACGTTTCTAATTCAGCCATGACAACCGAAGAAATTACTAGTGCTGGTTCCACTGAAATAGCTGAACAGACTAAAACAACAAATGAAATACTCCTATGGAAGGAGCATGACTATCTCTGTAAGAATTTGATTCTGAACGGACTAACTGATGATCTTTATGATTATTACAGTACCTGTAAGTCCGCCAGGGATGTCTGTGATGCTCTGAAAAAGAAATATTCCTATAGAAAGAGAATAACTTTCTCTATACTATTTATCAATAGAAAGAGAATTGTTTTCTCTATACGGTATAATAATAGAAAGAGAATGGTTATCTCTATAATTTTTAATTCTGCGGAAAGAAAATAATCATCTCTATAAGAATGATTTTTTTTTTAAATTCATATTTTTTTAAATTATTTTTTATTCATATCTTTTGTTGCCGTTAGTGGTTAACATTTAACGGTTAATGGTTTTATATTATGTTTATATCATAGAATTGCTTTTGATCTCATTAACAATAACATTCTTTTGAGAAGTTATGTGTTTCACGATATATTGCAATATATAATTTTGAAAATTGCAATATAACTTAATTTCTAGAAAACCTTTCAAAATTAAAACCGTAATGAGATTCAAAAGAACCGCAACAAGAATGGGAACCCTCCAAAGTCCCCATATCCTAAGCCTCAACCACCACCACAACCTAAGAATGATGCTGCTCCTCCATTTAATTGTTTACGTTGCGAGTGACCAGGTCATATGACATGCAAGTGTAGGAACAGGCCAAGCTCTACCACGCAAGCTAACCTGACTGAATAGTAATCAGTTGCTATAATTTATGAAATCAACATTGTTGATAATTGCGAAGGTTGGTGGATGGTCACTGGCTTTGCTCGATGTAAAATTAATTTCGTGATAAATTATGTAAAGCGTGATTCTTGTCAGTGTATTTTGGGGTACTTTAGAGTTTAGAAAAATTTCTATTGTTCAAATACTTAAAGTTTGTTTCTCGATAACCAAATTTGTTAAAAATAATTGATTTTTATAAAAAAATGTGTAAAGTGTGGTGCTAAACAGTATATTTTGGGGTACTTTAGAATTCAAAAAAAATTAGAAGTACAAATACACGAAGTTTGTTCCTCAATCTTAAAATTAATTTCGTGGCAAAATACGTAAAGTGCGACAATAAGCAGTCTATTTTGGGGTACTTTTGTTTTTTTTTCTCCATGTTTTAAGCAATGTGTTTTCGGGTACTTTAGGGTTCAAAAAATTTTGAACTGTTCAAATACGCAAACTTTGTTCCTCAATAACCGGTTTGTTGAAAGAAAATAATAATTTTGTAATAAAATACGTAAAGTACAATGCTAAGCAGAGTGTTTTGGGGTACTTTATCGGGCAAAAAAAATTTAACTATTCTAATATGCAAAGTTTGTTTCAGTAACCGGTTTGGTGAAAAAATAATTTCTTGTCAAAATATGTAAAGTACGATGTTAAGTAGTGTGTTTTCGGATGCTTTAGTGTTCGTAAAAAAATCAACTATTCAAATATGCAAAGTTTGTGCCTCAATAGTCTGTTTGGTGGAAAAAAATATAATTTCACTACAAAATACAGAAATTGTGATGCTAAACAGTGTGTTTTTGGGTACTTTAAGATTAGGAAAAAAATTTAACCGTTCAAATACTCAAAGTTCATTCCTCAATAACCGATTTGTTGAAACTAATAATAATTTCGTGTCAAATACGTAAAGTGTGATGCTAAGTAGTGTGTTTTGTAGTACTTTAGCGTTCAGAAAAATTTTAACTGTTCAAATACTCAAAGGCCATTCATCAATAAGTGTTTTGGTGAAAAAAATTAATTTCGTGACACAAACCCGTGCAACTCACCCTTTTAGTGATTCCACCACTTTAAAAAATAAAGTTATTTTTATACTTCCTCTCTTTATTGTTTTTGGGACCATATTTTTCTGAATCTTTTAAAAAATAATTTATTTTTATACTTCTTCTCCTTATCTTTCTGATCCCGAAATATTTATTAAATTCATTTAGTTCGGTCACTACCAATTCATTTATTGAATTCATTTTTTCTTAGTATCTATGGGTAGCCAATTTCATTTTTATAATGTTATTATTTAATTTATTGTTATAATTTAATTTTTATTCACAGATATTAGACAATATGTTTTATAAACTAATACTGTTACTATGGATTATGTGTATGGAACAATTTGCTTGGATTATATCTATATACACTCTATTTTAGTTTTTAAGTTCGCAATTACCTTTTTTTATTACGCCATTTTTTTTATTTCATACTTACCTTCAATTTAAACAATAAAGACTCCATTTGCGTCTCGGGGGCACATGCCAACACCAACCTTATTACCTCCACTATCAAATACAACATCCACATTGCATTTAACCACACCCACAGGAGGTTTTTGCCAAGAACACTGCTCTCCAGCCACAGCAGTAACCGAACTGACATGCTGAGGACCGAGAGTAGATTTGCGAGCTTCTGTCCAGTCCAAAAGCAACTTGCTGCCACGCAAAAGAATAGCCGCCATGGTGACTTTAGAATTGTTCCACACCATTTGATTACGACTTTACCAAAGGCTCCACAAAGACATGCACCACACCACCCTCTCATCACCGTTTAGCTATGCTAACACTGTAAAAATTAAACTGCTGGTCGAAGATGCACCAGCAGCACACCCAGCCACTGTGGGTGCTACCCAAAGAACTCGCCAGCAAGCACGCGTCGTACTACAGTGCGCAAACAGATGCAGAGGCGTTTCTTCAGCTTCACTGCACAAAGGGCAAACATTTGACACCATAATACCACGACGAGCAAGAATTGAGCGAGTAGGGATACAATTTCTACATAACCTCCACATGAAATTCTTAATTTTCGGAGGCAGTTTCAACTTCCAAAGCAGTCTCCAATCGCCTTCTACCTTAAGATGCGACGTGTTCAGAACATTTTGCATTATCAACCTGTAGGCACTTCGCACAGAGTATAACCCGGGGCGTTTTCAGAAATGTTGCAGTCGAATTATCATCAAGCATGAAGCGAACTAGAGCCTCATTCCAAGCTTTACTGTCACTCTTCACCAAATAATCCACACGTAGAAGAGGATTATAGAGGCCATACTGCCTCGGTTTAATAAAGCATCTATTAGCAGCCCATTTTTTTTCAAAAAGTGGTACTCGGTGCCCATCTCCAATGTTCCAAGTCGCTCCCTCCCCCAACACAGCCTTGGATTCAATAATACTATTCCATCCAAAGCTCCCATTACTACGCCTTCTCGCATCCAACAACTCTCCGTGAGGAAAATACCGAGCCTTGTACAAACGGGAAACCAAAAGATCCGCTTGAGTCATAATGCGCCAAGCTTGTTTTCCCAATAGAGCCAAGTTAAAAGCCTTCAAATTGCGAAATCCCAAACCACCATCCTCCTTTGCTATACATAGCTTATCCCAAGCCAACCAACGAATACCTTTATTCCTACTACCACCACCACCCCACCAAAAGCCATTCAACATTCTTTCAATTTCATCAATCAAAGTGGAAGGGATAAGGAAAAGACTCATAAAGTAGGTGGGTATTGATAGTAGGACCGATTTGATCATTACTTCTTTACCCGCCTTGGTAAGCATTCTCCCACCCCAGGAATTAATTTTGCGCCAAATTCTATCCTTGATGAACTTGAATAAGAATTTCTTACTCCTACCAACCATGGAAGGGAGACCCAGATATTTCCCGGTACCCAAACAAACATTCACCCCCAACTGAGTAGCAATAATCTCCTTTTCAACTTGTTGAAAATTTCTGCTAAAGAATTTTTCCGATATTTGGAAATTTATTTTCTGCCCGGAAGCCTTCTCATACACATCTATTATGCTCCGAATCTGTGAAACTTCACCTCTATTTGCCCTGAAAAACATAAAGCAATCATCTGCAAACAAAAGATGAGAAAAAGTTGGCGCTCCTCAACAAATAGTGAGACTATGTAAATCTGCTCTAGCCATAGCCTTATGCAGAAGAGCCGTGAGTCCCTCTGAGCACAAAATAAACAGGTAAGGGGATAGGGGATCCCCTTGGCGAAGACCTCGATCTACCCGAAAATATAGGCCCAAACACGATCTAGGTTAACAAGCACAGAAAAAGAAACAGATTCAATACACATTCTCATCCACTTAATCCACTGACCACTGAAGCCCAACTTTCCCAACACTGCATAAATGTATCCCCAATCAACCCGATCACAGGCTTTACTCATATCAATTTTCAAAGCAACTTATCCCTTCTTACCTTTTCTTTTATTTTTTAGATAATGGATAACCTCAAACGCAATCATTGCATTATCTAAAATAGATCTATCAGACACAAAAGCAGACTGTTCAATAGATACACACTTGAGACGGTTAGCAAGTACCTTAGAAACAATCTTGTAGACAACATTACACAGCAATAGGGCGCCAGTCAGACATAGATCTTGGATTGTCATTCTTTGGAATAAGTGTCAGGTTTGTATCATTCAAAGACGGAGGGAGCTCACCACGATGCAACCAAGATAAACAACAAGAGTAGAGTTCATCTCCAAACGTACTCCAATACCTCTTAAAGAAACCAGGATTAAATCCATCGGAACCCGGAGCTTTATCATCATCCATATCCATGAGGGCATCCTTGAATTCAGCTTTATCAGAAGGTCTAGTTAACGAATTATTATCATCACCTGTCAACTTAACCTCCAAATCTCTCACCACCTAGTCATAATCACCTGCCTGACTACAAAAGAGATTGCGGAAGTAGTCCCCAGCAACACTCCGAAGAGCATCTGGGTTGCCCGCAATGGTCCCATCATCACGCTGCAAGCTTTCTAGTTTCTTCTTCTTGTACGTGCATGTAGCATTAGCATGAAAAAATCTTGTGTTGCGGTCCCCATCACGAAGCCAAAATGACTTAGAGCGCTGCCTCCAAAAAGACTCCTCCGGCAAAATTAATTTGTTCAGCTTACTCTTCATTCTATTGAAACGCAACACTCCATGCCTATCTCTCCTATCCCTCGTAGCCTTCATAGCCTCCTTACAAGAATTAATATCATCCCTAAACCTCATCCTCAACTTACCCCCCCACCTAGACAAAGACACAGCACAACCACTCAAATGAGATTGAAGATCCCCCTTGCTCCCTAGAATCCACCCCTCACGAACCACCTCATCCACATCAGGCTCACATTACCAAGCATTCTCAAATTTAAAAGAATAATTATGATAAGGAGCATGGATAGGGGTACGTTGCAATAATAATGGAGAGTGATCAGATTTCAGCGAAATTAAGTTTAAGAGCCTTACTTGAGGAAAAAGATCCATCCATTCTTTTGTAGCAAAAGCACGGTCAAGTCTCTGTTCAATAGCATGAGGGGTTCCCAAAGCAAATCTCCAAGTATATTGGTAACCGGTCAACGCAATCTCCACTAACCAAGCATCAATAATTGCTTCTTGGAAACCTTTCATGAGATAGTTTGGGTGGTCACAGTAGCCCCGTTTATCCTCCGGAGTCAACAAGTCATTAAAATCACCAAGAATACACCACGGTAGTCTAGACATTTCTGCCAAACGTCTTATTAATGTCCAAGACTCCCTTCTTCTCGACCTATCCGCAATACCATAATACCATGTGATGCGCCACCTCCCTTTGACCTCATCCTCAACTTCAACGTCAAGATGATGTCTAGAGTAATTCATAACATGGCATCTCACAGAATTTCTCCAAAGCACAGCTACCCCTCCACCACGATCAACTCTATCCACAGCTAAACAACCATCAAAACCAAACATCCGACGAACCTCCTCTAACCTACTAGAATACGCTAAAGTTTCATATAAAAAAACAATTTCCAGATTATTACTCCGGACAAGGTCTCTCAGCATAGGAAATGCCGAAGGATGACCTAGGCCCTGACAATTCCAACTTAAGATACTCATTTCTCCCACAGGCCTACCTGCCGGGACTTGTCGATAAAAAATGCTCATTATTCAAAGACTGAGACACAGAAGCGAAACTCATACCAAGCTCCAATGACACATTTCCTCTCTTGCGTTTGCAAACTTCATCTATCTCAAACTCATCACTTTCCACGCTACCATGCAAGTCACGTGGCACACCTCCACCAAAAGTACCATTTGGGACATTGTATACACATTAATTACAAGAAGAGAGAGAATACAAAGTAAATACTAAATGACATCAATACCCACTCAACTAAGTCATGATTTAAAAGGAATAGTTGGGTTATTGGTCCAAATTAAAAGTGTGTAGGTTGCTAACTTACTCCTTCTAAAATCATGAGTGGTTGCGATTAACGCAAAAAGTCAGCGTGATAACCACCCACATTTTAATCACAACCACCCATGTATTGTTATAGGATCCAGATTTACTCCTCTCATCTCTCACAATAAACTCTCCTCTCACCTTATACATCTCCTATATATATATATATATATATATATATATATATATATATATATATATATATATATATATATATATATATATATATATATATATATATATATATATCGCATAATGGAATCATACATTAAGCTAGCCAAACTGTAACTCTTAGTTTGGTAACAACTTCACAGCATTCTGAATTTCATTGAATAATATAAACTAAATGAAAGATTACAAGCTATTTGGCTTTAAATAGCTAACTCTATATGCAAATAGTTAATCAGCATCACCTAACAGAATGAAAGTAATTCTAAGTGAGAAACTAAGACCTTCCTAACTACAAATTGAATAAAAGAAAAGTTAATATTTGCATCGCTTGATAATATCATCATTAACAATCTAAGGTAAATTCATAAGAACTTGTGCAATAAAAAGCATCATTCAAGGTGAAAATAGTGGTTGGACTGAAGCAAATTTACTTAGCCATAATATGAAAATTCTGCACATATTTGACAAATTTTGCTGCATAAGCTCCCAAATTTACAACTGAGTTTGATATACCAAAACTCAATCAAATCATACAAATGAGGTGTCTAAATTGAAGCCCCAAAAATCTAGTTTTCATAACTATCCCCATTTTTATGAGTTACAATTGGTGTAGCAACTTACGGTTGAAATAGTATACAATAGTCAGGTTGCAATTAGTGATGTGTGATAACAGAAAAGCTGTAACTTTAGTCAAACAATGTCGAAATTAAGTAAACGATCATTTATTTGAAAGCTATGAAAGTCTATTTTATGAATATGATTTTTATTTTGTGACACATGCATCCAATTCGTATAGTTTATTAACATAAAATGCAGTAACACAACAGCAAAATAACAACTATTGTCCAACTTGTAACACCGACACACATTAAATTGTCAATACTCAGTCAAATCAAACAAAAAAATGTGTGCTTAAGCTGAAGCAAAATGAATCTACTATATAACAATACAAGAATCATTCAAAAAGGAGTTTGTGGTAGTTGGATGCGTGAAATAGACAATAATGAAGGAAAAGAGTAAAAAGAAAGCAGTAAAGGGATTTCTCCATGAGTGGAGTGACTCTATTTTGTCTAATTCTTTTCTTGCCTTTATTACTCAATCATTGGTACATTTATAATAAGAGTAGAATAGTGCCAGCTGGTATTCTAACAGCTATATTCCTAAGAATATGCCCTAAAATGGCCAGCTACACAAAATAGTACAAATGATGATAAGATCAAATCTAGGCAAGATATTCTAGGACCTTCTAAGATAGGTCATAGTCATTGAGCCTTTTGGGCTTAGTGGTGTTGCGCTTTGCCCTATCCCTAGGCTTGTGTTTGATACCTGGCCCAGTATTCTCTTCATAGCATCCTCTCCTAGGCCCATAATTTCAGTTGAGTCTATTACATCCCTTTCCCCATCCAGTTGAACCTTGTCCTCAAGGTTTAGGTTAGGGAAAATCTTCTTCAATTCAGCAAGAGGTTCCCAATATGAGTCTTCAGGATACAACCATTCCACTGTACCAGAACACGGTGTTGATCAGGCTCTGTGCCATATTGCCAGTCCAGAATAGCTGCTGGTGTGATCATAGGCTGGTTCTCAAGTGATTCTGCAGGTAAATCAAGTGCTGGTGTAGCAGTTCCCAGAAATGGTTTCAACTTAGAAACATGAAAAACAGGATGAATTTTGCTTGTTGGAGGCAATTCCAACTCAAAAGCAATTTCTCCAATGACTTTTATTAGTTTAAAAGGTCCATAGTAATGCTTGGAGAGCTTACGGATTCTGTGACCAGCCATTGAAGTTTGTACAAAGGGGTGAAGTTTAACCAAAACCATATCACCTGCCTTGAATGGATGAGGGATTCTTCTTTTGTCAGCATAAAGTTTCATTGCTGCCTGTGCCTTGATGAGCTTGCTGCGAAGCTTTTCAAGTATCTCAGTTCTATCAGTAAGTATAGTGTCAACAGCTTCCAAGGTGCTGGAACCTTTGATGTATTGTGGTAAGCTTTGTGGTGGCTTGCCATATACAATTTGATAAGGAGTGTAGCCTGCTGCAGTGTGAATTGATGTATTGTAGTGCCATTCTGCCCAGTGAAGATACTAGCCCCAATCCTTTGGTTTTGAATGTACAAAGAATCGAAGGTACTGCTGGAGAGCTTTGTTGACTATTTCTGTCTGTCCCTCACTTTGAGGGTGGTATGCTGTTGAAATTCGAAGCTTGGTGCCACTTAGATTGAACAATTCACGCCAAACTTACTTAAGAAGATAGGATCTCTATCAGACACGGTGCTCTTAGGCATACCATGCAATTTGTAGATCATTTGAGCAAATAACTCAGCAACCATTGCAGCAGAGAAGTGAGTAGGTAAGGCACCAAAGTGAGCAGCCTTGGAGAAACGATCCACTACAACAATATTACAGTATTAGTTTGGAAAGAAAGGAGCCCCACAATGAAGTCAAAAGAGATGTCTTCCCATACTCCATGAGGAATTGGGAGAGGTTTCAAGAAGTTGTTGAAGAATATCAGCAAGGTTGGGTGTCGGTGGCGTGGGAGGTGGAGTGGCCATAAGCAATCAAATGAAAGCACCAGTTGTGGTAGTTGGATGCGTGAAATAGACAATAATGAAGGAAAAGAGTAAAAAGAAAGCAGTAAAGGGATTTCTCTGTGAGTGGAGTGACTCTATTTTGTCTAATTCTTTTCTTGCCTTTATTACTCAATCATTGGTACATTTATAATAAGAGCAGAATAGTGCCAGCTGGTATTCTAAGAGCTATATTCCTAAGAATATGCCCTAAAATGGCCAGCTATACTAAATAGTACAAATGATGATAAGATCAAAATCTAGGCAAGATATTCTAGGACCTTCTAAGATAGGTCATAGTCATTGAGCCTTTTGGGTTTAGTGGTGTTGCGCTTTGCCCTATCCCTAGGCTTGTGTTTGATACCTGGCCCATGCATCCAATTCGTACAGTTTATTAACATAAAATGCAGTAACACAGCAGCAAAATAACAACTATTGTCCAACTTGTAACACTGACACACATTAAATTGTCAATGTCATACCCTAATTTTGTCCGTTAGATTAATGCAAATGGTTTCAATTCGCACCTAGCGTATGCGAGTCGCTTTTAATTGTGCACGCATTGTTGTTCTCGCTATGCCACGTTTCATTTTTTATTATGCGCGCATCTTCGCTCTCATCACGGAAGCGCGTCCGCATCTCGTCGTTGCGAACGTTTAACTCAATGTTCGTTACTTATTGATATTATGATTATTGTTATTTAGTTTAATCTGTTTGTTATTATTGTTATATAAAAAATCTAATAAAAATCAATTTCTGAACTAATGCTTTTTATTATTATAAACAGATTTTTTTACAAAATAAAAGGTACAACCTAAGTCAACTTTGATATGCATATAGACAAAAAATTCTAATTACAAAAGTACAAAAAATAAAACAACAAAGAAGGGACAGCTCAAGTCGCTGCTGCCACGTCGCAACCGCACCCCACCAACAACAACTGTCGCGTCCCCCCTCCTCACGCCAAACAATCATCGAATCACCACCTCACGGCCACGATCCAAACAACCACCACCGCGTGACCGCCGTCAAAACCACCACACCCCCACCAAAAACAACACCACGTCGCCCATTTCTGCCATTAGCGGCAGTGAGGAGGTAGAAAGCGAAATGAGGAAGAAGACTAGGGTGGGGGAGAGGAGAGCGAAAACGGAGGAGAAAGGGCGAGATCGGAGTGAGAGGAAGAGAGAGTGAGAGAGAAAATTTTTTTAGGCATTTGGGGAAGGAGGCGCCGTGGAGAATGAAGAGGCAAATTAGGGTTTCTAATTTTAGGTTAGGCTTTTATAGTATAAACGCAGGGGCATTTTCGTCCTTTCACTTTTTTTTTCCAGATTTCTATTAACACCCCTGTGTTTACTTCGCACGCCCCCCTGAAGCCCACGATTTTTTGAAACGGACTAGCCCAATAAAAATGAGAATGACACCCCAGTTTTGAGAATACAGCCCCCCTGTTATCTACATCCCCTTTTTACAAATACACTATGTTTTCATTCTTTTCAAAAGAAAAATTTCCACTATCAAACAATTTATTTCACAAACTTACGTTTTTCCAAAAATGAATAGGGGATTAATTCGGCCGTACGGCCGGGTTAGTCATCGTTTTAGGATAGATGAACCGTACGGCTCAATAGTCCTAAAATCCCTATTCAAAATAAAAATCAACAAAACAAACAATTTTTTTATACTAGAACTACGTAGCCTTTGATTCCCTACCAAGAGATACGTAGGAGCAGGGTCACGCCCCTGTCAAGCGCAAAAATAAACAATTTCCACTACCTTTCTTCCTTAATTCATTTCTTACAAAAAACCACAAAATATAAATAGGGGATTGACTCGATTGTACAGTCGGGTTAGTCTGCTTTTTAGGTCACTAATGAACCGTTACGGATCATGTCCTAAAATCCCTATCTAAAATAAATAATTCCCAAATAAAAAAAATACAAACCCATCTCTTTCATTTCAAAAACCAAAAATCTTATTTTCAAAGTAGGGGATTAAGTCGGTCGTACGGCCGGGTTAGTCATCATTTTAGGATAAGTGAACTGTGGTCCTTCAGAGCCCCAACGCTCCTTCAGACCCTAGCGGTCCTTCAACACAGATCACACGGTCCTAAAACCCCTATATAAAAAACACCAACCAACAAACTTTTTCTAATCCAAGAACTACGTAGCTTTGATTTCTCCATCGCACCTGGAGATACGTAGGAGCGGGGACCCACTCCTGTCAAGCACAAAAAACTAAACTTTTTATTAAGTCTTTTTCTTTCAATAAAAGGGTAAAAGTTAATATTTTCAAAATTAATATTCTTTCCTACAACTAGTTAGCAGGTAACCTTCATTAGGAATGATGTCGTGGGGTGCTAACACCTTCCCCATGCATAACCGACTCCCGAACCCTAATCTGGTCTCAAGGACCCGTATCCATTCCAAAAGGGATTTTCCGATGTTTGCCCTAAAAATTAAACGTTGGTGGCGGCTTCATTTTTGAACATTCGAGGAATCCTCATCCGGATTTTTCGGTCGCTACAGTCAATATTTATTCAGTCAAATCAAACAAACAAAAAAATGTGCTTAAGTTGAAGCAAAATGAATCTACTATATAACAATTCAATAATCATTCAAAAAGGACTTCCACGTAAAACGTTACAAGAAAAACACTGAATCTATATCTATACAGTTTTACGCAGAATTTTATATGTAAAGTTTGCTCATAATTCAAACCTTAACCTTATCCAATTTCTACTTCAACATTCAATAGATTGATTAAGAATTGAAAAACAACATGCAACAATTATGAAGCAAAGAACAAAACTAATGTGGGTCAAAAAGGAGTAAGAACTCACCTCTAGCTTTAGATAGAAATCGAATTTGAGGAAAGTTTAAAAATTGTTTTGCTCCAGAAACAGTGTTTGTGTTCCCTACTTCAAGCTCTTCAATGTCCATGAATTGGAGCCCTAAGTTCTGATTCTTGCTTCCAACTTCAAGTTCACATTACCCTTTGTTCATTTACTAGCTCCCAACTCCTATTTCAATCCTATTAATGACAATGCAAGGCCCTAAAATTTCATGAACTTTGATTTTTCTGCAGAATTGACAGCTTCTTCCTCTCTTCTTCTAGCTTTAGTTAACGCACGAATTTGAACCTCCTTGACCCAACTCTAGCTCTAATCCTCCTCCTCTACCCTTCTAATAAGCAATACTCCAAGGCCAGCTTCTGGTTTTGCCTCAAGGTGGAACATGCAGGGGCATCTTTAAGGCTTCATGGATAGAGATTTCAAATTCTGTTTTTGAGGGTTTTTGAGGTGATTTTGATTCTGGTTTAAGAAGGTGGATATTGGGTATTTTGGGTTCTGAATTTTGAAAGCAAAGTGTAGAGATGTAGATGATGAAAGTAGTGTGAAGATGGTGGTGCTATAAAGGGTTATGGGGTGCCTAGCACCTTAATCTTGTAGGGGTTGTTTGGCAATTTTTTTAATTGCAAAATAGTCCCTTAAATCATGGTATCCACAATTTAATTCCTAACTCCTACTTAATTTTCAGGTTATAATTCTTATGTCTACCCATTAATCAAACCAAAGCAAATCAAATTAATTAACATATTATCACTTAATTATTATGAATAAATCATCACAACAAACTATTTAGATTACACTAACATGAAGTTTGCTAATCAATCCTTATATTTCTCATAATTTATATTCTATTCCTTTACGCACTCATTAACTTCGGTCTATAAATAGTAAATGTTGTGTTTTATTAAAAACAAAGATATTTCAAAAGTGGAAAGTCTCACATTGCTTGGCTTTGAACTCACCAATGTCTTTATATATTAAAGCTTAATAAAAGCTTGTAAACAAGCAAATAGAAAGGACTTCCTTTAATCCTCTAATCATAGTAGATGGATTTTGGGGTGTTAAACCCCTAATCATAGTTCTTCCCATCAAGCATGGGAAGCACACAAGAAAAGTTACTCATCACTTGAGTTGAGTCATCGTAGCTCTTACTCACAAAACAAAGAAATGGAAAGAAGTACAAGCAAATTAGGAAAATTGAAAAATAATACTTTTATTAACTTTGAATTTTACATTCATTGTATGTGTAGTCTTACAAAATAGAGTAATTTCAAATAGTACATTAACAGCCTAACTAGTAACTTCTAACTGAACCTGAATTAACTACATCACTTAACAAGGTCAGCACAACTTGTATCAATATTCAATGTTTTGGATAAACTGTGTTATTATATATAAACCGCTAACAGCTATTGGTGTCTGTAAAAAAAGAATGAGTAGGATGCACAAAACTTATCATTATGCTAAAAGCCATTCGAAAGAGCCTTGGAAACTGGAAGTGCGACTAGTATATCATCAAAAACATAGCTGGCAATCGCATCAGTAGTTGGGTAATTCTCTTTCCCACACTAATTTGCACCTTTTTAAAGAAAATTGGGGCAAAAGTCCAAAGTAAGAGCACTTCCCATGTTGGCCAACATTCAAGAGAACATTCCTCATACTAACCACTTCAAAATGTCATTCATATTTGTCAATCTTTAATTTCATTCATCCATGGAATTCCTACTAAATCAATCTTCTTCAAAATAATTTTTTGGAACTTCAGGAGGTGAAGGCAGGTTTGCCACAAACTTGAACTGTTACAGACAAAAAATTCAAATCATTCAATTTGCCATCATAAAAGAAAGTTAATTAGAATAAATGAAAGGCAAAAACAATCACCTTGTGTTGCTTATATTTATCCCTAACAGCATGGAAGGATGCTGCCCTTCTTGATAAATACAAGTCATGTAAAATTAGAACACATTCTTTCAACTCATTTGAGCTATAACCCGAGCATTGATATAGGGACGAAGTCTGCAGTATGTCATCAACGTTTAGAGCCTTGAAATACAAGTATAACCTTATTCTATTCGAAAAAAGAAGTTGATTATGTCCATAACATAAAATATTTACCCAGGGATGCACTTCAGGCTTAATAATAAATCTGGCAAGAAATATAACTGAGGCGGCCACAACAGAAGGCAAGAATTTTATACATTCATAGTCCAATAAGCTTAACTCAGCAAGATAGTTGTTCAGAAACTCAAGCTGTAAATTTGGAGTCTGCAATGAAAATCACAAACAGCAATTAGCAAACAAACACAATAAAAGCTTTTGACATGACTAAGAAATAATCAATGAACAGATCAACTCACCTTCCGATTATCAGAAGCAATCACGGCAAACCTCCTGAAGCACAATAGTTAATTATACATAATCAGTCCAACTTACTTTCTTTCAGAAGGCTACTAGATAGATATTCAAAATATTAAAAAAAATCTCTTCACCTTAGAAAGGTTATTACAGTAGGGCTGCCCATTTCAAATTTTAGGGACTTGAGAATGTCAGCTTCCATCTTAACAACCTAATTAACCACGATAAACATGAGATCCATAATAAAAAAAATGAAATCTACTAATTCAAACATGAACCTAAATTGAGACAGGAATGGAATATTTACTTGTGCAGTATCATATGTGTTATCAGTAATTTTGCAGAAATCTACAGCCTTGGGTGGGGTGATTTCTTCATATTTTCTGCAAATTAACAAGCAATAAAATTGTGATGATGCCTAAGAAAATTAACAGACCAAAATTTGCAAAATCAAAAACAGTTTCAGAGAAGAAATCTTACGATGCAATGAGCATGGAGGAAACACCAAGCAATTGAAGTTTGGATTTAGGGACAGAGTTAACAGAAAGGAATCTATCGATGTGGGAAACAGATAAATGAAGAGTATCAGAAAGAAGCTTATACTCCTCAGCAACTTCAACTAACCAATCTACCAATATTCCTCTCATGTGCACAGTCATATTTCTCTGAATCCTATTGATATAGTCAACCATAGGTCTTCTCTTCTGCTGAATCTGATTAACAAGAATCAAGTTAAAATTAATTCAAACAAAATGAAAATTAGGTTAACATAAACAAGAAGAAAGGGAAATTAAGCATTACCTCCATTGCGTGAAGGTATTCGAATATGTCAGATACATAAGGCTCATCACAATTGCCATTTTTTACACCGTCAACTGGCTTGGTGGTGGCTGGTTTCTTGAGCTTGGGATTCCTTCTAAACTGAAGCTTCTCTATCTGCTGATTCGAATCGGTGAGATTTGGAATTTCCCCCAAAACAACCCTCTGCCTTTTGGGAACTGCAACTGTAACTTGTGTGGCGGGATTTGCTCTCTTCTTTGAAGCACGAGTCTCCATCTCCGGCGAGAGTGTAAAGTTGCTTGTGATTTTGAAGCGGAGGGAAGAGAAAGAAGAAGGAGTGTTGCCTGAATATTAGGGATGAAGCGGTAATATATACAGGAAATAGAAAAGGAAGAAAGAGAGCGGGTTGTTGAAAAAAGACAGGCAAAACTAAAATGAAAATGTATGCCATGGCGCTATTACTGTCTCTGAAAATTTTGATTTTCGCGTTTTGAGTTTTGGTTTCAATTTTGTGTTAGGATTAAAATCTGATTTTCATATGCCGCTTTTTAGCGCGCTGCTTTTCCGCCTTGCCGTCCAATTGAATTTGAAAACAATCAAACCCGCAAAACTCAATGGGGTTAATTTGGCTCTCTCCGCGCGGGTAGCCAAAAATTTTTGGTTGATTGATTTTTTTTCTAGAAAAATAAGCCACTGAAATATTTAATTACTATTTATTAATCTGTTTTTAAAATTTTCATGATGCTTTGCTTTTAATGAGACATTTAAAATCACAATGTTGTTCGACTTGTAGAACAACACATTTGTTTGGGTATATGCATTAAGAGATAGATATGTCTTTTTAAGAAAATAGATATGTTATGTTAAGGAAATAGTTATATAGAACCCAGTGGGTGTGGTTGAGCGGTTGGAGCTCATCCTCCATTAACCAAGTGTCGAATGTTCGATCCTAAATCTCTGGGCCAGCCGTACCTCCCTTCGAGGTGGCTCCAATCCAACGAGGGGATTAGTCACTGCGTTCGGCGGTAGATACCCTGGTTAATACAAAAAAAATAAATAGTTATATATGTATAAGTTTATTATTAAAATTTTGGGTCTAAATTGGTCTAGTTAACACTAAAGAATGAGTTGATGTCAAGCGGTGTTCTTAGAGTTTCTCTTCCCAGCAGTCGCTGCTCGCTCCTTGAGCTAGCCAGGGTTGTCATGGGCGCATCAGGCGCCTTTGTCTTCTAGCATCTTCCACCTAGGGATGGTGGAGCTAGCTTGGAACATTATAATACAACGACCCTTTGGGGTTTGATGGAAGCTAAATCGTCTTGCAAAACTTTGTCTGTGTGCGCTATAGCTTAGGCCAAGAGTTAACGTTGGTTGACCAATTGGTGCTTGTCAATAATGGGTTGTCGGGTTTTGTTGATTTAAGCCACCATCTCCCCATCAGTTTATCCAAGAGATTGATGTCAGTCATCAACTTCCCGGCTCCTTTGTGGGTCGTGGTGTGAGCCTTGTTATCCTTCATGGAGGCTCAAAAGACTATTACAAAGATGACCACGTCTATTCGACAATGAAAATCTCGAATAGGAGAAACACTAATCTGAAAAAAGGACAAGGCACCGCCAAGGAGATAAGTTCTCATGAAGACTCTGATGAGGACCTTCAAGAAGCAGGTAAATCACGGGATATTGGAAAGCAACTGGGCCTATATGCTGAGATGGAAGAAAATGTCTTTCAGAACTGATCAAAGCTTCGTAAAAGCTCCAGGAAGAAATCCATTCCAAGGCGATATACATGGTTTTCCCGTATTTTTGATTGATCTATGTTGTTTTGTTTCTTGTTCTTGATTGGGTGTCTTTGCTTTATTGATTTGGTGTGAGTTTGTTGGACCTTTAGAATCTTTTCTGTTGCAGGTAAATAACGGGATATTGGAAAGCAATTGGGCCTATATATTGAGATGGAAGAAAAGGTCTTTCAGAACCTAGAAAAGCTTCGTAGAAGCTCAACGAAGAAATCCATTCCAAGGCGATATAAATGACTTTCGTTTGCTTTTTTATATTCCTTGGGTTTTCTTCGGCAGGTTTTTTCTTTTTCCTCCTTGAGGAGTTGGTGTAGATCTTCAGGTGTTCCTTTCAGGTTGCTTATACTTTTCTCATGCCCACCTTTTTTTGTTAGACCTTATCAATAACCTTCTAATTATCAAAAGAAAAAAAAACAACGAAAGCATCTTCAAACGAGTCAAAATTTTCTCACAGTTTGGACTATAAACTTGTTATCAAACTTTATATTTAGTCGAGATTCGGCTAAGAGTTTGAACTTCTGGTTCCTCTTTCTTCAAGCGATTACACTAAGGAATGAACTATGTTCCTTAGTTATGAGTTTCCTAACTACTCCGAAGAGTGTTAGATTAGGTGAGAGGGACGGTAGGATTATCTAAGGCTATGCATAAAAGAATAAAAAGCAGGTAGAGAAAGTAAAAGAATTGGTAAAATGTAGTTTGATTGATTAGTCGTGTTTTTTACAAATGTCCATGCTACACACACACACACACACACACACACACACACACATATATATATATATATCCATGGTCTCTGTTGGCCACTAACACTAGCCTACAACTAACCACTGTTGGATCAGCTAAGATCGAAGTCTATTAATGCTTACGCGGCCTAAAAGCTAAGAACAATGCTCCACAACGCCCACCAGCACGGAAAGTGGGTAGAATATGTTCAATCCTATTTCCACGATGCTTCTCAACATTTTCTTCAACCGCTCCAACGTTCCAATTATCCACATGCTTTACTTACTTGCTCGCAAAGCAAGCTCCTTTGCCTTGGCCAAGATATCCTCAGCTGCATAATGCATTATGCCGTCAACTATTAGTTCCTCAGCCGAGCTTCCCCATAGCTGAGCTGCCTATGCTCAGCAAGAAATACCATTTTATTGGTATTTTAGCCTATGAGTTTGCTTTAAGTGCACCATTCAGGCTTCTCTACCAAGTCTCCTTGAGAACAACTGCTTTTTTCCTTCCTCGGCAAATATTTATTCATTGAGGCTCCTAGCTAGCTCCACCGTAGATTGATTCCCATTAGAGTTTATGACTTCCTTCTGAAGAAAACCCATTGATTTCGTCTATTGGGTGGTAGATACCCTTACTTTCCCGACCATACTTAGCTGAGGCTACCAACACGTTTCACGTGGTTGCTCTTCTTGAAATTGTTAGGAAAGAGTAGAAAGAATGGGTAACATATACCATTCAGTAAACCTACCCCCTCTTTGCATTATATTTGAGCAACTCCATCCATGTGAACTCGACTTGACTCACACCTCATCTAGGTCTTCCCTTCGCCAACCACTCAGCAATTTATGGGTGTTAACAATACTATCAACTAAAGGTAATATTATCTTATATGTAACTTTGAGCATGAGTCAATGTTGGACTATCTCCAATTCCTTACTAAAAGATGGCTCAAATTATATCAATGACATATAGGCCTAGATCGAACCAACTCGTATTTGATCGGCTGATCTGCTATAAACTTTATGACAAAGAGAAAAACTTGACCCCAAACGAAACTGAAGTTATTCTCTTGGTTTGTGTAGCTGATCTTGCCAAACCAAGTCAAAGTCGTCTTGTGAACACCCTGATAGATATGTATATAATTTGGATTTAAATTAAATTTGTAATAGATTGCTTCTAAGGCAAAATACAACTCAATTCCTCAGTTGTGTTGATAAAAAATGACCTACAATAACATATAGTGAAGTGATAAAATGCATTGGTATAAATTTTGGTGAATTTCATATAAGTTCCCTTATACATTTGGGAATCTAACTCTGTTCGTCCTAATTAGTTCGGTGCTCACCAGTTTCTCTAATCTAAGGTTCCCTTAAGGGTTAAGGGTATGCATGTAGGTGTAAACAAGTTTTACAATGACAATAAAAAAGAAGTCGTTGTTTTGTCATGGCAAATACTTTTGTTATTCGAGATATTCCTATTGATAATTAAGAAGATGGATATCCTTGACCTTAATGCTGGAACTTTCAAGAGAGTAAGTAACGAGGTTTTGACTACGAGATAATTGTCAAAGTTCGTCATTTTGTTGCCACCTTTGTTGGTTTGTGGTCTATAAATCTTTAGTTTGAAACACTTTGTTGATTCAAAACAATATTTCATTTAATACACAATATTCTATTACTACTTAATGTAACTTGTGTTTTGCATGAGTATGTGTTATGGTTTTTATGAGGTATGAGTTAAATATTTTCTAACTCGACAAAATTTCATTAAGTTACTATACGTGGATTTAACGGTGACAACACCTCGTGTCTGAAAATATTTAACTCATACCTCATAAAAAACCCTAAAAAATATTTAACTCATACCTCGACAAAACCATACCTCCACTACAAGAATTACTTGATTTACTGGCGGTTCGTTTCCGGCGGAATTAATCCGCCTGTACTGTTTCGGCGGATATTAAGTAGTTAGTGGCGAAATTTTTCCCACGAAAGCGTTCCGGCGGAATATGGGGAGTTTCCGGCGTAATATTCCGTCGCAACGGTGTTTCAGAAAAACGGAAATACAAACCGACGGTAAAGGATATTACCGGCGGTTTTTTGGAGGAGAGGGAAATTCAAATTTTGACAATTCCGCCGGAACATATGAAAAAACCGCCGGAAATAATGGACTAAATAAACCGCCGGAACTGTGCAATTACCGGTGGTTTTTGAGAGGAGAGGGAAATTCGAAATTTAAACTTTCCGCCGGAAATTTTAACAAAACCGCCGCAAATGAAGGACCAAATAAACCGCCGGAACTGTGCAATTACCGGCGGTTTTGTGGAGATGAGGGAAATTCGAAAATTTTAGTGAAACCGCCGGAAACTGTTACAAAACCGCCGGAAACATATAGCCGTTTGTTAAATCCGCCGGAAAAGGAAATTTCCGCCGGTAATGGTTATCCGTTGGTGGGAAAAGATTCAAATTTCAAACCGGTTCCGCCGGTAATGGTTTTAGCGGCGGTTTTTGTAAATAGCCGTTGGTAAATTTCGAATATATAAATAGGCTAATTCCATTTCCCACTCCTTCATCTTCCCCATTCATTCATCTTCCCCATTCCAAATTTCTTCAACTCCATTTCCTCATCTTTCATCTTCTCCATTTATTCATCTTCCCCTATTCCGTATTTAATCATTTCATTCACTCATCATTCATATTCCCCTATTACGAATTTCTTCATTTTATTCACTCATCTTTCATTCTCCCCATTTCTTCATCTTACCCATTCCAAATTTCTTAATCCCCATTCACCCATTCTATTTCATACACTTATTAACTCTCATATTCCGGCGGTTTTTCACGGTATGTTTTTAAACAAATATTAGTTATAAGTTTTATTTTATATTAATATCATATATGTACTTAATTTAACATTACTAACTTTATTTGTTTAGGATTCGGTTGGAGGAGCTTGAAGATATTTTTGTTGGAGGGACTTTGGTTGGAGGGACACTTAGAATATAATTTGGATCAATCAGAGACTCGTCTTCAGTTCTGGTTAGTTATTAAGTTGTTTGTTATTAGATATTGTAGTGACATGTTAATAATATATATGTTTGGATATTAAAAAATTACGTTTATTTAGTAAAGCATGTTAATAAATAGATATTGTAATGAGATATATGTTTAGATAGTGATAAATTAAGTTTATTTAGTAAAACATGTTAAAAAAATTATGTTTATTTAATAAAACATGCTAAAAATAATATTTATTTTTTACATATATATTGTACTAAGATACATGTTAATATTTATGTTGTAATTTTATATGAGTGCATTTATTATACAAGATAAAAAATATATCACATTAAAAAAAATATTTGTTATTAGATATAAAAAAAATATGTTGGTTATTAATGTTTTACATATATATTGTAGTAGTACATAGATCCCCAAAAAATGGATCGTAGTTGGATGTACGATCGAATGTTTTCTGGAAGAGCTGGTTTAAAGCGACGTTTTGTACTGGGAGTCGAAGAGTTTGTTTTTTTTGCTAAGAGTCGAGAAGAATTTGGGCAACAAGGCGGAATTCGATGTCCGTGCTCGAACTGTAGATTTCGTTTTATAAAAAATGAAGAAGAAGTGAAACTTGATTTGTACAATAATGGGTTTAGGCCAAATTATTGGATATGGAGTCGTCACGGCGAAGTAGCACCTGGGGTACCTGCTCCGACGGTTAATGTTCATGCAGTTAATGTTTCGGTTGAAGTACAAGCTCCCACATCAAGTAGCCATCAATCGTCTACGAGATACCAACCATTTGACGTTGTTCAGGGAATGATATCTGATGCTGTCGGAGTAAATTTAGATTTTGAGGAACCGGAATACGATCCTGAAGAAGTTCCAAACGAGGAAGCTCAAAGGTTTTATACCTATTTGAGTGAGACAAATAAACCACTATTTGAGGGATCTCAAGACTCTAAATTATCAATGTGTGTTCGGTTGTTGGGTCTTAAGTCTCAATTTAATGTTGCTGAACTGTGCATGGAATATATGACTAAAATGATGTTGGATGCAACCCCGATTAAAGGACTTTTACCGCAAAGTTATTACGATGCTAAAAGGCTTGTATCGAAACTTGGCTTAAATTCTATAAGAATTGATTGTTGTGTCTCTGGTTGCATGCTTTATTATAACAATGAGTTTGGCATAAATGATGGAGAGTTGTCGGAATGCAAGTTGTGTGGAGAGCCACGCTATCGTGTCAGTAGGGTAGGGACAAGCAGAGGCAGCAAAGTTCCAAGAAAAGCAATGTTTTATTTGCCGATTGTATCAAGGTTGAAAAGGATGTTCACTTCAAAGGAAACTGCAGGTAAAATGACCTGGCACTATGAAAATAGAAGCAATTCTGGTGAATTACGTCACCCATCTGATGGTGAAGCTTGGAAGCATTTTGATCGTGTTCATCCAGATTTTGCAAATGATCCACGCAATGTTCGGCTTGGTTTGTGTTCTGATGGTTTCACACCATATATCCAAGCATCAGCAACACCATATTCTTGTTGGCCAGTTATTGTTACCCCATACAACCTTCCTCCTGAGATGTGTATGTCTAAACCGTACATGTTTTTAGCTGCTATTATTCCAGGTCCAAGTAATCCAACAGCTGGTATTGACATATATTTGCAACCTTTGATTGACGACCTAAAAAGATTGTGGAATGGTGTTTTAACTTATGATGCAGCACGTAAACAAAACTTCATGATGAGGGCAGCTTTGATGTGGACCATTAATGACCTAAAGGACAGTGCCCTACTACATCAGATGAGAGGGAACGCATGAGTAAGATACCTTATGCCTCGGCAATAGGATCTATCATGTACGCTATGATGTGTACTAGACCAGATGTCTCCTATGCATTGAGCATGGCGAGTAGGTACCAATCAGATCCCGGTGAGAGTCACTGGACCGCAGTCAAGAACATCCTAAAGTACTTGAGAAGAACCAAGGATTCGTTCTTGGTATATGGTGGTGAGGAAGAGCTCTCTGTAAAGGGTTATACTGATGCAAGCTTCCAAACTGATAAAGATGACTCAAGATCACAGTCTGGCTTTGTGTTTTGCTTGAATGGTGGCGCTGTAAGCTGGAAGAGTTCGAAGCAGGAAACAGTCGCTGATTCTACTACAGAAGCTGAGTATATAGCTGCCTCCAATGCGGCAAAGGAGGCGGTTTGGATCAGAAAGTTTGTTCTTGAACTTGATGTAGTTCCTAGCATTGTTGGCCCGATTGACCTTTATTGTGATAATAATGGTGCAATCGCGCAAGCTAAGGAACCCAGATCTCACCAAAGATCCAAGCATATACTTCGGCGCTTCCATCTCGTTCGAGAGATCATCGATAGAGGAGATGTGAAGATTTGCAGAATTCCTACCTTGGATAACATAGTAGACCCTCTGACAAAGCCACTTGCTCAGCAGAAGCATGATGGTCACACTAGATCAATGGGTATTAGGAGTATGCCTAGTTGGCTCTAGTGCTAGTGGGAGATTGTTAGAGTTAGCCCTAGAGGCCAACCATTTTTTCCTTGGTTATTATTTTGAATCATGACATTTATTATTATTATTTATATAATGATATGAGGCATTTTATTTATTATGTGGATTTATTTAGAACATAATAAAGTCCTTAGAATAGTTGATCTATTTAATGGATTATTAAGTGTGACTTAATCGTGAGATCCCATTAAACATAAAGACACTATTCTTAAAGTATCCATAGTCAAGTATTACTGTTAATTAGGACAACAGTAATGCATTGAGACTATTATGTGAGTGGACTGATGACCGTATCTCACGGGTCATGGATATGGGATATCAAGTCTTCACATAGGTATAAGTATTAGGAGTAATATTTGTACTGGATTGACCTGCTATGAGAATGCTACATAATAGTTATGCAAGTGTCATTAGTTATTCTCATGCGACCATTGTGAGTAGTCCTTCGACTTGAAGTCACTACGATCCCTACATGAAGAGTTGTAGGCTTTAAGGCCATCAAACATTGTCTGTAACAGGACAATCATAACGGTGGTTATTGGGCCTGCAACGAATCATGTAGAGGGGTGTGAGTGATGTAGATAGGATTCATCCCTCCTGCATAACAGGAGTTATGCCTCAGGCCTCTCGATAGAGCGATACGTGAAATATGTGTGGCCACGCCTTAATGGGCCAATATGAGATATTGGGCCCCATTAGTGATTGGACGTATACTCGGGAATCGAGAAACAAATAGTTGAACATAACAAGGATGACACTAATTTTGCCTTGTGTTCAACTAAGGCATTTGGATGAAGGGACAATTACGTCACGGTAATTTGTGGTCGCAGGAAGGTATTAATCGGACCATCGATTATTCCATAAATTGGGTAGCAGTGACGCATTGCTAGATACCACTCACTGTTTATAATATGTAAATATTAATTTAATATTATTGCCAATTTAATGGAAGCCTATAGGGTCACGCGCATAAAGTGATTAATCGGAGATTTATTTAATTAAATCTGATTTAATTAAATAAACAAATGAGGGGAAAGGAATCGGGCTTGTAAAGTACAAAGCCCAATAGGCCCACCAAGATATAGTGGAAGAGTACATAAGTGATGTACTACATCAAACCCTAACACACAAGTGTTGGCGCCTCCTTCCTCTTAGAGCTGCTAGCACAGAACTCCGAAGGTGATCACTTGCGTGGACTGAGTAGAGGTGCTGCGATTTCGTGGTGCTGGTGGTCATCCCCGTTGTCTCCTCTTCGCTTCAAGAGGTAAACACATGAACCTATTGTAAAATTTTGTGCTTACGTGTTCCTTGGCAAGGGGTTATTCCGCTCCGAGGTTATGTCATCCTGATGGTTATGGACAATGGCACAATTGGACGAAGAAAAGTATCTTCTGGGAACTTCCTTATTGGAAAGATAATCTTCTGAGACACAATCTCGATGTCATGCATATAGAAAAGAATTTTTTTGACAACATATTTAACACTGTCATGAACGTGAAAGGAAAAACGAAAGACAACGAGAAGGCTAGAAAGGATGTAGATCATTACTGCCGGCGAAAGGATTTGTTGTTGATTGAGCAACCTAACGGTAGGACATTGAAACCTAAAGCCAATTATTCTTTGTCTATGGAACAAGCAAAATCTGTTTATCGGTGGATAAAAGAACTGAAAATGCCTGACGGTTATTCTTCCAATTTAGCAAGATGTGTGGATGTGGATAATGGGAGAATGCATGGGATGAAGAGTCATGATTGTCATGTATTCATGGAGTGCTTACTTCCTATTGCATTTAGTTCATTGCCAAAACATGTTTTGAATCCGCTCATTGAAATAAGTCAATACTTTAAGAATTTGTGTTCCGCAACGCTAAGGGTGGATGATCTTACAAAAATGGAACAAGATATCCCACTTATCTTATGCAAGTTGGAGAGAATATTTCCGCCTTGTTTCTTTGATTCTATGGAGCATCTTCCAGTACATCTGGCATATGAAGCTAAACTTGGTGGACCTGTCCAATACAGATGGATGTATCCGTTTGAAAGGTAATTATATATGTTAAGTGGTATATATATATATATATATATATATATATATATATATATATATATATATATATATATATATATATATATATATATATATATATATATATAGATGATTAATTAAGACTGTCTTCTTTAAATTTAGGTTCATGGGTGATTCGAAGAGATCGGTGAAAAATAAGGCTAGAGTTGAAGGATCAATATGTTCCTCTTACTTACACCGTGAAACAACCCATTTTTGTTCCTATTATTTCAAGAATGAATTTGCTCCTACAAGTAGTCGGAATGAAATGGAACTTGAATGTCCAAGACATCAGCTAGCTTTATCCGTCTTTTGTTTGCCTGGTCGTCAATCTGGGAAGGAGTCTATTCACTGGCTAACAGATGAGGAGTTAAACTCAGTCCATGTTCATGTCTTGATAAATTGTACTGAAGTCCAACCATTCATTGAGTAAGTATTTTTAAGCCTTGCATTTTTAATTAATTAATACACAATACATGCATGTGTAACAAATTCTTATCGATTTTAATTATCAGGGAATTCTTATCATATTTGCAAGTAAGTGAAGAAGACTCTTCTGCTCATATTCATGCGCATTTTCCAAACTGGTTTAAGCAACGTGTTTATCTCCTCCCACCAACTCCTACCAACCAACACCTGAGGAACTTTTCTGAGGGTCCTCGAAGATGTGTTAAAGAGTGGCACACATACATTGTCAATGGATACAAATTTCACACTAGGGAATGGACACATGGTAAAGAAACAGTTAATAGTGGAGTTTGCATGAAGGGTGTCACTGGGAGAGGTGAAGACGACTTCTATGGTGTGATTGAACACATATATGAACTTGCTTACCCCCATCTAGACTACAGTCAAAAGGTAGTGGTTTTTTATTGTACTTGGTTTGATCCGTCAGCTCGAGGAACACAATTGAATCCAAAGTCAAATACAGCGGACATTAAAATGAATGGTAGATATCGACTGTATGATCCGTTTGTGATTGCACAAAATGTGAGACAAGTCTATTATGTCCCTTATCCATCAACACGGACGGATAGGCGTGGTTGGTGTGTCGCAATTAAAACCAAACCAAGAGGTCGGATTGAGACAAATGATGAGACAATGGAAGATGTGCCATATCAGATAGATGAAATGTCGTCCAATGTAAATGAAGTGATCGAAGTTGAACCCTTAACTCGGTTATGTGATGAGCCAAACACTGGTGATGAAGTTGATGAAGAAGAAGATGCAGATGAAGATGCAATAGACCATGTCGGTGTATCAGGAGTTCACTCAGACGATGACGATGATTTCGAGGGAGAATGGGATGTCAATTAATTTCTTATAATTTGATCAATTTGTTATGTAATGTTATGTTATATATTAATTAGTTTGACTTAATTAATAAGATGTTAATTTGCTTTTAGTTAATTTGATCAATGTACGGTACGCTTGTCTTTAAAATTATAAATTGTTTATTTCCATATTTAATAATCTATAGATACAGTCATGTCGGGATCAGGATCTGACCCACCCATACCACCGACTGTTCCTGATAAAGGGAAGGGGATTTCTACAGCAGTACGCGGGCGACGACGTCGCATAGTTCGTGTAGTTGCTAGCGACAGATTTGCACCCCCACCTTCTTCCTTTATAGATGGCTCAGGACCATCACAGGTGCATGAGTTCGTGGGAGTCGTAGATGCACAAAACGATCATGATAATGATGAGATCGAAGGTGACCCTGCAAATGTAGAAGATGAGGTCGGACGTCTGAATAATATTCCAGAGGAGGCACTAGAGATAGCAAATGACGGTCGTATTGTATTGACCATTATTGGAAAAGCGTAAGAATAAATTTTATTAATGATAATTAGTTGTTTTTCTAATAAATATATTAATATATAAATATATTAATATATATTTATTATAATGTATAGGTTTTATCCTTCGAAGGGTGCATCTACCTCAATAACAGATGTGATCAAGGAGAATTACAACAAACCTTGGTTGTCTTGGATGGAGATTAAAAAGGACAAAGATTTAAAAAAGATGATGTTTGATAGATTCAGAGTAAGTTGTTTTACTTTTTATAATTTTTTAGCAAGTTTATTTAATTGGTTAATTTATTTTTTATTAACAAGTTATTTATAATTTATTAGGAAAAAATGGCCTGGGAACCCGAGATAGAGAAAGAGGTTGAGAAAATCTTCCATAAAAGAGCTTCTCACCGTCTTTCTGAGTTACTTCGGGGTGCACGGGATCTTGATAAGAAGCCTCCTTTTATTGGAGAATCTGATTGGCGCGGGCTGAAAGAGAAATGGAATACTCAAGAATTCAAAGATAAATGTGAAAAAGCAAAGAAGAATCGTGCTTCGGAGAGAGGAAGCTGCATACACACATCTGGTTCTGTCAATGCTGCTCAAACTCATAGACGATTGGTAAATTTAATTAATTATTATTTTATATTTAGTCTATGTGATAGTCAATATTTCATGATCATATATTATAATTAGTATTATCATTATATTAATATGCATGTATTTTTATTAATAACTATGTAGGAGACAATGCATGGACGTCCCATTGGGTTGCCTGAGTTGCACCGTCATCTTCATGTCCGAGAGAGTACAGGGGATTTTGTTGATGAATGGTCCAGGAGGGTTCATGTAACTACTCTTACAATTATTAGAGCCTATTAATTATATATTGAATTCTTTTTTTGTTATATTAATACTTATTCATTTGTTGATTTTTATTTTTTAGGAAAACTTCGAGGGTGAAATGGCCCAATATCGGGAGAGTCAGCAGAGCAGCGACAGGACTTGTGATCCCATCGAGGAACAACAACATGCTCTTGATGCTTGGAAGAAATCAGTTGGTCCACAAAGAAGTGGTCGTTTGGCAGGAACTGGTAGTATAGGCCCATCGATTTTTGAAAAAGCAAGAAGTATTATTCCAAGTCGGGGTCAATCATCATCTTCTGGTAGTACTGGCCGCTCTTTTATGCCTACTGCTGTGGACTTACAAAATGTTCAGCAACTGACGCATAAATTAAGTGAAGTGGAGAATATGTTGAGCGAGCAACAACGACTAAGTAATGAGCAGAGAGAGCGTCATGAACGGGAGATGCAGGAGCAGCGACTGATAATGGAACAAATGCGCGAGCAGTCTAAGATAAATGACGAGCGCTGGAAGCGTTTTTTCGATATGACTCAACCCCCATTGCATCCACAATACCAGTTGCAGCAACAGGGTTACGACGGTGCTTTTCAGTCGTATGGTCTCTTCCCGCCTCCCTACCAGCAGCAGTCTCAGCAGCTTCCTTTCCCGCAGCAGCAGTCTCAATTACAAATTCCTTTCCAGCAGCAGCAATCTCAACAGCTTCCTTTCCAACAGCAGCAGTCTCAACAGCTTCCTTTCCAACAACATCAGTCTCAGCAGCTTCCTTTCCAGCAGCAGCAGTCTCATCAGCTTCCTCTCCACCAGCAACAGTCTCATCAGCTTCCTCTCCAGCAGCCGCCACAACAGCAGTCCCAACAGCTTCCTCTCCAGCAGCAGTCTCATCAGCTTCCTCTCCAGCCGCCACAACAGCAACCACAGCAGCAGTCCGCACAGGCTCCTTTTCAGCAGCAGTCAAGGCAGCAGTCCCCGCAGTCTCCTTTCCAACCGCAACCACGGCAGCAATCCCAACAGCAGCCTCTACTAGACACGAATATTGATCTCAATGACAATGAGTTTAATAATATTTGGTTCACAGACCAGACCAGAGGAGGCTACTATGATCATGACGCACAGTAGATTTAAATTTGTACTTTAATTTGTACTTTAATTTGTACTTTGTCGGATTTCTACGATTATCGCTTTAATTTGTACTTTGTCGGATTTGTATAACGCTTTAAATTATCTGAACTATTCTCGTTAGCTAATATAATTATAATTTGTATTATTGCCTTTTATTTAATAATTTAAATATTTAATTTTCAGTGTTTTTAAAAAAAAAAACATTTTTCGGTTTTGAAATTTTTATTTTTTTCAGTATTTATTTAATATTATTGTTTAAATATTTATTTAATATTTTTCGGTTTTAAATATTAATTTAATATTAAAATTTGCAGTGTTTTTAAAAAAATTTCAGAAAACATTTCCGGCGGTTTTGGTTATTACCGGCGGTTCTGTTAAAAAAAATAATATTATTTCCGGCGGAATAACTTAGTTACCGGCGGTTTTTTGAAAAATTCGTCTAAACCTTTCCGGCGATTTCTGCGCTTTACCGGCGGTTTTAAATAAAAAATAAAAAAATATCGGTAAAGCGCCGGAAACAGATTTCGATATTTTTTTATTTTTTATTTAAAACAGATTTCGGTAAATGTTTCCGGCGGTTTTTTAAAAGTGATTAAATTGAAACACCTTTGCTAAATGTGGGAATCAAATTAAAGTTTTGTAGAATTTCAAAAATTAAATTGATTGATAATTCAAAAGCAATTTTCGATGGGTAAAGTTGGAAATCCAACCGCCATACGAAATCGGTATTTTTAGCTCAAACTAATGAATCCCCAAAATTTTCAATTTCAATAGCTGCGGCGGCGGCACTCAAATCAAATGTCAATTTCACAGCATTTTCATTTTGGCTTGCATCAAAAATTGAAATACCGAAAATGGCGCCATTCTTCTTTCTCGTTTTTAATTTGTTTAAAATTTAATTTGTTTAAAATCTCAACGCCCTTCCCCCTCGAATCTCAGTCTCCGTCTTCTTCACCTCCTACCGGTTCCAATAGAAAGTGAGAAATTTCATAACCGGAGATGGAGACTCGTGCATCAAAGAGGAAGGCCAACCCAACCGAGAACCAAAATCAACCACTCAAGAAGAATCGTGTTGTATTGGGGGAACTTCCCCATTTAACCAATGCCATTTTTCCTCAAATTCTGCATCCGCACAAAACCCTAAAAAACCCAAAATTTAGAAAAACAACCGCAATGAAGGGGAACCACATTGATGCACAATCAAGCACCCACGACATCAATGTAGATGGTCCTGCCGAGATCTACAAGTATCTTCGCACAATTGAGGTAATAATACAAAGGTTTTGGGTTTCGTGGAACAGTTGAAAAATTGTGTCCTTTTTTATTTTTGTTAATCGTTTTATGTTTTTTGTAGATGGAGGAAAAGCGAAGACCAATTGTGGATTATATGGAAAAAATTCAGAAAGACAATATTACTTCAAACATGAGAGGAATATTAGTGGATTGGTTAGTGGAAGTTGGAGAAGAGTATAAGCTTCTTTCCGACACCCTTCATCTCTGTGTTTCGTACATTGATAGGTTCCTTTCTGTTCACCCTGTCAACAAAGACATGCTTCAGTTGTTGGGTGTTTCATCCATGCTCATTGCATCGTAAGTTTTCACCTTCTTTCAATTTTGCATAATATTGTTCTCTTAATTACTCTAATCATTGTCATTGCATTTCTCTTTTTTATATACAGGAAGTATGGAGAAATTAACCCACCACATGTGGAAGAGTTCTGTTTCATTACTGATAACACATACAGCAAGGCTGAGGTAATTTTGATATTCTTGTTGAATTAGAACTTTGAATCTAAAATTAATGAAATTCTAAAAAAAGATATCATAAAGTGAAAATCCTTTATTGATCACATTACTTGAAGATTTTGTTTTTTGCCCTTTGTGGAAATGCTCTCTTATTTTTTTCCCTTGGTAATCGCTAATAATGTAGGTTTCAATGATGGAAGGTGACATACTCAAGACTCTAAATTTTGAAATGAGCAATCCTACTGTTAAGATCTTTCTAAGGTAAGAGTGCTAAGCTTTATTTGTTATTCTGTTGTGGCAATAGCAAGTATCAAATATCTAAACCCAATTGAAATGATAGTGGGCTAATTATGTGTTGTTACTGTGATGCAGGAGGTTTAATGGGATTTCGTGTGAAAATAAAGATGTGAGTTTGATTACTCATTATCTATATTTTGATCATTTCAAAATTGTTAAGTGTTCTGATTGTTGTTTGTGATTTATTTTACCAGGCTCTGAGTTTGCAGTTTGAGTTCTTGAGTTACTATCTTGCTGAGCTGAGTTTGCTAGACTATGATTGTTTGAGGTTCTTGCCTTCTTTGGTTGCAGCGTCGGTAACATTTCTTGCTAGATTCATTATTTGGCCTGAAGTTCATCCTTGGGTAAGTATTTGATGTTATTGATATGAATATTAAAGCATTACCAAACTTACACCTGCAATCCAAGGAATTTATGAAGTTGTTTGCCTGTAGCAGACATCAGCCCTGTATGGATGCGTTGGGTATACACCAGTTGACTTGAGAGAATGTGTTCTCATCTTACATGATTTGTATATGGCTAGAAGGGGAGGGTCTTTCCAAGCTATTAGAGAGAAATACAAGCAGCACAAGGTGATTATTTTCAGTTATATTTCTTAAACTTCTATTATGGCAAGTTGAATGACTTGATGTATTTATATTGTAACAGTTTAAATATGTGGCAAACTTGCCTTCACCTCCGCATATACCAACTTATCTCTTTGAGGAAGAGTGATGGAGTTGGAAGATACCTGTTACTTTTTGAAGTGGTTCAATGCTTGATGGATGTTATATTTTACACAAGAAGCATGCTACAAAATCAGGGGCTGGTATACGACTTGACTGAGAAGTCATTCCAATGCAGTGTTCCAATTTTATGAAGTTAAATCGCTAAATGGCAGTCAACTTAAATGGCTATTGTCTATGAAGTTGTGGTAAAGGTACCTATAATTTTTTTGCCTAGTAGGCATTGAAATCGTAGAATATACTTCGAAGTGCAGTTCACATTGGATATTCTCACTTTAGAAACAACCAAGATGGAATGTTTTTGTGCTATAGGATACAACTAAGCTTACCTTCGATGCCATAACATTAATGTATGTCTTTCCATTAAAGATAGAAAATGTTTCTCAGATAGTCAGTCCGCCGTAAGCAGTTTGTGTAAAAGATAATTGCTACCTGCTTTTTTGATGATAATTCAAGTGTACAATTTGACTCTGTAAATGAAAGTTTATGAATTTAAACATCCAGATATATCTGAGATCTTTGGATTTTGTCTTTTTGGTGTCATTATTTATCCATAGAACAGCTCTATTGATTATGAATACAGCGTGCACAATATGTCAAATATGGTCATCCGTAAAGCTTAGCTCAATTGACAAATACCGAAATTGTTAGGTTGGATATTACCACCTGAGTTTTGTTTGCATAAAGACTACATTTATTTAAGAGAATAGTCATCTGGCATGAAGAAATTATTAGTATGAAAAAGAACAAAAACTAATTATGACTTGATAATTGGTTTGTAATATAAACGGAAGGTAATAATCATTCACATGTGTAGGTAATTTTGAAAGTAATTTGATATACAACATTTGCATTTGTTTGTTGCAAATCACTTTGTATCGTTACCTATTTTTCTCAGTTTAATATCTTAAATGACATCTATATCACATGTTTTAACTTTCTTTCATGTCAAATTATTTGTCTTTCAAGCAAATTATTTGGGTGGGTAGCTAATTTGGTAGGCTAAGGACACCAAAGGAGCTTGATGCAGGGTTTAAATCTAAAAAGTCAATATACCTCCCTTCTAACTAATTAACAATAATACTCGCCTATAAAAAAAAATGAGTGAAGGCACTTTTTAGCTTTTACACTCTTATAATAGTCACATTCATACAGCCACGAAAATTGCACATACACCAATCAGTAGGATTTATCAACCTCCAGCAAGCCAGTTAAATTGTACAGCAACCTACAAGTCATAAACATGGAAGCCAAAAGATACTAAAACATTTTATTTAAGCTGCTGGCTTAGAAAGTGCTAATACATATTCATGTTTTGCCTATTTCCTCAGTTTAAACAGTTTCTAATTTTCCAGTAAACAATTTGTACACATTAGAGACCATATACCAATGTACCATGTATGATGTCAATCGTGATTGGGTATTAAGATATTTGATGGGGTAAATTGGGAAAAATACTGTTCAAGTAGTTGTCCTTCCCTTGTCTCTGCAACCGATGATGATCCACTCTCTGCGAAATAATTTAAACATCAATGTACAACATCCATTACAAAACATGGTCCAAAACTATGCTTGGGTTGAGAACTATTAATACGATGACAATCTGATCATATAACATACACAACTGATATAACAAAAGTTATTTTTCAGTAATTTTATTTTCCACTAAGGTGCAGTTCAGCTTATAATCCAGTAGGTACCTATATGATGGAGGAGCTCCCAAGAGGGCAAATTGGTGTCAATGACTTGTCCAAACTGAGGATTTGGTGCATTATTAATGTTCGCCTCTGCACCATCCTGGGGGCTCATTTGAGAATCGCGATCCATGTTTGCAGAGTGCGTAAGGATTGGAGTTACCATATCAACAACAGCACTTAGTGATTGTTGATTTCTGTGTGAAGAAGAAATAGAGATAAACAATTTGATAGGGGGGACAGACAAATGCATCTAAGCCAATTAAACATTAAAAGTACCTGAAAGGAGCAGGTTCATAAGCATTCTCAAAATTCAGAATCGGATCATGCTGATCTCCCGGTGGAAACCAGCCTAAAGCATTCTCTGAGGTCCCGGTAACAAATGCATCTACATCTACAGTTTTTGCATGATGTACCTAATCATAATATCCATTTATAGATGCAAGTTGCAACCAATAATTAGCTGAAATTAAGATTTATCATGTGAATAGTTCTAAATGTAATAAAATTGTAACTTGTAACTTTGTGTAATTGTCAGTCTCGAATGATTTTGATTAGTACTTTTTCTTGATCAGCATATCATTCAATACACAGGCAATTTTTAAAAGGAATCTAGTTATCAAAGAGGTGCTTCACATACATTATATAATTTAATATAAGCATCTATTAGATACTTGAGTTACTAGATTCTGTTAGGAACACAAGCATAAAAACAAACTAATATCCTAAGAAAAATATAAGTTTATCTGAGAATATATCAGTAAAGAAACTCCTTGTTGGCTACATTTTTCCCTGAAAACATTGGAATGAGGTGGTGACTGGGAGTTGTAATATACTAGTATACGGCAGTTTAATCTTTGTATACCTGTGGAAATGCACGAGAATTATGCTCTTCCTCCAGAATGCACTGTTGAAGACAAATTTGTAAGGTGATTTCATTCTTAAAAAAACATTTCAAAATCCACAATTCACATTAGTAGGTCCTGAAATATCTAAATATGTCAAAAGTAGTGAATTTTTTTGGTTACAACAGTAGTAGTGAATTTAAGCAGTAGTTAATCAATAGAACTCACTTTTCGCAGTTGCACTTGTTTTAGAGTTTCCTGAAGGACTTGTTCACGATATTCAGCTTCACACAGTGTGGTGATCTCAGAAGGATCGCCTTCAAATATCCTAAAAATCATAGTGTGAAACAAAAGAATGATGGAATGCTATAATCCAGTTTTGGTTTTTTATTGATGATAAGTAGCGAGCAGTAATATATAAAGTCAAGAGAACCTTAATCGCTTCTCCATCTCTTCCAACTGAGACTTGCAACTAAAATTTTCTCTTTGAATACCCTGAAGTTCACAGAATTATCAGTCCAACACATGCCATAATTTGAAGTTGGAAATGTATCAGCTAAAGAATGATATAGTGATATAATGCTTATCAGCAAATACCTCGAGTTGAGAGTCTGTAACCATCGGGCTGCAACGAAACACAATTAAAACCTTTGTGGTAATTAATCAAACCATACAACAGAGATGAAAAATACCTAGGAGCTTGGCATGTTTGAATTTCCTCGGTTTCAGCTTTCAACTTCTTAAGCACCTTTCTAATGTGCTACAGAAACCACACAATTTTGCAATTAATGTCCAGTTCGATTCAAAGACGTCGTATGCTTATGATATGATACAACATTAAGTAGAATATTACCTCTTGATTATGCATCCTTCATAGTTACACGGTAGCAAATCAAAGGTAGAAGCAACATTAGGATAACTTATATCAAAGCCATGTATACATAAGTAAAGAAAAACAATTAAACTAATTAAGGAAGCCTTACTTTCCACGTTCAGTACTCTCCGGAAGATTTAAATAACGTTCTAGAATTTCTTCAATCCTTCAAAACATATATATATATATATATTAAAAAAGAAAGAGTAAGTTTATTTTAACAAAACTATTAAAATAAACAAGCTTAGAAAAATGAAATGGACTTGACGGACCTTTTATTGCCAGAGAAAAGAGTGGCTCTACCAGATGGAGAAAACATGATGAGAGCGATATCAACATCACAAAGAACAGAAAGTTCATAAGCTTTCTTGATAAGTCCATTCCTTCTCTTTGAGAAAGTGACTTGCCTGTTTGTTGTGTTTTCAATCTTTTTGATCTGGAGCTTCACTCTCCCCATATTTTTCACCCTGTGATCAGAAAATTATAGCAAGATTTATATTTATATAGATAGGAAAATGGAAACAATGTGAAGATGTATTAATGATGTTACCATGAGTGAAATGGATTTGGTAACTTAAGCGGCAACAACAATCGAAGAAAACGAGGGAAAAACGGAAGAAATGTGGTGAGGATTTTGTCTGTGTTAGGCCATTTAAAGAAGGTGACGCGAGAGAACTAAGAAAGAAAGAAATGGCGGTTTATTTACAGATGGATAACTTGAAGACTTGAAGAGCAATAGCATGTTGTTCTGTTCTGTTCTGTTCCAATACTCCATGTCCCTACTTATGCCAACTTAGTTAATGCAGGTATTCCATTTCTAAGAACCTACGTGTGGATTATTTATAGGATTTAATGAGGAGATTATTTTAAGTGAACATTTTTCTTGACACTCTCAAACGTTAAATCTAGATTATTTAACTCTCTTTTTCAGTTTTTTTAATATTTCTTTTTCACTATTTGTCATATTACTGAAATAAATTTCACGTAAAGTTATTGGAGATGATTCATTCTCGAATGGGATAAATTTGCGGTGGTTGCAGATTTGAAGTTTCAATACACGACAATTAGTTGCTTACGCACATAATACAAAATTATAATATTATAAGAAATATATTATAATATTATTATAAAAACTTGTGCACGTATGGTAAATAGTTATTTTTGTCCTTGTGTGGAATCATCATTATAGTATTTGAATGAATCTCTAAGTTGTGATAATGAACATGAACACAATTTTAAAATTAGGTGACGACACTTATTTGAAGAATACAAAAGTGAAGAAAAAATCAAATGCGGAAAGAATAGAGATGAAGTGGAGAATGATATCCGCCACTTTTTCTTTGGGAAGAAGATGAAGACCACGCACCGCTTTGAGCTTCTCCAAGCCTCAAAGATAGGTGCTCAAGGTTCCATTCCAAGAACCAAAGAGAACATGATGAATTCACTTCTACAATGCTCTCAAGCTTTCATGCCTCTGTTCCACTCTCACGGCTCTAGCTTTTGCAATAGTAGCAAATAATTTTACATTCATCAAAGTCTTTTTTTTTGGTCAAGTATGTATTTGATTTGCATTGAAATAAATGGGCAAGGCCCAAACCAAATACATAAGCATGTGGCCCATGTAACCAATGAAACCCACAAGCCGGGTCAGGGGTAAACCGGTCCATCAGAAACAACACGAATATAACACTTTCACAAAAGCAGAAACATAACCTAAAAACAGATAGATTCGCGAAAATGGCAGGAACCCTAATTCGGCAAAGATAGAAAATAATGGCAACAAGCCAAATTCCACCAAACTTCAGCGAAGACACCCCAACCATCATCAATTGAAATTATTGCAGGCCACCAATTCAACTACCCATTGATATTTCTGTGATAACTACGCACATGCATTCGATCTTGAGCTATGGCGACTCGCAGAACATTCAGGGGACGACGAAGCCATCCATTCAGCAGCAAATTGATTCTATGAAGATCCGCGATGAGACGAGCACACTGATTTCCATCAGGACCAACCCAGGTTATCCCAAAGCTAATGAACTTCTCTTTAAGAGCTTTGATATCTTGCGAGATGTTTTGATGTTTTGCATCTCAATCTCTCATCTGCAGGCTTAAACCAGTTGCAGACAATCAGTCTCTATGACAGCCTTCTCGATCCCCAAATTGCTAGCATAGATCAATACATCTCGAAGAACTAGGGCTTCTGCAAGTAATGGGCTTGTAATCCTGCCACTGTAAGTATTTGCTGCTACTACACTCCCTTCATCAAAGTCTAACGATTACACTTGGACTTAGAGTGTTTATATTGTAGACTTATGGATCGTAGTTCCAAAGCTAAAAGCCCAATTCAAATTACAAAACAAGGCCCAAGGCCACACTTAAGCTACTAAGACCATAGACTTCTCCTAAATGGTAGCGATTTTTGTACCCCCACAAAATTCATATATCCCTATTTACCTCCTGTAAATTTTCTCTATACAGATTTATCTATTTAGTAAATAAATTCGTGGTGCATTAATTTTTTTTTCAATCTCATATCTATCCCACGTACACAAAAATGAATTTACGGGCAAACGGATTTATCATCTTTTGTCAAATAGTTAAATAGTTTTCATGTATGTTACGGATTTACAACCTCAATTAATGCTTCAAACAGATTTATCATCATCTTTTGTCAAATAGTTAAACGGATTTACCAAATATTCAAATTGTGTACCGGATTTACTCAACAAAATACTTAAGGGTTTTATATTTTGTAAACCCTCCCCCCCCCCCCCCCATTATACCTTATACCCCCCAAATATGGACAAAAATACCCCTTGGAATATTTTAATAACGAAATCTTTCATCATTTACACTTATTTCCGAAAAAAGTAAGTTTTTCACCTTAAACTTTCCGGAAACAGGGGTATTTCCGGAAGGCAATTGTTTACAACTTTTCGGAAACATCCCATAGAAGGTAAATGCGGGAGGAAATTTTTTTTGATTTCCAGAAACACCTCAAAACGGGGTATATCTGGATTTTTTTTTTAAATTTCATTTTTTAACCAATAATTAAAAAACGGGTAGGTAATACTTTTAATTATTAATTTATTTTTTTAACCAATAATTAATTACTTTTATTTAATATGTTTTAATTTATATTTTTTATTTTTATACCGGACCGTGGGAAGGTTAAGGTGGCATCCCATGGTTTGAAGGTATCGAGGTTTCGACCTCAACAGCACCACCCACATATACACAGATGGCTAGAGCAGGCCCGTCTGTTGGAGCTCGACATCACACCTCTCAACAACATCAACCACGAGCTGATATCGTCTTTTGTGGAGATGTGGCATTCTGAGACTAGCTCATTCCACATGCCGTTCGGGGAGATGACGGTGACGTTGGAAGACGTGTCTGCGTTGCTCCACTTGCCGCTCACCGGCACATTTTTAGATCATGGGCTGTATTTTACTGAGGCTGATGCCATTGCAGCTGGAGTGCAGTTGCTGGGTATAGACCACGACTCTTGCTGGCAGGAGTGTCGGTTCACTAGGGGACCGAACTTCCACTACAACAAAACTGTAGAAAGAGGGCGCACCCTTTAGGGGCGCTTTTTAAAAAGCGCTCCTGATGCCCAAATACGCAGGGCCTTTAGGGGCGCTTTTTAAAAAGCGCCCCTAAAGGCCCTGCGTGTTTTGAGCATCAGGGGCGCTTTTTAAAAAGCGCCCCTGAAGCCCAGAACACGCAGGGCCTTTAGGGGCGCTTTTAAAAAGCGCCCCTGATGCTCAGGCCTTTAGGGGCGCTTTTTAAGAAGCGCTCCTGATGCCCAATTTCTCTCTTTTACCCTAACTCCCTCTCATTATTTGCGAAAATTCACACAGCCGCGCCTCCCTCACACTTCACACACACAGTAGCCTCCATTTGCGAACCTTTGCAGCTTCCCTCCCTCCTCCGTGAACGTACGGCCTTCCCTCCTCCGTGAACCGAAGCAGCTTCTCCCTCCTTCCTTCCTTCGTGAGCGACGACGCCTTCCCTCCTCCCTCCTCCGTGAACGGCCTTCCCTCCTCCGTGAAAACGAAGCAAGGCCTTCTCTCTCTTTCGTGAAAACAAAGCAGCGCCTCCTCCCTCCTCCGTGAAAACGAAGCAACGCCTCCTCCCTCCTCTGTGAACGTGAAAACTCAGAAGGTAAACGATGCACAATCCCTCCTTCGTTTTTTTTGACAAGCCATAGTTTCATTCCTTTCATGAGTCATATGATTTTGAAGATTAGATTCTGATGTGAGTGCTGAAATGATTTGTATTTGGATGTTTTTTGTATTAAAATGTTGATTGATGAAAAACAAAAATTAGTTGTATGTTGTATTAAACTTGGAATAGATTTTGAAGATGTGCCCCTGATTAGATTTTGAAGATTATCTATTGTGTTTATATGTTGTATTAAACATGGAATAGATTGGATTAATAAAGGAATGTGAGAAGTATTTTAAATTAGTTGTAAATCAAAAATTCTGCAGAAAATCGTATAACATAGGTTCAGTATTTATGTATGATTGTGGGGCTGACTTCCTTCGTGAGCGACGGCGCTGCTTCTCCCTCCTCCGTGAACGGCGCTGCTTCGTCCTCCCTCCTCCGTGAACGACGCCTTCACTCCGAGACTTGTGAGTTTTCCTCACTTTAATCTTTAGATTTTCGATTTTTTTTATTCACGTTGGTTACAGTTTCGTGTTGATTTTATGAGGTTACATGTACTGGTTTTCTGTGCAAAGGCGTATTTGATGAGTGCGAAAAACCCTTTTCGTGAAAATTTGATGTTTGTGTTGATTGTTTGGGAATTCATTTTATAATTGTTAATGATTGATGCATTTGTTGATTTAATTGTTTGTGACTGGAAATACGAGTGGTATGATGAGGCATTGGACTGGATTTAGTGTTAGGGACGAATTAATTGGAACCGAAAAGGGCGAGGAATAAGAATAGAATAGGAAATAGAGCTTGGGAAAATAGGGAGAGGAATTGAAAAACTTTTAAAAGAGGAAATTTGTCTGTTTTTTTGGATATGAATTGAAAAACTTTTAAAAATTGTACTTTGTCTGTTTTTCACCTATAATATATTTAAGTTCTCTTATCAGGTGAGATGACTTCCCACAGTGACAATAGTGCACAGTGGTCATGAGAGTCATGATAGCGCACAAAAAAAGTTCACTCGTCGTGGAATGACAGTTAAGAAGAATATCATCAATCGGGGGAACAAAGGGCCTCCTAAACTTAAAGTAAGATACTTACTAATTAACTAACTTTGTTACATACTTTTAACTGTTTGTTATCTAATTTACACAATTAATAATGCAGGTCATATGGAATTCTAAAAACCAACCGATTGTATGTATATAAGATGGGTATATATAAGTTTGTTAGTTGGAATTTAATTTGCAATTGGTTAGTTGATTTGAAATTTGGTTGTTGAGTTTATATTGGTTGTTGTTGGTTCGTTTCTGTTTCAGTTTTATGCAGGTGATGATATTGGTTGATGCAAAATATTTGATATACCAGAAACAAATTTTTTTTTAAAAAAAAAACATAGAATCAGGGGCGCTTGCAGTAAAAAGCGCCCCTGTTGGCCTTAACGCACTTGACAATCAGGGGCGCTTGCAGTTAGAAGCGCCCCTGTTGGCCTGACCAACAGGGGCGCTTTTTACTGCAAGCGCCCCTGATTGTCAAACGCGCTAAGGCCAACAGGGGCGCTTTTTACTGCAAGCGCCCCTGATTGTCAAACGCGCTAAGACCAATAGGGGCGCTTTTTACTGCGAGCGCCCCTGTTTCCTAATAATTAGAGGCGCTTGTTGGGCGCTCCTATAGAAGATTTGGCAACAGCAGCGCCAGATTTAGGGGCGCCCGAAAGCGCCCCTAATGGATTAAAAAAAGCGCCTCTGAAGGCTTTTTTTGTTGTAGTGTTCAGATTTAGTTTTTTGGAGCAGGCATACAGAGCTAACATGGAGGCTAACTTTCTAGATCATGCTGCACGGTGCTATTTGTTACTCTTGTTAGGCTATACCATCTTTGCCGACAAGAGTCACACATATGTGCCTGTCAAGTGGGTCACTCTTATTGCGGATTTTGAGCGTTGTGGCCAGTGGGCTTGGAGTCCAGCTGCTCTGGCCATTCTGTACTAGCAGCTCAACGCGGAATTTCAGGAACACTTCTAGACGGACCCTCCTGTCGGGTGAGTGCGATCAGGATTACCTACCATGGTACTTACAGGTGTCCATTCCCCGTATCACTCCGGCGCCGCCTCCACCTCCAGAGCATGTACCAGATCAGGACCCAGCAGCTGAGGATATTGGTCCACGGACCATGGAGGATAGGCTCCAGACTATAGCTAGACATATCCGTTATGTCATGGGACTCGAGGGCCTTTCAGCTGAGGCATATGAGAGACTCTTGCGTGCTTTAGCTGATTGTGACATTGACTTGTAGTTGTATTCTTTTCCGTATTTTTTATGGTATTTGTACTGTACTCGTATATTTTTTTATGGTATTTCCTATATTATCTTAGTTTAGCGAATATTGTTATTTATCGTAATAATTTTAAATTTTTAATAAAAAAAAGGTTTTCGAAAAAAGTTCCGGAAATACATGCATTTTCGGAAAGCATTTTTTTAAACTTTCCGGAAACACCTCAAAGCAGGGTATTTTCGGAAAGCATTTTTTTAAACTTTCCGGAAACACCTCGAAACGGGGTATTTCCGGAAGTCAAAACGGCTTCCGGAAATACCCCGTTTCGAGGTGTTTCCAGAAAGTTTAAAAAAATGCTTTCCGAAAATGCCTCTATTTCCGGAAATTTAAAAAAAAAAAAAACCTTTTTTTTATTAAAAATTCGGGGTATTTTGGGTATTTACATTAAAATGGGGGTATAGTATAGAAGAAGGGGGGTATGAAATATAAAACCCAATACTCAAACAGATTTATGTCAAATCCCATAAATCCGTAGCCTGTTCAATTGTGTCCCAGATTTACGATAATTCCGGCAAAAAGAAAATCTGTAATGATAAAAAATATACAGATTTATCTACTAAATAGATAAATCCGTATACAATTTTAATTAAGGGTAAATACATATTTCACTAGGTGGGTGTGGGTGTGGGTGGGGGGGGGGGGTATAACAACTAGCTGTGGGGGTATAAAAATCGCTACCCTCTCCTAAATGCCAACATGGCCCAAATTTTAAAGTGCTTACAATTATTAAAAGGAAAAACAAAGCATAGGGAACACCGGCAAAGGTTTACGGTACTAAGCAATTTGCTTTGTTATTGTTACTAAATTAATCTCAGCCACTGAATCCATTTTTTATTAATCTAATTTGATCTAACGGTTTATTATGAATAAGGGCGCGGTTGTCATTTTACATCCTATTATTAAGAGAACCAATTCACGCCTTTCCTCTTCCTCGTTTCACGCATTCCAATTCACGGTTATGCATCGCAAGCCAGAGGCATCTCTGCCACCGATCCCCCTTCCGTCGCCGGTGAATCCTCTTCCTCGTTTCATCGCAAGCCAGAGGCATCGTACGCATTCCAGAAACGCATCGTTTCTGGATCTTCGAATTTCTGGATTTCGCGCATCTGTCTTCGAATTTCTGGATTTCGCAATCGTGTTTGTTTTTCGTATCTCTGTTTTGCGTGATTCTTCTTTGGATCTTGAATCTGTTTTTCCTCTCTCAGAAAACTGTTCCTCTGGCTCCCGATCTTTTGATTTCTTTTGAATCAGTTTCTTTTTAGAAACGAAAGTGAGAGGTTCTGCATTGCGTTTCCCGGCTTCCTCGTTCCTTCCTTCTGACCTTGCCTTCTTCTTCTTCTTTGTACTTGTTTCCTGGCTGGTTTTGGTGCACTCTAACCATTGTTATGCAAATCTGTGGTTAGTGGCATCTAACTATTGCTATGCACATTTGTGGTTAGTGACATCTAACCATTTTGGTACAAATATGTGGTTAGTGAACAATTTTTTTTTTGTGTGAAAAAAAAATGCCTAGAAAACGCCGCAATATATATATATATATATATATAACGTAAATGACCCCTTTACCCTTTTAGTAACAAATACTAAACAAATTGCTTAGTACCGTAAATCACTCTCGGGAACACCTATTAATTACATGACCACTTTTAATGTGCTTTTGTCTTAATGATTTGATTAAGCACAATAAAGTATTTTCTCTTGGTTTCTTGTTTTTCGTATTTTGAGTTTTGTTTTTTGTGACTTTCATCCAAACTTCATGATTAGGCTGCTAAGAATGCATGTGTACAATATTTAGATTTGCAGAACTTAGAGAGTCAAAATATACAATATATATTAAAATTATAAGGACCACCTAACATTCAAACTAGAATACTACTTGTCATTCAAATTCCCGCCAGTCACCTCGTAAAAAGGTCGATTGAATGAATGAATGATAGTATATGCACTTCACTTAAGTTCAAATCTACTAATCATAATTTAGGCTACTTAATCTCATCTTCTTCTACTCTTCATTTTATTAATAGGCATGCACACTACATCGAGGCGCCTGCTGCTTCCTTCTACGCCAACCAACAATGTAAGTCATAAGCTAATCTTGTGTGATTCGTGAGTATTTCTTATTCATTTTTTCGCCAAACATTGTTCATACCAGTTGATTGCAGGGAGATGAAGATTCTTTACTGGCTCGTACACTAACCTACCTATTCTTTCTAGGTACAATTAGTGAAAATTAATATTTTCTTTCTTTTTTTTCCTAAACCTAATTACTGTTTATTTCTATTTTTGTAGGAATTATTATGATTGTTATTTATTTGGTTCTGAAATTCCTGGGAGTCTCTGGTGGTGATGATCAGATTCAGAATACTAATGTGGTAATGGAAGTTCCAACGCAAAATGAATCTGAGCCCTTGATTAGTCAATTGTCATATGAAACAAATGCAGAAGATGATGAAGAATCAAGAGTGTCTAGTAGCTCTTCAGTGGAGTTATATGATGAAAAATTGTGTGTCATTTGTTACGATGAAAAACGCAATAGCTTTTTTGTTCCTTGTGGACATTGTGCCACTTGCTTTGAATGTGCACAAAGGTACACATTGCAGAAGATTTTTCATACACTTTATCAGCTACATGCAAATTTTAGGCGATTCTTTTTTTTTTTGACAAATTTTTTAGGTGATTCTTATTAGAATGCGTTTTGCAGGATTGCTGATGAGGAGAGTAAATTGTGTCCTATATGCCGAAGGCTTATTCATAAAGTACGAAGATTATTTCCTACTTAAGGCTTGTTAATTGTTATTACTTGTAGTGATTTGATGTTGAGAGATCTTGTTGATAGTGGGGAAAATTTGAGAGGAAATTGAAAATTGAAGTAGGTTTTTTTTGTTACATTGTAATTGGTGCGTAGTTCCCACCGGTTTTGCTGGCCTGTGTGGTTCTCCCCTCCCAACAGAGTTTTGCCACACCCATTGAACCCAAGACTTTGGGGTGGGATCCAAATCCAGTTACCACTTGAACCGACCCATGTTGATAAATTAAGTAGGTTTTGTGAAGAGAATGAGTGTAATTATTTGGTATAAATCTGTAGGGGAAATAGTGACTATAATTTGGACAGAGTTCATCTTATCAGCACTTGTTGAATTTTATTTTTAATCACTTTGGGAGACTTTTTTTTGGTAACAATCACTTTGGGAGACTTGAAAGAGAGGTCTTAATAATTTCTCTTCTTGCATTCTCGGGACAATCTGTTTTTTTTGTTCAAGAGCTAGGACCGAAAAATCAACTACAGCAGCACTTTTTTTGGGCTGGACACTTCCGTAAATGCGCTACAAACTACAATATTTTCTTTTATTCACACCCTCCTCTTTTATGTAGTATACCACTTTACCCCATCGCTTCCCCTCTTCCCTTCCTAGTTGAGTCCAAAAATTCCTGCTTGTGTTGCTGATTTGACTTCTTAAGGTGCTTTTTGCTTTGAAGAGGTGCAAGAAAAATCAAGAAAGCCCTGGGAAGGCTTTCTAAGAGGTTTGTGAGTAGGGTGTCACGACTCGAATAAAAAATTGGGAGCAAAGTTTAATGATTTATTGGAGAGTGGGAAAAGAGTTCCGGATTCTTTCACCAAAAAGCATATGTTATAGCCAAATTTCGAGTTCAAAATTAGTCTAATCGACAAGTCAACATGAGAAAGTTTCAAGTATCGGGGTAGTCCAAGATGAAGGTTTCGAAGTGCCACAAAGAGGTTAAAAGGGTTTTAATCAAGTTTCGAAGTCAAGGTTTAAGGCGCAAAAAATGTAGAAGTTAAGTGGCAGTTTTTGGGAGTTATCCAAAACTTTTTGACAAGTCAAAGGCATCCAACACAACAAGACAGTGGTGGCAACATATTATTATGAATCATTGGTGAATCATTAGTTAGTTAGTTAGTTATTTCCAATGGACATGGGTCCATCATGCATTAAGTTAGTTATCTTTTGTAAAACTCTATAAATAGAAGATTGTACATAGGAGTAATGACGGATTCATAACATTTAGTAACCTACACACGCCTAACACATTCGATTACACAAGATCATTCGCAATTGTGGTAAAAAAAACGTGTCCTTGCCATTTATTTTGTATTTTGGATTTTAGTTTGATGTTCAATTTTCTTTTGACAATCTGAGTGTCTCACTGCTTTCTTAAAACACTATTTTTACACTTTGAAATCATGATAATTGATCTTGCACTTTAAGTTTGTCAACTTGACGACCTAAATAATCTAATTTGATTCCTCTTTATTCAACTTTTTCAAATTCATTTATTTATTACGGTGAAAATACGTGATAAAAAACATCCCAAAGAAAAAAATAGAAAAAAGATTTATTTTATTCGAGATGACTCTGAAGAGAAGTTCACAAATGGGGAAGACAGTCACATTGCCAATGTCATCACCAACTAACTTCAAGGACTTGCCTACCTATAGTGAGCCTAATAAAACAGAAGAAGTCATATTATTGATAAGATTGATCTTAGACCAATTTCTTTTTGCAAAGTGCTTTTCAAAAGTGCTATTAAAACACTTTCAATTTGTCTGAAACTTGTTTTGGTTGATATAATTGATAAGTTTGAGAGTACTTTTGTCCCAAGTGGATTAAGCACATATAAATATATAATGCTTTGATTGATTGCCACGGATACTTTTCATTTTATTAAAAAGAAGAAGAGGTATTTTGGGTTTGAATAAGATTTTCTTGTAAATGAGAGTCTTGTATCTTAATTGTGTGAGTTTTTTTCCTTCTCTTTCTTCTTGATAGCCGGATTTAAATCCACCGCAGTTAAACACCCTGCATTCTCCTGCATTTTAACTACATGGAAGGACCTTTTAGTCATTTCATTACAAAAAAATCTCAGTTTATTTTTTTGCTTTCTCACATCAACTATCTCTCTAATCAAATTAACCCCGTGCGAAATACCTAACTTGCCCTCAGTTAAATTTTTATTGACAAACTACCCATTTAGGGACAAAATCGTAACTTTGCCATGAATTTTAAATCTCATCTCTGCAACATATCTCTGCAACAGCTATCAACAGTTTTCTACTCTGCAAACTCTATTTTCTTGATATTCTCCAAACATCTCATTAACACAATGGATAATAGCTTTCTCTCTAACCAAAGGATAACAAATACAGAAAAACTAAAAACTCAACAAATAAACATTCAAAATCAGATCTGGCCAAAGAAGAAACCCAAAACAGAGAAAAAAAATGGAACGCAGAAGAAGAAACAGAACCACCGCTAACAGAGACAAAGATCTGGTCATAGAAGAAACCAAAAACAGAGACAAAGATCGAGGGTGCTGGTCATCGAACCATTGCTAACGACGACAAAGGAAGAAGAAGAAACGACGTCAACACTACCAAAATCAGGTTTTATCTCTATTAACCCTACATCAACTTCCATTTCCCCTAAATCTCATACCTATTTCGACTTAATCTGTATTTTGGCTTTCCATTTCTCTTCTACGGATACAAATCGCATATACGGTGTCATTTTTTCAGCGCGGGTGTGTGTATGACTTAGGGTTTCCGTAGATATATCTTAGGGTTTCACTGTATCATTATTTTAAGCGCTGGTCTGTGTCACTTAGTGTTTTATTAGCAAAGCTTCTGGGTTTCATTTTTTTATCGCTTTTGTTTTTCAATAGCAAAGCTTCTCTGTTTATGGTTTCTATCTGGAAACAATTTGCTCTCTGTTTATGGTTTCTAGCAGTATAATCTGGAAACACAGTTCATATCTAATAATCTGGAAACAATATGCTCTCTCTTTTAAGTTTTCAGAATGGCATCTTTGTCATAGGGTTTCTTCATAATTCTGTTTTACACTTTCAAAATGTATCATCTCTGTTATCATGTTCATTCCTTATTCTGTTTTATAGTTTCAAAACAATATGTTGTTATCATGTTCATTAATTATTCTGTTTTACAGTTTCAAACCACTAATTGTGCAATTACATGTCCCTTACTAACTTCATCATAACCACCTTCATGAAGATATGTTTCGTAGAAGAACAAAAGGGTTGCTAACTTAGAAGCAACTTCATATTTTCTGTCTTTATCTTATGCAGGATAACATGGCACGAAAGCGTGATACCATTAACAACATCAACATGGATAAGCAGATTTGGAAGTTAGCGGTCCGTGTCACAAATCTCTGGACACTTCTGAGTCAGTCAAAACAACCACACCTTGAGATGGTTCTTATGGATGCACAGGTATCACTTTATACATACATTTCACTTAAGCCAATTGTACAAATGCCCCAATTAACCTTACTTTCAAAATACATTGTTGCATAGGCCGGCAAGATTCAAGTTATTATACCTAACAAGGAATTTCACACATGGAGCGCTCAAGTCAAAGAGGGCAGCACCTACATCATGCAAAATTTCACTGTCCAACCTAATGATTTACCCTTTAAGGCATGTGACCATGCTTTCAAGTTGGTTGTCAATGGTGGGACAAGCCTTCGACTCATTAACCTACCTACATTCCTTTGGGAACATTTACATTTAAAGACTTTTCTCAAATTCTAAATGGCAATTATCGGGAGGATTTCTTAGTGGGTATGCCAACCTTTCATATTTGTGTTTTGTAGCTCAATACCTTTTAATCTGTCACCTCTACATACATGGTAACAATATCAACAAAACAAATTGCAACCGATTTGATTGGTGCTGTTCAACATGTTAATGATATCAAAAGAAACGGTACCCCGAAAAAGGTCGCTTTGACCTTGAAAGATATAAGGTTAGAAATTCTTCAAACTCCTTTCTTTAATCACATACAAACTTATGCAACAATCTTTTTCACAACTTTCTCATTTTTACTCTTTCTTATTCACAGTGGCAACTGCCTTCAATGCACTCTTTGGGATGATTATGCCCAACAATTCATCAACTATCAGGACCAGAATCCCACTTCAGAACCTACCATAATGCTCCTAAATCTAGCAAAAATCAAAAAAACCTCAAGGTAAACTTTAAACAATCTCATCTCCATTCAAAAGGAGCTTTGAATGAAAAGCTTATTTGTTAGTCACATTAACCATTTCTAATTATCATCTACTAGAAAAATACAACCAACCAGTGTCTGTCTCAAATGCATGGAATGGAACTAAGATTTTTATAAATGAAAACATGCCTGAAATTCAAGATTATATCAACAGGTTTGTCTTACCATTATCCTCATTCTAAATCAAATATAAATTTATATATCAACTGCTCATATATACTCCCCTTTTGCTATATTCCAGGTTTCCAATTCAGGCTCTGTCTCAGCCCTCTACTCAAAATATGTCTCAAACAAGTGGAGGCTCTCAATACACACAATACCCGAGCTTGAGAAATTTTTGTGGAATGCTCTGCCAATGAGTATCTATCAAATTAATCAATTGACTCAGGTAGTATATCTTTCTACCTTCATATCTTATTAACTATGAAATACTATTATAAAAATAATAATCCATTTTTAACAATAATAATTAGGAAACAATCTGTGTAACTGTCGGGACAACTGGGATGATTTTCGTTAATCTACAGAATGATGACAAGTATAAATGTAAATGTGGTATAATCTCTGACAGCACGGTGCCTAGGTATCAAATACACAGTCATTTACATCCTTCAAGATAGAAAATTTAACTCAAACTCAATTACACACTCATGCACTTTCATTCTATTTTAGGTACAAAGTGGAAATCAAAGTGGTGGACAAGCAAGACGAGACAAGTCTTATGTTCTGGAATCCACATGTTGTTGATCTTCTTGGAGTAACCGCAGCTGACCTGAAACAACAGATGCTTGAGGCATTTACCTTGCCATTAAATTTGTAATTGAATGTTGCACTCAATTATTTACAATCTGACGGACTTTTTTATAGCCTTTTTAGGATGGAGAAGATGACCCTAAAGCATATCCAGAACTACTTGATGAACTGTTGGGTAGACAACTGGCATTCAGACTTAGAGCAAAACCAGGAAACAAGGTTGCAAACTTGCAATATTGGCAGTTTCAGAAGATCCAGATTACATCCAAGCTATTCTACCCTTGATTCAATCTGAAGAGGTATTGACAATTTTAGAATAGCCTAACTTAAGTAATATCATTTCACTTCTACTCTTCCCTAACAAATTTTACAATGTATTTAGACTACATCAATGATAAAGGGCGCCATTAAGGAAGTTGATGAAGACATTAGCTCCACCACTGTAAGCTTATGCAATCTTATGTGTCAATATATTATTTCCTCAATCACACTAAATGGCGTAATTATTTGATAATACTCATTATCTTTATTTAATTTTTTTAGCCATCCTTATCTGATATGGCGGAACATGACCCTGATCTTAAGGACCAAATTACTCCTGCAAAAAGAAGCTTTCCAACTCTGAAATTGGAGGAAGGTCAGAGCCAACGCTTGGGAACTCCACAAATCTCATTAACCAAGACTAACAAAATTATGAAGGAGTAGTTTTACAGTTATTGTTCTTTAGTAGTAGATCAAGTTAGGCGGAAGTCTTACCAGCTTCTTTATGTTCCCCCTATGTAGTCCTGCATTTTGCAACTTGGTTGAACTAAATTTGTAATGTTGAACAGAATACCTTTTGGTTATTATATCAGGAACTATACCAATGTTGTTGTCTTTTTACTCAACTAAATGAATACCTATCTGTCATGAATGCTTTACTTACAAAAAATCACTCTTTCACCTCAAAAGGTTTGTTTTAATATTTCACATATAAAAACAAACCTTATTCTGGCTACATCTATTCACAAAAGACCAAAAACAGAGAATATCAATACTTGAATCATTTTGCTTATGCATGTATTAGAAATACATGAAGTTGAACGTAAATGTATTATTAAAACAAAAAGCTAACTGTATCCAAAAATACTTAAAATTTTGGCCATAGTCAAATGCTGTCCTGTTTAGGATAACTATTTCTCAATTTTGGCCATAGTCAAATTTTTTTCCTTGACAAAGTTCGTTGAAAAGAATACCTTAAATAGGATAACTATTTCTTAATCAGCTGCCATTCAACCAAACAGGATTCTCAATTGTAGTTGGTTGAGACAAGACACTTTGAGAAAAAGTTACTGCTGCATTAAATGCAAACACTGCATATCAGCGCTCTGCAACCTCATTCCAACAGCTATTACCCAATAAATTGTCCAAAATATACACCTATTACAACAATATCACCTACACTAATTACCCAATAAAATTTGGCAGAATTACAATTGGCTTAATTTTCTCATTTTCTAGAAAAAAGGCGCCAAAACTACAAAGTATGCCAAATAATTCAACCAGTAGCCGATGCACCCTTTTATAATTTCGCTAACAGTACAAAGTATGGCAATAAATCCCAGCTTCTTCACCATGAACACAACCCATTTAGTTCATTTTCAGTAGACTTTCCAGCACCAACAGTGTCTTCTTATAAGTTATTTGCTTCATTTATTCTCCAGCCACCTACGAAGTTAAACAAGGTAACTTAACTAATCTCAAACTTAGCTTTTAGTGTAAATTATTACATGTAGTTTTTGTTTGGTAAGTAAACGATTACATGTAGTTCATACTTCATACCATATTTAAATCTTCATATAATACCTTATTAACACTTGATTAAATTAGCATGCCAGCCATTACCAAAATTTCAATTTTCAGATGCTACAAACTCTGAAAAATCAATCTGTATGCTGCTGGGTCTTAGATTCTCATAGAAATTGATTTTCTCATAAATCTAAAATTACAAACCAAGTGCCTTTAATGCATTGGACACAGTACATTCCAAACAGATGGAATTCCAACTCTATTTCATACGCCATTATTTGAATGACTTTTGTAACACCCCGGTATTTCTAACATGTAGAGAGACCGGAAATGCACAGATGCGGAAATTCAGAGGACACAGTTCCTGTTAAAGTATTGGACATACAAACTTTTTCCGTAATAAACCCTTAATCGGAAATAGCATTACTTCATAAAAGTAGAAGTTTATCGGTTCCATACCGAATGGATTACAATATCCAAGTCCAAATGCCAAACAGAAACATAAAACGGTTCGTATAACTCATAATCAATACAAGTTTATACAACCAATAGGACAACAAAAGAACAAAGGATAAAATGACTAAGTCTTCAGCACCTCCAATAGTATATCAACTACTCGTGCACAATAGTCTTCCTTTTTCCCTGCTTCTCTGAAAAACAACAAATATGGATAGGGTGAGATAACATCATCTCAGTGAGTCCTACCGTGCCCCCTCACTGACACTCGGTTCAATTCATTAAACCGTTACAATAAAGCTGACATAATAATGCCTTGTTTATAAATCGAATTGCCGACTGTGCAACAACCACTAATCCCGGCAATTCGTGTGTTTAACTTATTTTATTAATCGAAACACCGACTGTGCAACCATTCACTAATCCCGGCGAATCGTGTACTTACTTATTTTATTAATCGAAACGCCGACTGTGCAACCATTCACTAATCCCGGCGAATCGTGTACTTACTTAGCATAAACCGGCTGTGCAACCATTCACTAATCCCGTAACCCGTGAATTGACCACGCCAAAACACATTCAGGGCCTAGGTAAGGGGTCGTCACCACCCTCCCTAGTATGCTACTTGTCGGGTCGTCACCCAACGCGATACATATGACAATACGCATCAAATTCTCGAGAGTTAGATAATTTATATCTTTTCGATCACCAAAGGATCAATCACATAATAATTGGATAAACAATATCCATATCGATCTATAACCCGTTTAGATGAATTCAATAGTTAGACATCCGGCGTTATAATCATACACAATGACATATATAGTTATATATGTTTAGTCAATCCATCATTCGGTGTACCCACACGTATACTAGGGTTTCGGTCTTTTTTTGACCAAATAGGCTTTCGAAACTCTTTTTCAAAATCATGAGTTGAATAAGTTCAAAATAAGGCTTTCAATAAGGCAATTCCTTTTTAAATGCTTGAGAAAGAGATTAGAAAAGGTTCGGAATCAAACGGAGCGACAAAACGAGAAAACGGAAGTCGGTAACAGAACCTCACGCACGGTCCGTGCCCAGGGGCGCACGACCCGTGCGTGATGCACTCCAATTAAAATTTTTCAACCCGAATGGAGCGCACGATCCGTGCCCAAGGGGCGCACGACTCGTGCGTCCCGTTTATTTCCAATTCATCCAACCCGAAGCAGGCGCACGATCCGTGCCCAGGGGCGCACGGTCCGTGCGACCTGTGTCTGTTACCAAAATTTCACATATTTCTCATTTTCGCTCTCCGTTCTCGCCCAATTCGATTTCTAATTTCGATCACCTGAAACTCAGAAAATTTCCAACGATTCCAGATAGTATATAAGTTATTTCATTTCAACGATTTAATCAAAATTCTCATTAAACCGTAAAACACCGTTTTGACTCAAAAACGCTTTTCGGTTCTAAGTCTTTCGAAAACGGAATGATTGCCTTATTATCTGAAACAAACACAGTTTTCAGAATACGCGAAAATGTCCCTAATCCGTGAGTAGAACTCACCCGTTGACGATTTCGCTAGGAGCTTCCACCGAGACCCGGAATGACCGGAAGGTACACACACGAACGAGAACCAAAAGGCACCAACTAGAGCGAAACGGCTACCTCTTCTACTGAATCACTGAAATCGAAACTCAGTCTCGAGTGAATGTTCCTCAAATTCGAAAAGTAGGCTTAGAACTTCCTCCCTAATAGCTTGTACTGAACATGCAAGCAGACAACAACTTAGAACTCCACCATTTTCAATGCTTTGAGCTTCATATTTCGAAAATGGGGTTGAGAGGATGAGTGAGAATCAAGCTCTGAAAATTGTACCAATAGATTGGAAATTGAAAATGGAGTAGAATGGGAGTGAGAGCACTTACATGTATTCAGATTTGTGGTGGATCCCTTCCTTTTCCTTCGCGCCCCTCCTCCTTCTTTTCCCTTTTCTGTTTTCAGTTTTCTAACTTCAGAACTCTTAGAAAGTGATAAAGTGAGGGAGATATGGTTGAAATGGTTCAGACTTGAGGTATTTATATGAAGGGTGCGAATTTACAAGTTTGCCCTTCAGCTTGAAGTGTTCATTTAAATTATGACTAAGCTATAATTGAATGTGAGATAGGATTTCTTTGGACTTTTCCTCGAACAATAATCTCCGGGACACGACTAATTATTCCCACAAATAATTAATCGGTCCTAGGCATCATAATACGAGTCTTTAAAAATTAGGGATGTTACAACTTTCATAAACACTCATCAAATTGCTTTCTCTTTTAATGACTTTTGTCTACATTAATGACATTATGCTATTTTGTTCCTTATAAATTATTATTCAGTATTGATCACACTGTTTGGACAGATACAACAGCAATGGCTCCAAAGAGAAAAAGGAAATTTTTCAACACAAACAATGTGTCTACTCCACAAAACTGCATGGGAGAAAACTTAGCATTCTCAACCCAAATAAACACTTCTAAGAGGGAATCTACTCCAATTCACACACCTTTGAATGATATTTCCAATACTGTGCTAAATCAGTATTCCATAAACACTTCTTCTTCAAATTCAAGACAAGATTTAAATTCACAAATCTACACTCACCCAACACAACATTTGGACACAAAAAGAAAAGCAACAAAAATATTGCAACATTAGGTATCAATTTAATTTCCAAGTTTGATGTGGAAAATCAACCTTACATCACTCCCAACAGAGATATACCATATTCTTCAACACATCCTCCAAATGCCTCGGCTTCCAATCAGAATTATGAATATTATCATCTTGAAGAAGAAGAAGATGATGATGCTGATAATGTTCCATATCAAGGTAACCAAACTGATCAATCTTATACTTCCCCCCTCTCTCTCTCTCTCTCTCTCTCTCTCTCTCTCTCTCTATATATATATATATATATATATATATATATATATATACTAATCTATTTCTATTTATCAACTATTTCTTTTCAAATATATACTAATCCATGTCTATTTATCAACTATTTCTTTTGAAACATCTACAATTAATCACACCATTACTAGAGCTCAATTCTGATGAAGATGTTATTGATACAAACTCAGCATCAATTGAAGAACCAAATCTCAATCAAGGTAACACCATATGTCTTAACTTCGATTCTGTTCATATTCTAAAGATATATCATCGTGATATAAAACAAATGAAAAATAAGGTCTTTCCCAATCATTGCAGAGTACTCTGATATTGGTGATCCAGTTATAGAGTGTCAGTGGTGTTCGGCCTTGATGTGGTACCAAGAAAGAGTTGATAAGTACAGACATTCTGCAATGCCAAGTTACCAGCTATGTTGTGGAAATGGAAAAGTGCAAATACCCCTCATAAAACCTCCACCTGAATACTTGCAACATCTTTTATTTCAATCTGATTCAGAGGCAAGCAAAAACTACCAACAAAACATTAGACTATATAATATGATGTTTGCTTTCACCTCACCTGGAGCAAAACTTGATAACTCTGTCAATAATGGTAGAGGACCACCGAGCATTAGAATTCAAGGTGAAACATGTCGTAGAATTGGCACTTTGTTACCAAAACCCGGTTATATACCAAAGTTTGCACAATTGTATATATATGACACTGAAAATGAAGTTGCTCACGGAATGGAAGGTTTTAGGTAAGCACTAATAATTTTTACTTAAAGTTATCTTTAACCATATATCTTTGTTGAGCATTAGTGACACATGTTTCACAACACTCTTTTATTCTCTCATTTTTTTCAGTAACAACAATAGAAATGTTGATGCGGACATAGTCAGAAACCTCATAACCATGCTGGACAGACATAATTCTCATGCAAAGTCATTCCGGATGGCAAGAGACAGATTGAGAGAAGGAAATGTTCAGTATCTAAAATTGAAGCTGATATCAACCAGAAATACTGATGGGCGAATCTATAATATGCCAAGTGTATCGAAAGTAGCAGCATTAATTGTGGGTGATGTTGATACTGCCACTCCAAGGGATTTCATCCTGGAGACTCAAAATGGTTACCTTCAAAGAATAGATGAATTACACACAAGTTATTTAGGATATCAATATCCTCTACTATTCCCTTATGGTGAAGCTGGATATAAACATGATGTGTCTCACAGAAATATAAGAGGTAATTATTATTAATTTTCTAACATTTAATCTGATTTTCCTTTCAGGTTGCAAATTATGAAGCAGCAAGGGTGCAAATATAGCAAATGCCCAGCCCAACTAATTCAGCTCACAGGCGCCAAAAAACACAGCAGCCCAGCCTTGGCTACCAAAACAGGTTATGCGGCACCCAGGCCCACTTACACTGTAGCAACACGTGGATCTTTTTGACCCGCTCCACTACCCGTAGTATAAAAGGTAAAATCCTAAAATTTTGCCCAGAAAATCAAGACTTCTTCTCTCTCTTTCTTGCTGCGATTCTCTCTTCTTCTCCTCCACCGCAGCTAGGTTTTCCTCCTTTCTTTACTGATCTTCAGTGATTGAAGCTTTGTTTATGCTTCAATCACACTCTAATGGTGACTACACGTGAACTGTAACAAAACCCCTTTGTCTCGTTACTGATTTCACAAGATTTGATGTTCTCTCTTACGAACACTGCAATAGTCACTTGCGAAGGTTTCAAGACTTGACTCCTTCAACGAATCGCACCAGAAACTGCACAAAGGTATGAATCACTTCACTGATCCTTTATTTTCCTTGATTTTGTTTTGATTCAGAAACCCTAGTATCTGAATCTAGATCTTTTTTCAGGAACTGAGGCTTAGGGTTTTGATCGGACACCACCACGAAGGTAACCACGTTATTACTCTTCTGATTTGCCTTTTTATTGTTGATTTCTTTCACAAGAACCCTAACTGGTTCTATGTTTGTTGCTGTATGTACTCCTTATGCACTTGGATGTGCAAGAACCTTCACCACTTGTGAAGATTATCACCACGTACACAAACTGAACTGGTAAATCCTTTCTCTCATGTATTCTCTCTTGTATGTCACTGTTTTCTGCTTTGAGATTGGTGACAAACACTCACTGTTTGTTCTTTACTGCTTGCAAGGTACCCTTACCATGCCACAACCTCACCACACTCAAGCACAGGAATTCAGGAAGGTCATTTCAGAGAATAGGGAAAAGGAACTTGAAGAAAGAAATGTAAAATAACTTGTAAAACTATTTTATTTCAATGTAAAACTGATTCTGTGTATTATTACAATGTATACCTATCTATTTATACAGCTTTCACCGGATCAATAGCTGTTAGATGGGTTTGTGTTAGTTACAAACCCAGTTTGTTGAAAATAACAAACTAGTTAACAAACTGTTAACTGTAAACAGAATTGTAACTACCTTATAACAGTTTTATAGCTGTTATATTTATTCCCAGGGTGTGTTTTTAGGAATTTGCATTAAATTCCACCATCCTCCCTTAATGCAAAACCCTAAAAAAACTTAGTAATAGGAGACATACCTAAGACAGGATAAGCCCCTGTTAACATAGTTTTAAAAAACAGATGATCTAGAACAAGCCTCTGGATAATGACTTTAGAAATTGCATTCTTAGGTTAGAATGCAACCAAACCTAATTCTCTCCTAAGTTTAGTAAATGACTCACCCTTTAGTGCCTTAGTAAAAACATCAGCAAGCTGTTCTTTGGTTGGACAGTAATCTACCACCAAGTTACCTTTAGTAACCTGATCTCTAAGGTAATGGTACCTTGTTTCCATATGTTTCGTCCTTCCATGCCCCATAGGATTCTTAGCAAGACATAAGACAGATTTGTTGTCAATTAGGAGTGTAGGAGATTGAGTAAGTTCCACCTTAAGCTCCTTTAGCAAAGCTTCCAGCCATGCTGCCTGTGTGGCAGCACTGCATGCAGAGACATACTCTGCTTCACAGGAAGAAAGAGCAACTATTTGTTGCTTTTTAGAACTCCATGAAACAGATATGCCTTGAAATTTGAACAAAAATCCTGAAGTGCTCCTTCTATCTACGTGATCTCCACACCAATCACTGTCAGAGTACCCCAGTAGCTTAAACTTTCCTTGATCAGTGCCTTTAGGAAAGAACAAGCCATAATTCAAAGTGCCCTTAATGTACCTAAGGACCCTCTTAGCAGCATTAAGGTGTATCTCCATTGGTTCATTCATGAACCTGCTAATCATCCCAGTAGCAAACAAGATATCAGGCCTGCTGTGGCACAGATATCTTAGTGAACCTACAATCTGCCTGAAAAATGTATGGTCCACTTTAGAGCCTTTTTCACCCTCCTTCTTGCACAGAAACCCTTCTGCTGGATAGAGGGCAGAATTACATTCCGCCATTTCAAATCTGGTGAGTAATTCCTTAGCATATTTAGTTTGATGTAGGATTAGGCCTTCTGGTACCCTTAAGAACTCTAATCCTAGGAAGTAGGATAGTCTTCCCAAGTTTGTCATCTCAAATTCACCCTTCATAGAAGCTTTGAACTTGTTAATCTCCATAGGACAGCAACCTGTTACCAAAAGATCATCAACATATAAGCAAATTAGTAACAAATCAGTATCCATAGTGCCTTTCACATAGACACCAAACTCATTGGTGCATTTTTTGAAACCACTTTCCACAAAAAATGTGTCTATTCTTTTGTTCCAGGCTTTTGGAGTCTGTTTCAGTCCATACAAAGCCTTGTGTAAATGGCATACAAGACTTTCCCTTCCTTTTATCTCAAAGCCAGGTGGCTGTGAGATAAACACAGTCTCTTCCAATGGTCCATTCAAAAAGGCAGACTTAACATCTAAATGATGTAAGTCCCATTTCTTACTGCAGGCCAAGGCAGTGACCAACTTGATGGTCTCATGCCTGGCCACAGGTGAGAACACTTCCTCGTAGTCTATTCCTTACTTTTGTTGGAACCCTCTGGCAACAAGTCTTGCTTTGTGCTTGACTATTTTTCCATTGGGATCCAACTTGAGCTTAAAGACCCATTTAACACTTATTGCCGTCTTTCTTTTAGGCAGAACTGTCACAGTCCAGGTCTTGTTTTTTTCAATAGAGGCCAGCTCCTCTATCATAGCATTTTTCCAGTTTTTATCCTTTAAGGCCTCCTTAAAGTCCACTGGTTCAGTATCAGCCATCATAGCAAAGTGGATGAGGTCACCATGCTCATTCACTTCACTATCTATGGCAATATCATAATCTGCAAGCCTCCTAGGAGGCTGTCTCATCCTTAGTGTTCTAGGCAGGGCCTGAACAGTAGGTTCAGGTTCTGTTTCAGCATTGTCCTCTTCCTCTTATTGAGGATTCTGATCCTCATTAGGTAGAATAGGATCCTCTTCATCAAAACTATCACCAATAGGATTAGGTTCAGTGTCTAAGACCTCTTCTAGGATTGTAGAGTCCACCGAACTCACTAGTTCAGCTTTGTCCCAGTCCGATTGCTTGTCTTCAAGCACAACCACATCCCTAGATATTTCAATATTATCAGTTTTAGGATCTAGCAGCCTATAAGCACCTGTAGGATGATATCCAACAAGGATTAAGGGCCTGCTCTTATTCTCTAACTTCTTTCTCTTACCATCAGGTATATGGCTATATGCAAGTGAGCCAAATACCCTTAGGTGAGAAACCTTAGGCTTGTCACCACACCAGACATATTCTGGTACTTTGTCTTCCAAACCTTTAGTAGAGCACCTATTTAGGATATAGACAGCTGTATGGACAGCTTCTGCCCATAGCCTTTTAGGTAGCCCCTTTGACTTGATCATGCTCCTAGCCATATCAAGTATTGTCCTATTCCTCCTTTCAGCAATACCATTATGCCGAGGAGTACAGGGTGATGTAACTTCCTGTATTATTCCTTGAGTGGTGCAGTATTCCTCAAACTCTTTTGAGGTGTACTCACCACCACCATCAGTCCTTAAGACCTTAAGTTTCTTACCACTTTGAGTTTCCGCCATTGCCTTAAACTTCTTAAAAACACCATAGGCTTCTCCTTTAGTCTTAAGTAGATATAACCAGATTTTCCTTGAAAATTCATCTACAAAAGTCATAAAGTATTTATTTCCCCTAATAGAGGGTATATCAAGTGGTCCACATAGGTCAGAATATACAACATGCAAAATATCCTTAGAAAAATGTTTCATTTCCTTATTAAACTTGTTTCTAGGTTGCTTACCCACTAGGCAAGTAGTACATGTCTCTTTGGTAACTTCAATTTTAGGTAATCCCTCTACTAACTCTTTAGTACTTAGATTAATTAGGCCTTTGAAGTTTAAATGCCCAAACCTTTTATGCCATAACATACCTTCAAAACTAGCTATGGCACTTAGACAATCTGTCTCTGTGATACTAATGCTGGTTTTGAAGGTTCTATTAGTGGCTAAAGGTGTTGTTAAAACTAGTTTGTCTTTAACATCATACAACTTTAGTTTTAGATCCTTCATTACTACTGAAAAACCCTTTTCTATAAGCTGTCCTAGGCTTATAAGGTTACAGCTGATCCCAGGAACATAGAAAACATCTTTTATCAAAATTACTTGTCCATTTTCTTTTGTAAATCTTATGTTTCCTATTCCTTCAGCTGTTATAGCCTTATTGGTAGCACATTTTATAGTGGTTTTTCTACTAAAATCAAAGTCAACTAACCACTCTTTGTTTCCAGTCATGTGATTAGAACACCCTGAATCCAGATACCAAATTTCAGTGATGGTTTTACCATCACTTGTAGTAACGAACAGGACTACACAGTCACTGTTTTCCTTTAAGTCTAGGTTAGTTACAACAAAATCCTCCCCAGGTTCTGTTTCTCCTAACTCTTCAGTTATCATACTAAAGCCTACATGCTCAGATTCTGATTCAGAATATTCTTTAGCCATATTGGCTTCAGTTTCAGTTTCCTTAGGCTTAGAATTATTTCTAATAGGACATTCAGTGGCATAATGCCCGTATTTATCACATCTATAGCATTGTACCTTAGATTTGTCCTTCTTTTTACTAGAATCAAAATTCTTCGTAGTGGAGTCACCCTTACCACTAGACTTACCTGACTTACACTTAGACCAATTACCTTTGCTTGATTGGTTGTTGTTGTTGTTGTTGTTGCTGCCCTTAGTCCATTTCTTTGGTTTGGCAGCAAACATAGCTTGATCTTCTTCACCCTCACCATTCAAGAGATTCATCCTAATCTCTTTGGCTTCAAGCCTACTTTGGAGATCTTCAACTTTAAGATCTTCGGGCTTGATGGTGTCTTCAATGCTGTTCACAATAAAACCAAATTTTCTTGTTAAAGACCTAAGAATTTTCTTACACACAGTTTGTTCAGTTAATGTTTCTCCATTGAGGCTCATTGCATTAGTGATTTTCTTTAGTCTCCCAAAGAAATCAATAATAATTCCACCATCCTGCATGTTTAGATTTTCATATTGCTTTCTCAATGATTGCAGATTCTCCTCCTTGACAGGTGCAGCACCATTATAGTATTTGTCAAGGAGATCCCAAACAGTTTTAGAGACTTTGATGCCTCTAATTCTGTCAAAATTACTCTCATCACACCTTTGGTGTACGAGATAGATTGCTTTCCAATCTTTCTTAGTGTTTTTCTTATGTTCAGCCTTTTGTTCAGGGGTTGGGTTCCGAGCTAGTGCTGGAACCCCTTCTTGAACAATATCTAAAACATCATGGAAGCCAAAGATTGCTTCAATTTGCAAACTCCACCTGTCCCAATTTTTCCCATTTAGCTTGGGAATTTGGGTGGATAAACCTGCACTTGACATACTGTTTTGAGACCATGATTAGCACCTTCTAATACCTGTTTCAAAACACTTAAACTGTCAAAAACACACACACACAACCTGCTTGCTGTGTGCTTAGTAAAATCAGTAAAGAACTTTAAAGAAAGATAAAGAACTAGAGTTTAGAAATGTCCCTAGATTGTTACCATGCTCAATGATACCATATTAATTTTCTAACATTTAATCTGATTTTCCTTTCAGGTTGCAAATTATGAAGCAGCAAGGGTGCAAATAGCAAATGCCCAGCCCAACTAATTCAGCCCAGAGGCGCCAAAAAAACACAGCAGGCCAGCCTTGGCTACCAAAACGGGTTATGCGGCACCCAGACCCACTTACACTGTAGCAACACGCAGATCCTTTTGACCCGCTCCACTACCCGTAGTATAAAAGGTAAAACCCTAAAATTTCGCCCAGAAAATCAAGACTTCTCTCTCTCTTTCTTGCTGCGATTCTCTCTTCTTCTCCTCCACCGCAGCTAGGTTTTCCTCCTTTCTTTACTGATCTTCAGTGATTGAAGCTTCGTTTATGCTTCAATCACACTCTAATGGTGACTACACGTGAACTGTAACAAAACCCCTTTGTCTTGTTACTGATTTCACAATATTTGATGTTCTCTCTTACGAACGCTGGAATAGTCACTTGCGAAGGTTTCAAGACTTGGCTCCTTCAACGAATCGCACCAAAAACTGCACAAAGGTATGAATCACTTCACTGATCCTTTATTTCCTTTGATTTTGTTTTGATTCAGAAACCCTAGTATCTGAATCTATATCTTTTTTCAGGAATTGAGGCTTAGGGTTTTGATCGGACACCACCACGAAGGTAACCACGTTGTTACTCTTCTGATTTGCCTTTTTATTGTTGATTTCTTTCACAAGAACCCTAACTGGTTCTATGTTTGTTGCTGTATGTACTCCTTATGCACTTGGATGTGCAAGAACCTTCACCACTTGTGAAGATTATCACCACGTACACAAACTGAACAGGTAAATCCTTTCTCTCATGTATTCTCTCTTGTATTTCACTGTTTTCTGCTTTGAGATTAATGACAAACACTCACTGTTTGTTCTTTACTGCTTGCAAGGTACCATTACCATGCCACAGTCTCACCACACTCAAGCACGGGAATTCAGGAAGGTAATCTCAAAGAACAGGGAAGAGGAACTTGAAGAAATAAATGTAAAATAACTTGTAAAACTGATTCTGTGTATTATTACAATGTATACCTATCTATTTATACAGCTTTCACTGGATCAATAGCTGTTAGATGGGTTTGTGTTAGTTACAAACCCAGTTTGTTGAAAATAACAAACTAGTTAACAAACTGTTAACTGTAAACAGAATTGTAACTACCTTATAACAATTTTATAGCTGTTATATTTATTCCAGGGTGTTTTTAGGAATTTGCATTAAATTCCAGCAATTATACTGCAAAGAGAAATAGACTTACTATAAGAGAGTGGTTTTCATTTAGAATACAAAACAGAGTTCAAGAAGCACAAACTATTTTGAGGTCTAGGAGACTGTTCCAACAATTTCTGGTGGATGGTTACAGTATGCTTGAGTCGGAGAGGTTAAAATATATCAGGAGAAATCAATCCAAACTCAGAGTTGATAAATATAAAAGTTTGAATAATTCACAGCATCAAAATGGCCAAGGTTCTAATCAAGGAAAAAGGGTAGTATTGCCTTCAAGTTTTGTCGGAAGTCGCAGGTACATGGACCAACTCTACTTTGATGGAATGGCAATTTGTGGAAACGTAGGTTTCCCCGATCTATTTATTACCTTTACATGTAATCCAAATTGGCCGGAAATACAAAGGTTAGTTCAACCAATGAACTTGAACATATCAAGGGTTTTCAAAATAAAATTGGATGAATTAATGGCTGATTTGACAAAAAGACATATTCTAGGAAGAGTACTTGCATGTAAGTATAACATTCAATTCTTCTATTTTGTGATTACTTTAATTGAGTCAAGTCAAATATTTCTATTAAACAATATTTGAGTAACCTTTGTATTTTCATCGCTTGCAGACATGTACACAATTGAATTTCAAAAAAGAGGACTACCACATGCACATATTCTTATCTTTTTACATCCATATAGCAAGTATCATAAGCCTGATGATATTGACAAGATCATTTCAGATGAGGTCCCAAGTCCACATCATCATAAAGAGCTCTACAACTTGGTTAAAACACACATCATACATGGTCCCTGTGGTTGTGCTTTTCCATCTTCACCATGCATGAAAGGTACTGATAAATGTTCCAAAATTTTCCCAAAGTGTTACCAAAATTCTACAATTGTTGATCAAGAAGGATATGCTGTTTATAGAAGAAGGGATAATGGTCACACAGTTATCAAAAATGGTGTTCATCTAGATAGTCGTCATGTGGTGCCTTACAATCCCGTGTTGTTATTGAAGTACCACGCTTGTCGTGACCGGGATCTCGACGTGGACGGCCCAAAAATGATTAATTTTAGGAGTCGCCACCCAATTTATTTAATAGGAAAAATTGAGAAAAACCTAACTAGAAGTTATTGGTCTGCGTAAAACTGAGTTGAATTCGGGAGTCGATTATGCATAGGGAAGGGCAAAAATTTAATTCCACTACACCCCTAATACATCTGTCCTAAGACAGTTACCCTAAATCTGATTGTGCAAGTATTAATAAGTCATTTTGTTTACCCAAAATTAAGTAAAGAAGAATTATTTAGAAAAATAGGGACCGATTTAAGAAAATTTAATTTTGACTTGACGGGGAAGCCCCGCTCCTACGTATCCTCAGGTGCAATGAGGAACTCAAAAGTCACGTAGTTCTTCCTGAAAAATTTTGTTGGTTGGTATTTTTTAATATAGGGGTTTTAGGATTATTGAGCTGTACAGCTCATCCATCCTAGAACGCTGACTAACCCGTCTGTACAGTCGACTTAGTCCCCTATTTTATAAAAATGGAGTTTTTGGAGTTTTGGAAAATGATTTGATGTGTGTTGGTTTGATTTTATATTTTGAAGGGGTTTAAAATCAAAGCCGTACAGCTAAAGTCTCTTAAACCGGGATTGACAAGATGTACATCTCAACCAAACTCATTTCATTTACGACCAATAAAAGAGTGTCCCCAATTTAATAAATAAAACCGCAAAAAAACAAAATATCAAGATAAATATTTAAATGACAAAACAAGAGTGATAAAAGGGAGTGAGGGGCGTGTGGCTTTAGAAGTGATCTGAGGGATCAAGACTTATTTTAAAAAAAAAAAAACATTGTAACTAAATGAAAAAAAAATGTGAAAGAAAAAAAATAGTAAATGAAATAAAATAAAAAGAAGGACAAAAGGTGATAGTGACATGAGAGAGGGTGGGTAGTCGTTGGCTTTCTTAGCCCTGTGGGTAGCTGTACCAATTCTCTATCCTTTGATACACATTATAATATAATAATAAAATGGAACTAATTAAAAATCTAGAAGAAAAAGAGTACACCAACAGAACCCTTTCCCATTTCTTCTTCATCTGCGCTTCAGCCCTTCCTTTGAGAGAAGGAGAGATCTTCAGCGAAAAAAAAGAAGAGAGAGAGAGACGAAAGAGACGGAGGGTGAGATCGAAACTGGAAGGGGTAAGGTGGTGTGGTGATTCAAGGCGGAGGTCGTGGTGGTTCACGGCGGAGACCGTGGTGGTCATCACCGATGACAGTGGCCGTGGTTCGCGAAGGTGAGGAGGAGTAGTGGTTGTTGTGAGAGAGGGAGTGGTGGTTGGCCGTGAGACTGACGGTGGGAGGTGGTTTGTGGTGGAGAGTTTGGTGAGTTTTGGTGGCTGTTTGGTGGTGGAGGAAAGGGGACGGTTTTGGTGGTAGTTGTTGGTGGTTTCGGTGTGTGATGGTGGTGGTCGGCCGTGAGTTTGTGGTGGCTGTGGGTGGAGGTTTTGGTTGTGCTCTCTCCCTTTTGATTTTCGTTTTTTTTCTCTCCTTCTTTCTAGTTACTGCCTCCCCCCCCTATTCGAATCTGCTCCTCTCAATATATATGCCCTTTAATTTTTGTTTCCTTACTATTGACTTATGAGTTCTTGAAATGTCCCTCTCTCCTTCTCCAATTATGATTCTGCATCTTCTGCTTTTTCTGATTCTCACTGATTTCTGCCCAATTTCTGTTAAGAGCAAATGGTGCAGCAACTTCTTTGGTGAAAAAGAAATAGAACTGATAAAAGAGACTATGGCTTTTAGCCAAAATAGATGTTGTATTTTTTTTTATATTTTTTTTGTAATTTTCGTTTTCTATTTTTTTTTACTTTTATAGTGTAAAAAAAAGATTAATAATAATAATAATATTTAATTCTAAAACAGATTTTTTTTAAAGTTTTTTTTTCTTAAAAAAAAAGTTTTACTAATGATAATAATATTGATAAACAGCAAAAATCAACAATAAGCCCCGCACGACACGCAAAATCAGTTAAAATCATAAAAGTGCATAAAAACGATCCTTTTTTGGAATTTTCACGAAAAAAAGAAAATACCGGTTAAAATAGGGTGTTTACAGTTGCCCCTCTGTAATTACTTTCTTACGAGATAATACATAAAACTATGTTTTGTCGTATTATCAACGTAAGGAATAAGTACAGATACGAACCTCAATTTTAACCGGTGAAATATGCGTAAAACTAGGTAGCGCGAAATTAAAGACAATGCCAGGGCGAGACCGATAGGATTAAAAGAAAAATAGTGCCAGAGCTGAATCGGTAGCACGAAATTTAAAAGACATTGCTAGGGCTGAACCGATAGCATAAAAAGCTAGTGCCAGAGCTGAATCGGTAGCACGAAATTTAGAAACAAATGTCAGGGCTGTACCGATAGCATGGAAAGAAAGACAATGCCAGGGCGTAACCGATAGCATGAAAATTAAAATATGCGATGCCAGGGCGGAACCGATAGCGTGCAGTGCCAGCACGTAACCGATAGCACAAAACTTAAAAATGCGATGCCAGGGCGTAACCGATAGCATGCAGTGCCAGGGCGAGACCGATAGCACAAAACTTAGAAATGCGATGCCAGGGTGTAACCGATGGCATGCAGTGCCAGGGCGAGACCGATAGCACAAAACTTAAAGATGCGATGCCAGGGCGGAACCGATAGCATGCAGTGCCAGGGCGAGACCGATAGCACAAAACTTAAAAATGCGATGCCAGGGCGTAACCGATAGCATGCAGTGCCAGGGCGAGACCGATAGCACAAAACTTAAAGATGCGATGCCAGGGCAGAACCGATAGCATGCAGTGCCAGGGCGAGACCGATAGCACAAAACTTAAAAATGCGATGCCAGGGCGTAACCGATAGCATGCAGTGCCAGGGCGAGACCGATAGCACAAAACTTAGAAATGCGATGCCAGGGCGTAACGGATAGCATGCAGTGCCAGGGCGAGACCGATAACACAAAACTTAAAGATGCGATGCCAGGGCGGAACCGATAGCATGCAGTGCCAGAGCGAGACCGATAGCACAAAACTTAAAAATGCGATGCCAGGGCGTAACCGATAGCATGCAGTGCCAGGGCGAGACCGATAGCACAAACCTTAGAAATGCGATGCCAGAGCATAGCCGATAGCATGCAGTGCCAGGGCGTAACCGATAGCACAAAAATAAAATGGCGGTACCAGGGTTGAACCGTAGTACAAAATCAAAATGACTAGTGCCAGGGCTAAACCGTAGCATGGAAGGGAAATTAAATGCAATGCATGCCTTGCTTTGAATGACTCTATTTTTTATTATTATTACTTTATTCACGTAGAGACTGGATAAACACATGCTTCTTGCATGGTTTGATATGAATTGTATGCATGTTATGACATGAAATGTATGCGTGCTATGACATGAAATGCATGAGCATAGAGATGGACATGTTCTAAAGGTTATATTTGCTGAGAATACATTTTCGTGCATGTTTTATTTGAAACCAATCAAGTTTGTCCTCGGTTGGAAACTTATCATTATCTTTGTCTTGCCAGCTCTCTTTTCTTTTACGATCCCCATCCTGCAAAGCATGACACGTTCCAGTTTGACCCTTTCTCACAGATTGTCGTTAGCGCTCTAAATCATATCAATGATTCCAAGTTGACTATTTTTGAAGCATTACCTAATGAGTATGCATAGATTCACAGGCATTAACAAGCTGGGTCTTTTTTTTTATGTTTCTGGATTGTTTGTTTTGGGGTTTTGAAGGTTTGGAAGTGAATGTTGTTTACAAAGTGAAAGAAATGGGGAAGACGAAGAGAAACTGAGATGGTTGGGAAAAGGGATTAGGCTTGCCTCGAGGTTAATCTTATTGAGCATTTCTATTTACTTGAGGCAACTTACTTGGTAGAAATTGGTAAGATGTTTTACACAAAAGGGATGACTACTTGGTGTAAGCAACCAAAGTTGGACTTATGAAGGGTTTTGCAAAAGACTTTCCCTTATGTGGCAAATGATGTTCTCAAAGAGGAAATAACACTGATGTTAGAAAGTAGAGTTTGATTCACAAAAGGGTTATTGCAAAAATTTTGCCCCGGTATTGGTAAAAAGCTTTGCCCTAAGAAGAGACTACACAGGTGTGGAAAACATAGTTTGAATGGTGTAAGGTCTTGCAACATTTCTGCCCCAGTTTACTGAAAATACATTGCCCCGAGAGAAGATTACGCTAGTGTAACAAGCGAAGTTGGACTCATTAAAGGGCTGTACAAAACTTTTGCCCCAAAATTGGCGTACGGTATTGCCCCTGGGATGAGACTATACTATCATAGCACACAAAGTTTGACCCATGAACGTCTTGCCAAATGCTTGCCCCAGTGTTGGTGAAAGGCATTGTCCTGAGAGAAGACTAAACTGGTATAGCAAGAAGTGTTCAATTAATGAAGGGTTGAGCATAAATTTTATTGGTTCAGAGTGGGACTTCTTGAGACTCCCAAGGTTACCTCAAACCACAAAAATTGCCCCAATGTGTCATTCTGTTAGACTCGAAAGGAAGAGATTACGCTAGTGAATGAACATGTCAAACATAAACTTCTCAAATGTAGCCTGGTTCCCCTTTTCTGCCCTAATTTTTGCCTAGACTACCCTTGCAAGTTTTCAGTCTTGCGGGCTTCGATTCAATTTTTTTTTTAAAGACCCTAACTTTTGCCTAGACCGCCCTTTCGGGTTTTCGATCTAGCGGGTCTCATTCCTTTTTTCACTTTCTTATTGTTCATTTTTTTTAGAGCAAAGAATAGTTAAAAGAAAATAAATGATTTATCTCAAAATTAACATTATGAAAATGAAAACAATCATTCATCGATTAGAGTGGATTTTTAGAGGCTTGTAATGTGGCTATGGGTTATAAGGTTAAGAAAAATGGGGTTAGAAGGCTCAAGAACCTCTTTCATGGGTTATGGGTTAGGACGAAAAGGGTTAGAAGGCTCAAGAACCTCTTTCATGGGTTATGGGTTAAGAGAAAAAAAGGATTTGGAGGCTCAAAAAATGATTTATGGGTTAAAAGGATCAATGATCTTTAGTGCATTCAATTTCCTATGGGGCTCCGAAACATCCCATTTTTCTTGTCAAACCCATCCGTTCTCCTTCTTACATGATTTTGATTTTTTTCGCTTCTCTACTCTTTCGCCCTTTTTTTTCTTCTCATTTTTCACTTCTTTCTAATTTGGCATAGTTGATTTCATCCTTCACCTCTTCTTCATTTATGACTCTCATTCTCTTTCTTTTATGCCCTAATTTTTGCCAAGACTGCCTATACAAGTTTTCAGTCTTGCGAGCTTCATTTTTCCTTTTATCTCATTGTACCTTTGGAAATCTAAATGCACTAAATTTCATTGAGGGTCGATCATCGTCCGGGGTTTAATGAAAGGAAATTACAGGCTCAAAGGGGGGCAGTAAGGGTTCGTTTTTGGGATAGAGAAAAATGGCCACTCTTCATTTGAAGTCATGATTCCACAATTTTCAAAAATTAATTTTGAAACAACATTAGCGTATGACTAACATTATTCTCTTAAAAAAAATTCTTTTGCTCTCTTTTTCTTTGACTTTTTTATCTTCTTTTTTTTTTTTGCCTTTTTTTTGGGGAATTGGACCCTTAAAAACTGACATCCATTCACTAGCTTATCCTTGAATGACACACATACAAAAGGGCTTTGAGAATTATAGCTTGAGGCAACCGCTGAACTGGGGACCAAATCTTAAAGGGATAACGGGGTGTAAAGAATTGGACAGAGCTTTTAAGTCCATGCAAATCCATTAATATAAAGCTTCGACAAAGCCAACTTGTCTTTACACAACATGATTACAAAGCGCTAATGACAATCATATATTTCTTTGCTTTGAGCTTTTAGTTCAAGAACTAATTCGCAACCTTATGTCTCCCTTCCCTTTTTGAATGCCCCGTGAAATCTTCCCACTCAGTACACTTCCTTACGCCTCTTTCCAACAAGTCTCAAAAGAATGATCTGATTCCACGAGTCAAAGCTTGATTGGTATCCACCTTGATGCAAGCACACAAAATTCAACTTTCTCTTGAAAAAAAAATGTGGATGGACACTCAATGACTTTTAAAATTCTTTATTTCAAGAAAGATTATGACAAATGAAAATGTGTCTAAGAAAAAAAAATGATACTATGGAGTGCATGGATATGTTTCATGTATGCAAACATACATCCTATGATGCAATATGCGTTGTTTTGTGATTTTTTTATTGTTCTTATGTAAGAAATGCAATGCAATTCTATTTACGCGTTTAAGTGTGTACACCATGCAACAATTTTTTTTTATGTATAGACAAAGAAAAATGGAGAATTCTTATGATGTTATGCTATAAAAGTGCATGAACTTAGAGATATCATGCAGATGTTTATCCTACGATGCCACATTCAATGCGTTTTCCGTAAGAGATACCATGCAAGTTTATTTTTTATTCATGTGAATATATGCAAAGATTTTTTTTTAGAATGAAACATGACCTTTTAAGAAGGAGTAGACTTAGGCAGAATTCAATTACAATAAATCTTTCAAGTTGTTTAAGTAATGAATTTTTACAACTTTAAAATATTTTCTTCATTTTACATTTTTGATCGTTACAAAATACATTTTCTCAGTCATAAAATTATGATAACATGTAACTTTTTCCCATTGAATCAAATACAAAATATAGGGTAATTATTCTGATAATGTGTAACGTTTTACCGTAAAAAAAATTAAATGAAATTACAGATGAACAAACACAAATTTTTGAAAAAATCATGAATGCAGTAAACAGAAACATTGGTGGAGTAGTCTTTCTGTATGGATATGGTGGAACAGGGAAAACTTTCATGTGGAACACTATTGCAGCTGCATTGCATTCGATTGGTCATATTGTATTGTTGGTTGCATCAAGTGGCATTGCATCTTTATTGTTGCCTGGGGAAAAACAACTCACTCTAGATTTAAAATCCCAGTGCCTGCATTCGAGAACTCAACGTGTAACATACATCAAGGGAGTGAGCTTGCAGAGCTATTGAAACAAACCAAGGTAATCATTTGGGACGAAGCACCAATGACAAGCAAATATTGTTTTGAAGCACTTGATAAAACTCTAAGGGACATCATGGGTGATCAACACGGTGAATCATTGATATTTGGTGGAAAAACAATGATATTTGGAGGAGATTTTAGACAAATATTGCCTGTTATCCCTCAAGGAACTTGATCTCACATTGTACATGCTATATAAATGCATCATACATTTGGGATCATTGCCAAGTTCTGACACTAACAAAGAACATGAGGTTACAAACTGGATCACTTAATGACAATGGTGAAGAACTTAGAAAATTTAGCAAATGGATATTAGATGTAGGTGATGGAAAAATCAGTGAACCAAATGATGGTTATGCAGATATAGATATACCAGAAGAACTTTTGATTACAAATTATTCTGATCCCATTGAGGCTATAGTCACAGCGACATATCCAAATATGAAGGATCAATACAAGAATGAGAACTTCTTGAAGACAAGGGCAATTCTAGCTTCCACAATTGAGATTGTCGATGAAATTAATGAATATGTTTTGAAGTGCATTCCAGGTATAAATACCAATTCCAATACTTTAATTATGCTTATTGTTGGTATGATTCATTCTTTCTTTTTTTTTAAAAAAAATAGTTACATCATATATATTTTGCATGTATAGGTGGGGAGAGAGAATACTTAAGTTCTGATTCTGTTGACAAATCAGATATTTATGAAGCTGAAGCATCGCATGTGTTGACACCAGAATTTTTAAATACTTTAAGAACTTCTGTTCTTCCAAATCATAGAATTAAGCTTAAAGTTGGTACTCCTATAATGCTTTTGAGAAATATTGATCAATCTGAGGGGTTATGCAATGGTACAAGTCTGATGGTTACAAGACTTGCTAACCATGTCATTGAAGCTAAGATCATGACTGGGAACAACATTGAAAACATTAGATATATTCCAAGAATGACAATGTCTCCTTCTCAATCACCTTGGCCATTCAAGTTAAATAGAAGGCAATTTCCAATAATTGTCTCATATGCTATGACCATAAACAAATCACAAGGCCAATCATTAGCAAGTGTTGGATTATACTTGCCTATATCAGTATTTAGTCATGGCCAATTATATGTTGCGCTTTCAAGAGTCCAAAGCAAGCAAAGATTGAAAGTACTTATTCATGATGGAAACAAAAAACCACTCAACTCAACTACAAATGTGGTTTTCAAGGAAGTTTTTCAGAATCTCTAACCATGGTATGTAAAAACAAATCGGTTATTTCGCTGGAATATATAAACGATTTACCTTACAAAATTTTTCCTAACTATCATATGATTTTTTAATATGACAACAATCCAACCAATTCCAATACCAATAATCCAACCAATTCAAGGATCCAAAGAAAAGACAACAATCCAACCAATTCCAATACCAATACCATACTTATTTGGACAATGCCGGATAATTTGGGTTTCAAATTCAACTTTTTTAATATCTAATCTTCTATTTTGTGGTTAGCTTTATGGACAAACTTACATTATGTTAACCAAATGTCTTTTCCAGCTTACTGTTTTGACTATATATTCCAATCTCTAATGTTGTTTCATTATAGATGACTATATATTTTGCTTTTGATGATTCAATTATTCGTGCCTACCAATGTCATAGAAGTAGGTTCACTTATACCGTTCCATTATAACATCATATGGAATATATTATTTCTAAATCTGATTTAAATTTCATTGAATGGAGCTTTTACCGCACCTTCTACTTTTCATCTATAACAATCATTTCAATTTTAAACAAAAAAAAAATTCACAAAATATTTCTTCACACTAAATACATGCATTTTCTGTTAATTATAAAAAAAACACCGCAGGACCGTGCGTATGCACGGGTATCCTGCTAGTTTATATTAAATGCAGGACCCTGCAGTTGTTTTTAACTGCAGGGGATCACGATCCTTGATAGCCGCCCTCTGAAAACTTTACTCTTCAAAGAGGCTTTAGAAAAAAATGATCGCATATCACCTTTCTAATGTTATTTTCTGTGGTGAGATTTTTTTGGGACCTTTTCTTATAGATCCTACAAGACATCCAAGTTGCTACGGAAGCACCCATTATCAATCACTTTTTTTTTAAAGAATTGACAACTTAATTTTCGATAGATCTTTCAAACAAGATGTAAACAATTGATAACTTAATAAAAGTTGTTTTTATTTTCTATCAATATTAGGACAAAAAATAAAAATAAAAAATGAGGCAAAAACAAGAACACACAAATTGCGGAATAACTGCACAGTGCTGTCAGCACCTGTTGCTACAGCACTGTCAAGACAGGATATATGAAAACTAAGAAAACAGTTAAAGAAAGAGATAAAGGATACAGAAAATGAACACCCAAGATGGTAACCCAGTTCGGGGTTAATTCTCCTACTCTAGGGGACAGAATCCGACTTGAAGACTTCACTATATGATCACAAGTTACACCACAAGATACATCCACAGCACTAGGCAATGCTGTCCAGGAATCCCAATCTCCCAGGTGTTTCCCCACTCACTGATCACTCTAATCTTCACTCCAAGTGTTTCCCAATGTTTCTGAAATGTGATAACGATCTATTGATCCTATGATCTCCACACATAAAACCTCCTAAGGTGGAGCTTTATATAATAGCTCATTACTACCCCAAACTCATACAAGTTTGTTACATCAGTTATAACTAACTAACTAATTCTAACTAACCCAAACAGAAACAGTTACAACAGCATTAACTGAAATAACTGTCATAACAGAAACAATAACAGATCCACACAGTGATGCTGCAGGCGATGCTAACAGCACCTGATAAGGCCCAGGCAGAATGCATATGATGCTGTAGCACCATAACCCAACAATTCTCCACCTTGGTGCAAAGCATCCCTTCATAACAATGTCTTCAAGTCAGGATTCCTTCATGTCCAAAATCATCAATCAACATCTATATTGAGCAAATCCAAGCAGTGTTTGAACTTGCCAACTGTGACAGGTTTAGTGAGCATGTCAGCAGGGTTTTCATCTGTGTGAACCTTCTGAATTTCCACTTCTCCACTGTCCACCATGTCTTTGATGAAGTGCAGTCGTATGTCAATATGTTTGGTCTTTTCATGGTACATTTGGTTCTTGCATAAGTGAATAGCACTTTGACTATCACTATGCACACAAACAGACTCTTGTTTCAAGCCTAACTCATTCACCAAATTCTGTAACCATATAGCTTCCTTCACAGCATCAGTTAAGGCAATAAATTCAGCCTCTGTGGTTGAGAGAGCCACAATGTGCTACAATGATGCCTTCCAACTGATGGTGTTCCCAAACAATGTGAAGACATACCCTGAGATAAACCTCCTTTTGTCTAAATCTCCTGCATAATCTGAGTCTGCATACCCTTCCACTGGATGATCAGTATCCTTGCCTCCGGTATACACTAACCCATGGGATTGAGTCCCTTTCAAGTACCTAAGAACCCATTTAATAGCCTGCCAATGTTCCCTTCCAGGATTTCCCATGAATCTGCTAGTGATGCTGACAACATGAGAAATATCAGGCCTATAACATACCATAGCATACATTATGCTACCTATGAGCATAAGGCACTTGATTCATTTCAGTCTTCTCCTCTTGAGTAACTGGACATTGAGCTGATGAAACTCTAAAGTGTTGAGCTAATGGAACACTAGTAGACTTAGCATCACTCATGTTGAACCTCTTTACCACTTTTCCAAGATAATCCCTTTGAGACATCCAATTTGTTCTTCTCCCTGCACCTTCTAATCTCCATTCCCAGTATCTTCCTTGCAGCTCCTAGATCCTTCATCTCAAATTGCTTCTTTAGCAATTTCTCCAAAGAATCAATCTGCAACATGCTTTTGCAGGCTAGAAGCATGTCATCAACATAGAGTAATAGATACACATAGAGATCACTTGATATATTCTTATAATAAACACAACAATCAGATCGGCATTTCTGAAAATTGTGCTTTATCATAAAAGAATCAAACTTAAGATACCATTGCCTTGGCGATTGCTTAAGGCCATAAAGAGACTTCTTCAAGTGACACACCCAATTTTCCTTTCCTTCAACTTCAAAACCAGTAGGTTGCTGCATGTAAATGGTTTCATGAAGATCTCCATGTAGGAAAGCTGTCTTCACATCCATTTGCTCCAATTCCATATTGTAATGAGCAACCATGGATAATAAGACCCTAATAGATGAGTGCTTTACAACCAGAGAGAATATTTCATCATAATCTATTCCCCCCTTTGATTGAACCCTTTAGCAACTAATCTTGCTTTAAATCTAGTTGGTTCAACCCCAGGAATTCCTTCATTCCTCTTAAAGATCCATTTACTTCCAATGATCTTTGTCTTCTCAGGTCTTGCAACCAAAGACCAAGTGCTATTCTTTTCCAGAGAAGCTAGTTTCTCTGTCATGGCCAACATCCAACTTTGTCTATCCTTGCTGCTAATTGCTTCAGCAAATGTCTTTGGCTCCTCATTTATTATGTCTTCAGCTGTGTTGAAAGCATAGCTAAACATATCTGCAGAAAACCCATATCTTGTAGGTGGTCTAATGTTCCTTGTATCTCCGTCCCTTGCTAGAAGATAGTCATCCTCTTTAGTGTGCTCATTATCAACAAGGTCTGCTTCCTCATTGCTTTGATCAGTGTCTTGTTCTGCTGGTTGAGTTTGATGATTGTCTTGGTCACTGTGCTCCACCTCAAAATCAAAATTATCAAGCTCTTTTTGATCAGTAGCTTGATCTTCAGCACTCCTAGATGACTTGTAAAATTCTGTTTCATTGAATTTTACATCTCTGCTAATGATGCATCTTTTGCTCTTTATGCATCATACCTTGTAGCCTTTGACACCTTCAGGATAACCTACAAAATAACATTTTCTTGCCCTTGGAACCAACTTGCCCTTGGAACCAACTTGCCCTCATTAACATGATAATAGACAATACATCCAAAAACTTTCAAGTGTGAATAGCTAGTTATCTTGCATGCCATTCCACACTTCTTGAGGAGTTTTTAGATTTATTGTTGTTGAATGACTCATGTTAATGAGATAGCATGCTGTGTGGGCAGCTTCTGCCCAAAACTTTACCTGCATACCAGAGTTAGATAACATACACTTCATTCTTTCCAAAATAGTCCTATTCATCCTTTCAGCTAGGCCATTTTGTTGAGGGGTATTCCTAACAGTTTTATGCCTAATTATGCCATGATCTTTACAATAGCTAGTGAATTTCTCACTACAAAATTCTAAGCCATTATCAGTTCTTAAAGTTTTAATTTTCCTTTCAGTTTTTGTTTCTATCATGATTTTCCATTCCTTAAAAGCTCTAAAAGCTTCATCTTTACTTTTAAGAAAATAAATCCAAACCTTCCTACTGAAATCATCTAAGAAAGTAATAAAATACTTATTACCTCCATGTGAAGTCACCCTTGCTGGTCCCCATAGATCACTATGGACATAGTCAAGAATTCCCTTTGTGGAATGATTGGCCTTGGAGAACTTCACCCTATGCATTTTCCCTAGAACACAATGTTCACAGAAAGGTAAATCTCCAACCTTGTCCTCACCAAGGACTCCCTTTGTGCCAAGAATTTGCATTCCCCTTTGACTAACATGACCAAGCCTTTGGTGCCATAGCACTGTTGTGCTGCAGCACTCTGATGCTATATCAGCACTTCCCGTGACAGCACTACCTTTCAGAATGTAGATTCCATGTTTCCTGTAACCCTCCATCACGACTGTCGACCCTTTCATGACCTTGAGGATACCATCATGAGACTCAAAAGAACACCCATTTTCTTCTAGCATTCCCAGAGATATTAAATTCCTCTTTAGATTAGGAACATATCTCACCCATGTTAGAACCCTTTGTGTTCCATCTTCCAATCTCAACATTATGGAACCAATTCCCATTACCTTGCATGTTGTATTGTTACCCATAATGACACTCCCAGCATCAACCTCCTTAAGACTAATGAACCATTCTTTCTTAGGGGTCATATGATATGAACACCCTGTATCTTCAACCCATTCATCTTCATTAAGGCTTGATGTTGCCATTAAAACATCAGCACATAGGTAACTATCCGTGACAATTGAAGCACTTGCCACATCTTCTTCACCCTTCTTCTTAGATTTTAACTCTGGACAATCTTTTCTAAAATGCCCCATCTTATCACATTGCTAACACTTCTTCTTGGATTTATCTTTATCCTTAGACTTGCTTTCATCCTTATTTTTCTGTTTTGATTGCTTTTGTTTCGTAGTCTTTTTCTCAAAGTTACCCTTAACAAACAACCCTTCACTACTTTGCTCTTCTTTAATCTCTGATTTCCTTTTCATATCCTTCGACATCAATGTGGATTGAACATCTTCAAGTGATAAAGATTCTTTGCCATATAAGAGAGTGTCACATAAACTCTTATATGACTTAGGTAAAGAATTTACCAAAAGAATTGCTTGATCCTCATCTTCAATCTTGATGTCAATGTTCTCAAGATTAAGGATGATCTTGTGGAACTCATCAATGTGATCCTCCACTGATTTTCCAGGTTGCATTTTAAAGCCAAATGCCCTTTGTTTCAAATAGAGACGGTTTGCAACAGACTTTGTCATATAAAGACTCTCCAACTTGAGCCAAATTGCTGCTGGTGTTGTTTCTTTAACGACTTCTCTGAGTGGTTTGTCACCCAAACTGAGAATAAGCGCTCCATGAGCCTTTTCCATTGCCCCCACCTTCTCCTCAACAGTGAGCCTCGAAGGTAACCCGTTCTCACCCTTCAACGCACCAACCAATCCATGTTGTGCAAGCATAGCCTTCATCTTGATGCGCCACAACCCGAAATCGTTCTTGCCGTTGAACTTGTCCACTTCGTATTTTGTTGACACCATGATTCCAAGACCGAATCAACCTTTCTACTGATACCAATTGTTGTGATTCACGCGTGCCAACGAACCTGGAAAAACAAGAACACACAAATTGCAGAATAACTGCACAGTGCTGTCAGCACCTGTTGCTACAGCACTGTCAAGACAGGATATATGAAAACTAAGAAAACAATTAAAGAAAGAGATAAAGGATAGAGAAAATTAACACCCAAGATGGTAACCCAGTTCGGAGTTAATTCTCCTACTCTGGGGGACAGAATCCGACTTGAAGACTTCACTATATGATCACAAGTTACACCACAAGTTACATCCACAGCACTAGGCAATGCTGTCCAGGAATCCCAATCTCCCAGGTGTTTCCCCACTCACTGATCACTCTAATCTTCACTCCAAGTGTTTCCCAATGTTTCTGAAATGTGATAATGATCTATTGATCCTATGATCTCCACACATAAAACCCCCTAAGCTGAAGCTTTATATAATAGCTCATTACTACCCCCAAACCCATACAAGTTTGTTACATCAGTTAGAACTAACTAACTAATTATAACTAACCCAAACAGAAACGGTTACAACAGCATTAACTGAAATAACTGTCATAACAGAAACAATAACAGATCCACGCACACTACAAAAAAAAGCTGATTAGCGAGGGAATTTTTAGTCCCTCGCTAATTAGCGACAGAATTTTCAGTCCCTCGCTAATTCTCTCGCTAATTTCTGGCAGTTTTCAGATCATAGGGCTTCGTGCAGGTGATTAGCGACGAAATTTTCAGTCCCTCGCTAATTTCTGACAGCTTTCAGATCATAGGGCTCTGTGCAGGTGATTAGCGACGGAATTTTCAGTCCCTCGCTAGTTCCCTCGCTAATTTTTTGACTTTTCAGCTTATTTATCCTCTCGCACACACTCTTGTCTCTTACTCTCCTCACACTCTTCACTCTTCTCTCTTCTTCTCTCCCACCTTCCCATAACTTCCACCTCCACACCACCACCACCACCTCCTCTCATCCTCACCCTCTCTCTCTCACTCTCTATTTCTCCCTTACTCTTCTCATTCTCTCTCTACCTTAATACCCTTCACCACCACCACCACCACATAGCTTGTTTCACTCTCTCTCTCTCCCTTACTTTTCTCCTTCTCTCTCTACCCTAATACCCTTCACCACCACCACCACCACATAGCTCCTCTCTCTCTCTCTCTCTCTCTCTCTCTCTCTCTCTCCCTTACTCTTCTCCTTCTCTCTACCCTAATACCCTTCACCACCACATAATAATAATAACTATATAAAAAAAGAGATTTAAAAAAATTAAAATAAGACTTAATACAAGCCATTCAGATTGGGACACGTGGCTGTCAGACTTAGCGACAGAATTTGAATCCCTCGCTAATTAGCGAGGGAATTAGCGACGGAATATTCCCTCGCTAATTAGTGAGGGATTCAAATTTCCCCTGCTAATCCCATTAGCGAGGAGCAATTTAGCGAGGGACTGATTCCCTCGCTAATGGGCATTAGCGACGGATTTGAAGCATTTAGCGAGGGAAAAATCCCTCGCTAATGAGCAATTTTTTTGTTGTGGCAGTGATGCTGCAGGCGATGCTAACAACACCTGATAAGGCCCAAGAAGAATGCATATGATGCTGTAGCACCATAACCCAACAGAATATTTAACAAGAGAGTATAATTAATGACAGTTAAAATATAATTATTTCAATTAATCTTTTTTTTGGTTTGCAGACTAAGTGGCAATTGCCACTAGAAACTCACGCACACAACTGTGAGGTCCCGGGTTCAAACCCGAAACATGATATCCAGTCTAACAATTTTGGTATTTACCAGTTGAGCTAGGCCTTACGGATATTTCAGTTAATTTTTTTTTGGTGCGGATCGTTGCTGGCTACCCACGGAGTGTCCCAACACTTTCAACGAAAGACTAATCTCCGTTCGTGCTTAGGATCAAATTTCACACTAGCCAACATTGAATTTGTCCACTGCAGAAATCGAACCGAGGAGCACCGGATCGATCCTCCGTGTCTCAGGATAGATTAAGCCAATAAACTATCGGTATTGGGTAATATTTCGATTAAGCCTTTGTTTTTTAAAATAATATATTTAATTATCCCTTCCTTAAAAAGATAAAATTTCATTGCATGTGACTGCCACACGCCGCCCATTGCAAATGAAAAGGATTGGGTGAAAAGAAAAGGTTGCACTATACACTTGGATGAAAACAGCGCACCCAACATTTGCTTTCCAAAGTGCACTGCTAAGTGTCCACTTGTGGGTGGAAGTATATTCAATCAATTTTTTTTAAATTGTGTATCCAAGTTCGTAAATACATAGACTAATTCTTTGTGCCAGGACCACAGTAGGGAGCAAAGATTTTCTTCAAGAGTTTTATGCTACTGATTCCAAGGATGGATTCGAATTAAATAAACCCTTATCAATATATGAAAGTCGAAGGACCATTAGTGAAATAGAACAAAATATTTTATATATTCCTAAATTTTACAATTTATTAAAATTTAAATTTTTATCAATATAAAATTGCTCACTATCGTTTCAAAGTTAGATTTAGGTACATGTATGTATTTTGTCAAAAAAAAAGGTACATGTATATATTTTTTCACAATTTTAAAAAGTTTCATATCTTAAATATTTTTCTTTTATTTATTTTTTGAAAATACAGAAAACCTATAATCTTGTCTATAATCTATATACATTGACCTTATCAGCTGAAGACTGAAGTTACGTAGTAGCTGCTATAAACAGAGAAAATACGCCAGGAAAGGAATTAGATTAAACTAATAGAAAATTCATAAAAAAAAAAGATTAAACTAATAGAAACCGCTCAACTCAACCCATAGAAAAACAACATGATGTTGAAAGGATGTTGTAATACTCCATAATCCAACCACCGACGTCCACCCGGTGACAATATGCTGACGTGTCCTTTTGCCATTGGCTTAAATCCCACTTCGGGTAAAATAGTTTTATTTTGCCAATATCAATAAAAAGTTTATTTTGCCAATATCAATAAAAAGTTTATTTGTCCCCGTTTAGAATTAATATATTCTGTTTCAACTAATTAATCTTGGTTTCAACGAATTGTATTTTGGTTTAGAGGTACAAGAAAGAAACTGAGAAAAAAAAAAGAAAGAGAAAAGAAAAAGTAGCAGAGAGAGAGTAAAATGGCGTGTTATTGTAGATCCTTATAAATAGGCGCGAACGGACACGTAGCAACGCACGGCAGCTCCACCTGAAATTGGCTCATCGGATTGTGATAAGAAAAAACAAAGATGAGTGCTCCGTCGCGAAAAGAGGATTCCAATTCAAAGGAGGAGAAGATAGAAGAAGAAGGAGAGGGAAACCGGCTACTGAAAGTTGACGGTGAATCGGAGGAAGAAGAAGAAGCGGCATATGAATCGGGAGAGAAAATCTTGGTGGTAGATTTTGAGTTCGACTCGGTAGACGATTCAAGCGTTCCACCTTTTTCATGGAAGAAACTATGGATGTTTACTGGACCTGGATTCTTAATGAGCATAGCGTTTTTGGATCCAGGGAATCTAGAAGGAGATCTTCAAGCAGGAGCAATTGCCGGTTACTCTCTTCTATGGTTGTTGATGTGGGCCACTTTTATGGGCCTGTTGATACAGCTTCTATCTGCAAGGGTTGGTGTTGCTACCGGTCGTCACCTTGCTGAGTTATGTAGAGATGAGTATCCTAATTGGGCTCGTCTTGTGCTTTGGTTTATGGCCGAGCTTGCTCTTATTGGTGCTGATATTCAAGAGGTTATTGGTAGTGCTATTGCTATTCAAATTCTTAGCCGTGGCTTCTTTCCCCTTTGGGTTGGTGTTCTTATTACTGCTTCTGATTGGTATTATTCTTTTTTCTCTTTCAACCGTTATTTATTTCCATCATATATGATCATGTAACTGTTGGCTGTTAACTGACTGTTACTGTGTGACTATCTCAAACTCAAACACATACTTGGTGGCTTAGCTTAACTATGGATATTGATTTTGAACTTGCCATAACCTTTGTCAAAAACATAAGCTTTGAAATTTAAGGTGGCTTCTACCGTGAGATCAACTAAGTCCCTCATCGGTGTACCAGTCGAATTTATAGTAGGATATAGTATCAAATGTTATGAATGGTTGAGATTTCATGATGATTGATACAATCCCAATTAGTCATAGCATTTTATATTACATCTGACGTCATTGGTACACCGATGAAGGACTTAATTGGATCTCTCATTCTAGATGGTGCCGAAATTTAGTGGTTTGGATTAAATTTATGTATTTGGAAGTTAGTAGGAGAACCGGAAATGGATTCTGAAAGTCGGGTGATTTTAATTTATTTTATGAGAGGGAAATGTGGGAGAGAAAGAAGAATTAAGATGAGAGATAGAAAGAAAGTGACGTGAATTTTCCCATCCTAAAGTTAGAGAATCCGTGTGCCAGGAGAGCCATTGATAATCCAGATTTTCTAATTTAAACATTAATAATTAACTGGTTTCCATTTCTTGATTTCAATTTTCTAACTCTATTTCATGATTGTTTTCAACTATTTTCTAGTAAGCTTACTGCTTTCATGTTAAAACATGTAACTATGCTTTATTGTCTCTATTGTGGAACAGCTTTTTCTTTCTTTTTCTTGAGAACTATGGAGTGAGGAAGTTGGAAGCTGCTTTTGCAGTTCTCATTGCTACCATGGCTCTATCTTTTGCCTGGATGTTTGGTGATGCAAAACCTAGTGGAAAAGAGCTTATGATGGGTAAACTTTATCTTATGTTGTAATTGAAATATCACTTTTTTATGTGACCCAAAACTTCTGTCTTCTTTATTGGGCTGTTTGTCCATTCCCAATAAATAATCCGCTGGCATAACCGTGGATATTCCTTCTGTAGGTATCTTGATTCCAAGACTTAGCTCAAAAACAATTCGTCAGGCTGTGGGTGTCGTGGGTTGTGTCATTATGCCCCACAATGTATTTCTGCATTCTGCTTTAGTGCAGTCAAGGAAGATTGATCCCCAAAAGAAAGGTCGGGTCCAAGAGGCTATTAACTACTATTCTATTGAGGCGGCCGCTGCACTTCTAGTCACCTTCGTGATCAATCTGTTTGTCACAACAGTTTTTGCTAAGGGTTTCTATGGTACAGAGCAGGCAAATAGCATAGGATTGGTGAATGCAGGGCAGTATCTTGAGGAAAAGTATGGAGGAGGATTCTTCCCTATTCTTTATATATGGGGAATTGGGTTATTGGCAGCTGGACAAAGCAGCACCATCACTGGCACATATGCTGGGCAATTCATAATGGGGGGTTTCCTCAACCTTCGTTTAAAGAAATGGTTGAGAGCATTGATAACCCGAAGTTGTGCTATTGTGCCAACAATAATTGTAGCTCTTATTTTTAATAGATCAGAAGCCTCACTGGATGTTTTGAATGAATGGCTTAACGTGCTTCAGTCCGTACAGATTCCCTTCGCATTGATTCCCCTCCTCACGTTGGTCGCCAAAGAGCAGCTCATGGGAACCTTTAGAATTGGGCATGGTCTTGAGGTGAGTTGATCTTCTAACTGTTCCTTTATTATAATAAAATGTTAGATTTAAGCTACTTCCCTCATGGTTCAAACTTTTGTTGTTACCCACTGGTCTTATAATTAGATTATTTAACAACTCGATCACTTGGGTGGTAAGTAAGGAAACATAAATTATTTCTCCTATGTTTAGTTTTATCTCTGCATATAAATAAAAAGTCTGATTTTTAATCTGATAATCAAATATCAAATTGTTTAAGATGTCTATTGACGGTTCGATCAACAATATATGCTCATTTGTTGGGTGAAAATCGAAATAGAACCGTAGTAATATTCAAGCTTGATATTTGTCTGTATCTAATTCTATTCTATCCTTATCTTGTTTTACCCAAGCTAAAGTGGACTTAGTTCTAATAATTTTTCAAGGATGATCTTTGTGCATCCTAGCTCAGTCTTTAATGAATTGCACCTGTGACTTTTCCAGTCTTAAATTTTTATGTGATTGTATTTGTACTCCTGAAGTGTAACTGGTCAGTAAAATTGAATGTAAATTACTTGGAAGTTTTTCTTGCATATTGTATTTAGCTCAACCATTTTGATACGAAGCCACAATTTTTTGGAAACTACATGTTACTAGGACATTACTTTCAGAGTTTAATTCAATATGGAATGTAAATGACCATATCTGCATACGTTGATAATTTGATATATGAAATAAACTTCGAAGTTTTGAATGGTTGAATGAGTTTGGAGTTAAACCAGTGACAACCTCGTGATCCGATAAACCCATGGTATCGTACAAGTTTATCACCTTAAAATGGAATGAAGGATTGAAATCTCTAGTTATATAAAATATTCGGGTATTATTGATCACTTTTCAAAGACTGTTACAGAATATAGATACAAATGTACTTGAAAGCAATGAAAGTGTTAAGCTTTCTGAGAGTTTGTTTCTCATATCTCTCTGTGTTCATTGGTACATCATGCCGATTAAGGTGCTTAGATTTCTACTTATACCTCTATGAAAATAAAATCAGGTTATGAAGTTGTTTAGTTGAGTTTATGAAGTCCTATAGTCTCAAGGAATTTTCCCTTCAAATTATGAAAAGTAACTGCTGCACGCCATTACATAACTATTTTTTCCTGTTGGGGTTCACATGCATGCCTATGAGCCCCTTTTACAATTCGCCCGAATCGAGATGATGAAGAAGTAGTTTGAAGAAATATGATATGCAAATACCAAATCCATTCAGTAAACTGACAATCTGACATCTTGTTATTAAAATTTAAAAGAGTCTTCTTTTATAATTTAATCTGATACTATTTATTTATTTACTATGCAGAGGGTGGCATGGACAGTTGCGGCACTGATAATAGTAATTAATGGCTATCTCTTGGTAGATTTCTTCCTTTCTGAGGTGAAGGGCATACTGCTTGGTTTTGTAGCCTGCTCATGCACAGTTGCCTATATTGCCTTCATTGTATATTTGATAACACGGAGTGGTATTCTTCCTTCCTCTTGGGTTGATCGATTTCCAAAGGAATTTTCTTTTACTGGAACATAAAGCCAACAAAATTCACACACCATTAAAATCTGGAAATAGTACGGCAAGCCTCAGCTAGACAATTTTGCTTGATGAGTTTTGCTCATACACATGAAGGAAGCTTTAGAGTTTCTCCAACCTTGCAACCTAGATTAAAGGATGTACAAGACTGTAATCGCCTAGATCTAACTGCACTTCTTTTTTCAAATAGGGTTACAGAGGTTACCTACAGTATGTAACAAAATGAAGATATCCTTTTGTAATGGAAGATGTGGAGAAAGCATCACTTACAACTTGCAGGATAAATTACTCTCCTGCCTCTTATTATTTTTCTAACAAGTTGTGAATTGCTCCACTATTCTTTGATGTAAACAGTTTGTATTTAAACTTGGACTAACGTTCACATTGCTTTTGTGAAGGAACATGGAGTGTATTTTACCTGATCAGGCTACCAGGTAAGACAACATACATAAGTTGTAGCCTTGTAGGCACTAATCAATAGTATAAACTATATTTTGTCTTTCTTTTTTTTTTCTTCCTAATTTCTAGTTTTTTTTATAAGCTATTTTCTAGTTGGTTATGATCTTAATAGGACCAAAACCAGAATTGAAGGAAAACAACTACTGTTATATTGATCAGCAACTGAGAATAAACTTCTCAGTTGAATTACTGTGAACCAAGTGAAATAACAATGGCTGGAAGAGTAATCTTCCATGCAGAAATGGAAAATTAGAGAAAGAAACAGAAAATGAAATATCCTGTGCCCTAAGTCACCCTACTGAGATCAATGATCATAACAGCTCTCACACTCAGTCCCAATTCCCTCTACTCAATTTCAGCCTGCCTTCCTTCCCTCGACCTCTCCTCCTTATGAATATTCTTTCCTCTCCAATCTTCTCCTCCAGTAAGATGCTGCCACCTGTACCATTTTTTGCTCCACAATTTTCCTCATCATTGCTCTCATCATTCCTTACTATGTCCCCTACTAACTGCTTTTGCTGCATATTATCCTTCCCCATTTTGCCCCTCCTCCTATAAACATGTTTTATGGGCCTATCACTTGGGAATGTTGTTTTGAATAATAAAAGGTTGGTGGAATGAAATGGGAACTAGACAGGGATATCGGCACTAGAGCTGTCAATTTGGCCCCAAGTCCAGCCCTATTGGCCCCTTGTCCAGCCCTATTGGCCCCTTATTAAACCCCATAAAAATTCAGCCCCCTTTAATGGGGCGTTTTTTAGCCTCGGCCTGCACATTTAAATTTTTTAGTGGGTTAGGGTCAGGGCTTTGTGGGATGACCCCAATTTTTTTAGCTCATTCTTTTTCCACCCGCATTTTCATTCTTTCACCTCACCTCTTTCTCCCTCTCATCACCACCACCACCTCCTTCTCCCTCTCACCACCATCAGCACCTCCCACTCACCACCACCACCAGCACAACCTCAGTTTCTCTCACAAGTATCACCACCACCACCACCACCTTCGACATGCAAGTAAAAATTAATTTAACTGATTGAAAGTCTAATTAATTGTAGGACAATTTCTGAATTTCGGCTCTTTTAAATATTGCTTTTCTGATGAATTTTTTCCGCACTCCTCAACAGCAAAGCTTAATTTATAAGAATCCACCATCTCTCTTTCGTAAACACTATGGCTTGTCTACCCTCGTGAAAATCATCATGATAAAGATCGTAGCTTGGAAGAGTTTCGTTGAAACCCAATGGTCCAATGGTTTAAATCTCTAAGACTAACACAACCTTCATTTGAAAGCCCTTTGGGTTTAAAGTATGGATAAAGTACAGTTCAACAATTCGGTAATACCTGATGCTAAAATTTACTTTAATAATAATGGAGAATGCAGTGCATGGTACAAAAACCATACCACACCACACCATACCACTTTAAGATCCAGTTTCGGTTTACCATTTCTGTAAAAACCGGTTTGTATTTTAAACCGATTCAGAATCGGTTTTGAACCAGTTCATAACTGGTTCGGATCATGAAACCAGTTTACCGGTTTAAAATCGGTTTTCGCTTCTGGAAAACGCTTTACCGTTTCTGAAAATCAGTTTTTGCTACCAAAAAACGGTTTCCCATTTCTAAAAACCAGTTTTTACTGCCGAAAACGGTTTACCGCTTCTCAAAACAGGTTGTTCACTCCAAAAACAATTTACCATTTCTTGAAAACTGTTTTTTTTGTCAATTATTAAACTGTTTTTAGAGATGCATGTATCATTTCTTGAAAATTATTAAACTGTTTTCAAAGATGCATGTATCATTTCTTGAAAATTATTAAACTGTTTTCAAAGATGCATGTATCATCACATAAATTTGCTAATAAAGTCCAATGGCAAGAGAAAAATTATTAAATTGTCAGTTACAAGAATATCCACTAATTATAAAGCTCTTAAAAGGCCATAAGAAAAACAAAAAGAAAATGACTTAAAAGTGGTGCATTTGACTCCATCAATGTGAAGCTTCAGCTCTGCTTCTTAGCAACCTCTCAAACTCTGGGTTTTCAAAGGAAAGGCATCTATCACCTAAGATGCATTGAGAAAACATGTCAAACACATTCTGTACATACTCTATTTAACAAGCAAAGTTCATTTAACTTATACAATCAAGAACAACATATGACATCAAAAACATATATAATAGACATATTCTGATGATATCCAAGCATATCTTAGACGAGCTTGAAGTTTATGACACAAACCAAAGCATATCATAGATCATGACTCATTTAACAAAGCTGTCATCATTAGTCAGAAATTTATGACACAAACCAAAGAGAATAGTAGAAGATTGTCAACACTTGCATTTAAATAATAGGATGTAATCAGCAAGGAGCAAAGGGTGCAAAGCAGAAAACATGAACAATTAAAATGTGCATATGCTATTAGAAACAGAACCATAAATTGTTTCTAAACAAAACCATAAACAGAACACAAATCTAATTGAAATTTTCATCTTGAGTCATATCTAATTGAAATTGTGTCTAAACAGAACCATAAACAGAACACAAATCTAACTGGATAATAATAACCAGTGAAAACCCAAAAACATATCAGTAAAAGTATTCTACAAATCAAATCAAATCTTCAGTAAAATACGCACATATTTTACTGATGGGAATGGATTAAAATGTGGTATGGGCTTTTTTAATTGGTCCAGTACAGTTTTAAGTGTGATTCAGGTTTACTATTTATATTTGAACACCCCTAATGGCCGGTGCTAAGCTCAAGTGAAGTAGAGTTTCAACAGCCAATGTAAAACCTTATCAAATATATTTGACATGGATCTTGTGTGATATAATAATGTCGGGCTTAGAAATCTCTCAACTCATTTCTAACCGGCCATGTCACTTTGCTTGTTTAATGATTCTATTTTCAATTCCAAAAGATGTCTTTTCATTGTTTTATGATAGTCTTTTAAAGCTCATTTTCATCGGAAATTTCCAAGTTTTTTTAAAAAGTCCATGGGCTGTACAAGGCCCACAAGTTGGGTGGGTCATTTTCCATTTTTGTTGAAAAAAAATAGGAATTCAGGGCTTATGGGTTGGGCTGGGCCCATAAGGGCTTTGGGGGCTATGTGGGCATTGGGCCCATCGAGCCTGTTGGCCCTAGGGCAATGTGGGTCTGGGCTGGGCTGGCCACGTGGGCCAAATTGACAGCTCTAGTAATTATGGCACTATGACTTCCTAGGTTTGTTTTACCAAACCAAGCTTGGGTTTGTGCCTCTTTCAAGCTTGTGGTTAAAATCAAACGTAAAATGAATAATTTCACTTGCCAGAGAAATAGCTGAATCCGCCGGATGGAATACTTTTGTTTATAGATTTAATTTATATACATGGTTTGTATGATTCATATTACTTTAATGCAATCTCTTTAATATCCAATTTAAAATGGATTTATATTAACCACACATATGTGCACCCACACACACGTATGTATGAATTCTTATAAATATTTCACTAAATATTAAATAAAAAAATATTCACTAAATAATTTTGTAAGTTAATAATGCGAATCTATTCTTTTGATATATATATATATATATATATATATATATATATATATATATATATATATATATATATGTGTGTGAATTTTGATTAATATTCCGCTAAATATTCAATTAAAAATGTCCACTAAATAATTTGTTAACTTAATTAAGCAAATTTATTCTTTTGAATTTGTCAGGTTATATATATATATATATATAATAATGAAAAATGTGAAAATATTGGTAAATCATCTAGAAAAATATCTAGTTCAGTAGTTAATAAAAATACAACTTGAAAAACCAATTGAAAGTAAGATAATGAAAGCATGCAACTTGGCAGAGTCATGATTTTATTGAAAACACTTGATAAAACTTACAGAGATTACATAAATCATTGATCAGAGGCGTTTCTTAACTTCAAAGAACTTATAATCTCCAAATTTGTGATAAGATAGGGCACTAGACAACATTATTATTACTTTTGACAAAGCTAAATTATTCAAAGAAAAGACCAAGCGCATTATGTGACAAGACAGGGCACTAGACAACATTATTATTACTTTTGATAAAGCAAAAAAGTTGACATTATCTTCTGACAGCATCATTACTGCTTTTTACAAAGCAAGATTCTCTTTAGGCGCATTATTGTTACTTTTGTAAAAGTTGTTTGTTTTACTTTAGAATATTATTGTAATTAGGATTCCAACTTAAGGACATTATTGTAATTAGGATATTATTGCCCTAATTGCTGACTGCCCTTTTAGCCCCTCAGCACCTCATCAATCCACCTATAAAAACAGCAATACAGTCACAGAAATCAGGGGCACACAATGGACGAAAATTGACCAAAAATACACAGAAAATTCACACAAACACGGAGAGAAAGCATTCTGAAATTACTAAAAAGTTAGGGTTTCACATCGAAACCTTAATCACCAAAATTCCAAGTTCAAAATTTTGAAAAAAGGGGAGTAAGCAGCAGTAAACCAGGAAGCAACAGTAGCAAACAAAAGAGACTTATCAGAAGCTGGAGATTAGGTTGGTTTCCATACTATTAAAACCTGAAATGTAAAATACATGTTTGCTGTTGGTACTCATAGCCATAGGCTCAGATCTTTTATTTTAAAAAAAATATGGACAATGTTATATTTCTTAGAATTGTTGCCGATTGATACTCATAATACAACTTAGAGCTTGAAATTCGTCAAAGTAAATGTAGGAAGAAGAAAATACATGTTTTTTGATTAACCGACATAATTTTTACTAAAAATAACTTTAGTATAAGACCCCAAAAACATAGAACAGTGAAAAAAATAGATTTAGAGGGTTTGACAGAAAGGTTAGAAGAGAAAAAAAACGTCATAAAAAGAGATACAAAAAAAGAAAAACGGACCTTGAACCACCACCCACTGTGGCTACGGTCGTCTTCTCCGGCGGACCTTTTCCTCACGCCACCATGATCTTTTTCCTCGCCGTCGCCACCAAGCGACACCATCGTGTCCACTGTAGAGAAACTCTCCTCTGGCCATGCGGTGCTCCTGACCATCGCACCACCGCCCCTCGCCGGAAGTTCTCGCTCTCCCCGTGAGCTCTTTCTCTCCACCTTCCCTTTCGTTCTCTCTTCGCCCCCCGTCTTTGCGAAGCCTTTCCCTCTTTCTCCCGAAATCCCTTTTCTTCTCTCTCACTGAAACCCCTCCTCACCACTGTACCCATTCCCTCTCCTTGTCTCCATTCTTTCTCTCTTTCTCTCACTTTCTCGTTCTCTGGACATCTCGCTCTCTCTCTGTGCTAAAAACGGAGGTGCGGTTTTAAAAAACTGAAGATTGGGTGAAAATTTCTGAGAATCGGTTTGTGAGGAAGGGAGGGAGGTGAGAACGACGGTGGGATTCGGCGTAGTTCGGTGAGGAGAGAAGGAGAGAGTTGCGGCGGCGAGGGCTTGAAGCAGGCGAAATGAGGGTTAAGGAAGACGGTGGAAACGGCGCAAGAGGAGGGAGAGAGAAAAATGCGGGTTTGGGCATTTTAGGGACACGGCGCCGTGAGAGAGAGAGAGAGAGAGAGAGAGAGAGAGAGAGAGAGAGAGAGAGAGAGAGAGAGAGGAGAGATTAGGGTTATGAAATTAGGATTTCAGTTTTAAGTTTAGCTTTTACAATAGGTTTTTTTTTACGTCTGCTTTTTACACCCTCACGTTTACTTCATACCCCCACCTCCTTAAGCCCATGCGTACCGTAGGCCCGTTTCCTGGTTGGCCTTTTAAAAACACAAAGAGAACTGGGCTCTGCTGTCCACACCCCTTTTGTTTTCGAATACAACCCTCTGCAGCTAATTACACTATTTGTTTTAAGTCATAGACCCCTTGGAAATCCCACTTTTCGTGGGTTAGTAAGTCTGGTACTGAGCTGGGCCGTTACTGCTACGCCCACCCCCTTTTTTACTGACACAACCCCTATTTCTAATTACACATTTTTTTTTAAAAATACAACCTCCTGCTCCTCTTCACACCCCTTTTTTAAATATGCACCTCCTTTTCCTTTTTTGTAGATTTCTTTTCTACAAATAAACATTCTCTTTCACAAGCCTATTTTTTTTCAAATGACAAACAAACGTTTTCCCAAACATAAAAGTAGTTGGTTATTAATGGTCACTCTGAGTTTAACTTGTTTGATCGTCAATATCAACTATATTTTTCAAACGAGCTATGAGTGATGACCACTCTGAGTTTTACTTGTTTGGTTGTCACGAATACCGCTCCCAATTTCAAAAATAAATATAAAAAAAAACACCAAACACGCAAACATTCACCACCAAGAACTACGTAGCTTTGATTTCTTTATCGCACCTGGAGATACGTAGGAGCAGGGGTCCACTCCTGTCAAGCACAAAAAACTAAAATTTTTATCAAGTGTTCCTTCTCAATTTCGCAAATAATAAAAAGGATAAATTAAAGTATTTTCTTTGAATTAACTTTCCTTCCACACATTAAATTAAATGGTAACCTTTCTTTCGAAAGGATGTTGTGGGGTGTTTTCCCCACGCATAATCGACCCCCGAACCCAAAAATAAAGGTTTTTTCAATGTTTTTTCTTATTTAATAAATATTGATGGCGGCTTCATTGCAAAAAACGTCGAAGAATCCCTCCTCCAAATTTTTCGGTCGCTACATGGGCTTCCATAAACAATTGTTAAGAACCAAGAAATATTACCAGTAGGCTTAACCTCCATATGCACTATCTGATTTAAATCCTTAAGAATTGAGATATTCCAATGATTAGACTCCCATAGGATCCAAATCCCACCTGCTTGTCCTCTTGCATCTTTAATAAATTGGTTTTCAAAACCAGTCCTCTTTGCAATTCTCTTGGTTGTAGCTCCACTTGTGTTAGTTTCAAGAAGGGCAATAAAGGAAGCATTATATTCCCTTTTCATGTCTTTTATTAGGCCAGCAAAACCTTTAGAAGTCGTCCCACGGCAATTCCAAACAATGAGATTCATTGATGGGATTGGGTTAGTTGAGGTTCTACAACCTCAGTAGCATCCATAGGAGCACATTCTCCTTGTCTCAATAAGATAGTCTTCTCAGTAGGAAGTCTCTGAGGCTTTTTAACCAAAGCACACTCACCTTTCCTTTCACCCCCACTTATAGCTTTTTGAAGAGCTTCAGCACGAATTCTATCATTCTCGTCAATTTGCCCTAAGGCAGTTCTAATGAATTGCTCACTTCTAAACTGATTAAGAAGATTCTCTCCATGAGACTTGTACATAATCTTCATATATTCTAAGATATGTTCCTCTTCTTGGTTCTTCTTTTCATCACTCAAGCTTTGCTGGCTAGTAGATGGAATATTTTCCTTCCTACATTAAGATATTTGTAGGGAAATGAGGCTGCTACTTTCTTGCTCTTGATATTACCATTGATAATCACTCCTTTATCCTTACGGTTAAACCCCTTACTAGGTTTAGTCACCCCCCTTCCTTTTGTCAGGATTTGAGGGTTCTTCCCTCCAAGAGGGTTTTTAACTTTAGGTTTGCTCCATCTCCTAGAATTCAATTCTGATGCAGGGACTTCCACATTCTTGTCTTTGGTGATTTGTTCCTCAACCAAAGTAGTTGGCACAATAGGTATCACATTTAGTGAACCTTGTTTCTTAACAATGCTTTTTTTATTGACCACTGGATGCTTGATACCCTCAGGCTTCTTGTTCCCGGAGTTTCCATTTTTCTTCTTCAAATTATACTTAGGAATATTCCAAGGTCCCATTTTAAAATCATCCTGTACCTGACATTCTGATTCCTTTGTCTTCATAGTGTTTTCCTGAACATTAACCTGTTCTATCCCTTCTTTAGTTTCTGGCTTAGAATCTGGTTTATTCCCCTTGTCAGTATCCATGGTCTCTCGACCATTAGACTGTTCTGGTCCCTCTCCACTCTTCTTAGTTGAGGGCTGAGGAATCTCAATATTCTCAGATCCAAGAAACTCACTACATTGGTCCTTTTTGTGCCCATATTGTCCACATCTAAAGCAAATAGAGTGGAGTCCTTCATATTCTAGAAGAAACTTCATGCCACAAGTATAAAAATGCGATGCTAGAGGTTTCTCTAAGTCAAGTTCAACACATAGTCTAGCAAACTTGCCCCTAGAGTGTAATGAAGTAAGTTGATAAATTTTCAGCATTGTACCAAGTGAAGAGCCAAGTCTGTGTAAGAACTGCTCATTACAGAATTCAACGGGAAGTTTAGGTACTCTAATCCATACAACAACCTTCTGAGAGATAGATGCATTATGAGAGAAAAAAGGCCTCCACCTTTGGACTATCAAATAATGGTCAGCAACTTTCCAAGGACCATCAAATAGGGCATGTCTATAATCATCAATGGAAGATAGGTGAACAAGATAGAAGTCATCAGCCAGATCCGTGATCTTCATCTTACCATGTTGGACCCAATCTCTTCTAAGTTTATTTTCTAGCAATCTGTAGTTGACCCTCTTTCCTAACACTTTCACTATGAGAGTGTGTTTCTCCAAGGTTTGGTCCAATCAGCAAGATCCTCTTTAGAAACAGGGATGACAGGGATAACAGGGTTTGCATAACCCGAGTTCTGTTCTGGAGTTGGAGCTTCAGTCCCTTTGTTCCCTTTGTTATCAGTGATCTCTTCAATAAGATCAACCCAGCATTCATTGTCAATGTTGATGTTAGGGCATTGTTTCAACAATGCCTCCTTAAAAGAAGTAGAACCCTTGGCGTTATTCACTGTGGCCTCTTCCATGTCTTATTCTGCTTGGCACTCCTTTGCAGGGAATCCATCTCTTCAACGGTGGCAGCCGTCAGTGAGGCGGGGGTGGAAAAACTCATGCCCTAGCAGAGCGCAAGCTAGGGTATTATTCTCTATATTATATATTATAAATTACAATGTCCTCAAATTGTAAAAGGTGGGTCATAGCATAGCATGTCAATGGTTTTTGTCATAAGGTTCATTCAATTAAAAAAAATCACGATGAGAGAAAATATAACTTGGTGGCAAAGAGTTTCTTTTACTCTTGAGAAAGAAAAATTAGAGAGATGAAGTGAGAAAATAATTTTCTTCATTAATTGAAATAGATTGGATCTTACTTGTTTACGGAAACATGAGGAGTGACATACAAGCCTCTCTCTCTCTCTCTCTCTCTCAGAATCTGTTTAACTTCTAAATGTAAATAGCAACACCTCACCCACATTTATTCATCCTCAACCTCACTACAAAACCCCTTGTCACAGATTCACAATCATAAAGAAATAAGAAGGAATCTGTGAGAAAAATGAAAAGGAGTAGAAAAAACTCAGTATCCACTGGCTGCAACACCAAAACCACCGCCGCCAGCTCCCACCGTCCTCCGCCGCATCATCTTCGGCACCACTCACCGCGAGCACCACCCTATCTCTGCCGCATCCTCTCTCTGCAGCACCTCCCACCTTCGTAAATCACCTCTCCTCTCTCCCTCCCTCCCTTGATTTTCCCCTATTCCCTTTTTCTTGTTTTGTTATCTTCTCTCTCTTTTGTGGCTCCTACGCATGTGTTATTTAGGAAACTAGTATTTTACCTGTGCATTCGCACGGGTGACACTGAATTGTTTATATATTGCGATGAAGTCATGTAACACCCCGATAATTTCTAACTTGTAGAAATTACCGAAATGCACTACTGGCATATATCAGAGTAACTTCCTTTTTAAATATTGAACACAATCTAAAACTCGATGCTAAAACCCATCAAGTGCGCTTACATGACTGAACATGAGAATACATAACACATAAACCATGATTCCCTAGTGAGTATAGAACTCACCTCTTGCAGACAAAAGTAATTGATACAATCAGAAATTCAGCAAGACGAATCACCAAGAACGCTACGAACGGACTTCGAACTTTCCCGAACACGCTCCAAAAGCTCCCTACCGAAAATCCAATTTCCCCAAATGTATGAATTCTGAACCCGAAAACTGAAATGACTCCAAGGTGATTCCAATTCGTGATTTGGCTGCTGTAGCTTGTTCTAGAGCTTTTCAATTTAACATGCAAAGTCAGATTACTGGTTTTGGCCAAATGAAGCTTAGGTGGTCACCAATGGTGATTTGTGGTAGAGGAGGGAGATGATCTCGAAATTGGTATCACATGGAAGGGGATGGAAAGCTGATTCTGATGGTGGGGATGGATCACACATGCATTGACTCTTTGAGAAATCCTCTTCTCCTCTCCTTCCCATGCCTCACCCTCTATTTCTCTCCTCTCAACTTTGCTGTTTCTGAAAATATGGAAGATGAAGTGTGTTTCTAACTTGGTCCAGCTGGGTGGGGATTTTATATAGGATATAGGGAAAAGACAATTTCGCCCTTCACTTACTAACTCTATTCCCTATGACTCCTCTCCACTCTAATCACCCTAACTTAATGCTATTAATTATCAATCAGACACAATTTCATACTAAATCAATCAAACAATTTATTTTCAAATTATTTTATTTCTAACAACTCAATTAATCATCAAATATAAATTTCATGCCAAATAATTAAAATAGCAAAAATAGGGAATGTTACAATCACCCCAACTTTTAAAAATTTTGTCCTCAAAATTGGACTAAGAAATACCTTTCGCCGAACCATCATCAGCTTTGCCTTTCTGAGCGTCCAACACGTAGATTCTTCCGCGTGCGGGGGTGGCCTGCTCCTCTCTATTCCTCTTCTTCGCCGGACACTCGTTAGCGTAATGCCCTTCTCCTTTGCAATAATAGCGCATAGTTGATCCCAGACGACATTCTCCACTATGGGGCATTCCGCATTTCGAACACTTACCGATTGGGAATTCAGACACTACTACTTGCTTTCCTTTATTGGAGTTACCCTTAGGCTCCTCACTTGGGGTTGACAATTTCAATGCCTTGTTCTTCTCCTTCCGATACGCTCTCTTCTCTTCATACATCCTCTTGAGATCTCCCTCTGCAGAATAAGATTGTTGCACCAATGCCGGATGACTGGTCATAGCATAGGAACTAAGACCCTGGTTCACATCACCACGGAGACCTTGCTCGAACGTAATCATCTTCTGTCGCGCCTCGATGACCTTCTGCATCCATTCGAAGTGTGGATCGACGGGGACGCTTCCCCTACCTCTACCAGCCATGATTCTGCGAAATATGCACAAAGTATTGAGTTGATCAGGCTCAATGTCTAATAGCATATTAAGAGGAATCACACTTAGAAGACGTAAGAGACTCTTGATTTCTAAGCCCGGCTAGGTCGAACTGCTCTGATATCAATTGTAACACCCCGATAATTTCTAACTTGTAGAAATTACCGAAATGCACTACTGGCATATATCAGAGTAACTTCCTTTTTAAATAGGCTTAAATACAGTTTTGGTCCCCCTATTTTGACTAATTCACGATTTTGGTCCCTAAAGTTTTAATTTGACGATTTTGGTCCCCCTATATTCCCAATTTGAAAAATCAAGGTCCCCCACCCCAATTTTGACTCAGTTTGACTGACTTATCCTACGTGGCAGCCCACGTGGACTGCCACGTAGGCACACGCCCCCACCCCACCCCACCCCCACCCCCCACCACCGACCCCCCCACCCCCCCCACCACCGACCCCACCCCACCACCCCCACCCCCCACCACCGACCCCACCCCACCCCAACCCACCACCGACGCGAGAGTGAGAGAGAGAGAGAGAGATCTTCGCGCAGAGAGAGGAGAGAGAGAGAGAGAGAGAGAGAGAGAGAGAGGAGGGGAAGGAGAGCGACGCGAGAGGGGAGGGAGAGATCTGCGAAGGGAGGCGACGAAGGAGGGGGAGGGAGACCGATGGGGAGGGGGGGGAGAGCGACGGGGAGGGGAGGGAGAGCGAGAGCAACGGGGAGGGGAGGGAGAGCGACGGGGGAGGGGGAACAGCGAAGGGGGAGGGGGAACAGTGAAGGGGGAGGGGGTTCACGAGGAAGAAGAAGGGGTGGGGTGGGGTGGGGGTGGGGGTGGGGTGGGGGGTGTGGGGTGGGGGTGGGGGGGTGTGCCTACGTGGCAGTCCACGTGGGCTGCCACGTAGGATTAGTCAGTCAAACTGAGTCAAAATTGGGGTGGGGGACCTTGATTTTTCAAATTGGGAATATAGGGGGACCAAAATCGTCAAATTAAAACTTTAGGGACCAAAATCGTGAATTAGTCAAAATAGGGGGACCAAAACTGTATTTAAGCCTTTTAAATATTGAACACAATCTAAAACTCGATGCTAAAACCCATCAAGTGCGCTTACATGACTGAACATGAGAATACATAACACATAAACCATGATTCCCTAGTGAGTATAGAACTCACCTCTTGGAGACAAAAGCAATTGATACAATCAGAAATTCAGCAAGACGAATCACCAAGAACGCTACGAACGGACTCCGAACTTTCCCGAACACGCTCCAAAAGCTCCCTACCGAAAATCCAGTTTCCCCAAATGTATGAATTCTGAACCCGGAAACTGAAATGATTCCAAGGTGGTTCCAATTCGTGATTTGGCTGCTGTAGCTGGTTCTAGAGCTTTTCAATTTAACATGCAAAGTCAGATTTCTGGTTTTGGCCAAATGAAGCTTAGGTGGTCACCAATGGTGATTTGTGGTAGAGGAGGGAGATGATCTCGAAATTGGTATCACATGGAAGGGGATGGAAAACTGATTCTGATGGTGGGGATGGATCACACATGCATTGACTCTTTGAGAAATCCTCTTCTCCTCTCCTTCCCACGCCTCTCCTTCTCCTCTCCTTAACAATATCAAAAATGTATGAGTTTAATTTGAAATTGGAAACAAAAAGATATTATGTCATATAACATAAGATATGCACCCCCGTTGGCGCTCCCGTTGTTGCTCCCATTGCCGCTATCGTTGTGCTTTGCTATTGCCTCTCCCATTGGCGCTCCTGTTGTCGGTCTCTCGTTGCCACTCCCGTTAGAATAGTGGTTACATTTTTTTGACAATTATTAGTGGTTAAATTAGGCGTCAAATTGTAATGAAAAAAATTTTAATGCGAAAAGATAGGTACAATTTTTTTGTTTTTGAATTTTGGTTCAAATTGAATTGAATTGAAGAGAGAAAGATAAATAGATTAAAAAAAATTAAAAGCTATGATAAGACGGTATTAAAGAGAGATAATTGTTTTGTTTAAAAGCTAGTATTTTTTTTGAAGAGGGAGAGAGAATTTAATTGAAACTAGTAGGATACCCGTGTATACGCACGGATGCTGTCGTGTTCTTTTTATGAATGAACTTAGACAGAATTTAAATAGTCTGAACTACCCCGTGAAAATAAAGACAAATTTAAAGTAGATAAAAAAAGAGTCTCAAATAAAAAATAGATAAATATTCAAATATAAAAATAAAAGCATCATTTGAAAACCATATGTGCATTTATCCCGTATTTTTTTATATATCAGTGTTGTTATCCCGTGTTAATTTATATATCAGTGCAGTTATCTCGTGTTTTTATATATATCATTGCAGTTATCATGTATTTTTATATATCAGTGTAGTTATCCCGTGTTTTTTATATATCATTGCAGTGTTTTTTATATATCAGTGTTGTTATCCCGTGTTTTTTTTATATATCAGTGCAACTATCCCGTGTTTTTATATATATCATTGCAGTTATCACGTATTTTTTTATATATATATATATATCAGTGTTGTTATCCTGTGTTTTTTATATATCAGTGTTGTTATCCCGTGTTTTCTTATATATCAGTGCAGCTATCCCGTGTTTTTATATATATCATTGCAGTTATCCCATATTTTTTTTATATATTAGTGTAGTTATCCTGTGTTTTTTATATATTAGTGCAGTTATCCCGTGTTTTTTATATATCTGTGCAATTATCTCATAGTTTCAATTGATTATTTAATTGATTAGTAGATTATAATGGATAGTAAAAGATAGATAGTATATTATCAATAAGAAATATTTATCCCGTGTTTTAATATTTAAAACACACGTGACAATTATTTGTCACTTGTGTTTTAAATATTATTCAGTAGTTTAAATAGTCATTAAGTCTTCTTGTTTTTTTAGATAGTAGGTTTATTGCAGTCTTCAAAAATTATAATTATCAATGACAAATATAATCTCGTGTTTTTTGTATATCAATGCAGTTATCCCGTGTTTTTTATGTATCAATGCAGTTATCTCATAGTTTCAATTGATTATTTTAGTTCATTAGTATATTATAGTAGACGGTAAAAGATAGATAGTAGATTATCAATAATAAATATTTGTTTTAAATATTGATCAGTAGTTTAAATAGTCATTAAGTCTTCCTGTTTTTTAGATAGTAGGTTTGTAGTAGTCTTCAAAAATTTTAATTATCAATGACAAATATTAATCCCGTGTTTTTTATATATCAATGTATATAGTAGTCTTCAAAAAATTTAGCTATCAATTACAAATATTAATCCCTAAAGTGAAGTGATAAGAGAAAGAGAAGAATTTGTTTATGGGAAAAATAGAAGAGAGAGAGAGAAAGAGAAGAAAGGAAATAGAAAGATGATATATGGGATATAAAGAAAAAAAGTGAAGTAAAAGTCAACATTTTGTGAAAAGTATTAGTAAAGTAAAAAAAAAAGAAAAAAAGAAAGAAAGAGAGTGTAAGAGAAAAGTGAGAAAGAAGAATAGAAGAAAAAAGAAGAAAGAGAGTGTAAGAAGAAAAAAGAAGAAAAAGAGTGTAAGAGAAAAGTGAAAAGGAAGAAAGAGAGTGTAAAAAAAAAAAGTAAAAAAGAGAGGGTAATGACATTTTTGCCCTTAAATTAGATATGTGTCATGTTAATAAGAGATCCAAATTGGTAATTTTATAGGAGGTTTGTTTATCCCGTGTTTTAATATTTAAAACACACGTGACAATTATTTGTCACTTGTGTTTTAAATATTAATCAGTAGTTTAAATAGTCATTAAGTCTTCTTGTTTTTTTAGATAGTAGGTTTATTGCAGTCTTCAAAAATTATAATTATCAATGACAAATATAATCTCGTGTTTTTTTATATATCAGTGCAGTTATCTCGTGTTTTTTATGTATCAATGCAGTTATCTCATAGTTTCAATTGATTATTTTAGTTGATTAGTATATTATAGTAGACGGTAAAAGATAGATAGTAGATTATCAATAATAAATATTTGTTTTAAATATTGATCAGTAGTTTAAATAGTCATTAAGTCTTCCTGTTTTTTAGATAGTAGGTTTGTAGTAGTCTTCAAAAATTTTAATTATCAATGACAAATATTAATCCCGTGTTTTTTATATATCAATGTAGTAGTCTTCAAAAAATTTAGCTATCAATAACAAATATTAATCCCTAAAGTGAAGTGATAAGAGAAAGAGAAGAATTTGTTTATGGGAAAAATAGAAGAGAGAGAGAGAGAGAGAGAAAGAAAGAGAAGAAAGGAAATAGAAAGATGATATATCGGATATAAAGAAAAAAGTGAAGTAAAATTCAACATTTTGTGAAAGGTAACAGTAAAGTAAAAAGAAAAAAAGAAAAAAAGAGAGTGTAAGAGAAAAGTGAGAAAGAAGAAATAGAAGAAAAATGAAGAGAGTGTAAGAAGAAAAAAAAAGAAAGAGAGTGTAAGAGAAAAGTGAAAAGGAAGAAAGAGAGTGTAAGAAGAAAAAGTAAGAAAGAGATGGTAATGACATTTTTGCCCTTAAATTAGATATGTGTCATGTTAATAAGAGATCCAAATTGGTAATCTATTTATACAAAAAAAAAACCTCCTATGAAATTGTTTGTATAAATAGATAAATAGATTAGATAAAAAATTAAATGTGAAAAGCCAGGTTTTACCAAAATGTATGAGTTTAATTTGAAATTAAAAACAGAAAAATATTATGTCATATAACATATGATATGCACCCCCGTTGCTGCTCTCGTTGTCATTATCCTATTGCCTCTCTCATTGACGCTCTCATTGGCGCTCTTGTCGGCGCTCCCATTGGCGTCCCCATTGCCAATCCTATTGCCGGTCTTTTGTTGTCACTCTCGTTGGCGCTCCCGTTAGAATAGTGGTTAAATTTTTTTTTTGACATTTATTAGTGGTTAAATTGAGCGTCAAATTGTAATGAAAAAAAATTAATGTGAAAAGATAGGTTCAAATTGAATTGAATTGAAGATAGAAAGAGAATTAAATTAAAAAAAGATAAATATTAAAAGCTACGATAAGATTGTATTAAAAAGAGATAATTGAATAAAAAAATATTAAAAGCTAGTATTATTTTTGAAGAGGGAGAGAGAAGATTGAATTGAAATAAAAAATTAAATGTGAAAAACTAGATTGAAATTGAATTGAAGAGAGAAAAATCATGAGAGAATGAGAGAATTTGAGAAAGAGATAATGGTTGATGAGGAGAGAGAAAATGATTGAAATGAAAAGAAATGGGAGAATTTGGAAAAGAATGAATGATTGATAATGAGAGAGAAAATGATTGAAATGAAAAAAAATAATAAAAAAGTAAGTTAATAAAAGTAAGTGAATAAAAGTATAATAATATCCCTAAAAATTGTGAGGTGGCAAATAAGAAAAATGTCTAATTTTTGTAAATTTGTTAGCATATGATTTTATTATATTGTATTGACAGCTGCCGCAAGCAGCAACTAAATTAGGGTTCCACTCTTTTATTATTTCTACATTTTTTTGATAATTTATTATTTCTACATTGGTCTCCTTTTATATTACATTACTTGTTTGTAACAAAAAAACATTAATTGAAACCGGTGGTGTGGTTGAGCAGTTGGAGCTCATTATCCCTTAACCAAGTGTCGAGTGTTCGATCATCGCATTGTGTATGAAGCAGCTTTAAATCTCTGGGTCAGCTGTCCCACCCTTCGAGGTGCCTCCAATCCAGCGAGGGATTAGTCACTGCGTTCGGCAGTGTATACCCTGGTCTCGACAAAAAAAACATTAATTGTGCTTATAAAAACTAATGTATGCGGTTGTCAAAAAAAACAATGTATGCGAACTCGTAGTAGCTACATCCCCAACCACTTATTAAAAGACCATTTATCACCTATATATAGCAATATATTTTTTTATGAGACTATATATATATAGCAATATTGCCCAATAGGGCGTTTGTGTCTTTTAAATAAAACTTAGGCTACATAGCACTTTTGATCCTTTATGTTTGCTTCAGATTTCACTTTGGTCCTTTATCTTTTTTTTGGTCCGTTTTGGTCCCTCATGTTTCGTTGTTGTTTCATTTTGGTCCCTTACGTTAGTTTTGACTAACAGACGCCACGCTGGCAGTTAACTGCTGACGTGGCGTCCATTTTTATTAAATGACGTGGCATATAAATGACGTGGCGTCCATTTTAAAAACATAAAACATAATTTAAGAAATAATTAAAAACAACAACATTCAACAACAACATTCAGCAACATTCACTTCGTTTGTTTTCCTCTTATCTCGCAACAACATTCAGCAACTCTGGTTCTCACTCTTATCTCGCAGAAGGATACTTCTTCTCACTTCGTTTGTTTTCCTTTTGTTTTCCTTTCGTTTCAGCAACAACATTCAGCAACAACATTCAACATCTTCCTTTTGTTTTCCTTTCGTTTTCCCTCACCAACAACACCAACAATTTCGTTTCCGTCGTTTCGATTTCCAAGAAGATGAGAACTCAGATCTGAGAAAAACAAGTAAAATGGAAGAAGAACGAAATCAACCCATAAACACAATAATCTTCAACCCAAATCTGAAAAAAAAAACAGATCTGAAACAAGATGAAGCAAGAATGAAACTTAAAACGAAACTGAGAAAAAAAAGGAAGATTAAGATGAAAAAAGAACAGATCTGAAAATAACAGATCCGAAACAAGAAGATGAAGACGAAAAAAAAATCTGGAAAAAAAATCAAATCTGAAACATCATAAATACGAAGCAATAAGATGTTGGTGTTGGGGAAAATAAGAGGACAATGCTTCTTCTCAATCCCACGTTTCTGAATCCTTGGCATGTTGTAGATTCTACATAACAAGAACAATCCCACGGTGGTGATGTGGGAGAGGGAGGTTATGTTTCTGGGAGAGGGAGAGTGAGAGAGGAAAACAGTTAATGGGTTTAATTGTTTTAATGTTTTAATTGAAATTAAATAAATGAGGTTTGATTTAAATTGAAAAACGAATTGTTGATGTGGAAATGAATGGAGGGACGCCACGTCAGCAGTTAACTGCCAGCGTGGCGTCCGTTAGTCAAAACTAACGTCAGGGACCAAAATGAAACAAAAATGAAACATGAGGGACTAAAACGGACCAAAAAAAAGATAAAAGACCAAAGTGAAATCTGGAGCAAACATAAAGGACCAAAAGTGTTATTTAGCCTAAAACTTACTATCATCATGTGCCACGTGTTTGGATCTTCTCCTTCCTCTCCATCACAAAATACAAGGCTGAGATGAGAGAGAAAATGATTAAAAAATTATAAATAATGATGAGAGAGAGTGAATTTAAGAGAGAGATAGAGATGATGGATGGAGATATTGGGTGAGTGGAAATGAAAGGATCCAAATCTCATGTGCCACAAGTGATAGATACTTGGTTCCTTAACCATTTAGTCATGAGTTCGATCTCTAGCCAATGCGTATAGAAAAACATTTGTTGGAAGATGTCAACCCCTTAAATGGATCTCCGATATCTCGAAAGAACAGTCTCCACATTGGCCGAGGTAAGTAAAACATTTTCAACAATTATAAAAAAAAAAGTAAAACATTTTCAACAAATAAAGGAGATGAATAGTCAATTTAAAAATAGAGGGAATGTCTATGTCATTTACTCAACTTAGGGGAGGCGAATATAATTTCTCCTAATTACATTGAATCAAACTTGTAGAAAAGACTTATCTGTTTTTTTTACAAAAATATTCACTTTTTTGATAAAAATGATCATTTTTATTTTTAAACAAATAATGATTGGTCCCAACGGTAATTGGGTTTGGATCCCACTCCAAGATCTCAAGTTTAAATTTTTGGGTGTGGCAAAAATTCTATTGAGAGGAGAGAACCACACACGTGGGCAGTTAGGTTCCCCAGCGTAAATTAGTTACTGGCAAAGCCAATGGATACTGCCTACTAATAACACTAATAACACTGTAACAAAAAAATAATCATTTTTATAAGTTTATTCATCCATTTGTTACAATTGTTTTAAAAAAAATGAGAATTTTAAAAATTGCTTCAAATGAGAATTTGTTTTGAGTAACTTCTAATAAACATACTTTTTAATAATGTTTTTCTTTTATAAAATGTGGTTTTCTTAAAACCAACTCATGTTTTTCTTAAAAATCTCTAAAAATAATTTCTAAATTATTTAATTTAGAAATAGTTATTTTATCATTATCATTTATAAATGATTATTTTAATTTTGAATTTCAACCGAAAATATTATGTTTTTCCAACTTAAAAGATTGCAAGCTTAAGAGTAATCGAAAACCAAAAAAAAAGAGATTTTGATAAAATTTTGATGTTTAGCTTCACCTTATGATTGTTTAAGTTGTGGCACCCATGGATGCCTACTTTGAATTCTAATGTGTTTAAATGAGATTACGTCGGAAGAATTTTGGAATAAATGCAAGTATAACATAAACGCCTCTTTCAGAAACAACAATGTACTTGGATGAGATGGTTGGGGTATCTTCTAGCTTAACCAAAATCTTGGGTTCGAATCCAGCATTGAGAATGCAACAATGTTAAATCTCTTGAGTGCCCATTGTGGTCCTACCCGGCTTGAGGATTAGTCTCTGCAGTTGCACTCAGAGGATACCCGACAAAAAAACAACAATATACAAGTATAGCTCTTTCTCTACAATATGCGAATGGAAATTTTCTTGATACAAGAATCCTCAATTTCTCCTAAGGTACGAGTTCACGAGAGAAAAGCTTTGAACTATTCTATACTATTGATTGTGCTTTGGAGCTATAAACCTTGTTCATATTAGTTTTGAATTAGATGTCAAATACAATGTGGGTAGCACAAATAAGCCCCAAGCAAAACTCTAAATTTGGCGATGTATTGCTAAGGGTGTGGTTGGTAGAAGAGAAAGAGGAAATAGAGAAAGAGGGAAGAGAGTGATTTTCTGTTGTTTGACTCTCTCTCTCTCTCTCCGTCCTCTCTCTTCCCTTCTCGTCTATTCCATCATTCTCTTCTACCAAACACACCATTTAATGTAAAATGGTACTAAACTAATCCCCTCCCTTTCTCTCTATCCCATTTCTCTCTTAAACCAAAGAGTAGAAAGTCACTTTTTATTCTCCCCCCCTCCTACCAAACACATTTCCCATTTTCAAAAGTCTTTGATAATTAATTTCACTAGGAGGAGACAAATGTAGTCTCTCACACTTTGATAGGGGTGGCTGGCTACATATATGGCTAGTCACCTAGTCCTCAAAATTGTGATGATATTCCAAATTGTATTACAAGTTTGACTAACAAAGAAAGGAAGTAATTTTTCTATGGTAAAAAAGAACTCACTAATTAATGTCATCTATATTGAATACAACTTTTTATTATTAGAATAAATTATAAACTTTTGTAACTCAAATAAATCATAAACTTTCATGAAACTTATAATTAAATTATAAGTTCCTTATTAAAAAGAAGCTTAAAATTGAAACCCAAATATTCCCATTGTTAATTAAGAATAAAAGTTAAACCTTGTCAATTGTTGACAAAGCGTGTTAAGATAATTGAATATTACTACTATGGAGATGGCAATTGATTAGTAAAAGCATTAAAAAATATATACATTTTTGGTAATTTTGTTGGTGAGAATTGAGAGACTTATTGACCGAGACTTGAAAAGGAAGCCCACTTGCAACTTCACATTGGGCTGAAAAGGACAGAAAGGTTTAACATCATATCATATCATATTCATATTATATTATATAAATAAATCGAAAGGAACATTCACATTCTCACAAGCCCCACCACACACACAAAAACAAAAATGTTTGCTCGTCTTTTTGGGTTTTTTCGCATGTAAAATTACTATAAATTGCATGCAGAATTAGAGTCCTAGAACCACTCCCATTTCCTTCAATACCTTTCCTTCCGCGTAGACTCTCTCCATCTTCCCTTTCCGATTCTTTCTCTTCAATCCCTATTTTTTCTCTAACAATAAAAATAAATAAAATTAAAAAAACCTATTCTCCCTCAACTCAACGCAGCTCAAACCCTTTCTCTCTAAAACCCTTGCAGTGCCGTCACCGCTGTTTTTTTTTTGTTTTGTTTTCGTAGCTAACAATGATGTCGCCAGGCCGAAGACGATTCAACCCTGTCCCTGACCCTGTCGGTTACTCTGTCTCACCTGAATCCCAAATTCAATCCATAGAAGACGCTTTTTCTCGTCTTGTCGTTTCTAATCCCCCTTACGTTTTTCCTCGTGCTGCTGATTACTCCAATGTTTTCCCATATGGCTATGTAAACCCCTCTTATCAATCGCAAATTCCCATCATCAACAACAACAATCAAAATCTTGTTCAAAATAACTATGGTGTTCGTGCCCCCCTTTACCCTGAAGAACCCCAATGGCGGAATAATCTTGGTAATAGTAACAATGTGTCTCTTATTTCTGAGATTCTTGAGAGGCAAAGAAGAGAGATTCGTGAGAGGCAAAGAAGAGAGATTCTTGATAGGCAAAGAAGAGAGCTTTTAGCTTCTATTCTGAATCAGAATCCGTCTTTTTTGGATGGAAGTGTTTTTTATCCAGAATATAATCATCATGTGAATGAAAGGGGTACTTCAGGTACATATTGGTTTGATAATTTTAGAGGGAGGATTCTTGAATTTGCTAAAGATCAATGCCGTAGTAGAGTTTTGCAAAACGCGATGATGAAAGCCGAAGCTGAAGAGATTTCTTGCATCTTCAATGAGTTGATAAATCACGTGACTGATCTCATGTTAGACTCTTCTGGTAATTATGTTATTCAGAGGTTAGTTGAAATCTGCAATGAACAACAGCGTACTCTCATCATTCTAATGCTCACTATGGACTATTTTCAGTTTTCCACTATTTGCAAAACCTCCCATGGGTATGTATATGTATATATTTAACAATCTTTTCTTTTATAATTAGTGTTACTTGTTTCATAAGGTATTTTAATTTCGTGTTCTTGTTTTTCTTGTTTGTTCAAGATCTCGTGCTTTTGAGAAATTGTTGGAGTGTGTTACTACCTCGGAACAAAGAACTTTCTTTATGGCAGCTCTTACTCCTAGTGCTATTGAATTTTGTAAGGATGTAAATGCTCATCGCGTGATTATTTCCTGTTTGAAGTATTTCCCAAAAGAAGATACTAAGGTACTATATGTTTTGTTTTCCTCTTTTTGTTCCACACACACTTATATATTATATAATATATATACCTGGGACACAGATTAAAACCAATGTATTTCAATGGAATTCGAGGTAGTCTGCTGCTTCTAATTATAAAATGATTGAGATCCCATATGATATTTTAAAGAAAGGTCCCTTACCCGGACCAGTGACATTATAGTTTTGGTGTTGCTTGGACCAAAAAGGCGACAATGGTTAAGGCCGCATTGGTTTCATCCACATATGGCACATGGTTTTAAATTGCGGTTGTGGTCATTGCAATTGAGGCTATATATTGCAGCCTAATGCGGATGCGGTCACCAACGCAACAACAATATTGTAGCCGCATCACGTGATGTGGTCCGCAGCTTGAAACCAATGATATGACATGCTCATGCCTTTATGAGACCTAGATTTTATGCTATAGCCATATCATCTTTTTACCACATGTCTTCCAATTGGGACTGGAACGCCGATTAGAAAAAAACTATCAAGATTGTCTAGTGTGGGACTGTGTAAATGCAGCAATATAAACACTTACGATGAATAGCGGCTTGATTGATTACTTTACTTTGGTTTATTTCCTTTATTACGTTCTGATTTTGTACTTTCAACACAGGAATTTCTGGAGGTGGTGGTAAAGATGTCTTCTAATATTGCAAAAGATAAGAACGGATGTTGTGTGCTGCAGGAGTGTGTTGACTACGCTCAAGGAGAAACTAGAACAAGGCTGATAGATAGGATTGTAGAAAATTCTTTGGAGTTAGCAACACATTGTTACGGGTTTGTTTTTACAACTATTTATTAGTTTTCTTCTTTCTAGCCAACATAGTTAAACTATACTGATCTTCATTGTGTTTTGTGTTCTTCTCCGGCAGCAACTATGTTGTGCAAAAGCTAGTGACTTTGAGAATACCAAGAGTTACAAACAACATAATCAGAAAGCTTGAAAAAAACTTTGTATATCTTTCCTGCAATAAATCTGCGAGTCATGTAGTGGAGAAGTTGTTTAAAAACTCTGGAGAAATGCAATCAAGATGTATTATTTTCGAGTTGCTCACTGATTCAAATAATAGAAAGCTTCTTGTGGATCCATTTGCAAATTTTGTCATCGGATCTGCACTGGAGATATCCCGGGTTAGTCATCTAAGAATGTATATTAAACACAATATTCTGTTTGCTATTTGCCTACCTTTTAATAACTTGGCTTTTTAACCTCTTTTCTTAAAATACAGGGTCAATGTCGGGAAGATCTACTTGAGTTAATTGAAAATAATTCTCAAATGATGGGTACCAATCTGTATGGCAAAAAGTTGCTTGAGAAGTTTGAAAAGGCGAAGTTTTTTTTGGTTCAAGAGGCGGATACAACATATAGGGGAAAATGGGGAATGGGAGTGTCGCATACTGGGTTTGAAAAGGCAAAAAAGCTCCGGGAAAGGCTTGCAATACGGTAACTTCAATATTTCCTCAAATAGTTTTTTCAACAATACTACTACAAGGAGTTACCATTTTAATATATCTCCTTTGTCGATGACCTACTAATCTTACTCTTGTAGTGGTGTTGGTTGATTTCTTAGGTTGTGTGTGTTTGTTGTTTATTAGTTTCTTTCAGTATTTTTGGTTAGTAGAGGATATTGCTCAGCTGTATAGGAATAGGAATAGGAATTAGCTACCTGGGGAAGCTAGAGCGGTTATAAGTAAGTTCTGATATTTTATTTTAAGTGTGTATTTCAATGTTTTTCGTTACTCTTTGTTTTTTTTGACAAAGTTACTCATTGTTGTTTTACTCTTTGTTGTTGTGTGTCCATTCCAATAATAAATGAATAATTTCATACATGGGTCCGTTTATTTTATATTTTTGAGGTTAAAAATATTGATGCGTCTGTGAATGTTTGTATTATTAAATTTTTAAATCAAATCTATTAATTTTTAATCACGTTCTTGACATTGGCTAACATTAAAAGAACCCACCCTTGATTACCCCATGCAAGCCATATAGATCCTTGTGTCAATATGTGAGGTGGTGAAAGAATTGTTGCATAGTTTTATTTTATTTGGCAAAGTACTATGGAGTATGGAGGATAGGATCTATTATTATTGAGTAAAGTCATTTTTTATTTGATTAGTGTACTGAATCGGGTTGATCAATCGACTAAGACATAAGAGGACAACAAGTTAGTAATTTTTAACTTAATTGACAAATCAATTCACTTCCTTAGTTGGTCTAATCTTAGAAGTTAAGAATTGTGCGCATCATACTTCTCAATAACTTAATCTAATCAAAATTGTCAAAAAAAAGAAGTTTATCAAATCAAATCAAATGCCGCCATACTGGCTTGAATAAAGTCACACTAGCACAATACTATCAAGATTATTTTTGACTTATCTTTTCTAAATCGGTATCTTTCGCATGCAATTGCAGAGACTAATTCTTCGAGTTGACTAGGACTACAATGAACGGTAAAACTCTCCCTCAAAAGTTTTAACGTTTTTTTGACTAATTATTACCAATAATTAATTGGCTCAAATAAATTAATTTATATACACACTATCGCCTATTATAGTATTATTATTTTTTTACCTAAAATGAGTTTGTTTATAACCAGTGTCTGAAAAATATTAAATCTATCATTTCATTAAATATTCTTTCAAAATTGAAATTTTAGATAAATAATCACATTTCCATAATTTTATTTATAATTTAAATTCAATAATTGTCATGAATCACATCAATCAAATGCATTTATACAATTAGATTAAATCTATTGAAATTCAATCCAAATTAAATATACTCAAAATATCATCTAATGACCACACCTATAATAGTATTTTTTTTTTATTCTTTTAACTACTTTACAAATCCCTAAACCATTTGAGAATTTATAAATAAGTTCATGAACATTGAACTAACGTCCATGGATATTAATTTTTTAAAATAATTTATAACTAAGTCCTTAAACATTTAAGTAATTTGTATTTATGTCCCTAAGTTTAACGACTCAATGACAAATTATTTTAAAATAGAGAGACTTAATTACAAAATTTTTAAAAGATGAGGAACCCAATTAAAATGCATGAACATAATTACAAATTATTAAAAAATCCACGAGTTCCTACCCCAAATACAAAAGGACAAAGAGAACAACTAGTTTTTTTTTATTCATAATTCATGAAACAAGAGTAATGGAGATATATAAGATAGTTACAAGTTACTAAATAAATTAGTTATTTTCATTAACTATATATAAATCATGTTGTACAAATGATGTAATACTAATTCTCATTATAATACTATTCATACTTTTCACCTTTTTTATTTATTTTTCTCTCTTATTCTTATCTTCCATCCATAGTTGTAACCGAGAGAAAGCAAGGTAATATAAATAAAGATTAACTGCTGGAAAAAAAGCTAGAAGAATACATAGTAGATGATCATAAATATATAATTATAAGCTTGAGCCTTGGAGATATATATACGCGAGGATTTTAGCCTTGGAGATGCACGGATCTGATTACTGGAAAAAGAAACGTGGGAATTAAGGGCATTTGCCTGTGCCCTTAGAGTTCTTCATATCCCTGTAGCAAGGACACTCATCCTTGTTCCCAGAAGTCCCAGATGGCACACAGTTACACTTTTCACAGCAGATCCCACAGTACTTCAAACATCTGTCTTGAATCGATGCTTTGGAGCACCTATACGAGCACTTGCTGTCACAAAATTCTAAACAATCCACGCCAATATTTCATCAGTTATAGTCAAAATAAAATAAAATAAAATAAAATCGAGGGTCTAATTAAGTCCATATATAAATAATTAGCTAGGCTTACCAGAACCAGCTAATGAGACTTCAAACAAAGAGGAGCTGAGGAGAAGGAACAAGAGCAGTACATTTGCAAACACAAGCTTCATCTTGATTTCACAGGTGAGAATAAAGAACAACAATGTAGTATGGGGTAACTGTGACGAATTAATTAAGGAGCTTTGAAGTATCTTTCTGTACTAGGATGATTTGTTGTGAGCCAGTTAAAGGGTGTTATTTATAGTGACCAATTAATGAAAGGTAGGTGTGAAAAGTTAGGAAGAAGATGTTACGTTACGTGGGGGGACTTCATTATTCTTCTGTTAGTTGCTTATCGCCATATTTGCAAGCGGGACAGCTGGCCTTTGGTTAATTGTTAATTCTAGTATTTTTAACTAAATGAATCTTTATCTACGAGAGGATATATGAACTTTTATTACATCAAAAATCTCGATGAAAAACATGGCATCCAATTTTAAAAGGTGAGGACTCCCATACCCTATAGGTATGATACCCAACATTCCAACATCCAATCACTCAATGACACCTTATTTTTTTTATTTAAATATTTTGTTAAAAAAATAAATATTGAACTCATTTTACTAGAAGGTATCATACCCACCAAATTTTGAATGGGTATGGTAGAATTTGCCATTTTAAAATATGTAAACAAATATGTTACTTCTATGTAATCCACTTCAGATGTGAAACTTTTTTATGGAATTTCATTTTGCTGAGTATTTTTAACTGTGAAAGGGGAGTTTTTATCGCATAGTTTCTTTTGGTTATATTTTTTTATCACATAGTTTAATATATCAATTCAGCAGGATTCAAGAATTGAAAATTATAAAAAAAATAAATTAAATTCAACTTACTTAGGAAGTTCTGTTTGGCAAATGCACAGGTCACGTGTACACGAGATTATGAAAACGATAAATTTGTTTTTTGGGATAAAAAAGTAATACTTTTTTTACTTTGGAAAAAGGTACTTTCGAAATATCCAAACATGCTTTAAGCTAATAAGGTGTCCTTTTTGCTAAGGTTCTACAATTTTTTTTTTTGAGATTAAAGGTTCTACAATTTTACAAGAATGGGAATGTTATCATGGCAAATTGTTTCAGCAAAGCCATGGGCCAGGACCCTCAAATCCGCGTCACGAGACTCACGACTTACAACTGACACGTGCTGTTATATTTTTATTTAATAATTTATTTTAAAATTAATTTTTTAATTTTTTTTTCGATTAGCAAATTAATATTTTAATTAGTAATTTTGCAGTAAAGCTATACGTTTTTTTTATGAGTAAGAGAAATTTATTTGATGAGTCGGTAAATGCGTAAAGCTATCCTAAAATATAAATTCGGGGAGTCTCGGTGCCAACTCTCCCGCCAAACTCCCCCTTTCCTTTTTTTTCCATTCTTTTTTTTTCTTTTATCTTTTTTCTCTTTTTATTTTATTTTATTTTATAATTTTTAGGTAATTTTGAGTTTAGAAAAAATTTAAATACGCGGAGTTTGTTCATTCATAACTAGATTGGTGAAAAGGAAAATTAATTTCGTGGCAAATTACGTAAAGTGTGACGCTAGATTGTGTGTTTTAAAATATTTTAAGATGTGGAAAAAAATTTAATTGTTCAAATACGTGAAGTTTGTTCCTACAAAATCGAATTCGTCGAAAAGGAAATTAATTTCGTGACAAATTGTGTGAAGTGTGATTTTAGACAGTATGGTTTGGAGTACTTTAAGATCCGGAAAAAAAATTAATTCTTTAAGTACGCAAAGTTTGTTACTCGATAATTATTTTATTAAAATAATAATAATTTTGTAATAAAATATGATGCTAAGTAGTGTGTTTTGGGTGCTTTAATTAGAATTAAAAAAAATTAGATATACAAATACATGGAGTTCGTTCCTCAACAATTTGTTTGGTCATACCAAAAATTAATTTCTTGGTGTGTTTTGGGTTACCTTAGCGTTCGACAAAAATTTTAAAAGTTCAAATACGCAAAGTTTGTTTAAAAAAATAATTTCGTGACGAAATACGTAAAGTATGATGCTAAGTAGTGTGTTTGTGGGTACTTTTGCGTTCGGAAAAAATTACTGTTCAAATACTAAAAGTTTGTTCCTCGATAACAGATTTAAAAATCAATTTATTTTTTTATTTCTTCTCTTTATATTCTTTAGGGCCATATATTTCTGGATTTTAAAAAAATAATTTAAAGATCCTTCAGAAAAAAAAGAATTTAAAGACCATATTCCTTCAACTTTGTATAATTGCTTCCATTTTATTGGTGATTCTCATCCGACCCTACATGATACCCACGTTTTTCAGTTTCTAATTGTGTTGTCTTCTTTTCTTTCTAATTGCTTCAATTTCAATGTGTTTGTTAATTAAAAATGATACTTTTAATTATGATTTACATTGTCAGACACTTCTACAATATATAATTAATTTTATCTTCATTCATACGATGTTACAATATTTATGTATTAAATGAAGCTTTGGTCCCCCCCACCCCTTTTCTTTCATATTTTCTTTTTTAAGAGTACATTAAAATTTAGGTAAAGTTTGTGATAAGTAGTGAAGATGAAAATACATAAATTATATATTGTAACATTCAAATATACAAAGTTTGTGCCTCAATAATTGATTTGGTTAGCTGAAAAAAAATATAATTTCGTGACAAAATATGTAAAGTGTGATGCTAAATAGTGTGTTTTGAAATACTTTAGTATTGGAAAAAAATAATCGTTTAAATGCTCAACGTTCAGTCCTCAATATCGAAAAAAAATCATCTATTCAAATATGTTATGTAGTGTGTTGTTCTGTGAGATCTTATGTAATGTGATAATGCGTTAAACTAAAGTTATTTGATTATCATTTGTTGTCTATATTTTAATGGATCAATTTCATTTGTGTGCTGATTTTAAAAAAAAATTAACTGTTTGAATTACTTATGTTTGAATTATAAATTACTATGCTACCTTATTTCCATGGACTATTACTTATGTTTGAATTATAAATTCCCGTTAATTTGTGTGCTGATTTTTAATTTATCCAAAAAAATTTAATATCACAACAATTAAGTATTCGCTAAAGCTTTGGCCCCGTGCGATTACTATTCAATTATTTCCCTTAGGCATAAATGTTGCTATTATGTATCAGTTACTTTGGTTTTAATATTATTACTAGTACTATACCCGTGGATCCGTACGGGCCGATCGCGTTAGTGATACGATTACCTCAAATAGAAACGTTAATTTGAAATCTCATTAATCTAAAATCAATTGTAAAATATAGCGGATGACTTGCATACAGACATGTGCTGTCGTGTTCTTTTTATGAATGAATTTAGACAGTATTTAATTAATCTGAACATTACCCCGTGAAAAAAAAGAAAAATTTAGAGTAGATAAAAAATTGATAAATATTAAAACTAAAAATGTAAAAGTACCATTTAAAAACAATATGTGCATTTTTCCCGTATGTTTTTATATATCAGTGAAGTTTTTTTTATATATCAGTGTTGTTATCCCATGTTTTTTTTATATATCAGTGCAACTATCCCGAGTTTTTATATATATCATTGCAGTCATCTCTGTATTTTTTTATATATCAGTGCAGTTGTCCAGTGTTTTTTATGTATCAGTGCAGTTATCTCATAGTTTCAATTGATTATTTGAGTTGATTAATAGATTATTGTAGGTAGTAAAAGATAGATAGTAGATTATCAATAACAAATATTTATCCCGTGTTTTTTTTATATATGAGTAACAATTATTTATCCTTTTTTAGGTATTAGTGACAAATATTTGTCGGGTGTGTTTTAAATATTAATCAGTTTAAATAGTCATTAAGCCTTCTTGTTTTTTTAGATAGTAGTTTTCAAAAATTACAATTATCAATGGCAAATATTAATCCCGTGTTTTTTTATATATCACTGCAATTATCCCTGTGTTTTTTATATATCGGTGCAGTTATCTGGTAGTTTAAATTGATTCTTTTAGTTGATTAGTAGATTATAGTAGATGGTAAAAGATAGACAGTAGATTATCAATAAAAAAAGTTTTATCACGGGATTTATTATATATCTGTGACAATTATTTGTCCTTTTTAGGTATTAGTGACAAAATTTTTCACATGTGTTTTAAATATTAATCAGTTGTTTAAATAGTCATTAAGTTTTCTTTTTTTTTTAGATATTAATCTCGTGTTTTTTATATATCAGTGAAGTTATCCGGTGTTTTTTATATATTAGTGCACTTATCTTGTAGTTTCAATTGATTATTTTAGTTGATTAGTAGATTATAGAGATTGTGGGAAAAGAAAGTGAGTGGGTTGGATTTGAATTTCGAAATTTGAAAAAAAAAGTAGGAGAAAGTTGAAAAAAAAAGTGGGAGTGAGAAGAAAGTGCATTGGGAGTAGGAATTTGAAAAAATAATGTGATAGTAAATTACAATGTTGCCCTTAATTAGATGACCTGTCAACTAAATAAATAGGGAGGCTTGTTTGGGTAATTTAAGTGTGTTTTGTTTGTATAAATAGATATTAGATTAGATAAATAGATATTAGATAGATAGTAGATTATCAATAAGAAATATTTATCCCGTGTTTTATTAAATATTTGTGACAATTATTTGTCCTTTTGTAGGTATTAGTGACAAATATTTGTCACATGTGTTTTAAATATTAATCAGTAGTTTAAATAGTCATTAAGTCTTCTTGTTTTTTTAGATATTGATCTCGTGTTTTTTTTATATATCAGTACAGTTATCCCGTGTTTTTATATATCAGTGCAGTTATCTCGTAGTTTCAATTGATTATTTTAGTTGATTAGTAGATTATAATAGATAGTGGGAAAAGAAAGTGAGTGAGTTTGATTAGAATTTTGAAATTTGAAAAAAAAGTATGAGAAAGTAGGAAAAAAAGTAGGAGTGAGAAGAAAGTGTATTTTGAGAAGAAATTTGAAAAAACTGTGATAGTAAATTACAACGTTGTCCTTTTTAAGTGTGATTTGTTTTGGCAATTTAAGTATGGTTTGTTTGTATAAATAGGTAGTTAGATATTAATCTCTTGTTTTTTTATATATCAGTGTAGTTATCCTGTGTTTTTTATACATGAGTGCAGTTAACTCGTAGTTCCAATTGATTAGTTTAGTTGATTAGTAGATTATAGTAGATAGTGGAAAAAGAAAGTGGGTGGGAGAAGAAAGTGGATTGGGAGAAGAAATTTGAAAAATGGTGTGATAGTAAATTACAATGTTATCCTTAGTTTTATGAGTTGTGAAGTAAATAAGGAGACTTGTTTGGGTAATTTAAGTATGGTTTATTTGTATAAATTGATAAATTGATTAGTAGATAAAAAGTCGGTGAGTTTGATTTGAAATTTGAAATTTGAAAAAAAAGTAGGAAAAAAGTGAGAGTGAGAAGAAAATACATTGGGAGAAGAAATTTGAAAAAAGGATAGTAAATTACAGGCTAAAGTGCTACCGGGGTCCCTTATCTTTATTTAAAGTAACGATTTGGTCCTTTATATTTTTTTTGTCCCAAATCAGTCCTTTATATTTTAAACTTTTGACACATAAATCCTTTTCTGTCCCAAATCAGTCCTTTATGTTTCAAATTTTTAACACATAAATCCTTTTTTTTTGACACATAAATCAGCCCTGTTAACGGAAAAGGATTTATGTGTCAAAAATTTGAAAGATAAAGGACTTATTTGGGACAAAAAAACATAAAGGACTAATTCGTTACTTTAAATAAAGATAAGGGACCCCGGGAGCACTTTAGCCTAAATTACAATGTTGTCCTTGGTTAGATGAGTTGTCATGTAAATATGGAGGCTTGTTTTGGTAATTTAAGTGTGATTTGTTTGTATAAATAGATATTAGATTAGATAGTAGATAGGAGTAAATTGTAGATCATTTGATATTAATTTAATTATATTGTATTGTATAGTAGATTAAAAAAATTGGGAAAAGAAATATTTTTAAATAAATGGTGTGGGGCCACAAATAGTAGATGTGTAAAAAAGTGAGAAATATAGGGAAATGTGAGATTGAGAGAGAGTGAGAAAGGAAGAGAAAATAGAATTAAAAAAATGAGAAATAAAAGTAAAATACATTATTGTCCACAAAAGTGGTGATGTGTCAAAAAATTAAGATGTCTAAAATTGTGTTTTTGTAGGTTGTTTGTTAGATTAGATACTTTGAAGTTAATGCTTTATGTATTTAACTAGCCTTTTTTTGTACCCGCTCATTGACCTTGTATCCTCATAACTCGTTTTATCCCCAAATACCCCTCACTTTTTTCAAAATTTCCGGAATTACCTCCAACAACATAATTCCAGAATAGAAAATGTGTTCCGGAATTATGTGTTTAGACGTAATTCCGGAAAAATCAAGAAAATGCGTTCCAGAAATACCTATACATAATTTCGGAAGCATTTTTTGTGTTCCTTAATTATGTACTACGGGATAATTCCAGAACATATTTTTATTGATTTTTCCAGAATGACCTCAAACGGCATAATTCCGGAATAGAAAATGTGTTCCGAAATTATGTGTTTAGACGTAATTCCGGGAAAATCAAGAAAATGCATTCCGGATTTATGTATAAACACATAATTTCGGAAACTTTTTTGAGAAATCAGGGGTAAAATGGTCGGTTTGATTAATTTGGGGGGTACAAAGTCTGTAAGAGGGGTAAAAAAAAAAGCCATTTAACTAACCATTTCCTAACGCTTGCGTATAAATTGTTTTACGTTGAAATGGAGTTTCATAAGTAATTGATTTGCTTTAATTCCTTTTATTGGCTTTAAAGAGTAGCCAACGGGTGGAATAAAAACTTGGCTATATATTATTCTGGTATTAGCTATTACAAGAGGAAGAAATTTGAGCCTCATATATATTCAGTAAAAACTAATATCATATAACAATATTTTGTTCTCTTTAGCATCCAAAAAGATTGTTCATATGACTTTGCTAATTCAAGTGCAGTGTTAGTTTTTTTTGTGACAAAAGTGCAGTGTTAGTAAGAAGTGACTCTTGTATCCTGAAGAGAATTACATTTGAAACCAACTCCATTGGGTAATTTACTCGTGCTGGTGAAATACTCTCAACGAGTTTATTTGCACGCCTCAGTCAAACCAATAAATTCTGTATTCTATATATTGGGAGTTTCAATTAGGTCATTTTTACTTTTTTTTAAACAAAAGAAAGGAATATAGAACGGTGTTAAAACTTTAGACAAAAAATATCAAGAAAGAGAAATAATACTCCCCCTAAATTTAATTAATAAAAAAGAGAAAAGATACAAAAAACACGGGAGGCCTAAACCTGACGAGTCAAACCTGAACTATTTACAAAGAAAAAAAAGTAAGTCAAATCTATTCCTGAAAAAAAAAAAACCTCAGAAATAAAGGAGCAGATGGGATACCAACAAAGCATGAGTTACCCTCTCTATAGATATGTAAACAAGTAAAATGCATAGTTTTGGTGATGGAAATACAATTAAACCATCTATTTCGGAGTTTCCAAGCGACTAAATCAACAATATGAAAAGCTGCAACAATAAGCAAAAAGTCACATTCAAGTCAAAGATTGTGCCACCCTTTTAAGTCAATAGCTATCATAGTCCCAAAAGTCAGGTTGGAAGGCATTTATGGTTCCCAAATTTGCAGAGAAACAACCAATAATCTCATCTCACATGCCTCTAAAAATACCATTGCACGCTGCAGGTCTATGGAACCCCTTAGTTGCACCATATGTATTGCATTTAATCACGTTGGCGCTGAGAGGAGATCAAATAACGGGAAAAATCTTAGGGGAACTCAAAGGGTGTCCTGAAACTGAAAAGGCCTTAAGAAACACTAATTTAAAAACTGAAGAAGACATTGAACCTTTGCCCCAATTACCTGTTAAAGGCATTGGAACGAGAGAAATGGCCCCAAGAATCGATATAACCATATTATCAAAGTGGGCATTGTTTCTACAAAACCAAACGATAGAAATGATGTTGATGAAACCAGCAATTACCACATCATGCAACTGCCGGGCCTGTGGGCAATCTCTTATGCATAGTCTGTCAGAGAGTAAGGTCATTTTTACTTTCTCAACCTAGAAAATCAATAACCAGTAGTGCAAAACTGACTTTAGAAAACACCATTTAGCATCGGTTGTTTGAAGAGCCGATGCTAAATATAGACGCGGTGGCAATTTTGTAATTAACTGAAAGTTTTCAATTTTCGCGTCTACATTTAGCATCGGTTGTTTAAACAACCGATGTTAAAAGCACTTGCGTCAGACATTTAGCATTGGGTGTTTATACAACCGATGTTAAATGTGTATGTCTAACACATTTAGCATCGGTTGTATAAACAACCAATGCTAAAGGTCCCATTTTATTTCTAAAAATTACGCGTTCTCTATTCTCTCTGAAGTTCTCTCACTCTCGTCAATATTGCCGTCAACCCTCGTCACTGTCGTCGTTGCCTTCCTCTTCATTTGCGTCTTCAAAGCAGTAGGCACCGTTTCGTCTTCAGAGAAATCTTCAAAGCAGCATCTTTTCGTCTTAAAAGCAGTAAGCATCTCATCTCCGAAATCACTATTTTCGTTTTCGTTCTTCTTGTTTGCGTCTTCAAAGCGGCGAGCAAAAATCACTGACCTTCATTTTCTCTTGCTTCAAACCCTAAGTGAATCGTCGCTGCTGCTTTGCTCGCTGTCGTCGCCGCCTTGCTTGTCGTCGTCGTCGCCTTGCTCGCCTTCGTCGCCGCCTTGCTCGTCGTCATCGTCGTTTGCTCGCTCCAAACCCTAAGTTTTCATCTTCGAATGGTTAGGGTTTTGGAGCTGTTGGATCGCCATTTTCCCTTTGTTTGATTTCCCTGTGTGTTTCGAATGGTTAGGGTTTTGGATCTGTTGGAAGCTTGCTCGTCGATTCATTTTCGCAAGATCGTTTGACGATTATGTTACGAAAATGACATTTAATATTTTTGTTTCAGGTGCTTCGAAGAGTCAGGGAACTGCCCTCTGAGTAGTTCAGGTGCTTCATCTTTCTACATCTTTTTATGCACTTGTAAATTTAAATGTTGTTAGCTAAGGTTTGAAAAAATGTTTGTGATCATGACTTACTACTAGTGGAGGTGTCAAAATAGCTTCTGTGGTTGGATTCTTATGAATGAAAGTTTGCTTTTGTTTGTCCAGAAAAGCCTTTGAAATTTCTGCAGGAGAGAGACTCCATGATCTAGATAAGAACTTTATAGGTTCATCTGGTGTTGGTGGTTGAGGTATGGCTGGTAAGGATGAGACCAGTTTGATTCCCTCATTTTCTTGCACATCCTCTAATTCTAACCCTTGCAATGAACCCATTTTCCATGGTGGAAACAAACCACCTTCCATTTTGATTTATATCAATTTGTTACTGATTGCTGAAAGAACTTCAAATCCTTATGTATACACTGTACACCTTTGTACGATAGCTGTTTAAGAAGCAGAAAGAAACAAAGAATTAGTTCATTCAAAATTCTCATTGGTGTAGACTGTAGACTCAAAGCTTGTCATTAATGGAAATGCTATAAATCATGGCCAGCACCTCTCATCTGAATCTGATTGGCAGAATGGGGGGGAACAAGCATAAGGTTCATAATCTATTTATACTATCAAGTTTTTTGTTATTTACTAAATTTTTCAATTTTTCTTATGTTTTTTTCTCTACTTGTTGATTATTTATTCAGCTGGTGAACATACTTCCAAAACCAAGGGATGTGCGGCATCATCAGGCATCTGACTATAATTTCTATTGTTATATAACTCTGATTTCTTGCTTTTCTTTGTTATTGGTAGTATTTATGACAGCTCAAACAAATGTTCTCTGTAGCAATTGGAAGGAATGGGAGCAACCTATCATTTGGTAGACTGGCATGGTTTTTTCTACATATTAGTTATCAATCTCTCAAGCATTATATAATGATTATGAACCTTATGTTTTAGGTTTCAAGGAACTAATGATGTTGTGGCTGTCAATTTTTCTTAAAGAATATACACTCTCAAATGAGGATTGCTGCTTATGATTTATTTGGTATGGATTCTAACAATTTTGTTAGAGTTAGTGTTCTGTATTTATACACTCTCAAATGAGGATTGTTGCTTATGCTTATATGTAACATAAGCTTTTGGTTTATAGATATCTTCCAAATTCCTTTATTCCCTCAGTGAGTGGATTTAATATGTTCAAACTGGTGCTTTTACAGGGGCGGTTTGAGATTCTTTCCTTGTCTGGTTCCTTTATGCCGACTGAGAACGGAGTTACAAGAAGCAGATCTGGTGGGATGAGTGTCTCTTTGGCATGTCCAGATGGCCGAGTTATGGGTGGTGGACTCGCGGGTTTGCTTATAGCTTCTGGTCCAGTGCAGGTAAAACCTCAATAGCATGTTCGAAGAAATTACCACTAAAAGATATAAAGTAGGTACTTAACACAGTCTTCTTGTGTATTAGGTTGTTGTGGCGAGTTTTCTTCCAGGTCACCAGCTGGAGCACAAGGGGAAGAAGTTGAGAGGGTGGAGCATATATCAAGTATTTCCCCTACACATACACATTATAATCCTCCAATCTCTAATGAGGAAATGAAAGTGAGTTTTTGGGGAGTGAAGCATCAAGCATACACATTTTGAATTTAAGTCCATGATGTTTCAAATGCTTCAAACAGTTGGCCAATTTGGTGGTGAACCTACTGAGGATCCCCATCTGCATTTAAAACGATTTGTAGAAGTTTGTAGTAATTTCATACTCCCTGGTGTTTCTGATGATGCTTTTAAACTCAAGCTGTTTCCATATTCCTTGAAGGATAGAGCCAGGTTTGGTTAAATTCCTTAGAGCCTAACTCTATCACTACTTTGAATGAAATGGATGAAAAGTTTATGACTAAATATTTTCCACCTATCAAGAATGCCAGGATGAGAACTGAAATTACCTCTTTCAAACAAACTGAATTTGAAACACTGCTTGAAGCATGGGAAAGATTTAAAGAATTGCTAAGAAAATGTCCACATAATGGGTTGCCAGTTGTGGTTCAAATGGAAACTTTTTTACAATGGGTTGGAACCTCAGACAAGGCTTATGCTTGATGCATCTTCTGGTGGAGTGTTATTGAATGGTTCATACACTGATGCTTACAATCTTATTGAAACAATTGCTGCAAATAGTTATCAATGGCCTACAGCAAGAGTGAGTGCTCAAAAGAAAGTAGCTCGGATGCATAAAGTTAGTGAAATGACTGCTTTAGCTGCCCAAGTGGCATCCCTTACCAATATGGTTAAAAACCTAAATGCACCTAGTGCTGCAGCAACAAATGCTGCAGCAACAGAAGCTAAACCAGAGGTCAAAGCTGCAGCAGCAATTGAACAAGTTCCAGTGGGGTCTACCAGTTGTGTCTACTGTGGAGGAGGTCACCTATATGAAGAATGCCCAGCCAACCCTATATCAGTCAACTATGTCGGATACAACAGAAACCATAATCCATATGCCAGTACCTATAATCCAGGATAGAGAGATCATCCCAATTTCAAATGGAGTACAGCAGCACCTGCAGCAACTCCAGCTATACCACCTGGATTCCCTGCTCAACCCAAGGCAGCAACAGCCCCAACAGCTGGTAATTCTATGGAGGCTATGCTCAAAGCTTTCATGAATGAAACCAAAACTCAATATCAAACTCAAGGGGATGCTATCAAGAATTTGGAGAATCAAATTGGTCAAATAGCCACTGCTCTAACCCAAAGACCTAGTGGAACATTGCCTTCTACTACTGAAGCTTCATCTTCAAAAGGGAAAGGGGTATCAACTTGCAAGGCTATATCTTTAAGGAGTGGGAAGGATTTGGCAGGACCATCACTTGATCAAGGTGGTGGAAAGAAACAAAATGAAAAAAATGAAAAACATGATGTACAAGGTGCTGCCACAACAGATGCTGCAGCATCTGACTCTGCACCAGTAACTTCACCTAAGCTTGATCAAGCTTTGCCAGATCCACCCTTTCCTCAAAGATTGAAGAAGGCTCAGCAAGACAAGCAATGTGGCAAATTTCTAGAGGTGCTAAAGCAACTTCACATCAATGTTCGTTTGGTTGAGGCCCTTCAACAAATGCCCACCTATGCAAAATTCATGAAGGATGTGCTAACTAAAAGGAGAAGGCTAGGGGAATTTGAAACTGTGGCAATGACAGAAGAGTGCAGTATGATCATGCAGAATAAGCTTCCAAGAAAATTGAAGGATCCTGGCAGCTTCACTATTCCCTGTTCTATTGGGGAAAACTATATTGGCCGTGCTTTATGTGATTTGGGTGCAGGTATTAACTTGATGCCCAAACTATATTTACACAGCTTAGTATTGGAATTGCTAGACCCACCACTGTTACCCTTCAGTTAGCTGATAGGTCCATTGCCTATCCTGAAGGGATAATAGAGGATGTGCTTATTAAAGTTGACAAGTTTGTTTTTCCTACAGATTTTGTTAATTCTTGATTTTGATGCAGATAAGGAGGTTCCTATCATTCTAGGAAGACCATTCTTAGCCACAGGGAAAACCCTCATTGATGTGCAAAAAGGAGAATTGACCATGAGGGTCAATGACCAAAAGATCAAATTTAATGTGATGAATGCTCTTAAGTTTCCTGAAAAGGGGACTGAAGAATGTTCATATGTAGTCTCATTTGATGCAGTTGTTCAAAAGCATTTTCACAAGCAATCAGATCACCTAATCAAGGTTCTGGCAGATTCAGCAAAAGATGAACTTGTGGAAGAAATTTGGTCAAGAAAGTATGAGTCTTTGGAACTGGAAGACTCGAGCTTCAAGAGGAATGTTTCATCTATTGAGCAACCACCTTCATTTGAACTTAAAGAGTTACCTAAACACTTGAAGTATGCCTTTTTGGGGGAAAATGATTCCTTGCCTGTGATCATTGCTTCTGACCTCACCAAAAGTCAGGAATATGATCTCATTACTACCCTAAGAAGGCATAAGAAAGCAATTGGGTGGCAAATGGCTGATATAAAGGGAATAAGTCCTACCATCTGTATGCATAGAATCATTTTGGATGAAAATTCAAAGAATAGTATTGAAGGGCAGAGGAGACTTAATCCTATCATGAAGGAGGTTGTTAAGAAGGAGATAATCAAATGGCTTGATGCTGGTATTGTCTATCCCATTTCAGACAGTGCATGGGTAAGTCCTGTGCAATGTGTTCCAAAGAAGGGAGGAGTGACAGAGGTAGCTAATGAGAAAAATGAATTGATTCCTACAAGACCAGTCACAGGGTGGAGAATATGCATGAATTATAGAAAACACAACAAGACTACAAAAAAGGACCATTTCCTTTTACCAGTCATTGATCAGATGTTGGATAGGTTAGCTGGTAAGGAATTCTACTGTTTCCTTGATGGTTACTCTGGTTATAAAACAAATAGCCATTGTACCTGAGGATCAGCAGAAGACCACATTCACATGCCCTTATGGTACCTTTGCATTTAGAAGAATGCCATTTGGGTTATGTAATGCACCAGCTACCTTTCAGAGGTGCATGATGTCAATTTTTTGAGTTTATTGAGAAATCAATGGAGGTATTTATGGATGATTTTTCAGTTTTTGGGGAATCATTCCAACTATGTCTCAATAACTTGGGGGAAATTTTGGATAGGTGTGAAGAAACCAATCTAGTGTTAAATTGGGAAAAATGTCATTTCATGGTTCAAGAAGGGATTGTTCTAGGTCACAGAATTTCAAAGAAGGGAACTGAAGTTGATAGAGCCAAGGTTGAAGTAATTGAAAAGATGTCTCCACCCACAAATGTGAAAAGTGTGGGAAGTTTTCTGGAGCATGTAGGATTTTATAGGAGGTTCATTAAAGACTTTTCTAAAATTTTAAAGCCATTGTGTCAATTGCTGCAGCATGACACACCATTTGTCTTTGATGAACCCTGTCTAGAAGCATTCAACACACTAAAGAAGGCACTAGTTTCAGCACCTGTGACTGTGACTCCAGATTGGAGCAAGCCATTTGAGCTCACGTGTGATACTAGTGACTTTGCCATAGGAGCTGTCCTTGGCCAAAGGTATGGCAAAGTTTTCCATTCTATTTATTATGCTAGCAAAACACTTATTGATGCACAATTGAATTACACCACTACTGAAAAGGAATTATTAGCTGTGGTCTTTGTTTTTTATAAATTTAGATCATACTTAGTTGGCACCAAAGTAATTGTTTTCACTGATCATTCTTCCATTAAGTGTTTGATTGCTAAAAAAGATGCAAAACCTAGGTTAATAAGATGAGTTCTCCTCCTCCAAGAACTTGATCTTGAAATTAGAGACAAAAGGGGGTGGAGAACCAAGTTGCTGATCATTTGTCTAGATTGGAAGGTGAAAATGCAAGTAATCACAGTGGAGAAATCAAAGAGTGCTTCCCTAATGAAAAGTTGCTTGCAGTAACTGCTGCAGCAACAGATGCGGCAGCCACAAATGCTGCAACACCTTGGTATGCAGATATTGTGAATTACTTGGTCAATAGAGTGGTGCCTTGTGATATGACTTCTCAGCAAAAGAAAATGTTCTTTCATCTTATCAAGCAATATTTCTGGGATGAACCTTTTCTGTACAATAAGTGCCCTGATCAACTTCTAAGAAGATGTGTGGCTGAAGACGAGAAGCAAGTGGTGCTGCAGCAATGCCATGCAGCTCCATATGGTGGGCATTTTGGAGGTATGAGGACAGCAGCCAAAGTATTACAATCTGGATATTATTGGCCTACCATTTTTAAAGATGCTCGTGAATTGGTTAAACGATGTGATAATTGTCAAAGGATTGGTAACAATTCCAGAAAGCATGAAATGCCATTAACAAACATTTTAGAGGTAAACTCTTTGATGTTTGGGGTATGGATTTTATGGGACCTTTTCCACCATCCTTTGGCAATTTATACATATTGGTGGCTGTTGATTATGTATCAAAGTGGGTTGGAGCTGTAGCTCTACCTACCAATGATGCAAAATCTGTCAGAAAATTTCTGCAAAGGAACATCTTTACAAGGTTTGGGACTCCAAGAGCTATAATCAGTGATGAAGGATCTCATTTCTGCAACAAATTGATTGAGAACCTTCTTGCTAAGTATGGAGTAAAACACAAGATAGCAACTGCTTACCACCCTCAAACAAGTGGGCAAGCAGAGCTATTCAATAGAGAAATCAAAAGAAAGCTGGAAAATATGGTAGGACCTACAAGAAAGGATTGGGCTGTTCACTTGGATGATGCTTTATGGGCCTACAGAACTGCATTCAAGACTCCTTTGGGAATGTCTCCTTATAGAATTGTTTATGGCAAAGCTTGTCACCTACCTCTTGAGCTTCAACATAAATCATTTTGGGCAATCAAAAAGCTCAATTATGATTATGAAAAGGCAGGTGCAGCTAGGCTTCTACAATTGAATGAGCTTGAAGAAATGAGACATTTTGCCTATGAAAGTGCAGAGCTGTACAAAGCAAAAACCAAAGCTTGACATGATAGAAAAATCCAGAAAAAGGACCTCATTGAATGGGGACAAGTGTTGCTATTCAACTCAAGACTACTGTTTCCTGAAAAACTTAAGTCCAGGTGGTCTGGTCCATTCAAGATGGTTAAATTATATCCTCATGGTGCTGTGGAGTTATATGATGAAGCAACCAAATCTAGCTTCAAAGTCAATGGTCAGAGGGTAAAGCCCTATTATGGTGAACCTGTGGTGAGGGATAAGGTCACCACTAAATTGAAGGACCTCTAGCATTAGAGGATAGTCTGACTAAGGACTCTTAAACCAAGCGCTATTGGGAGGCAGCCCAGAGTTTTTAAACTAATAAATTGTTTTTGTGGCTTTTGTTGTTTTGTGCAGGATTTCAGAGTTTGAAGGACGAATCAGGTTGTGGCAGCAACTGTTGCTGCAGCAATGTGGCAGCAACGTATGAGTTAACCGTTGCACTGGTAAAATTTGGGGAAAAATGTCTTAAACCAAAAAGTAAACAGTTGAGTTATCACACGTGTCTTATCCATGTCACACCAAGTCCCATCACCTGTCCCACCTTAAACCCCCTCCATACACGTGTCTTTAGCCTTAACGGCTAGAACAATAACTTCCCCCATGTTCCAAAATGCAAAAACCGTCTCATCTCACTATAAACATCAAAGAATCCGTCTCTCCCATCTTCACCACAATCAAAGAACTCACCCAATTTCTCACCATCACTGTTCAAACACTGTTGCCCAAGTCTCAGTCCCAAACCATCATGCCTCGCACTAAATCCAGCGCTGTGAAATCAAGTGGAAGGCGTCAATCTAAGTTGACTGTGGGAGAATCAAGTCGATCTTCACGTGGATTGTCAAGAAAGAAGATCGAAGGTGCTGATGACCCCATGAAGTTACGCAAAATGAAATTCTTGGCCGAAAGGGGCTTTCAGCTTTTGGGTGTACCTAATGCTTTCACATCCATTGTGAAAGCATTGGGATGGACTCGCTTTGTGCAACAGCCCAGTTTGTTCTACGAAAATGTGGTTCGTGAATTTTACAAGGGGATTCCAGAAGCGAAGGATGGGAAACCACAGTTCTACTCTGTAGCCCGTAATGTGCCAGTCAAGTTTGAATCACGAATCATCAATGAAGCCTTAGGACTAGGATACAACGGGTTAGCATTTGCGAAAAGGGTCGAAGGCTATGGAAGAAAGGAAATGGAAGTGGTAAAGAAGACAGTTGCTGTGCCTGGTACTCAATGGTTGAAGAACAACACCAATGAATTCAGACTTCCCAGGGTCAATCTTAAAGAAGAAGCTAAGGTATGGTTTACTTTTGTTAAGCATTCAATTCTGCCTACATCACACACAACAAATGTGGAGAAGGAAATACTGCTTGTGCTAGATGCTATTTTAGGAGGAAAAGATGTCGATGTTGGTAGGCTGATTGCTAGGGAGATAGTTGAATGTAAGATCAAGTCTGCTGGATATTTGTTCTTTCCATGCTTGATAACTGACCCGTGTGTGAATGCTGGAGTGGAAATTGAAAGAAGTGAAGATATAGGATATCCAATGGCAGCATTCCCAGCAATTTGCACTTCAAAGAAGCCAACTACTGACACATCAAGTGATAGCATGGTGTTGCAGCAACTGTTGCTGCAACAGCGTGCTATGTGGCAATTTCAAAAGGCACAGCATGAATGGCAGAAGAAGTTGTTTGCTGATAATTTTAAGAGCAAAGCAGTGGAAGAACCACCTGTATTCCCTGACTGGATTTTGGAAGAGGAATTTGTAGAAAAGGATTTATCTGAGTTTGAAAATGAAGACGAGCTAGTGGAGAAAGAAGAAGCTGTAGTGTCTGCTAAGTCAAAGAAGGCAGCTGCACTCAGCAAGAAAGGGAAGAAGAAAGAAAAAGTAATTGAGGAAGAGGATTCTCTGTTAACAGAAGACAGTGGCTCTTTGAGCACTGAAGAAAAAGAAGAAAACAGAAATGTAATGGCAGAGTTAGATGAAGAAGGTGAAGAGGAGGAAGAATCATCTGAAGAAAGTGAAAAAGCAGAACAAGTGTGGGATGATCACACTGATATAGAGATGGAACCAAACCCAAACACTGAACCTTTAACCACACCATCCAAAACCACCATAGATGAGCCTAACCCTAACCAACCCTCTCCCCATACCCCACCTAAATCACCCACACCACCATCCTCCCCTACCAAAATCACCAAAACACCAACCCCTCCACCTCAGCCACTAAACCAAAACATTGAAGAACCCCAAATTCAACCAACTGAAGAGCCTAACCTAGTGCCCACAATACCCCAGCCAGATGCACAAATGCAAAAAGACAGTGTTGCTGCAAGTGACGCTGCAGCAACAGTAGTAGGGGAAAATATGACTAATCCACCTCTAGTGGCAGAAAAGAGGCCCAGAACCAAGGTAATGGAAAGAAAGAGGAAGTTTGAAAAGGTCCAAGAAGCAGAGGCAGAAGGTGTTGGGGTCAATGCTGAAGAAGAGGCAGAGATGGAAAGAGTTGTGGCTACAGCAAGTGCTGACAAAGAAGATGATGATGTGCGTGATGCTGCAGCAATAGCAGAAGCTGAGAAAGTTGCAGCAGCTAAAGCTGCTATGGAGCTTGTAGCCAAGACAGTGCTAACTTTGAAGGAACCATCTTCTGTTGCTGGTTCTGCTGTTGCAGATGCAAACCCAGTGCTGCAGCAATCTGATGCTGAAGCACAACAGAGGATGGCAATGCTGGCAAAGAACCAGTAGCCAAGAAGCCCAAAGTCTACAAGCCTAGAGTCAAGCGTGGAGGCAAGACCAGAACCAGTCCTAGAGCACCATCAGGAAAACCTTCTACCTGTTAAAACTTTGTCTTTATTTTAGTGTTTAAATTAATAGCATTCAGCAGTTGTTCTTTAGTTTTTTTTATCTTTGTTAAGTGTATGTTGTTTGTAGTTGTGTCAAGTTATCATCCTTTTCCCAAATGTACAAGCAGTGGGGGACACTGCTCAGCTCTAAGTTGGGGGGGGACTTAGGTTAAGTTTTTTATTAGATGTTTGATTTAAGATTAAATCAGCCATATAGATAAAAATAAAAAATAAAAAAATTTAGAGTCATCTTGAGCTAACTTAGTGATGAAAGTTGTGAGAAGAGTGAATGTTGCAGCAGCTGTTGCTGCAGCAATATGCTGTTTAACTAAGTTAGCTTTGTTCCCACACATTACTCTGTGTTCAGGGTAGTGCTTAGCAAGTCAAAAAGAATCTGATGCTAAGCTAGTGTTGGTGGACCTAGGTTGTGCCAAAGTCTTAATAAAAATTTAGGGTAGCATATGAAAGTAAGTTTGGGGGTGCATCGGTTATACTAAGGCCAAACATGAAGATACATAGGAGGGTCAGTGCATAGAACATGTGTACAAAGCAAATAAATGTAAGGATTGCAATTGCCTAAAAAAAAGAGTCAAAAATAGGCATTGCAACAAGGAAGTCAACAAGTGTAAAATGCTGCAGCAATTGTTGATGTAGCAACAAAGTTAAAGTGTGTAAATATAGAGCACTGGTCCAGTATCTGACTTGTTTATCTAAGCCCTTTGTTGTGCTTTGAAGCCCCCATTTCTTATGCTGAAGTGTTAGACTACCTTATCTTTTGAAAATTCTTTGGTATGATCAAAAGAAAACCACTCTTGTTTTAGCTAAGTGAACTTTGGAAGCTTGTTCTGTGCTGAACTGACTTAGAGATCACACACACACTATGAACATGGTAACTTAGGAATCTGATTGGGTAGACATATAACCATTGAGGAATTTGAAAGTTAAGCTCAAGATGGACCTATTATTCAAGAAGGTTATGAATTTGATGTGGCTGATCAGATCTTGTTGTGTCTTTGTCAAGTGTCATTGCTGGAGGACAAGCAATGGATTAAGTTTGGGGGTGTGATAACTCTTATTTATAAGAGTTATTTATGCATTCTTAAGATTAATTCATTGTTTATTCTCATGTAATTAGTAAGTTAGCATATGTAAATATTATGTTTTAAGTTTAGAAGGTTGCATTCCTGAGTTCTTAATATTTGGCATTTAGGTTCCCTATTTGTGTGCTTTGATTGTGTGTTCAATTGCTGCAGCATCAGTTGCAACAGCAATGCATTTATGCGAAAGATGAGAGAGAAGGATGGAACACGCTAAAAGTAGTGAAGGACAGCTGTAATGGCAAGGACGGGCACGTCCAGCTAGTGCCAGCATCTGAGCAGGGAATATTCTACCTTTCTCCTGGGCACTTGTACTCTTAGGCACACAAAGGACAAAGGGCGCCTCAAATTTAGGGTTTTCTTGGATCATGTACCCTAGAGCTATAAAAGGGAGCCTCATTTTTCATTTATGTCACACTAGGTCTGAAAAGGAAAGTTTAGAAATAGCTTTCCACCATTTTTACCTACGCTACCTTCCATTACCAAACTTGCGAAGATCATTGCTGGAATCATTGCTGCAGCAACGACAGGAGCCAATACTTGTTGATTGTGCTACGTGAGAGTTGAACCCTCTCCTTGAGACTCTCTTCTTGGAGTGTATCTTCGGATCTTCTCACTTAGAATAATTTCTATCTTGTATCTCTTGAATATGATTGTTACAATTATGTTTGAGTTGTGTTTCTTGTCTTGTTTGCTCATTATGAGCTAAATACTCATAGTTGGAATGTTGGGATCTATGTAACGAATTCTTAGTGCATTTGATGAAATGTGTTTGATGTTTTAGCAATTTATCTTTTGTGAGCTTAATATTTCCATCTTAAATTAGGAATGGCCATCTAACTTAAGTAAATTTGTAAATTCAGAAATGGTTTATGAATAGATCTCAAAAGATAATATGGATAGTAAGTAGTAAAGGACACTTTAATGCTTCTTGCTTAACCTTAGACATAGGAGGGCAAAATCCATGATATGAACACTGTGGGTGCGTGAGTAGCCTAGGGAGTACCTATTTAGGGTCTAGACATAGACTCTTGTAGAAAACCCCTAGTGGAAGTGTTTGACAAAACAGCAACTATTGCGACAGCATCTATTGCTGCAGCATTAGGCACAACACTAATGCACTAGAAAGGAGTTACTTAGTGAACACATTCCAACTTATTCTCAATACTGATTTTCACACCCTTTTACTTAATTTGTTGTTTAAAATGTTTTCAAAAACTTGTGTCTATTTAAATTACCTCACTAATTTGTTAACCAAATTAAACATGTTTTAGACCTCAATCCTCGTGGGAACGATATTTTCTTATTATATACTACTTGTTGGACTGTGTATACTTGCACACGATTCTACACAACAGTTATCCAACTCAAGATTCCTCCATAACCTGAAGTCTATGAAATCCCGATACTTCAAATATGGAGATGTATCGTGTCTCATACATATCCGATACGATGTGCACACGATACTTCTCAAATATATATTGAATACATATCTTACAAAATAAAATTATGATTGTCCATTGATACGATATATCTTCGATATCTCTTACTAAAAACATGAAATTTGTTTACACATTAGTAGTAGAAATATCGATATCTCTTACTAAAAACATGAAATTTGTTTACATATTCATACTGTAAAAATAATATATTCTAGTAAGTGTGGAAAATATATGTAAGTTTCCACTTGTTATGATTGCAAAGTATTTTTTTTACATTTTGATAGTTATATATACGTATCTTGACCGTGTCGTATCTTGATTTTTAAAAAATCTCGTACCCCCATATCTGTGTCATATCGTATCCGTATTGTAGTAAGTATCCGGGCTTCTTAGCCTGAAGAGCATATCCAAGTTCAAAAATACTATTTTTTTTTTAAATTCAAAAATATTACAATGTTGGCTCTTGTTTTTTTGGCAATTGTTTTTTTTCCTTTGTTTGCTTGAAATTCTTACAACTCTTTATGTGGATGGATCTAACTCTTTTTGGAAGTATTATAATTGACAGGTGGCAACAAGAGAACCGAGGAAATTAGAGATGTTGGAATCATACTAGATTCACTGTCTTGCATGCTCCATTTTGTGCTTTCCACCTACGGCAGCCGCATATTCTTGAGACCACCATCGGCTGTACTTAAATCTGTTTTAAATATATTATACTCTGCTTTCTTAGGGCTTTGGTGTATCTTTATTTGAGTGTGCAAGTTTAACAACTTGATGGGATGGGACCACATTCTACTATTGATTTGAAGAAGGTTGTTTTATCATTTGAATCTGTGGTCCCTAGATCTATACTTAGCTTCTTCATTATCCCTTGACACATTACATGTTAAGCAGTTAAAATATTTAACTAGATAAATTAGGGAGAATTGTGGGCTAAATTAGGTGAAATTCCATATTATATTATACTTTTTTACTTAAAGAAGGGCTTTATAGGCATAAAGACAAAAAAACTCTTGTATGAGAAACGACATACAGAAGTAGATTAGATTAAAAAACAGAAGATAAAAGAAGCTTTTCTTAAGTGTTTAACCTTACAAAATAATCTCACGGTTTAGCAATTCCAACAACAAGAAAAGAAGAAAAACAAAACAAATGACAGAGAGAAACGGGTGTCCTTGTTTGTGTTTCTTCTGCATCATGAAAGAACCAGATGCATCTCTCAGAAGAGCTGGAATATCAACCTACTTCAAACAACTTTCTCAGAAAGACAATGAAGAAAACATCCTAGTATTGAGTGGACTATGGCATATAGCCATGACCAAACCCAATGACCCAGAGTTCCCTTCTCTTGGCATATTCAAGTGCATGGCAAATCTAATCAACAAAGGTATAAACAACAGAAACTGGCTTCTCACAAATCAAAACATATACATACCTTACTATGCTGCTCATATCATTGGCTCTTATACCATGAATAAAGAACACTTTGCACAAATAGCCGTACAATCAGGTGTTATACCACCACTTTTAGAACTTCTTAGTGGTAAAATCAGTTGGGTTGAACAAAGAGTTGCTGTTAGAGCACTTGGTCATTTAGCCAGTTACAACAGCACCTTCGAATCAGTATCAAAATATGAACAAGAAGTGGTGAAAATGGCTTTAAACCTGGCTTCCACTTGCTTAGAAACAGTTTATGTTGAATATGTATCAGTGAAAGATGTGAGTAGTAGAATAGAGTATCAGAGAAATTTGCTGACAAGAGGTTTAGGTGATTTGGAGATGGAGAATCTCAAGGCTGAGGAATGGGCTAGTCAACTTCAATGTTGGTCTCTTTATCTTCTAAACTGCTTTGCTTGCAAACATAGGTCTTTAAATCTCATTTGCAAAACGGTTTTTCTCAACGAGTTGTGTGATATGTGGGGTGGATTGATAAATCACACGTCACCAGCTGGTGTTGGACTCATAAGAATACTTTGTTATAGCAAAGTAGGAAGGAAAAGCATTGCTGAGTCACCAAAAGTTATAAACTCTCTTGGTAACCTTTCAAGATCTTCTGATGATTGGCAGTATATAGGTATCAATTGTCTTTTACTTCTTCTCAAGGATTTACATACGAGGTACAAAGTTATTGATATTGCTTCTTCATACCTCGTTGATTTGATTGAACTTAAAAGCCTTGGAGATAAATCAAATATAGGTGAGACCATCATTAAGGTGCTGGATTTTAAGGTAGGTAATAAAAAGGAGTCGGAGGAAAAATTAGAGGAAAAAAGGGTCATGGCTATGTTGATGAAGAAACAAGCCAATGAGATGTTTAGGTTGGGAAAAATAGAAGAAGCTTTGTTGAAATATTGTGAAGCTGTTGATATCTGTCCGTTGAAATTTAGAAGGGAGAGGATGATGATTTATAGTAACAAAGCAAAGTGTAATTTGCTGCTTAAAAATCCAGATTCAGCAATCAGTGACTCAACACGTGCTCTTTGTCTTTCTATTCCAACAAACACACATGGGAAAAGTGTTTGGAGAAGGGCACAAGCTTATGATATGAAAGGAATGGCGAAAGAGAGCCTTATGGACTGTATAATGTTTGTGAATGGTTGGATTAAGACCAAGCATGTTAAGGTTCCATACCATGCTGCAAGGATGATCTGCAAACAGATGGATGCCACATGGCTCTTTGCCAATGCTAGCTCAAAGTTAAAGGTTACAGTAACACACAACATTCATATTAATAAACAAGAAACCAAATTAGGGGATGACAACGAGGATTGCAACTATGAAGAGCAACCCCGTCTTGATCATAAGATGATGAGAAAGACAAGTAGTCACATGCCTGGTAATTAAGTTCTTAATTAATTACCCTGCAGGTTTTATTAGATATATTAATTATACTTTTGCTGTGTCGACTTTTTTTACAGGACTGTCTACCATTATAGAAGAACCTTTTCAGTGAAAAGAAGCTATAGTAGGAGAAAGATGAAAAGAGCTAGCAAGAAGGAGATTAAAGAAAGCCGGTGTAACGTAAGTCAAACTAAATTAGGTTGTTGCTTGCGGCGTGGAGGAAGAGAATCTTGTACAACCTCCTAAATTTTGGCCACTAGGTTTGAATTTATAACATACTTTGTTTCTGTACTTTGAGTGTCAGGTTTAAATCATACAAATATGGGTTCCAGCAATCATCTATTTTACCTATTGAAAACGGCAAATGGAGTGAGTGGTAGTATAATAGAAATCTATATAGAATAAATAGCCAATTATGGAAGAAAAGAAAAGTGTGACTGAATGCAGCAGCACGCATGGAAATGGAGAGGACCACATCTCCATTTTCAATATAATACTATATGTTGTTACATGTTGCTCAGGTTAAGATTAAGTGAGGAAACAACGGTACCTAACATTCACACTCACCACAAGTTCCTAATTGATGGGGACTGCAAAAAATTGGAGGGAAGTTAATGGGGTTCGGAGTTTGAACTTGAACTCTACTTGAAGCGTAATAGATAACCAAATGGGTTTTGAATTTACAATACTAGGGTTAGAGCTACATATAGGAGAGTCTTGTATTGAAGGGTGGAATTGTCACGTGTTGCTGATGTGGCACCAAGTTAGTTCCTAATTAGTGAGTTTACTCTTAAGTATGTCAGTTTTTGTTGTAACACCTTGAAATGCAAGCTGAGTTAGCTTTGAAAGTTAGTTGTATGGTGTCAAATTGTTAGGCGCTCATATATAAGCTTTCAACCATTGTAACAGAAACAGGATGATCATCACTTGGTCTGTGAGAGAGTGAAACACTGGAAATTAGGGTTCAGGGAAGTGAGGGGGATCAATTTGGGGAAACCGCAAATTGTGTGTAATCATTTCTTTGGTTGATTCAATAATGGGCGCAAGCAATTGCTTAGCCCCCCAGATGTAAGAATCACTTTGATTCTGAACTGGGTGAACAAATCTTGTGCATTTCGTAGCTTAGAATTTACCTGTTTTGTTTCTTGCAATTGCGTGATCGTGTGCGCCATTGCTGTCTTCATCAACAATCATCGTGTTCGCAATTCGGTTCTTGTGTGTGGTTCGAATCCTTCGCGTGAATTCTTGTCGTGTGGCACTATCTTTGATCGTGTTTGTGTTACTGGTTTCGCGCTTCGCAGTGTTCTTATCTCAACAACTTGTATCAGTAGCTTCGTTGAACAAGATCAAGATCCATGGAAATGGCGAAGTTCAATATTGAGAAGTTCAATGGCAAAAATGACTTTCGCCTATGGAGGATGAAGATGCGTGCGATTCTTGTACAACAAGGTCTAGAAGAAGCACTGGAAGGGGAAAACAGACTTCCAGAAATTCTGTCAGCGAAAGAAAAGGAGATGTTGAACAAAGCTCACAGTGCAATCATTCTTTGCTTGGGAGATAAGGTACTTAGAGAAATTTCAAAAAAAAATTCGCTGCTGCTGTTTGGTTGAAATTAGAAAGTCTTTACATGACTAAAACCTTAGCAAACAAACTTTATCTCAAGCAAAGATTATATACCTTTAAAATGAATCAAGGAACATCTATAGGAGATCATATAGATGAGTTTAATAAGCTGATTTTGGATCTTGAGAACATAGATATAAAGGTAGATGATGAGGACCAGGCTCTACTATTAATTAGGTCATTATCAAGTTCCTATGATGTATTAGCTGATACGTACTCTTGTCTATGGAAGAGAATCAGTAAGCTTGTGGAGGTTCAAAGTGCTTTATTGTCCAAGGAACTTTCAAAGAAGGGGAATCATTGGGATAATGATCAAGGAGAAAATCTTGTGGCTAGGGGCAAGCCTGAAAAGAAAGAAGGTAAAGGGAAGAATAGGTCTAGATCCAAATCTAAACCTAAACATAACAGATGCTATATCTGCAACAAGGAAGGGCATTACAAGAAAAATTGTCCTGAGAAAAAGAACAGCAAGAATCATAACTATGATGATGCAGGAAATGCATCTATAGCATCTGTGGTTATGACAGCTGTGAGTTACTGTTTCCTGCTGATCAAGACAGTGGTGAAGAACTGTTTGAGACCAATAATGACAGTATTGAAGTACTGGGCAGCGATACTAATGATGGCAGTATGGTCTTGGTTGCTGCAAGTGATGAAAGAGTTGAATCAAACTCCACAGCTACTACTGCAGGTGATGATGACTGGGTACTTGACTCAGGGTGCTCCTATCACATGTGTCCTAGAAGGGATTGGTTTGTAGACTACAAACCATACAACGGTGGTCAAGTGATGATGGGAAACAGCAAAGCTTGCAAGGTCATTGGAATTGGCACTGTGAAGTTACTACTAGCTGATGGCACAGTGAAGAAGTTAACTAATGTGAGACATGTTCCTGATCTTAAGAGATCCCTAATCTCACTTGGTACACTTGAGGCTGCAGGTTTTGGTTTTAGAGGTGAAGACTCAATTCTGAAGATTATGAAGGGATCCAGGGTTGTAATGAAGGGTACAAGAAAGAAGAACAACTTGTATGTACTACTTGGCAGCACCGTGACAGGTGAAGCTAATGTGGCTAGCTCCTCAGAGAGTAAGACACTCACATGGCATCAAAGACTAGGCCATTTGAGTGAGAAGGGACTGGAAGAGCTTGAGAAACAAGGATTGTTGTGTGGAGACAGAATCTCTCAACTTGGATTCTGTGAGCATTGTGTTTTTGGGAAGCAAACCAGAGTGAAGTTTGCCACAGGGATTCACAAGACAGAAGAAAAGTTGGGATACATCCACTCAGACCTATGGGGACCCTCCAAGACACCAACACATGGTGGTAAGAGATACTTCATAACTTTTACAGATGATCTTAGTAGAAAGGTTTGGATCTATTTGTTAAAAACAAATGATGAAGCCTTTAGAACTTTTGTGGATTGGAAGACAAAAGTTGAAACTCAATGTGGCTTAAAAGTCAAAGCATTGAGGACTGACAATGGTATTGAATTTTGCAATGAAGAGTTCAATAGATTTTGTAAAGAACATGGAATCTATAGAAACCTCACTGTGAGAGGAACCCCTCAACAAAATGGGCTAGCAGAGAGACTCAATAGGACTCTGTTAGAAAGGGTAAGGTGTATGCTATCATGTGCTAAGTTACCAAAGTCATTTTGGGGTGAGGCAGTACACATAGCATGTTACCTAATCAATAGAAGCCCATCTACAGCTTTGAATTTCAAGACTCCTCAGGAGGTATGGACTGGAAAAGCACCAAATCTCAAGAATCTTAGAGTGTTTGGGTGCCCTGCCTACTTTCATGTGAATGAAGGGAAACTTGAACCAAGATCAAGGAATGGTTTGTTCATGGGATACCCTGATGGAGTGAAAGGATATAGGGTGTGGTCAATTGATGAGAAGAAATGCATCATAAGCAGAGATGTTATTTTTCAAGAGTCAAAATTGACAGATGTAAATGAGAACAGTGAGGCACTTGAACAAAATGAGCAAAGTAAGGAATTTCAGTTTGAGGTGGAGCTGAAACACAAACCAACATATGATGAAACAGTTGAGAATCAAACTGATACTCAATGATGTGAGCCCACATGGGGCTTGGATGAAGTGTTTCCTATACTTTGTTTTCTTTTAATAATTTTATATTTGTAAGACACTTTTATTTTCGGCCATGTAGCTTTGAGTAGATGGGCTACGGCCTAGACTAGTTTTTGTGGCTAAAGGCCTTTCTTGTAATTGTGGATTTGGGCTTTATATTGTGGACCTAGGATCCAATAAGTCCATAATATAAATACCTCACCCCTTAGTGTAATTAGGGAGAACTTTTGGATGAATGAAATCATTTCCTCAATTTTGCAAAGTTGAAAGCCTAGAGAGATACCTAGTGAGAGGTGAGAGTGGCGAGTACATGCATATGAGAGGTGACGTTCATCATGAAGTTTCTCTAATGGTTCTTGAAGAAGAGGACCTTGCTCACAACCTTGGGGCTAGGAGCGCCCAAGGCTAGTTGATCTTATCGCCTTCTAAGAAGGTGTGGCGATCATTCATCTCCACATCCATCTCTAGTCTCATCCACATTTGTTCTTTCTTCTACTTTTCATGTAAGTTCATTGTGTTTGTGTTGTGTGTTCTTCATTTTCGATTGATTTGTCAAGAACACTTGTCTTGATTTTGTGTGAGAATTATTGAATTGTCAATTTTCTAGATCCTATCCTTCTTGATCTATTGTAGAACATATCATAATTAATAAAATCGCGTTTTCATTAATAAAATCGCGTTTTCATTAATTATGATATGTTCTACAATAGATCAAGAAGGATAGGATCTAGAATTTTGACAATTCAATAATTCTCACACAAGATCAAGAACAAGTGTTATTGACAAATCAAGAAAGATGAAGTACATACAACACAAACACAATGAACTCACACGAAAAGTAGAAGAAAGAATAAATGTGGAGGAGACTAGAGATGGATGTGGAGATGAATGATCGCCACACCTTCTTGGAAGGTGATAAGATCAACTAGCCTTGGGCGCTCCTAGCCCCAAGGTTGTGAGCAAGGTCCTCTTCTTCAAGAACCATTGGAGAAATTTCATGATGAAACTCACCTCTCATATGCATGTACTCGCCACTCTCACCTCTCACTAGGTATCTCTAGGCTTTCAACTTTGCAAAATTGAGGAAATGATTTCATTCATCCAAAAGTTCTCCCTATAATTACACTAAGGGATAAGGTATTTATATTATGGACTTATTGGATCCTAGGTCCACAATATAAAGCCCAAATCCACAATTACAAGAAAGGCCTTTAGCCACAAAAACTAGTCTAGGCCGTAGCCCATCTATTAAGCCACATGGCCGAAAATGAAAGTGTCTTACAAATATAAAATTATTAAAAGAAAACAAAGTATAGGAAACACTTCATCCAAGCTCCATGTGGCCTCACATAATCCTCCCCCTCTTGAATTTCACTTGTCCTCAAGTGAACTCCCCCTCTTGGAAACCTACATCAAGCATGGACAAAATCACTTATTTTGAAAAACACAAACAACTACGCTAATGCATTAATTTCTTAGGCTCCACCGGGATCAAAAGGAAAGTGAGTGAGCCCAAATAATAGCTTAAGTGGGCAAAATCCAACTACAAGTTTTATCAAAATGTAAAATTTTGTAAACTTCCAAGTAAAAGAATAAGGCATTGGGGAAGGAATGGAGACAAGAGGTAGAAGATGATACCTTTGCAACTTCATAACATGAGACACATTCTCCATTACCTTGGCCTAACCATTTAGTTGTTTGTCGTTGGAAGTACCACCAAGATCCTTGCCATGCCCAAAAGAAAGTGTCTTAGGCAACAACTTCATAGGTGTCCTAAACAAGAACTTAACAAAACTATGTGCAAAGTTAGTGGCCAAAACCCTATTTTCATATAATACATCACACAAAGTTTGCCTAAGGGACATACATCCTTTCCTCGATGGATCCTTTTTAGGCACTGCAAGTAAGCTTTTTATTTTCTTTGGGTCATTTTCCTCAAGCTTTTGGTCTTTTAATTCTTTGTGAGTGTCATTAACAAGATTAGGGGTGCCTACCACAACTACACTTTGGCCTTTGTTTCTTTTTTCTCCTCCACAAATTTATTTTTCAAAATGATTTGGTCTTTCAAAACTTCTTGAGGACTAAGAGGAGAAAGAACAATTTTAAAATTGTTATGCACAAATGAGTATTTGTTAGTAAATCCATCATAGATGGCTTTTGTATCAATTTGCCATGGCCTTCCTAAGATTAGGTGGCCGACCTCCATAGGGACAACATCACATAAGACATTGTCTTTGTACCTATGAATGGAAAAACTAACAAGCACTTGTTTATCCACAACTATTTCTTTTTGCTCATTAAGCCATTGTATTTTGTATGGGTTTGGATGATTGAGGGTGGGAAGATTGAGCTTTGTGACTAAGCGAGTGCTCTCCCAATTAACACAACTTCCAACATCAAATTTGCACACAACATAATCTAGTTGACACAAGACATCTAGTATGAAAGGTAGAAGGATTAGTAGGAAGAGAAAGTTTCCTTACTCTTTGGCACTATGGCCGAAGCTTCATCTTTTGCCGTTTCAGGTGTATAGGCTTCCTCCCTCTTTGAATTGGCCTTCCAAGTATTTGTGTGGGTATACTTGGAGGAGTTTTCTACTTTGATGTCCCTCCTTCTATGGCTCCTTTCATTCTCCTCAAACATATCTAGACCTCCTATTTCTTTAGTCATAATATTCACAAGGAGAGTCAGATCTAATAGGGGAATGACATCTTATGGGGGAATTAATCCTTCTTGGGGAGTGACACCTTCTTGGGGAATGATACCTCCTTGGAGAATCATACCTCATTGGGGAATCATACCTCAATGGTGAATCATACATCCTATCAAATATGGATTTCATCATGGAATAATTTGTGTGTACCTACAAGAGAATGTTAGTATGAAAATATCCATCAATAAGTCCTCACGAAAGTGTTTAGCACACTAAATATCAGTCCACTCGTGTTTAGGCTTTTAGGAAACACTCTCACTCAAGGGCTTTTTGGTCACACAATGTAAGTAGGTCACCCAAGCCACTCAATTCTCTATTAGAACTTGAAAAAGAAACCTGTAAGCTACTATCCAAACCTTGGTGTTGATGTTACTATAGAACCCAATGCATGTATGATCAATCACTAAGAGGAATAGAAAAATGAGACTACTAAGACAAAACTAAGAAATTTTGAAGACCAAAATAAAAAAAATGTCAAAAGCTAAACCAAATATAGAGTATTTAAAGACAAATTTAAACTATAAAAAGAGACTCAAAAAGAATGGTAGCAATGTACCAAGAAAATGTCAAGTAATGAGCAAACTAAACCTAAAGGGTAAAATGGTCCAACTATGGTCAAAATATTTTGAGGAAAATTTTCAGTGATCCAAAAACATGTTTCCAATCTCAGGGAATTTTTTCAGAATTTTTTTGATGCTCAAGTGATAGGTAGAAGCCTTTTTTAGTATAATATAATATATATTTTTTTTTAGTTTTTTTTTTTGCTAGAATATATTTTTCAATGTCTCCAAATATTGTAGATTTTGAGACAAGCTACCTGGCTTTTAAATCACTTGATTTGGACTTGTATTGAATTCCCTAACAGATTTTAAAGATTTGAAACCGAAAATTTGGATCAAACAGATTCTGGAAATTGCAGAAATTCAAGAACAATATGAATGTCACCAAGAACACTTTGAATGTTTGATTTCTTAAAATGTGGATATCTTAGTGAATACTCAACCAAATCAGACAAACTTGGACTCCATTTCACTTAATTTTTCACAAGGAATTCAAGTATGCTACTTTCAGAACATAAAAAGTACTTATAGAGAAAAGTGATTCTGGAAAATCAAGGTTGAAGAAGAATATTCAAATCTTCAAACCAAAATTTCCGGAAATTGCAATTCTCAACCAATTTAAGCAAATGAGTAGTCCATCTTGTGCGAAATTTCACAAGGAACACAAAGAAATCATCAATTTGCACAAAAAAGGACAAGAACTTACTGAAAACGCGATTTTAGAGCAAAAATGCGTTTTGGCTTATGTGACTATGGTATATTGCTCAAAACTCAACCAAAATTCATGAAACAACTTGCAATAGGTGCGAAATCACTGCAGAAAGTGATTAATAGCAACAAATTTCATCAAAAACGAACAAGAATTGAGCACGAAATCGAAAACCGAAATCACGTTTTGAAGTTTTTCATGACTCGAATTTGATCAAATCTTGCTCAAATTTAACGAAATTAAGATGTAATAGATTGAAAATGTAACAAAAATGAAGAATCACAAAAAAAATTGGAACGAAATTGACCGAGAAACGAAATCGAATTACAAGTTGAAGAAGGAGAAAGTGTTGCAGAAAACAACAGAATAGGCAACACTTTTTCTGTTGCAACTAACTTTTCTTCCAAAACAAATAGATCTAGATCTGAAAATTTTTTTGATCAATTTGAACTCAAATTTTGAGATCTAACTGAATTTGAACTTCAAATATTCAGATCTAACACATTAACTAAGGAATTTCACAAGATTTCAATTCAAATTCAAATTCCTTTTAGATCTAAGATTTGGAAATGTGAGAGAAGAGAAAAAAAATTGTCAAAATTCTACTAGCTTTGATATCACATGATATGAATCAATGAGCTTTGATACCACATGATATGATCTAGAATAGATCAAGAAGGATAGGATCTAGAATTTTGACAGTTCGATAATTCTCACACAAGATCAAGAACAAGTGTTATTGACAAATCAAGAAAGATGAAGTACATACAACACAAACACAATGAACTCACATAAAAAGTATAAGAAAGAACAAATGTGGAGGAGACTAGAGATGGATGTGGAGATGAATGATCGCCACACCTTCTTGGAAGGTGATAAAATCAACTAGCCTTGGGCGCTCCTAGCCCCAAGGTTGTGAGCAAGGTCCTCTTCTTCAAGAACCATTGGAGAAACTTCATGATGAACCTCGCCTCTCATATGCATGTACTCGCCACTCTCACCTCTCACTAGGTATCTCTCTAGGCTTTCAACTTTGCAAAATTGATGAAATGATTTCATTCATCCAAAAATTCTCCCTAATTACACTAAGGGATAATGTATTTATATTATGGACTTATTGGATCCTAGGTCCACAATATAAAGCCCAAATCCACAATTACAAGAAAGGCCTTTAGCCACAAAAACTAGTCTAGGCCGTAGCCCATCTACTCAAAGCCACATGGCCGAAAATGAAAGTGTCTTACAAATATAAAATTATTAAAAGAAAACAAAGTATAGAAAACACTTCATCCAAGCTCAATATGGGCTCACATCATCCTCCCCCTCTTGAATATGTCAAAAACACATAAATCCGAAAGTCAAAGAATTGGCTTAGCTACTGCGAATAAAAAATTAGCGCAAGCCTAATCGTGCGCGCATGGAGGGGAGAAATCAAAAGATTTGCACTGAACCAAGCCATGTTGGTCCTGCTTGTGCGCGCGAGGGAGTCCCTTCTACTTGCTTGTTTACAAGCTCTCATTAAGCTTTAATATTTAAAGACTTTGGTGAGTCCAAAGCCAAGAAATGTGGGACTTCCGACTTTTGAAATATCTTTTGTTTTTTTTCAATAAAACACAACACTTTTACCCACGGTTTTGTCCGTAGGTAAAAGTTTTTCAAAAAAAAAAGACTTTTACCCACGGTTTTGTCCGTAGGTAAAAGTCCGGAAGGCAATATTGAGAAATTTCCGGAAATACCTCAAATTCAGATAAATCCGGAAGACTGTTTTTTTGATTTTCCGGAAATATCTCATTTTACGGTATTTCTGGAATGTAAAATGTGTTCCGGAAATACCGTAAAATGCGATATTTCTGGAACATAAAAAAAACCTTCCGAATTTATCTGGATTTGAGGTATTTCCAAAAATTTTGTAGATTTAAGGGGTAGTTTCATCTGTTTGGTCATTTTGGGGGGTATATAGTTTAAGAGGGGGTAAAAAAAAAACTACCAAAACAAAGGGACTTCACACAAGTTATCCTAAGTCCAACCAGCAACTCCTGCGTGCCATGGCCCACGGGACATAGCTTCTCACAACTTTTCGCGGAGGTGGAAAAACCATGTTTGGTTTGGTGGTTGGAGCATTTAAAAGTGCTTTTGGAGGGTTAAAAGTGATTTTGGTGTGATAAATTGATGTTTGGCTATTACACCTAAAATCAATTTTATTGGTCTAGAAGCTAGAATTTGCAGCTTCTAAGGTGACATGGAATTGATTCTACCATTGCATATTTATATCTTCCATAATTACCACTCATTATATTTATCTTTGTTACTTTTTTTAAAATTATACAACATTTCTCTGACTATAATTTAAATTATATAACAAATATTTAAATTATATTAAAATTTTATCTTCCATAATTGCCTTTCACTAAATTTTGATATTCCATAGTTTTGCTCCTTACTATATTTACATTTTCTACAAATTCCCTTCACTAAGTTGCATTGCAATTTAAATTATATTCTCAAATTTTAGTTTTAATTTAGATATTTTACTTGCTTATTTAATATTTTTGTTGTCTATTTTATCATATTTTAAGTTCTTAATGTTATTTTAAATTAATATCCATTATGGTAATTTCATACCTAAAAGCAAATCTAATTCAACCAATCCAAACAACAATGATGACAAAAATCTCTTTTTTAGTAAAGATATCCAAACAAAAATCACGTCATCTTCAACTCATTTTTAACAAAAATCAATTTTGCAAAATCAATTCTATCGGAAACAATCCTCGTCACCGCAGAACCAAACACACACTAAAAAATAATTCATTTTTCATGAAAGGAAATTCTATTTTTTTATAGGAACTTTTATATAACTGATTAATATAATAATGTCGTGTTATAAAAAATTAGATCATATGTACCAAAATAAATAAAAATAAAATAACGTTGCATAAATAATAATAATAATAATTAACGGTCATATCTATTTTTCCCTTCCTTAAGTTTGTTACACAGCTGTGATTTGTTTTTCTTTATATAACATACTAGTATTTTACCCGTGCGTATGCACGGGTGATATTCTATGTGGTTATAATTTGCTATCAAATTGTAAATACGTTGAAAGTGGAAAAAAGATTAAAAAAAAGTCGGTATATTCTTATAATATTAATAATAGAATAAAACTGAAGGAAAAAAATAGATTTAATATAAAATATGCCCCCGTTGGCGCTCCTGTTGCCTTTCTCGTTGGCACTCTCATTGGCGCTTTCGTTGGCGCTCCTGTCGGTGCTATCGTTGCCACTCTCGTTGTCACTCCTGTACGGCTCACAAAAAAACAAATGAAATTTAATTATTGATTTTTTAGGAAAAATTATTTTGGAATTTTTGCTAGCGGTATCACTTTTCTTGACAATTGGTAGTGGTTAAATTAACTGGTTTTAGTAGTTTGAGTAGATTATAGTAAATAGTAACTTCTACATAATTTAATATTAATCTACTAAATTTTATGTAGTTATTGATTTTTTACGAAAAATAAGTTAAAAAAAGAGTAAAAAAAGAGCAGGTTATTGATTTTCAATATAAAATATGCAGCCCAGTTGGCGCTCCCGTTGTCTCTCTTGTTGCTGCTCCCGTTGCCACTTCAGCTCTCGTTGCCGCTCTTCTTGCGGCTCTCGATTCCGTTCCTGTGCGGCGAAAAAAAATCAAATGAGATTTAATTATTGATTTTTTGACGAAAAATTATTTTGGAATTATTTTGACAATTGGTAGTGGTTAAATTAATTGGTTTTAGTAGTTTGAGTAGATTAGAGTAAATTCTATTTAAATAAGTATTAAATATTGATTTTTAATAAAAACTGATTTAGAAAAAAGGAATTTTTTTTTTAAAAAAATCTGAGAGTTCTTTTTGTGAGAGCCGCAATTGTCCATAATGGTTCATGCTTTTTTTTTTGTAAGAGCCGCAATTGTGTGAGCCGCAATTGTCTATAATCTGAGAGATTGTTTTTTATGAACGATCCGACAATTGCGGCTCTCGTTGTCGCTCATTTTGCAGTTTTTTTTTCTTCAGTTTTTTTATGTTCTTACCTTTTCTATTGCTTTTTGCAGCTTTTTTTTTCTTTCTGTTTTTTATATTTTTATTTTCTGACTTTTTCTGCTACTTTCTGCGGCTTTTGTTTTTTTTCCTATTTTTTATATTTTTTTTGTGACTTATTCTGAAAAAGCTGTGACATTTTAACTTTTTGTGACAAAATGTCTAAAATATCTAAAAAAATGTACCTGTGGTAATCTAGTAAAATGTCTAAAAATGTTATTTTGCTAGCTTATTATTTTATTATGTGCGGCTGAAAAAAAAAAGCAAATGAGATTTAATTATTGATTTTTTGAGGAAAAAGTATTTTGGAATTATTTTGACAATTGGTAGTGGTTAAATTAATTGGTTTTATTAGTTTAAGTAGATTAGAGTAAATTCTATTTAAATAAGTATTAAATATTGATTTTTAATAAAAAAATTATTTAAAAAAAAGGAATTTTTTTTTTAAAAAAAACTGAGAGTTCTTTATGTGAGAGCCGCAATTGTCCATAATTGTTCATGCTTTTTTTTGTAAGAGCCGCAATTGTCTATAATTTGAGAGATTGTTTTTCTATGAACAATTTGACAACTGCGGCTCTCGTTGTCGCTCCTTTTGCAGTTTTTTTATGTTTTTACTTTTTTTTGTTGCTTTTTGCAGTTTTTCTTTATTTTTTTTTGTTTTTTATATTTTTATTTTCTGACTTTTTCTGCTGCTTTCTGCGGCTTTTGTTTTTTTTCCTATTTTTTATATATTTTTTTTGTGACTTATTCTGAAAAAACTGTGTCATTTTGACTTTTTATGACAAAATGTCTAAAATATCTTAAAAAATGTACACGTGGTAATCTAGTAAAATGTCTAAAAATGTTATTTTGCTAGCTTATTATTTTATTATGTGCGGCTAAAAAAAAGCAAATGAGATTTAATTATTGATTTTTTGAGGAAAAATTATTTTGGAATTATTTTGACAATTGGTAGTGGTTAAATTAATTGGTTTTAGTAGTTTGAGTAGATTAGAGTAAATTCTATTTAAATAAGTATTAAATATTGATTTTTAATAAAAAATGATTTAAAAAAAGAATTTTTTTTAAAAAAAAATCTAAGAGTTCTTTATGTGAGAGCCGCAATTGTCCATAATTGTTCATGCTTTTTTTTGTAAGATCCGCAATTGTGTGAGAGCCGCAATTGTCTATAATCTGAGAGATTGTTTTTTATGAACAATTTGACAATTGCGGCTCTCGTTGTCGCTCCTTTTGCAGTTTTTTTTCAAGTTTTTTTATGTTATTACTTTTTCTGTTGCTTTATGCAGTTTTTTTTTCTTTTCTGTTTTTTATATTTTTATTTCCTGACTTTTTCTGCTGCTTTTTGCGGCTTTTGTTTTTTTCCTATTTTTTATATATTTTTTTGGTGACTTATTCTGAAAAAACTGTCATTTTGACTTTTTGTGACAAAATGTCTAAAATATCTAAAAAATGTACACGTGGTAATCTAGTAAAATGTCTAAAAATGTTATTTTTCTAGCTTATTATTTTATTATAGATATATTAGATTAAATTATATTATATTAAATTAGATAGATTGCACAGCTGTAATTGATTGGATATATAACTGGATTAAATAAATGACTACCAAAACTCTCTGAAAAACAACTACTAAAACAATTTTTATATTAAACTCATGATTAACATAATGAGTTGTTTTTTCCATAGAAATGGTAGACTACAGAGTAGTCTGAGTAGAGACTATTTGTCCCTTTTTTCTATAATTTAAAGTAGACCTGGACATCGGGCGGGTATGGGCGGGTTCGGGCCCAAAACATCAAACCGACACAAACCGCAGTTTAAATATTAAGGCCCAAAATCGCCCAAAAACACATGCGGTTATTTCGGTTCGGTTCCCACGGGTCTGGCGGGTTGGGCGGGTGGGTATAAACGGGTTGGGCCCAATTTGAACAGGAAAAAATTTCATAAAAGAATGTTTGTTTTTTCAATTTCTTTAAAAATAAAAAATTATTAAGCCCATTTCACAACAAGCCCAATTAGCATAAATGTCAATAACAAATCAGTTTTCACCAAAAAAACATCTATTTTAATTTAAAAATGATAAATCACCTGCTTTAGAAAAAACAATTTAGCTGTCACCATAGTTGTTTTTGCAACAATTATAATACTTAAGTATTACGTTTTTTGGCTTTAGAGACAGAGAGAGTCAGAGAGCTGTGTGTTGTTTTCGTTTGTGTTTGTTTGTGAGCTAAGCAACGTGAAAAATGAAACTGAAATTGTGAGTTGTGAGTGAATGAAATTGAATGTCCGTGTGTGAGAAAGAAAAAAGCAAGAACGGTAAGCGTGTGAGAGAGAGAGAGATCAGAGATGGGACAAGTCTCTTTTGACTGGTGCTTTGCTCTGATTGCAACTCTGAGAAGGCGAAACGTGTTCTGTGAGAGATTGTGAGACTGAGTACTGAGAGAGGGGAATATTAAATTATATAAACCAAACTTAGAGTATAATATCGGGCGGGTGCAGTTACCCATGTGCCCAGAATTTGCAACCGCACCCGCCCAGCCCAAGTCACGTGTACCCGATTTTTCAACCCGCAGACCTGTTTACCCGTCTGGACCCGCCCGTTGCTACCCATTTATTTCGGTTTTTCGGTTTTCGGGTCGGGTTGGGTTTTTTGTCCAGGCCTAATTTAAAGTGCTTTTTCTCTTCTAATCTTCAATTTTTTTGGTTGAGATTGCATTGGATAGGAATGTCACTAAAAACAATCTAAACCCCTTAATACAATGAATTTTTTTTTGACCAAATACAATGAATTGTTCACGTAAAAAAGGAATTGTTCACTTAATACAAATGTTATTTATGAAAAACTAAATTATAGCATCCTCAAATAGGAACAAATATAGTAATATAGTATTTATATAGGAACAAATGTTATTAAAGAAAAAGTAAATCTTACTTTTAATTTTTTTTATTAAATTATCTTTATCGGCGTAATTGGTATACATTGTTGTTGTAAAAAAATAGCTGATAGCAAATAAACTAACTTATAGCGGATAATGTAGCGAGTTGGATTTAGTGTTTGGTAAAATTAGCGGTTGAACTAGCTTATAACGATAAAATGGTATAAATGGATATTTGTTATTAATGCCAAAAAATGAGAGAGAAGAAATGGAGGATTAATGAGGAAGTTAATTAAAATAATAAGAGTAAAAATTGAAGGGAAGAACAAAACGCTATATGCTTAGCGTTTCAAATAATGCTATAAGCGAATAAAAACGTATTATAAGCTAGTCATGTCAAACATCAACAATGAAGTTATCCATTACAAATTGTCCGCTATAAGCCAGCTGATTGACTTTTTTTTGTCTACTTAGATGAAATGGTAAATAAACACCACACACATTATCACTAGTCACACTCGGATTCGAACCCGAGAGCTGACGTCCGCATGTCGCTGAAATTACCGAGACAAAAGTGACACTGATTGGCTTAGGTATATGCATGAACAATTATAGTATTTATTTTCGTAACAATAATAACAATAGTTTCTTATTAGTGGATAACAATTACGATCCCAAATAGGTAACTCAATTGGTGAACTTAGAGATACCGAAAAAGTGGACCAAATGAGTGCAAGTAGGAGGTTCCAGTCCAAACCAAAGAAACTAACATTCTTCTATCCCCACTAACATTACTTAAAAAAAAATAACAATTATGGAAAAAATAGATAACAATTACTCAAAAAAAACCAACGGGAGGAGGTGATTGGATTGTGCAGTGAATCAAGATCCGAGATGATTATCCAAAAAAAAATACTCCTTCATAATAATTATCGTTTTAGCTTATTTCACGCACATTAATAAAAGACCATAAAACCAACATGATGTGGCACAAGTGGTAGATACACGGGTCCCTTAACCATTTGGTCCTGAGTTCGATCTCTGGTCGGTGCATATGGAAAAACATTTGTTGGGAGAGGTCAACCCCTTAAATGGATCTCAAATACCTCGAAAGATTAGTCTCAGTAGTCGCCGTGGACGATACATTGGTTTTCCTAAAAAAAGAAAAGAAAAGACCATAAAAAAATGGAAGAGAATAGTGTTTTTACTAAGTTATCCTTATCGAACATGGAGAGTGATGAATATAATAACTTCAGAGTAATCCATATTATTTTAATTAAAAAATAAAATTGAAAAAACAAATAATATTACGTTGAAAATCGTCATTTATTTTGGAGGGAGTAGATAACGACGAGATGACACACTGAAAAAAACGAAACAACGAGGAGACACATCACGTTAACACAAAGGAAATAATCTACAAGTAGAAGAAGAACCAACTGGACATCTGCTAATTAGAACCTTTATCTACTCCCCCCCCCCCCCCCCCCATTCCTCTCTTCTATTCATCCATTCAAAATTATTATCTATTCTTTCAAACTCAACAACAATGAGCTGGTGGTGGTCCGGTGCTATTGGCGCCGCCAAGGTAATCATAACTCTCACCCTCCCATCTCCATTTCCCGTTCTAATTTCCCTTTTTATATTATTGTTAATTAATGATTTTCTGTTTTTGTGGTTGTGGCTGTTCAGAAGAAATCTGAGGAAGATGAAGCGCCACGAAGCTTCCAAAGCGTGGGACTCGTGATCGGCGTAACAGGCATCGTTGGCAACAGCCTCGCCGAAATTCTACCTCTAGCCGACACACCAGGTGGTCGATGGAAGGTCTACGGCGTTGGACGGCGGCCACGACCTTCCTGGAACGCCGATCACCCCATCGAATACATCCAGTGCGATATCTCAGATCCCAACGACGCCCAATCAAAACTCTCTGTCCTCACCGACGTCACCCACATCTTCTACGTCTGTTGGACCAACCGTCAATCGGAAACGGAAAACTGCGAAGTTAACGGCGCAATGTTACGGAACGTCCTCCGTGCCGTTATCCCTAACGCACCAAATCTCCGCCACGTGGCCCTTCAAACAGGCGGTAAACACTACACAGGACCGTTCGAGCTTTTCGGCAAGATCAAATCTCACGAACCGCCGTTCACAGAAGATCTACCGCGTTTGGATGCGCCTAATTTCTATTACACACAGGAAGATCTCTTATTCGAAGAAACCGAAAAAAAAGAGGGTTTGAGTTGGTCCGTTCATAGACCTAAAGTAATTTTCGGGTTTTCCCCTTTCAGTGTGATGAATATGGTTGGCACGCTTTGTGTTTACGCTGCAATTTGTAAACACGAGGGAATTCCGTTGAGATTTCCTGGTACGAAGGGAGCATGGGAGTCTTTTACGGTGGTTTCAGATGCGGATTTGATTGCGGAGCAACAAATTTGGGCAGCGGTGGATCCTTATGCAAGGAACGAAGCTTTTAATTGTAGCAATGGTGATGTATTTAGGTGGAAGCACTTGTGGAAGGTTTTGGCAGAACAGTTTGGGATTGAGGAGTATGGGTACGAAGAGGGTTCTCGTTTGAAGTTGTCGGAGGTTATGAAGGATAAGGGTCCTGTTTGGGATGAGATTGTGAGTGAGAATCAGCTGCAACCTACTAAGCTTGAAGATGTTGGTGATTGGTGGTTTGTGGACTTAATGTTTGGAGTGGAGGACGGTATAGATAGCATGAACAAGGCCAAAGAACATGGTTTTTTGGGATTTAGGAACACTAAGAATTCCTTCATAAGTTGGATAGATAAGACTAGATTTTTCAAGATTGTACCGTGAGGTGTATCTATGCAGTACTTGTATTTTCAATTTCTTTTTCATAATTTATCTGGTGGAATAAAGGGGGATTCTTGTGATTTATTGGAAGAAACTGGCTTTGTGTTGTGTGTCTGGTTTCTTTGATGTAATAATGTTGTACATGTAAGTTTAATTTGTGTTTTTGTGCATGAAGTTGTAGCTTTTTTAATAAGTCAGTACATACATTATTAAAGTTTATAACTATGAAGGGGGAAACACAGATAAAAGGGTTTATCTTCTTTATGATTTAAAAGGGTTTGCGATTTGCAAGATACAGATATCATAAAAGCAGTGAGATTGCGAGAAACGTTGATTGATTGCTAGTCTAAAATAAGTAGGATTGGGTTTATGTGCAGTGGGTGCACCTGCAGTTTTTTTTTTATTTTAGATAAGCGGTGCACCTGCAGTTGGACACTCAAGAAACTCATGACTCTTTTTGATCTTGGTCGGAGTCGTCGGACGTTCCACATCTCAACTTTTGGATTTTATAACAAATAAATAAAAAAAACTCTCATTAAAAGCTGGTTGGTCTTATCTTTGATCGGATTATCCAAAATCTGAATGCATGACTGCACACAGTATTAACTGCAACTAAACCAAATTTAAATAAGTAACGTATCTGATTGATTTTCTATTTTCTCGGCACTGGATTATTGAGCATCTCTGATAAATGAGAACTAATGACTTAAGATGTAAAATGTGAAATCCAAAAAAAGGTCATGAAGGTGAGCCCGAGAGATCATCCACATTGGGTTAAGAGTAACAACACAAGTGAATTGGACACCAAATCTTAACTCAAAACCTTAAGACATTGGGTTTATGTATCCACTCACTTATGTATCATTCAACATTCACTTTTCTATTATGAAACTTCTACCTCACACACAAAACATTTTTATATAGTGAAAGAAGTATCTTCAAAACATTCTCTTAATTCTTAGAATAATCGAGTCGAGTGACATTGTTGGGAATTATTCTTTACCCGGCAGTTAAGAGGTATGCGTGGTTAAGATTGAATTAACCAATATTAAATATCAACCGTTGATGAATTTTTATACTACATCATACATTCATATTTAATGATTCACTGATAAGGGATTTGATTTGCTCCCTCATCCTAAAAGCACCATTTATTTACTAATCAAAGAAAAGAAGCACCATTTAATTTTGTTGTTTTTTTTGATAGGCAATGTTAGTGGGGGTGGGGGAAGTGACCTCCTTCTTGCACTCATTTAGTGCAATCCTTCAGTATTCCTTAGCTCGCCAACTGAGCTACCTCCTTTTTTTTTTACTTAGTTTTTTTTTATCAACTCAGAGTGGACTTGGGTCGGGTGCAAAAGCAGGTCCATAACGAGTTTGGAGTCCATAACATAAGGCCTTTCAAAAAGACTCTTCTGCTTTCCTCTGCTCTGCATAGTCGGAAAGAAATGGTCATCACTAACTTCAACGGCACCGGTGTCGGATTTGGTATGCCGATTTCAATTTCACGATTTCAGATCAGAATCTCGAATCCCTATCTCACTCTATATTTGTTTTTCAGGTTTCGGTGCGGGTTGCGGTTTCGGTATAGGATGGGGTTTCGGAGGTATGTTCTTGCATGCTGCATTTATTCTCTCTCCTTCAATTTCATTTCTATATTCTTTAATTCAATCATTTTAGACCTTCTGCTAGCTTTTTGCGATCGTTTTAAGTTTCCTAAGGCCGCAATTTGGATATCCCTGACTCGTTGATTTTGGAATTGTATTTTTTTCCATACCTATTTATTGGCAATCCTTTTATACTGTTGGAATTGTGTACTAAGCCATGTTCTTACGGTCATGCAGGTAATTCAGAAGTAGTTTTTCAAATTCCTATTTTTGTGTTGTTCTAATGTTATTGTTGTCGCTCTAGACAATTTCGTTAGGTATGCTTGTATAATTGATTGAGTATTGGTATTTGGTAACTACGGAATTTGGAACATAGAGGGGGATGGGAAATGGGTGGACCAGCACCTTTCTTTTATACTATAAGATTATTCATTATAGGTCAATTATTGGTGGTGTGCACGTTTTGTGGCACCAAATAATTGTTGGTTAATTTCCATTCCAAAATTTTCACCAGGATAATTTCAGCTGAGCCAACCACACTCTTGTTCCCTTTCTCTTACTCAGTTTCTGTCTATCTATTTGTCAATCTTTCTATAAAGTATCTGTTAGTTTCATCTGCCACCCCAGTTCTCTTTTTTTTTACTGGGCTTTGTTTGGTGAGTTGAATTTTAGCCTCTGGCCATATTAATCATTCAAGTTATAACAAACTGCATTCTCTTCTCAAGGTCTTTCTCTTTCATTCATTCAGTACACTGGAAACTTCCCTTCCATTTTATATTGTTGGATAGGATTAGGAACTGATGTCTGATTTTTAATTTTTTATTTGATGTCAATATTAGAGAGTTGGAATGCATATTTAGTGATTGTTACCTTACTACTTTCGAGAATGGTTCCCCTTTAGTCAAATTTTGGTTCAGTGAAATCTGAAGCATAGAGAAAAAAGGGAGTGCGAGGGTTTTAAATATGAAAAATGGGATGATAGAGTTTTAAGAGCTAAGATAAAAGCTTGAGAGAATCTGAATCCACTACTTTCTAGGTTTCTCATGTTTACATGGCTTCTCACTAGAAAGCAAGTTACGTACAAATGTCCAATGATAGAAAACTTGGTTAGTTTATTTGGTTCAAATAATCTAATCCAGTACTGTAATCAATTGTATGGAAATTGTCTTATACAATATCACAAATAAATAAAAAATTGACTTTTGCCCCTTGGTCTTTGAGTTTTGAGTCTGATATAAGAGTTTTTTTTGGCTCTCTTTAGGCTATCAAAGAAAGCAGTCATGATGTGGATCAATAGGAACATTTGCTATTGATACTTCTTACATTGAAGCAATTACTTTGTAGGCTCCTTTTATTTGATTTGACCTGTGTTTACTTGTTTTGTTTTCTTTTCACTGCAGTCGTGATAAGATTTGGTTTGTTGTTGTTATTCCCTGCATTATTTTCTCTGTGAACAAAACCCGAGAGTACAACATTTTTATATTTCTCTTTGGCTTCTTGTTTTTATGAGTTTGGCAAGCTGATGATCAAACTTTCCATTCTTTTGTGTTTTTCCTCTTAAAAACGATACTGAGTTTAGTTATCTAAATGAAATATTGTGTATTGAGTACTGCCATCTTTCAGTTTTTCGTACCGTATTCGCCTCCAAATTGAGGAGACTTTAGTTGGTAAATTTGTTTAGTTTTATCTCAGCAACTGCTCAAGTCCTACTCATCTCTCACCGTCACTTTTCTTATTACGTAACTGTTAACTTATCTAACTGGCTGTGTTTATCTGATGCACAGGTATGCCGTTGAACTTTTTGGGTCTTGGTGCAGGTATCATACTCATCTTACTTCCTTTTCTGTTTTTTAATTTTAATTTTCAGTATGTAATTGCTATGGCATGCTATTTGATAAGGGTAGCCAATTTCCTTCAAAACCATAATCTGAAGGTTGAATGCTAGGCCTCTGCATAAAAGGTAGATGTTTGACTTTGTAACAACTGGGTTGCTAATGTTTATCCTTATGATTGGTTAATCATGTATGATAATGATATCTGGTGGATAGAGAACCAATAATTTATGGGATTGGGTTGGCATGATACATGTAGAAAAATATACTGAATATTATTTCAATTGTATTTAGAGTACAAACACTAATGCATTTAAATAGGCTATTCTAAATGTAAGTCTAACGGGCCTGATAATTGGGCCGGATAAATAATTACAAATTACACTATTTACAACACTCCCCTGAAGCTGGTGAATAGATATCTATCATTCCCAGCTTGGATGTAAGTTCTTTGAAATGCTCTGTTGGCAAGCCCTTCGTTAACACATCTGCCAATTGGTGTCCGGAAGGAATGTAAGTTGTAGTTATTAACCCGCTGTCAAGCTTTTCCTTAATGAAGTGACAATATATCTCCATGTGTTTCGTCCTGTCATGTTGAACGCGATTATGAGCAATATTGATAGCCGATTTATTATCACAAAATAATTTCATAGGACCTTCACATTGTATCTTCAAGTCATTTAATACAATCTTCATCCACAATAGTTCACAGATTCCTTGTGCCAAAGCTCTAAATTCAGCCTCAGCGCTTGATCGAGTTCGAGCCACTATATTTTGCTTCTTACTCCTCCAAGTAACAAGGTTCCCACATAGGAAGGTGCAATAACCTGAAGTAGATCTTCTATCACTTATTGAACCTGCATAGTCAGCATCAGTATAAGCTTCCATAGTTAAGCTCCCACCTCTTTTGAACAATAGTCCATTTCCTGGAGAGGCTTTGAGATATTGAAAAATACGATCAACAACCTGCAAATGTCTCACCCTCGGGTCATGCATGAATTGGCTCACCACACTGACTGCATAAGCCAAATCAGGTCTAGTGTGTGCCAAATAAATCAATTTTCCCACCAATCTCTGATAATGGACCTTGTCAACTTTGGCACTTTCTTCTTCAAAGCTAATTTTGTGATTCTGCTCTATCGGAACACTTGTAGGTTTGCATCCAAGTTTTCCAGTTTTCTGCAATAGGTCAAGCACATACTTTCTTTGAGAGATAAAAATGTCTTCTTTTGAGTAGGCTACCTCGATTCCCAAGAAATACTTAAGTTGCCCAAGGTCCTCTATTTCAAACACTGCTGATAATTTTTCTTTGAGTAGCTGTCTCTCAGCCAAATCGTCACCTGTAATAATGGTATCATCAATATAAACAAGAAGTATAGTCAGTTTTCCATCTTTTGAATGTTTGAAGAAAAGAGTGTGATCTCATTGGCTTTGCTTGTAGCCTAAGTACACCATTGCCTTTGTAAATCTCCCAAACCATACTCGACGAGACTGTTTTAGCCCATATAAAGCTTTCCTTAATCGGCACACTTTATTTGTTCCCTCTTTTGAACCAAATCCTGGAGGAATCTCCATATACACCTCCTCCTCTAAATCTCCATGCAAGAATGCATTTTTGACATCAAATTGGTTTAGTTCCCACCCGGAGTGGGCAGCATAGTAAGATCCGAACAATATTCATCTTTGCCACAGGAGCAAAAGTCTCCTCATAATCAATGCCATAGGTCTGAGTGAATCCTTTAGTCACTAGTTTTGCCTTGTACCGATCAATAGTACCATCTGATCTGTGCTTGACCGTATAGATCCACCTGCAACCAACGAGCTTCTTGCCTCCTGGTCTCTCAACAATTTCCCACGTTTCATTCTTCTCAAGTGCTTTCATTTCCTCATCCATGGCTTGGACCCAATTTCTATCTTTGAATGCTTCTTGAACAGATGATGGGATTATCACAGAGTCAACAGCTGAAATAAAACTCTGATGCTGCACAGAAAGATTTTTAGTGGAGACAAATTGAGAAATAGGGTATTTGGCACAAGACCTTTTCCCTTTCCTTAAAGCAATAGGCAAATCATCTGTATCAGTGTCACTAGTGTCAGAACTATGGGAATCACTAATAGGAGGGTTAATTTCAGTACTTACCTCCAGTTCAGGCAATTGAGGCTGTGTCTGGAGCAGGCCAGGCTTACTTCTTCTCTGATACACCATAATTGGCTCACCAGCCTTAGTGTTTGATGGTGTCGAAGATGATGGTTCCTGCAAAACAGAAGACAAAGGAGGAACCAAAATAGAAGTAGGAGACTCAATAGTTGGACTTGTGGAAGTAGGACTAGTAGTAGGACTTAAGACAGGAGTCACATGCAACTCAGGTAGGAATAGAAACTCAGACTCAGATTCTAAATCATCATGAATGCTCTCCCCCTGAAGCTGAAGACGAGTGAAGTAGGATACATTCTCATGAAACGTGACATCTTTAGAGATAAATTACTTACAACTAGGAGGATGATAATATTTATATCCTTTCTTGTCGGGAGGATAACCCACAAAAATGCATCTGACTGCACGGGGGTCCAACTTACTTCGGTGTTGTTTGTGAACATGGACAAAAGCAACACAACCAAACACTTGAGATTCAAAACTCTGCAAAACAGGAACAGAAGGAAACCATGAAGTCATAAACTGAACAGGACTGACATTACCTAACATTCGAGATGGGACCCGATTAATCAAGTAGGCAGCAGTCAATACTGCTTCTCCCCAGTATGAGTTAGGAACTGCCATTTGGAAGAGAATGGCTCGAGCAACTTCAAGTAAATGACGATTCTTTCTTTCTGCGACACCATTTTGTTGTGGGGTGTCGACACATGTAAACTCGTGAAGAATTCCTTGTTCACTGATAAAATTTGAAAGACTCTGATTGGCATATTCTTTGCCATTGTCAGAGCGAATTCTTTTAATGCCTTTGCCAAATTGTGTTTGCACCATGTGATAAAATCTGATAAATAATTCTGATACTTCTGATTTATCCTTCAAAAAAATCCAAGTTGCTCGAGTACAATCATCAATAAATGACACAAACCATTTAGCACCCGAGACTTTAGAAATAGGTGCAGATCCCCAAACATCAGAATTGATAAGATCAAAAGGTTCAGCACTTTTAGTGGAACTAGGAGTAAAAGAGACACGATGGTGCTTAGCTAACTCACAAACTTCACATTTAAAAAACTCAACTGAATGATGTAAAAACAAAGAAAGAAACATAGACTTAACTAAAGAGAATGGAGGATGACCAAGACGCTCGTGCTAAAGTCAAATTTGTGCGGCAGAATGAGAAGACTCAGAAGACTCGGTCTGCAAGCAGGAAGCCAGCACCTTCGAACAATCTGGTTCATCAGATAAGTAGTATAACCCTCTCTTTTCCTTAGCAACTCCAATTGTCTTCCCCGTGGTAAGATTCTGTAAAACACAATAAGAAGTGAAAAATGTTACTTTACAATTCCGATCACGGGTGAGTTTACAAACAGTTATTATATTGTGAGACAGTGTGGGAACATGTAGCACATCCTGTAATTGAAGTGAAGGTTGCAAATTAACACTTCCAGAGCCATCAATACGGGCATGAGAACCATTAGCAACTGTAACATAACAATTCTTCTCAGAAGAGGTATAGTAAGAAAATAAACTTGAATTGAATGTCATGTGGTCGGTGGCACCAGAGTCCAAAATCCAAGCATCCTTAGGGATTTTACTGCAAACATTAAAGGATCGGGAGCACTCACTTAAGCCGGTTGTCGGTAGAGAACAACTTCCAGAAGACTTACTGAGAGAGTCAGGTATAACTTTTAAACGATTCACCTCATCTTCGGTGAATGATAAAGAGTAATCAATAGTGATATTATCAACCATATTGAACAACGAACAAGAAAACAAGTGACCAAAAATAGTAACAATAACTATAGAGAAGACAACCGGCAGTGGCGCCGATGATGGTGACCAAAAAATACCCAAGGTGTATACCACAAATAATCCACAAACGAACGTCAAAGAAAAACGAACTCTGAGTGGCCCAAAAAAGGAGTAAACAGTATGTCAACCGTGAATAGTAGTGGTTGCACACTATAAATGGTATTCCCGTAATGGGCAGTAACGCATACGGATGAACACTAACGCTGTACGGATGAACAGGACTTTCGTACGGAATGCATAGTATGGCGTATGGATGAACAGTACATACCAGATGGGATGAATAGCTCACACGTGAACTGTGACTGTGATGAACAGTACCTCGATGAACAGTGTTTTTAGGACTGAAAATAAGGGAGAACGACACGATGAAGGTGCCAAGAAACTACAATAAAGGCAACAAAAAAGTTGGAGAGATGACGGCTAGGGTTTTTGTGCGGAAGCGAGACTCCAAAAAACGAGAGCTCTGATACCATGTAGAAAAATATACTGAAAATTATTTCAATTGTATTTAGAGTACAATTGAAATAATTGGGCCGGATAAATAATTACACTATTTACAACGATACACCTAGCTCCTCACATATGACAACTGCCCCCTTGAAATTTACTAATTGTTTTTTCTTGTCTCACATGAGTAATTTGGATTTGCCCGTCCCAGTATCTTGTTTTTTATTTTGCATGTGATCATGTATTTCTGATTTTTTTATACTGACTCTCATTTCTAATTTGATCCTTATATGAATTTTTTTTTGAATCAGTCCATATATTATTATTGTTTTCAATTTAGTCCTTGCCATTTCTTATTAAACAAATATCATGAATTTGGCATTTCATAGTGAATAGGGTATTTGAATTTTATTTTGAAGGTGGAGGTTGTGGCGTTGGAGTAGGACTTGGTTGGGGGTTTGGTACTGCATTTGGTAGCAAGTATCGGTCTTCACGGACCATATTTCAAGGAATTGAATTTGATAGTAAAGAGAATGGTAACAGCACGGAGTTGTCAAAACCCAGCCCAGACGTGAGAGGTTCACGATAGAGCATCGGTGTCATTGAAGATGTGCACCTTCAACTCAATGTAGAATTCTACCTGCTGCTGCTGGTTAGCCATGTGATCTGCAGGTTGCCTAGCCCTTTGAACACACACTGCACTTTTAATAACATGAAGCCCGTGGAGATACAATATTGACAGTAACTTTCTTATTGCCTTGTTGTATTGCATCGAGTTCCATTACAGCTCGTATCTACTGGGTAATTATATGAAACAAAATGATCTGTAATTGACTATCTTCGGGCGTTATGGTTGGTGTCACTACTATTTTGTGGTCTTCTATTTTTTTTCGGTTAATTTTATTTTGTCTATTAAGTTTTTAAGTTTCTCAAAAATAGTTCCTCAACTTACATACTTGATTCCATCGTAATCATTCACTTTACTTCACGATGGATCCATCTTAAGTTCTATGCAACCATTGTGTCTCCTCGGATTGGGAGAATAAAATGAGTTTTTTTATACGATGTACTGCGAACTATAGCCTAACTATAATTTGTTAGGGCACGCATAATAATCCCTTGTTGGGCCAACAATAGCATCTGCCCAATTCATTTGGATCACATAAACATAGCTCATTTATATAAAAAAATCCAATAGTTTGATCATAATTTGACACTTACCTAGCTTAATTAGTTTGCGTAAATAGTTTGAAACTAATTACATGTTTATATGGAGAATGGTCAAACTTTAGAGTGCAAATTAGTTTGCGTAATAAAAATATGTAGTTCTGCATTTCCTTTTTCATAACCCAATGTAAGTGTTGTAAGCTAAAAATATAGCTATTGCACACATGCCACGTACTATAACTTGTGCATGAAATAACCTCTAAAATCTTAGGAATGATTTAAGTTCGATCTCCACGTGGTGTACTGGTAGTTATAACCTTCGGATGAGGGAAAAAAACGTGGTGGTAGTAGTAATCTTCGAATGCATCATATGCTGCTATCTACCAGTCCCAGTGTACCACCATTCTCTAAAGTCAACGTACCTAGCTTATTAATTCAGACTAAAACATTACATGTTTATAGGGAGGATAATAAACTAGCAAGCCAGCCTCACAAGTCAAATCAAAACTCTCATTTTGAACAATGGCAGATCCAACAGTTTTCACCCTCTCACAGGTCGCTCAACACAAATCCAACAAAAACTGTTGGCTAGTGATCAATGGCAGAGTAAATAAACCCTTCTTTAAACACTAACTTCACACACATTTCAAGAGGATGGTGACAGTTATTTAATATTTGAATTTATTTTGTAGGTGTTGGATGTTACAAAGTTCTTGGAGGAACACCCGGGAGGAGAAGAGGTGATAGTAGAGGTTGCTGGGAAGGATGCAACTAAGGAATTTGATGCTATTGGGCATAGTAAAGAAGCTCAAAGTTTAGTACAAAAATACCAGGTTGGTGTCCTCCAAGGTGCCACAGTTGAAAAGGTAGATTACAAGGATGTCGTGGAGAAGGAACCTAAGAACAATGAGATGAGTGCCTTTGTGATCAAAGATGATTCCACCACGTCCAAATCTGTGGTATTTTTTGAGTTCTTTGTTCCAATTCTTGTTGCTACTCTCTATTTTGGTTACAGGTGTCTCACTAGAGAAGATGTTAACTACTAGCTCGATCATCTTATTGAAGCTCTTTTGTAATGTGGTTGAGCTTTTGATACATTTGTTTTTTGTTGGGTACTGTTGATGATATCTAAAGGTGCATAAAAATGCGAGTTTAACAAGGAAACCTTGTTTTGTCTTTGGAAGTCTTTTTCTTTTGTCTACTCAGATAAATTGGCAAATAAACACCAAGTACACACACTAACACTGGCCACACGCCCACACCTCGGTTCGAACCCAGGAAACGACGTCCCCATGTCGCTGAAATTGCCAAAGCAACCAACAGTGAGGGACGTGTTTGGAAGTCTTTGACAATAAGTAATTTGATTATGTTATCTATTATATCATTAAATCTTGGGAGTCTCCCACTTAGCCCCTTCCCTTTTTTGTTTCCTATCTACAAATACAGAAAGTTTGTTTCTCGATAATCGAATTAGAGAAAACAAAAATTAATTTCGTGAAAGTGTATTTTGAGGTACTTTGGGGTCCAGCAAAATTTTTAATTGTTCAAATACACGAAGTTTGTTACTCAATAACCAATTTCGTTAAAAAAATTATTTTGTAACAAAATATGTAAAGTGTGACGCTAAGCAATGTGTTTTGGGGTACTTTAACGTTCAGAAAAAAATTCTAATTGTTCAAACACTCAAAGTTCGTTCCTCAATAATTGATTTGGTTTTGCTGATTCCACCACTTTAAAAAATCAACTTCTTTTTATACTTTTTCTCTTTATATTTTTTATGACCATATTTTTCTGTGCCTTTAAAAAATCAATGTATTTATTAATATTCCTTTTTAACTTTATAATCTTCTTATTTAATTTATAGTTATAATTTAATTTTTATTCACATGAACTTTAGCCACATTTACAATTGAACCTGTGTTGTCTTCTTTATTTTGTTCATTTCGCACCAACAAATATTAGGGTCATGCTTAAATTGATGTTTATATTTTTATCTTTCTTTTTATATTCGAGTACCACATTGCAGTATTTATTCCCGCGAGAACTTCAACCACATTTACGATAGAACCCACTTCATCTCCTTTCAACTTTGTATTGGTGGTTTTCATCCAACCTTACTTGATATACCCACATGTTTCACTTTCTAATTGTGTTGTCTTCTTTTCTTTTTAAAAATTATGAGTTAAGTTTTTATATTTACATTTGATGAATATGGATTATGTTATTAAAAATAGACTTTTCCTTCTTATTATCTATGGATGTTCAATTTCAGTGTCTTTGTTAATTAAAAATGGTATTTTTAACTACATTGTCACATACTTCTACAAGATACAGTTAATTTTATCTTTACTAATATAATAATACAATATTTATGTTTTAAATGAAGTTTTTGTCCCGTGTATCGCACGGGTGAAAGTGCTAGTTGCTAGCAACGGTCATGACATGATTTTCAAATCAGATATAGTAGGACGTGATATTAACCGGAATTAGTTTGAGTTGGACATTTTTCAAAATTGTTAGATTGAACATATCAAAGAACACAAGGCTTCTCTAAAATTAGTAGGTCATGACTTTTTATCAGTCAACCAATCACAATCATCGTCAAATGGTTCATATTTCAAATTTGTAAATATTCTTTGAGGTTTGATCTTGGAATCTGAGTCATTCAATCTTTGATCGAATGATTGTGCGTAAATTTTGTGCTTTTTTTATTGCAAATGATGCTACTATACTTTTTACTAGACCATTACCCGTGCGATGCACGGGGCAACATTGCCTGCCATGTGCATGACTAATATGGATAACAATAGTATATTATCAAATATACTCATGAATTATAAATGAATCAGAAAAGAGTCAAATTTATGGGACATTCTATACTTTGAAGGATGAGGTAGAAAATGATTATATATACACACCTGACCTGAATTCCATAATGTTGATGGTGCTTGCGATTGTACTCTAATGTTTCAATCTGGTAATAAATGAGATCTCACTTAATAAAACAATTTGGATGTATATCAAAATATATTTACTCAACTCATTTTGAACGATGAATAAATTGAAGTTGTGCCATGGGTAGCTTCAAGCACATGTTTGAAATTAAGAGGTACAAACCCAGTTTGATTACACCACTGATATACCTATGACACATAACATATAAGAAAAAACAAAGAAGCATCCTAGAAGGCAAACCAAAGGATGTTTTACAATGAAGAATCATGAAGGACAACACCAGAAAATTTCACATGGGAAGCCGTTGACACAATGGCTTAAACAACCGTAACACCAAATTGTATGACAATGGAGGCCTCCTTTAGTTGAGATGCCTGCATAATTCACACATATTTGACCCCTCGAAGCACAACATGAAGTTGACAACATCACTGCACCTCACGTCTGCTAAGTCTCCTAAATATTCTGCAATTGACCATAAGGAATATTATAATGAGGCATAAAGAAGAAATGAGCATTGTTATTCATGTTAGACTTTACAATAAGATATCCAGAGTCCTACCTATACAAAATACAAAATCGTAGGTAGGTTTTGCCGTATAGTACTGAGCTATTTATAATCATGTTTCTGAATTTTGCCACCACATTCGTTGCCTCTTCAATTCCCTCTATAATGATAAATTATATCACACTTAATTCCCAAAAAATCACCACTATTCATTGATAAATAAATTATATTTTAATTACATAAGCATAAGCTTCTTATAGTTGAACCGCTTTCAAAGCTGCAACTTCATGAATTAGTCTACATTAATGTTAATACTCCATGCCTCTTAAAATTTTTCACTTTGGTTCAATTTTCAATATTCACTAGTGGAAAAAATACATTTAGCATCGGCTAAATTGGAAATTTAGCGTCGGTTATCGCCCGACGCTAAATCGCCCGATGCTAAATGTCATACATTTAGCATCGGTTATTTAACCGACGCTAAATGTCACATTTAGCATCGGGTGTTCAGATAACCGATGCTAAATGTCCATTTCATCACTGTTTTTGCTGTCTGAAAATGACATTTAGCATCGGTTATTTGAAACAACCGATGCTAAATGTATCAATAAATGACATTTAGCATCGGGTGTTTGAAACAACCGATGCTAAATGTCTTCAAAGTGACATTTAGCATCGGTTGTTCCAAATAACTGATGCTAAAAGTCATTTTTGATAAAAAAAATGACATTTAGCATCGGGTGTTTGAAACAACCGATGCTAAATGTCCTGAAAGTGACATTTAGCATCAGTTGTTTCAAACAACCGATGCTAAATGTCATTTATTGAACCGATGCTAAATCTCATTTTCTTGATAAAAAAAAAGACATTTAGCATCGCTTGTTTGAAACAAGCGATGCTAAATGCCTAGTTTCTTTTTGTACATGCCTCACAAATATCACTTACAACATCAATTCATACAAGAGAATAATATTTAAGAAGAGAACAAGTATAGCCATATATCAAAACTGAAAACACAAACTGAACAAGAACTATGGTAATTACAAAGAAGGAAAAGGAGTATGCTTGTGATCATAAGCTAATGACAGCTACAATAAAATTCTGACAGCTACAACAAAATAAGAACTATGGTAATTACAAAGAGTGAAAATTCTGTTTTGGAGCCTCAAATGGACTTGGATCAGGATCTGCTGGCTCAGTTTGCTGCATAAAACCACCAAGAAAAAGCAACACTATTTTTAAAAACTGTTAAACTTCTAAGCATATGGAATATATCTCTTTGGCATGATCATGAACTCATGATGTATCTTTTATTCAGTAGCTGAGAAAGTCATAAAGCTGAATCAAATAGGTAAATAATGAGGGGAAATAAAAGTTCAATTCAGAAAATATAAGCTCATTCTTTCAGTAACAAGCATGATCACTATGCATGCTCTCTAAGACAGAAAGACATTAATAGCAATCCAATTAATGCTAAGTCAAACAGCTCTTGAGTTTTAGAGGAAGGAATATGGCGGTCTTCTTCACCACATTTGAATATCACTTCTAACCTTTTTCTGATGCCAAATGCAAACAGATATATAGCCTAACAGAAAACGAAAAAAATGAAAAACCATAATCCTGATTTTAGAGCTCAAACTCTGATTCCTTTTAGAGGTGATGAAAATTAGAATCACGATTAATTCAGGGACTAAGTGGCGAAAACTTCTATCACAGCAAGCATACATAATCAAAAGCCAAAGCCCAATCTAATTTAACCTCTAACATAAGTTCTAAACAGCAAACATACATAATCAATCACCAATTTAAATAAAACCCATATGAGAATTTGCACGAACCACGAGAATAACAAAACAGCAAGCAAACTTAGCTTAGCTTACCTATTAACCATAAACATTAATAAGCAAAGGTGAGATTGTATCATATGTGTGAACACCCAATTTTAACCGGTACATTTTTTACTTTTTCAAAAAATCACAAAAATACGTTTTTCGCGTATATTTGATTCCTAATCCCTCGAATAGGTCATTTTGCGCTAATTTACTAATTTTGCGTTATTATTACTTTTTTTAGTGGTTAAACAAAAATTAAAAAAATATATGCTAATTCAAAAAATTACAAAGTAAATTTAATTTATTTTTCTTGTTGCAATATCTTTAATTAAAAAACGAAAATAAAAAAATAAAATAGATATGAAATAATACAAATTACAAAATAAAATAAAAAAAGGGAGGTGCAATAATAAAAATTATTATTACAAAAAAAAGTAGTCGCTTTTTGGGTATTTTCGGAGGTTGTTTTTTCTACTTTTGCGAAGGCAATTTCTCTCTCCTCAGACCTCGTTTCGACGATCCGAACGGTAAAAGTGAAGAGGGATGTCTCACGAACCTGGTGTCCAAAAAACGAAGATGATCCAACGGTTAACGAATCCGGAATCGCACCTTTACGGTGAGAGGTTTGAGAAAAACGGACCAAAAACTGCAGCTATTGCGAAGGCAATTTCTCTCTCCTCAGACCTCGTTTTGACGATCCGAACGGTGAAAGTGAAGATATATGTCTCACGAACCTACTGTCAAAAAACCAAGACGATCCAACGGTTAACGAATCCGGAATCGCGCTTTTACGGTGACAGGTTTGAGAAAAACGGGAATTGTGTTCTCTAAGTGGGAATTGTTTTCTCTATCTTGTTTTAGTCCCACATTGCTTGCAAGAAACAACAACCCTATAGAAATTGACTATAAAAGAGGTTGAGAGGTGAAGGTTTGGAGGAGGAGTCATTGGCAGATTAAGTGATCTTTTGGGCTAGCCTTTTGCGGTCCAGACACTAAAAGTCTGTCTTTGATTAGTTTGTAATTTTTTTGTTGAATCGGTTTTTTTCGGTTCTCAAAGCAGTCCGATTCGCAGTTGACTTGGTCAGACTGCTCGGTCCGGTTCGGCGTTCCTCGCGTTCATCAGCTTGAGGTTAGTTTTGTATTTATTTATTTATATCTATTTGTTTATTTATTTATTTATTTATGTACATATTTATTGATTTATTGATTATTTATTTATTTCTTTAGTTTTTTTTTTTTTTGTATATCTTTATTTTATGCTTGATATAAACCCTAGGGTAGAAGACTATTATTTTCTGTATATGTGTTTGTTTGTTTTGCAACTAGGGGGTATATTTAACATTTTGCTCCTACACACACTCCACTATCACACTTCTGCACACACGTGAGAATAGTCCTGTACCCGGACTGGAGAATAACCTAAGTTAGAACGAGACTGCGTAGTGATGGCCTACTGGATGTGCGTCCTGTTGGGTGGTCACGAAAGTCTCACCTAGAGTTTGGTCCCTCTTGAGAATGCTGGCACTCCTAATAGCTTGCCTATTGTTGTTGATCAGTGTTCTTAATTGGGGTCGTTGGCTCTAGGAACCTTATTTAGGGCTCTATAGAGCTACCTTTGAGAGGTTCACTTGATAGAAAAAGCCTTAGATCTATTCCCAGAGGGACCCCTCTAGGACACAAAGGAGCTTAATACTTTTGCATTCAAGCAAACAATAATACAACTCCCTTTTTGCAAACTGCACCCCATTTTACTATTACACCCTCTGTTTTCGTTTTTATTATTTCCTTTTACAAAAAAACCTATAAAAATAAATAGATAAATATTTCATTTTCAAAAAAATATAAATAGGGGACTAAATCGACTGTACAGTCGGGTTAGTCAGCTTTTTAGGTTACTAATGAACCGTTACGGATCATGTCCTAAAATCCCTATTTAAAACAAACAATTTCTAAATCAAAATAAACACAAACATATTTCTTTCCATAAATCAAAAACTCCATTTTTAGAAAATAGGGGACTAAGCCGACTGTACAGACGGGTTAGTCAGCATTCTAGGATAAATGAACCGTACGGTTCAAGAGTCCTAAAATCCCTATTCAAATAAAATCAAACCAACACACATAAAATCATTTTCCAAAACTCCAAAAACTCCATTTTTATAAAATAGGGGACTAAGTCGACTGTACAGACGGGTCAGTCAGCGTTCTAGGATGGATGAGCTGTACAGCTCAATAATCCTAAAACCCCTATATTAAAAAATACCAACCAACAAAATTTTTCAGGAAGAACTACGTGACTTTTGAGTTCCTCATTGCACCAGAGGATACGTAGGAGCGGGGCTTCCCCGTCAAGTCAAAATTAAACCTTTCTAAATTAGCCCTTATTATTCTCTACTATTTTATTTTTGGGTAAAACAAATAAATTCGTAATTTATATTTGCACAATCAGATTTAGGGTAACTGTCTTAGGACAGATGTACTAGGGGTGTAGTGGAATTAAGTTTTCGCCCTTCTCTATGCATAACCGACTCCCGAATCCAACCTAGTTTACGCAGACCATTAATTTTAAGGTAGGTTTTTCTCAATTTTCCCTATTTAATAAATTGGGTGGCGACTCCCTGAAATATCGATTTTTGGGCCGTCTAAGTCGGGATCCCGGTCACGACAGATGGCGACTCCGCTGGGGACACATGAGAGTCAAGCCTATTTAATTTGTTTGTGCAAAGTAATTATAAGGTACAATTTGGGGTTTTTGTTATTTTTTAGGGTTCCTATGCTCGCTTCACACACCACACATACACTGTGAACACACACTGAGAGTTGGGCTTACACCTGAGCCTAAAAAAAACATAAGTTAGAACGAGGCTGTGTAGTGGTAGTCATTTTGGATGTACATCCTTGTGGCTACCATGAATTCCTCATCTAGAGTACGATTCTTCTCTGCGGGTATCCACATCTGGGATGTACATCCTGGTGTGTTTACACTTCTAGAAGAGTACTTGACTCTAGAGACCTAAAATTTCCCTAGGTTATAGCTGCTAACCCAGTGACTATTCAGAATAGAAAAACCATAGATCCATAGGGTCCAAAGACCACTAGCATGGGCCAACCAATTTAGGTTACAAAGGGAGCTACTCCACCTCTTACCTTATTTTTCATACAAAAAAAAAAACAAAAAGAAATCTTTTCCCCATAAACAAACTTTTGAATCACTCATTTTTTTTCTATAAAATTAAAAATCATATTGCATTTCATGCATAAACAACATAAAAATTGCATTACATTTCATGCATAAAAAGCATAAGAAGAAACATGTTGCATTGTAAAATACAAGTGCATTTCATGTAAACAAAAATAATAAAATTTGCTTTTTTCTTTACATGAGTCCTTAGGAAAATTTGTTTTTTTCTGCGGGTAGTGCATCATCATTCTCATTTGTCAAAAATCATTCATCATAAAAATTCTCCATATTTCATTTTTTTTCTCTTTTCATGTATATAAAAATCTTTGCTTGTTATGCATACTTTCGTGAGTGAATAAAACAAAGCACATTATCATTTGTCAATCCTCATAGCATTTCCCCTCAAATGGGGCAAAAAAATTGCATCTCATTTCTTGCATGAAAAGGATTAAAAAAAAAGAGGCATTACAAAACAAATGCATATTGCATCTTAGGATGAGTGCTTGCATATACCATGCATTTCATAACATCTTGTTCTCTTTGACTCATTCTCATATAGCATAATTTTTTCTCTCTTTAAATAAAATCAATAAAAAAAGAGTTTTGAAGTCATTAAGTCTTCATTCATGTTGAATTTTTGTGCTTGCGTGAATAAGGATACCAATCAAGCTTAGACTCATAGAATTAGATCATTCCCGTGAAAGTTGTTGAGAAGATTTGTCATTCGAGAATTAGAGAAGTAAGGTGAGAGGAAAGATATCAGGGAGCACTATATTGGGGCATTTTGGGAAAGATGAAAAAAAGAGAGACATAAGGTTGGCAATCAGTTCTCGGATAAATAAATAAAAGAGAAGGAAAAAGATGATTGTCATTAGCACTTCTTTAATTATGTAGTTCGAAACCAAGTTGACTTAGTTGAAGTTTTATGCTAATGAATTTGCATGGATTTAAAAACCCATCTCCATCCTTTCTCCCCGTGTCCTCTTAAAACACCGACCCCTTTTGAGTTCTTGCCTCAAGTGATAATTCTTAAAGCCCTTTTAGCTGTGTCATTCAGGGATGAACCGGTGAGTGAATATCGGATATCAAATGTCCATTTCCAAAAAAAAAAGCAAAAAAAAAAAAAAAACAAAAAACAAAAAAGAAATCAAAAGAAATGAAGAGCAAAGAATGTGTAAAAGAGTAGATGTTATTTCAAAATTAAAATTTTGCAAACGTGGAATCATGATTTCAAATGAAGAGTGGTCGTCTTTCTCTATCCCAAACAAAATATATCCCTTACCATCCCCTTTGAGCCTGTAACGTCCCTTCACTAAACCCTGGACAAGGATCGACACTACAATAGAATTTAGTGCATTCAGTTTTCCAAAGTTATAGAGATGGTGGAAAAAGTTCAAAAGAAAAGAAAAAGAGAAAAATGAATAAAGCCCGCAAGACTGAAAGCAAGTATTGTCAGTCTTGGCAAAAATTAGGGCACAAAAGAAAGAGTGATCAAAAAGCAGAGGGGGTGAAAAAAAAAGTAATAAAAATCAAAAAAAAAGTGAATGATATGAGGTCTGGGGAACACAATAGAAAGCTGAATGCACTAAATATCTTTGATCCATTCCCATAACCCAAAACCTAGAACCTTTCTTTGAGCCCTCTATTCATTTGTCTCCATACTCGCAAAACATTTCTTTGAACCTTCTACTCATTTCCTTTCCATAACCCATAATCCATGCCTGTAAAGCATTCCTTTAAGCCTCCCAATCAATCCATCCCGATAACCTGTTACTCATGCCCGTTCTTTGAACCTTCTAACCATCTTTCTTCCATAGCCCATAACTCATGCCCATAAGACGTTTCCTTGAGCATTCTAATCGTCTTTCTTTCATAACCCATAACCCATAGTCACATTACAAGCCTCCAAAATCCCACTCTGATTGATGAATGATCGTTTTCATTTTCTTAATGTTACTTTTGAGATAAATCATTTGCTTCTTTTAAATTATTCTTTGCTCTAATAAAAAAGGAAAAAAAATCCCGCTAGATTGAAAACCCGAAAGGGCGGTCTAGGCAAAATTAGGGAGAATAAAAGAAAAATAAAGCCCGCTAGACTGAAAACCTGCAAAGGCAGTCTAGGCAAAAATTAGGGCACAAAAGGGGAATGGGACTTACAATGAGAAGCTTATGTAGTTCACTGGGAAATTTCTTCTACTTGGGCCACACAATAGTGTACATTTGGGCAACTTTGTGAGTCTCGAGAAAACCCCACACTGGGGCAAGTTTCGTAAGACCTTTAAGAGTCAAATGTTTCTTGTTACATCAGGTAGTATTCTCTCGGGGCAATGTCTTTCACCAGAATGAGGCAAAATCCTTACCATACCTTACATCCGTCAAGTTTGCCACACCAGTGCACTCTTGTGAGCAACAACTTTCACCAGTACTGGGGAAAAACCTGTGTAAGACCCGTCATGAGTCAAAACTTTCTTTTCCACACCTGAGCTGTTTGAAGCAAAATCTTTGCAGGTCCTTTCATGAGTCAAACTTTGTTTGGTACACCCGTGTGGCCTTCTCTTGGGGCAATACCTTCTACTAACACCGGGGCAAAAGTGTTTGCATAACCGTGAGTTAGATTTTGCTTGCTACCTCTGGAAGTCTCCCCTATGGTAAAAACTTGTTTCCAATACCCAGCCAATTCCCAGCAAGTCAGGCACCTCAAGTAAATGGAATCCCCAATAAACTCGAGGTTGCCATAATACCTTTTTTCCCTACCATCCCGTGTCGCCTTTGTCTTCCCTATGTTTTCGCTCCAAAATACCCCCCACTTTCAAACCAAAAATCCAAACCCAAAAAGTTCCAGCTCTTAAATACCTGTGAATCCATGCATGCTCATTAAGTAATGCTTCAAAAATAGTCAACTTGGAATCAGTAATGTGATTTAGAGAGCTAATGATAATCAAAAAAAGAAGAGAGAGAAGGTCAAATTTGAGGGTGATTTGCTTGAAAGGAGAGAAGTGGTCATAAAAAGAGAAAAAGGGCCTAAGCAAGTTAGCTGTGTTGAGGATAAACTTCCATATGAGGACAAGCTTGATTGGTTTCAAATAAAGCCTGCACAAAAAGAAAGAATTCTCAGTGAATCCAGCTTTCAAGACAAGTGCATCTTAATTTCAACTCAAGATCATGCATAATTCATGCATTTCATGTCATAGTTTGCATACATTTCATATCCATCCATGCATTCCACTTCATGATTAGAATCATACATTTGTGTTCAGTACTTTGCAAATAAAGTAATAAAAAAAGAGTCCTCCAAAGCAAGACGTGCATTGACACTGATTTACTTCTCGTGCTATCGGTTCAGCCCTAACACATTCTTTCATGCCGACGGTTCAGCCCTGACATTGTCTTTTAAATTTCGTGCTAAAGGTTCAGCCCTGGCACTGCTTTACTTTTCATGCTAACGGTTCAGCCCTGGCATTGTCTTTTAAATTTCGTGCTAACGGTTCAGCCCTGGCACTGCTTTAATTTTCATGCTATCGGTCTCGCCCTGGCATTGTCTTTAATTTTCCTGCTATCGGTCTCGCCCTGGCATTGTCTTTAATTTTCCTGCTATCGGTCTCGCCCTGGCATTGTCTTTAATTTTCATGCTATCGGTCTCGCCCTGGCATTGTCTTTAATTTTCCTGCTATCGGTCTCGCCCTGGCATTGTGTTTAAAATTTTGTGCTATCGGTCTCGCCCTGGCATTGTCTTTAATTTTCATGCTATCGGTCTCGCCCTGGCATTGTCTTTAATTTTGTGCTATCGGTCTCGCCCTGGCATTGTCTTTAATTTTCTTGCTATCGGTCTCGCCCTGGCATTGTCTTTAATTTTGTGCTATCGGTCTCGCCCTGGCATTGTCTTTAATTTTCATGCTATCGGTCTCGCCCTGGCATTGTCTTTAATTTTCATGCTATTGGTCTCGCCCTGGCATTGTCTTTAATTTTGTGCTATCGGTCTCGCCCTAGCACTGTCTTTAATTTTCCTGCTATCGGTCTCGCCCTGGCATTGTCTTTAATTTTCATGCTATCGGTCTCGCCCTGGCATTGTCTTTAATTTGGTGCTATCGGTCCCGCCCTGGCATTGTCTTTAGTTTTCATGCTATCGGTCTCGCCCTGGCATTGTCTTTAATTTTGTGCTATCGGTCTCGCCCTGGCATTGTCTTTAGTTTTCATGCTAACGGTCTCGCCCTGGCATTGTCTTTAATTTTGTGCTATCGGTCTCGCCCTGGCATTGTCTTTAATTTTCATGCTATCGGTCTCGCCCTGGCATTGTCTTTAATTTTGTGCTATCGGTCTCACCCTGGCATTGTCTTTAATTTTCATGCTATCGGTCTCGCCCTGGCATTGTCTTTAATTTTCATGCTATCGGTCTCGCCCTGGCATTGTCTTTAATTTTGTGCTATCGGTCTCGCCCTGGCATTGTCTTTAATTTTCATGCTATCGGTCTCGCCCTGGCATTGTCTTTAATTTTCATGCTATCGGTCTCGCCCTGGCATTGTCTTTAATTTTGTGCTATCGGTCTCGCCCTGGCATTGTCTTTAATTTTCATGCTATCGGTCTCGCCCTGGCATTGTCTTTAATTTTGTGCTATCGGTCTCGCCCTGGCATTGTCTTTAATTTTCATGCTATCGGTCTCGCCCTGGCATTGTCTTTAATTTTCATGCTATCGGTCTCGCCCTGGCATTGTCTTTAATTTTGTGCTATCGGTCTCGCCCTGGCATTGTCTTTAATTTTCATGCTATCGGTCTCGCCCTGGCATTGTCTTTAATTTGGTGCTATCGGTCCCGCCCTGGCATTGTCTTTAGTTTTCATGCTATCGGTCTCGCCCTGGCATTGTCTTTAATTTTGTGCTATCGGTCTCGCCCTGGCATTGTCTTTAGTTTTCATGCTAACGGTCTCGCCCTGGCATTGTCTTTAATTTTGTGCTATCGGTCTCGCCCTGGCATTGTCTTTAATTTTCATGCTATCGGTCTCGCCCTGGCATTGTCTTTAATTTTGTGCTATCGGTCTCACCCTGGCATTGTCTTTAATTTTCATGCTATCGGTCTCGCCCTGGCATTGTCTTTAATTTTCATGCTATCGGTCTCGCCCTGGCATTGTCTTTAATTTTGTGCTATCGGTCTCGCCCTGGCATTGTCTTTAATTTTCATGCTATCGGTCTCGCCCTGGCATTGTCTTTAATTTTCATGCTATCGGTCTCGCCCTGGCATTGTCTTTAATTTTGTGCTATCGGTCTCGCCCTGGCATTGTCTTTAATTTTCATGCTATCGGTCTCGCCCTGGCATTGTCTTTAATTTGGTGCTATCGGTCCCGCCCTGGCATTGTCTTTAGTTTTCATGCTATCGGTCTCGCCCTGGCATTGTCTTTAATTTTGTGCTATCGGTCTCGCACTGGCATTGTCTTTAGTTTTCATGCTATCGGTCTCGCCCTGGCATTGTCTTTAATTTTGTGCTATCGGTCTCGCCCTGGCATTGTCTTTAATTTTCATGCTATCGGTCTCACCCTGGCATTGTCTTTAATTTTCATGCTATCGGTCTCGCCCTGGCATTGTCTTTAATTTTGTGCTATCGGTCTCGCCCTGGCATTGTCTTTAATTTTCATGCTATCGGTCTCGCCCTGGCATTGTCTTTAATTTTGTGCTATCGGTCTCGCCCTGGCATTGTCTTTAATTTTGTGCTATCGGTCTCGCCCTGACATTGTCTTTGATTTTCATGCTACTAGTTTCGCCCTGACATTGTTTTGAAACTTCGTGCTATCGATTCAGCTCTGGCACTGTTTGTATTTCTTGTTACCCATTTAACTTTAACAGTCAAAAGACAATTGTGCATATTTCACCGATTAAAATTGAGGTTCATATCTGTACTTATTCCTTACTTTGATAAAACAAGAAAACATAGTTTTATGTATTATCTCGTAAGAAAGTAAGCACAGAGGGGCAACTGTGAACACCCAATTTTAACCGGTACATTTTTTACTTTTTCAAAAAATCACAAAAATACGTTTTTCGCGTATATTTGATTCCTAATCCCTCGAATAGGTCATTTTGCGCTAATTTACTAATTTTGCGTTATTATTACTTTTTTTAGTGGTTAAACAAAAATTAAAAAAATATATGCTAATTCAAAAAATTACAAAGTAAATTTAATTTATTTTTCTTGTTGCAATATCTTTAATTAAAAAACGAAAATAAAAAAATAAAATAGATATGAAATAATGCAAATTACAAAATAAAATAAAAAAAGGGAGGTGCAATAATAAAAATTATTATTACAAAAAAAAGTAGTCGCTTTTTGGGTATTTTCGGAGGTTGTTTTTTCTACTTTTGCGAAGGCAATTTCTCTCTCCTCAGACCTCGTTTCGACGATCCGAACGGTAAAAGTGAAGAGGGATGTCTCACGAACCTGGTGTCCAAAAAACGAAGATGATCCAACGGTTAACGAATCCGGAATCGCACCTTTACGTGAGAGGTTTGAGAAAAACGGACCAAAAACTGCAGCTATTGCGAAGGCAATTTCTCTCTCCTCAGACCTCGTTTTGACGATCCGAACGGTGAAAGTGAAGATATATATCTCACGAACCTACTGTCAAAAAACCAAGACGATCCAACGGTTAACGAATCCGGAATCGCGCTTTTACGGTGACAGGTTTGAGAAAAACGGGAATTGTGTTCTCTAAGTGGGAATTGTTTTCTCTATCTTGTTTTAGTCCCACATTGCTTGCAAGAAACAACAACCCTATAGAAATTGACTATAAAAGAGGTTGAGAGGTGAAGGTTTGGAGGAGGAGTCATTGGCAGATTAAGTGATCTTTTGGGCTAGCCTTTTGCGGTCCAGACACTAAAAGTCTGTCTTTGATTAGTTTGTAATTTTTTTGTTGAATCGGTTTTTTTCGGTTCTCAAAGCAGTCCGATTCGCAGTTGACTTGGTCAGACTGCTCGGTCCGGTTCGGCGTTCCTCGCGTTCATCAGCTTGAGGTTAGTTTTGTATTTATTTATTTATATCTATTTGTTTATTTATTTATTTATTTATGTACATATTTATTGATTTATTGATTATTTATTTATTTCTTTAGTTTTTTTTTTTTGTATATCTTTATTTTATGCTTGATATAAACCCTAGGGTAGAAGACTATTATTTTCTGTATATGTGTTTGTTTGTTTTGCAACTAGGGGGTATATTTAACATTTTGCTCCTACACACACTCCACTATCACACTTCTGCACACACGTGAGAATAGTCCTGTACCCGGACTGGAGAATAACCTAAGTTAGAACGAGACTGCGTAGTGATGGCCTACTGGATGTGCGTCCTGTTGGGTGGTCACGAAAGTCTCACCTAGAGTTTGGTCCCTCTTGAGAATGCTGGCACTCCTAATAGCTTGCCTATTGTTGTTGATCAGTGTTCTTAATTGGGGTCGTTGGCTCTAGGAACCTTATTTAGGGCTCTATAGAGCTACCTTTGAGAGGTTCACTTGATAGAAAAAGCCTTAGATCTATTCCCAGAGGGACCCCTCTAGGACACAAAGGAGCTTAATACTTTTGCATTCAAGCAAACAATAATACAACTCCATTTTTGCAAACTGCACCCCATTTTACTATTACACCCTCTGTTTTCGTTTTTATTATTTCCTTTTACAAAAAACCTATAAAAATAAATAGATAAATATTTTATTTTCAAAAAAATATAAATAGGGGACTAAATCGACTGTACAGTCGGGTTAGTCAGCTTTTTAGGTTACTAATGAACCGTTACGGATCATGTCCTAAAATCCCTATTTAAAACAAACAATTTCTAAATCAAAATAAACACAAACATATTTCTTTCCATAAATCAAAAACTCCATTTTTAGAAAATAGGGGACTAAGCCGACTGTACAGACGGGTTAGTCAGCATTCTAGGATAAATGAACCGTACGGTTCAAGAGTCCTAAAATCCCTATTCAAATAAAATCAAACCAACACACATAAAATCATTTTCCAAAACTCCAAAAACTCCATTTTTATAAAATAGGGGACTAAGTCGACTGTACAGACGGGTCAGTCAGCGTTCTAGGATGGATGAGCTGTACAGCTCAATAATCCTAAAACCCCTATATTAAAAAATACCAACCAACAAAATTTTTCAGGAAGAACTACGTGACTTTTGAGTTCCTCATTGCACCAGAGGATACGTAGGAGCGGGGCTTCCCCGTCAAGTCAAAATTAAACCTTTCTAAATTAGCCCTTATTATTCTCTACTATTTTATTTTTGGGTAAAACAAATAAATTCGTAATTTATATTTGCACAATCAGATTTAGGGTAACTGTCTTAGGACAGATGTACTAGGGGTGTAGTGGAATTAAGTTTTCGCCCTTCTCTATGCATAACCGACTCCCGAATCCAACCTAGTTTACGCAGACCATTAATTTTAAGGTAGGTTTTTCTCAATTTTCCCTATTTAATAAATTGGGTGGCGACTCCCTGAAATATCGATTTTTGGGCCGTCTAAGTCGGGATCCCGGTCACGACAATATGTGAGAAAGGTGAATCCAAATATGGTGGTCTCCACTTCTTGACTTGTCAATTAGAGACAACGCTCCTAAGTGTACAGAAAAGAGACACAAACATGTTCCTATTCAGCGAATCCCCAACAAATCCTGCAATGCCCAAAAACAAAAAGAACAACCATTATAACCAATACCAACAAAAAGCACACAATTTTACATTAACTCATTGCAACTACGAAAACACACCCATTATCAACGATGCCAACGAAAATGTCTTAAAAATCAGTGCAACAAAATGTCTTCAGGACTTATCACAATCTTACTTTCTTGAACAGAATTTACTTGTTCTAAATGCAAGCTATTTAATGCCTATTTATAAAAGGAAATTATCAAGTAAATGTAATACTAGGTATGTGTGTAATAAATTATCAGCGGCAAGTATAGAGCATATTTGATATCCATAGGTGTAATAAATCCACAAGCAAAAATTGGAAATTCAGAAAACAGTACAAGGTTACTAACCCATTATTGTTTTGTTGGCAATATCTAGGATTACTCATCAAGAATAGAACAACTACTGCATTGGTATTTTATATGCATGTTAGGAATTCTATGTGCACAGCTCTTCAATCCACGTTGCATTCAATTATCTACATTAACAAATAGGGAGGAAAAGTATGGAATGAGGTGGATAAAGAAAGAAATACCCATGTCGAAACAGGAAGTCGATGAACACAAAAGCGCAATTCGGTTTGAAAAACTGTGTCGTGCGTATGACTTCTGCAACTTGCGTAACTGGGATCAACTTGAAGCTTTCGACTTCTCCATCTGATATTTTATTTAACCGGTTATTACAAAAGATGGTCAGGGAGCCACTAGAACATAATGACAGTAAAATTGAAGAACATGTTTAAAAAAGGCTTGCCTTCATTTTTTGGTACAAAACTTTCAGGAAGTTTCAAATCATAGCAGAATAAAACATCTCTCTTGAAGTACTCCTCCATCTCATTATGCTATGTCAATATCTATTGGTTGGAAGCTGTTATGTACTGTACTTACGAGCTTTATGATAAGATCGAAGTAGTCAGTAGGTGTTTTATCCTTGATAATGTGGCGATCTTAAAGTGACGGCCTTGTTCGATTTTGGGATAGTGGTCTTTGTTCGGTCTTGACGTGGCGGTGTTGTACCTGCAATAACACTCTGAAGCTCAAGTCAGTGTTTGAGTTAATATGTGGTGGTTGGAGAAAATTACTTACATTTATGAGTATTGAAGGTGGTATTTATAGAGTTTGTGTGATGTATGTTCTGACGATCTTGAGCCGTCAGATCTCGCCGAGTTATCTGAGCCGTTGGTCGATTGGGCTACATTTTCTGGCTATGGGTCGGTTTGTTATTGGGTCTTGTAGGGGGTGTAAATATTGTTGAGACATTTTACTTATTACCATAACAGAAGCAAAGGATCAAACATGGTAACTGACAAAATAAAACATACATACATATCAACTTGACATTAGAAAGTCTCGGCCATTTAGGAGGCATTCAGTATCAGCACTGCAGAAACAGAAAATAAAGCAACAGAGACTTTTAGACAAATAAAATCAGTGATAGACAGCGAAAAATGAAAATTATTCAGAAGACTCCAACATGTCTTTCATGTTTACTTACGTGGTCAATGGCAGAAAATACATCCTACACAACTTCATTGTGCAAGCAAGTGAGCTAATTAAGTCCACTGTTACATCACAGATCCTTCTGTACAAGAAGAGTTTCGTAAGAACATGATGACACAATATTTTAATAGGGATAGACCATAAATTCTATTCACATCACAAATAAAAAGCAAGCAAAATCCAAAAGGAAAGGAGAATATAGATGAACATTTTTACAGGTAGCTAAGCACTGCAAAGGATGTGAAATTGTGAATCGCTGAATGCTAATTACCATTGCATTGCAGGCTACGGAATAATCAGCCGTTGCTTCCCTAACTAGCAAACTTGTTAACATATACATGACAAGTTGACAACTCCATCTGCATAACAAAGTAAAAAATTCAATACTTCCTCTAGTTCCATCTGCATAACAAAGTAAAATATTGTAAATGCTTAAACCAGTTTTTCACAAGCCCACACATAGGAAACTTACATAAAAAATTTACCAGCATGACCAAGAACAGGAATTTTTGTTGAATCCTTGATATGAGAAACGAGCTTATTACTGCCTCTAGGAACTAGAAGATCTATCACATCATCAACCTGTGGCAGAGTGTAATTAGTGAAAAATCATCACATAAAAATAACTATGAGCATTTTAAATTTTAATATCCACCTTGAGTAGATCTAGACTTTCGTCTCTTGAAGGTACAAGCCCAATAAGTTTGTCACCACTCACCAATAGTATTGGCATGACTGAAGTAATGACCAACAATAAAGAAGAAATATGAAAGATGTAAAATCACTAACAAAGAGATGCTCCCACAAAACTTAGGGGTTCAAGCGAGAGCAAAGAAAACAGAAACGAAGGGAGAGGATTAGGTTTTCAAGCGATAGTGGAGAAAACGAAAACGAAGGGAGAGGAAGAGAGAGGAAGCGATAGCGGAGAAAACGAAAACGAAGGGACAGATGCTTGAAAACGGATTCTGAAGCGAATATTGTTACAGTGGGTTTGTGCGAAGGAAGGGTTTGAGAGGGTTTGTGCGAAGGAAAGGGTTTGTACGAAGGACGGAGGAAGAGAGCAAGAGAGGAAGAGAGACGGAGGAAGAGAGCAAGAGAGGAAGAGAGACAGAGCAAGAGAGCAAGAGAGGAAGAGAGACAGAGGAGAGAGGAAGAAAACGAATGAGGAGGAGAGGAAGAGAGGAAGAGATAGAGAAGGTTCAGAGAGTGAGAGAAGGAGACACTACAAGAATAAGCTCCGTTTCCTGCGAAACTTTCCGACGAACTCTTATCCGTCGCAATTTCCGACGGATTTCCGACGAAAAAGTCGTCGCAAATGTTCAGAAGAAGATGCGCTAAAATTCCCGCTTACGTTTGCGACGAAATTATTTTCCGTCGCAAATTTCCGACGGATATTTTCGTCGGAAACGTCAAAAAGTCCGTCGCAAACCGTAAAACGAAATAAAAAAAAGGCCAGCTTCATCGAACCCTCTCAAATCTCATTTTAACATATTAACCCTCTCAGTTCTCCTTCACCTCACGAAGCTTCCCTCACTCTCCACCGTCCTCCTCCCTCCACTCTTTCTCTCTCGCTCACTCTCTTCACCCTCACCCTCCACTCTCCTCCCCTGACCTCCTCCCTCCTCTGCCATCCTCCGTTCGTCGTTCTCTACTCCAGTGGCCACCACGATAGCATGTCCTTCTCCTTCACCTCACGACTCTCCTCTCCATTTCGTCTCCGCCTCGTTTCTCCGCCTCTCCGCCGCAGCTGTCGCCTCCTACCTCTGAAGCGGATCACCACCACCGCATAACCACTTGCTTCCCTCTCTGGCTTTCTCAGTCGCGAAAACAGTGAACGTGAGAAGCTTTGTTCTTCAGTTCTTCTTCTTCTCAGGTTAGATTTCTTCTTCTCTTCTTTGATGATTGTTTGATACCCTGATACTTTGATTGAAAACCCTAATTGTTCAGTTTCTGATTGGGGAAAATTGAAAACCCTAATTGTTTAATTTCTGATTTGGGGAAATTTGGAATCCCTAATTGTTTAATTTCTGATTTTGGGTGTTTAATTTCTGATTTGGGGATTGTAATGAAATGTGTTTCTCATAATTTTTCATTTTTTCTGCAAGGAGTCATTCAATTCCTCTCAACTTTGATTTCACAACTATTTGCTTCTTTGTTTTCTTGCAGGTTTTATGAAGGGAAAATCAGTCAGCGGAATGAACTACTATGCATGTTTATCTATGTTGTCCCTATTAATTCTCACACCTTTTGCATTTGCCATTGAGGAACCTCAAATGTGGGCAGCTGGATGGCAAACAGCCCTTTCTCAAACCGGACCACAATTTATATGGTAAATACAACATATCTGCTCAATCTTAGGTTATTCATAGTGTTTTTTTATCACAGTACCTGAAGTGTCGGTGCTACAGAGTCAAGTACCTGAAGTTGAAAAGACTCCACTAATATGTGTGAATTTTGTACAGGTGGATAGCAGCTCAGAGCATATTCTATCATCTATACAATCAGGTTTCATATATGTCTCTGGATGAGATCTCTCCCTTGACGTTTAGCATCGGAAACACGATGAAACGTATATCTGTTATAGTTTCTTCGATCATTATCTTCCGTACACCAGTTCAGCCTATCAATGCTCTTGGAGCTGCTATTGCCATTCTTGGAACATTTTTGTATTCACAGGTATTTTCTAAATGATACCTTTTTTTAATTACTGATATTGTTTGATAAAAACAACTAACATGTCCTTTAGAAAATACAGTGAGGCTTCTGATAGTTTCACATCTATTTTGGTATTTTTTAGTATAGTTGGACTTGGTGTGTCATTATGCCTCAGATAACTAAGAAAAATACTATGTGTTTTTGTCTTTTGAAAGAAACAACTTTGATTTCCATGCATACTTAACTATTTCTCTTTTTTTTCCAGGCAAAGCAGTAGAGTTATTTGGAGAAGTTAAGAATAATATAGGGACTTTTATTTTTGTTTATTGTTTTTTGAAGCTTTTCGTCATACTCAGTAACTAATAAGGAAGTGATTTTGAAAATTGACAGCTGGATTTTGGTAAAGACTATATGAACCGGCTGTTTGTCTATGTATAAAATAGTATTATCATAATTAAATAATGATACTTATCATACTCAATCTTGATATTATCTTAGCACTGTCTAATGTGCACTACAATATCATCTCAGGTTTTTGATAAATGCATCAAGGGAGAATTGAGAGGAAGGACCCGAGTTCTTGTTACAAATCAGCTGCATTTCCTATCACAGGTTGATAGAATCATTTTGGTCCATGATGGTATGGTGAAGGACGAGGGAACTTTTGAGGAACTCTCTAGCCAGGGACAGTTGTTCCAAAAGCTGATGGAAAATGCAGGGAAAATGGAAGAGTATGAAGAAGAAAAGGAAGACATTGAAACCGCTGATAAGAAGTCCTCTTCAAAACCAGTGGCCAATGGAGCAGTTAATGATCATGCAAAGACTGAAAATAAATCAAAAGAAGGAAAATCTGTCCTTATTAAAAAGGAGGAGCGGGAAACAGGTGTTGTCAGTTGGAATGTTCTAATGAGGTAACAATTTGGAGAATCCTATTTAAAATTTCTCTCATTGTTTATGTCTATGTTTGATTTATGTTGTTCTTTGTTGTTGGTGTCGACTCTAAAGTTAACTCTAATTTTACATTTTAACTATTAAGTATCTTTGTTAGTATGTTAGATGCCTTCTCCTGGCATATCGCATTGATTAGAAAAAGGGTATTGCCTATTATCTTCTTGGAAATACAGTAATTTTTATAATAAGTTTGATCTGTGTGCTGTAGGTGACTGATTACACAAGAGATCTTGAAGAAATGCAGAATCTTTCTAGAGAAGAATACCTTGCATCTTTACGTCGGTGTGTATATCTCTGACCAAAATGCTTTCTACCATGTAACCATACTGCTGCTTACCTGAGATGCTTTATGCAGGAAGAGCAGTGGTTTTTCAAGAGGACTGTCAAAATATCGTGGATTATCCAGGTGCGAATAAACCAAATTGTTTATACAGAAATTGTCTGGTAATTAACTATATTTTTATCTATACTCACAGCTGAGTCTGTGTAGCTATCTGTAGAGCTAATTTCTCACTGATAAGCCGACTTTGTCTTTCTCTGCTTTGCTACTGAGCTACAGATCTCCATGATCTGGTGTAGCTGTCATCCATTGGTAGATTTTAACGTGGATTTAATTGCGAACTTTAACTCTGAATTTCATTTTGCATATGGTGGTATAAAAATTAGTCGATGGGAGTCATCATATGGCAGAATGGCCGGATCTGAATACTTCAGTAGTACACAGCAGCAAGTGTTTATCAGTAGAAGTTTTCTTCACATATAAATCCTCGCAGTCTTCCGGTTCCAGTAGCAGCATGTTTGCCTTGGTTTTCACTTTCGTCTTCTGCATTGTGATCATACTCCAAGGTAATATTTGTATTCAGATTCATATTTATCATGCATATGATCTTTAGGTGTGTAGATTTGAGCTAGCAGTTGACGAATGAAACAATGATAATGAACATATTGTTGCTAATTCTTGAGTTGGGTATTGTTCTACTTTGTTTTGTCACCTTTGGATTCTACAAGATGGCCATTGAATTTTATAAATTTTTCAGACATAAGGTTACCTAGTAATAGTGTGCTATAAATTCCCTTTATGCTATGAATCAGTCACTCATTTTCATGAATACAGAATTTCTGCTTGTTATGATGCTTAACATTTAACAAGGATAACATTTAACAGGAACTTCCTGGATTAGCTAATGTTTCTTTATTCTTCATCTTGCCATTAAATAACTGTTGCACAAAGAAAGAATAGCTGAAAGAATCAGGGCTTTGCGGGAACTGGTTCCTAGTGTCAACAAGGTATGTGACTTCTCATGCATGTTATTTTTGTTACAATATGTAATGTTTCACTTGTACAATTTTGTCCGTAGATAAGTAAGGATTTTTTCATGTTTAGTTGTTTACTCTGAGATGAGAAAACATAAAGAGCCTCCCCTGCCCCTGAAACAAAAATGGTGTTGAAAATGAAGTTTTGAGGGGTGTGTTTGACTGATTTGTCTCGTTAGATATTGTTTGTACAAGGCTCTTTAAGCACTCACAAATCGCAATTGGTGGTTCACAGTTGTTGCAACCAAATCTCTTAGTTAGTTAATACCTGTTATGTTAACTAATTACTAATTGTGTAAATAGCTGTTATGCTCAGCTAAAGGATCCTTTGAATCATTCTCTAATCATTAATGCATTTTTATAATGTTAGTTTAGTTGATGGGTTTCAATGCACTTGGATGCACCTTATTATCTTTGGATGTTTATCTTTGCTAAACACATTTGATTTCCTGCATTTTTATCTTTCGGCGTGGAAGGTATTGTTTTTTGGAGTTCTAAATACTACAAGACACATGTGTGATTTTTTAATTGATTTATAAGGATTGAAACAGGGAATAAAGCCTGTAGCTTGTCTATGACAATTTTAGGTCTGTTTGGAAGTAGGAAATAGCAGTAACATAACTATTGGTTATAGATATTGTGAGTTAAGACATCTACTAACTAGATGTCCTAATTGATTTCATATGTTGACTAATTGGTACACAAAATAGATGTCCTAATTTATCAGGTCAGCCAAGGAGGTATCTACTAACTACTGGTTGGAGTATTTTTGTAAGCCAAAAGAATATTTTTTCTGGTGATGCAGTGCTCTTTTTAAGGTAAATATCTATTCCATCTACATATTTTATATCTGTGTGAGTGTTTTGTATGGAGAAATTTCTAGTAGTTTTCAAATCATTACTGTTTATTGATGTCTTTTTAGGGTGAAAATGGATAACTGAGATTGGGAATCAGAAGAGCTGTTAGACCTACAAATGGTCTTCCTGAATCAATTGTTGGTAACCATAACTGTTATCCAAACTTCCTTTCTTCTGTGGCAAATGCAATATCCACCAAAAGCATGTTTCATGTTTGCTATAGTCCAAGAATGTACTATATTACCAACTGATCTGTCGCCCATCTGTTATCCAAACTTCCTTTCTTCCGTTTTTGATTAATTGCCATGGTTCCTCATAGACAGAAAATTGCATGCTGGCCTGTTGATTGAATTAGTCACCAACAGAACTCAGGCCGTTGTTCGAACACAACGAGCTCGTCAATCCATGAACAAAGAAAATCGATTTCTACCTGAAGTTCTTGCAAGAAAATCTGTGGTAAAATAACTGTTTTTATTTCCCTTGCCTCTTAAGCCCCATGCTCCGTTTTTCTTCAATCTATTTCTAACCACAGTAGACAAGTATTTTGCCTGAGTCTGATATACTGAAATCATATAGGAAACTCACTAACTACTCTACAATTTACTAGTATAATACAATGACATTCCTTCAGACTAGATGATCAAGTGTCAGGACTAGTAATATAGTTGTTGTGTAACAATTTAAAAGTCTAATTACTGCAAACTTCGGCAATATTTATGCAGAGAACATGACAAGAAAGTTTGCTGCATTGGTTTAACATCGTTACTGTCACTTCCAGCTGATCAATTGCCAGGAGAGGCTTTAGGCCGGGTGTTCCGTTCCACTCTTGATCTTCTGGTTGCGTATAAGGATCATTAAAATTTTCCAGTGGTTTGATTGGTTTTCTTTCTTAACAAATTTTGGAAATTACCAATTCAATACTTGTTATGGGGTTTTAGGGTGACTATGGTTTGGTTTCTAATAGGTTAAAAAGCTTTGTTTCCTAATAATATTATTGATTTGCTTCTTTGTGTTTAGCTGAGAAAGAGAAAAGCAAATAGTAAAAAGAAGGTTTAAAAAAATGTTTTTACAACAAGTTCCTTTATGTTTTCTTTTTTACTTTCTTCTTTATTTGTTACTTTCTTGGGTTGACAGAAGTTCCTATTATGTGTGCAGCAAATATGGAACGATATTGGGGAGAGCGAGAAGGACAAAGATCGTATGTTGATGGAATTGGAGAGGGAATGCTTAGAAGTTTACAGGAGAAAGGTTGATGAGGCTGCCAACACTAAAGGATTGATAAGTAACATGCATTATGAAAATCCCTTTTCAATTTAATACAGTATTAGCACATGTTTATTATATTTGAATGATGTTATAGTTGTTTGAATTGAGCTGTTGATGCAAAATATCACACCATCAGGCCTTGAAATTAGTCTGGTTTTATTAGTTGTTAAACTCATTTGTAAAATTGATCATCAGTAGCGATTCTATAATTGTCTTTGTAATTCTCTCTTTACTGTTGACTTCCTTTAATTGCTTCAGTTTGATGCCTGCTAGTATATAATTCCTTTAATCCAATGAAATGCTCATTTAGCAATTGAGCTTTTAGTTAATAGTTCATTGTGGTTGAAAAAAGTTTGCATTAAGGATTTTGATTTTTTGATAATTACTAGTGTATAAGAGAAGGAATTGCAATAAAGTTTGGTTTAGTGAGGGTATAAGGACGACTGTTGGATTTAATTTTTTTTTAAAAATTTTCGACGGATTTGCGACGGATTTGCGACGAAAAGGTATCAGAGTTTGCGACGAATTTGCCACGGATATTTGCGACGGAGACATTTGCGACGAAAAAATCCGTCGGAAACTATTTCCGACGAGCGATTTTGCGACGAAAATTCGTCCGTCGGAAAGTCCGTCGGAAACGTTGATTTGCGACGAAAATCAGTGCGTTTCCGACGGATTTTGCCGTCGGAAATCGTCGATTTTCTTGTAGTGAGAAGATATCGTGAGAGATATAAAGATGTGGGATGGAAAACTAGAAATAAGATGGACCTTTAGCATCGGGTGTTTAAACACCCGATGCTAAATGTATCTGCGCCAGACATTTAGCATCGGTTGTTTTAAACAACCGATGCTAAATGTCTGACGTAGATACATTTAGCATCGGGTTTTTAAACACCCGATGTTAAAAGTAGGCGTGAAAATTGAAATCTTCCATTTAATTGCAAAATTGCCAACGCGTCTACATTTAGCATCGGGTTGTTTAAACAACCGATGCTAAATGATGCTTTTTAAAGTCAATTTTCCATAAGTGATTTTGACTTGGATGACATCTCTAAATTCGCCATGATGGAGATTCTTATTACAATTTCATAATTTAATGAACATATCATTGATATTCTCCAGAAAATTCATTCTATGTTAATGCTACACACATGCCATGCACTATTTGAATTCCATGCCTCTTAATTTATATTCCCCGTGTGCCTACATACATGGCACCATTCGAATTCAACGCCTCATGTGTTATCCAAGGTTCAATGTTTAACATTTTGAATTAATAAATCTTAATTATCAACACCTATTAATCTTCCCCATGTATAACTCCATAAAAGTGAATTTATTACACACGCTTCCTAAGGTTACATTGAGTTTAATGCTGGTGTGTAAATAATTAAGATAGGGTACTGACGCAATTATTTCAAATGGTACATACAATTAATATCAAAGATGTAAATAATTTGGTCCATTAACCATTTGGTCCTGGGTTCGATCTCTGGCCAGTGCGGATGGAAAAACATTTGTTGGGAGAGGTCAATCCCTTAAAATGGATCTCAGATACCTCGAAGGATTAGTCTCCACAGTCGTCGTGGAGGATACCTTGGTTTACCAACAAAAATGTAAATTACAATAATACCCTCTGTTTTGGTGGATTTTCCCCCGCCTAAATGACCTCTTTTACGCGGACTTCGTATTCTACTTTTATATATAAAAGATTTTTAAGGTATGGTAAACAAATTTCATGCCTATATTTATTAATTTTTAGTAGTGTCACGAGTTATGCGAATTGATAAGTAACCGAACAGGTCGATCATAGACCTAGTATTCTAATCAAGGGATCAATTTTAATAACTATGCTCATATTCCTATTTTATGTGTAGCTTGTCTACTAATATTTCTTTCCCCTTTCTTTGTTGCCCAACATCAAGGAAAAAAGTGAACAATAAAAGAAAGATTTTTTTTCCTTCTTCCCTCACTTATAAGTAGTCAAGATCGCACCGAATAATTAATTGGCGAGGTACCAGTTTAAGGTTTAAGAGTCGCATCAGGGTTGAAGCCAAGTTAGACTGATATTAATTAATAATATTTTTAATATAATATTTTAGGTAATATTGACATAAAAATGAAAATATTCTCATTATTTTAAGAATAGTAAACACATGTTACATTTTATCTTATTAAATTTACCTGAATTATAAGTTCGTTGCATTGCCAATATTTTTATTAATTAAGGGCTTATATTTTTCATTACTTGTAGTAGTATTTTTATTAATTAAAAAAATCATTTATTTGCTTTTTGGTTTGAGTTCCAATATCTTTTATTTTCCAATAAAAAATGCACTACCCAATGTACCAATTTGTTTACACTTCCAATGTTATGATTTACTGTCAACGTTCCTTAACCCTTCTTCAGTCTATTTTATCCTTTTGTATATCAATTTTCACTTTCATCTTTTTTTCCATTTTTTCTCCTTTCAAGCATTGGAATTCAAGTCTAGTTCTTCCATAGTTTTGGAAAGCTGTTCATTTTATCCATCAAAGTTTTGTTCTCTCCTTCTCATGATGAATTCCAATTGGGGTTCTAGAGGCTTCTGTGAAGAAAAGAAATATGGAGCAAATTTTAATAAGCCAAAATATTGTTGTATCAACAACATCCTCTCACACCCTCCATTTCTTCAAGCAGCAACATCCTCTCAACTCTCAAATGCACAACCCCCACCCCATCTGCTTCTCCGCCTGCGTTTCGTCGTTCCAATCTGCCTCGCTTTCATCCTATGTTCCACCATTCCTAAACCCCCTCCCTCATCCCCCGCGTTCTTCGTTATTCATGCATGCATATGTATTCTGCCTCCCCTCATCTGATGTTTGCATTATTTACAAATATAACATTAAAAAAGTGGTGCTTAAGTCGAGAGCATTTCTTGAATAAATGAATCCAAATTATCAACACCTATTAGTCTTCTCCATTTATTAACTACTCTATAAAAGTGAATTTATTACACACGCTTCCTAAGGTTAAATTGGATTTAATGTTGGTGTGTAAATAATTTATGCGTGCATTGGGAATGAGATAGGTACTGACACAATTATTTCAAATGGTACAGACAATTAATATCAAAAATGTAAATTACAATAATACCCTCTGTTTTGACGGTTTTTTTCCGCCTAAATGACCTCTTTTTGGTGGATTTTGTATTCTACTTTTATATATAAAATATGTGTATTTTACTTACATTACTTTCAATGAGTGTAACACATTATTTTGAAAAGGTAATTCTAAAAAAAAAAGCATAAAAGTTATCCCTCCACTCAGGGTTGTGTAGAGCGATTTTGAGGCCTAAGGCAACATTTTTAAAGAGACTTAATAAAATACAAATTGACAATCGTCATATTAATCGTTTTATCTACCCGGACCCGCCCCGTTTATTAACGGGTAGTCAAAATACCCGTTTATTTGGCCCGCGGGTACCCGTTTAACTACCCGCCCCGGACCCGTGACGGGTTTTACCCGCGGGTACCCGCGGGTCCGGGTTTTTTTGACACCCCTAGTTTTATCTAATAGTGAGCTGCAGAGCTGCAAAATAATTTATCGAGTTTTTATATTCAAACAATTTTAGCATTCCACTCTAAATAGATAATATGGTTAATACATTCAACTTATCTTATAACATAATTAACAAACTTTGGTTCCATTATTTACTAATTGACTAGCTAACACCATTTGTCTTGTGACAATAATAATACATTTATCCAAGTCTCTATAATAAACTAGCTATTTTTTATCCTATTTTTCTTTGTTTGGAGTTTGGATAGACTAACTAGTAAGTAAATAAATAAATAATGAGGCCCGTGTAACAAGTAAAACAACTAAAGAGGCCTAAGGCAGCCTTAATTGTCTTGCATCATACACGGCTCTGCCACCACCTTTGAAAGTTGGCTTAGGTTTTTTTTAAGCAAACTTAAGTCATTTCATTCATTAAAAGAGTTGCAATACAATGGAGAATTAACTCGTGAATATGGTGACTAGCAAAAGATTGAGCCGTCCTAGTAAGATTATGAGCAACACAATTGGCTTGTCGTGTAACAAAACTGATGGAACAATTGTAAAATTGATTAAATAAAATTTGACAATTTGAAATGAGAACTCCAAACTCCGTTGCAAATTTGAGCCGCCTAGTGACTGCATCCACGACATGTTTACAATCAAGCTCTATATCAACCTGTTGGATATCCAGCTGCTGTAACAAACGAAGAGCTTCCAAGAGGCCAAACGCTTCGATCTCCGGAGGACTTAGATAACCAGTTAAGCAAATTGTCTTAGCTGAGAGAAACGCACCAGAATGATCACGTAGACATATGCCTATACCACATCGTGTGTCTTGAGCAAACCAAGCACCGTCGACGTTGCACTTTACACGCCCCTGCGCTGGTTTCGACCATCAGATTCCCTGCTGATTTGACGCAGGCAATTGTTGGTGTTGCTGGCCGTGATACTGCTGCCAGCCATAGACCAATAGCCGAGCGTCGTGGACCACATGATTGGCTGGTCTTTCAACTGAATTCCACACGACATCATTACGCCTACGTCAAATACCCCAAATGCCGACTGCAAGTTCAGGTACAGAGATTTTATCAAGAGTGCTCAGCAGGTTAAAGATGAGCTCCACCACGTCTTCAGCAACTTCAACTCGCCACTAATCATATCCCATAATCCCGCAACTTGCCAAACCTGTTGTGCCTTACTACAACCAAAAAACAAATGCCATTTGTTCTCCGGAAAGTCATTGCACAACGGGCACGAATCAATACATTGAATACCTTTTCTTTGCATTCGTCCCTCTTTAGGTTTTTATTTGATCACTCTTTTATTTTATTTATTTGATTTAGTTGCACTTTTAGTTCCCCCTATTACCACTCATTTGTGTTTTCAGTTCCCTTTTTTTTGCAATTTTAGTTTCCTATTTTTGCCAATTTCTAAAATGTTTACCTATTTCAAAATTGGTTTTCTTAAGGTCTGACGTGGCGCTGCACGTAACCTGATTTAACTCAGAAATTTAACACATGAACCTCATTTTATTATATAAGAAAATCTGAAAGCGTGAGGTATAATACACAATTCTCTTGTCAAGAAAGCATGATATACATTACAACATTTAGTAGGTCAATTCAATTTGGCATGTACATCTTGTGAAGTGCTACAGGCTACAACTATAGATCAAACAAGACTATAAATAGTAATCTGAAAGCGCTTTACGTAGTGTTATGTTGACACCGAGCGAGCATGCCAATCAAGAGCCAATAAAACCTCTTTCACTTACTTAAGCGGCAACATATAGATTCTATGAACTTGTATGGAGATCGAGGTGTTTTTTTGACTATTTTGACATCCTCATTCTGTCGCCAACCTGATTCTGACCGATAATGCATCTAAATCTTCCTTTCTACATTGTACAAAATGCAATTAAAACTGCAGATAAATCAAAATTGTTAGCCCACATATACTATGGCAAAGAATGGAAGAGGGAGGAGGTAAATGAAATACACCCAACATACAAAGATTCAGAGCTTACCAATGAAACAAAGAATAATAACAATCCATATAGTTATTTGAAAAGGTCTATTATATTGCATTTGGTATCGAGAACTTTGAAGTTGTCTTTGGAAAGCCCCATACCACCTATGGAGTTGCTTATCACAACATTCATCACAACCCTGAAAGCAGCTCTTACCTCTTCCACGACATGCAATGATACCCTTTTTTTGAAGATAAGAAAATGAAGTATTAATAATTTGGCAAATGCATACAAAATACTCAAGCAAATCTACATTGATGAAAAATTGGAACAGATTAAGAACACACCCCATTCAATTCAGTCGATGGTAGCAATGCATTATGAGCTTCTTGATAATAATCTGCGGCTTTTAACTCTCTATATCCATTCTTAGGCCACTTTAACTTAGAGACGGATTCCATGGAACTAAAAAAATCCAGAGAGACTGGCCACCTTATGCATAGGACTGAAAGAATCATAAGATGAACTTGGTGGTTGCAAATCATCAGAAACAGCAATTTTCCAAGAACTAATATCAGCATCGGCACTAGCTACCTTGCGATGTCCGTGTGGTTTCTCCTCCGCCAATCTAGAAACCCCCCACCCAGAGGAATCATATAAATTTCTTGAACAATTAGTAAATTGATCTTTATCACTTAATTGTGGATTTTCACTGTCTCTGCTAGTATTCGCTTAGTGGATGGCATTCCTGAAAGAAATGATGCAAGCTCATTCCGTACGTTCTCCTTCATCTAAAGACACCCATTGTTGCTACCTAAAGGAACAGATTCTTGATGCTGTAACAAATGCTCAATTTTTGAAATCTTGTCATCAATTGCAGTAATGAAATCTTGGTGCATATTCCTAGCATCATCATTTGAGCTTTTTCTATAACTTGACTTAACGGCTCTTTGGAATTCATCTAACTGCATTGCACACCCAACTCAACATGCTGAAGCACCGACACAAACACAACATATACACGCAGACATCTTTTTTGAAAAATACAAGTAATTAAAATATCGCTGACGGTGGACACGATATGTATGGGAAACCATCTGTCTTCAACAGGAAGTGCTGGTGTGCTACAGAATGTTCAATTCATTATTATCAAATTTGCCACAATGAAGTGTAATTATTTAACATTCATGTGTGCATTTGTTGGTGAATTCTACTAACATAGATGAATTACCTGCCATTTAGCATAGGCTTTGATTCGTTGTTATCGTTGTTCTCCTTTACACAAATTATATTTGGATTGCATGCAACGAAAATTTCTCGCTGGGCAAATATTGCATGCTTGAAAATATTCATGTCAACTCCTACGGCGTCGTTTTTTTTGCAATGTCCTCCTGAGAAGAAGCTTCTATTTTAAGTACGGGACAATTTAAAATACATAAAATATTATTAAAAGCTGAATTAAAAAAATCAACAGAATTTAAAATTTATATTTTTTCGTCAAAAATTTAAAATCGATATTTTTTTGGACAAAAATTTTAAATTGATACGATTTCATGACATAAAAAACAATCCAATGTATTAAAAACGTTGATGAAATAGTTAATTTTAGACTATGATTATGTAGTTTACTCTTTTTTGTCATACTTGATAATAATATTGTCAATCCTTTTGTGAGGTTACTAAATTTGTTGGTAAGGTTTGTAAAAAAGAGGTTGATAATTGAAAATATAATTAAATTAAAGGTAAATTGTTTGTGTTTAGAAAGCTCACGTAGGAAATATTTGACTAACTAAATATAACATTAATTGATTATGGCTATATGTATCGGATTGGTTCGTTTATGGGGCAAGTAGACATTCTACCTATTCCGTTTTTTCTTGGTGGAATAACACCCTCCATTATATCAATAATTTTTTTATATTTTTCGTTGTTATATTGGGTTTGAACACATCTAGTGTTCCTATAAATGAATCATTGCTTATAAAAAAACAAATCTAAATATATAGGAATACTTTATATTTATTTGTAAAAAAAATACTTTATATTTGAAATTTAACAAATTGTAAATTACATTCTTCCGAATATTTAGCATAACATATTTCATAAATATAGTTAGTAGTAATGAATATAAATTTTAATTCCAAAATATAGCAAACACAAACTAATTACCAACAGGAAACCAACACTCTTGGCTTAGTGGCTTAATCTACCATAAGACAGGAGGGGTCGACCCGGTGCTCCCGAGTTTGATTCCCGCAGTGGACAAACTCGGTCCCTTATCTTTTATTTTAGTCCTTTTTAGTGTTTCCCGTCCATTATTTTTAACGGACGCCGTTAGCACCGACATGACGTCTTAAATGTCTCGACTTACTTGGAAAACAAATTAGAAAATACTCGCAATCTTCATCGTCCCCAAAATCCTTTGAACCTTAAAACCCCAAAATTAGAACCCAGACCGAAGGTGCCAAAGAAGTCTGGTTGTAAAGGAAGAGGACCAACACTGAAGCTTGCACACTTCTGGCGATGGCGAAGAAGAGAAGTTTCAAGGCAACCCTTTTTGTGCCTTTGTTCCTGTTTTCGCTCCTCTTCCTTCTATAGGGACTATTGTTAGGTTCATGGCTAAAGAGACTGATATTAAAGCAGTGAAATCCTCTGTATGTAGAAGACTATGAAGCCCCGATACTTCAAAAATAGAGACGTACCCGTGTCGGATACGTATCCGATATCGACACGCACCTGATACTTCCCAATACGTATCCAAAGAGTATCCAATAATTTTTTAATTCTTTTTAAAAAATATTGGACTCGATACTTTTCAGATACATCTTTGATACTTCTTACCAACTAATGATACTTCACAGATACTTTTTCGATACCTCTTACAAACTAAGCACATGATTGTCACTCATATATGATACACTTTAATACCTCAATAACTAAAAGACAAATTTATATGTTTTTTTGTAATACAACAATAGAAGAAATAATACATTGTGATATGAGTGAGATAAATACATGTAACTATCTCTACTTGATATGATCACATGTATTTATTTCTAGAATGTGATGATCATATATTGAATAATAATATGATTATGTTTTATTGAGCAACTACGTACTAATATGAATATCTTAGTCTATAAAAAGTCATCTATTTTTGCCAATGACTATTCAGATTATACGATTTCAGGTGGTCTCAGTTACTTGTCCACCCTTACTTTTTATGACTAGTCACTCATAGATAGGTGTGTCGATTGTCCTCTTCCTTTCATCCGTATATTTTCTGTTTGATTTTTTTTTATCTATTTAGGCAGGTTTTGTTTCATATCTATAAAATTCAATATTTCAGTTTTTCATGTTTGTTTTTTTCTATTTTATTTTTTCTCTTATGTTTTTATATATTTAAATTTTAATTTAATTTTTATTAAAGTATCCCAGCCGTGTCGTATCTTGGTTTTCAAAATTTTCCCGTATCCCTGTATCGGTATCGTGTCGTATCCCGTATCGTATCCCGTATCCGGGATTCATAGGTAGAAGAGGATAAATGTAATAGCGTGACTGTAATTGCCAGCACAATAAATCATTAATAATATTACACTTTTTCTCGTCTTGTGTTGAATTAATGGATTGGTTCAGTACTTGCATTTATAGGTTATAATAAGCTGGGTTCAGGCAGCTTGAGCTCACTGTATCAAAGTGTGGTAGATCTTGATGAACAATATCTTTGGACACATACCTGCAAAGAAATGTTACTGAAGCCAAGGAACTCTATGGAAGCTTATTGTCCGAAGCCGAAGATTGGGCTGTTTTTGGGGATTTAGGGTTCATTGGATTTTGGGGAAGATGAAGATGAAGATCGAGGGTGTTTTTATATATTTTCTAATTTGGTTTTAGTGTTTTTTGTTTTTATTAGTTTTGTCAATTTGGTCTCTTATATTTTTTTAAGTTTCAATTTTGTCCCCCATTTGTCACATCATTTAATAATTCCAAGTCAGCCCTAACATTTAAGACGTCACGTCATGAATTAACTGCCAGCGTGGTGTCCGTTAAAAATAATGGAGGGAAAACACTAAAAGAGACCAAAATGAAACAAAAATTAAAGATGAGGACCAAAACGGGACAAAAAAAGATAGAGGACCAAAATAAAATTTAGAGTAAAAATAAAGAACCAAAAATACTATTTAGTCAATTTTTTATTAGTGTACTAGTCAAATTGACTGTAGGATATAAAATAAAATATTAAAAATGATTGGGATTTTATATCCGTTGATACAATCTGAAACACCCATAATAAAATTTATCTTATAAAGTCAATTTGATTGTAGAATATAAAATAAAATATTATGAATGATTGAGATTTTATATGGTGGATACTATGTCGATCACTCACAATAAAAAATATATTATATCTTACAATATAAGGGACCAAATTGACAAAACTAATAAAAACAAAAAACACTAAAACCAAATTAGAAAATATGGGAAAACATATATCACTCACATTTTTTGTACATGTATCTTACAATCACTTTTTTTGTACATGTATCCTACAATCACTTTAATTGGTACACTAGTCATCTTAGAAAGCTTGTATTTACATATTATTAAAAAAGAATTACCATAAGTAATACTATGTCAATCACCCACAATAAAATATATTATATCTTATAATCACTTTTTTTTGTACATATATCTTAGAATCACTTTAATCAGTACACTGGTCATCTTAGAACGCTTGTATTTACATATTATTAAAAAAGAATTACCATAAGTAAAAAGTGATAGCCCTCGTACCAAAACATGAAGTCAAAACCTTTTTAACTAAAATTGTATTTAAATTTGTCAAAAAAAATTGTATTTAAATAAAGAAAATAATTTAAAAAAAAAAAACAAAAAAGCAAAGAAAGAAGAAATGCTGAGGTTTTATCGTTGGGTGCGGAAGGGTTAGAGTGGGGGCAAAGATGAAGGAAGGGAAAGAAGAACAACTCTGCGAGGCGGCGAAGAAGGGCGAGACAGAGAAGGTGAGGGCTCTCATTGACTCCGGATCCGACGTTACTCATTTCGACGCCGATGGTCTCACTCCATTGATGCACGCCGCTAAGCACGGCCATGCACCCGTCCTCAACCTCCTTCTCTCCGCCGGCGCACCTTGGAACGCTCTATCTCCTTCCAATCTCTCCGCCGGAGACTTTGCCATGCAAGAAGGTCAACAAGAAGCCTACGAGCTCCTCCTCAATGCCGGTACCAAATTCAAACCACATTTCCTTGTCTTATTATCCTAGCTTCACTACTGTGATCTGATTTCTAATTCTATGTATTTTACTTTGTTAGGGATTCAAGCTGAATTGATATTAGGCACAATTGCTAGAAAAGAAAATAAAAATTCAAATTCAGATCATGATTATTTAGAAGATAGGGTGAGTTTTAGTGAAGATAAACTTATGGACTCTGATAGTAAAGCTGTGATGATGGCATGGGAGAAACCATTGATGGAAGCTCATGCGAAAGCTGTTTGTTCAGGAGGTGGTCATATACTTAATATTGGATTTGGAATGGGTCTTGTGGATACTGCTATTCAGCAATATTCACCTATCACACACACCATTGTTGAGGCTCATCCAGAGGTTTATCAACGAATGATTAGTACGGGTTGGGGTCAAAAGGAGAATGTTAAGATAATTTTTGGTCGCTGGCAAGATGTTCTTTCTCAGCTTCAAACATATGATGGTAACTAATTGCTAACTCTTATGTGCATAAACATCAATGAGCAATTGCATTGCAACTATGCAATTGATTGGATTGTCTTTTTATTTGATATTTGAAAATGAAAATTTGTCTTATAACATAAGCATTTATAGTTGTATTAGTTATTTTTTTTATAGAAGATAAAATAAAAGCTAATCTATTTTTATATAAGCTACAAACTGTTTTCATAAGCTATTCCGGAGAGCTTATGAAAATAAGTTGAGAACAACTTATAAAGATTCCATAAGTCGTTTGCATAAGCTTCCACAAATAGTCACATAAGTGCTTATGCCAATAACTAAGTTTAAATAAGTCAATCCATATCGGTTTGTAGCCTTGTAGTCATTCACTGCTATAGCATAGACATTTACATGGGAAAGTTCTTTTGTTTATTTGCCTGAATTTTGTTCAGGGATATTCTTCGACACTTACGGGGAGTACTATGAAGACCTGAGGGAGTTCCACCAACATCTCCCAAAATTGTTGAAGCCGGATGGGATCTACTCATTCTTCAATGGCCTTTGTGGGGGTAATGCATTTTTCCATGTTGTATACTGCCATTTGGTATCTCTTGAGCTTGAGAATTTGGGGTATTCAACGCAATTAATTCCTTTACCAGTTAAGGATTGTTTGGGAGAACAGGTTTGGGAAGGTGTTAAACAAAGATATTGGCAGCTTGATACGTACTACCTCCCAGTCTGTCAGCCTTTAGATGACTCTTAGTGATGTTTTGTTTTGAATGTATTGTTTGATTTTAATCATATTTTAGAAAAGAAACTAACACACGATGTATTGTTTTGTTGCATGTGCCTTGTGTAATGTGCTAAATGGTTATTTGTTAGAGAATAGTGGGTGTCGTATTGAATGAGATTTTAAGCTTATTAAGAAATTTCATTACATTGGGTGTACTTTGAATTTAGAAATTATGTGTTATACATTAAATCAAGAAAATAAATCGTACTTGAAATTTCCACATTAAAAGCTCCAACTCGCCTCTCTTTCGAAGGAGCAAAATCAAATTTCTCTCTTTTGAATTTGAGGTGACAATCTAACTAAAGCAGTGGGTTCTCATATGCAATTGCAAATGTCATTATCCTGTTAAATCAATAAAGCATGTAAATTGTATCTGGACTTATTTCCGATTAAAACTGGATTAAAGAAAAGTCAAATATAGCTCACATGGAAAATTTATGATTCTGATTGAAATACGGATCCTTTTTATTCTGGTTGATTGGTGGTTTTGATTGTTTTTTAGCAAATTGTTTCTTATTTATACTGAGAAGTGGATGGTGGTGGCGAGGATAGCGTAAACACTTGTCTGTTTTTAGGTACGTTAGGTGTTTGAATTTATTTCCCATCACATTATAACCGGAGAATGGCTGCCCCAACTATCCGACACGAACACACACAAAACTTCATATGTATTAATGCTGTGGACCACTTCAACCACAATTCGACAAGCTTAGTGGTAGTGTAGTTGTTACTTAACATCATGTCATTTCAATTGTTGCGCTTTAGTAATAAATATACGAGGGGAAAACTGATAAATTCTCTAGGTAAATATTTATGCAGGTATGCCATTGCCCCATTTATTCTGTACAATAAATACATGATTCTATTACTGGACCAAAAGCACACTAAAGAGATACAATATCCTAGTACTGGGTCATTGCAGCAGCAGGTAATTCAGAGTTTGTGCCTTCAAATATTACCATCAAGTCCAAGTGAAAGCAATGGGACTAGTGACCTTATGTTTCCCATCCGACCATTCCAGATGAGCAAAGTTGGTCGTGCCAGAAGGCTTTGAAGGAGACGTGAATGTAACTGTGTAGCTCTTCTTCTCATACTGTTTACTGAAACTAAGTGTTTGTGGTTCAACCACAATCTTCACCGACGAAGATAGTGAAGACACTGAAACTTTATATGTTCCTGTGGTGCCAACGTTAGTTAAAATCCTTTTGTATTGGACAGTGCTTTGTGTGTGAGACTGAGAACCACCCCTTACACCTGAAGCCGTTTCAAAAGGAACAGCAAAAGATGGGTAGTTGAGATCTTCCACTCTATATCTAATCCTTCTGCTACATGCAAACTCTCTTCTTGCAACAAGCTTTATTTGTAACGAAGTGTAGTTCAAGGCACATAAAAAGCTCAAGTAATCATCCACAGTAGCATCATAAACAAGACCTGGATCAAGAGCAGCTACTGGATCCACGTGTCCGGCACCATAATCAAACGGTGTAGCTGACATCCCAGTGGCGATATCTTTCATGGTTTCACCATTTTTGTAGCTTATATAAGCTGTGGTCATGAGGGCAGACCTTATAGCAGCAGGACTCCATTCAGGGTGAGCTCCTTTAAGTAAAGCAGCTAACCCACTCACATGAGGGCATGACATGGATGTGCCAGAAATTATATTAAAGTTCACATGTCTTGTATCAGCAGACAAGCCAGTTGGTCCAACTTCCCCACTCCAACCAGCTAGAATGTTCACTCCTGGAGCTATGATGTCTGGTTTGAGTATTTTTTGTGTTAGCATATTTGGTCCTCTAGAACTGAATGCTGCTACCACTGGGGAAGGTTGAACCCCTAACCTGGTACCACCAAATGTAATTTTAGCCATGGGATTAGGAGTAGAAGATGCATACTTTTTTATTTCATTACTGGAATTTTGTCCCAAAGATGCAGCAAGGAGGAGATAGGAGTCAGCAACTAGCTCTTCCCCATACTCTTGGTTATTTGCTAAAATCATCCCAATACCTCCAGCTTTCTTGACCACCAAACTCTTTTCCACCCTTGGATTTCCTCCTCTATCACATATCACTATTTTACCTGAAACTTTACTAGGAATCAAACTATCTGTAGTGCAGAGATTTCCACTAGTATCCTTGGAGACATTAGCAGCATAAACTAGTGGTAGTAGGGAATCAGGTGGTAGTTTTCCATTGTAAAGAGACACTCCAGTGTAGCTCTTTCCATTTCCAAGGGTGATATGAGCAGGGAAATCACGATCTATAGTTCCAGCACCCACTGTTGTCATCCACGGCGAAACATTTGTCACAGTGGCTTGACTAGGACCACTGTTTCCTGCTGAATTGGATACTAGTATTCCATGTTCTGTGGCTGCAAAAGTTCCCATTGCTACAATGTCTCTGTAGTAATCCATCAAACCTCCACCAATAGACATGGAAAGTATGTTGACACCGTCTTCGATGGCCTTGTCGATTGCAGCAGCTATGTCTGATGTAAAACATCCACTAAGCCAACACACTTTGTAAGTTGCAACTCTTGCTTGTGTGGCCATGCCTCTTGCTGTTCCAGAAGCAAAACCAAAGAGGCTTGCTCCTACAACTGCAGATCCTGCTGCTGTTGTTGAGGTATGACTTCCATGTCCATCATCATCCCTTGGTGACTTTGATTCTGTCTTTTCATCAATAGGTCCTAAAGCCGCCTCATAGCCTTTCGCGAAAAACCTTGCACCAACAAGCTTTTTGTTACAATTTGATGAGTTGAAGTTCTTACCACTTTCACACACCCCTTTCCAGCTACTGGGAGTCGGTCCGAGTCCCGTGTCATCAAAGCTTTTTAGTTCAGGCCATACACCAGTGTCGATTATTCCAACAATCACCTCACTTTGTTTAAGAGATGACAGTAAAGGAGTGTTTATTTTCTCCAATCCAAGGAACTCTGGTGTTCGAGTTGTGTGAAGCTCGTATCTAACTTCAGGGATAATAGAGAGGATTCCTTGTTGCTTTGAGAGTGAGTCTGCTTCTTGTGTAGTTAGCCTTGTGGAGAAGCCATGAGCTACATGTTTGTATGTATACAACATCTCTGCAGAGTCTGATATTGATTTTAGAGATGAATCATACCATTCAAGATGATCGATGAAACTTGCTGGCATGTTGAACTTGTCCATATGAATTATGTATGTGCTTTTAGGTTGTTGTGTTTGTTTTTCTGCTATGCTGTATTTGCTAGAGGAAACTAGCAAGAAAGCAATCTGAAGAAGACACTTGAAAATCAGCATGTTCATCTTTGGCTTCTTTTGAATTTGCTGCACAATGACGGGTTAGTTAACTGGTATTTATTGTTGATTTGGAACTATTGAGTATTCGGAGAGAGAGAGAGAGAGAGAGAGAGGTAAAGATTCTCTTATTGCCAAATGCCAATAATACACATTACTATTGGAACACTTTATTATTTGTTGTCCACAAAACAATAGCAATATCACACTAATATACTATTGGCCATTGGGAGCACTTTATAGTGTTGTGAGTGTTCTTTTAATTGCACAAGGGAAAAAAATTTTGTTTTATTTATTTATTTGGTTTATGGGCACTCTACTGCAACTCCTTATGAGAGACCACATAAGCCCAAGTCATAATCTATTATTAAAAGATACAGTGGATTTGTCATATCTCTTCTCTTCTTTTTTATATCATGCCTCAATGGAATCCTCTTGTTCACTAATATACTTTACATGTCATAATTTAATTTTTGGAAGAGTTTCGTGTGTACTTATTTCTTTACAGGGAAAGAGGGAGGTAGTCAAAATGAGACATTGATAAATGAAATTTATAATAAGAGGTAAATTTTTTTTTAGCAAAAGAAATGGTTATGGAGCATCGTTAAAACCTTCTCATAAAAATCCCTCCTTAGGGAAAAAACATTAAGAAGAAAAGAGTACTCCCCCTGCAATTTATTGATAAAAAGTGGAAAAGATACAAGAGACATGGGGAGACTAGGCCAATACCCATGAAAAGGAAAAAACAACCAAAAAGATAAAATAACAATCCTATTAAAAGGACTCTAATCCAAAATAAGTTAAAATTGGCATGCAAAAGCATCACTATAGTGACTCTCATCCCAAACGAGGTAATTTTGTGAACAATGTGATCAAGTGGAATTGAGTAAGATTTGTTTATATTTTAGACAAATTAATTTGAATTTTTTTTGCTTAATCAAGTCTAGAGAAAGTATTTAGAAACATCTTAACCATAGGATTCTTACTTTAACGAAGAAATTTAAGCTTACTGTCCAATCAAAGAGAAATTAAATAGGAGGATTCCTCCCTTCTTTGGCAATCATTGATCTTATCTGGCTGACACTGTGGAAATAGGGAACTCTCCCTTTGTCTACTTTTAAATTTAATCGTAAAAGTAACCACTAAAATTAAAATAATGCTAATTAAGAATTTTTTTTGACACAAGAATCGGCAATCATCGCTCGTAATGGTCCACCAAAATTTATAGTGGAAGAATCACCAAGTTTCAAAGCTCCCTCCCCCACCACCCACACAATGGACGGAAGATATATATTTTAGGGTAAAGTACTCCAAGATTCCCTTATTTTTATTTAAAGTAATGATTTGGTCATTTATCTTTTTTTTGTTCCAAATCAGTCCTTTATGTTTTAAATTTTTGACACATAAATCTTTTTCTGTCCCAAATCAGTCCTTTATGTTTCAAATTTTAACACATAAATCTTTTTTTTTGACACATAAATCAGCACCGTTAACGGAAAAGGATTTATGTGTCAAAAATTTCAAAAATAAAGGATTTATTTGGGACAAAAAAAACATAAATGACTAATTTGTTACTTTAAATAAAGATAAGGGACCAGAGAGCACTTTAGCCTATATTTTATTTGAAGTGAGAGATTTATTTTTAAAATAAATGAATAATGAATAAATACGGATCTTCAAGAGGACCGGAGTTCAAAATATGTATAAAATTATTTACAATTGCAATCTCAAGTATTAATTTTTAAAATTAAATTTTTGAATGACACGTGTTTTGTTTTAAATAAATTTACTGCATAAAACACAAACTAAAAATCAAATTTGTATGTATTTCTATTCATCAGCATTTAAAGAGTTTTCCATATATTGGATTAGGATGTTGTCCTTACCCTAAAATGATTATATTGTTATATTATAAAGATTTAACTATTCTGTAGGTCTTGAATTATTTGGGAAATTTTAAATAGGCTCATGAATTAAAAAAAAGTTGTAATCAAGTCCCTGAACTAATACTGTTTTTTTAATTAGATCTTTCTGTTATATTAAATTTAGTCAACAGTTAGTCAACGTTAACATGCCATTTACATTTTGTTAATAGGTCCCTAAACTAATTTAAACATATAAAATTTGATCCTTAGAAAAATAAAAAAATAGAAAATAATTATAAAAGAAAAATAAGCAAAAACAATTAATAACAATTTTATTCTCACAATATTAAAAATTAAAAAATATTAATATTATAGAATAAAATAACGGTTGACGGTTATAAAAATTAATATTCTTTTTGGAAACTTTAATTCTCAAATGGATGGATTTAACTAATTGTTTACCGACATTTTATACTCAATCAATATGAAATTATCCCAAGTATGTAGTTCAGTTGGCGAGCTAAGGGATATCAAAGGATTGCACCAAATGAGTGCAAGAAGGAGGTCCCGGATTCAACTCTTGGAAACTAACATTCCCCCACCCCACTAACATTGCTTATCAAAAAAAAATCAACATGAAATTATACTCAATCTCTACATTCCTAAAATATTTAAAATATATCACATGAAATCTTATATATTATAAACCATGAATGATAGACATCAGCATGACACATCATCTGACAATTTTAATTACGTCATTGATGATATAATTACAGGTCAGCATTCATTCGTCCAACTGGCATCCACGTAGGCTTCTGTTCACTTAAAAAAAAATTTAAGACCAGGGCGGATGACTTGATGCATACGATTATCATTAAATGGGTTAAATAATTTCTTGCCATTTTAACAAAATGGCATATTCCTGGCCAATTAATGCGTGACTCAGCCATGACAAGGCTGTTTGAATAGAGTGAATTAATAACCCCAATTGAATGCAATAGTTGTCAACCAGTGTCAATATTTCAACCCAATTCAAAATACAAAAATAGTTCAGTTATACATAACCCAATTTATACTCCCAATTGAATTAATACTCCAATGAGACTTGATTCCACTCAATTAATACTCCCAATTGAATGCCTTAGTTGTCAAACCAACTCAATATTTCAACCCAATTCAAAATACAAAAATAATCCAGTTATACATAACCCAATTTATACTCCCAATTGAATTAATACTCCAATGAGACTTGATTCCACTCAATTAATACTCCCAATTGAATGCCTTACTTGTCAAACCAACTCAATATTTCAACCCAATTCAAAATACAAAAATAATTCAGTTATACATAATCCAATTTATACTCCCAATTGAATTAATACTCCAATGAGACTTGATTCCACTCAATTAATACTCCCAATTGAATGCCTTAGTTGTCAAACCAACTCAATATTTCAAACGAATTCAAAAAATAAATCTGAAACACAGTTGTAGGTATCATCATCTGGCCACAACACCAATTTAGTCCATACGATATACATATTTAGTCCCTTTACATTGTAAGAAAGTGCTTAATTGGAACAATAATATAACTGGTCTGTTCTAAATTGATAATTTGTAAATGTCAAGGACTACAACGAACGCAATAGAAATTTTATAAACTAATTTGTGTATTACCAAATTTTTTAAGGTAGTTCCAAATAATTAAATAATTTGAATGTCCTAACTAAAGACATCTCCTTCGTTTTTGTTATTCTTTTTCGTAAGTTAATAAATTGAGAGAACAAGTTTTATAACATTCGATAGTGGTTATACAGTATGTTAGGTACGTAATACACTAAAATATACAACTGACTATTTTTTTAGTCCAAAAAACATTTTAAGTTAAAAGAAAATGTATACCCGTGCAGCGCACGGGTCATACAAACTAGTACATTATTATTTGCACATACATTTTATACTAATATTATTTTTAACATAATATTTATATCTGTAGTGTCATTAAATAATGTTTATATCTTTTTTACTATGCAAGGTGTACGGTGTGGCCTACATATTTTAGTTTTATTTTTTGTTTTCACTTTACATATTTCTTAATACAAATTTCTTATGCATACAAACAGTTGTAACAATTTTATGAGATTATCTTAAATAAAACTAATAGGATCCTTATGTGTAAAGCAAAGATTTAACAAAAAGAATTATTTACACAGAAAGTGAATGATGAGTGGAGTAATAACGTTAGTTGATTTTTTAACCCTAGTTCTCTTTACAAAGCACATTTATCATGAAATAATGATTATAAAAACTTATTTAAAACCCATATATAAGATATTGATAAGCTTAAAGCAAGGTTTTAAAAACCGGACCGGACCGGCCGGTTCAACCGGTTGAACCGGACCCCTGGCCGATTGGTTCAACCCCATTTGAACCGCAGGCCAAAGAACCGCCCAGAACCGGATTGAACCGCCAAGAACCGCTTTGAACCGGGAAAGAACCGGGTTGAACCGGGTTGAACCGCCCGAAATGCAATTTTTTATTTTTAAATTTACTTTTTTCTCCAAAATTTAATATTTTTTATTTTTTATTTAACAAATTACTTATCCGGTTCAACCATGGTTGAACCGATTGAACCATGAACCGGAGATCTCGCCGGTTCGATCTCCGGTCCGATTTTAAAAACATTGGCTTAAAGTTAAATTAACTATAGAGAAATGAATTTACATACTACACACATGCATGGTACTACACGATGTAATTGTAAATGCTTATAAATATAAGGCTAAATAGCACTTTTGGTCATTTATGTTTGCTCCAGATTTCACTTTGGTCTTTTATCTTTTTTTTGGTCCGTTTTGGTCCCTCATGTTTCTTTTTTGTTTCATTTTGGTCCCTGACGTTAGTTTTGACTAACGGACGCCACGCTGGCAGTTAACTGCTGACGTGGTGTCCATATTTAATTCTAAAATAATTACCACATCATTATTTATGTTATTTAAATTTTAAAAACATAAAAAATAATTTAACAAATAATTAAAAACAATAACCCATCCCCAGCCACCGTCAAACCCATCACTCCTCCGTTAGCCACTGTTTCTCTCCCCTCGTCAGCCACCATGACCATCACCGTCCCCAGCTGTCAACCACCGTCAGCCACCATCACCATCACTCCTCCCTCATGGCCAAACGACCACCACACTCCCTCTGTCTCTTCGCGCAACCACCGTGCACCGCCCCACAACCGCCAACAACAACCAACAACAGTGAACCCAGATGGAAAGGAAAACCCAGAAATGAAGAAGAGCAACGAATCTGGATCAGAAACCCAGATGGAACCCAGATGCAACGAATCTGCAACGAACCTGGATCAGAGGAAACGAAGAAGATGCAACGAATCTGGATCAGAAACCCAGATGGAATCTTCAATTTCGTCTTCGAATCAGCAACGAATCATTTGTTTCATTTTGGTCTCTGACGTTAGTTTTGACTAACGGACGCCACGCTGGCAGTTAACTGCTGACATGGCATCCATATTTAATTCTAAAATAATTACCACATCATTATTTATGTTATTTAAATTTTAAAAACATAAAAAATAATTTAACAAATAATTAAAAACAATAACCCATCCCCAGCCACCGTCAAACCCATCACTCCTCCGTTAGCCACTGTTTCTCTCCCCTCGTCAGCCACCATCACCATCACCGTCCCCAGCTGTCAACCACCGTCAGCCACCATCACCATCACTCCTCCCTCATGGCCAAACGACCACCACACTCCCTCTGTCTCTTCGTGCAACCACCGTGCCCCGCCCCACAACCGCCAACAACAACCAACAACAGTGAACCCAGATGGAAAGGAAAACCCAGACATGAAGAATAGCAACGAATCTGGATCAGAAACCCAGATGGAACCCAGATGCAACGAATCTGCAACGAACCTGGATCAGAGGAAACGAAGAAGATGCAACGAATCTGGATCAGAAACCCAGATGGAATCTTCAATTTCGTCTTCGAATCAGCAACGAATCAGCAAAGGAAAACCCAGAAACCTCTCCTCGCGAACCCAGATGCACCCAAATGCAACGAAAACTCACCCCTTCGCAGATCCAGAAAACCCACCCCTTCGGAGAACCCACCCCTTCGCAGTGAGAAGAGAGAGAGAGCGAACAGTGAGAAGATAGAGAGAGCGAAGAAGAAGAACCCAGTGATGAAAAGAGAGAGCGAGATCTCTGGTGAGAGAGAGAGGGATTTCCGGAGATGGAAAGAGAAGGTTCTGGTGAGAGAAAGAGAGAAAGCTTCGCATGGAGGGAGAGAAAGAAAGATGCGACGGCGAGGGGAGGAGAGAGTGACGGTGGTGATGGAGAAAGGGAGAGGAGAGGAGAGAGTGACGGTTGTGAGAGTGAAGGTATTTGTGTTTTTAATTTGTGTTTTTAAAAATTGTGTTTTTAAACAATTAAAAAAGATAAATGCTGATGTGTTTAATGAATTGCCACGTCTTTTAATGAATTGAGGACGCCACGTCAGCAGTTAACTGCCAGTGTGGCGTCCGTTAGTCAAAACTAACGCCAGGGACCAAAATGAAACAAAAATGAAACATGAGGGACCAAAATGGACCAAAAAAAAAATAAAGGACCAAAGTGAAATCTGGAGCAAAGATAAAGGACAAAAAGTGCTATTTAGCCTAAATATAATTGTGATAATATTAGTACAATTTATAATTAGATTATAATACTTTAATGTATAAAACTATTTTAGTATAAATGAATTGTCATGTAAAAACTAGATAATAAGTTTTTTTTTGTAAACTCGGGTATCCACCGCACGGACAGCAGTGACTAATCCCTCGCTCATTGTAGGTGCCTCGAGCGGCAGGACAGCTGGCCCAGAGTTTCAAACTAGATAATAAGTTGCATACTCATAATCATTTTTATTTTAATTATAGCAATACAATTAATTTATATAGGATAATAAATGAGTAAATAAATATTAGAACATATAACCTTTGTTCAAAATCATTTATATAGGAAAATCTATGATAATAATCTTTGTTCATGGTTTAAAAATTTTGTTTTTATAATTGTCAAACGGTTGATATGTTATTTTATATTCTATAGATATTAATATTGTGACACCCCAATATTTCTAACATGTAGATACACTGAGATGCACATCTGTGTCAAGAATCAGAGGACACAATCCTTGTTTAGATATTGAACATACTAAATTTTTCCGATAACAAAACACAATGTCTCGGATCAACCTGTCTTGAAGTCCATAAAATTCAACTTGGTTCTCAACTTAAAAGGAATACAAAGTCTATTGTTCAAAATCATAACCAGAGAAGCGGAGTAGGTTTATACAACTCATATCCAATACAAGTTACATAACCATAACAGAAAATAACAAGAGAAGAACAATCGGAACATCAAGACTACAAGTCTTCGGCTTCGCCCTAAGCACGTCACCTACTCGTGTCGCCTTGTCTTTCTTTTTCCCTGTTTCTTTGTAAAAACCACAATAATGATAGGGTGAGATAACATATCTCAGTGAGTTCTACCATAACCCCTCACCATCACTCGGTTCAATTATAAAACAGTTGCAACATAGTTAAATTTATAAACTATTTGCTTATCTAAATACTTAGTTCATTACCGACCGTGCACACAACCACAATCTCGACATCTAATGTGCTATTCATTTATTTTTAAGCCTTGTAAGTTACTTTGCCATTACAAGCTTACCAATCGAAACACCAACCGTGCACACAACCACAATCTCGGCGAATCGTGAACTTACCGTAGCATAACATCGACCGTGCACACAACCACAATCTCGATGAACCCACGTTAGACCTTTCCATAACATTTCCAGGGCCTAGGGTGAGGGCTCATGACCTTCCCTTCCAAGTATGCTAGTCTTCGGATCGTCACCCGACATAGATATAATTTATATATATATATCATACCCGCATTGGGCCGACTCCTATTTTCGATATAATCTATATATCGTGGTACTATAACCAGTCTAGATGAGATTACAACATCCCACCTCAATTATGATTCGACAACGAAAAACCGTTTGGATCGTTTCTTTTTAGAAAAACCTTTATTCGCACACGTAAGTTCTAATTCGGTTTTTCAAAGTATTTATAGGTTTGTAGTCAATTTCCCAAAATTATCTTGAACATGTCAAAAACAATGTTTTATAAATTAAGAATCATCACAAATGGTTGGGAAGAAGATTAGAAGAGGTTTGCAATCGAAAGGAGCGACGAAACGAGAAATTTACACCCCGAGACAGAACCACACGCACGGTCTGTGCCCTAGGGGCGCACGACCCGTGCGTGATGCACCATTTAATTAGCCATCCTGCGAAGCTGGCGCACGGTTCGTGCCACAGGGGCGCACGATCCGTGTGCCCTGTTCTGTAATCTGATTTCATTCTGTTTCTCTCGTTTCGCTTCTCCGTTCGCGTCCAATCCCAATTCCAATCGAAATCCAACCTCAAAACAGATAATATATATTGCATTCCAGTCCATACTTCCAGTCCAAAATCAATATAATATATATATATATATATATATATATATATATATATATATATATTTGTAAAAACCGTAATACGCGATATTTTAGAAAAACGGTTTTCTACTCAAATATCGTTTCTAACTCAAAATATCGAGTATATCAAAATCATCAGAATCGAATTACCAAAAGCCCTATATGTGAGTAAAACTCACCGGTTTGACGAATTTGTGAGAACCACGCCAGAGCACGAAACGATCGGACGGTAACCTCTCGAACAATCCCCGTATTCGTCCCAATCGCCCCTAAACGAACTTTTGAACTCTGTCCAATTCGCACCAGCAACACTACTTCCTCAAAATACCTTCCAATCCACAATGTAGGTTCAGTATTCCTTTCACTCTAACTCCTACTGAACATGCAAGACATCCATGTGATCAAACTTCATCGTATACCACTTGGAGCTTCAAGAATCGAAAATGGCCAAGAGGGAAAGAGGATGAAAGAGCTTCAGAAATTAAGATCAATGGAAAGGAAATCAAAAATGGAGAAGGATGAGATGTAGACAGCTCACATGCATGAAGAATCCAAGGTTTTCCCCTTCCCCCTTCTCCTTCTTCCCTTCACCCCACTCTCTCCCTTCTCTCTTATGTTTTCTGTTTTCCTTTTTGTTTGTTTTTGGTTTCAGCTGGAAATGGAATGGAGTGGAGGGCTGATGTGTTTTAATAAGCTGAGGGTATAAGGGTTGGAAAAGACCAAGATGCCCCTGGCTCATTAATTCATAGTTTTTGATGTTAAAATCCCTTAATCCTACGGTTTATCCATTAGACATAGTTTTTTCTCGACTATACCATATCCGAGTCTCGAATTGTTATCTCACTCGTCCACGAAGTTATTTATGATCCCCATAAATTACATTTTAAATATTAGGGATGTTACAAATATTTTTTTAATATTATGAGAATAAAATTGATTTTAATTATTTCTGCTTTTTTTATTTTTATTTTTCTAAGGACCAATTTTTATATGTTTAAATTAGTTTAGAAACATTTTAATAAATATTTAATTAGTTCAGGAACCTATTTACAAATTGTGAATACTACATCAGTGTTGACTAACTTTAATATGCCAGAAGAACCTAATTGAAAAAATTATATTAGTTCAGGGACTTGATTACAACTTTTTCTAGTAAAATGACCTATTTAAAATTTCTAAGTAGTTCAGATTCCACAGAGTAATTAAACTTAGGGTGTTTTTTTAAACCCCCACTCCATCAATCTATACCCCCACGCACCCTGTGAAAAGACGCTTATACCCTTGACCAGTTTACAAACACTACAAAAAAGTTGGTTATTAGCGAGGGGATTTTTCCCTCGCAAAACGTTCCAAATCCGTCGCTAATCACCATTTGCGAGGGAATTAGCGGGGGACCGGGTTCCTCGCTAAATCGCTCCTCGTTAATCCATTAGCGGGGGAATTTAAATCCTTCGCTAATTAGCGAGTGACAGTTCCCTCGCTAATTCTCTCGCTAATTTTGACTGTCACGCGTCCCAATTTTGACTGCCACGTATCCCAATTGAATGGCTTGTTTCATGTGTTGTTTTAATTTTTTTAAATTGTTTTTATATATTTATTAATGTGGTGGTGGTGGTGGTTGGGGGAGCTATGTGGTGGTGGTGGTGGTGGTGGTGGTGGTGGTTGTGGTTCACTTTGTAGGAGAGAGAGGAGAGGAGTTCGTGATGGTGGTGGGAGGAGCTAGGTGGTGGTGGTGGTGGTGGTTCACTTCGTAGGAGAGAGAGGAGTTAGTGGTTGTGGTGGTGGTGGTGGTGGTGGTGGTGGTGGTTGTGGTTCACTTCGTAGGAGGGAGAGAGAGAGAGAGAGAGAGAGAGAGAGAGAGAGAGGATAGGTGGTGGCAAGGTTCTAAAAAACGGTCGCAGTCACGGTCGCGGTCGCGTTTTGGCTTTCGCGATTTCGGGTGTCACGGGTGTTGCGTTGCGGTTTACGGTCGTCGCGGTGTGAATTAATCACAACATTGCACAAAGTATAATAAAATTATTGGTATTATCATGTAGTGTATAATAACTTGAATTAGTATTTTGTTTATTATAAAATCTCTTAAGTATAAAAATCATAAAATGTAAACACCATAGTTTTTTTTGTGGTTACTATATAAACACCATAGTTGCTAACTTGCTATTATTATTACTAAAATATTTAAAAAGATGTTAATAAACTAACTTTTGGTCGGTGGAAACTCAAATGAACTCAAATGATTCATTTAGATGACAGTTGTACATCACTACGCCTTTAAAAAAAAGCAGTACAGCACCACACTAGTCAATTAGACGACAGTCCCACACCACTCTTGTCAACAAAACTGCTGCACCACTCAACCTTACGATTATGACTGCAAGCATAGTGTTAAGAACAAAATAAGCCACAAGCAAGCATCTGCAAATCCAAAATCCAACTCAAAATTAACCACAACACAGCTACAATCCCACACACATAAGCAGATTTGGAATTTCAGAGAGACAGGGACTGAGAGGCAAGGCCGCATGCGGAGACTGGAGAGCACTGAAAAGGGGGCTTCTTGGTTTGTTTTGTGTAGAACGGCTTTCGTTGCGGCAGTAGCGGCCATATCGGAGTATTGTCGCGGCCGTAGCGGCTGTATCGGCGTTTCGTCGCAGCGATTTTCTGTGATTTTGCTTCACTCCGCTATAGCGGCCAGTAACGGTAACGGCGGCTGCCGGTACCGTTTTGTCGCGTCCGTTTTTCCTATCTCGTTCCGTTTTTTGGAACCTTGGGTGGTGGTGGTGGTGGTGGAAGATGGAGAGAAGAAGAGAAAGAGTAAAGAAATTCGTAGGTGAGAGAAGAGGAATTCATAGGAGAGAGAGAGAAAGAGAGAGAGAGAGGAGTTCATGGTGGTGGTGGTGGTGGTGGTGTGGTGGTGTTGGAAGGTGGAGAGAATTCGTAGTGAAAGAGAGAAGAGGTGAGAGAAGAGATAAGATGAAATGAGAGTGTGTGGTTACTTAAAGTAAAAAAAATAAAATTTACCCTTTGTTTGATAACTATAGTATCAACACGCGGGAAAAGCCATGATAAGAAAAAATTGCATTAATGTGCAAGTTTCCCGGTCGGATATAAAAAAATGAAATTATACTGGAAAAGCCATGATAGCAGTTGAACTCCACAAAGGGAAGTGACACAGGTTCTTGCCTTTAGTAGATCTCCAGATGAGGGGTGGTGGGTTAGACGTGGATAGGGGGTTGTATATATGGCATTGAGATTAGAATTATGATAATGGTTGGCTCCTGGGGATTGGTGGTTGATTGAAACAATTGATGGAGTGTTATCAGATCGGTGTTCATACTGATTGTATGTTTGTACGGTTGAATTTGGTTAGTTCGGTCATGCATTATCTGATCATTGAGTTTGGTTATAACTAATATGTGGGGTTGTCATATGTATTGGATTAGCCTCTGTCATGCAATGGATGGTGGTGCCGTTATTATTTCTTTCATGGGCTGCGTGTAGTTCTTGTTTGGTTTTTTTTTACCCCCATCATCTCCCTAGCTACCCCCATCGACCCTGCGAAAAGACGCAATTGTCCTTAACAAAATTTAAAAATACCGAACGTATCTTGATTTCATTTTTTTTTTTGGAAATCGGATATAGGTAAATCCGATTTCCACTAAAAATTTTAAAAAATTTAAATCGGATTTATTTAAGATGGGTAGATCCGCTTTTAAAAATAACAAATCGGATTTACCTTAAGTGGGGGTAAATCCGATTTGTTATTTTTAAAAGCGGATCTACCCCATATATAAGGTAAATCCGCTTTTAAAAATAACCAAAGCGGATTTACCTTATGTGGGGGTAAATCCGCTTTGTTAACCTAATTAATAAATAAATAAATCAGTTAAAATTTTAGAAACAAACTTCGACCGTCTTTTGGTTCTGTTTAGTGTGTAGTTCGTTAACACGTAACGATATTGTACGTCGGGAGAATAATTTAGGCTAAAAAATCAGTTTTCGGGCAACCTACTCGAATTGTAATGAAACCACATTCTTTAAATCCGAAAAATATCAAGGATCAATACTCCTAAAGAAGAAACTTCTTTTAGGAGTGGGGACCTCAAAATCCCAAATTCCATCGTTTACTATTTTTTATTAATTTTTTTAATTTTTCATAATCTCCAAAAAATCTGAAAAAATTTGCATAACTTTATTTTGGTTTTATTAGATTTTTAGTGGTATTTTCATAATTTTTGGATTAGTTTTGGCTATTTAACGGATTTTTAGTAGCATTTTATAACCTTTTTTAAAAAATTAAATAAAAAACAATTTTTTTAATAACAAAATCGGATTTACCTTGGGTGGTATAAATCCGATTTTCTTTTTTTAGGGAAATCAGATTTACCTTAGGTGGGATAAATCCGATTTTCTCTTTTTTTAGGGAAATCGGATTTATGTACCCACTAGGTAAATCCGATTTCCAAAATAACAAAGCGGATTTACCTCCAGCTAAGGTAAATCCGCTTTGTTATTTTTGAAATCGGATTTACCTATTGGGCACCCCCATATGAGGTAAATCCGACTTTAAAAATAACAAAGCGGATTTACCTCAAATGGAGGTAAATCCGAGCGAATTGAAAATTGTGCAGGGGTATTTTCGGGTTTCACTTTTGTGTGGGGGTAGATAGGGAGATGATGGGGGTACAAAAAAAACCCTTCTTGTTTTTGGATGCGCAGATGTGGCACTTTAGGTGCAGAGACCAATTTTGTTGGAGATGTCACGAAAGGCTCATTCTGTTGTAATCAAACAAACACATTTATACTTTAATTGTATCGTCTCATCTTTTTTGGGTACTCTTTCTTGTTTGGGTCTTTTTCTCTATAGGTTTTGACCCTTGAAGGTTTTAACAAAAGGTCGGACTACCCCTTATACTCCTATTAATAAAATTTATTTGCTTATAAAAAAATGTAATATCTTTCTATTGGAACTCGAAAATAAAATATTCATTTGTAAAATACAAATACATTTATAAAGATAAAATATCTTTAGCTTTATTATACCAAAGAAAGTAATGATATTATAAATATGGCTTAAATATGTTTTTAGTCCCTACAAATAGGGGATCATTTGGTTTTAGTCCTTCCAAAAAAAAAATTAAAAACCCCTTGCAAAATTCACTTTTTTGACATTAGTCCTTCTGTTAGATGGACGTTACAAAAACCGTCTACGTGGCATTTTTTATTCTTTTCTAAATTTTTTTAATACTGACTGGCCTGCCATGTCATTATTTTTTATTGACCAAGTCAAATTAGAGTTTTTTATTACCATCTTTACCCTTCTTCCTCCCATCTTCACATCTGTTACAATTATTGATTGATGACGATCACCACCATTATTTCTTCTCATTCCAAAGCCTAAATCCAGAAACCCTAAATCCCCAAAATCCCAGAATCCCTAAATTGATTCCAACAAAACATGCCGATGATGCTGCCATATGTATCAAGAAGTGTCCAAAATATTGATTACTAAACATTGTTATTTTGGTGGTTAGCAGGAAAAGAAACATTTAACGAACACCATTTGTGATCTTCAACTAATTTCTTATTGCAAAAATCAACACAATAAATTCAGTTTATACTGTCAAATAATTTCTCATCACACACATAAAGGGGTTTCGCAGAAAGGCAAACATTTTAGGGATTTCAAAGAAAGGGATAAGAAAGGATTTCGCAGAAAGGCAAAAAATTTATGTTTCTTCGATTCTCTTTCTGTTTGAGGGACGGCGAAGGGAAGCGGCGGTGGTGCACGGTGGACGTTCTTGTGCGTTCCTCCCCTTCGTTTCTACTACCAGATGCATATTCTTCCTTTCCCCTTCGTTTTCCCCTTAAGTAGATGGTGGTGCTACTGTGTTGTGTTTGATTCACGTGGTGGTGGTGGCAGTGAGAGAGAGACGAAGATGGAGATGAGGGTTGGGAGTGGTGTTCGGATGTTGGGGTGGTGTCATGTGGGTTGAAGAAGAAGATGTGGGTTGGGTGGTGTTATTGTGTCAAAAAAAATATAATGCCGAGTCATATATACAATTAGCATTTAAAATAAAAGAAAACAAAATAAAAATGCCAAATCAGACATTTGTTAGACACGTAGACTATTTTTGTAACGTCCGTCTAACAGAAGGACTCAAATCAAAAAAGTGAATTTTGCAAGGAATTTTTTTAAAAAAAAATTAGAGGGACTAAAACGAAATGTCGACCCCCTATTTGTAGGGTCTTTAAACATATTTAAACCCCTATGACATTGGATCCACGACTTCCTAATACATGGACTTGGAAGCATGTTGCTCAAGGCCACTATACTTGCTCGAATGGCTATTATTGGTTGCTTAACCAACATAGAAATTGGGATGTGAACATAAATATGAGGTGGATTTGGCACCTCAAAGTCCCAGCTAAGGTTCAACACTTCATTTGGCTTTGTCTTCACAATGCCCTTCCAACTAATGCCCGTAGGCATCATTGCAATATGGTAGCTTCTTCAAGCTGCACCCGTTGCTCCTCTCCCATGGAAGACCTTCTTCATTGCCTTCGCGAGTGCCCTCATTCTAAAGAGGTGTGGCTCCGTTTGGGAATGGGGGCTCATCCTAATTTTTTCTCTCAAGCTGAGACTAACTCCTGGATTTATGATATGATTCACAGTACTTCCATGTACATTTTTATTGCTGGTTTGTGGCAGGTGTGGTGCTGGCGCAACAATATGATTTTTGAAGAACAACCTTGGAGAATTCATGAAGTCCTTAGGAAGGTCTATGTGTCCCATGACGAGTTTCTAGACTACTTCCTTCCCCAGGGGGTTGACGTTGCCTCGGCCAAGCTCACTTCTCACTGGACACCACCTCCTATTGGTTATGTTAAAGTCAATGTGGATGGGAGTTTTTTGGAGATTTGCTCTCGTATGGGCACTGGTGGTATTCTTCGAGATCACACAAGTGGTTGGATTGCTGGTTTCTCCTACCCCCAAACTGGTGGTGACGCCCTCTTGGCTGAATTACTGGCGATCCAAAGGGGTCTGGAGTTGTGTCATACTAAGGGTTTTGAGTAAATTATTTGTGAGAGTGATAGTTTAGAAGCGGTGCAACTTTTCTCTATGGATAGCACCCATGCTTTACATTCCCATGCTTCTCTCATCTTGCAGATATCAGAGGCTTTGCAGCGAACTAGAACTATTAGCTTGAGCCATGTTCCGAGAGACCATAACAGATGCGCGGATTTCTTAGCAAATGAAGGTTCTCGATCGATGGCCGACATGCTCTGGGATCACCCACCGCCGGGACTGGAATCTCTCATTCTGAGAGATAAGCTTGGATCTTAGTTTTTTTGCTCTGTTTTTTCTTTTGTCTTTGTCTTTGTTACATTGTAACACCACAAAAAAAAACATATTTAAGCCTATAAATATTTGAGAAAACATTACATGGATTTTTAACTTCAATGTTTTTTATTATACCATCCAAATACATTACATGAACTTACATGGTTTTATTATACCAACGATAGACATAAGGTTTTTAATTCTTTCATTCTCTTTAACTTCAATAAAAAGGGTTTAATTTTGCACTTTTATTATTTTTTAATAAATAAATTAATGTAAAAATACATTGATTGATTGAGACTTACCTAAGAACTCACGTTGATAACATATTATTTGATTGTAAATTTAATTTAGATATTTTAAAGGCTTATTTGATATTATTGTTATCTATTTTATCAAATTTTAAGTCTTAAAATAATTTTAATTTGAGACCTATTTTAGTAATTTCATATCCAAGCCATTTTGATCCAACCTATCCAAACAATAAGAATTGGTCAAAATCATTTTTTATGTAAACATGTCCGAACAAAAATCAGTTCAACTCACTTTAACTAAAATCAATTCACAAAATTAATTCTTATCAAATGCAAAATCAAACACGCTAAATTCAAAATAAGAGAAGAGGGAATTAAAGTGAGAGAGAGAAGATTAAAGTAGGAGAGAAAAGTAATTAAAAAATGATTTTTTTGGCCTTTCACATACGTCTAATCAGTTCAAAAATAACTCAGCTATAACGAATTAAAAAATTACCATTATACTCCTAGAAGCTAAAATATCGGTTCAGTCAACAAAGAAGCTAAAATTTTCATCTCATGAATGATGAATCTGCTAACCCTCATCGTATATCACAAGATGCTTCAATTCGAATAAATAAATAAAACACCAATAAAATAATGCTAGATAAAGAATACATGATATGCTTCAATTCACCTTCTCTGTTATGATTCACATTTGATGCTCTAGTAAAACACACTTTCTCAATCCAATTACAGCAAGTCACAACTCACTCTCAGAACGTACATGTTATGATTGTGCCACCTATGCGAATGAAGTGAAGGATGACTGTTGTGAAACAAGCACAGCACGCATTTTCCTTCCCCTTGTGTCCTCTCCGTGAGAAATTCTCAGGTTTGTTAAAACTTAAAAACAGAAGAAAAAATAATTTTAGGTCTTCTTTCACCGAATGAGTCACGTCTTCTTATAAGTATCCTGATGCATATTACGTTATCCACAAAGATTTGAGTTGTGTTAAAGTTCACGTGAATCCGGTGACCATCACTACTATATATGTTTGGAGGTTGAAGCAGTACAATGCTACTTAATTTGACACAGCAACAAACTTGACTCTATCATTTAACAGTTAAAATAAGATAGAGCTTGGGATGCAATATATCGGTGTTAAGAGGCACAGCTCCTAGCTGAAAACCTGAACTTTCCCATCTCCCGGTTAGGAGTTTCAGTTTAATTTTACCATTTCCAAATAACCATGTAGTGAATTGAATACAAGCGAAAACAGAAAGTGGACAATAGTTTCTTTGAAGGTGATTTGAATATAGAACCAAATCAATATATAATCGGAAAAATATCTGTTATATTAACATGGTGAAATCAAAAGATTTGAAGTCAATTTAGCAGATCTTCGACAAATGAACTACGGATGTCGGTGATCAGTTGGTAAACACAGTTGATAAAAGATCATTGATGAAATAAAAATGCCCAAAATGATCTAGATATTCATTTTACCTTATTCTGTTGGAGTATCAGAATGAATTCTATTTAGCAAACGATATAAGAATGTTGATTTGGACATCTGGGGCTCCCTCTCCAAGACTGCAATCACATCTTTGACAGAGAGGCTACGAGCTACACGAGTTTGAGATGCAGAGGAATGATTTCTCTCAAATTTCCCTGTTGGCAGATAACAGACATAATATCAACAAAAATGTGGCACAACATAGTCAGACCATGGTGCACATATATATAGCATCTAATCTAATCTATCTAATCTAATCTAATATCTATTTATAACATTTCATTACATGAGATTACCATTTAACCCACTCTATATACTTGACACCTAGAAATTTTGAGGGTAAATTTATCTCTACACAAACATTCATTGGCTGCATAAAATGAGTCTTCACGTCACCTCACTACACAAAGAGCTGATGTTCAGCAATTTCACCTCCTTACTGAGTTTTCTGAACCTTTTGCATTGAATAAAATCTTAATTTAAACTACAGTGACTGAGAAGTGAGGAGAAATGCACCTGAATTCCCATGTGAAGATGGGCCTTTTTTCTCCCTTTCCTGATTATCTTTTGTACTCCTTCCTGGTGATGATGATTTGCGACTCACATCTTTAGCTGGCCGAGAGCTAGATGAAGTGTCCACCCCACCTTCACGCTTCTGCCTGGCTTGCTCAGCCATAAGTTGCCACTTCGACAGCATGTCATCTCCCCCGACAGCAGCTCGAGCAGCAACATTTGCGGCATTTGTCCTCATCTTGTCATCTACTTCCTTGTTCACCTACAGCAACATATTACCATCAAATACAAGACTTCCCACATAGGCAAAGGTGAAATATAATATCTAAAATGAGATAGTAATACCTTTGTTGCTTTAGCCCGACCCTCATCCTTCTCCTTGTCACCATCAACTCCGGATTGACCTTCGACCTATACTTACAGAACATTACAATGTTTCAAATGCTAAGCACGTATTGAGATGCTATAATACAAAATATAAATATATGAATGAATGGGAAATGTGCCAGGACAAGGGTTTTATAGTATGGGACCCACATCATTTACTTTCCGGAGCTTCTCTGCTTCTGCCTGTTTTTTCTCCCATTCTTCCCTTGCTTTCCTATTCATTGACATGATGTGCTGACGAACATCTAAAGTGGCAACAGTCCGATGTCTTGTTTTCTCAATATCAACCCGCTGGGAAATTATTCCAAGTAAGAAATTTCATACATTGGGAAAGACTATTCATGCAAGTAGTTAGAGAAAATAACTGACCTGTTTTGACATTCTAATCATGTTACTGATTAATCCACGCATTCTCTCCTCAACACACTGAACATTCATTTTCAGTAGTAAGATTACATGCCATCCTATCGTAATAAATATTGAAAAGTTTGTTTAACCTCACCAGAGACAAGCATCTCTCTACATCGTTGCCCATACCCTTCAAGCCAAACTCAGCCACTGCATGGTGACAACATAGACCAGCTATAAGATTTTATGGGCCTAAATGCATATCCAGATAAGTTTGAAGAATGGAAAGAACAAAATGAGATGGACAGAGCAATGGCATAAATAGGACTAACTAATCTCAATCAATTTTCTCTGCAATGGTCCTTTCTGCAAAATCAGACTTTCCTCCTCCTCTTGTACAACTCTTCGAGATGCTTCTGAAACTCGACTGTCCTCCTTGGGCCCAGAAAATAATTGTTCTTCTTCCTCCTATAAAGGAGAGAAACTATCATGAGATTTTAAAACAGAGTTGTACATTCCCTAGTTTGGTTTACTTCAACATGACAAAGTCTCATACCCTAAGATCAACACCACTAACAGCCGTAACATCATTAAGCTGCTCAATGCTTTGTTCCAGAGATGAGCCAGACCCCTTTTGTTTCTTACTGTAGTATAGCAAGATATGCAAAAACCAAAATGAGTGAGATTACAATAACTATCCTGGGAAAAAAGTAAATCAACAACCAGCAGAATACAACGCATTACCTTGGAGGAGGAGGTGAAGAACCAAGTGCTTCAAGTGATTTCTTCTGGCCAAGAGGGGGTTTTTTTAGTGGTGTTTTTGTGAGAATACCAGAAGTGCTAGATGGGATCTGAGAGCTTAACTAATAGATTACATAAGGAGGCAAGGAAATCAGGTATTAGCAACTATGAAGATATCGTTAGAAACAGGGATGGGACAAGCCCTTGTAAACATAATGATATCTTAGTATTCAAGAAAAACAGCACAAAAAAATGAATTCACGTTTCATAATTTCATACTGCTTTAAAAAATGGAAGCCCGAAAGGGAACCTAAACACGAAATTATAGGCTCATTATTCTTCATGGAAACTAGCAGTATCGTTGACATCAAAGTACAATTGGCAGGAGATAAAGGGGGTATACAAGATTTATTGTATGAAACTCAAGGCAAGAGCAATTTTTCAAGCAATGGGTTGGATGTAGAAAGTCGAGTTTCAGTGCTACTGCTAGCATAATTAGGAAATTCGCATTGATGGGTTCTAGAGAGAATCCCAGCAACAAACAATTTAAGGTAGAAACTAACTAACCCTAAATGTGACAGCTTAAGCTAGTGCACCATAGTACACACAGAGACACAATACATAATAGACTAATATGATACTATTACTATTGTACCTTCTAATACTGAGAACCTAATAAATTTACACTTGAGATGCAATAGTATATATATATATATATATATATATATATATATATATATATATATATAACAAAGGGTGCATCATGCCCATGACCATGAAAACAAAAAGAAAATTCGGATACTATTTGATCCCCAAAACTTTAGCCATTGCATCTTAGACAAAGACAGGTAAATCAGTTTCTAACTTACAGAGACAGTTGGATCTAGTTGAGATACAGAAGGGGGAGCAGAATTTGGTGGAAGCAAGCTCGTAGATGTCGTATGCTGCATGCTAGTGCCTTGATTGGCACCACTACCCTGTTCAATTTGTGCAGAATTAACAGCAGGCAACCCGTGCAATTTAGATAAATGATGCCTATGTTGCTGCTCAGTGGAGAGATCACTAGGTTCCTTTTTGACATACGAAACCGATGAAAACAGGCCCGAATTTTGTTCCGTTGATGGTTGCCAAGAATTTGAAGTCTGTTGTGATGCTGTATTGTTTACCACAGTTGACAAGGATCCACCTGGCATTCTCTTGGGATCATTGAAAGAATTTTGCCGCTCTACACCTAAGTGATTTAGACCAATGCTCTGATGTGAAACTTGCCTCATGTGTGAATCATGGGGCTGTGGTCTGAGAGATGGTGAAGAACCAGTGGTTGTCCCCGAAAAGGGGTTATAACTACCACCGCTGCCATATGCGGTTGGGAAATGTAGATGCTGTTGTTGCTGCTTATTAAGGCCTTGTATGTGAACTGAGGATCTCTGAGTTTCTTGACTAACAGCAGTAGAATTGTTTGATGGTAATTGATTTGGTTGCACTACTTGAACATCCTGTTCCTGAGATTTTTTAATGTCCACAGCTGGATAGGTTGGCTCACTCTTGACTCGGACGGCTGAAGAAATATTGTGAGATTGGTCTGCAGCGGCATTCATACTTCTCTGGTGCAGCTGAGCTAATGCATGGGGATCATTAAATTTTGTTGCACCGGAACTAACAGTTGGCATCCTAACAGGGTGCTGCTGTCCAGAAGATCCTGGGTTGGTGCTTGTCTACAAGAAAAAGGATGGCTGTTAACATAACCTTGACGTCAATATTCATCTGCCTTAAGAAAAACCATCTGTAATGCAAACCAACTTCTCTACCTACCTGTTGCTGCACTTTTGTCAATGCTAATCTGAGCATCTGATCCCCAACAATTCCTTTCATAAGCCGTACAAAATGGTCTTTGGGTATTTCATCTTTCTAGAACAAATAACAACAAAATTGACAAAAGTTAGTAATATAGCAAAGCCATGCACCACAAACTTAATAATTTAGCACAGAAGAATGGAAAAAAGAACATGACAGTGAAATTGGTTTAAGAAACCCACCTTCAATTTATTAAATAAAGTTTGAAGTTGCATGGCTCTGTCTTTGGCAAGTTGGGGAATCAAGATAGGGAGTAACAGGCCGAATGGCACCTGTTTACTACCACGATTAATTTGACTAATAGGCTGTTCACTAACTGTGGCCTGTTGATTACTCATCTGCTGCAGCTTCACATACTGAGATTCACAGTTGGGATTATTTGTTTTGATTGCCCCATGGTTAAGGACAGGATCTTTTTCAGATTTCTGAATTGTGTTTGTTAGAGAATTTTGGGGGGGAACTGGGACACTCTGGCCTTGAAAGCATTCATCTTGAGATTGTTTCTGTGATAAAGGAAGATTACTTGCATCCTGTGAGGCAACATTTTGTACCTGTTCCACGACAGGTCCTTGTTGCTTCAGCTGCATTTCAGTTGAAGGTTGCTCTTGCTGCTGTGAAATTTTAGGCTCCTGGTTTTGAGAGTCTGTCTGGTTGTCATGGCTAGAAGTTGACCACGTCGGTAATGACTGACTGAGTGAAGTATTGCTTCCTTCACACAAAAATGAAGTTATTGTGGTAGCACTATGTGTGATTAAGAATTTTATCAAGCAAATAGAAAACTAACATGAATCAACAGTCAATAATCAATATCATTTTCCTATACACCGGAGATTCTGATTATATATGTGCAATGGATTCTTCAAAAATGAATAATCAAATACATATCATTCTTTTTAAACAGCCAATGAGAATTAGAAAGAAAAAAAATGCAACATAGGCTTAAACAAAATGAATGTGTACCAAAAACAACACTTAAACAAAATGGACAAGAAAATTAACTAAACAGAAAAAAAGATGTCTAATAATCAAACCTTTTCCGCTTCAATTAGTAAACACAGGTAACATACGATATAAGAAGAAATCTAACTATGCAGATATTTATATGGTCAACAAAAGGACAAGAAATCTGCACTTTTCTTTGTAGGCCACTGGAACTTTAATCATATGATCATGCTGGTAATGTTACTGGAGCACCAAAGATATAGCTTTTTTAATTATCTATATAAAAAAATTAAAAATCCCCTTTTAGCATTTTACTTATGCTACCACTTTTAGTAATATGTAACGGATCTTTCCATGAAGAGTATGGAAATTAGAAAGCAATCTTGCAGTTTGAATAAGGAGATGGGTTTCTCTAGCATGCCAAACACTTTTTGTAAGTCTTTTGTATACTGCTAGGTACCTAGCCTATCCGCAATAGAAAAAGAACTATCGAAGAGAAATAGAATAGAAGTCGACGGGGAATTTTATTGATGTGTGGTGGCATAACCCACCTTTTAGAACTCTGGCATTACCCAGATAATTCTAAACTATTACACAATACTTTCCAAAGATGAATAAGGAGGGGGTGGAAGCCTTTATTTATAGGCTTCCCTTACAAGGGGATAGAAGGGAAAGACCTAACTAACCAATAACTACCCAACCGAATATAAAAACCCTCAACTAACTAGTAACTAACTAAACAACCCTCAACTAATTAATAACCCACTAAACAATCCTCAACTAATTAATAATTAATAAACGTAATAGAAAGTAAGCCAAAGTATAACTAATTAATGACTTAGTTTACAATATTGACCCTACTCCCTCCTAAGCTATTATTTGGGGAACCTCATTCACAAAGGACCTAACATATACCCTCTGATTATGATTTTGTTCCTGGTTTGATGTCCGCTATTGCTCATCCCAGCATAGCTCTATCAATTTTAATGCAAAAAGGAAACACGAGTGGAGTTAACTAATTCCTAGGAATTCAATGACCAATGTGCAAATATGATACAGCAAATGCAATAACAACAGAGAAATCAAAGGGACCATGAGAGGGAGAGAGAGAGAGAGAGATTGTAGGAGACCGGAGCTCAGATAATAATGTAAGTTGATGGATACCTGCATCTGAATCAGAAAGCTGAGAATTGGAAGCATCTCCTCCTATGTCTCTATTTAAGGCAGCTTGAAACGCTTCCACATCTGCCCCTGAATGCATAGTTTCATCCTGTGGACATCCAAATACAGTGATGGCACAATTTAAGCCCCAATTTAAAAACACCAGATGTTTTCTGGAAAGTAAGTATACACTAGAGAGGAGAAAACCTCGTCATCTTCAAGAAGCTTCACTATAGATGGGTCCATAGCAATGCACCTTGTCTTTGTTTCTCTTTTAAGCAAACAGCACTTCAGACATTTTACTTACACCATATCTTAGCTTATAAAAGAAGCAGCTGAAAATAAATGGTGCCATCAACATATGTATATGTTATAGGTATCTTGATTGTTTGTTCTATTAAAACATTTAGAATCAAAGGATTAATCGAATCTAATTCATTTCACTGCAGAGATGAGGGGAACCAATAGAATCATATTAGGAGTCAAATTTGATTAACTCTATGTTTGGGAGGGGTTTTAGAAGGGGAGAACTTGTTTTTCTTTTCTAAATTATGTTATACAATCATATATTATATTAATCTTTCAATTCTTTTAAAAATCTCAAATATATATATATATATATATATATATATTTAAAATATAGACTTATCCCTCCAAAACCCTCCCCTCCAAAACTCTCCAAAAACCCTCCTCTCCCAAACATGCCCTAAAGCATGTCCTTGTACATTTCTACCCTCCTTGTTGATTTGGTGTCCATGTAAATGTTAGACACTGTGATTGTGAGCACACAAAAAATGGAACGGAAGCAACATTTTCTAATAGATACTCTATACAAAATCGCACATCATTATAAATTAGGAAGAAATTTAAACCCAACGTACTGAATTGTTAAAGGTTAGAGGTATTGATGCAAATTAGGGGAAATTCAGAACTAACTCCAAATAGGGTTCAAATTGAAGGGAATTCGAATTAGGGTTTGAACTAAGGGGAAATTCGAATAAGGGGATGAACAGAGGGGAATTAGAAACAGCCTCAAATTCGTTACTCACCACTGTCACCAGAAGCAGAGGGAGGCACTCGAGGAGGTCGAGCACTACACTGTGGACGAGCAGAGAGGGAGGCAGTCGGCGGTAAAGACAGAGGCGAGTTGAGTGGGTCGGAAAAAGAGCACGCGGTTGAGGGAATGGGTTCGAGAGAGAGACTCCTTTGATCAGGGTGAGGTATAAGACCCGGTCTCGGTGCAAATCAATAGGGTGAGCTTGAGAATATTTAGGATGATGGGTTATAACTGACTAACCACGACCCAGTCACCCAGTCATAAATTTTGATTGGATTTATTTTCTAAATTATAAATCATTAACAAACTCGATAAGTGTCGATTAATATTCAAATAAGTGTCCATTTAATATTTTTTTATTCGAACTCAAATCTTAGTTAAACTAAAAGAAATACAAATTATCTCATCTAAGCACTTTTTGGTATATGACAATTTAATATTGAGTTTAGTTATGACGGGATAGGTTGTTTCAAATATAAATAATAAAAAATTTAAAAGTTTTCTTACTGAAAATTGAAAATAAAATTTTAAGAAGTTTTTTTTTGGTGAAAATTAGGGGGTTAACCCCATAAAATTTTAAGAAGTTGAAACTATTCAAATTAAATATTTTATATTTTATATTTAATAATGAAATTTAATAGATAAATTTAGTAAAGTTTCTGATGTTCAACTTTATTAAAAATACATTCAGATATTTTTAATGTTTCTATAAAATATAAATATAATTTTTTTGGACACAATATAATTTTTTTTTATTGTTCCCGCCTTGGGTATGGAGCAGCGTTAAAACTCTGGGCCAGCTGTCCTGCCCCTCGAGGCACCTACAATGAGCGAGGGATTAGTCACTGCTGTCCGTGCGGTGGATACCCGGGTTTACCCAAAAATATAATTTTTATTGTTATTGCTACTACTATAAAATTAAAATAACAATGGTACAACTATAAAGTTAACATCTCATATTGTTAAATTTTTGCATCAAACTACTTATTTTGAGTTTAACGTCGAACTAAGTTATCATAATTCATAGGTATTATTGTACTGATCATATATTAATAGATGTGTATGTATATTAGGGACGAGACGAGTAACCCGAGAGTCAACTCGAACTTGTCCTAACCTGAAGCGAGATTACTCATTGGGATAGTCTCATTTGTCCATTTTTTGTGTAGGACGGGGTTGACTCCTTGTACGAAATCAAGTAAATTCTGATAAAATCGGTAAACTCTTGATTTTACTACGAGTTTACGAGTCTACAATTTTACATTTGATTTAGCCTTAAAGGGTAAATTAGTGGTCAATGTTGTTATCTACTTAGGTTGAATTACCTATTTGCTGCAGTATTCAACTACATAATAAAGTATTTAACTAAAAATTATGAGTGTTAAGTCAAATTAGCTCTTTTTTCCCAAGAGCACTTGAATTAGATGGTAGGGGTCTCTTCCAGCTTAAACCAAGGTCATGGGTTCGAATCCAGCCTTGGGTATAGTATGCAGCAGTGTTTGTGCGTAGAGGATACTCGGTTTATACCAAAAAAATTAGCTCTTTTTATTTAATAACTTCATTTTAATTTTTTTTACAACAATTATTTGAATTATTTCATTTTAATAACTTGTGTTTTATGAAATTATTTATGATTTAGTCATTATGTAGTATAATCTTATCTAGTAATAATGTACTAACACACTTTAATATTGTGGTTTGATACTTTTATTTATTGTGGACTTGGAATTTTGAATTATTTTTGTGTTAACCTATATTATATCATCTATATATGTCATTTATTGGTTTCCTTGATAGTAGGTAATCTCTTACGAGTTTACGAGTCGAATCTACATATGCTCCATAAGTTTACATAGACTCTCAAATTTGACAACCTTAGTTTCCATTACTAATGTTTGATTTACAAATGATACTTATAAACTTTTGGTTCTGTATATTAATAGTTGTCTTTGTATTACTATTTTTGACTTAATTTAATTTAGGTGTTTAATCATATTGCAATATCAAATATCTTATTCTTTAAATGGTATTAATTTAATATAATGTTTGCAATGTAACGACCACCTATTTTGGTTTGAAGTTCTCGATAGATAATAGACCATATAATATAAGTTATGACTTAATAAAAATTAAGGTGGTCAAAATTGATTTATTTGATTCAACTATGACAAAAAAAACACATTATAATGCATTAAGTGTAAATCAACCGAACTAAACAGCTAGATACCTGTTCAAAGTAGTCATCATGAATATTTTTGCTAATACCTAAACAATGTTTGACATATGACTCGTTTATGATATTTGTGAGAGTTTGTTAAAAGAGCCAAGCACATAAAATTTTGGCTCAATAGTTACTACTTTGGTTTTTATTATAAGAAAAAAATTACAGTTTTAGGTTTATTGAATAACTAATGTATCTGGCCTATATATATACAAGATATATCAGATAAATCAGTTATTCAATAAATCTAAAGCTGTAAATTTTTCTTATAATAAGAACCCAAAGCAGTATTTATAGACACAAAAGTTATTGTAATTTTTGTTTTATAATCTTTCCAATAGCATTATTTTATCCATGGATCTCACTGTTTCTCAAAAGAAATGGATGGTTCATTACCTAAATTTTGAGTGCATAAAATATATAAATACCTAATATATTTTTTCTATTTTAGGAATGTGTGTATTTATGCACCTAAAATTGAAATTCATACTCTTTACCTCTACTTGCATGATTGCATCCAGGTCGGACTCTTTCAATTAGGAATGCCTAATATATACCCTACCTGCATCGAGCTCGGACTCTTTCAGGTTGGGCCAACAAACCCAAATTGAAATTCAGACTCTTTACGGTCCAAGTCCATCCCTATACACCCTGTGGACTAACTTGCATTGTAAGAAGTGCTAATTCAAAAGGGGTAAAAAGAATTTGCCTATTGTTAATGTGTTATAGGAAATGCTAATTCAAAAGGGGAATAAAAAGAATTCGCCTGTTGTTAATATTGTTAAAAAAAATCAGGAGTTTTTCAGTCATATTATAGCCATCGACTTGCGGTTGTGTTTCCTTATCATGGATGATTCGTTAGATGTACTAGAAGTATAGTATAATATGTGTAATAAAAAGAAATAGGCTAAACTATAGTTTTGGTCTCTTTATTTTTACAAATTCAGACATTTGGTCCCCATATTTTAAAACTCAGAGATTCAATTCCCTATTTTAAAAAATTCGGACATTTAGTCCAAATGGGGATTTTTCATTTTTTTTATCTGATGTGGAAGTGTGTCAAAAAAAAGGTGAAGTGGACCTCATTAAATGACGTGGCAGTAGTCCACGAATTCACCGGTCCAAAAAAAAAAAAAAAACCTTTCACAAAACCGTCCAGTGCAGTCTGAAATCTGAATTGCTCCACGGTTAGGAGCTGGCAGAACATCGTGAACATTACCAACCAGGGCAAGATTTTGCTGGGTAGTTGGTTTCGTGAAGGACAAACCAGCATTTGAAGCTGCTTGGAAGGAGGAAAGTACAAATCGAGGGCAGTCTCCTAATTTCTGATTTAAGGACAAGACAGCTCTTCAGGGTGCCGGTATAGGTGGGTTGTTTGAATACAAAGACAAATTTCAAATCCAACAAGTCTATAAATGTAGGCCTGAGGAAGTAAATGCCATGATGAAAGTCAAAGAGTGGTACACGGCATAAATAACAACCACCACCAGCAGAAACCTTTTCCATTAGAGCGACTATCAAAATAAGAAGTTTATGTTACGCCTACGTTGTGGTATTTATGTTACGTCTACGTTGCGGCGATTTTCAGTTCTGACCGACTGCATTCAAGGTGTTCGATGATTTGTCTATATGAACCAAATATGGGTATTGAGAAGTTTATGATGATAGGTTTCAAAGCATGATATTAATCTCTCATCAGCATCGGTTTCATGTAGCCCAGGTCACATCGTTCTTTTCTTTTTCTCTTTGGTTTGTGCTGATATGATTTTTATTAAATCTAAGCTTATTACTGCTCGGTTTTACTTTTTCATGCCCTGTTTCATGCTTTGCTTCATGTCCATCTAAGCTTATTTGTTATTGTTTTGATGCTTTTGGTTATCTGATGTTTTCGGTTCCTATATTTGCATATCAAATCTTAATTTTATGTGTTTTTTTTTGTGTTTTTCAACAAGTATTGTTTTCTATAATTATTTTCAAAAAGAAAAAACATAGTCTTGTTTTACTTTATCTTGTTTTACTTTATCATGTTGGTTGGGTTTAGTTGGGTTTAGTTGGGTTCCGTTTGGTTTGTTTTTGCTGTTCGGTTTGCGTTAACTCTGGTTTTTATCCGTCTTGCGATAATTCTGAATTTTTTGGTATGTGATGAGAGGAGCTACAAGCGGCAGCTGGTATCTCCATCATTACCGGCAGGAAGACGACCTGTTTCCCAAGAGAGACAGCAAAGGGCGAGAGCTAGGAGGGTGGAAGGTGGTGCAATCAAAGTGGCTGAAGAAGATTGATATTGCATCTAAGGTCAAGTTGGATGATGAGGAGAGGAGAAGGTTGGTATCGTTCTTTTTCACCAATTTTCCGGATTCACTCAAGGCCTGGGATATGTTTCATCTCTTTTCCATTCATGGGAGAGTTATGGAGGTTGTGATTCCGGGGCTGAAGGAAGGGCGGAGGAAAAGATTTGGTTTTGTGAGGTTTAAGGATGTAAGGGATCCTGAATTGATGGCGATCAAGCTCGACAATGTCTTCATTAGAGGGATCAAGCTTCATGTTAATATGCCAAGGTTTGATCGTGAGGTAAGAGTTGAAGTGGGGGCAAAGAAGGTGGTAGTTGAACGTGAATGCGGGACTAAAAAGGTGTTAGGTGAATGTGATCGTGGATCTATTGGTGTGTCGAGGAAGAAGGATTATTCGGCTCAACATCAACAGCATAGTGGTATCAAAAATCAACCTGAGATAGTGAACAAGGTTTGGGCGAAGAAGAGGGGCAATGGTGTTGAAGATGTTCGGGGATGTCTTTTTTCTTTCAATGCTGAAGAAGATACGATGGCTCGATTGAGGAAAGCTATGGTGGGAGAGGTAGTATGGCCGGGTAAGTCTTATGCTATTCAAGATGAGTTCGCTATGCAAGGTGTTTTCTCGATTAAAGCAACACCTTTGGGTGCAAATTGGGTTCTCTTAGAAGGAGCTAAAGACGAAGAAGACTTCATGGAGTTTGTTGAGGAAGCAAAAGATTGGTTATTTCAATGGTTTCGTTGGATTCGCCCATGGAAACCAGAGGATGTTGATCGTGAGCGCGTAGCTTGGATTAGATGTTTTGGGGTTCCGGTGCATGCTTGGAACGGTGATTTCTTTTCTAAATTATCAGAGCATGTAGGTACTTACTTATATTCAGACGACAACACTGAGAGGAAGAAGTCGTTGGATGTTGCTAGGGTGTTAATTCGAACTAAGTCTATGGAGTCCTTGTCTAAGACCTTTACGGTGAGTATCAATAATGTTCTTTATCCGATTAAGATTGTGGAAGATTGGTGTGGGCCTCTTCAATGGAGTCAACCGGTGGAGAAAGATAAGAATACTGAAGAGTCCTCTGACTCCGAATGTTGGTCTAAGGAGGAGGAGTGGCGTGATGTTGAAGGTGTTGAAGGAGGAAGTCTCGATGATGATTTTGAGGAGGATGATGTTGGTGGTGATGATGATTTACATGCTATTATGTCTCAGCATCAATCTAGGAGTAACGGTTTGAATTGCATTGATAAGGCAAAAATGGCAAATAATGATAAAATATCAACGGTTCTTCCTGAAGGGGTTTTTGTGTCAAGTGACAATGGTAATGATTTGAATACCTTTTCAAAGTCAGAATCAAAATCTTCTAGGGTCAATGATACATTTAGCTCCAATATGGACAAGGCTCACGACTTATCTTTGGGCTTAGATGGAGAGTCTGAGGGGGGAAGAACTGAGAAGGGGGTGATGCCTTCAGCTGGTGCTGAACCCGTTAATGGTAGTAGGCCTAGTGTAAGCCCAACTTTAGATCTTCCTTCAATCCATGTGGAACCAACCCCTGTGGACCCCAGGTGAGTATCGGATCTTAACCAGAAAAGAGAAGAAGTATCTCAGCGTGTCTTTACCAAGGAAGATGAGAGCTGGATTGAAACCACAGAAGGTGGTGCGCAATCTTGCGGAGGTTTCTGGCAAGGAGTTCCATGGTTCTCAGGCGACGGAGGTGGAAGAGAGGGCCAATTCGTCGTCTCTGCTTTCGGCTGGAGCGGTGTTATGTGATGGGTCTATAGACAGTTCTGATATTAGAGGTTGTAATAACAAATTCTGGGCTTTACAGAGCAAGGCGGTGGCGCGCCGTGTGTGGGAGACTGCAAAGAATTTAGGCGTGGAAGGAATCAGGCCAGAGGAAGTTTATATTGAAGAAATTTCTCAAGGAGAAAAGAGAGATGAGATAGCAAGGAAGAAGGGGAAGAATGCAGCTGGTTCCCGATGATTATTTTATCTCTCAATGTGCGTGGGTGGGGTGACAGAGCTAAACGGCGTCACCTGAGATCGTTAATTTCTACAGGTAATTTTAATTTCATTTGTTTACAGGAAACTAAAAGGGAGATTTTGGAGGAAAATCAAATTAGTCAATTGTGGGGTAATCTTTTGTTTGAGTATGTCGTTAAACCGGCTAATGGTCAGTTTGGAGGCTTATTGTCATCTTGGGTGGCTGGTTCATGTGATTTTAAGTTCTCGTTTATGGGTACAGGATTTATTGGGGTGGCTTTGAATGTTGATAATTCTTTGTTGTATGTGGTAAACGTTTATGCGCCTTGTTATTTGAATGGGAAACGTCGGGGGTGGGAGGAATTGAAAGCGTATAAACAGTCTCTTGATGATGGGGACTGGTGTCTGGTAGGAGATTTTAATTGTGTCACAAGAGTTGAGGAAAGGAAAGGTATAGGGGTAAGGGGGTCTATTCAGGAAGTTAACGAGTTTAATGCTTTTATTTCGGATATGGATTTACTTGATGTCTCAGTTACTGGTAATGTTTTTTCTTGGTTTTGCTCGGATGGGATTTCGATGAGTAGACTGGATAGGTTTCTTATTTCTCCTAATTTGGTTGACAAGTGGAACATCTCGGGTCAATGGATAGGGAAGAGGAATATCTCTGATCACTGCCCTATTTGGCTGCTCAGATCTACTGTTGATTGGGGTCCGAAACCTTTTCGGTTTGTTAATGCTTGGTTTCACCATGCTAAGTTTAAAGAGTTTGTTAAGGATAGTTGGTCTCAAATTCAGGTTTCTGGGAATAAAGCTTATGTTTTTAAGGAGAAAATGAAGATGTTGAAAGAGAAGTTGCGAGTGTGGAACAAAGAGGTGTTTGGAGTGGTTGACTTGAATATAGAGGAGGATGTCAAGGAGTTGAATAACTTAGATCAAATGCTCATTGAGCATTGGGATGAGGCCACAGTTTCTAAAAGAAAGGAAGTCTCTGTGTCTTTTTGGAAGCAAATCAGATTGAAGGAAAGTATTCTTCATCAAAAGAGTAGGGCGCGTTGGATCAAAGAGGGTGACGTGAATTCTAAATATTTTCACTCTATGTTGAAGTTTAAAAAGAGGAAAAATATTCTAAAGCTGTTAGATGATGAGGGAAGGCTTATTGAAGATGTTTTTGTGGTTAAAGATAAGGTGAAGAATTTTTTTCAAAATGGATTTACGGAGCCGCTGTATGGTAGACCTGTGTTGAATGATACGATGTTTAATCAAATCTCTTCGGAAGCGAATGATTACCTGGTCATGCCTTTCGAAGAGGAGGAGATTAGGGAGGGGATTTGGAGCTGTGATGGAGATAAAAGCCCGGGTCCTGATGGTTTTAATTTGAGGTTCTTTAAGGAGAATTGGGATTTGTTGAAGTATGACATTGTGGGAGTTTTTTCAGAATTCTACGCCAAGGCTCACATTCCTAAAGCGTTCTCGGCCTCTTTCCTAACTCTCATTCCCAAAAATGATCATCCTCAAGGGTTGAGGGAGTATAGGCCCATTTGTTTAATTGGGAGCATCTATAAGATTCTTTCAAAGGTGTTGGCCAACAGGTTAAAGAAGGTTCTTCTTTTGGTGATTTCTGAGTGTCAGTCGGCTTTTCTTGGTGGTCGGAATATTCTTGATGGGGTAGTGATTGTTAATGAGCTTGTTGATTTGGCGAAGCGTAATAAGGAGGAGTGCATGTTGTTTAAAGTGGATTTTGAGAAAGCTTATGACACCGTCTCTTGGTCGTTCCTCTTTGATATGTTAGCTAAGTTCGGGTTTGGTCTTAAGTGGATTCGTTGGATTAGAGCGTGTGTGTCTTCTTCTTCTTTATCGGTTTTGGTCAACGGAAGCCCAACTCAAGATTTCTTGGTGCAAAGGGGATTGCGTCAGGGGGATCCTCTATCTCCTTTTTTATTCTTGTTAGTGGCTGAGGGTCTTGCTCGGTTGGTGGATAAGGCGGTGGGGGTTGGGGTTTTTGAGGGGTTTGTAATTAATGAAAACCTTAGTTATTCGCTTGTTCAATTTGCTGATGATACCGTTCTGATTGGGAAGCCGTCTTGGAATAACCTTTGGGGTCTAAAATCTATTCTTAGGAGCTTTGAACTCGTCTCCGGATTGAAGGTCAATTTCATCAAAAGTAAGCTTATTGGTATTAATGTGCCTGATAATTTTATGGAGCAAGCTTCAGTATTCCTTCACTGCAGGTCGGAATCCATTCCGTTCAACTTTCTTGGCCTTCCCGTTGGTGCTAATCCGAGGCGAAAAGGGACTTGGAATCCGGTTTTGCAAAAGTTTCGGTCTAGGCTGGCATCTTGGAAGGGGCGCAATTTATCTATAGGAGGTCGGGTTACGCTTATCAACTCGGTCCTTAGTAGTTTACCTTTGTATTTCTTCTCTTTCTACAAAGCACCAAAAGTGGTTATTAGGGAGATGATAAAGATTCAAAGAGATTTTCTTTGGGGAGTTAAGGAGGATGCGAGAGGTATGTATTGGGTGGCTTGGGATAAGGTTTGTAGGGAGAAAAATGAGGGAGGTCTTGGTATCAAAAACTTGGAGAATTTCAATATTTCCTTATTGTCAAAATGGAAGTGGCGCTGTTTGGTGGACGAGAATGCGAATTGGAGAGGTCTATTAAGTCATAGATATGGTGAGTTGTCGGGATTTATGTCTAGTGATTCCGTCAGGAGAATGAGATCGGATTCTTTGTGGTGGAGGGATCTTTGTATTGTTGGTAAAGAAGAAATGGGGGACGATTGGTTCAAAGATTGTATTCGGAGAGGATTGGGCAGTGGTGAGGGGGTCAAACTTTGGAAACATCATTGGATTGGTCACCAACCGCTGTCTATCGTGTTTCCTAATTTATTTGCAGGTTGTGCTGATAAGGATCTCACTGTGGCTGAAGCTGGTTGTTGGAGAAGAGATGTATGGAGTTGGAATTTTTTATCTAATGTTGCAGGTTGTCATCTTTGTGTTCAAGAAGCTGCAGAGTTGGCGGACATTTTGCGTGAAGTTTCTCCGATTCGAGGTAAATCTGATTGTTGGAAATGGATTCTAACTCATGATAAAATGTTTTTGGTTAGTTCTTGTTATATCCATGTACAAAGCGTTCGGCAAGCAGCTGTCTTTCCCCCTCTGCTATCGGCCAGAATTGAAGCCGTGTGGCAAACAGTTGTTCCGTCGAAAATTAAGCTTTTCGGTTGGCGTATGTTTGTCTCGGCTCTTCCTCTTCGCTCTTCTTTGCTTAATCGTAACGTTATTCAGTCTATGGAGGAGGCGGCCTGTGCTTTTTGTCAGAATGATTTTGAAGATTTGGACCATCTTTTCGTGGGGTGTGATTTGGCTAGGATGGTGTGGAAAAAGGTGGAGATATGGCTTGGTGTGGATCATATCGTTGAGGAGTCTTTGATGGAGCATTTCGATTCCTTCGCAAAAGTGTTTACCGGCAAGAAATCTAAGAAGATTAGACATCTTATCTGGCTGGCCTCGTGTTGGAGTATTTGGTTGACTAGAAATAATCTTATTTTCAAGGGGGAAGAACCGGATTTAGACTCGATTGTTTATCATATTAAAACTATGTCTTGGTCGTGGTTTATTTATGGGGTGGGGAGTCATTCCGGTTATGTTTTAGATTCTTGCTGGAATAACGCTTACCATTGTATTAATCATTTTGTTGGGTAGTAGGGGGAGAAACAGTGGGTTAGGTTTTCTCTCTGTAGTGCACTCACAGGGTACTCTTTTTCCTACCTGAGTCTTTTTCCCAATGGGTTTTGGCTCAGGGAGGTTTTGAGGAGGCCCTCCCCCTTTTTTTCTCTCATTGTAAGGGTTAGGCACCCCTTGTGCTCTTTTCAATGATATTGCTTATCGAAAAAAAAAAATGACGTGGCAGTTGATGTAGGCACCACACGTTGCTGCCACGTCAACTAATAACCCACATCAGCATGCCACATCATTATTTAATTATTAAAAAATACAATATTAAAACTAAAAACAAAATAAAAAATTAAACCCTGAATTCATATGATTGATGAACCCTAATTCCATATTCATTCTTCGTCTCCCACTCTTTTCATCTTCTTCCTTTCATATCCACGAGAATCGGCAGTTCAGGCAACAGACGTTGTTACAGGTTTCAAACTTGAACTAAAATTAGAACAAGTTCCACGCTTTAAGTGTTCAAAAGTTGTTTCTTGAAGGATTAAAAGCAGCGAAAACGTCGCATAAAGAAAGTTTCACAAATTTAGAAAGACCATTATCTGGATTTCAAATTAGATTAGGTTTAAGGTGAGTCCAATACGATGCACCTTTACCTTTAACGGCTTTAGTTCTAACAATGATAAGACCTTCACATTACAAGAAAAGTGCGTTTTTCCGGCGGAAAAAAATCCGTCGGAAATGCACCAAATCCGCCAGAAAAGCGACGTTTCCGGTGGATTTTTTCTGCCGGTAAAACGCTCGTAGGTAATGTTTTTCGGCGAAATATCCGCCGATAATTTCCTGCGGATTTTTTCCGTCGGTAAAGGGCGTTTCCGGTGGATTTTTTAAAAAAATTGAAAAATCCGTCAAAAATGTGCATTTTCGGCGGAAATAAATTATTTTCTTTTAAAAAATCCGCCGGAAATGTTATTGGCGGATTTTTTGAATAAATAAATAATTTTTTTTTTGAAAAAAAAATCCACCCTCAAATTTGAAAAATCCGCCAGAAATGTACGGACGGGAAAAAATCCGTCGGATATACTATTTTTTTCGCTGGAAAAAAATTTGCCGAAAATGCCAAATTTCCGCCGGAACCGTACCGACGAAAAAATCCACCGAAAAAACGCATTCTCCTTGTAGTGTCATAACGTTTTTTAACAGCGATATCATCGGACTGTTGAAGTCATTCTTTTGGGATAAAGGGTGTTTGAATTTGGGGAGAATCTTGAGTCTTGGTGTTCATTTAAATGAAGCGTTAGAATTGGTTGTGATTTTGAATGAGGGTTTTGATGAACAGTTGTTTAACCATTTTGATGATTATGGTGGTTGTGAGTTTGGGATTCAGTTTGGAGCATTTAGCCATAAAGGGTTGTATGCTGTTAGTGTAATGGAGGAATTGTAGTAGTTTTAGAAAGATGAAGAAGAAGAGTGTAAGGTGTTTGATGAAAAGTTTCGTAAAGAGAAGATGGAGTGTGACGAATTTGATTTTCTGGGTTTGATTATTTTTGGAGGAGGTGGATTCTGGTTCTGGAATGAAGATTATTTTTTTTGATAAATAAGATATTGTATTGACGGGAGTACAAGGGGTTCTGGTTCTCGTTCTGGAATGAAGATGATGATGGTGGGTTCTAGAATTTGATTTTCTAAATTTGATTATTTTGTTATTTGTTTTTTTAGTTATAATGTTTTACTAATTAAATTATGATGTGGCATGCTGATGTGGGTCATTAATTGACGTGGCAGCCACGTGTGATGCCAACATCAGTTGCCACGCCATTTAACGAGGTCCACTTCACCTTTTTTTTACACACTTCCACATCAGATAAAAAAATGAAAAATTCCCATTTGGAATAAATGTATGAATTTTTTAAAATAGGGGGAATAAATCTCTGAGTTTTAAAATAGGGGGATCAAATATCTGAATTTGTAAGAATATGGGGACCAAAATTATAATTTAGCCAAAGAAATAAATAATTTGTGTGAACAATGTCTAAAGACCTAGCTCAGCATACAAATACTGAAATTGTTAGGCCGGATATCATGTTCCGGGTTTGAACCCGGGACCTCACAGTTGTGTGTGTGAGTTTCGAGTTGCTTTTGCCACTCGTCTAGAACCAAAAAAAATAAAAAAAATAAATGTATGTTTGGTTCCTGCAAATATACTTTCAATTCATTTTAATCCCCTGTAAAAAAAGTTTTCGTTTAGCTCCTGCAAAAACAAAATGCATCTAGTCTGGTCACTTTCCATCAAAAAAAGGTCACATGGCTAACATAGATGACATCAGCAATGATGTCACTGCCACGTGTCAACATCTTATTGGATGGTTGTGCCATGTGGCACTGATATGTCGTGTCGGCAACCAATGGATAGCCGCCAGGTGTCGCGTCATGGAAAATTATGTCTCGGAAATTTGTTAATATTTTTTGAATAAATATTTTATATCGTGAACATAAAAATAATTTATACATGGCTTAAATATATATTTTGTCCCTACGAATATACGTTTGAACCATTGGTTGTTGACGCGATTCAAGATAGATTTGTATTACTATTTAACTTTCTTAAGAGAAATATTTTAATAGAATTTCATATCAACATAATTTTAACACAAAAGTCATTTTTTTTATAAAAAAAGACATAAAATTCAAGTTTTTAAACTATACATCGTGCGCAACAAGGAAGTACATATTTAAGTTTTATTTCTTTTGTTCTTAGTTCTAATTCTTAATAAATTTTTGCATAAATATTTGTTTAAAAACTATTTATCATATACAAAGTTAATTCATATAAGTATTTTACTATTTTTAAACAACAAATTTTCCGTACATTGCTCGGATAAGGACTTTAGTAACAAAAAAAAAAGAGACTAGGTTTTGGGTAGATGTGTGTTGGAACCCACCTCAAGTGGGTTGGCTTTGTCTCAACACTAATGGTGCTTGGAGGGTGAACATGGGTTTGGCCGGGTGTGGCGGTTTGTTTGAGGGTTTTTTTTTTGTACCCTCATCATCTCCCTATATACTCCCACAATAAATTTTAAGACAAAAATACCCCTTGTAAAATTGACTTAAATCGGATCTACCTTTGGGGAGGTAGATCCGATTCACAAAAATAAAAGGCGGATTTACGTATATCCGATTAGAATTAGTGGGGGGAAATCAGATATACCTTCAGTGAGGTATATCCGCTTTGTTAATTGCAAAAGCAAGTGTACCTATCAGGTAAGTAAATCCGCTTTGCAATTAACAAAGCGGATATAGGTAAATCCGCTTTGCAATTAACAAAGCTGATATACCTATCAGTGGGGGTATGTCCGCTTTGTTAAAATGCAAATCGGATTTACCTCCCTGATAGGTAAATCCGATTTGTACTAAATTCGACGGGTAGGATTTGTCTGTCAATGTTGATCAACGGTTGATAATCATTGACGAATTCTATAAATACCCATTGCCAACCTCATTCTTTTCACTCAAAAATTTCACTCTCACTTGCTTATTTCACTCATCCAAAATGGAGATATACCTCACTCAACGCTCAGATGACAATAGGCTTTGCGGTATACATCATCGGGGCGAAATCACGATGAGAGAAGATGGTGTCGACTTCTGGAGTCCTCAGCCGGTGTTATGCAGAATCCACCGCGGCATGGGGTTTGAAGGTTTGAAGGATAAACTGTGGTCCAAAGTTCAAGTGACTGGTGACGACCGTGACGTCACTAGTATCACTTATCGCAAACCCTATATTGGAGACGATGGCCGTGTTTCCTTCTCGTCCATGACAATCAAGACTGACGAAGACGTGGTGAACATGTTAAACATCCATGACACGCTTCAGGGGTATAAGCCGTTGGAGCTATACGTGGAAACTCAACGGGGTGTGATTGAGATTTTACGTCGTCTTCGACGACCAGAATTTTAGGAAAATGTATCTGCCTATTGTTATTGTAGTTGGTTATGTTTTATCTTTTATCGTATGAATGAAATCGAAATTTTAATGAAACTCCACAAATATAATACACCAGAAATAATAAGAATCAAGTCATAAAAAAATAGTTCAAGCATACAATCACACAAAACCCCCTAGTCACGCCCCGGTAGCATATCCAGTAACCGGGTAAGACGAGCGTATGTCTGACTACCCATCCTAATGTCTCCGCTCCGAATCTCCTCCTCCACAATCTCTAGCAAATCTGGCTGTATTGGTGGTGCAGCTGGCTGTACTGGTGGTGGTGGTGGTGGTGGTGATGCAACCCGTAATAGTCTAGGAATAGATGCTCTCACATACCAATGTATGTAGTCCGGAGCAATCTGACCCAACTCCTCAGCAGGATAATTAAGTAGTATGCAAAACCTCCTCCACCACAGGCATATAATGTGCAATCCGAAAAATGCAGTCTGCATGGCTCGGACGACCGGTAAGAGGGTGACGTGGGATGACCTGCACGTACCCAAACTGTCTGAGGCACCTATCTGCCATGTAGGGAACAGTGATGTCTCTCCAGCTGATGTGTCCCCTGTATAATGAGACCTGCTCAAAGTCTATATCGTCACGGTGCTCCTCAAACGGTCGCCAGCAGACATCATCCGAGGTCAGCGCATCAATCCTCTGCATGTATACCCCCAGCTTCACTCCATCTGTCTTCTTCTTCCTCCAACACTCACACAGTGCTCCAGCCCGCAATCCACTCCTCCTCTGAGTGCCACCTCTCAAGAAAAGCAGACATCAGCTCATGGTCCACATTTGTATGTCCGGTCGAGACGAGGGGGCTAATCCGGAACCTGTGATAAAATCCCACAACCGGTGGTTTTGGCAAAACCCAAGCAGTCTCTGAACCAGCTTGTTACCATGGTTGGTAACCTTCAATTTCCGCTCATATGTCTGTATTATAAAAGTATCAGAAATAAGACTATGTAAATAAATTAAACATACCGGGTCTCTCAATATAACGAAACAAACATGAGATGCTAGCCCAGTGAATAAAGGAGGCTGCTCCTCATGCTGCTCCTCATGCTGCTGAGGCTGATGGTAGGGCTCCTCCTGGTACTGCTGATACTGTTGCTGCTGCTGATACTGCTGCTGATAATACTGCTACTGGTAGTCCCCCCAGGCATAGAATGGTCCTCAGACATAGAATGTTCATCAAGAGGGTGCCCCTGCTGGCCCTCCTCATAGTGATAGTCTGGGGCTGGGGCCTCATCCACCTGCTGATACTGCTGCTGTCGGCTACGCCGGGTAGACGCATGTCCCGCAATCCTGTGGCGGGTGCGTGTACTGGGAGCAGATGGCGAGGCCTGACCCGAGGACTCCCCTCGATACCTATTGGACACTGGAAAAAAAACATTTAAAAAAAACACAAAAAACACAAATCGGATCTAGCTATATCCGATGTGAAATCGGATATAGGTAGATACGATGCGAAATCGGATATAGCTAGTTCCGACTTACTGTTTCTGCGTGTTCTGAGGAAGATCGGATTTATGTAGATCCGATGGTAAATCCGATGGCAAATCGGAAATAGCTCTCTCAAGGGTAAATCCGATTCTCTCAGTAAACTTTCTGGTCAAATGGAGGCAAGTGAAAAATGGTAAATGTTTTGTAAATTTGTAAAAATTTTAAGGGTATTTTCATCTTTTCGCAGGGTCTGTCGGGGTATATAGGGATATGATGGGGGTTGAAAAAAAAACCTTGTTTGAGTAGTGTCATCCTTATGTTGGGCCTTTATTGTTGGCTGATAATGTGGGAGATTGTTACTCCCATACTAGTCTGTTAGTTATTTTTTGTTGGGCCTTTGCCCCTATTTTCTACAAAAAAAAGTTATATACATGAACTTTCTCTAAATTTTTTAACTTGCAGGCTACCCGAAGCTTGACTAAGCCAGTCAATTACGGTCTCTAACTTCTTTGAATTAGACTAAAAAGCTCGATTGTGAAAACGTGCTTAAGTTTTGTAACCTAAACTATCACTACAAAAAAAATTGCCCATTAGCGACGGAAATTAGCGAAGGACTAATTTTCCCTCGCAAAAACTGGAATTAGCGACAGAATTTGTGAGGGAATAGAGGTGTCGTATTTTTGAGAATTAGCGACGGAATTTCAGACATTAGCGACGGAAATTTTGAAAATTAGCGACGGAATTTCAGTCCCTCGCTAATTTCTGACAGTTTTCAGATGATAGGACTCAGTGTAGGTATTTAGCGACGGAATTTCAGTCTCTCGCTAATTCCCTCGCTAATTTCTGACAGTTTTCAGATGATAGGACTCCGTGCAGGTGTTTAGCGACGGAATTTGCAGTCCCTCGCTAATTCCGTCGCTAATTTATTGACTTTTCAGCTTATTTATCGTCTTACACACACTCTTCTCTCCTACTCTCCTCACACTCTTGTCTCTTCTTCTCTCCTCACACTCTTCTTCTCTCTTCACTTTTCCACCACCACACCACCACCTCCTCTCACACTCTTCTTCTCTCTTCACTCTTCCACCACCACACCACCACCACCCCCACTCGTTTCTCTCTCTGTTTCTCTCCTTCTCCCTTAGTCTTCTCCTTCTCTCTCTACCCTAATACCCTTTCCCACCACCACCACCACCACACCATAATAATAATAATAATAATAATAATAATAATAATATAAAAAGGCTGATATTGTCAAAAAAATTGGCTGTCAGATTTAGCGACGGAATTTGAATCTCTCGCTAATTAGCGAGGGAACATTCCCTCGCTAATTAGCGAGGGATTCAAATTCTCTCGCTAATCCCATTAGCGAGGGATTGATTCCGTCGTTAATTCCCTCGCTAATGGGTATTAGCGACGGATTTGAGGCCATTAGCGAGAAAAAAATCCCTCGCTAATGGGCAATTTTTTGTAGTGTATGCTTTTATGAAACGTGCTTAAGTTTTGTAACCTATAAACTATGCCAGCTCTAGACTTTTCTAGATCGTTTGTGAAATAAACTCTATATTTTTTTGGGGTCGGTCCATTGTGCTATCTTTAAACTTTTCCCCAACGACACGCAGGAGAAATGAGGTTATGGATAGAGTTGGATTTTTTTTTAAATAAGTTGAAATTAACTTAAAGCTTGAGTTTAAAACGGTTCATTTAATTTACGCGAATCAACATTACCAGAGTTTGGCAGAAAAGTGGGCACTCCTTTGCCATCTAAAAGACGCGTTTCCCCTTTCTTACTAGTTTTGATGTTTGATACCGCGTGTGACTACGATTTGGCAAATTGGCAATTGTGAGTATTATTGTAAAGAAGACGATTAAGGATTGAACTCTTGTAGATAACCATGGTAAAATAATTGACACGTACGTACAATACAAATATCACGGAAAAAAATTTCAATTGCTCTCTCTCTCCCATATCATACACCTGTAAAAGGAAGCTTCCATTCATTTTTGTTCATGAACATGTAAAACGTATGAAACCAAAACTTTAAACTTTGGCCTTCAGCAATTTATTCCTATGATCATTCAATGACGCGTCACAAGACTAGCCAGACACAGTTGAAAACGCTAGTATCAAATTAAGAATTTGCGTCCACTCAAAAAAAAATTGCACCACGAGGACAAGTAATTCCACGTGTCATTATCATCTCAACCTGTGTGCAAAGCCAAACCCTATTCTATTCCTCGTTCTTATCCGCACACCAAACACGACACATCCAGCGTGTTCCACCCAAGTCGTCATCCACTGAGGCCACCAAGTTCAGTTCAGTCCTTAAACCACTACTCGCAATCTTAATCACTAAGATTAAAACAAAAAAAGGTTTATTTTCGTAAATGGGGTCCGCAGCTGCTAGTGTCCATTGTGCCAACTGTAAAAACCGTCATGCACTGTAACAGAAAGAAACACGCCCAAGTGGCTTAAAAAAGGCACGGCCGCCAGAATTGACGGCACCGATTACGCGGTTCGGCCGGTTCCCCTTTTTCATGTTGATCACGATCCCACCGCGCATTCTAGATTATCAGAAATCAATCATCCATTACAATTTACGCATGTATATTCATGAACAAATCAAAATTATATAGATTACCACAAATCTCTTGTACAAATAAATAAATAAATAAATAATAAATTGAATTGAACTAATATGGTACAACCACTGTGTAGCATGTACATGAACAAATTAACCCCAAAAATTTGAAGAAGAAAAAAACCTAAGCACTAAGCAGTGACTTTATAATTTTGATGTATTGACTAGTATTGGGGGATTTCAATCTTGGGCATAGTGAAATGAATACGGGGCTTCTTCACTGGTAGAGGGCTGGAAACCTCGTCATCCATGAAGAACTTGTTTGAGAATTCCGGGAAAGCTGGAAGGTTAAGATCGAAGTTACGGTGGTGACTGTGAGAAGATCCAACTCCTTCAGAGGCAGTGACGGCGCTGTTGCTGCGAGAACCGCCACTGGCACCGCCTTCGTAGTGGCAACGTTTGTGTCCTCCCAAGGCTTGTCCGGTGGGAAAGGACTTGTGGCAGATAGAACACTCGTGAGTCCTACCTCCACCGTTTGAAGCGGAGCTGGTCGTTACGGCGGAGGAGGTGGACTGATCTTGATCAGCAGTTGCCATGAGAGCGAGTTTCCGGTGACTGGCTTTGTGTCCGCCAAGTGCTTGGTGAGAAGCAAAGGCTTTGTTACATACAGAGCATTTGTGAGTGAGTTTGACGGTGTTTAGCGGTGCCGACTCAGTATCAGATGGAGAAGGCTTGGTTTGGGGGATTGTTTCGCCGCCGTTGCCGCCGCGAGCGAGCATGATGAGGCAGAGAGCAAGGTACTCTTCTTCAGTGCATGAAGGAGATTTTTCCATACGGGAACGCTTTGAACGTTTTCCCTTCGCCCACGGTGTATCGAGGTAGCTGAGATTGGTTTCTTGGAAGGGACTAAAGGTTGGTGATGCGGTGGTTGGTGATTTAAGAGCTTCTAAAGCCATGTAATCGATTGGCGGTTACTCAAAAGGTTGAAAGTAGAAACAAGGAGAGCGTGAAGAGAGGTGAGGTACTTGTGTTGTTGAATTGAGTGTGAGAGTGAAGATTGGGTTGGGTGAGGTGGGTTTATATATACAAGAGGGTGAGAATTAGAGGAAAGTTGCGTAACAGGTTCGGAGAAAGTGCCTGACTTATTATAGAAAATTACTATTAATGTAAATAAATATAGATCATACATGTGGAGAAGAATGGCGCACGTGTTTTACTAGTCAAAATAGTTTTCTTGGTGCCCAGTCTCCAGTGGACCTTAAATAATTCGTTCAAATAAAGTGTTGCCAACTGCGACTGCTTTTTTAGGAATTAAAATTTGAGTGAGTGCTGGAGAAATAGAAGAACTTAGAACTGATAGAAGAGTGTACTTACAGATGGGCGGGCATCTATAAGAAGAAGAGTCCAAAGTCAAAATCCATAAAAAGTAAAAGAACGGTTTATCTCTATCTCTTTATCCTCTCATTTTTCATTTTAAAAAAATAAATTAACTCCGTACCTACTATTGAACCGGTGAAGACACTGGTTTAAGGTTTAATAATTCAACCGGTCAATCAAATCGGTCATTAATGTAATATTTAACATGCAAATTTATAAAATTATCTAAATAAAATATATCTGAATATTCAAATTCTACACAATAATATCCATTTAAAACTACGCTGAGAAACTAAATTTTAAAAAAAAAAGATGAATATCAATCATCATAAAACTCATTGAGGTCAATCCTTCATGTTCATATGTATTTGGAATAGCATCTTCACTAGCCGAACCACCACCAATTTCAATCTAGTCAAGAACATGGTCATCTAGTTGAATGACAAATTGGTAGAAAAATTAAAACTCTCACTTCAAATTGATCAAATGAAACAAATTCAATATATATAAGACAATATAACCTTCGTTGTCTTTTGATGGTTCACCAAGAGCAGTTGCACTCTCATTCTCATTATAAATGAGATTCTCAATGTCACCAATATTAAGCTCAGGAGGTGCTTCTTCCTGTTCCCTAAAGTAGGAGATTAATATCTGAACTGGGTTAATAAATCCTTGTGTTAATCTTTTTTCTCTACCATTTCTCTTTCATTTACTGTTATTTTGTATTTTCTGTGAATATCACAATGCTGCAGCTAGTGTTATAGCACTTCAGTGTGTTAGCATTCTGCATTTTGTGTCTTCTTTTTTTTGTTTAAGGTTCTCGGCAACACCTTATTGTGAGATTGAGTCTTGAACTGGACTCTTCGCTGAGCGATCGGTCCCTTTGATGCAGTGAGTATGTCAGTGCTGATGCAGATCTGGAGACTCGGGCGGGATGTTGGAGTGTCCAAGTCAGTGGGGTGATATTCGAGTATAGTAACGAAGTGTGTAAAAATGTACCTGTCAGGTGATGTCATGGGCTCTTTATATAGCGTCAGGGTTGCCGCAGGCGACCGTCGGATCCTGCGAGGATTCCTCCCTGTCGTTGATCTTCCCATCGTGGGTATTAGATGGCGTCGGGTCGCTATTGGGCCGCTCGCACCGGTTCAACATTCTTTACGGGTTGCGACCCGACCCATATCGACGTGTGACGCTGGCTGATTATTGGGCTGCTCGACCCGGCCCCGTATTCTTCAAATCATGGGCTGCGGCCCAGTCCAGAACAAGTCTCAGTACATTTGTTTAAACAAAAAAAGTAAAAGTATTAAATTATAAATTTGAGCGTACCACGTCGTATTGTCTTTGCTACTATAATTGTGCTTTCTCGACTAAAACTTCCTTGTCGATCGATCACGACACACTTGTATCTCTTGAAAAGCTTTTGTCAATAACATTCAGAATAACATACAAATATCATGTTGACAAACAATTAACGAGTTGTAGAAACAAGTTTAGACCAAATAAAAAACATAAGGGTAAAACCCAACATCTCGATGTCACATTATTCGGAACGCATACATAACCAAAGCATAAAATAGGCTAAATTGTTGTTTTGGCCCTTTATCTTTGGGGTCGGTGTCACTTTGGCCCTTTATCTTTTTTTTTCTCGTTTTAGACCCCCATGTTTTTTTTGTGTCATTTTGGCCCCTGCCGTTAGTTTTTTCTAACGGACGCCACGCTGGCAGTTAACTGCTGACATGGCGTCTTATATGTCAGGGTTGACTTAGACCTGATTTGGTGATGTGGCACATAAGGGACCAAATTGAAACTTAAAAAGAACATGGGGGGCCAAATTGACACAAACACAAAACATTCATCTTCTTCCTCCAAACACCACCTCCATCTTCATCTTCTCTGGAGACCCACCACCACCTCCGCCACCACCACCAGAAACAGTGACATTGTCTCTCTCTCTCTCCCCCCCTCCCCTCTCTCTCTCTCTCCCTTCGCAATTGAAAAACCCAAAAAACCGTAAAACGTGAATCTACATTTCCATTTCGTTCTCAATTCTTTATCATTTTTGTTGAAATCTTTTGCTAACAGTCAGTTACTGCACCAATTTCGAGTCTTTTGCAAGTGGTTTAGTGAATTTTGGTTGAGTTTTGAAGGTTTCCCCAATTTGCAAAACCCAAAACGCGTTTTCCTCTGAAAATCGCGTTTTTGATTAAGTTCTTCCACTTTTTTGTGAGAATTGGTGATGGATTCTAGTTCCTTGTGAAATTTCGCATGAAATGCACTATTTATTTGCTTGATTTGGTGAAAAATTGGGAATTTTGGTGTTCTTGAGGAGAGAGAGGGAGAGAGAGAGAGAAGTGATGTCACTGTTTGTGGTGGTGGTGGCGGAGGCTCATCGGAGGTGGTGGTGGCTCGCCGGAGAAGATGAAGATGGAGGTGGTTTGGAGGAAGAAGATGAATGTTTTGTGTTTGTGTCAATTTGGCCCCCATGTTCTTTTTGAATTTCAATTTGGTCCCTTATGTGCCACATCACCAAATCAGGTCCAAGTCAACCCTGACATTTCAGACGCCACGTCAGCAGTTAACTGCCAGCATGGCGTCCGTTAGAAAAAACTAACGGCAGGGGCCAAAATGACACACAAAAAAAAACATGAGGGTCTAAAACGAGAAAAAAAAAGATAAAGAGCCAAAGTGACACCAACCCCAAAGATAAATGGCCAAAACAACAATTTAGCCCATAAAATATAGAAAACTAGAGCAAACAACTGCAGGCAGACTACTCCTCAATGTCCATGTTCCCTCGGTCATCATCATCTGCATGATCACCGACTAAATGTATGCATGGGCGCACTGCCAAAAATAATAAGAGGTGAGAAATCATACCATACAAGAAACAAGCGGTGCATGTATATGGGAAGTAACAAACACAACACATATACAAATCAACACGATTTCCAACCAGCCATCTAACAACATAATTAATGATCGACATCAACGACATCGTTGTGGCGCATTATAACACTAGAGCTAACGTGCTTTGTTAACATGATCATACTTGAGTTATTCTTTATACGAATGTTTACGTATTAATGATAAATATTTATTACGGAAAAACCATGAGGCTTATCATATTTAGAGAGGTAATGGTAATATATCTATTGGATTCAAATAATTTAGTTTATTCAAGGCATTAAATTAACTTAATTATTATTAGATGATATATTAATGCAGTAGAGAAATCATTTATATTACGAAACGAATTGTTAGAAAGTTATTCGAAATGATATCACTCGAGTGTGTGTGGTTTTATAAAGTGCAACCAATTTGTTTCCAACTTGTTTCGTACTTTCTTATAGTCTTATTCGTACTATATATCAGTTATGAATACAATATATCAATTTTTAGATAAGACCTAAAGTCTTGGGCCGTCAATGATTAAATATATGCATATTATTTCTTTGTATATAATTTTGAATTTTGAATTTGAATAGGTAAATTCTAGGTCACATTAATGTGGGTAATGTATCCAATATGATATTGAATCAATAAAACCAACCAGTTTTTTTTTTATTCTTTTTGTAGAATCCACCGTCTTTGTCAATTAGAATATAATTTTGCTTTTACACCACATTCATATTAAATTATTGGGATTTATGTGTCAAATTTTGAGTAAATACAACTGAGATTGAGTAAATTATCCATATTTTTTCAAAACCAACCTAGGGATCACCTAAGGTAAATTCCATCAAACCACATGGTTGACTTTTATATTTAAACATTTAGAACATGTTGATTTTAAATTAGTGAGATGTATGTGTCAAATTTTGAGGAATACAAGTAAGACTCGGTAAATTATCCACATTTTTCAAAGGCAACATAGGTCTCACTTTTAAAATATATTTATATTCGACAACACATAAATATTAGTATAATGTTATTATATATATATATATATATATAATAGATAAATAATATATGTATATATATTTTCTTTTCTTGTCACTCCTTTTTATATTTCTGAAACCAAACCAAACAACTTAATCATTTTTTCAATTTTTATACTCATTTTGATTCACATCTTTCACTCCCAAAATAAACAAAGAAAATGTTTTTCTTTTTAAATTTAAAAAATAGTAGATATTTGGGCTCTTTAATCATTAAGGGTTTGATCCTTGACCGGCACACTTGGAAAAACATTTGGTGAGAGAGATTAACTCATTAAATGGATCTCAGTACCCCGAAAGATTTGTCTCTACAGTTGTGCGTAGTGGACACCTTAGTTTATAAAAAAATAAATAATAATTTTGGTCTCTGAATATGTGAGACATTGTCATTATAGTCCCTGAATGTATCAAAATTACAAACAAATCACTAAGTGCCTATTTTTTTAGTAACTTAATAGACTAAATTGATCGACAAAAAACACATTTAAGGACCAAAATAACCAATAAAAAACATATCGAGGATCAAAATGACTTACTTAAGAGGCACTTGGGATTGCGTTTGCAATTTCAATACATTTATTTAAGTACTAAAACGACATTGCCTCCCACATTTAAAGACCAAAGTGGTTATTTATCCCAAGATAGTGTTAATTTTAGACAATTTCGTTACCTCATGAACCTCACTAACCCACCCAAACAAAAGAAACCGAAGAATGAGAAAAGCATCTAATATCTAATATTAATCTAATATCTACTACTTCTAATCTAATACTAATCAAATCTAATCTAATACTCTAATATAGTAATACTAATATAATAAAATCATATACTAGCAAATTGACATTTTTAGACATTTCACTAGCGCGCCACGTGTCCATTTTTTTGGGTATTTTAGACATTTTGCCACTAAAAGACAAAAAATCTCCGCTTTATTTATTTATTTATTTATTTATTTATTTTATTCTCTTCTCTCCCTCTCTCTCTCTCTCTCTCTCATAATATCCCCTCTTTCATTTCTCATTTCTTTCTCTTTTTCTTCTTTCATCTCTATTTATTCTCATTTACTTCTATTTTATTCCACTTCAAACATCAATACATCAATCAATGAATACAATATAATAAAATTATATGATAGCAAATTTACAAAATTAGACACTTTTCTTATTTACCACCTCACAAATTAGACACTTCTTCCATTGCTAATTTTATTCTTTATTTTCATTTCAGTCATTTTCTCTCTCCTTATCAATCATTCATTCTTTCCCAAATTCTCTCATTTCTTTTCATTTCAATTGTTTTCTCTCTCCTCATCAACCATCTCTCTTCAATTCAATTTCAATCTAGCTTTTCACATTTAATTTTTTATTTCAATTCAGTTCTCTCTCTCCCTCTTCAAAAATAATACTAGCTTTTAAATTTTTTTTAATTCAATTATTTCTCTTTAATACAATCTTATCATAGCTTTTAATATTTATCTTTTTTTAATTCAATTCTCTTTCTCTCTTCAATTCAATTCAATTCAATTCAATTTGAACCTATCTTTTCGCATTAATTTTTTTCATTACAATTTGACGCTCAATTTAACCACTATTCTAACGGGAGTGGTAACGAGAGACCGACAATAAGATCGACAACGGGAGCACCGACAAGAGTGCCAACGAGAGCGCCAATGAGAGAGACAATAGTGACAACGGGAGCGGCAACGAGGGTGCATATCTTATGTTATATGACATAATATCTTTTGTTTCTAATTTCAAATTAAACTCATACATTTTGTAAAACCTAGCTTTTCACATTTAATTTTTTATTTCAATTAAATTCTCTCTCCCTCTTTAAAAAAATACCAGCTTTTGAACAAAACAATTATCTCTCTTTAATACGGTCTTATCATAGCTTTTAATATTTATCTTTTTTAATCCATTTCTTTTTCTCTCTTGAATTCAATTTGAACCTAAATTCAAAAAAAAATTTGAACCTATCTTTTTGCATTAATTTTTTTTCATTACAATTTGACGCTCAATTTAACCACTAATAATTGTAAAAAAAAATTTAACCACTATTCTAACGGGAGCACCAATGGAAATGACAACGAGAGACTGACAATAGGATCGGCAACAAGAGCACCAATGGGAGCGCCAACAGGAGAGGCAATAGGAAAACAACAACGATAGCGGCAACGAGAGCGGCAATGGGAGCAGCAGCAGAAACGCCAACGGTAGTGCATATCTTATGTTATATGACATAATTTCTTTTTGTTTACGATTTCAAATTAAACTCATACATTTTTTATATTGCTTTTTTTTCGACAATACATTTTTTGTATTGTTAACATGCCAAAATGTATTCAAATGTATAGATTACCAAACTTATTATAATTTCAATATTATTATGACTTCATCGCAATATATAAACCTTACAGTGTCACCCGTGCGAATGTACGGGTAAAATACTGGTGTACAATGAGTGCGACACTTGCGGTGGACGATTGGACAAAAATACCCTTTCATAGAAATTCATTTTTTTTTCACGAATGCCTTTTGTTTGCTCATATGAAAAGTGATATCGATAATACGACAAGTGACAAGAGAATGCAATCAGGTAGCAGTAGGCTTTTGTTGTGTTCCTCTTCCAATTCGTTGTTTGGCTCAGCCGTCACCACTACTACTTTCCCCTCTTGTCTTAGATTCCCACCACTCTCCGTTAAGATCGCAAATTCAACGCCCTCCTCCATTCGCTTACCACCCATCCGCTCCACTGCTTCTTCATGTACTTTTTTTTCCTCTCAATCTTCAATGCCAATTCTTATTCTTCCTCTTATTGTCTTTCTCATAACATTAAACTCTTTTGTCTTTTCGTTTAGCAGCTGGTAACTCACCGCAATTTTCAGAAATGGCTTCCAAGGATCAAGATCAACGTATAGCAAAAATCTCCTCCGCGATCCGCGTCATCCCCGATTTTCCAAAGCCAGGTTAATACTCTCTCTCTTCTTTCGCTGATTCGTAGATTTATACTTTTTGGATTGTATGATTTATTGATGTGGTTTTTTTGTTGTTGTTAGGTATTATGTTTCAAGATATAACCACTCTGCTTCTCGATACAAAGGCTTTCAAAGATACGATTGATTTGTTTGTTGAGAGGTACAGAGATCAAAATATTTCTGTTGTGGCAGGTATTCTTCCACACTCCCCTATTTCTAATCTATCCATGATTTTATGTTTAGTTGATCTTTATGAATTTATGTTAGCTTGTAAATTGTAATGCACAGTTTTTCCCCTTTCTGTTTCTGTTTCTACCAAGCGAAATTTGAGTTCATGTCACTCGATTAAGAGTGGAAATATATCTGAACAAGACTTAAATGAAATGTAAGTGTATAAGCTCGCGATCTTTCATCTGCATACACTATTCACTGCCATGTCTCTTTCCCTCATGGAGTCAATTTTTCTTGCTGCAAAATTGGGTATACTGTGTGTGTATGTGTGAGTGGTTTAAGTAACGATGTTGAGAAGGCTTTCACTACTATAATGTTCGACTTTTCACATTATAAGAATGAACGACCCTCTTATTTTTTAAACAATCTGTGATATCACTGATATGCAATTTGTGATAAATGGAAGCATTGTTTCCTTTTCTTTGGGAACAAGTCAGCAATGTTGATGGCACCTCTTGGACGACAACAATTCAGCGCAGGCACTTCTTTAACTGGCAATTACGTAGAGTAATTCACTCATTTATATAATGCAGATCCATTCAAACTAAACTGGGGTCTTTTTCAGTCTCTACATCAGAAGATAGTAGAAGCAATATTAGATAACAACTAGCAATCGAGTCATTAGAATTCTAGATGGTTCATTTTCTTGTAGTTTTGCTGTTTTAAATCTTCTCAGGATGAGCTACTAATTTGAGTCTACTAACTTTGTTTATTACATGTTGCAGGCATTGAAGCAAGAGGCTTTATATTTGGCCCACCCATTGCTTTGGCTATTGGAGCAAAATTTGTCCCCATGAGGAAACCCAAAAAGTTGCCAGGTATATTTTCTGCACCAATTTTTTTAATAAAGGCATATAACCGTATCCAAAATTCTTGCATAGCAGATGATTATGGTTTGAGGTCTTTGAATCTCCATATTGCACGTGGTACTCTAATTCTAAGTTTTGTATTTCACAGTGTTAATTTTCAGTTGTTGAGATTTCTTGAAGTTTCTTTCAGGGGAAGATCTTTGATTTGTTTGAATGGTTGTGTTTCGATTATCTTTTCAGGAGAGGTTATCTCAGAAGAGTATTCTTTGGAGTATGGAACTGACAAAATAGAAATGCACGTAGGGGCTGTTCAAGCTGGAGAACGAGCTTTAATCATAGATGATCTTATTGCCACCGGGGGAACGTTATGTGCTGCAATTAAGCTACTAGGTAAACTGATCAATATGAATGCTTTATCAACAAAGAAAAAAGCTCATTAACATTAATACACTGCGATCAAGCCACTAGGTATTCGGATCATTATGAATGTTTTATCAACAAAGAAAAAAACTCATTAACAAGAATGCTGGGAATTCTTTTCTTACTTTTTTACGGCTATGCATGAGTGGCTCTTAACCTTGTTAGTTTCATATGATGGGTTTATCTAAAGATTAGTGCTCTAGGAAGAAGGGTTTGTTGTATCTCATATTGGAAGAGAATTTGCTTTTTTTTTCACGGGGTTAAAAAGTTCTTTTTGAAGTTATAAAGATAGTATTAGAACCAGTACATAACAAAGGTAATTTGGGACAATTTTCTGGTCTTTATTGATAACACAGCAAACATACACTGTCTTTACAAACTACACATAAACAAACAGAAAAGATACACACAACACACTCATAGCATTTGAGAGGCTCTGTATTCTCTCCCTTTCCCTAAACCGAACTGAACTTCTGGATAACTGCCAACATGTGCAGTTTTTCCTATTTATTGCACACTCTAACTGCCCAATAATAATAACCACCATACAAACAGTTTATTACAACATAAGTTACACAACTAACAACCACAAACATTAACTAACAGCCTTCAACTTCTCTTAACTGCCACGGCCACGGCCACCTCTTCTCTGATAAACCTTCCTTATAAGAGGTCTAACAGATAGCAATTTGAAGTTTTGTTTATTGTTGATCATTGGAGTTGACAAAGCTAGTGGTGATATCTACTGATTCAATCTTCTCCCAGATGAGATGAGATTCTACCTCAATATGTTTGGTCCTCTCATGGAAAATAGGATTTGAGACAAAATGCAATGCTATTTGGTTATCAAATTACCATCATTTGCATAGTCTCTTCAAATTGAAGTTCTTTGAGTAAATGTTTCAACCAAATGAGTTCATAAGTCGCAAATTTCAGGGCCATGTATTCGGCTTTTGCACTGGAACTTGCAACTACATTTTATTTCTTAATTTCCCAGGGTGTCAAGTTTCTTGCAATAAGTACACAATACTCAAAAGTGGATCTCCTGTCAATGGGTGAGCCTTGTCAATGACTGAGCCTGCCCAATCATCATTTAGTAGTTTCATTTCTGTATGCATTTAGACAAACAATGCATGTGTGATGTAATCATTACTGTGGACATGGAGACAATTGGGTACCTCTCTTCTGGTGATGAACCTAAAATTTTGTTTGGTTTAGGAGAGAAATAGGAAAGAGAGAATGAGAGATTAGAGAAAATGGTGAGAAATAGAGTAGATTAAATGGGTTGTTTGGTATGAGAGAAAGAGAAGAGAAAGAGGAGAGACTTCCTCTCTCTCTGTTGTTTGGTTGAATAGAACGTGAGAAGAGCGATATTGCACTATTAATCAAAAGACAACAATACCCTTGCTTTTTTTTTTGGCCTTATTTTTTTTAATGGTAAATTTATGAAAGCAAAACAATAACTCCAAGCTTGGGTGCAAGTGGTTAATGCACTCCATCTAAAGGGACGGACTCGGCTAGTACCCGGGTTCAATTCCCGGCGATGGAACAAATTGGAGCCAGATTTTACTTACTTCCCGGCCGAACTCCGGATTATTCAGGGCCCTTTCCCCTGACATCGGAGCGAGTCAAAGACCCTAGACCAACATTTTTTTTATCAAAACAATAAGGATACGTTGATAAGTTTATTAATTAATAGGTTTTTCTCCTCCCTTTCTTCCCAAGGTATGAGAGATTGCAAAAGGTTAAAAAGTAATCATTCCTCTTTCTCTCTTCCCTACTTCTCTTCTCCATCAAACAAGAGAAGTTCACTCTTTTTTTCTCTATTCGACCTCTCTCTTCCCTACATCTCCTCAACCAACACAATGTAAAGCGACTGTTTTACTTGCAAGTGCATTTGATACTATGTTTAATGCTCAACTTGAGCATTTCTATACTTTCTTACTTATTCTGTTTGTTTTTCTCTTTATTGCAGAACGTGTTGGGGTGAATGTTGTTGAGTGTGCTTGTGTGATTGAATTGCCAGAGTTGAAGGTACAACCTTGTTTAATTCTCCATTCATGTGCTAATTGATTGGCTTAATTTATTGTTTGAACACTGGAATTTGGATGGCTATTATCTTTGTAAGTCACAGTTTGCATTTTGAATGTCAAGCAACATGTGCAGAAGTAAAGAATGGTGATAAAGTTGAGCTATTTCTTCAAATTGTTTTTTCGGGAGACATATTTCTCTAAAATTCTTGAGTAGACAGACACTGTAGTTTGTACGCCGAACCCATTTTCTAATTTAAATATCACCTGATATGATTTTTTAAACCAACTAGATTTATTAGTTTAGTACCCAAACTAAATATGCATCACACCCACCCAATTAGTCCCTTCCATTCCTTGAATTCTGGGGGTAAAAAAGGCAACAAACACAAATTGTTTGGACCTTGGAGGTTACAACTCTTCAGTAGTGGGATTGATTGTGCTCTCATGTCTTTGATCTAAATGTGTCTCATATAAAATACTACAAGTGCAAATCTAGCTATAGGCTCATAGAAAGTTATATACTACTTAAACTCCCCTCCGCTAGTAATTGCCTTCGTTGTTTGTTAGAGCTTCTTACCATTGGAGTGGGTCTTATGATTCATAATGTGTGTCGACCTAGGCGTGTTCTTTTGACTTTTTTTAACTTAAAAAAGAAAGCTCTTAGCTTTTACATTCATGTGTTCCGGACTGTCCTGAAGTAAAGTAAGTAGGATTTTAACTGTAGTTATTCCGGCTTTTGACTACTTCTAAAGTGTTGACAATAGGTATTGTGCATTCTAACCAAGTGCGTAACATGAATGCTTTCCTTTGAATACCAAATCTCGAGCATTGCGGCTGAAAGTTCATTGCTGTAAACTGTTTTTCTGCTTTTGGCTTATTTCAGGGGCGAGAAAGGCTGGGCGACAAGTCGTTATTCATCTTAGTTGAAGCCGAAGGGGCCTGATATTTTCGCGAGTGTGTTATAGTAATTGACCCTTTGAACTGGCTCTTGTTAGGAGCGTTATCGATAACTGTTAGATGGGATTTGCTGCCGAAAGCTCGAGTGTTTGTGCTCAGTTATCATTTAAGTTTTTTTTTTAAAATAAAAAATTGTTTCCAATCTGGTTTAATGTCTAAATTTTATATCAATTGATACTAGGAAAGAACTAGAAGAGAGCTCAGGCTCGAGCTGTATGTAACACTATCCTATTTTCATATTGAGGAATGATGGGTATTATCATTTATAATGCGCTTCCTTGCCATTCGGTAGTGGAAGATCCTAAGACCACATCGTAGGTTCTTTAAACGGTTCTTGTCCTTACATACTGCAAAAAATTTGTTTGGTATCATTAGGCATCCATTTTTTTTAACACAAACCTTTTGCATGTTCACACATTAGTGATTCTCAGAAAAGGGACAAATTGTAAGGAGAAAAATAAATAAGTGGAAGGTTGGGGCCCCATTAAGGACTAAACACCCTCTTTCCTATCAAATTACCAAAGCTCCCTCAATACCAAGTCCGATTTTCCTACTCAACCCTAACCTCTCTCCCCGACTCTTGCACACCCCCTCCCTCACTCAACCCTCTTAACCTTCTCTTTTTGTCTTTGTCACTCGCTTCATCTCTAACTCCCATTATCTCGTTGTCCTTCAATGCGAAGAGCATTCCCCGTCTCATTCTTCCTTTGCACTGCTTGTAAAAAGGGAGTTTCAGAGATATACACACACTTAGTTCACGTACGTTTGAGCGTATGTTTGTTTTAGCTTTTAGGCCAATTGAGTTGCTTCTCACATGCTTATCTATTTCTAGTCTCAAGGTGATTTATTGTTACTTTTTGTGACCAAACAAAGTTAAAACAAATAGATTTTCAAAAAAAAAAAAGTTAAAACAAATAGGCTTTAAGTGAACCGTGTTCACTTCAATGTACGTGAACCGAGTTTGCATATGCCCTATGAAACTTAAGTGATCATATGTAAACTCAGTTCGCATACATTTGAGTGAACTCAAGTCACTAAACGTATGTGAAGTGAGTTTTCACAGGCTTATTCGTAGTCAGAATCATACACAATCTCAGTTCACATATATTTAGCACTTAAACATAGATAATTTGTTAACTTAAATATTTGTGAATTGAGTCTGTATATATCTCAAACTCAGTTTTTACATGCGGTGCGTGAATTGAGTTCACGTGTGTACAAATGGAAATTTTTTACGTATGTGAAAAAAAGTTAAAACAAATAGGCTTTAAGTGAACCGTGTTCACTTCAATGTACGTGAACTGAGTTTGCATATGCCCTATGAAACTTAAGTGATCATATGTAAACTCAGTTCGCATACATTTGAGTGAACTCAAGTCACTAAACGTATGTGAAGTGAGTTTTCACAGGCTTATTCATAGTCAGAATCATACACAATCTCAGTTCACATATATTTAACACTTAAACATAGATAATTTGTTAACTTAAATATTTGTGAATTGAGTCTGTATATATCTCAAACTCAGTTTTTACATGCGGTGCGTGAATTGAGTTCACGTGTGTACAAATGGAAATTTTTTACGTATGTGAACTCAGTTCATGTACAATAACATTTATTAATCAGTTTAATGGAGCATATATTAATGTATTTCTTAGGAGTATTTATGTCTCTACATTTATTTTTTTAAAAATTAGGGTGGGAGTTGAATTTGGTGCAGTCATGCAGTCACCTAATCAATCACCGTTGGACCTATTTTGAAAGTGAAAAAAAGGGGTTCCCTAGAAGGTTCTACTAGGGTTTGGTGATGCTCACTGCATCTACCTACACCCTTTTTTTTTTCTAGTGAAAGGCTAAGAAAGTTGAGGTGAAACTTTAAATTCTAATTGATTTTGGATGAAGTGTTAAATGGTTGGAAGTTTTTTATGGTGTTAATAAGAGACTTAAACCATATTTATTTTATTTTTGGTTTAAGTCTCTTACTAACACCATAAAAATACAAAATAAAAATAAAATAAATATAAAAAATCAACATAAGGGGTTCCTTAGAAGGTTCTACTAGGGTTTGGTGATGCTCACTGCATCTACCTACACCCTTTTTTTTCTAGTGAAAGGCTAAGAAAGTTGAGGTGAAACTTTAAATTCTAATTGATTTTGGATGAAGTGTTAAATGGTTGGAAGTTTTGATGGTGTTAATAAGAGACTTAAACCATATTTATTTTATTTTTGGTTTAAGTCTCTTATTAACACCATAAAAATACAAAATAAAAATAAAATAAATATAAAAAACGAACATAAATGACATAAATGAAAAAAAAGTAAAAAAGAAATAAAATGTTAATAGTGGTTCACGAGACATAACAAAAAAGGAAAATGTTGTTGTTTCTCGCGATTGGTTCTTAAAGTTGTTTTGATTGGGTACTCAAATGTTTGGACCGAACATTATTGCCGAGAAAAAAAGCCAATTCTCGATTCTTTAAAAACTGACGCATAAGCTTCGCGGTTTTTCACGAAGAAACAATACGTTAGACATTGCTATAACAAAAGTGTACACTGTATGAGAAAAACACGAAGTAATACAACAACATAGTTCTAACATTTTGGAATCTTTAATCTTGTTATTACATGTGTTTTCCCAAACTGTTCCACTTGAGCGCCAATTCAGATAGGGTCTTAGTGGACGACCCATCTTCCTTCACCGCACAAGCAGCAAGCTTCTGAGTTCTTTCGTTCTCCAACGAAGTTCTTCACTTTCCAAACCCTCCATAACACCCTTCACCTATCAAGCCCCGATACTTCAAAAATGGAGACGTATTCGTGTCGAATACGTATCCGATACTGATACGCACCCGATATTTCCCGATACGTACTCAAAGAGTATCTAATAATTTTTTAATTTTTTTTAAAAAATATTTGACTCGATACTTTTCACATACATCTTTGATATTTCTTACCAACTAATGATACTTCTCAGATACTTTTTCGATACCTCTTACCAACTAAGCACATGATTGTCACTCATATATGATACACTTTAATACCCCAATAACTAAAAGACAAAACTATATGTTTTTTCGTAATACAATAATAGAAGAAATAATACATTGTGATATAAGTGGGATAAATATACGTAACTATCTCTACTTGATAAGATCACAAGTATTTATTTCTACAATGTGATGAATATATATTGACTAATGATATGCTTATATTTTATTGACCAATTACGTACTAATATGAATATCTTAGTCCATAAAAAGTCATCTATTTCTGCTACTGACTATTCGTATTATACGATTTCGGGTGGTCTCAGTTACTTGTCCACCATTACTTTTTATGACTAATCACTCATACATAGGTGTGTCGGTTGTCCTCTTCCTTTCATCCATATATTTTGTGTGATTTTTTTTATCTATTTGGGCAGTTTTTTTTTTCATATCTATAAAATGCAATATTTCATTTTTTCATCTTTGTTTTTTCTATTTGTGTTTCTATTCTATTTTATTTTTTGTTATGTTTTTATATATTTTAATTTTAATTTAATTTTTTATTAAAGTATCCCAGCCGTGTCGTATCTTGATTTTCAAAATTTTCCCGTATCTCCGTATCCGTATCGTGTCATATCTCGTATCGTATCCGGTATCCAGGCTTCATAGCCCTTCACGAGACAACTAATTTCCTCCCTTACCACTACACCTTCGCTATTATATGTGGGTCTCACAGCAACTTTGAGGCCATCAGTTAGAAGAGCAGCATTGATTCTTTGTTCAGCAAACAATGGCCATGCTATCATTGGAACTCCATGCACAATACTTTCTAGAACCGAATTCCAACCACAGTGCGTTAGAAATGCACCAATTGCATTGTGCTTAGATTTCAACCTGTGGTGCCCAACCACTCATAACAAAACCTTGTCCTTTGGTTCTTTGCAAAAATCCTGAAGGTAAAAAATGTATAGGTTCCACCTCATCATTACTTAGGTAACTAGCATTTGCTTTGTTATTTGGTACTCTCATATTTGTTAGAATACTCATTCTCAGGGATAGGAGATAGAAGTAGAGTATCTGTGAAATGTAATTGTATTGACTCTCTGTGTAATTCTGTTACAAAAATGTATATATATGACTTACAAAATGTAACTAACTTAATGACTCTATAACTGACTCTACTTCCCTTTATTACAACATCACTCTTTATTAACAGGTGCTGCTACACACACAGCGCTTGACTCTAGTTGCTGCTAATGCAGCTCACAATGCACACAATACACATAGCACACACATAGCACTTAAGTGACACTTGTTTACACACTCTAACACACCAACTTAAACTAGTGTCTTCACTTCAATCACATTCAGCATTTTCCTCAGCATCTTGAACCTGTCACCCTTCAATGCCTTGGTAAACATATCTGCAGTCTGCAATTCTGTCCTGCAGTAGCTCCGTTTCAGTTTCTCTTTCGTTACTTGTTCCCTAAAAAAAATGGAACCTTGTTTCAATGTGCTTGCACCTACCATGTTCCACTGGATGTTTAGCAAGGTTGATAGCTGATTTATTGTCCACAAACAGTTCAATTTGACCAGTTTTCTTCATCTTCAGTTCCTGTATTAGAGTATCAAGCCACACTGCTTGACAAGCACTCATGGAGGCAGCTATGTACTCTGCCTCGCATAAGGATAAAGCCACCACTGATTCTTTCTCTGAAAACCAAGATATAGGAGTTGCACCACACATAAACACAAACCCAGCTGTACTCTTCCTATCATTCTTGTCCCCACACCAATCTGAATCTGTATAACCATACACCAGTACCTCTGAATCTTCAATTTTCTTTGGATAAAGTATTCCAAACTCAAGTGTCCCTTTCACACATCTTAAAATTCTCTTTGCTGCCATTAGGTGAGGCACTCTAGGTTTATCCTTAAACCTACTAATCAATCCAACACTATAGGCTAAATCAGGCCTAGTGTTACACAGGTATCTCAAGCCACCAACAATCTATCTGAAGTATGTTGCATCTACTGATTCTTCACTGCCATCTCTCATTAGACAGATTCCCGCTTCTGCAGGGGTGTCTGCAGAGTTACACTTCAGCAACCCAAACTTGCCAAGAAGATCCCTTGCATACTTCTCTTGACATATCACCATTCCCTGCTTGGTCTTTCTAAATTCAATGCCCAGAAAATAGGAGAGGTATCCTAAATCAGTCATCTCGAATTCTTTCATCATCATTCTCTTGAAAACATCAAGCTCATCTTCTTTATCACCAGTCACCAGCAAGTCATCTACATAAAGGCACACAATTACAATGGCAGCACTCTTATTAGTCTTCACATACACATCATGTTCTGAGGTACACTTTGTGAATCCCATCTTGATCAAAGACCCATCTATCTTCTTATTCCAAGCTCTTGGAGCTTGTTTCAAACCATACAAGGCCTTCCTCAACTTAAACACTTTCTCACCGCTCCCTTGATATACGAACCCGGGTGGCTGCGCTACATAGACTTTCTCTTCCAACTCACCATTCAAAAAGGCTGATTTTACATCTAATTGGTACATAGACCAATTTTGATGCTAGCATAAGCTACTACTGTTCTCACAATTTCAAGTCTTGCAACTGGTGCAAAGACTTCATCATAGTCCACCCATTGTCTTTGCAAAAAAAAAACCCCTTACCACTAGCCTAGCCTTGTACTTCACCACTTCACCAATGGGATTCACCTTCACCTTATACACCCATTTAACTCTAATGGGCTTCTTTCCACTTGGGATTGCCACTAACTCCCAAGTGTTATTCTTCTCTATGGATCTCAGCTCTTCTTCCAAAGCTTCTATCCAATTTGGATTTTTGAGTGCCTCTTCAACTGTTACTGGTTCAACTTCAGCTATTAAAGCAAAGTGAACAAAATCTCCATCTGCATTCACAGCACTGTCAGATAGTACCTCCTATTCATTCAATCTCTGTGAAGGTTGCCTGTTTCTCATGCATCTTCTTATATTTTGTGTTCTATTAGTATCATTCTACTGTTCAGTATCTTCACTAATTTCATCAATTTTCAGTTCTACAGGTCTCTGTAGCTCTTCACTAGCTGCTGTCTCCCAATTCCAGCTTCTGTGTTCATCAACAAACACATCTTTACTCACTACCACTTGCTTGGTAGTTGGATTCAGCAATTTGTAACCACCAGTAGAGTGATATCCTATCAGTATCATCTTCTCACTCTTGTCATCAAGCTTGCTTCGTATCTGGTCTGGTATGTGTCTAAAGCATACAGAACCGGAGCCACATTTGGTTTCTTACCACACCATGCTTCCTCTGGAGTTATGCCTTTTAGCCTCTTATAAGGGCTTCTATTCAATACATATGTGGCAGTTGAAACTGCCTCACCCCAGAGAAATTTAGGTAACTTCTTAGTCTTCAACATGCTCCTCACCATGTTCAACAATGTTCTGTTTTTCCTCTTAGCAGTGCCATTATGTTGTGGTGTCTATGGTGGTGTTACTTCATGAATAATTCCTTCACTCTCACAGTATCTGTTAAACTCACCAGACACATACTCTCCACCTCCATCAGTTCTAAGTGTTTTAACAGCCTCACCACTTTGTTTTTTCACGATAACTTTGAATTTTTTGAATACTTCAAACACATCACTCTTCCTCCTAATCAAATAAATCCAGAGTTTTCTAGTATAATCATCAATAAAGGTCACAAAATATTTGTTTCCTCCTAGGGTTTCATGTTGTATAGGACCACAAACATCAGAAAATATCACCTAGAGTTTCTTCTTGGACCTTGTTGGCAGCTGCTGATTGAATACACTTCTAGGCATCTTACTTTCCAGACACTCTTCACACACTTCACTTGGTAGATGAATGTGAGGCAATCCTTTATCCATGTTCTTCTTCTGCAGTAAGCTCAAGTCTCTGAAGTTGAGGTGTGCATATCTGTGATGCCACAACCATTCTTCTCTGTCAATGGCAGTAGCTAGGCACTCCTGCTTCACCAAATTCAAATCTACCTTGAATGTTCTGCTTGATGACATTGTTGCCTTCACCAACAACCTATTCTTCACATCATACACTCTCATAGCATTCTCCTCCATCACCATTCTAAATCCCTTCTCCAACAGTTGACCAATGCTGAGAAAATTACTCTTCATTCCTGGTACATACAGCACACCAGCAATGAAGATATGATTGCCATCCTTTCTTCTTATCATTATTCTGCCAATTCCTTCAACTCTCATGGTCCCGTCATCTGCGGATCTCACATTGCTCTTCACAGAATCATCAAAATCAACAAACCAATCCCTTCTCCCAGTCATATGGGTAGAACACCCTGTATCCAAAAACAACGAGTCTCCATTATCACCTTCATCCTTTGTAGTAACCATTAGCAGAATTTCCTCCTTCTCACCTTCTTCTTGAGTCAGTTTAGCTTCATCACCAGCAGGTTTACTATAGCATTCATCCTAAAAATGTCCATACTTGTTGCAATTGTGACATTGAATCTGGCTCTTGTCAAATTTCTTCCTTCCACCACCTCTTTCACGTCCATCATAGCCACCTCTCCCTCTATATGAGCTTCATTCACCTACCTTCCTTTGATCAGTGTTTCCTCTACCTCCATTTCCTCTACCTCTGTTTCCTCTGAATCCACCTCTTCCCCTACCTCTCTGCCATTTCTGATTATCATTTCCTTTTGCACCTGTCTTTGCTAACAGTGCCTTCTCCACAGTCACCTTCGCAGTATCTCTTTCAGTGAGGCGCGTTGTTCTTGAGCTTCGAGAGCGCTTTGCAATTGATCAAGCTTCATCGTATAAGTGTCTTTTGATTGTTCGATCGCTACTACAATGTGATCAAATTGCTCAGTCATAGATCGAAGAATTTTCTCAACAATCAATTGATCACTCATCACTTCACCGCTCATCTTCATTTGATTTGTTATCGTTTCAATTTTCGCAAAATAGGAAGTAACTGTATCACCAGATTCCATACTCAACAATTCATATTGTCTTCTTAGGGTTTGAAGTCGTACCTTCTTCAATTTCTCATCACCAGAGTAAGCGCTCGAAAGAATATCCCAGGCTTCTTTGCACGTCTCCGATCTTGCGGTTTTCTCGAAAATTGTTTGCGATACACTGAAGTGAAGGATAAACAAGCCTTTGCAATCCTTCTTCTTCAATTCCTTGTACGCGTTCTGTTGCGCCACCATCGCATTTGCCGGAAGAGCATCGAGACCATTCATCACCAAATCCCACACATCTTGATAACCTAGAATCGCCTTCATCTTCATATACCACTAATCGTAGTTCTTGCTGTCCAGAATTGGGAGATTACTCAGAAAATTTCCACCGCCATTCGAAGAACTCATCGTAACAGAATCAGAGATTGATCCTCACTTCCACTCGTGTTTGGCTTGATTTCAGGTTTCTCACCCGCTCACAGCACTCAATTTGCTGAAGATCTTCAGCCGATCTCACCAGTTTCACTCAATTTCTGGTTTCGCTCTCTCTCTCTCAATTTGCGCTCTGAATACCATATGTTAGAACACTCATTCTCAGGGATAGGAGATAGAAGTAGAGTATCTGTGAAATGTAACTGTATTGACTCTCTGTGTAATTCTGTTACAAGAATGTATATATACGACTTACAAAATGTAACTAACTCAATGACTCTATAACTGACTCTACTTCCCTTTATTACAACATCACTCTTTATTAACAGGTGCTGCTACACACACAACACTTGACTCTACTTGCTGCTAATGCAGCTCACAATGCACACAATACACATAGCACACACATAGCACTTAAGTGACACTTGTTTACCCACTCTAACAATATTAACCCATAAAAATTTATGATTGTTCAATTCTAATCCTAAAGCCAACTCATTGATCTGCTCTTGTGAAAGTGTGCCCCCACTTCCAAAGGAAATGTAGCGAACTGAGTTTGGTTTTTGGGTGTCCAACCATTGTAAACACTCCCAGTCGTTTTTCACAGTATTGGGCCTTGTTTGTATGATGGGCCCAATTGGGAGTGCCACCGTCTTCTTCTTCAGATATTGCTCTGATTGTGGTTGCTTCCATTCCCATGAAGCTATTGACTATGATACCACAATCAGCTAGACGAAGTTGCTGGTAGCGGTGACGAAACAACTTGTATGCTAAACTTGACCTGTCCTGAACACTATCTGGGAGATCTATTCCTTCAACAGATATGAAACCTATAGAATCAAGTTAATAAATGAGTATATATAATTTCTATGTAGAGTTTATTGGCTTAGGACTTTAGTTAGTGTGTTGTAGAAGTGCTGGTAGCACCTAACAGCATAGTGCTTCAGCAGCAGATGCTGCAGCACCTGTCACAACACTTAGTTGTAAGTCTGTTAGGGTCTGTTATATTCTGTTATAGGTATTTAGTATCAGTTACAACTTGTAACTATTTTGTATGGCTATTCCAAATGTACCTATAAAAGGTCATGTATTGTGATGAACAGAATAATATCAATACATTCTGATTTCCCAAAATATTCACTTGAGTTCATAGTTTTCATTGTTTTGCTCAATCTCAATTCTGTATTAATGATTCAAATCCAGAATCTTGAGGATCAATTCATAACAATTGGTATCAGTAGCACAAGGTTCATAACTCTTGGGCAAAGGGGTGGTTTGTGATTCTCGCGGAAGATTCAAGAATGGGTTCCGTGAAATTCGAGGTAGAGAAAATCACGGAGAAGAACGATTTCAGTTTATGGAGAATGAAGATGAGGGCTTTTCTGGTTTAACAAGGTATTGAGAAGGCACTTGCGGGAGAAGCAAAATTGTTGGATACGCTATCGAAAGAGAAGAAGCAGGACATGCTTGAAAGGGCTGACAGTGCTATGATTTTTTCACTGGGAGACAAAGTTCTAAGGGAGGCTTCCAAGGAGAAGACAGCTGCGGGTATTTGGCTCAAATTGGAAAACCTATATATGACCAAAAATCCTTGGCCAATAGGCTGTATTTGAAGCAGAAGTTGTTTACCTTCACGATGCCATCGGGGAGGAAATTGGAGGATCATATTGATGAGTTCAACAAAGTAATTCTTGATCTTTAAAACATTGAGATCAAAGTGGAAGATGAAGATCAAGCACTCTTGTTGTTCAAGTCTTTGTCAAGTGAATATCGTAATCTTGCAGACACTCTCATTTATGGGAGGGATTCATTGTCACTAGAAGAGGTCCAGAATGCTTTATTCTCAAAGGAACTAACAAGAAAGTCAGAGTCAAGCGAAGATCAACAAGCTGAAGCACTGAATGTTTGAGGAAGAACTGAGAAGAGGGACTTCAAGAACAAACAGAATGCAAGATCAAAATCAAGGGAAGCCAAGAAGAGGGCCTGTTACATTTGTAAGAGTGAGGATCACCTCAAGAAGGATTGCCCAGAATTTAAGAAGAAGAAAAAGAAGGGAGGAGAGCACAAGAATAATCATGGAGATGCTGATGTAATCTCAGAAGGCTATGAAAGTGCTGAGGTAATGTGTATCTCAGATGTAAAGCTTCATCACCAGTGGATTCTTGACACTGAATGTACCTTTCACATATGCCATGTTAGAGAATGGTTCTCTTTATTCTCTAAGGTTCATGGAGGACAAGTATTATTGGGGAACAATAATACTTGTAGAGTGAAAGGTATAAGATCTGTCAAGCTAAAAATGTCAAATGGATCAATTAGGGTGCTGCAGGAAGTGAGGTATGTGCCTGATCTAAAGAGGAATTTAATTTCTCTAGCCATGCTTCATGCACAAGGGTTTGATTACAAGGGAGGAGGTGGAGTTGTCAAGGTGACAAAGGGATCCATGGTAATGAAGAAAGGAGAATTGGAAAATGGTCTCTACAAGTTGCTGGGAGGTACTCTAGAAGGCACATCTAACAATGTTGGTAGTGCTAAGATCTCCAAATGCTGTTTATGGCATAGGAGATTAGGGCATGTAAGTAAGAAAGGGCTCAAGGAGCTGAGCAAACAGAAATTGCTAGGCGTTGATTCCATTCAATCACTTGACTTCTGTGAATTATGTATCTTTGGCAAGGCAAAGAAACTGAAATTTAACACAACAACACATTGTACCAAGGGAAAATTGGATTATGTCCATAGTGATATTTGGGGACTAGCTAGGATTCAATCTCATCAAGGATCGATCCAGATACTTTATGACACTGATTGATGACTACTCAAGAAAGGTATGGGTTTACATGTTTAAACATAAAAATGATGCTTTTGAGAAGTTTAAGGAATGGAGTACTCTTGTGGAAAATCAAACGGGTAGAAATATTAAGAAACTAAGGATAGATAATGGACTTGAGTTTTGCTTTGATGAATTCAATCAGCTCTGTAAAATGAAAGGAATTAATAGGCATAAAACAGTGAGTGGCACACCTCAGCAGAATGGGCTTGCTGAGAGGATGAATAGGACAATCATGGAGAAAGTTAGATGTATGATGTTAAATGCTAATCTGTCTCATCAATTTTGGGCTGAGACAGTTTCTACAGCTGCACATTTGATAAATAGATGTCCTTCCTCAGCTCTTAATATGAAAACACCAGAAGAAGTTTGGTCTGGGCACCCTCCTAACTTGTCTAACTTGAGAGTTTATGACTGTGTTGCTTATGCTCATATTAAGCAAGCAAAGCTTGATCCAAGGGCTGTGAAATGTATGTTTCTCGGATATCCTGTAGGTGTCAAGGGATACAGGTTGTGGTGCGTTGACAAGCAGCTGCCAAAAATCATCATTAGTAGAGATGTAGTGTTCAGGGAAAATGAAATGTTCCACACTAAGAAAATTGCTTAGCAGAAACAAGATAAGCATAGTGATGATGGCAGGGTTGAGTTTGAGGTGGAGCCATTACAGAAACAACCAGAGATAGGTGACTCACTAGAACTTGAGTAGGTTGAATCTGATGCAGATATGGATGATCAGAATGAACTGCAGGACTATCTCCTTGTTAGGGACAAAACTAGGAGGACAATCAGAGCACCTGAGAGGTTTGGTCATGCTGAAATGGGGGCCTTTGCTTTGAATGTAGCAGAAGAAGTTGGCAGTGAAGAACCTGGAAGTTACAAAGCTGCTATGAATAACAAGGCAGCAAATGAATGGTATGCAGCTATGCAAGATGAGATACACTCACTCCAAAAGAATAAGACCTGGATTTTGGTGGACAAACCAAAGGGAAAGAAGCTTGTTGGATGCAGGTGGCTTTTTAAATTGAAAGAAGAAATTCCAGGAGTTGCAGAAGCCAAGTTCAAAGCTAGATTAGTAGCTAGGGGCTTCACTCAAGGAGAAGGAATAGATTATCATGAAGTGTTCTCACCTGTGGTCAAGCATACATCAATTAGAATGATTCTATCACTTGTTGCACAAGAGAATTTAGAGCTTGAACAGCTAGATGTGATGACTGCATTCCTCCATGGAGAACTAGATGAGCAGATTTTCATGAACCAGCCTGAAGGTTTTGTGAAGAAGGGTGATGAATGGAAGGTATGCTTGCTGAAAAAATCACTTTGTGGCCTAAAACAGTCCCCTCGACAGTGGTATATGAGGTTTGACAGTTTTATGATAAAAAAATGGTTTCAACAGATGCAAATCAGATAATTGTCTCTATTGGAGGAAAACCAATGTTGGTGAGATTGTTTACTTACTTCTCTATGTTGATGACATGCTAGTAGCATGTAAGACCAAAGAAGAAATCAAGAGGGCGAAGTTAATGCTAGAAGGTGAGTTTGAAATGAAATACATGGGGGCTGCAAGCAAGATACTAGGCATGCAAATTGCAAGGGATAAAGAGGCTGGCTCCCTTACACTAAGTCAGAAGAGCTACATTCAAAAGGTCTTGAGAAGATTCAACATGGATCAATCAAAACCAGTTGCAACCTCCTTGGCACAACATTTTAGGTTGTCACTAGATGACACACCTAAAACTGATGAGGAAAAGAAATATATCGAGAGTGTTACATATGCAAATGTTGTTGGGTCACTCATGCTATGATATGTACTAGGCCAGATTTGGCTTATGCCATGAGTATTGTGAGCAGGTATATGGGCAAGTCTGGCAAGCAGCATTGGGAGGCATTGAAGTGGACACTCAGGTATTTGAAGGGGACAACTGATGTAGGCCTGCATTTTCAAAAACATGAAGACAGTATTTCTGGTGTTACAGAATTTGTAGACTCAGATTATGCTGGTTTTCTAGACACTAGAAGATCTCTAACAGGTTTTGTTTTCAAGTTTTGTGGAAACACTGTTAGTTGGAAATGTAACCTGCAGCATGTGGTATCACTGTCTACAACAGAACCCGAATTTATGGTTGTTACAGAGGCAATCAAGGAGGCAATATGGATGAAAGCCATGGCCATCCATTTTGGAGGAAAACAATCAGCATCTAAGGTTTTTTGTGATAGTCAAAGTGGTATACACTTGGCCAAAAACCAAGTGTACCATGAAAGGACTAAACACATTGATGTGAGGCTTCATTTCGTAAGGGAAATTGTTGCAAAAGGTGAAGTGAGCATAGAGAAGATTGGAACAGCAGATAACCCTGCTGACATGATGACCAAGTCAACTGCCTGGGAGGAAGTTCCATCACTGGCTTCGAATTTTGGGAATTGACACAGTATAAAGTCAAGCCAAGGTGGAGAATTGTAGAGTTTATTGTCTTAGGACTTTAGTTAGTCCGTTGTAGAAGTGCTACCTAACAGCATAGTGCTTCAGCAGCAGATGCTGCAGCACCTGTCACAACACTTAGTTGTAAGTCTGTTAGGGTCTGTTATATTCTGTTATAGGTTGTTAGTATAAGTTACAGCTTGTAACTAACTTGTATGGCTATTCCTAATATTGTACCTATAAAATGTCATGTAATGTGATGAACAGAATAATATCAATACATTCTGATTTCCCAAAATATTCACTTGAGTTCATAATTTTCATTGTTCTGCTCAATCTCAATTCTGTATAATTTCTATATACATTTTATTTACAAAATAATACATGCAAGAGTACAGTGTTAGACACTAATCTTTGTACATAAATAGATCCATTTAATAAGTCAAACTCTCCTAATAAATATAAATAGATAAATAGTCACGTTATTCCTAGATGTGTGAGGTTGTCATTGTCACCATAGTTCATGAATATGCCGAAATACCATAAACATCCTCGTGTGAGTCTTCTTTTAATAATTTGTGAAATTAAACCGATTAATGAGAGACACATTTGACGACCAAACTAACTAATGAAAGAAAGACAAATTCAGGGATACTTTTGCAATTTTAATATATTTGGGGCCTATCGTAAGTTAGTAATAGCATCTCATTTAGGGACCAGTGTAATTGTTTACCCCAATACAAATATCCCTCCGGACACACGCATACACACAACCGGTTGAACCCTAAAGCCATTAAGTCCTGGTCTTTAAGCATAAAATTTGTTTGTTTATTTAGGCCTTTCAAATTAGGACTCAATTTTTTATTATTTAAGCTTAATAAAATGAATTAGCTTAAAATCTCAAACGCTTAAACCATAAATGGTAGAAAATCTTAATTTGACTGTTTTTTAGTACTCCCTCCATTTTCATATATAAACAAAAATACTTACAAAGTCAAATTATCAAATATAAGCAAGTCAAAACTTTCTTAGTTAATGTACTAAATTTACTCTTATTGATTGCTCCACTTTTTCTTTTCTCAATGGAAGTAACTCTTGGTTTTCCAATTTTTCCTTTCTTTTTCAGTGTTCAAGTTAATATGGGTAATATATGAATCATACTTTTCCGTTTTTACTTTTCTTAATAAGTGTCTATTGTCGTCTTTTGCTTATATATGAAAATAGAGAGTACTCACCTGGAATCTCTATTGATTTGGGATGATTTCTGTACTCACAAGAAACTAATTGATCCAACTTTGAGGAGTATAGGCAGAGCGATAATGTCATAGCCGAACAAGGAAAGTATTAGTAGCACAAGATGCTGAGTTCCTTAGCAAAATGAAGTGCTTCATATGCAAAGGGATCAACTATTAGAGCAACTACATTTGAGAGTGACATTAAAAGGTTTGGCGCACTAATGGCATAGAGCGAGAAACCGAGAGATGCATTTGAGATTCAAGCGACACCTCATTCCTTAGATCGTCAAAGTTCACATGAGGAAGGAAAATGCATTGTATGCAAGGAGGGAGAGAATCGAAGAAAATTGAATTAGGAGTAGTGTTGCTAATTGTGGGAATGATACATGTGGCATGGAAACTGTTCTGTACCTGACTTCCGATCTTGGCGAATAATCCGAAGTAGTTGGTAGATGTCGTCCTTGATCAATATTGTTCGATCTTGAGGGGGCGATGTTGTACCTGCAAGAATACTCTGACGCTCAAGTCCGTATTTGAGTGAATCAGTGTTTAGTTTTTAGAAGTTCCTCCTCTTTATGAGTATTGAATGTGATATTTATAGAGATTGAGTGATGTTCGTTCTAACGATCCTGAGTCGTTAGATCTTGCAGAGGTATCTGAACCGTTGATTGATTGGGCCAGATTTTCTGGATATGGGCTGGTTGGTTATTGGGCCTCGCAGGGGGTGTAAATATTATTAAGACCTTTTACTTATTACCATAATAGTGGCCCCCCAAGTCTGGTCGCCTGAGGGGCGATCTTGGCTTGATAAGATGATGTTACCTTACGTTGTCGATCATAAGATGTACCGAGCTTTCTTTTTGAGGGACTCAAAAAAGGGTCGGCTTAAGTTGGTCGTGGGTTTTGTCGAGCTTGATTCATTTAGTCGATCTTGAGATGCACCGAGCTTTCTTTTGAGCAGAGGGACCAGCGCTTTGGATTCAGTGCCAGACATTAAATGTTTCTGACACGGCGCGTATTACGATGGCGGCTAATGATGGTGACATTTTGTTTTTTAGCGCCTGACCTTTGGATTTTGATTGGACGTGTTGATTCGACTTCCAGGCCCAATCCATGATTTTTTGGCCCACTATAAATAGGGATCACCTCCTCTTGTTTTGTTGCTGCATAACTCCTTCTGCTCTGATTACCGGTCTTGAATTGTCGAGTTTTCCTTCAAACAAAGCGGACTAGGTGATAGAAACTCAACAGTAGGTCGACAAAAAGATTGCTTTCAGATCCGATCATCCTATCTACTTTATTTCGAGGTTAGTCTTTAATTTATTTGCTTTTGCATTTTGAACCCCTCCTTTTATTTATTCGCTCAGAGTGGAGATCGTCAGGTCGGGTTCCGACTTGTTCGCAAACCCCTTTTTGCGATTCTTTATCCTGGCATCTCGTCCCCCATTTCTGCAGGTTTAGATCTGGCGAGGACCAAACAAACCCGTAGGGATATAACCGATTACCTAAACGAGTTTGTGAAGATCATGGCCTCCGGTGGTGACGTTCCTGAAAATCAAGAGAATCAGACAATGATCGGTACTCCAGATGAGCAAGATCATCCGCCCTCCGCTCCTACCAGCGAGCAAGCGGAGGAAAATATTGATGTTGAAAGTTTTTCTCCGGTTGACGATGCTAATGAGCCTGATCCAGATGTTGTGGAAGTTATGGAGGAAGACCGTAGGATCGATGTGGTGGCTCTCTCTTCGGGGGTCTGATGAGGAGGTTCAATCGGGTGAAAGACAGAGGAGCTCGAATACTATTGAATTGGAGAGCTCCGATTTTGACTTTGGGACGAGATCAGTTCTCGAAGATGATTCTGATCAGGATGATGCTGATGGCATGGGCCAGCCAAGTACGAGTCGAGTTTCTGATATTTCAGTTGATGGTTATTCCAGTACTGGTCCTGGAGCTCACGATTTACCGGTGCGGGAGGTTCGTCCTTATGATTGGGTTTCCGCCTAGGTTCTGGAGATCGAATCGTTGTACCGTTCAGGCCATAACCTAGAGTCAGTAGGTCGAAAAATCGCTGGGCGTTCTGAGAGAAATATTTGGAGGGTCTAAGGTATGAAGGATGGAGAGCACGTTGCTTCATGGGCAGAAGATCTTAAATTTACTATGTACCACGTGACGATCAATGACATGAACATCCGGCCTCCCTTTACTTCTCTTGAACAGACTGTTCTGGAGGAGTTGGATGTAGCACCCTCCCAGCTACATCCAAATACATGGGCTTTCCTCCGAGCCTTCGAGTTGATGTGAATCCATTTGGAGAGACCGGTGTCGCCCCAACTTTTCTTCCATTTGTTCGAGCTTAATCGGAATAGTGGGGAGGATAAGTCCGGTCGCGAGCATGTCAGTTTTCCCTCGAGGCGATGCGCGAAGATTTTCAAAGCTTATGCGGACTCACTGAGGGGAAGTTGGAGGCAGCTCTTCTATTGGGTCGAACCGGTTAATGATAAGGCCATCGACTGTGTAGGGAAGTTCGGAGCTGATGGTCGGACTTTGGTGTCCACCAAGTTCCCTATTGGTTGGAGTCATGGTCATTTCAACCGGTCTACACATTCCTACTCCGTCGGCGAGGATCGATTGAGTGCAGAAGATCGTCTTACGAAGGCGATCTTGATTTTCATTTCCCAGAGGGCTTCGTATTCAAAGCATAAATACCGGGGTATCCCTACGGATCGCTTAGTCCAGGCCGGGAAGCGGGTGCGGGTGCAAAGGGTTTTAGGTAGATCGTCTTTCTGTAGTGGATTTTTGTGTATTTGGTTTTTTGCAAGTTATATAACTCGTATTTTTTCTTGCTTTTCCAGACACGATGGCACCAAAGAAGCTCACGTTTTTGAAGAAGTTGGCGATGCAGTCGGCCGATGTTGAGCAGGCACTACAACAGAATTGTTAAAAAAGGGCGCCATCATCAGGGGTGCTTTCTAAAAAGCGCCCCTGAAGGCCCTGCGTGTTTTGGCCTTCAGGGGCGCTTTTTTAGAAAAGCGCCCCTGAAGGCCAAAACACGCAGGGCCTTTAGGAGCGCTTTTTAGAAGCGCCCCTGATGCCTTATATTAAAATTTCTAAATTCCCCATCTCCCTCTCATCAGATCTCACTCCCTCGATCCACCGTAACGACTCACTCTCCCTCTCCAAACCTAAACACTCAACGTCTCACTCTCTCTCCCTAAGAACACAACGGAAGCGCACCGCTGTTTGCGCTCGTGTGTGTTATAATCGCAATATCAGTGCAAGTATACACTTCGTACAAGTAATAAAGTGGATAAAAGTAAGAGATCGTTCCCACGAGGATTGATTAACTTTCAGAATTCAAGTCTTTAAAACATAAGTGAAACAAGTAACAAATCGGCACTAAAAGTTGGTATCAAGACTAATAACATAAATAAAGCATGTAAACAAGAAGTGGTTGTGAATATGGAATAGCATGAGTTGGATTGCTGCATGCAAGTAAATCTCCTCTAGTCAGACGTTATAACGTTTACACGTTATTACGCACAAATGCTATGTTGTATAGACGTTATAACGTTTGAACGCTGTTGCAAAAGAGCTGTGCTTTTCAGTCACAAAACGTCAGAGCTTCAAGTACTAGAATTCCTATGTCTAGGTTCTAAGTAGGCCTACTCCTGTATTTTAAGTTCCCACAGCAATGTCCTATGAACTATTATCCATCCTATGTCTAGACTTAGATAAAAATGCCTAAATGTCTTTAGTGCACCTTTTCATTCACATAAATCTTTGAGTTCTTTTCATAGACCATGTCTGTACCTATGAATCTACTTATTTTAAGTGATCAGTTCAAAACAAGTTTGGAAATATTAACATGCAAAGATTTAAAACGCATAATCATCAATACTTCATAACATTAAACTAGAGGTTCATTACATGCAAAACAACAACCCAACTACCAATGTTTAGCTCATGATGAGCATCCTTACAGAAATAAGAGGAGTTAAAATCCAAATACCGTACATAGAGAAAAGGAGACTAAACGCAAAAGATACGCCTAGGTGGCCTTCCTTCATGCACGCTGTAAAGACGTTACAACGTCTGAGCCTAACAGTAATGGTTGCGAATGAAGATGGAACTTGGGGCCTTGAGAAAATTTTAAAATGAAGAAGTCTGTGTCCAGAACTTCTTTTAGAAAAACTATCTCTGAAAAATGGAGGAAGGTGGATGATGAATGGAGTCGTGTATCTTCCGCATGGTGCACCCTTGCCTTTTTGTAGAGAGAGAATAGTCATGGTCAAAAGAGGGTCACATGCTTGCTGATGTCATTCCCCACCTTCCAAGTTTGCTTGCGAGTTGACTCTGCCCTGAAGTGACACCGCACTGCTACAGTGCGTCAGCCGTGTCAGCGCTGAGGAGAGAGAAGATCTTCTTCATTTCCAGATCTTTGACCATCACTACATGCGCGCCAAAATGAGATATTATTTTTCTTGCTCTGCTGCCCTTCTTCAGACGTGATGATAGACGTTGCCACGTTTGGATTACTGCACAAACACAAGAAGCATCAAAACGCTCACAAAGGCGCCAATTGGCACCAAAATGCCTAGAATTTGTAATTTAGCCCCTTTCTAACTAAAAGCAATAAACTAACAGAAACTTTACTAGAAACAACCTACTATTGCCAGAGAACTTGCATGATTTAACTTTGAATAAGTATAACTAACTCATATAAATATGAGTTATCAACCGCCACCGTCAACGCCACCGTCGCCGTCAACGCAGAACCTCCCATTGCCCCTTCTCCACTCCTCACACCTCCTTCTCTCGCCATCTTTCAGGTTCCTACTCCTTTTTCTTTTCTCCATCTCTCTCAACGCTCGCTCTCTCTGTCTCTCCCTCTCTCTCTGTTACGCGAGTTACCAGAAGGAAAAGATACAAGGAGAACTCTGTTTTCTACAAGAAGATACTAGGTACTTTCTTCTCTCATTTTCCTTCTTCGTTCTTCAGTTTTTGTATTGACTATTATCACCGCCACTGTGTTTGTGTTTGTGTTTATTTCAGTTTCCACTGTGTTCTTTCATCACTTTGTTCTTCAGTTCTTGTTATTTTCATCACTGTTTGTGTTTGTATTGACTATTATCCACACAGTCTGTGTTTATTTTCATCACTGTTTGTGTTTGTGTTTGTACTGTTAAACTACTGTTATACTAATTCATGCTTATGGCATTTGCATTTGCATTATAATTAAACTAATTGATGCGATTTATTTCATATGATTTCAGCTACATATTTTCCATTACATATGTAAAGAACCTACTGTTAAACTAATTCATGCTTATGGCATTTGCTTTACTGCAGATTATTTATGCACACATAAAATCATTTGATGCAAATCAATTTGCTGCAATTAAAAAACTCATTGCAGGCTCAGCGTAGCTCATAGGCCATAGCCTCCAATATCTCTAGGTAATTAATTACCTCTCTTTAACTTTAACATGTATATATCTTTCGTTATCTTTGATTTAGAAAATATTGCAGGAATATGTAGGACATCCCATTATTAGAATCTTGTAGTTGTTTGGTGGCACATCCCATTTCTTTAACATGTTTGTAGGACCCATTATTAGAATATATGCTTCTGCTTTTGTTTGGTGGCACATGCTGGTTTCTTTTCATTAATTGCCTGCTAGCTAATTAATAATTATTCGAGTAAAAACAAAGTTATTTTGACTGATTAGGGTTTAATATTTTGGAATTGCATGCATAAACGGTTATATCATGTGTTCTATGCTTGCTGGTGCAACTTGCAGCACCTAGTTGGCCATTATATATATTCTCACTGCCTGTCCCACCTTACATCACATGTCTCATTTTTGTAACAGCAAATACCTTGAATTGGCATATTACTCCTACTTGTTGATTAATTCATTTTTTTATGTCTAGTTCGAGTACTTTTTGCGGAGGTTCGAGTTCTGTCTTGTTGCCGTTCACATCTAGGTCAAGTTCGTTGTTGCTTCCCCTTGTTACGGTACTTTTCTTATTCTCTCTTCTTTTTATTGTGGTTATTGTTTAGACACTTGAGCAATTGACATATGTACTCATAAGTATTGGTGTATTTGAAATTGATGATTGTTTGAATTGGAGTTGAAATTGAATGGAAAATTGGATTAAATTGCATGATGATGGATGTTAAATTGCATAGAAAAGACGTTATCCAAGGTTGAATGGCTTGGGTTCAGAAAATTGTACTCTGTGTTTTTCACCTTTAATATGTTTAAGTTCTCTTATCAGGAAATTAGATATAATAAATTTCGGTTGTTATATAGCAAAATTTTTAAGTTAAACTATAAAAGAACTAACTCTGATGTCTTAGGTTAGAAAAATTGTACTTTGTGTGTTATTCTAATATGTTTAAGTTCTCTTATCAGGAATTTATATTAAATTTCGGTCTAATATGGATAGAAATTGGATGTCTGCGAATCGTCTATCGAAAGAATATGGCGAAGGCGTGGAATATTTTGTGAACTTTGCCGTTCAACGTTTAGGAACTTCTAGTAAGTTCAAGTGTCCTTGTTTAAGATGTTGCTACGCCAATCGAGTTACTGCACTTGAGTTGGAAAGACATTTAAAGGCCAACAGAATCGATCAAAGTTATACTTGTTGGACAATGCATGGCGAGGAAAGAGGTGAACCTTCGAATATGGATAATAGCACTCAAAGATGTGATCCGGTTGATTATCCTGAAACATATACAGTTGATGGCGACGAATTTGAAGAGATGACAAAGGCGGTTGAAGATGATCTTAATGACTGTCCTCAAATGTTTGAGAAGTTGATAACCGATGCGGAGACACCGTTGTATGCGGGCTGTACTGAATTGACATAGTTATTGGCTGTGATAAAGCTGTATAACTTGAAAACTTGCCACGGATGGACAGATAAGAGCTTTACGGAGTTACTCGCACTATTGAAAGATATGTTGCCGAAAGACAACGTGCTCCCTTCTCGGACGTATGATGCAAAACAAATGTTAGGCACCATTGGTTTGAACTACGAGAAGATACATGCTTGTCCAAATGATTGCATTTTATTTCGGAATGAACATGCATTGTTAAAGTCGTGTCCTAAATGTAATGCATCACGGTATAGGAAGAAAGAATCTGCTCCAGTAAAGGTATTGTGGTATTTTCCCATAATCCCTTGATTTAGGCGTATGTACCGTAGTTCGGAAGACGCAAAATGGTTGACTTGGCATGACGATGAAAGGATTAAAGATGGTATGCTACGACACCCTGCAGATTCTCCGCAGTGGAAAAAGATTGATATCGATTATCCCGATTTTGGGCATGACCCAAGAAACCTACGCCTTGCATTGTCTGCGGATGGATTTAACCCGCACGGTATCCAGAGTAGCTCCCACAGTACATGGCCTGTGATTTTGGCGATTTATAACTTACCTCCATGGCTTTGCATGAAACGCAAGTATATGATGTTGTCTTTGTTAATTTCTGGCCCCAAACAACCAGGAAATGATATTGACGTATACTTGGCTCCTTTAATAGAAGACTTGAAGCAAATGTGGGAGATTGGGGTAGAGGTGTATGATGGGTTCAGAGAAGAAAATTTCATTCTGAAGGCTATGATTTTTGGCACCATTAATGACTTTCCAGCATATGGCAATCTATCTGGGTACAGTAATAAAGGTCAGTGTGCATGTCCTATATGTGAAGATAATACAGATTGGATGTGGTTGGAACATGGTAAGAAGAATATATATCTTGGCCATCGGAGATTTTTGCCTCCAACTCATCAGTATCGGGTGTGGAGAAAGGCATTCAATGGGAATTCAGAAACTCGTAAAGCTCCTTCGCCTTTGACCGGTGAACAACTATTTGAAAAGGTGAAAGATGTAGACATTAAGTTTGGGAAACCTTTTGCAGGAGATGTTGCCAAACGAGGGTGGAAGAAAAAATCGATTTTCTTTGAATTGCCATATTGGAAGTCATTATACGTAAGACATTTCATTGATGTGATGCATGTTGAAAAAAATGTATTCGAAAGTGTCATTGGTACCTTACTCAATATGCCAGGAAAGACTAAAGATACGATCAATTCAAGGTTAGATTTGGTTAGTATGAGGTTGAGACCAGAATTGGGTCCGATAAAGAAGGGTACACGTACATATCTACCTCCGGCTGCTCATACTCTATCTAGAAAAGAGAAAACTGTCTTTTGTAATTTTCTTCATGAAGTTAAAGTTCCAGAGGGGTACTCTTCAAACGTTACGAACCTTGTATCGATGAAAGACCTTAAGTTAAAGTCTCTAAAGTCTCATGATTGTCATGTTCTCATGGAGAATTTGCTACCCATTGGTATACGATCCATTATGCCCAATAAAGTGCGTCAATCCATAACTAAACTTTGTTTCTTCTTTAAGGCGATATGTAGTAGAGTGATTGACCCTGGAAAGTTACCAGCTCTGCAAAGATCAATTACTGTCACTTTATGTGAGCTTGAGATGTTTTTTCCGCCTTCATTCTTTGACATAATGATTCATTTGATAGTTCATCTAGTTAGAGAGACACAGTTGTCTGGCCCATGTTACATGAGATGGATGTACCCGTTTGAGCGGTACATGAAGATATTAAAAGGATATGTTAAAAACCGATCACGGCCCGAGGGTTGCATTGCTGAGCGCTACATTGTTGAAGAAGCTATTGAGTTCTCCACCGGCTATCTATCTAGTGTTGAATATTCTGTTGGGATGCCAAGGGAACGTCACATTGGAAGTGTTGGTAAAGGGATAACAGGAAGGAAAATAGTGATGGTATCCAGGAAAGAACTAGAGCAAGCACACTTATATGTTCTGCACAATGATAATCAGATTGATTCTTATGTTGCCAAACACATGGAAATTCTTAAGAGTGACTACCCAACTAAGAGTGAAGTTTGGTTAACAAAATAACACAATCGGAGTTTCATACAGTGGCTAAAAGATCAAATTGATATTGAGTTTGTTTCGAATCCTACTGCGATTTCTGAAAGATTGAGATGGTTAGCAAAAGGTCCAACTATACATGTTTTCTCTTACACTAGTTATCTACAAAATGGGTACACGTTCTATACAAAATTCCATGATGATCAGAGTAAAATGCAAAATAGTGGGGTTACTCTTGTAGCTGAAACTATGCATACATCAAGTGCGAAAGATAGAAATCCCATTTACGCGAATATGTCATACTTCGGTGTCATACAAGAGATATGAGAGTTGGATTACAATATGTTTTCGGAGCCTGTGTTCAAATGTAATTGGGTTGACAATAATAATGGTGTACAAATAGATGACATGGGCTTCATGCGGGTGAATTTCAACAAGGTAGGGTACAAAGATGAACCTTTTTTTTAGACTCGCAAGCCCAACAAGTGTTTTATGTCACTGATCCAGTTGATATGAATTGGTGCATTGTTTTATTGACAAACAAAAAATTTTTGGTGAATGACCTCGGGGATCAAGCTCATGATGATATTGACATTGAGGATGACCCTTTCTTCGGGTCATCACAACCAATAATACGGGAAAATACTTCTACAGAGGAAATTTTGTATGTTAGACATGATCATAACGATGGAATTACGTTTCGTCGAAAACAAAGTAGTAGGAAGCAAAAAACAAAATATCATACAATTAAAGAAGTGGCTAGTAACATTAGATCGAGGAAAAGGAAAAGGTAATAATATATCATGCAATTGTTTCTTTAATTGTTAAAATAACATATAGCCTAATAGCAATTGTTTTATTGTGTTGCAGGTGAGATGACTTCCCAGAGTGATGATAGTGCACATGACAGTGGTCATCAGAGTCATGATAATGCACTTCACAGTGGTCATGAGAGTGAACATCAGCCCCAAAAAAAGTTCACTCGTCGTGGAATGACAGTTAAGAAGAATATAATCAATCGGGGAAACAAAGGCCTTCCTAAACTTATTGTACGATACTTACTAATTAACTAATTTTGTTATGTACTTTTAATTGTTTGTTATCTAATTTACCCAAGTAATAATGCAGGTCCAATGGAATGCTAAAAATCAAGCAATTGGTGCCAACGGGAAACAATTGAAAATGTTCCTTGGTGTCAGAGCAAGGCAGGATGTACCAATTACAATCAGCAGTTGGATTAGTAAAAAGGAGGCCTTACTCGAGAAGCATAAGGATGAGCTATGGCATATGATACAAGTATGAGTCTTATTTTTGACTTTTAGGTTATTTTATAATTAAATATGTAAGTTTATTTATAATCATTTTGTTGAATGTAAGCAGAAATACTTTGATGTGGATGACTCTCATAAAGACTATTGTCTTATGAAAGCTGGAAAGGCGCATAGAAAATACAGATCAACTCTAACAAAGATGGTGAGAGATGATGACGGGAACATCAGAAGCCATCCTCCACCACCGTATGCAGATAGTATACCATTGGAGGATTGGAGGGCATTTGTTATTTCACGTGAAGAAGAGGAATTCCGGGTTTGTACAATTACATATCATACATATACCTATATTTGACACTTATAAGGTATTCATGTAAAAACATGTGTCTTTATAGAGAAGGAGCCAAGAAAATCACGAGAGAGCGCAGCGTCCTGAATACCCTTGGAGAGCCGGTGTTACAGGTTATGCTGAGATTGAAGAGCGAATGGTAAGCACGTTATCTTTTATTTTATCTTTAATTTATTAAATTAATCTTCTGAATTATTTAGTAATAGACGATAAATTTTAATAGCTGCGGGAGCAAGGAAAAGATCCTACTCAGGAATCTATTGACCGAGATGTTTTATGGTTAGAAGCAAGACAAAACAAAGATGGTGTCGTTGACCACTCAAGAACGAGAGAGGTGGCACAAAGAATTGTAAGTATGATAAAATTCTTGTCTTTCATTGTAGGTGAATAAATTAAACTTAAAGAATATTTGTGAATCAGGAATCAATATCTCAATCAGTATCACAAGGAGATATTTCAAATTGTGATGGTCCGAATGACATCCTTGCCCGTGCACTGGCAATTGAAGAATATCCAGGACGTGTAAGGGGTTTGGGATTTGGTATTACTCCAACCACATTTTGGACTTCAAAGAGGCAAAAAAAAGAAGCGGAACGAGAAAGTAGAGAAAAAAGGTTGGAAGCCACTGTATCGATGCTAGTACAAGAACTTAAAGAACTAACAGATAGAGTTGGTCCAAGGACTAATGATGTACCATCTCCTGACCCAGATAGCTTCAGGGATAGTTGCAATATTGCGTCCAATGAGGTTAACAATTGTCAATGTGAATTATTTATATCAAACCCGCTTACTTTGGTTGCAAAGGGCTTTGTTTGTAACACTGAGGGCTCCACCTTGCACAATCTTCCTATGCCTTCAAATCATGTGAGAGTCAGTGTTCAGTTTGTTGTTGTCCCTGATGCTGAATTGCCGGTACCAATTGATACTGCAGACATGACTCTTTTGACTGTGAATGATGCACTTGGCACTTTCGTGGCATGGCCATCAAATCTTATCAATGTAAGGAGCAATTAATACATTTGTTAATAATTCATTGCTTATTGTCCCATACTTGAAAACTAATTAAATTTTCAAATATATAGGTACCAAGAAGCAAGAAGCAGGTGTCTAGCCGGGATGGGAATCAATCCCAACCTCGCAAGAAGCAAGTGTCTAGGGGAGTTTGTAGCGGGAATGAAATTCGGTCCCAGCCCCCCCTTTCTAGTGCTCGCAATAAATCCGTGTCTCGGCAAGTAGATAAGGGAAAGGATATTCAATCCCAACCACCCTCCTTGGGGGAATTCATCACTTATATAAGGATTCATGCCTCCACAATGTCTGGTGCTGATTTGATACACGTATCGATTGATGAAGACATCTTCGGAGTTGCCGTCACAATATTCCTTTCAAATCAAGAACTTGAAGAGGTATATGAGCACAAGTGGGCGTCTGCGGCTACTATTCAAATATATATCAGGTATAATTATTATCATTATTGTTATCGTTGTTATTGTTTTACAACTCGTCATTATTATTATTATTATTACATTTATTATCATATGTTAATTTATTTGTCTACATTTTAACTATAGGTATTTGTACCATGTGATTTTGAGCACCATGGAACAAAGACAAAGATTTATATTTTTGGATCCCGAACGTACTTTTCTACGCAACCTTCATATTGACAAAAAAATGACAAAAAAGCAACTTCAGGACTTGAAGGAAGCGGTTAAAGAAAGCAAGGAAGCGATAAAAGCCTATATCAATACACGCTTGGCTTCGGCACTTGAAAGCAGCTGTGATTGCTGGTTTTTGGCACCCATTAACTTAGGAGGGTAAGAAATTTAATCTCTCTCTCTCTCTCTCTCTCTCTCTCTCTCTCTCTCTCTCTCTCTCTCTCTCTATATATATATATATATATATATATATAATGTGTTTTTTCAAAAATGTCTTATTTATTTAATTATCGAAATATTTTGGTAGTGTACATTGGGTATTGTTGGTGATTGATGCTAGGAGAAATAGAATTTTCTATTTGGATTCGTGTCACGGTGATTATAGCAAACACGCCATGATGAGAGGAATGTTTGAAAGGTGTGTATTTAGATACATCGCATATTTCAATATTAATTATGTATCTATTTCGATTAATTAATATAGTTATATGTATGATGTTTCAGTTGTTTGGCAACTTTTTGGGCATCAAATGAGGTTAGGACTAGAGGTGGGAACAATAAAACAAATTGAATAGTAATAAAGGTAAGTTTATAATCAATATTATTCTTATCCATGTAAATTTTGCTCGCATTTTAACAATTAATTTTTTTTTTTATTTGTAGTGTCCGAGACAACCAAACAATGATGATTGTGGATATTACGTTATGAAGTATATGAAGGACATAATCACTGACATACAAATGGAAATTCCCCTAAATGTATGTAATTTATATAGTTTCTTTTTTGATAAGCTAGCAATTCCATATCAAGCATTTAACAACTTAGTTCTAACTTTATTTTATTTTATTTTATTTTGGAAGTATTTTCCAGGACACGAGGTTGGAGCTCCATTTTCTGATGACATACTTACTGAGGTCAAAGGCGAGCGGTGTCATCATGTTGCTTCTTTGATTAATCAAAATCGAAATTCAAGTCATTTTGGGTAGCTTGTTTTTTTGCTCATTTTGGGTAGCTTGTTTGTACTCAATAAGTGGACATGTAAATTTTGTTGCTACTTTGTGGACATGTAAATTTTGTTGCTACATTGGATGTCATATTATTTTTGTTCTCTCTATGTATGGATATTAGATGCATTTATAAGTTTTTTATTTGGAATTTGATTTTGAATTGGCTGGTTTGAAAATTTGATCCCCCAATTCAATTGGTTATTTTAGGTTGTTGTTGCTGCAGGTTTGATTTGGAACTGGTTAGATTTGGAAATGGTTAGATTTGGTAAAAAGAATTTAAAAAAAAAATATAGCATCAGGAGCGCTTAGGAAAAGCGCCCCTGATGTGCTTTGTCCTTTGAAATTCAGGGGCGCCTCTTACAAGCGCTCCAGTTGGTCACCTGCGCTATGGCCATCAGGGGCGCCTCTTACAAGCGCTCCAGTTGGTCACCTGCGCTATGGCCATCAGGGGCGCCTCTTACAAGCGCTCCAGTTGGTCACCACCTACAGGAGCGCAAGCTTTAGGGGCGCCCGAAAACGCCCCAAATGGATAAAAAAAAGCGCCCCTGATGGCCTTTTCTGTTGTGGTGAGGGAGGGTTACCGTTCCAAACATCTTCTCAACCTAGACCCGTTGCCGAGGTGGCCATTGTTGCCGAACCGATTACAACTGTTACCCAGAAGGACCTGGTCGGTGCTGAGGCTGAAAGGGGAAAAAGGATCGAGGTTTTGGTTGATTCACCAATTCCGGTTGTAAAAGGTATCGATGTTGGGACCTCTGTAAAACGGGGAAGAGCTGGCGCCGATGATGAGTCGGGATCGGTCAAGAAAGCAAAGACTGCGAAGAGATTCAAGAATAAATATAAGGCCGTCCCTCTGGACGAGAAGTTTTTAGAACAAAAATTCGAACAGTGGCGGGAGGATCCTATCGCAGCATCGACCTAGATCTTTCTGAATCTTGCCGAGGTTCATAAGATCAAAAAAGCGAAGTACGAGAAGCGAGCCAAAGGTGGGTTTTTTGTAAATTTCGCCGGTTTCATTGATTTATTTATGATTTTTCTTTTTGTTTTGATATCTTTCTTGACATGTCTGTAGAGTTGCTGAATGCCGAGAAGACACGGTGTTTTAAACTTTTGGAGGAATTGTCTACGAGGACCAAGGAGCTGGGTCGAGATAAGACCGAGCTTCGGTCATTGAAGGAGAGCGAAGAGACTCTTACGGCGTTGAAGGAAACTGCTCTGATTCGTGCCAAGGCTCAAGTGAAGCAGCTTGAAGATCAGCTCAAAGTTCTAGAGGAGTCTGAGGCCGCGGCAAAGAGAGAGGTGACGATCTCGGAAGAACGTATTGCCGAGCTGGAGGATAGCTTGAAGAAAACCTCGGAAGCGAGGGCGGAAACGAGCACCGACCCGGAAGCCCGTATTGCCAGTCTTCAAGCTGCCCGTCAACGAAGCAAGAAGGATGCGAAGGAGGCTGCTGAAGCGGCGCTTGAGATGTATAAAGAAGGTTTTCAAGGTGCCCTTCTGCAGGTTCTTCTACTTCATCTTTCCCTTCCACTAGACCCAACAATAATTTATGCCGATCATGAGGTCGATGGGAGGCGCATCGTCAAGGTCGACCCTGTGACGGAGGAGAAGACCGCCGTCTTTCCGACCTCAGATGTTTGATGATTTCTAGCATTTTTTGTAGAAGCTCTGGGTATATGCTTATCTGATCAAGTTTTGCATAGACTTAGAACTTCGTCATGTAATTTGGAATTTTGAGGGCTCGACCGTATTCGAGATGCTTTATAATCGAAAATATTTTAATCGATCTTGATTTTAGATTCCATTACGAGCTTTATGAATGCTTTTTTAATTCTACAAGTCATATGCGTCATTTTTTAGAGATTGTTTCGCATCTGAGGGACTCGAGGTGTTTTTTAGAGATAGTTTCGCACCTGAGGGACTTGAGCTGGTCATAAACGTTGGCCTATAGAGCAGTTTACCAGGACTCGGCCCAGATTTAACTCGCCCTATAGGGGTTTCGCACCTGAGGGACTCGAGGTGTTTTTTAGAGATAGTTTCGCACCAGAGGGACTCGAGGTGGTCATAAACGTTGGCCTATAGAGCAGTTTACCAGGACTCGGCCTAGATTTAACTCGCCCTATAGAGGTATTGGAAGCTGTGGCCAATGGTCGTTCTGAGGATATTTCGACCCTAGAAGACCCAGTCCCTTTGAAACAATTTACCAAGACTCGGCTTGGATTTAGCTGGTAACAAAGGGTACCATGGTTGGTCGCTTGGGGAGATCCCAAGATCGAACCTGAGGGGCTTGAGGTTCGAGTCTCTTCCGAAGTTGTAAATTTGATTCGTACATTACTGTTTGATGAAATCAAGAATGTGTGGAATGTCGAGAAGTTTAATGATTTATCATTTAAATGAGGAACTCGATTTACAATGATAGGAGCAGCCCTATATGGTGTCATTTTTGGAGTGATTGATACACTTTCTGCCCTTAACTGTAATAACTCTTCAGTTTCGTTGCATTCCAAGTCCTTTGAATCTTTTTCCCTTGGAGGGTCTCTAGGTTGAAAGCTCCTTTACCGGTCTTAGATATAACACGGTAAGGTCCTTCCCAATTTGGTGCGAGCTTTCCTTGGGAAGCATTTTTAAGACCAACATCAGCCCTTCGAAGAACCAGATCGCTTAGCTGCCGTAAGAGAGCCGGAACGGCGTCTCTCCCGTGGAGCTTTGTTGGGTGGTCCTATATCCCCATAGGACATAAGGTAGCTCTTCCACCCAGTTTCCTTTTGCGTCGTCTAGACGTCGCCTTAGGTCGTTTAGAATTATTTTGTTCGCCGCTTTTACTTGTCCGTTGGTTTGAGGGTGTTTAACTGATGTGAAGCGGTGCTTGATTTTTAGGTCGGACATCAGCTTTCTGAAACCCTTGTCAGTAAATTGAGTCCCATTGTCCGTTATCACTACCTCGGGGATCCCGAACCTGCTCATGATGTTTTTCCTAAAAAATTTCATGCAGTTTCTTGCAGTGATGGTCGCCAGGGGTTCTGCTTCTATCCATTTGCTGAAGTAATCGACTGCGACGATTAAGTATTTGATCTGGCCTGGAGCTGTCGAGAATGGCCCCAGGAGGTCTATCCCCCACCATGCAAATGGCCATGTGGAGGACATGGTTGTTAGATCGGTTGGAGGAGCAATGTGGATGTTGGCGTGAATTTGACACTTTTTGCATTTTTTTACATAAGCACTAGCATCAACCGCCATGGTCGACCAGTAATATCCGGCGCGAAAAGCCTTTCGAGCTAGAGAACGGGCTCCGAGGTGTTGACCGCAGATTCCCTCATGAATTTCTGCTAGGACATAAGTCGCTTCTTCTCCCTCGATGCATTTCAACAACGGGGAGGAGAGACTTCTTTTTTACAACGCTCCATCAATGACTGAAAAGGAAGAAGCCTTCCTCCTGACGAGTTTAGCGTCGTTTGCGTCTGGGGGTTCCACTCCTGCAATGATGTATTCTAAGATCGGGACGATCCAACTGTGAGCTTCTTCAATTATGCAAATGCTCGAGGCAAATTCAGGGTCGGGGGATACACTGGGTTTGTGGAGGATTTCCTGGATAAACGTTCTGTGATTTCCAGGAGCTTTTGTGCTTGCGAGCTTGGCGAGGATATCAGATCTTTGGTTCTCTGCCCTCGGCACGTGTTTTAATTCTGATGTTTCAATTTGAGCTAATAATGCCCGTACTCGAAGTAGGTATTTCTGTAAGATCGGCTCTTTGGTCTTGTATTGGTTCCCGATTTGGGAGACTACCAATAGAGAATCGGTGTACAGTTTTACCCGGGGGACTCGGAGGTCGACTGCCAAGCGTAGACCAGCGATGCATGCCTCGTATTCTGCTTGGTTGTTCGAGGTTGAAAAACTGAAAGTCAGAGAAACTTCGATGATGATGCCGTTTGGGCTTTCTAACATGATACCAGCGCCACTTTCCTTCGGGTTGGAGGATCCATCGACATGCAGGATCCAGGTAACGTTTTCGATGTTCGCTGGTGTCATTTCGGCGACGAAGTCCGCCAGAACTTGTGCTTTCATAGCCGTTCGGGCTTCGTACTTGATTCCGAACTCTGATAGTTCTACCGCCCACTTGATCATTCTACCCGCGAGATCGGGCCTGTGCAGGATTTGCCGGATGGGGTAATTAGTCCGCACGACCACCTGGTGAGCGACGAAGTAAGGTCGAAAACGTCGAGCTGCGATGATGAGAGCTAGTGCGATCTTTTCGACCTTCTGATAGCGACTCTCCGGTCGGTGTAGGGCTTTGCTTGCAAGGTAAACCGGGCTCTGTCCGGTTTTTAATTCCCGCACAAGAACGGCCCCTAAGGCTTCCTGAGATAGCTAGATATAAGTATAAAGTTTCACCTTTGATTGGTCTAGTCAAGATCGGAGGTTCGGAGAGGGCGTTTTTGAGCTATTTTAAGGCCTCATCTTGCTCAGTGGTCCAGTTGAAATCCTCTTCCTCTTTTTTAAGCAGCTTGAACAGGGGAAGGGATTTGAACGCCGCATTTGATATGAAACGAGATAAGGCGGCGATCATGCCGTTAAGTTTCTGGACTTCCTTTTTGGTCGTTGGAGTTCGCATTTCTGTTACGGATTGACATTTGTCGGGATTTGGTTCGATTCCCCTTTTTGTTAAGTAGAAACCTAAAAATTTCCCAGTTCGAACTCCAAAAGTGCATTTCTCTGGATTTAATCTCATATTATTTTGCCGGACCTCGGAGAAGATCACTCTAACGTCGTTGACGTGCTTGTCATCGTCTTCACTCTTGGCGATCATGTCGTCGAGGTAGACTTCAACACTCTTGCCGATTTGTTTTTGGAAGACTTTGTTCATCATCCTTTGGTACGTAGCTCCGGCGTTTTTCAATCCAAAAGGCATGATACGATAGGCGAAGTTACCTTGGTCGGCCATGAAAGCAGTTTTTTCGTGGTCAGGGGGGAACATGGCAATCTGGTTATACCCGGAATATGCATCCATGAATGATAACAATCGAAACCGTGAAGCATTGTCTACGAGTCGGTCTATGCTGGGGACAGGTAAAGTGTGTTTTGGGCAGACTTTATTAAGATCGGTGTAGTCTACGCACATGCGCCATTTTCCGTTGTTCTTCTTAACCAGCACCGGATTTGATAACCAGGTTGTGTATTTGACTTCAGAAATGAAGTTTGCTTTTAAGAGATCGTCTACGACTTTTGCAGCGGCTATAACTTTCTCGCTACTCTGAGCTCGTTTTCTTTGGGCGACCCACTTGGCTCCTGGGTTAACTGCGAGCTGGTGGTAAGCGACTTCAGAAGGAATCCCGGGCATGTCTTCTGCCGACCAGGCGAAGATGTCTACATCGTCTTTGACACATTGGGTTAAATCAATTTTAACCTCTTCTGATAAATCGGCTCCGATCTTGATGGTTCTGGAGGGATCATCGCCGAGCTGTACCTCGATGAACTCCCCATTAGGTTGGGGCCTTTTCATTTTTCGCTTGAGCTCTTTTGCCAGCTCGTCATCACCTTCATCGTCTGTACTCTCAGGATCGTACCTTGCATCTATGTCCGTTGCGTTTACCTCGGTAGGTCGAGCTTTACTTCTTTTGGGAGTAGCTTTTTCGGGAGGGGGAACCCCTTCCTGCTCCAAAGCTTTTTGCTCGGTCGTGGTCCATAGGAAGAAGCATCTGGAAGCTCATTCCAGGTCGGAGTTTAAAGTGATAACTTTATTGCAGAGAGAGTGGAATTTCATCTTTAAGTGCGTGGTGGACGTTACCGCTTCGAGCCTACCTAGAGTTGGTCTTCCAATGATAACATTGTAGATGGATTCGCAAGGTAGGATAAGGAACTCGGTTTTGATGGTTCTCATCATTGGCTCAGCTCCGTAGGAAACCCTCAATTCCAAATGGCCTAGTGGTTTTGTCCGGGATCCGTTAAATCCGGATAGGGCCGTTCCTCTGTATGGAGTGACCTCTTTGTCGATCCCCATTCTGTCAAGGAGATCGACAAAGATGATGTCAGATGAGCTCCCTTGGTCCACCGAGATTCTTCTCACTTCTTTGTTGGCGATGACTACCGAGATTATGAGGGGGTACGTGCTTGTTGGGTTTCCCATCCATAAGATCTTCATCACCAAAAGATAGTGGAGGTCGGGTTGTCGTGGTTGGTGTAGCTGAGGTTAAGGCCACACTTAACAATTCTTTCCACTTTCGCTTCATTGTTTTCCTGGACTCCCCATGCTCGAAACCTCCTGCGATCATCATCATCACTGAGTGGCCCTTCGATGTTCTAGCATCATGATTTTCATCGTCGGAATCAACCTTTGGCTTACCCCTTCTTCTTGACTCCTCGTTCCTCTCGTCTTTAACCTCGCCGGTATTTGCCCCTGGCTTTTTCACATAACCGGACAATTTTCCTCGTTTGATCAAGTTTTCAATGTCGTCTTTCAAAGCATTGCAGTGGTTGGTGTCATGACCATTACTTCTATGATACCTGCAGTACTTGCTGGATCGTTGTCCGGATCGGGGAGGTAGAGGTTTGGGTGTTTTAACGTCTCTAAACTCGACATCCCAACACTCCCCATATAGTTGGGCGTTGGAGACGTTGAGTTCAGTGTATACTTGGTGACGATTCCGAGGTCGGGGATCCCTGTTACCTCGGTTATCGTTTCCTTGGTTATCTCATCCGTTACGGGGTTTTGATGGTCCGGCCTATGGTGACGAATTTCTGATCTTGGCGCTTTCCTCCTCGTTGATGAAACATTGGGATAGTTGGAGGAAATCCTGCAAGGTATTTGGTTCCCAAGTATTGACATGTTTTTTGAAAGGGCTTCCGGGGAGTAGGCCCTGCGCCATGAAGAAAATGCGGAAAGCGTCATCTAGTTCTCGAACTTGAAAAGCTTAATTGTTGAACCTCTCTATGTATTCTCTGAGAGGCTCGTCTTCCCTTTGGACAACGGACATCAATGCCGCTTTGTTCTTGGGTTTACTTTTGGAATGGGCAAAGTGAACTGAGAAGAGGTTTGCCAATTGGTCCCAAGAGGATATGGTGTTCGTCCTTAAAGCCCGAAACCATTCCGATGCAACTTTGTCTAGAGTCAATGGGAAAATTCGACATTTCATCTCCATGGGTACGTTCCGGTATTGCCTAGTTGTGTCGAATTGATCGAGGTGTCTGTCTGGGTCGCCTGTTCCATCGTACGTTTTCAGACCTCCGGGCGGTTTTTCTAGGTACCTCGGAACTCGGTAGCTATCGATTATTACAGTGAACGGGCCCTTTCGCTCGGTTAGCAATGCCTAAGGTCGTAGCTATCGATTGTTTCTCCTTAGGGTTATCCTCTCGACTTCTGGAACGTCGTCTCGGTGATGAAGAGACTAAAAATGAGCGAGGTTGGGGGGAGTTATCCAATTCATCAAGATCGTTATGTTGTCGAGTCGGAGGAGAACGGGAACCATTCCCTCGTTGTCGGCGGGGAGGAGAATGATGATAGGGGGAGTTATCCAATTCGTCAAGATCGTCATATTGTCGAGCCGGAGGAGAACGGGAACCATTCCCTCGTTGTCGGCGAGGAGGAGAACGATGATAGTGCCTTCTCCTGGGTGGAGATCGATGTCTCCTTCGAACCGGGGTTCTCTTTTCAGGGGAGCCTGGCCCGGGTGATTCCCGGTCCGAAACGTCCCGTGCCCGGAGATTTGCTACCTCAGCCTCAAGGTCAGTGAAGCGGCAGCTTCTTTCTTGCTTTACGACCTCCTGTCGAGCCAGGAGCTGGACGAGCTGTTGAAGAACGTCGGTTAGGGCTGGAAGCAATGGAGGGGGAGGTGGTAAACTATTACTGTATGAGCTTGTATGGGAACAGGCGAGGTTCGGATTGAGGAATTGTGCCCGAGCTTGGGTGGAATTTGTAAGGTCATGAACATGGCCCTCGGGGTTTGTTAAGGTCTTGTATGGCCATTTGTGGATCAAGGTAATGGGAGAGGAAATTGAGTACAGATCCTCCCGCTCTGGTCGCCAATGTTCTGTCACTACAAGAAAAACAGGATTTTCCGGCGGGCAAAATCCGCCGGAAAAGCCATATTTCCGCCGCAAAATTGGACTTTGCGGCGGATTTTTGCCGCCGGTAGCCAGCTCGCAGCAAACGCTTTCCGGCGGATTTTTAAAAAAAAAAAAATTTTTTTAGAATTTTCCGGTGGATTTTAAAGGCATTTGCGGCGGATTTTAAAAAAAAAAAAAAAAATTTCGAAATTTTTTTTTTTTTTTAAATCCGCCGCAAATGCCAAAAATCCGCCGCAAAAGCCAAAAAAAAATTTTAAAAAACCGCCGGAAATGCCTAGAATCCGCCGCAAAATCCAAAAAAAAAAATTTTAAAAATCTGGCGGTAAAAAATTTGAATTTTTGAATTTGTTTTTCAATTTTTTCGAATTTTAATATTTAATTTGTATTTTATTAAAAAGTAAGAAAAAATGAAAATGAAGTAGAATATGAGAAAAAATGATATAGAAAAGAATGAAAATAAATAAATGAATGAGAATGTAGAAGTAGGAAGGAATAAGAATGAAAGAGAATATTAGAAGAGAATGATATAGGAGAGAATGTGAATAAATAAGTAAGAAGAAATAAGAATTAAGGAGTGAATGAAAAAGAATGAAGAAGGAAGGAGAAATATAGAAGAGAGATATGTAGAGAAATTTATGGAGATGAGAGTATAAGAAATATAGAAGAGAGATATGTAGAGAAATATAGAAGAGAATGAGAATGAAATAAAGAGTGAAATGAGAGAATGAGAGGAGTGTAGGAGAAATTTGTATTTATAGGCGAATTTTTTCCCTCCGAATTTTCCGGCGGATTTTTGATATTACCGGCGGATTTTTTGAAATTTTTTTTGGCTTTTGCGGCGGATTTTTTTTTAAAAAAATAAATTTGGCTTTTGCGGCGGATTTTTTTAAAAAAAAAAAAATTTAGCTTTTGCGGCGGATTTTTTAAAAATTTTTTAAAAAAAAAAAAAAATTTAAATTTTTTTGTTTTTTTTAAAAATTCGCCGCAAATGCCAAAAAATCCGCCGGAAATACCCCAAAATCCACCGGAAAAGTTTGCGGCGAATAAAATCCGCCGGAAAGTCCTAAAATCCGCCGGAAATTCATAAAATCCGCCGGAAAGTCCTGGCCGGAAAATCCCATTATTCTTGTAGTGTGTACCGTACTTCCGATCTTGGTGAATAATCCGAAGTAGTTGGTAGATGTCGTCCTTGATCAATATTGTTCGATCTTGAGGGGGCGATGTTGTACCTGCAAGAATACTCCGACGCTCAAGTCAGTATTTGACTGAATCAGTGTTTAGTTTTTAGAAGTTCCTCCTCTTTATGAGTATTGAATGTGGTATTTATAGATATTGAGTGATGTTCGTTCTGACAATCTTGAGTCGTTAGCAGTGTTTTAAAACCCGGCTCGGACCGGCCGGTTGAACCGGTCCGACCGGGAACCGGAGGGGTAACCGAGTCGAGTTGATTGTTGGATCGGATATGCACTGAACCGGTGATTATGTCATCAACTCGGCCGAAACTCGGTAGAACTCGACCGAAACTCGGTCAACTCGACTCGGGCCGGGCAACAAATGGCAATGCATCATTTTCGAAATTTTTGCAAAAGTCCAAAGCTGGGATTCGTACCCAGCACTTGGTCTTCACCTCCGTGCGCACCAACCACTAGGCCAACGATACTATTGGGATTTAAATGCAAATATGTTTGTTTTATAACATCTCTCATTTCAATTAAACAAACAACATCACACGTTATGCATTTGAATAAGAAACGTGAATTTACTTTTATTAAAAAGAAAGGAACCAGTCATCACAGGTACGAAATTTATACTATATGGGTCTTGAAAATTCGCGAAATAGAGACCGAGTCCGAGTCATCCGGTCCCGGTTTTGGTCATGCGGTTCAACTGTCGGCCCTTCGGTCCGACCCTTGACCCAGTGACCCGGTACCTTCACTGAGTCGGTCACCGGTCGGAGTTTTAAAACATTGGTCGTTAGATCTTACAGAGGTATCTGAACCGTTGATTGATTGGGTCAGATTTTCTGGATATGGGCTGGTTGGTTATTGGGCCTCGCAGGGGGTGTAAATATTATTAAGACCTTTTACTTATTACCATAACAGAAACAATATTCTTTGTGGAGGCCTCTTGTAATGTAATGGTTGGGGTGCCCGTTTCCACTCCCCTTTAATATAATTCTTTCCTTATAAAAAAAAATTCTTTGTGGAGATCAACAAATCATTTGGCAAACTCGAGTATTGAAACTTGATGGCTAAAGGCAGGGATTGAGACAAGGACTAACGTGGGTTCTTGATTCCATGGGGGCTTCTTAGCAAAGTACGGTATAGCAACAATATACAACGATTAATAACGACAATTCGCTATTTTTATAAAGAGAATGGAAAAATTAGTAATTATCTTTCTCACCATGCAACTTGCTTCTACCATATATAACATTTATGACTATTAAATGTAACATTTATGATTATTAAATGCAATTAAAGGACTTGGGTAAAACAAAGTTGGCTCTATTTGGTAAAAAGTAGCGAATATCGGATAAGCTAGTTGATGACAAATTATGTGTTTTGTAAAACTAGCGATTAAAATAGCTGATAAATGTAAAATGACATAAAATGATATTTAATTAATGATTGAATTATGTAATGATGACAAAATGTTTAATGAGGAAAGATAAGTAATTTAAGAAAAATAATAAGGGTAAAAATTCCAAAAAAGTGAGACGTTATACGGTATTCGTTAAAACGCTACTTGAAGTAGTGTTTCAAAAAACGCTACTTGAAGTAGTGTTTCAAAAAACGCTAAATGCTACTAAAAAAAATGCTAAACGCTAGTGCTTACCAAACACATGTACTCGTCACCCGCTAGTCAAATACACTAGTCTGATCCGCTATCCGCTAGCGATGGGAACCAAATAGAACCACCAGGCGAGGGAGACCAAAGTCACGATCTACACCGCATGGCATCTCGATCGAGCAACTACTTCATGGAAATAGGAGGATCCACCACCCAATTTCTTGGTAAGAGGTCGTTCTTCGCAAGGGATACTAATGAGCCACAACGTTACCTTCTCAAGCAATTTAGTTATCCGGGTAATTCCTCTTTTCAAACTCCGATCTTAGCGAATTAATATCAGTTAGAATACTTATAATCTCTTCTCTGGTAACATTTCCTCTGCATGCTTCCACCAATAACTAGAGGGCCAAGAAACAACAAAAGTGACGTCACCTTTTTTTTTGGTACTTGTCACGTGCTTAGGCCTCGTTCGGGTGGTTTTTGGTTTTACGTATTGCAATTTTTATGATGCAGTTGACACAATCGATTTTATTTCTCAAAGCAAGAGGTGCCAAAATCCAACTTTTCACTTCTGGTCCTCACCTGGCTCACCGCTAACAAGCGCTATAGCGTTTGACGCTGTAACACTTAACAGAAGCATTAAAAAGTTCACACAGGCACCAAATATGTCAAATGATAACAAAACAGTTTCTATCCCTCTTTTACACTTCTTAACACATATTTACATATTTAACCACATAATTACTTAAGAACTCACATTAACTTAAGCCTAAAGAATATAAATAACTCATATAAATATGAGTTATCAACGGTGGGTTTGGTGATGAAGATGAAGTTTTTTTTTTGGCAAAAGTGTAATTTGGTCCTTTATGTTTCATTAAAATTTCAGTTCGATCCTTTAATTTTTTTCTCAATCATTAAGACCAACTAAGCAAGTCACATCACTTGTTAACGGCCAGCGTGACATCCGTTAACATTAGTGGACGAAAAGTTAAAAAAGGACTACTTTGACTTAGATTTGATACATAAAGGTTTTGAGTTTTACTTGAAAACTATTTTGAAATTAAGTAAAAAACAATTCAACCCTATTTACTTAAACATGTTTTGGTTTCAAATTTGATTTTCTAAACCAAAAATAGAGTACTTAGAACTAGGGATGTCAACGTGGCGAGCACGGGTAGTAGCTACCCGCTACCCGTCCCGTTTATGATAAATTAGGCCCGTACCCGCGCGGGTGCCCGCACGGGTATCCGCTTAGCGGGTCTTAAATGAGTATTGTTTCTTCATGGGTACCTACGGATACTTGTAAAAATATTTTTTAAATAAAATTTGAAATACCATGTAAAATTAATCTTTTGAACACTCTTTTTTCGATTCATTTATATAAGAAAATTAGGCATTTCGTTATGCATTTATCTTATCAACTATTTATTAACATATTATCGTTAATGAATAGAGATAAAGAACACTAGAATTACAATAATTCCCAACATTAAAAATAACAAGTCACTAATCATTATGCAAAATGTTAGGGAAAATAATATGACTTTTATCGTTAATGAATAGAGATAAAGAACACTAGAATTACAATAACTCCCAACTTTAAAAATAACAAGTCACTAAACATTATACAAAATATTAGGAAAAATAATAAGACTTACGGGTACGGGCACCTCACTACCCGGCCCTGCCCCGTTTATTAACGGGTAGTCAAATTATCCGTTTATTGAACCCGCGGGTACCCGTTTGACTACCCGCCCCGTACCCGTCACGGGTTTTACCCGCGGGTACCCACGAGTCTGTTTTTTTTTGCCATCCCTACTTAGAACCTCCCCGAATGGGGCCTTAATTAGTTAGAAAACTTGAGCTTTAAAAAACACTCCCATTCGGGGGATATAGTTCTTAGATGAGGCATCCATATTGGAATATGTTACGATCGGTTTCCCTGGGAGGAAAAGGACCGAACACGAGAATACTAATAACAAATTTGAATAAACACTAAAGTATGAGAAAATGGAATTGGGATCCGTATATTGGCCTCTTAGGGCTGTATTTATATTACAAGGTACATTAATGGTGATTAATACACTTAATGGTCGAGTCGACCATTACAGACAGGAGGGAGGGAAATCAGGGATATTTCCCTCTGATCACGCCTTCATTCTGTAATGGGAGAGGCAGAGGCGAGACATTTGGAGCCGATCAGTCAGTCGTGTGGGTCCCTAGCCGAGTGTATGTGTTGCCGGCCGGTCCGGTTGGGAACATAGTACATTTTAACCAAACAATGTTTTGAAAAGCGAACTGTACATTGAATCTGTGAGACGTCTGAGTCATGATTCAATTATTTTAAACTGCCCGAATTCAGATTAAATCGTGGAAATAACCGAACTATAGATGGTGTTGGTTAAGGTTGAACCAGTTGAACCGTTCAATTGGCTCGACTTTAAAAACACCGGTCTACAAAATCTCATTTTAAATTCCCACAAATCACATGTAAAAGAAGGGGGAAAATATGTGGATCCCACGAGTTAGGTTCTAGTTATATCTTAATTTAATATTTTTTATGCCTTCTTCCCGAACAAAATCCTGTTTCGATCAAGTAATCCTAATTAGAAATTTAGAACGTATTGAAAAATGTTAGGTGGTAAGAAAAGAAAAATAAGAAAAATAAAACAATGCACTTAGTGTGTAGTGTTAGTTGGTGCCTATATTTTAGTTTCTAGTGTACTTCTTACATTTCTTACAAAATATATTCTTATTAAATAACATTGCTCCAACGCATTCCATTATGTTCTTTTTTCAAAATTATGAAATGTCATAATATACCAAAAATGGAATGTAACGTTTTGTCCCTCTTTACTCTGTTTGATTTCATTATGCTTGTCTCTTTCCATTTCAAAACATTCAAACATACTCATAAGCAGCGGCAGGCCTACCTCAAGTGAGGGGTCAAGAGCACATCCTTAAAAATTAAAATTAGAGTTTCCTCTATAAAAATGTTTTGCACACCTAAAAGAAGTAATTTGCACCAAAATCCTTAATTTTGGATCCAGTCCATAATTCTCTCCGTCTCGTGTACGTAAAGAAACTTATGAGTCGTGTAATTTATTTAAGTAGATATATTAAAGTTTATTTTTCTTATCCATATATCAATATAATAAAATCAATTGCAAAATCGTAAAACTGCCACAAAATGACAAAAAAAAACAGCTTTTCGCATCTTTTACAAAAAAAAACAGTCTGACTGTCAGTTTTTTTTCGTGTTCCCTTTTTTTTCAAAATTTTTTTCGATTTTTTTTTCCTAAAAATTATCTTCTTTGTTAGTTTTTTATTAAAAACAATATTTTTAATTTATTTTTATAATCTACTCAAACTACTAAAATCAATCAATTTAACCACTACTAATTGTCAAAAAAACCCATACCCCTAACAAAAGTTTCAAATTTCCTTTTTCTCATATTTTACCTTTAATCTCATTTTCCTTTTTCTTCATTTTTACTCAATTATTAATATTATAAGAAGATACCGAATTTATTTAATTTTTTTCCAACACAACTATTTTAATAAATGTTAAAATACAACGAGAGCGCCAACGGGAGTGCCAACGGAAGTGCCAACTGGAGTGTCAATGGGAGCGCCAAAGAGGGTGCATATTTTAACTTTAATCTCATTTTCCTTTTTCTTCATTTTTACTCCATTATTAATATTATAAGAAGAAGATACCGACTTTTTTTTAAAATTTTTCCAACACAACTCTTTTAATAAATTTTAAAATACAACGAGAGCGCCAACGGAAGTGCCAACTGGAGTGCCAATGGGAGCGCCAACGAGGGTGTATATTTTACCTTTAATCTCATTTTTTTTTCTTCATTTTTACTCCATTATTAATATTATAAGATGATACCGACTTTTTTAAAACTTTTTTCAACACAACTATTTTAATAAATTTTAAAATACAGTTTTTTTTATCAAATTTTTCATTTTTCTTTTATTACATTTTGCAACTTTCAAATGTATTTATGATTTCATAACCAATACGATATCACTAATGCGTATGCACGGGTAAAAAACTAGTATTTTTAGTAATGCATGCGTGCTTTTAAAAATCTCGACCCCTTGGCATTGAAATTACCAAGCCCAAAGTAGAATTCTTCTTTTGGTTACAAAGGCTAAAACAGGTACCGAAAAAGAAAAAAAGTAGGCCTAAAGCCTTACAAAAACTTCACCCTAATCATCCACCACTAACAAGGGGATTAAATTACTAAGGGGGAAATCTAAAATACAAATATTACTAGGGGAATACCCGTGCGTTGCACGGGTTATTATATAAAGTTTTTTTTAAAAAAAAGTTATGAAGCTTTTATATAAAGATATATAAGTTTGGTAAAAAAAAAAATATATAAGTTGTTGATCTAAATTATGTATTTTAAAAATATAGTATTACATAAATATATTGTTGTATTTTTATATTCAAAAATTATTTATTTAAAGCAAAAATATTATATAGTGTATGCTTTTTTTTAATATAAATAGTTGTCAATATTTTTTATGAGCTTAATTGTTGCAAAAATGTTTTTACTAAACTTCACTAGATTTAGAAATAAAAAATGTAATTCTATTTAATACGTTGAACTTATGAGCATGATTTTTTATAATAGAGGTAGATGAGTATGACTAAACATATATCATAGAAAACAAAAATTTACTAATCTTTATTATTTTATTTCATTGATTTTTATCATCAATTAATAATTCATAAATTTAAAGTAAAACTATAGATTAAAATTAAAATAAAATTTTAATTAAATAAATTTAATTTAGATTAAATTTAGAAGAAGAAAATAATTAAAAAACTATTCTTTATTTTTACTATTTATAATGATATGAAAACGAATTCATGATTTCTCAATGCCTATGACATTAAAGAACAATATTAAAATATACATATTTCTCAATGCCTATAACTTTTAAAAAAAAATTGTTGTCTCCACTACATGATTCACTAACTGATCCATATTTATCTTTCTGCATCTTTGTCTACTTCCAAATTGTGAAGAAGATGGAACTCTTTATCCTTTTTGTGCATTTTACCTTTTCTCGCAAAACTCGCTCGTTTCTTCTACTTCTTGTTCTTCATTATGATTTTTTTTTATCAAAACCTCTCCTTTCACCATCTAAAATTGTCTCCCTTTAATATTTATTTCTTGCTATAATTGACTAAAACTCTACCTCTTCCACTCATATTCTACTAACTCATGAATTTATTGTCAATTAAAGTAATAATTCATATGAATGTGAAACCCCTCCCTTTGAATGCATAATTGTTACATAACAAAGAATTTTAAAAGTCAACTAATTATTTCTTATTTCAAAAACAACTTATGGTATATTAATATTTTTGATTCATCTAAAATATTATAATTGGTAAATATATTTATTCAACTAATTTAGATTATCACGAATTCTAATAATAATATAATTTATTTGTAAACAAATATATAATTTCGAAAACCGCGTTGATGTTTATCTATCTATCTATCTATCTATCTATCTATCTATAGACATCCTTTTAAAAATTGAAAGAAAACAATAAATAAAAACATTATCTCATAAGTCTTGTGCAATTAAAAGAAATATTCCTAAGAATGTGAAACCCCTCCCTTTCAATGCATAATTGTTACATAAAAAAGAATTTCAACGGTCAACTAATTATTTTATATTTCAAAAACAACGTATATTAATTTTGATTAAAAAGGGAAATATGTGCGTATTGTAATATTTTTAATTCATATATACTATAATAATTAGTAAATATTTTTATTCAACTAAATTAGAAAGATATAATTTCAAAAAATAGGTTGAGGTATATATATATATATATATATATATATATATATATATACACACACACACTTTTAAAAATGGAAAGAAAACAATACATAAAAACTTCATCTTATAAGTCTCGTGTATTTAGAATGAATAGTAACTAATATAAAAAGAGTAAATTGATATTTAATTATATATTAGTATCATTCTTACTAATTCACCATAAGATTCTACAATATCAATGTTACAATTCAACATTGTGACATGCAATGACTTTGAAGTTTATTTGTACAAAAAATGAGATGCAATGACTTGCTTGTTGCTGCAATAGTGCGACTACCTCAAGACTGTAGAATGACTAAATCAGAGCGTAAATTGCAATTTAACTCTGTTGAGTATCATATTCTAAGAATGGTATTTGTATTCCACTTGATATAATGATGTTGTCTACTAATATATACATGTCTGAAGAAATCCAAAATAAGACTGAAATACATGGAGATAAAGGGTTAGTCAAATTTAGTAGTATGGATATATGATTGTAAACTTTGAAGATTAAAGTTTTTAGTTGCAAAGATTGTGCCTTTTCCTTCCTAATAAAGTAAGGAGAACATGTTGTGTGCTGCAAAGAGTAATTAATAACAGGAAAGAGTAATAGCAGCAAGTGGATGTGAATGAAATGTTATTAAGCAAAACCAAAAGTAGAACTCCTCACCTGCGGACCAAAAGTAGAACTCCTTACCTCAGTCGACTATGCAAATATGTATGTTTGAGCTTGGGGGTTGCCTTTTAAGGATTTCAACTTTTATCTCAAGGGTCGGACATATTAATGTCTAATTATAATTAATTTTGGTTTGTGATTATATTTCATTTTGGCACAACTCCAAGGCTACCTTTTCAATTTGACTTGGTAACCGAATATAACGAAAGGTTTTTGAACTAAACTCGTGATAGGAGAGGTTTGGGAACTAAATTCAAAACTGACCAAATATAATTAAATGTTAGAGTTATAATACCATGGTTTCATAAAGAAATGAATAGGAATACATATAACCTAAATAAAAATATGTAACCGACTAACTTTAATAAAAATTTCCATGAAAACAATATTCCTATTTGCCATACAAATAAAAAACTGATTGTGTATTTAGTTTTTAATTTCTGTATATCTAGTCTTATTTTATGTATTTTATCTCAAAAAATAATTGATAATAATGCAATATCATGACGCAATTTTAATTTTGATAGAATATTCAAGATGTTTGATACTTAATATATAAAACAACCAATATAAATTGTTTTACTAAAAAATATATTATTTAGTTTAATAACAAAATTGATTTATAAGTGTAATTGAAACGTTTTAACTCATGAATCAAAATATGTAACCGACTAACTTTAATAAAAATTTCCATGAAAACAATATTCTTATTTGCCATACAAATAAAAAACTGATTGTGTATTTAGTTTTTAATTTCTGTATATTTAGTCTTGTTTTATGTATTTTATTTCAAAAAATAATTGATAATAATGCAATATTATGATGCAATTTTAATTTTGATAGAATATTCAAGATGTTTGATACTTAATATATAAAACAAACATTATAAATTGTTTTACTAAAAAAATATATTATTTAGTTGAATGACAAAATTAATTTATAAGTGTAATTGAAAAGTTTAACTCATGAATCAAATTAATTTGTATTTAGAGAGACCAAAATGCAACTAAATGAAGACATCAACTAATTAATGAATTAAGAGTAATGAATAAGGGATATTTTTTAAAAAAATTAAAATTAAAAATCATGAGATTCATTGTGGAGGCTCAATTGGGGTCTCCTTTACATATATATATATATAGATATATATATTTATATTTATATATATATATAGATTGTCTTCTTGTGCTCCCATCTTTGCTAAGCAATCAGCACAATGGCTACCTTCACGCCAAGTATGAAGCAATTGAAGATCCCAATTCCTCCGGATGAAACTTCTTATAATAGCAATCTCATTACCAAACTTATGAAAGTCGTGGTTGGTTTCCTTAATCAAGTCTATGACATATTGAGAATCAGAATAACACGCGATTTTCCTAAAACTCATATGCCAACAATAGAAATGCCATATAATAACCCCATCAACTCTGTTTCTGCCACACCCGTTGTTGCCAAAGAACCAGAAAACCCACGGATAAACTTCCCACTGTGATCACGAAATTAAACCACCGAAGCCAGCTTTACCAACAACCTTTTGAACACTACCATCCACGTTTAAGCAAAAGAACTCATTGCTTGGTCTGCTCCAAGTAATACGCCTAGGCTGTAGTCAACCATGACTGCAGTCACTGAAGTCAAAATAGATGAAGACCCATTAGATGCATATAACAGTAAATCTTGGCCCTTAAATTATTTGGTATTAAAGGAGAGGCTGAAATGAGTGACTGCAGAGAATCACTATCCTAAAAAAGATGCTCTGATTCTCTATGGTTATTGCAGTCTATCTCTCTCCAAGACCAATTTTTCTTGAAAAATAAATAGATGGCACTAATTGATCTACTGGTTAGTGTCTGTCTGCTGTGACGGGTGTCAATCTTGACAGCGGTCAATCATGATCCCCTTCAACCATATGAATGAGTAATATCTTTGTATTGAATTGTTAGTATAGTCCTTTGTACCGTGGATAACATATTCTTGATGCACATAGTGGTAGCAAAAAAAGATTGGTTTGGAAGATATTATGAGTTTAATTTCTACACATGTTAGTGTAAAAATATTTTATATGTGTATGTGTATTACTGAATTAACTTTTTTTTTTTGAAATACTGAATTAATTTATTTTGATGAAGTTTGCACAAAACCATTTAAGTAACACGTATTTCACGTGAGATGGGCTTAATAATCAATTCAGTTGGTAACGACGAAGACAGAGAGGTAGTTTGATAAAACAAAACAGAGGGAGCCAACGTTGAAGCCTTTGGGAGGGAATAAAAGTTTGAGAGCATATATATCAAAAATTTCAAAAGGGAATAAAATCTGATTTGAAGCTGAGTCTGATGACTATTATTTATGGGCTTTTCAATTCTCCAAACGTTTGGGTATGGGGGTTTAGGGTTTCTTTAAGACATCTCAAAAGGTCGTGTAATGGCAGGTACGATGTCCAAATTATATAACAACCAAGTTGTCGCCAAACTTTCATAGACGACAAATGGACGCGTGGAATTGGAGCGCGAGGAAGAGTTTACTCTTTCATTTAAAATTTCACTATTGCAATATATCTATTTAACACAATTATTATTATGAACCAAAAGTGCATGATTTCAAAGGAGACTTTTTTTTTTATTAATCTAAGTAGTACTCATGACCATTTTATAACTGTCCCCGAAGAGATTTGAACTCAACACCTTGAAGATACGAGACTAGCTCTTACCACTTAACTGTCCCCGAGGAGACTAAAAAGTGCAGTATATTTAAAAGAGCATTTGGTTGGTGTTGAATTTCTTTTTCTTTTTTGCTGTTGATGAGCTTGGTGTTGAATTTCCACTCTGGGGGCGTGTTATATCAAATATTTTAATATATTGTATACTATATAGAGATGCTAGCTAGTTCTCATGGCTGATACAGCTCTAGAGGATGTGACTGTTAGATAGTAGAATGTAAGTGATTAAATAAAATAGCTAACGTTAGTGTTAAAAATATCAGTCACGGATTTTTTTATTAAAAGGATAAGTTTTTTAAATTATTAATCTGTTCAATGTTATACTTCTTATAAGATTTTTTATTATTTTACGAATGTTTAGAGCAAGTCCGTTAGTAAGTTAAGACCAAACAAAAGCTGAAATACATTATATGCTAATGGGTGGGAATTAATCTGGATATGATTGAACTGGTTATATATTATGGAATTGTTGTTTGTTATTTGTCGGTCTTTAGAGCACCCTAGAGAATTGTAAGACTAATCCGCACGATGTGTTGCCGTCCATGGACCAAGTTAAGTTAAGGTTGTTGCTTTCCCCACACCCCTTCCTACTCAAAACACACCCCTTCACCTTACACATTTACCAAACTAACCCCACTTAAAATTGATTTTCCCCCTCTACCCCTCTCCCTCTTCTTCTCCTTCAACACAACACACCCCTCTAAAATCCCAAACCTCCCCCCCTCTCCACTCCAAACCCACCCATCCTCACCTTCATCATTCACTCCTATTCAACTACCCAACATTGACAACTAGCTCAAGGTAATAACCCTACCAAACTTTTTTCATTTTGGTTCTGTTTTCAGTTTTTCACGCCATTTTTTTTTCTGTATTCGCGCTCCGTTCGAACAGGGTCGTTCGAACATGTTCGAATGATCGTGTTCGAACAAGTGTTTAATGGGGTGTGACTTTGCTAGGTTCGAACACCATCATTCGAACGTGTTCGCATAAGGCCGTTCGAACAGTGTTCGCATAAGACCGTTCGAACAGTGTTCGCATAATCCCAACTGTAGCAGGTGAGATGTCAACTGACGTCGTAGAATCCCAAGATTTTACTAGTTCGTTCAAAACGGATACGGTAATAATGAATTAGTTGTTTTAATTTTAGTGAACTATTCAATTTATTTAACTGACACTTAGTAATTGAATTTCAGTTATTCCCTAGTCGTGAGGAGCTGCTGACGTGGGTGCGTGCGGTTGGAAAATCTCTTGGGATGGTGATTGTTATAGGAAGATCTGACACCGGACGACGATCAGGTAAACAATATTGCATGTTGATTTGTGATAAAGCTGAATCTTACAAGACAAATGTTGAGGAAGGCACGAACACTAGAAATTGTTGTTGTCAGTTCAGACTGAAAGGGAAATTTATTAAGAAGCTTGGAGGATGGATTTTGAGGGTTATGAATGGAACTCATAACCATGGTATGGCTACTTATCATGAAGGACGTCCGTACATTGGTAGGTTATCTTCAGAAGAGAAGGATCTAGTGGCTAGAATGACTAGGAACCATACTCGGCCAAAATTGATATTGAATGAGCTGAAATTGATGAAGCCTGATGATAACTATACGGTTGTGAAACAAATTTACAACTGTCGTCAAAGGCAAAGGTCGGCTATGCGTGAGGGTAGGACTGAGCTCCAACAACTGATGTTTTATTTGCAACGCGATAATTATGTTTACTGGACTCGACTTGCAGAGGGAACTACCGTTGTGAAGGACATCTTTTGGGCACATCCAGATTCCATTGAGCTTCTAAACACCTTCCCGGTTGTTTTGTTGATTGATTCCACCTATAAAACCAACCGGTACAGGTATCCGTTGGTTGAGATCGTTGGTGTAACATCAACCGTGAAGACTTACTCTGCTGCATTTGCTTATGTCAATTGGGAGAGGATGGATAACTTTGCATGGGTTCTTGAGAAATTGAGGGGTTTATTTAGGAGACAGGATGAAGTACCACAAGTCATACTTACGGACAGAGACACGGGTATGATGAATGCTCTGGCAGGAATATTTCCAACATCTGCAAACTTGTTGTGCCAATTTCACATTAAGAAAAATGTGAGGGCCAAAGCAAGGCTCATTGTGAAAGACCAAGCTATTGTTAATGACATTATGGGTGCATTTCAATCTGTTGTGCATGCGAAGACCACAGAAGAGTATGATTATGAGTTGGGTCTGTTTAACGACTTGGCAGGACCTTATCCCAGTTTCATAGAGTATGTCAGGACCACCTGGCTAGACCCCTTCAAGGAAAAATTCATTGATGCATGGATAAATAACCATATGCACCTTGGCAACACTACCACCAACAGAGTTGAGTCTGCACACTCTCACTTGAAGCAAATATTACGAGACAGTAGGGGAGATTTGTGTAAGTGCTGGGATGGAATGCAGACCATGCTTAGGATACAACATTCTGACCTTAAAATGCACTTCAAGCATAGTTTGAGTAGAGTGAAAGTACACCACTTGAAGAAGAAGATTTTTGATGAAATTAAGGGTTTAGTTTCATCTAATGCTATAGACCATATTTTGGATGAGATGCAACACACTGGACTACCATGTGCATGTCAACACACGCTCCGGACCACACACGGACTACCATGTGCATGTGAGCTTTCAATGTATGATGTACAAACTCATAATTATATTGTGTCTACAAAAAAGGCTTGTTTTGATGGGTTGTCACTAAATCAATGTCGCTTTTTTTGTAGGGTTATGATGGACTGCACTCCAATTCCCTTGAGCATGATTCACCAACATTGGCAGAGGTTGAATTTCAAAATACAGACAGAGGTAATGGATGATGAGTTGAGTGTAGACATTGAACTTGAAGCTATCAAAAGAAGGTTTGAGGCCTCTGATCACGCCGGTAGAGTTATGATTAAAGCAAAAGCACGTGAATTGGCATTCCCAGACACGACTTCCATGTGTCCACCTCCGGATACGATCATTACAAAGGGAGCACCAAAAAAAGATAAGAAAGGGAAAGTTGATTACTCAACAAAGCGAGACAAGTCTTTTTGGGAGCATGTAGATGAAAAATTTGACTCCCCCGATGGTTCATCTAGTGGATGTTTTGCTCAGTCTCGTAAACGCCCTACTCCTCCCCAAAGTAGGAGTGGAACGCCTACAAACCCACACAGTTCGGGTTCCACTCCTACTTTGTCAACGTGTCCAGCACCTAATCCATCAGAAAGCAAAAAGAGAACTCAAGCTGACAGTGCTACTACAATCCCTACTCCTCCACTACATAAGAAACCAACACCCACACCTATTGTTACAGAAGCTGCTGCTACTACTGTTTCAACAGCTCTTATTTTGACACCAACACTTACTTTGACACCAGCTCCTCATCCAAAACCCACACCTATGGATGCTGCACACATTGATGTTTTTAATACTTACATAATAGGGATGCCAGAATACATGCGTTCCTATGTTCAAAAAATTGTTAATGTGGTAGGTGATGGAAATTGTGGCTTCCGATGTATTGCTGCATTTCTTGGTAAGGGTGAGGAGGCTTGGCAGTCAGTCAGAACTAATCTGATGGAGGAGCTTAACCAATACAATGACTTCTACACTAGACTGTATGGTGGTATTGGTAAGGTCACATTTTTGATGAAGGCATTGTTGAGGGCACATCATGGCAATAATGTTGAAGATAATTGGATGACTACACCAGATATGGGGTATCTAATCAGTAACAAGTACAAAGTCGTCCTGACTTGTTGGTCACCTAATTGTTGTTACACAATTTTTCCATTCAATGTTGCACCATTCAGAACTGCCCGACAGTTCAACATCCTTTTGGTACCAGAACACAAACACTTTGTACAGGTAAACTGTCTTCTATTTAGATTCATTGTAGTAATTCCAAAACATTACATAACATTCTGTTTTTTGTTGTCTTTTTGAAGGTCTTTATGAAGCCTGGAAGTCCAATGCCCTTGCCGGATTTGATATGGAATACTAATAGGGCACCCATAGCAAAGGGTTGGGACTCGCTTTTGGTTGGCCGGATACAAAAGTGGAAGAATTTGCTCATACAATCACAACCCCCCCCATCTCCTTCCTTGTGTAGATTTAAGTAAAGATAGTGATGGTAGTCAATGTTAAGTTAGGTTTATAATTTTGGTACACAATGTTGTATAATTTTGGTACATAATGTTAAAGTTCTGTTTCTGCATAACAGTGGTTCGCATGTGGCCATTCGAACGCCTGTTCGAACGCACCCATTCGAACACGTTCGAATAAAGCCATTCGAGGCAGCCAAAACACACCCTCACACCATCAGTTAACAATATTCCTTAACACGGATGACATTATTCGAACAGGTTCGAACGATGTCATGCGAACAATACAAATTCCTTAACACGCACAACGTCGTTCGAACTGGTTCGCATAACCTCGTTCGAACAGTCACTTAACCCGTGTTACACGAGCGTCTCACGCGAGGTCATTTTGGGGAAAAATAAGTTCGGGGGTGTGTTTTGAGTAGGAGGGGGTGTGGGGAAAGCAATACCCTAAGTTAATCTTGTTTATTTCTAGACACAATTCTTGTAGTGTTTGTTTAATTTATTTCATCGTCGGATATTGAATTTAGGTACTAGCTAGCCTGATCGGTCTCCTTTAAATAGAGCGCGTTGATCGTTCGTACTCACCTTTGGGGTTACACGATTCTCTCCAAACCCTAGTCGTCTCTCAATTTTTTCTCTAGTTTTCTCTTCTATCTTGCTCACCTACCAGAAGGTTTTAGGTCAGTTTTTGGCCTAGAATCACCCCTCTATATTATTTGTTTCCTGTATTTTTATCTAAATAAGTGGTTACCACATAGATCTTCTTTTATTTCGTATTTTTTTATTCGTCGTCTGAGTGCGGCGTTATTGTTGTTTATCGTCTTGGTTTGGCGTGTTTGATTTCCCGCCTTGCTGCAGTGTTCATTTGGTTAGTTCAACATATCAATTTCAATCAATTTTAGATTCAACCAATAACTAGACCTCAAAGTTACAAATACGGAAGCATGAGTACTCCAGTGACTTTTATTTTGTTACATTTTGTAGGCATTTTGCCGTTTTACGCCATTAACTTTGGTGTTGTGAATTTGTTCGCAGATTCATCTGTGTTTTTAGCAATGCTGAATTTGTATTATCATCGATATAATTTCTCATTTTGAATGAATGAATATAATTTTTTAATAAAAAAAAATTAAGTCTCAATACAAATGAGAACGTCAAAGAAAGTATGAGAGCAAACATTCTTAATGGTCACCTTTGCAAGACAATAAACAATCATATTAGCTTTTCTACTGCATACCTAGAGTTAAGAAAAAAGACCACAAACATCTACTATCCTCTATATATAATGTCTCTGAAATATAAAAAACGCGCATGGTACAGCTCTTTGAGCCTAAACTATCATTATCCTCATTAATTAAAAAACTAATTAATCTCATCTATAGCCATCTCTCAATGATTATACATTTGATGATAGTTAATTATAACAAATCTGACCCTATGAGTTGTCGTTATATATATTGCCTCACGGTGGACATGACAATGACAATGATTACCAATTAAATATACTTTGTTTACAATTAATTAAGTCAACAATCCCCATCATGCAGATGATGCAGTACTAACATTTTTAGTATAAATTTGTCTGTTTGTCTTTAGTTTTAGCTCAAGACAAATAATTAAGTACTACACCGTTTAGATTCTGTTTGTAGTGACATTAAGAAAAAGAAACCCCTTAATAGAATGGAAACCCTTGGACATGGAGTGTTTCCTGATGGAGAATGGGAATGCTTTGGCAGAATGTTTGCCACTGAAGAGCATCATGAGCATGATGCTGACTCATCACAAATCTCACATCTGCTTGGGGAAGAAGATGATGGGAGAAACTTTGGAGTACAATCCATGTTTCCAGAAGGTGGTGGAAACAAGAGTAACATGTTTTACTCCTTTGATTCTCATCACAACAACAATAATTTGCAGTATATTTTATCTCAAGAAAGTAGTCACAGTAGCATGGACAATCCAAGTCACACAACAAATCACTATCTTGGTTATCCTCATAATGTGCTTGCTAATAATAGTGAGTTGAAGCTCAAAAGGATGCTTGATGTGTCTGAACTGGAAGTGGCTGTAGATGACAACATAATAAACCCGTGTGGGAATCCTAAGAAAAAACCTCGTGCTTCAAATGATGTAAGTTTTTTTCTTTCAATATCCTTATGTATGATAGTAGTGTGTGTCTATATATATATATATATATATATATATATATATATATATATATATATATATATATATATATATATATAAATTTGACATTAGAGCTGGGAGTTTGAATGTGTAAAGCCTAGCACACTTGGTAATTAGGCTGAATATTTTTCCGTGGTTATATCCAAGTTCAAATCTATAATCTCCGCTTTGCATGTGTGAATTTACGGGTGCTACTTGTCACTTCGTCTCGTCTACAGACCACTATAACAGTTTTTTTTTTTTTGTGTTGTTTCAAAAATCAGGTGCAAAGATTATGCATGATGAATGCAGAGTCCAAGAAGGTTGACACAAATGGGAACGAGGCTGCAGAGGAAACCTCTAGTAGTTTTAATATGTGTGAGGAAAATAGTGGAGGAGCTACTTCACCATCTAAATTAACTGTAAATGGGAAGACAAGAGTCGGTAGAGGATCAGCAACAGATCCTCAGAGCCTTTATGCAAGGGTAATACTAAATGTCTTCGTACTTTTTTTTACGGATAGAGTGACAAATGCAAACTCACACACGCAAAATGGAGATCTTGAATTCGAATCCTAATAACTATGAAAAATATCCGGTCTAACAGAAATCGAATTTTTGATCAAAATCAGAGAGTAAAGAATTGAAATCCGCCTTTAATTTTCTTGTCAGTAAATTCATGTTTTTTTTTTCTTTCTAGTATGTGACATCGGTGCTCACTGTGTTTTTGAATCTTACTTGCAGAAAAGAAGGGAGAGAATAAATGAGAGACTAAGAACTCTACAGAATCTTGTACCTAACGGAACAAAGGTAATATATTTTTGCATAAAATGTATTTCATTTTTAAAGGGGTTTGTGGTTGGAGGAATGATATATATATATATATATATATATATATATATATATATATATATATATATATATATGCCAACTATTTTGGAGATCATGTACTGAGAAATAAATAATTTGATGGATGGTCATATATACAGGTTGATATAAGCACAATGCTTGAAGAGGCAATCCATTACGTGAAGTTTTTGCAGCTCCAGATCAAGGTAATATATCGATCGCATAATTATAATATATAAGATTGACGTATCATTGCTTTCTCAGAAGATCAACGTATATATGCAATTAAAATAACACTGTTTTTAATATTTATCTGTTTTGTAGCTTCTGAGCTCTGATGATTTGTGGATGTACTCTCCGATTGCTTATAATGGACTTGACATTGGATTTCTCAGCCAGAAGATTTCCCCACCTCCATGATAAACTATATATGCATAAACTTGTTTGCAATGATATTCGAATTAAGAGTTCAACTCATTTACAGATTATCAATCAATTTATCATGTATAATCCAATGATTTGTAAATCCTGCTTTTTATGGGATTTATATATTAGTAGAATTCCAAGTGAATTGTTTTTCTATTATGAAGTTTAACTCTGTTTAAGTGATTGAAATGAAAGGACTTAGTTGGTTCGAGTAGAACTTTAGAATCGGCCTCAAATACTTTAAGAAGTTCCGAGTTCGAGTCTCATGAATAGAATAAACATAGTTAATTGAGAGGTGGAGACCCACAACAAGCGACTAGTTAAGTTTCCCGATGAAAATTAGTCATCAATGACTATTTCACACATATGACATGGTAACAAAAAACAAGACAACTATGAAACATTGAATAATATGTGGTTGTAGGACTTTTGTGTAATTTTAGATTACTTTTTTTTTTTGCAATAAAAACACCAACACTAAAGACTCGATCGATATATTCTATGCATAAATATTAGAAGTCTCAATGTATTTACTGTTGTCACTCTCTATTTATTGCAGTTAATTTACTTTAACTAGAGTTAGATAGTTAGATAGTTAGAGAGCTGAGTAGTTAGATGAGTTAGAAATTCAGTTAGACGTGCAACTGAACTATATAGCTTGTATAGTGTTCTGTTAGAACTTTAACTTGTAATCTTTTCAATCGAATGAGAATGGAATCCATTTTTCCAGTTCTTCTCTCCAGATTCTGCAAGTTAACATGGTATCAGTAGACGAAATCCTTCCACGATCTCTCTGATTCATCCCTTCTTCTTCGTTATTTTGATTCGTTGCTCATCGCTCATCAATGGCGACCAATCCTCTGAATCACGACGGTGCGTTTTACCTTCATCCATCGGGCAATCCTGGTCTCGTTCTGGTCTCTCAACACCTTAGTGATGAGACATTCAGCTCCTGGCGCCATGCGATGATCATGGCACTCGACGGCAAGAACAAGCTAGGGTTCGTGGATGGATCGATTCCGAAACCTGACGAATCGTCTTCGAAATACCGTTCTTGGATTCGGAACAACAACACCGTATCATCCTGGCTATTGAACTCAATTTGGAAAGAAATTGCGACGAGTGTCATCTACTCCGAGAATGCCGCTGCAATCTGGAAAAATCTACACACTCGATTTGAGTAGAACAACGGACCTAGGGTTTTCCGATGGAAGAAGGATCTCCTCAATTGCACTCAAGGTTTGTCCTCTGTTAGTGCCTATTACACTAGATTCAAATCGCTTTGGGAACAACTCAGTGAATTCAACACCAAACACACTTGCACCTGCGATGGCGCCAAGCCTCTACTTGCCAATCTTCAGCGTGAATGTGTTTTATCGTTTCTCATGGGACTCAATGAATCCTACGTGAATGTGCGTAGCCAGATTCTTCCATTGAATCCACTTCCCTCAATCGACCAAGTCTTCGCCTCTGTTTCTCAGGATGAAAAACACAGGCAAGTTGGTAAATCTGTTTTTCCTGCTGATTCACCTATGGCCTGTGCTGTCAACCAGAATCAGAACAAATTCACCAAGAAAGAAAGACCAGTTTGCTCTCATTGTGGTGTTATAGGGCACTTGAAGGAAAAGTGTTACAAAATCCATGGTTATCCACCTTCCTACAACAAGAAGAGCACCAACACCAAGCCCTCAACATCTGTCAATCATGTTGCTGAAGCTGATCCTAATGGTGCAAGTCCTCATCAACTCTCCACAACAATATCAAATGGTCCTTCAATTCATTTAGAATCAAATGACCAAGGCTGCATCACCGGACACTAATCAAATGGATAATCCTTCCCTAGGTATGGTCCTCTCCATTCTTGAGTGTCATCCATATAGTACTTGGATTTTTTATTCTAGTGCATCTTGCCATATTTGCTGTGATTTAAGTAAATTTTAGTCTCTTCGTAGAACACATGGCAAATATGTCACCTTACCAAATAAATCTAGAGTTTCTGTAAATGCCATAGGAACTGTTGTGTTATCATCAACCCTCACCTTACACAATGTGTTGTATATACCTGATTTCTGTGTAAACTTAGTCTCTGTGAGTCAATTGCTTAATCATACTGACATGTCTCTCACTTTCTATGCCAAACGTTTCTTCCTCCAGAGGATTAACCTGCTGAAAGAGATTGGAAAAGGAAAGTTGGAGAATGGTTTGTATACTATGCATTCACACACCACACCTAATAACACACATGTATCTGCACACACCACTAATACACCAGTTTGTAATTCTGTTTTCACAGTCTGTAATTCTGTATTGAAACATGATGCATCTATTTGGCATGCTAGGTTAGGCCACCTCTCAGATGTTGTACTCAAAACCTTAAACAATAAAATCCCTTTCACAATTCCTTCAAATGTTACTACTCACGAGTGTAAAGTCTGCCCCTTAGCTAAGTTTAAGCGCCTACCCTTTAAGTCTGCTAACCAAAAGTCTGGTTCTCCATTTGATCTCGTCCATTGTGATGTATGGGGACCATACAACAAGAGCACTTATGATGGCATGTCGTATTTCCTAACCATTGTTGATGACTACAGCAGGTTCACATGGCTTTACTTATTGAGTAACAAAGCTGAAGCTACTGTCAGACTTAAGCATTTCTTTTCTTATGTTCAAACTCAATTTCATAAGACAATTAAATGCTTGCGTTCTGACAATGCCAAGGAGTTGGCTTTAACTACATTTTTTTGCAGGAAAATGGTACATTACATCAGTTCTCATGCCCTTATAGGCCTGAACAGAACTCTGTGGTAGAGAGGAAACACCAACACCTTTTAAATGTAGCCCGTGCCCTCATGTTCCAATCCAATTTACCCATAAAGTTCTGGGGTGACAGTGTCTCTACTGCTGCTCACCTAATCAACCAGACACCCTCACCATTCCTCAAAAACCAGTCCCCTTTTGAGCTCCTCCACAACAAAACCCCACCTTATGACCAATTAAAAGTATTTGGGTGTCTTGCCTATGCAGCCACCATCCCCCATGTTCGCACCAAATTCTCACCTAGAGCTTCCCCTTGTGTTTTTCTTGGATATCCCCAAGGTTACAAAGGCTACAAACTCTATGATTTAACCTCTAGAAAGTTTCTGACCTCTAGAGATGTCACCTTTCATGAGGACACATTCCCTTTCCAATCCTTCTACCCTACACAAGATATCTTAGAACAATTCCCTGATGTTGTCCTTCTTATGCCTCTCTCTCAAACCAACATTCCCACAACTGAGGAACCTATCCCACATGTTGATATACAACCTCCTGATACACCTTAGCCTCCTCTTGACTCTACACCCCCTTCCAGCCCTCAATACCCCTGTAATTGATCCTATTACAATTTGCACTCACTACAGAATCCATAATTCCCTCAAATTCTGAACCCACACATCAACCAATTGTCCCTCGTAGGTCATCCAGAGCTCACAACAAACCTACCTATCTAGATGCCTATGAGTGTAACCTCACCTATCCAATCAACCTAAGCTATGCTAACTTGAACCCAGAGTATAAGGCTTTCACTCTCCAAGTATCCTCTATCCATGAGCCTCTCTACTATCACCAAGCTTGTAAGTCTGTGGAATGGTGCAAGACAATGAAAGATGAGCTAAATGCTCTTGAGGCCAACAATACTTGGACAGTACAACCCTTATGGCAAAAAGAGTATTGGCTGCAAATGGATCTACAAAGTGAAATACAAAGCAGATGGTTCACTAGATCGCTACAAAGCTAGACTTGTAGCTCAGAGCTTCACTCAACAACTAGGCCTAGATTTTGTGGACACATTCTCTCGTGTGGTTACTCTCACTTCTGTATGTGTTCTCTTGGCCTTGGCTGCTCAATCTAAATGGCATATGGTCCAACTTGATGTGAACAATGCGTTCCTCAATGGAGACTTGCTTGAAGAAGTCTACATGAAGCTTCCTTCAGGCTATCCTAGTACGGGGGGAAACCTTGTTTGCAAGCTCAACAAGTCACTGTATGGGTTAAAGCAAGCTTCTCGTCAATGGTTCAGCAAGTTTTCCTCAACAATTCTCAGCCATGGCTTCACACAATCCACTGTTGATCTGTCTGTGTTCACCACTGGTTCAGGACAGTCCCTGGTTGTGCTCCTCTTATATGTAGATGATATTTTACTGGCTGGTCCCTCTATGGTTTCCATCACTGCCACACAAACTCTACTTCAGTCCCTCTTCAAATTAAAGCTTTTGGGTCCTCTAAAATACTTCCTTGGCCTTGAAGTGGCATCTTCTACCAGTGGCATTTATCTGTGTCAAAAGAAATATGCAACTCAATTGCTCACAGATACAGGGTTTCTCAACTGCAAGTCTCTTCCCACACCCATGGATCCGAATCTCAAACTCTCACCACAACAAAACTGGCATTCTGCGTTCAAAAATCATTCTGCGGCGGTTTTAACCTCTACCAAATGTTTCTCGCGGCAGTTCCAAAACCACTACAGTTTTCCCCGCCGCGAGGGAAACTCTGCAGCGATTTTTGCAACCGCTGGAATAACCGCCTGGAGTAGCAATTTGCGGCGGTTTATGCGGCGGTTGTATATTTGCGGCGGTTCTGAACCGCCACTAAACAATTGTTGCATTAGAATAATGTCCATATCACTGCAGCGGTTCTTGGGGAATTTTGCGGCGGTTTGTGATTTGCGGCGGTTCAAAACCGCCAGCAAACTATTCGAGTTAGAATAATCCTTACTTATCTGCGGCGGTTTTGTGGATATTTGCAACAGTTCTAAGTTTTGAAATTACATTTAAGGGCAGTTTCAAACCGCCGCAATTAATTGGTTTTTTTTAAAAAAAAGTTTTTTTCGGCTGCTAGTTCAATCATATGAAATGGTCAAATATTATATAGTTACTATGATAACAACTAAAAATTTAAAGAAACAATAAATAAATTAAAATTGACTTCATTACTTTCAAAAAATATTACAAGCAAGTATTCTTTTCAAAAATTACATAGGTACCTAAGACAAGTTAAGTATTGGAGAGTAAGTCCGTAAATTCTAAACATAAGTCCTGTGAGTTCACTGGATTAGCGATCAAGTAGCAAACTGATAAATGTTTTCCTCTTGAGAGTCCCAAGCATAAAACTTGCTCATAATGAAGTCGGCCTACAAGAATATAGCACATATCATAATAGAGCCATCGGAAGAAGCCAAAAAACACAGAAGAAGCCTAAGGTAGTGAGAGCATTAAAATCAGTAAGTGGATAAACCAAAGAGAGTGAGGGCAAATACAGATTCCTTACTTGGTTTTCTTGAAACAAGGCATGTAATGACACTTTTATTCCACAAATAAAACTAAAGGCAAGTAGCAAATATCTGCCGAAAAATGTGCTCAGTAATTTGATGTGGAGATTTCTTCATTTTGGAGATCAAAGACTAAAGATCTACATCATTACAGATAAGAGAAAAATACCAAATATAAAATTTTACAAAACATGATCAAAAAGCATAAACAAACTCACATGAGTGAGCCCCCTCTTAATACCAAGGTTGTAGGAGTACTTACTGAGACACAATAAAAAAAGTTCAAGTTACTTAGTAAATGTGTTAGTGTTAGTAATGATGAGGCTGAAACAAAAGTCAGGGGCATGGTGGGATGAATAACAGAAAATTTTCCCGAACATGAGTTTAGGAAAGCTTTTGGAATGGAAATGGGAACTTTTGATGTGATATGGGAGGAGTTAAATATTCAGCAATTGTGAAAGAGAATACTACTTTGATGAATGCTATACTAGTGAGGCAAATGGTTATTGTTTGTCTTTGGAGGCAAGCAACTGGGGACGCTCTTAGGATTGTGTTAAAAGGGGTATGGTTTGGGGATATCAACTTGTCAAAAACTGGTTCTTGAGGTTTGTACTGCTATAAAAACTGTGCTTCTGCCTATGCACGTTGAATAATGACTAGACAAAGAAGAAAAGTAAATGAAATTTGGGGATTAGCGGACCCTCCATAATCTAAAAAGGGAAAAATGAGTTCCATATATATATATATATATATATATATATATATATATATATATATATATAAAAGGAAGCCAAACCATGAACACATGAGAAAAACGAATTGATTACATATTATAAAGCATAACCATATCATAAAAGCAGGTCATGAAAGCCACATATCATAAAAAAAGTAGCCTAAACAAGCCACATATCCTTGGGTCTTGAAATAATGATAGATATTGACGAGAAGAAAGGTGATAAAGCCTTGAAACTTAAGATAAGTCAGTGACAGAATGTAAATAAAAAGAAAACCAAGATCGATTAACTGGTTCATATAGAAAAATAAGATGATCAGACTTGAAAACTCAAAGTAACTCACATACTAAAATTTACAGCATTATAAAGTATCAATTCAATCACACCAATGCATAGAACGACACTCATAGCCAAGTATGTGCCAAGGACCACTGTACATAACTCTCAGTCCAAAACTGTAATTCAAAAAATATATGAACACCATAAAGGGATAGAGAATTTGATAATCAAAAGAAACTAATAAATATCAAATAATACAAAATACTAAAATATAATGTCCACTTACAACCCACTTATAAACAGCATAAGGCTTTAAATGCCTTGCATCATTCAACAAAACCTCAGTATCTGAACCAGCACGGATCACAAACTGGTCTCAGGCCTTTGCATCAGTGTGCCATTGTTAAAGATTTTCCTGTGAGATATGAAGAGCAGAGGACCTCAGAAATATTGAAAAATTGCTACCCCATGACAAATGCAACAAAATCATAAATCATAACCAATGTTTGCCTTAACATAACTACTTATTGATTAAACCTCAAGCTATTAAGCAAGTAATGTAATCATAATAGCGATTTTACAAAGGACTGTGTGGTACGTGAGAAAACCAAATATTGCCTTAATCTAAATACTTATAATTGCAAAAATGCAATCAAAACCAAGAAAAAATCAAGACAGTGGCAATACATTTCAAAACTAAGCATAGACCATGGCCATAACTGTAACATATAGCAAGAAGTATTACAATTCAAGCATAACTGCCTATGATAAAGATATTCAATTGAAAAGAAGTTAGGATGCTTGTATTTCTATAATCATTACCCCGGGAGTGTATGGCTTGGGTTCAGGAGAAGCCCACTCGTTTGGCACTTTCACAAACCTGTCAAAGTCATCAAAGATACTCAGAGCAAATATGTCCGGCACCTATATCAGATTGTAGCATAGGTCGCTTCCCTGTTTGCCAGACAATGCCCTCTGCTAAATGCTCCTTGCTTGTGTAAGCATTACGAAATTGGGATCAGCTCTTTGATAACTGCAAACAAGCAAAAAAAGTGACGTACAATTTTTACAACGATGATGTTGATTATCAGGCTATGAGTTCAACATACGAAAAACTAAAGTTGAAAGCAATTCTTATTTTTAAACATGCAGCAACATATTAGCAGATAATCTACTGAATTAAAACATAGAAGTTTTCAGCCAAAGAAGTGAACCTAGCTTCTTTGAGACTTTCACTTTGGATGCCAAATCCATATTGCACTTTACCATCTGCGCGGTCTCTGGTGGCTGAAGAAAACAGAACATTCTCAGCATGTCAAACATCCAGTACCACAATGAATCTTTAGAATCGCCATTTTCATTTAAATTTGCTTAAATCTAGCACGCATACATTCCAGAAATAGTTTAGGTATAATATTAGGAAATAGTTTACACTTCACAAACAATGGAAAAGTCCTCTTCCTAACCCCCTCCCCATATCTGTATTCCCCTAAAAAAAAGCCTTAAGTCCATTTTTTGACCATGGTAGGTAGGCTATGTAGGTGTTGGCCTAAAAATGTTGAACTCGGATGCGTTGATTAACATCAGCACGATAGTGTACAAATACCAAATGAATAATTGGGTTAAAAGTGCCATACCCTCAAATTCTAATACACATACAACTACAAGCACAGATGCAAAAGGATATGAAAAGTCCAAATAAAGAAACAACAGAGAATAAAAAACTAAAGCAAGATTGAATAGAAAAATCCTTTTGGAGGCACCTGAAATACTGAAAGTGAAAGAAGGTTTGCACCATGACTTGAATGCAAGAGCCATTGATGAGCAAATAGTAACTGACGATGTTGAACGAGGGATAGCACCTGAGAGATTATGTTGAACGAGGACATTGACGATACGCTGGCGGCGATGGGAAGAACGGAACAAGGGGAGCTCGCATTTTCAGGGAACAGAGAACATAGATGGTTCGGGAAACAAAGAACATAGATGGTGAAGATCGAAGAAGATGAAGTTCGAAGATGGTGATTTTGTAGTTTGCGAATGGGATTTGCAATTAGGGTTCACAGTTTGCAATTAGGCTGACTATCGAGAGAGAAGGGGAAATTTGGGAGGGAGCGGAGTCTTTTGGCGAAAAAATGGGGGGAGGGGGATTTGTTGTTAAAAAAAATATCAACTGCCGCAGGTTATGACCTAACCGCCGCAGAATGCTTTTAACAACTTCGTAATTCTCTGAACCGCTGCAGAATGGAAACAAACCACCGCAGTTGACTTAATAATACGGGCGGCTCAAATAACCATCAAATAATTCTCTGAAGCAATGTCAGTTGACTTACTCACTGACCCTTCACAGTATAGAAGACTGATTGGTAGGCTCATATACCTAACTATTTCACGTCCTGACATTGCTTTTGCTGTGAACAAGCTAAGTCAATTTATGGCGGCCCCTCGCACTCCTCACTTACATGTTGTACAACACATTCTACAGTATATCAAGTCTGCACCTGGACAATGAATTATGTTCTCTGCACAGTCTTCTCTATCTCTCTCAGCATATGTAGATGCTGATTGGGGGAGCTGCCCTATCACTAGAAGATCCACAACTGGTTTCTGTGTATTCATAGGTCATTCCTTGGTCACTTGGAAGTCAAAAAAGCAACCAACAGTCTCAAGATCCTCTGCTGAAGCAGAGTAGAGAGCCCTAGCTCTGCTGACCACGAAATTATTGTGGCTGAAACAACTCCTCAGGGCATTTCATGTTGATGTAGCCTCATGTAAAGTGTTTTGTGACAATAAAGCAACCATACAACTTTCTATCAACCCTACTCTCAATGAGAGATCAAAGCACATTGACATAGATGTGCATTTTATAAGGGAACATGTGGCTGCCAAATTCCTGAATCTGATACATATTGCTTCCAAACACCGGCTTGCAGATCCGCTAACAAAGGCATTACCAAAACCTTTGTTCACAAGTCTGATATCCAAGTTGGGAATTCATAATTTATATCTCCCAACTTGAGGGGGAATATTAGAAGTCTCGATGTATTTACTGTTGTCACTCTATTTTTACTGTAGTTAATTTACTTTAACTAGAGTTAGATAGTTAGATAGTTAGAGAGCTGTTACCTCGAAATTTCGACAGTAGTATTTAAATAGGTATTATGAAGGTTCAGTTTTTTATTAATGACACTTTGGAAGTTACAGGTCTCATTCAAGTCAATCTGCTACTAGTTTCGACAAAGGAAGTTTTCGAGCGTGGATAGCTAGGAAGGAGTTCGACAAGTTGATGCGTTGATTCTATAGGGAAACAGAGCATAAGTCTTTTCGACAAAGTGGTGTCCAAGGTTTCGACAAGCAGTTACCAACGAACCGGTCGAAGTTCGAATTCAAAGAGCAGTTATCTAAATAGTGCTGTGGTCGAAAGATGGAGCAGTTATCTAAGTCTTATCACGTCGAAATAGCAGTTACTTTGCCTTATCTCGTTTTAGAAAACTGCTGTGCGGTTATTAGTTTTTCCTTATAAATAGTAGTTCTGTACATAGAACAAAGGTCGCAAATTTCATTACACACATTTCCTAAAACACTCTACTTCCGCAAACAGAGAAAACAGAGTTAACAGGAATTCATGTATGATTCTGCGTACCATCTCTTTATATAATTGTTTTCATTTCTTTAAGATTTCTGCACTTTGTCATCTTCTTCATTTATAATTACTGCAATTTACTGCATTTGATTCCTCTTCCCGCATTTACAAATTCTTGCACTTTATCATATTTCTTAAGTCTCTGCACTTCGCACTTCTACTGATATCAACAATTCTTAGTAAAATTTGATCACAAATGGCCTAAGATTCCTAGTTGATCTCGCAAGTAACACGTGTAGTGAAACTAGCGGTGTTTACTAAAAATCACAGTAAACAAAATGGCACGCCCAGTGGGACCTTTGTGCTAACTAATTAAAATTTTTACTAAGATAATTCTGGGTTTGTTAAACACAGAACCAGTACATCGCACGTTGCATGCGTTTAAGAAGTGGTAGACAGTTACATCAACTGCCACGTTCAAACATGAATGGTGCTTCTACATCGAATGGACATTCCCAGGCGTCAGTTACTGATACCAACGCCACGAACACTCAGGGAGCAACCCTTCCTGCATCATCTCCAGGAGTAAACGCCCCCATAACTGCTCCAAACGTGGTCGGCGTAACCGCCCCATTATCGTATTCGACAGACATGGGTATAACCGCTGTAACCGCTCCTACTATAACTCCTGGGTCGAACATGATGATTCCCCAGTCATCAACCTTTGGTTCAACTAACCCCTGGATGCCCAACGCTATGGTAGGAAATATGCCATATAGTTTTCCCATGAATGGTCGAAATTACCCCTATGGAATGCCAACCGCCATGATGGTAGGACTCCATACAAATGCATCTACGTATGCAGATAACATGGCTTCGAATTTTTCGCCTATACATAACCCATCAGAGAATATGTATAGTCGAAATATACAACCTTCAATAACCACTTCGTCATTATTGGCATTAAGACAACAAATGGATGATAGTAACCATGACATGGTAAATATGCTAACACAGCAAATAGGTACAGTGTTTAATCCCCTGATACAGAACACAAATAATAGTTACCAAATGTTAGCAACACAAATGGGTCGAATTGCTGACTTCTTTGGCACTCCACAAATACAAAACCAGCAAATTCCCCAAGTACAAAACATCAGGCCTGTTGACTTACCTGTCGAAATGCCTAATAATGCAACCCCCGTGAATTGAGCACAACAATTTGTCGAAGAGCCTATACCTGAAGTGGTGCTAGTAAATAGAAATCAAAATGCTGACGAGGTAGTTAGGCAAGTCCAGCAAAATAACCTCGGGCTACAAAATAATTTGACTAATCTTGTCGAAACTATACTAGCCCAAAATGGTCTTAATTTAGGCTTACACAGACCTAATTTTATATCTCCCTTGTCTGAATATGTGATACAAACAGATTTGCCTAGAGGGTGGAAAATTCCTAAGTTCACAAAATTTGCTGGAGAAACCAGCGAATCTACTGTCGAACATATTGCAAGATATTTGACTGAGGCTGGGGACATTGCGCTAAACGAAAATTTGAAAATGAAATATTTCCCAAATTCTTTGACGAAAAATGCATTTACTTGGTTTACAACATTACCCCCACATTCCATGTTTAATTGGAATCAATTAGAAAAAGCCTTTCATGAACAATTCTACATGGGACAATCAAAGATTAGCCTTAAAGAATTGGCTAGTGTTCGACGCACAATGCCAGAATCTATTGATGAATATCTCAATAGATTTAGACTACTCAAGGCGAGATGTTTCACCCAAGTGCCTGAGCATGAGTTAGTCGAAATGGCTGCTGGTGGTTTAGATTACTCCATCAGGAAAAAGCTGGATACTTTACACCTAAGAGATATGGCTCAATTGGCTGATAGAGTTCGACAAGTTGAAAGACTCAAAGCAGAAAAAGTTTCGACAAACAAGTTTAACAATAAGAAAGAAAAAGTGGCGTTTGTTAATGTTGATAACAATAGCCAAGAATTCGACATATCTTATGAAAATGTCGAGGAAGAGGTTGACATTGCAGAATTAAAACCTGGACCTCCATATACATGCAAATTGTTAAACCCCTCTAATGGAAAAAACCCCGTCGAACCAAAAAATGATAAGTTTGTTGCAAAAACATATACCTTCGACGTCACAAAATGTGACCAAATATTTGATCTTTTGGTGACTGATGGTCAAATTTTAGTGCCTAAGGGTCTAAAAATACCACCATTAGAATAACAAAAGAAAAGAGGTTATTGCAAATATCATAATTTCTTGGGTCATAACACCTTCCGATGTGTACTTTTCAGGGATCTAGTTCAGAAAGCATTAAATGATGGAAGGCTGAAATTTGATGACAAAAGTAAATCATCAATGCAGATCGACAGCAATCCTATGCCCACAGCAGAGGCAAACTATACTGAAGTAGATATTTTGATGGTCGAAACCAATGAAGTGGTTGCTGAAAGTCTTGAAGCAAACATCAAAGTGGTCACCAATGACCAATATGCTGAAAAAATGCAGGTGGTTTATCCACAAGCTGAGGAGGAATTGATAGACTTCCTCAACAGATGCAAGATAAATAACACCGAGGTGATGCTGTGCCCACGGTGCAGTTCTGTATTCGACAAAGAGGCTGCTAAAAGCCTTGAAAGTGTCACTCCTCGATTCAAGAGAAAAAACAAATGGGTCGATAATAGGCCCAAATTCAGCTTCAACCCAAGAGGTGTGCCATATAGGGTTACATCTTCAACACCACAAGCTCCGAAGGCTCAAATGAAAACATTTGTGCCACCTGCAAGGACCCCTGTCGGAAGATGGGTATACCCAGGAAATAAGGAGATGGCAGGAGAGACTTCCAATGCCATGAATCAAAACAAGGCGCCTAATTCCAATAGGTACGCCTACAGCAATATTTACAAGGGAAAAAACCCCATGACAAGAACACAATGGCGAAGATACCAACGCCAGAAGAAATTGACTGCTGTTGAGAAAAGGGAGAACATCGACACAAGCAAAGGTAAACAATTAGCTTCCAGTGTCGAATTCCCAAGAAAGTCAGTAAAAGAGAGGATATTCCCTCCCCTTGCAGACATCAAAAAAGGTCTTGACTCTGAAGAAGGCCTGCAATTAAATGATGATATGGACTCTGAATTCTTAGATTCAGAACCAGACTTAGACATCATCTGTGTCGTTTCAATTCTGCCAATTGAATTTGACGTCGTTTCAGAAGTGACTGAGATCGAACAAGATTTCGATCAAGATATGGCTAAGCACAGGCCAATGTGTTACTACGTACTAAATAATGGCTCCATAGAAGAGCAGAATGCTGTCTTCGAAAGGCCAGATGGAGGGATGAAACACCATCTAAAACCATTGTTTATACAAGCAAAAGTAAACAATGTAGGCGTCAATAAAGTTTTGGTTGATGGGGGCGCAGCGGTTAATCTGATGCCACAACATGTGCTGGCAAAAGTTGGCAAATCAGAGACTGATTTACGGCCACATAACATAGTCCTCACTAATTATGAGGGAAAATCTGGCTATTCGTTAGGAGCCATAGAAGTGGAGTTAACAGTGGGGAGTGTGAAGAGAAAAACTAAGTTCATAGTCATACCCACCAGAGCAAACTTCAATCTACTCCTGGGTAGAGAGTGGATCCACGGAGTAGGAGCAGTGCCCTCAACACTCCACCAGAGACTCTCTATTTGGAGAGAAGATGGTCTGGTCGAAAATATAGAAGCAGATCAGAGCTATTTCTTGGCAGAGGTCGACCATATTACAAGGAGGACTTTTGACAAACAATTGGCGACTATTGCGCCATGCATACCTTCAGACACTGTATATGTCCCTATGGACAATGTGTTTGAATCCCTAGATCTCCACCCTACCCATGGCTTCATATGGGAGAGGGAAGTGATCGATGAGGCATCACCTTCAATAGGCTTTTGCAAGCCTACAGGGTGGGATGGTCCTTAAACGGTGATGATGTCTATACCTAGTGTATGGGAAAGAATTACGGCTTATGTGGCCGAAAATAAACAAAATATGGCTTCGGAGGCCGAATTGCAACAAAATATGGTTGAACAAGCCATAAAAGTTAACCTAGAAGTTAACAATAAAGATAAAATGGCCGAAGGCCAGAAACTTGACTGCATCTACGATGATGAGCCTTTAGGTTTTGAAAAAGACCCAATGGGTTCGACTAAGAAGATGCAGGCTCAAGACCCTCTTGAAGAAATTGATTTAGCAGATGACCCCATAAAAAGGCCAACATTTATCAGTGCTAAAATCGACAAGGGTCTGAAAGGTCGAACTATCGAGTTACTCAAAGAGTATAAAGATTGCTTCGCTTGGGACTACAATGAGATGCCTGGTCTACGTCGAGAAGTAGTCGAACTGAAACTACCCATTCGACCAGACAAAAAACCAGTAAAGCAAACACCAAGGAGGTTCGCACCTCAGGTTCTGTCGAAGATCAAAGAAGAAATCGAAAGATTACTCAAGAGCAACTTCATCAGGACTGCCAGGTATGTTGATTGGCTAGCCAACATTGTTCCTGTTATTAAGAAAAATGGAACATTACGAGTCTGTATAGATTTTCGTGATTTAAATAATGCTACACCCAAAGATCAATACCCTATGCCTGTGGCAGAAATGCTAGTTGATTCGGCAGCAGGATTTGAATACCTAAGTATGCTTGATGGATATTCAGGATACAATCAAATTTTTATTGCCGAAGAAGATGTGTCGAAAACAGCATTTCGATGCCCAGGGGCATTAGGTGTTTATGAATGGGTAGTAATGCCATTTGGTTTAAAAAATGCTGGTGCAACATACCAGAGAGCAATGAATTCTATGTTTCATGATTTTATTGAAAATTTTATGCAAGTATACATAGATGATATTGTTGTCAAATCTTCAACAGAAAATGGCCATTTAGACCATCTTCGACAATCATTCGAAAGAATGAGAAAATATGGATTGAAAATGAATCCAATCAAATGTGCCTTTTGTGTACGTGCAGGTGATTTCTTGGGCTTTGTTGTTCACAAAAAAGGCATCGAAATTAATCAAAACAAGACGAAGGCAATCATGGAAACGAAAGCCCCTTCGACTAAAAAAGAGCTTCAGTCATTATTAGGGAAGATTAATTTCCTCAGAAGGTTCATATCCAACCTAAGTGGCAAAACTCAAGTGTTCTCGCCATTGCTTCGACTGAAGAAAGAAGACTTATTCAGGTGGGATCCAGAACACCAGAAGGCCTTCGACGACATTAAGGCTTATTTAGTTAAACCACCTATATTGTTGCCACCTATCAGAGATAAGGTGATGAAATTGTATATAGCAGCATCAGAGCTAACAATAGGTAGTATGCTAGCACAAGAGGATGATAATGGTGTCGAAAGAGCCATATATTACCTGAGTAGAGTGTTAAATGATGCTGAAACTAGATATCAGCCATTGGAGAAATTGTGCCTTTGTCTGTATTTTTCTTGTACCAAATTAAAGCAATATATCAAACCAGTTGATGTGTATGTGCATTCTCATTTCGATATTATTAAACACATGCTGTCGAAACCTATATTGCATAACAGAATTTGCAAATGGGCACTAGCTTTATCTGAGTATTCATTAACATACCAGCCTTTGAAAGCTATCAAAGGACAAATTGTTGCTGACTTTATTGTTGACCATTCATTGGTCGAAGTAACAGTTAGTCAAATGAATAATCGACCTTGGACACTTTATTTCGATGGATCAAGCCATAAAAATGGTTCTGAAATTGGTATATTAATTGTTTCACCAGTAAACATACCAACAAAGTATAAGTTTAAAATCAAAGAGCGCTGCTCTAACAATGAGGCTGAATACGAAGCCTTAATTGCAGGATTGGAAATCTTGTTAGAGTTGGGGGCAAAGGCTGTCGAAATTAAAGGTGACTCTGAATTAGTGGTGAAGCAGTTAACCAAAGAATATAAGTGCATCAAAGAAAATTTAATCTTATATTTCGTCACTGCCAATACTTTGTTAAAACGTTTCGACAATGTTCACATTGAGCATATACCTCGAATTGAGAATCAAGAAGCAAACGACTTGGCACAAATTGCTTCAAGTTATAAAGTCTCTCCAACAAAACTCAGTGAGTTAATTGAAGTTAAAGAGAAATTGATTTCGATAGATCGTAAGGAAGATGAATTGTCAATGCCAAAACTTGGGGGGGCAGACAGTGTAGAATTACTTCCTCCAATTGAAAATGGCGAAATTTTTGCCATTGACAATATGTCGAATGATGACTGGCGAAAACCAATTGTCGAATACTTGGAAAATCCAACAGGGACAACAAATCGAAAAACCAAGTATAGAGCTCTAAGCTATGTAATTCTTGGAAACGAGTTGCTCAAGAAAACTCCGGAAGGAGTGTTATTAAAATGTCTTAGTGAGAATGAGGCATATTTGGCAATTTCCAATACTCATAGTGGAGCTTGTGGATCTCACCAAGCGGGGCACAAAATGAAATGGCTTTTATTTCGACAAGGAATGTATTGGCCAACTCTGTTGAAAGATTGCATAGAGTTTGCCAAAGGATGTCAAGAATGCCAAAAGCATGCTGGGATACAACGTGTGCCTGCGAGTGAGTTACATTCTATAGTCAAGCCTTGGCCGTTTAGAGGTTGGGCCCTAGACGTAATCGGAGAGATAAAACCAACTTCATCAAAAGGCCATAGATACATCCTTGTGGGGATTGATTATTTTACCAAATGGGTTGAAGCAATACCTCTAGCCAAGGTTGATCAAGAGGCAGTTGTAAAGTTCATTCAGAATCATATCATTTATAGGTATGGAATTCCAGAAACCATAACTACAGATCAGGGTACTGTTTTTACTGGTCGAAAAATGGTTGAGTTTGCTGCTGAAATTGGGTTTAAGTTATTGACTTCAACACCGTACTGCGCACAAGCCAATGGTCAGGTGGAAGCTGCCAATAAAATCATTATTAATTTGATTAAAAAGCATGTTGGGCGAAAACCCAAAAATTGGCACAATACGCTTGATCAAATATTGTGGGCTTGTCGAACTTCACCTAAAGGATCTATCAACACTACTCCTTACAGGCTAACATTTGGACATGACGCAGTGTTACCTGTTGAGATTTGTTTACAATCAACAAGAATTCAGAGGCAGGAGGAAATTCCCTATGATCACTATTGGAATATGATGCTCGATGAATTGGTTGATTTAGACGAAGAAAGGTTGTTAGCGTTAGAAATGCTTATTCGTCAAAAAGAAAGAGTAGCTAAAGCTTACAACAAAAAGGTTAAGTTGAAAACCTTTGAAGAAGGAGAGTTAGTGTGGAAAGTCTTGTTACCTATGGACAAAAAAGATAGAGTTTTAGGTAAATGGTCACCAGGGTGGGAAGGCCCACTTCGCGTGTTGCAGTGTTTTTCGAATGGCGCTTATGAAGTCGAAGAACTGGGTGACGAAAACAGGATATTTAGAATAAATGGCAAGTACTTGAAACAGTATAAGCCAACGCTGAATGAAATAAAAATTGAACAGAAATAGATAAAGGAAAGTTGTTCAAAGATGGTAATGTAAAGTACGAAAGAAAATTACATAACCATTGTCAAATCTCTAAAACTATTACAGAACTTTAAAAATTTTTCAAAGAGGCCTTGCACCTTTCAAGAATGCTAGCACTCAAAGAGATAGAAGTCTCAAGAAGGTTCAAGCTTTTGTCGAGTTCAGAAATAGCAACTTGGCGTTGATTTGCGTTTTCCAAATGCTCTATGGCTGTCAATGCTTCATTTTCCTGTTGCGAAGAGGAAAAGTTTCTCATCCTTTCTTCGACCAAACCTTTCTGGTACTTAGCATTCGACATCTTTGTTTGAAGAATTCTCATTTCTTCATCGTAGCGTTGGATTTTTAGATCCCATTCGGCAATCTCTTTTTTAGCTTCTTCTGCTTGCACCTCAAGAGCTTCAATGTTACTCTGAGCAACATTAAGAGAGTCAAGCTCCTTCTCATAGAGTTGAACTTCTTGTTCTTTCTTCTTGAGAGTACTAGACCGTTGCTTGAGTAGAAGAGATAGCTGCTCGAAGAGAGAACCAAACTCGATTGAGAAAAGGAGGAATTCTTGAGAAGGATCTGACCTATTTATCTTCTGAATGAGAGTATTGATTTCAAGATACTCCGAAGGATTTTGAGAAAGTCTCGTCACAAGGTCCCCATTTAATATCTTAGCCTTCAATTGTCGGATCAGGTCTTCTGTCGACTCTTGGTTAATAGAGGCTAAGGAAGTAGTCGAAGAGCTGTTAGTCAAGTGTGTTGACGAGCTTTGAAGACTCAACATAATTCTTAAAGCGGCCAAAGGGCTCTTTTTCTTCATCTCAGAAAGTTCTTGTTCACTGACAGCACTACTAGTCGACTCTTTAGCAGAGGTAGTCGGAGTTTTAGATTCAGCTTGGCCGAGATCTTTTTCTCCTACATCAGCCATGGCAAGAGCTTTAGGTTCAGAATTACCAGCATTAGAAGTGTCAACATCAACAATTGAGAGTTCTGCTTCGACAGGTGGATTAATGGTCTCCACAGAAGTGGTTTCCATGTTTGTTGTCAATAGGGTTTCCATTGCAACGAGTTCTTGGGCCATATTGTCCATTGAAAGATTTGTGGGGACTTCTTCGACAGCTAGATCAGGTGTTAGTGTAGGCGAAGAAGGCCTAGCAAAAGAAAGCTCTCGTGCTGCAACTTCAGTTAAAGATTCGACAACAGGAGTTTGGACAGGTTTATCTACCTGTTTGCATTAAGTTACGCTATTAGTGTCGAAATCAACGCAGTTGTGAAACAAACGAAGTTTAAGATAAAATTCAAAGAAATACTTACCTTACGCTTCTTGCCTAAAGAGGAAAGTTGAAATTCGGAAGGCTCTTTGATAGTAATGCCTTTTGTTGCCCTTTGAGGGTCAAGTAAAGGTCTCTTCCTCGACCTCTGTTTAAGAGGAATATCATCCTCACTTTCGGTGTCCTGAAGAAAGAAATCAGTTTACAATGCAGGCAACATTGTAGAGTAGGTGATGAACTTGAAAGAGTTTTTCGAGTCGAAGAGGAGGTTTACAAACGTTACCTCAGAGCTAGAAGAAACAACTAGTTTTTCTCGAATTTTCGTCTTCTGAAGAGGGCTTGGTGCTTTGGATACCTTCTGAAAGAAGAAAAGTTTCGACATGATTGAGAGTCCTTACTCAGAAAAAACTTGGAATGAGGTGATAACAATGTACCTTTTGTGAGGTAAGACTCGAGGCAGGGCTTGCTTCAATTTTCTTCTTGATTTTTGGAGAGGAATTCTTTATTGTTTTCTTGCTTCCTTTTCCCTTCGACTTGGCTATAGTTTTTTCTGATGTCGAAAATATTGGAAAGCAAGCAATAATTAAACTTGACTACAAATAGTGAAATTTTAAAAGACATAAAAAAATGTCGAAAAGACACATACCTTTGTGTCGGGAAGGGAAAGCAGACCTCAGTTTCTTCAAGAGCTTTTCATCAAAAGTGTCGATGGTTCCGCCAGCAGCGTTAGTGTAATACTCAAGCCACCAGTCATGGAACTTCCTAGTACAGGAAAATTTGGGATTGAAGTTGAGAGGCTCGAAATCCAGAGCTTTGTAATGAAACTCTTTGAAAGACCGTTCATAGTCCCTCTCAGTTTCTGGAGTCATAAATTCTCGCCTGTGAAGATGCATGGGCGCAGGTCGAATTTGGCAGAGGCCAAATTGCCTTGCAAAGTAACTTGGGAAATATCTGCTAATTCCGAAGTTCTCTTTCTTCCTACTGGGAGTGAGCCTAGTAGAAAGGATGGCTGGGGAAAGGTATGCTTGCCAAATCCTGTTAGTTTCTTCGACATGTTCGGTAGAAGTAGAGGGAAATGTTCTTCTAAACCAAGCAGGCCCATGGGGTCGGTCCAAAAAAGGGGCCATAGAATCTTTGAATTGGGTGCAGTTTAGAAAAATCTCGAAGTAAATACAGAAAGATTCTTCTATAGTAATGCCTGTTTCTCTTGACTTCAATTGGGCTAAACGGATACCCTCAGTCCTTCTTGTCTCCATGCCTGGTCGAGCTAGTTTTGGAACGAACAGGCCAAGTCTAGACTCAAAGGTGGCTATGAGCCACAACTGGAACAACCACATAGGACCAGAGACCAGAAAGGAAGTGGTCGATTCATCTTCCTTTAACTCCGCAACAGCATTATCGAGTTGTTGGTGCAAGGTTCCTAAAATTAATTTGGCTAAATTGATGTCTCTCCCTGCATGGAGTTGAGTGGCTAATGGTACATAAGACCTGGTAACTTGAAGAGAACGAGTGCAAATGACAAACATGGATAGCCAAAGAGTAAGAAAGGCTATATGTTCTGAATCAGATACTTCTTCAGTATCAGTTTGGTGTTGTTCACTAATATAAGGGGCAAAAGCAGCATTTTGGAAGTCGAAACCATAATCCTCAGTGGGAAGCTTAGGGTCGAAAGTTTCACCCAAAGGCTTTAGGCCAATAATGGCAGCCACGTCTAAGAGAGTGGGGGATAGCATACCACATTTGAGATGGAGACTGTGGGAGGTGCAATCCCAAAATTGCATGGCTGCCAAAATCAGGGTGCTGTTATACTTAGGCCCATACCTCGACAACTGAATTAGGTCGAAAATTCCCCGCTTCTTCCAGATATTGGCTTTCTTGGTTTCTACTTTGTTAAGCCAATCTATATAGTTTTTTTGGTCAACCCTAGGTGCAGACCTAAAAACCCTATAAGGAGCGGCTAGAAAATCTAAATGGAAAGGTTTTTCAAAGAAGATTCTAGGCCGAAGCTTACGAAGACTAGGGAAAATCTCTTCAATTTCTTCATTTTCTAGCAAGATGTTAGGAAAAGGGCCTAAAAAGGCATGGGTATAAGGTTCAGCAGAAGGAATTAGTACCTGCTTTTGCCAAATAAGTGTTCTTCCATCAGTAAGGGCAGGTTCATCAACAAACTCTTCAACTGGTTGAGCATCTTTGAGTTCGTCGGTTTCTTTCGGGTTGTTGATGGGTTTCGGAGCAGCGTTGGAGGATGAAGCCATGAGTTCAAGAATAGAAAGGGAGAATACAAAAGTTCTTGTTTTTTCAGAAATGATTCTAAGGTTTCAAGTGAGTAAAGAGAAAAATGAAAGGACTCATTTGCTTTTATATGTTGGCGTGTACAGTGGTTCCCACGATTACCACAACGCACACGTTTGTGACCTTTCAAGGACGTGATGGCCCATCAACTACGCCACGTGGCCCAATTAGGCAGTTTATGTTATTCGTGCCATTTTAGCTGCACCACTTTATCTGCGCAAATCATGATGGCATTTTTCTCTCACTAATTAAATGCAGAAGGTAGTTGGAAGCGACGGTTCGCAGTTTTCAAAAAACGTCCTTTCTTCTTCTACCTTTCAAATTGTCGAAAGAGACATTTTTTGGGGGGCAATCTGTTACCTCAAAATTTCGACAGTAGTATTTAAATAGGTATTATGAAGGTTCAGTTTTTTATTAATGACACTTTGGAAGTTACAGGTCTCATTCAAGTCAATCTGCTACTAGTTTCGACAAAGGAAGTTTTCGAGCGTGGATAGCTAGGAAGGAGTTCGACAAGTTGATGCGTTGATTCTATAGGGAAACAGAGCATAAGTCTTTTCGACAAAGTGGTGTCCAAGGTTTCGACAAGCAGTTACCAACGAACCGGTCGAAGTTCGAATCCAAAGAGCAGTTATCTAAATAGTGCTGTGGTCGAAAGATGGAGCAGTTATCTAAGTCTTATCACGTCGAAATAGCAGTTACTCTGCCTTATCTCGTTTTAGAAAACTGCTGTGCGGTTATTAGTTTTTCCTTATAAATAGTAGTTCTGTACATAGAACAAAGGTCGCAAATTTCATTACACACATTTCCTAAAACACTCTACTTCCGCAAACAGAGAAAACAGAGTTAACAGGAATTCATGTATGATTCTGCGTACCATCTCTTTATATAATTGTTTTCATTTCTTTAAGATTTCTGCACTTTGTCATCTTCTTCATTTATAATTACTGCAATTTACTGCATTTGATTCCTCTTCCCGCATTTACAAATTCTTGCACTTTATCATATTTCTTAAGTCTCTGCACTTCGCACTTCTACTGATATCAACAATTCTTAGTAAAATTTGATCACAAATGGCCTGAGATTCCTAGTTGATCTCGCAAGTAACACGTGTAGTGAAACTAGCGGTGTTTACTAAAAATCACAGTAAACAAGAGCTGAGTAGTTAGATGAGTTAGAAATTCAGTTAGATGTGCAACTGAACTATATAGCTTGTACAATGTTCTGTTAGAACTTTAACTTGTAATCTTTTCAATCGAATGAGAATGGAATCCATTTTTCCAGTTCTTCTCTCCAGATTCTGCAAGTTAACAATAAAGACTCTCTTCATCAATCAAATGACAAAATAAAGAGGTCATCTACATGATGTAAAAGTGCGTTTAGGAACGTTGATTATCTTTCATATTCTTTTAATGAACTATAACTTCCTATTCACGAGAGCAAATCCTGAGTAGAAAGTTGGGAAAGTCAAAGAGTTATTGGCCTTGTATGCGAGAGAATCGGGAAAATTTATAAATTCTCAAAAGGTGCTAGTTTGTTTTAGTAAAAAATGTGAGTGCCCAGGTTTCTAAAATCTATCCATGATGTTTAGTATTAGAGAGTCGTTTTAGAGAGTCCTTGGAACCGCGACAGGAATCGTCCAAACAAACGACAAGTTTGAAGCTACTGAGAGAAGATTTTGGTTGGACGTGGATATTGGACACGGAAGAATAGCCTTCCAAACACACACTATATCTTGGTTTGAGAAGACTTCTTCAATGGCGAGGAGGGAAATGTTGATTAAATTGGTAGCTTAAGCAATCCCTTCATATTGCATGAGCATGTATTTAATCCATTACTCTTAATGAAGAGTAACACAAAATGCTTAATTTTATTTTGGTGGAACATTAACTCTAGAGATTTGAGAGGCATCACTTGTCTAGCTTGGGACAAATTGACAATGCCAAAAGATTTGGCAAGCTTGGTTTTCACAATTTGTATGTTTTAAACCTAGGCATATTTGGGAAGCAGGGACGAAAGTTTAATGCCAAATGTTATTGTAGTAGATTGAATTGTTTAATGGCACGCACATCTTGATTCTACAACAAATGGTACTGTTCTGTACCGTGCTTCCGATCTTGAGGATCGATCTTGAGGATCGATATTATGCAGTTGGTAGATATTTTGTCCTTGATTCTATCTTTGTCTTCGGGCTTTGAGAGGAAGGTTTTGTTCGACCTGGAGATGTTCGACCTTGAGAGGCGATGTTGAGGCGTTCGATCTTGAGATGTTCGATCTTGGAGGGCGAGGTTGTACCTGCAATGATACTCCGACGCTTAAGTCAGTATTTGAGAGAATAAGTGTTTGGTTAGAAAAGTGCTTACCATTAATGAGCATTGAATGGGGTATTTATAGAGTTTGGATGTGTTTGTGTTGGCGTTTTTGGGCCGTCCGATCTTGCGGGCTGATCTTGGCCATTGAAGATTTGGACTCTCTTGATTACAATTGGGCTTTTCATCAATTGGGCTTTTGGAGAAGGGGTGCAAATAGAAGTTACTGTAATTACCATAACAGTGGTCCCCCAAGTCTGGTCGCTACGAGGAGCGATCTTGACTTTGAGTGGAGGTTCTATCCGTTTATCGAGCTTATGTTGGGGCCGGGGTTTCTCGAGCGATGCTAGCTGTCCGTCGAGCTTTCGAGCGACGTGGGCAGTTTTTCGAAACTCAGTGCTGCTTTGGAATCAGTGTTGCTTTGGAATCAGTGCCACTTTTATTGTTTCTGACAAGGCGTCTCTTCGTAGTGGCGGCGCATGATGGTGACGTTTTATTTTTCAGCGTGCGGATTTTAATGGACCATGGGTTGGATGTGACGCTTCGACTTCCAGGCCCAGGCCCATTGGATTCGCTATAAATAAAGGGTCTCACCAATTCATTTGTTGTTTGTTGTTCATTTGTTCTGATTTGCCGATCTTTCGAGAGCTCCCGAGTTTCTTTAGAGTGAACGTGTTTGAAGTACCTTTAAGGTCGGTTTCTGAGGATCGACAACCGTTTATTTCCAGACATCATCAGCTTGCGACATAGTTTCGAGGTTAGTCTACTTTTTGGTTTTTTCTTTACTTTTTATTTGTGCCTGGACCTTCCCCCGTCCCCTTTTGATCTCAGAATGGGGGTCGTCAGGTCGGGTTCCGACTTGCTCGCGGACCCATTTTTCGATCTTTATTCCTGACATTTCGTCCCCCATTCCTGTAGATTCGATCTGGCGAGAACGAAACAAACTCGGAGAGACGTCACTCAGTACCGGAAAGAGTTTGCGAGTGCGACGGCTTCTGGTGGTGAAATCCCTGAGGTCCGTGCCGAGCCTTCGGAAGTCGCCGCCCCGGACGTGCAAGAGCACTCTGCTTCCGCCCCTGTGAGTGATAAGGCGGAAGATAATTTTGAGAGCGAAAGTTCTTCTCCTGCGACCGATGCTAATGAGCCGAATGACGATACTCCCGAAGATGTGGAGGAGGATTGCTTGGTGGATGTGATGGCTGTTACTTCCGAGTCTGATGAGGAAATCCCAGTGGAGGAATCAGAGGGTTCCGAGGTCGATCTTGGGTCGAGTTCCGACTCTGCTGCTTCGTCCGATAGAGAGGGTGTTGAAGAACAAGTTGAATCTCGCCCTAAGAGCCAACCGGAGTCCAGCCGAGCTTCTGCCGTTTCTCTGGATGAGTACTCTAGTACTGGTTGTGGGGACCTTGACGTACCGGTGCGAGAGGTCTCCCAATATGATTGGGTTTCCAGAAATATTTTGGAGATCGAATCGTTGTACCAGCATGGGTTTAATTTGGAGAGGGTCGGGAGGAAAGCTTCGGGTCGCTCGAAGCGAATTTGGAGAGTTGAGGGAATGAAAAAGGGAGAGCATGTGGCTTTGTGGCCAGGAGAGCTCAAGTTTACTTTGTATCATATGCTGATAAACGAGATGAATATCAGGCCTCCTTTCACTTGGTTCGAGCAGACGGTCTTGGCGACTTTGGATGTTGCGCCTTCTCAGTTGCATCCAAACGCGTGGGCTTTTGTTCGAGCTTTCGAGCTAATGTGTCTTCATCTGGAGAGGCCGGTCTCGCCGTTGCTCTTTTTTCATTTGTTTGAGATCAATCGGAATAGTAGTGAGAATAAGTCCGGTCGCGAACACGTCAGTCTTCGTTCGAGGCGAGGTGCCAAGATTTTTAAAGCCTATGCGGACTCGTTGAAGGGGAATTGGAAGGAGTTATTTTATTGGGTCGAACCGGTGACCGACGAAGCGATTGAGAGAGTGGGAAAGTTTTCAGAGGATGGTCGGACTTTGGTGTCCACCAAGTTTCCCATTGGTTGGAGTCAGGCCCATTTTGAACGATCCACCAATTCCTTTTCGGTTGGTCAGAATCGTTTGAACGCTGCCGATCTTCTTACCAAGAGGATCCTGATGTTTATTTCTGAGAACATTCCGTTTTCAAAACATAAGTATCGGGGTATCCCTGTGGCTAAGATAGTTCAGGCCGGGAAGCGAAGACGAGTGCAAATTGTCTTAGGTAGCCTTGTTTTTCTTGCTATTGATATTTGCATATTTTTGACCGTAGTTTGTATGACCGTTTTATGTTTCTTTTCTAGATACCATGGCCCCAAAGAAGCTCGCCGTAATGAAGGCGCTGGCGATGAGGAGCGTCGAGATATCTGGAGATGCTGAGGGGGTTGGTGTTCCGCTTCCGACTTCTCCCCAGGCCGAGACTGCTGTTGGGACGGTTACTGCTGCTTCTCCGATAAATATCGTTACCCAGGAGGACCTTGCCTATGAGGCTATGGTCGATCTTGTTTCCAGTTCTCCTCCCCCGACTGCTCCCGAAGTTGGTGCGGGTACCTCGGGAAAAAGGGGGCGCACCGAGGCAAGTGGCGAGCAGAGGCCAGAAAAAAGAAGTAAGACTTCGAGGAGACCGAAGCATAAGAGTAAGGCCGTACCCTTGGAGGAGGGTTTTTTGGAGCAGAATTACGCCCAATGGCGGGAGGATCCTGTCGGGGCGTCTGTCAAATTGTTGGCGAATTTGGCCGATGTTCATAGGATCGAGAAAGAAAAATACGAGCAGCGGGCTAAGGGTAAATGACATCATTTCTTTTTATATTCATAAAAACATCTCTTTCTTCATAAACTGATTTCCCTCATTTTTCGATTTTGCAGCTTCGTTGGAGCTTGAGAAGTCAAAAATAGTGAAGCTCGTGGAAGACGTGGCTTTAAAATCGAGAGAGCTTGCTCGGACAAAGCAAGAACTTCTGGTTCTGAAGGAAAGCCAAGGGGAGGTTGTACGTCGGGCGGAGTTTGCGGAGAATCGTGTCAAGGAGCTTGAAGAAAGGGAAAAAGTTTTGGAGGGGCAACTTGCCGAGGCCAACGAGAAGATCAAAGGTTTGGAGTTTCGTGTAGCTGGTTTGGAAGAGGATTTGAAGAAAGCATCTGAGGCACGGGTCGGTACGAGCGGCGATGCGGAGGCTCGAATTGCAGAGCTTGAGGCAGCCCTTCAGCAAAGCAGAAGAAATGCTAAAGAGGCTACAAAACTTGCAAATGAGGCTAGGAGGGAGGCTCGGGAAGCTGCTAATTCTGCAATTGAGCTGTACAAGGAGGGTTTTGAGTCCGCCCAGGAGCAAATTACTTTGGTCCATCCTTCTATAATTTTGGATCGGTCGATTATTGACGCCGACCATGAGGTAGAAGGGGGTCAGATCTTTAAGATCGATGCTCAGACGCAGACGAAGAGTGTGATATTCCCGACCTCCACTGCCTGATGTTTTAACAGCGTTTCTTTTGCAGAAGTTCCTGGTGTATGCTTTTACTTATGTATTTTTTGTATAGATCCGGAACTTCTGTTTGGTCTAGCTGGAGATATTTGTAACCTCTTTTTGGAATATGCCTATAAGGCCTTTACGAGCTTTAATGAATGCTTTTCGAATTTCGCACGTCATGTATGTCGTTTTTGCGAGTTTTTAACGAGTGCTTTTTAAATTCTGCACGTCGCGTGTGACGTAAAAACGTCGGTAATCGAGGAACTCGATTTACCGGTTTTGAACCTATAGGACAGTTTACTAGGACTCGGCCCAGATTTAACTCGCCCCATAGGGGTATCGGCAGCTGCGGCCGATGGTCGTTCGTAGGACGTTTCGATCCTTGAAGACCCGGTCTCTTTGAGATAGTTTGCCAAGACTCGGCTCGGATTTAACTGTTTTCTCAAAGAGTTTTTGACCTTTGGGTGGTCGCTTTTGGGGAGATCTTTTAAGATCGGTCCCAGTTGATTCCTGTTGGGGGGAATTAGGTCCCTTCATTCTTTTTTGATGAAAATCAAGAATGTGTGGCGACTTGAAAAAACTTTTGAGAAGTATTGAAAGCGTTTGAAAGAAGTGTCAAGCTTCTTTATTAATAGCTTATTTCGAGTTTACATAAGATCGGTGTGAGTGACTTCTTTCTAAGGATAATAACTTTTCAGTTTCGTTGCGTTCCAAGTTCTCTCAATCTTTCTTCCTTGGAGGGTCTCCAATTTAAAGGCTCCCGTGCCGGTTTTAGATAAAATTCGGTAGGGGCCTTCCCAGTTTGGGGCGAGCTTTCCTTGGGAGGCGTTTTTCTGACCGACGTCAGCCCTTCTGAGTACCAGATCGCCAGGATTGAAATCTCTGTGAACGACCTTGGTGTTGTATCTGGTTGCCACCTTTTGTTTGATGATCGCTTCTCGGAGCGAGGCTCGACCTCGGATTTCATCGATGAGGTCGAGTTCTTCTCTTAGGGCTTGATCGTTATTGCTTTGTGTTTTGGGATTTGCCGTTCTCCAACTAAGCTCGCCGATTTCGACGGGGATGACCGCCTCGCTGCCGTAGGAGAGCCTAAAAGGTGTTTCCCCAGTGGAGCTTTGGGGGGTCGTCCGGTATCCCCAGAGGACGTAAGGCAATTCTTCTACCCAATTTCCTTTAGCATCGTCCAAACGTCGTTTCAGCCCGTTTAGTATTACTTTGTTTGCAGCCTCTGCTTGACCGTTGGTTTGAGGGTGCTCTACTGAAGTGAAATGGTGTTTAATTTTAAGCTCGAACATTAGTTTGCGGAATCCCGTGTCTGTGAATTGCGTTCCGTTGTCTGTTACTACTACCTCGGGGATCCCGAACCTGCTCATAATGCTTTTTTTGAAGAATTTTATGCAGTTTTTTGCAGTGATGGTTGCCAGGGGTTCCGCTTCTATCCATTTACTGAAGTAGTCTACGGCGACGATCAAGAATTTGACTTGTTCTGGTGCTTTTGCGAAAGGTCCGAGCAAGTCCATTCCCCACCATGCGAAGGGCCATGTGGAGGATAAACTCGTGAGGTCTGTGGGGGGAGCTATGTGCATATTGGCGTGGATTTGACATTTCTTGCACTTCTTCACGTGATCACTAGCATCACCGATCATGCTCGGCCAGTAGTAGCCGGCTCGAAGGGTTTTTCGTGCTAAAGATCGAGCTCCCATGTGCTGGCCGCAGATCCCCTCATGAATTTCTGTCAACACATAGGCCGCTTCCTCTCCCTCGATGCATTTAATTAACGGGGAAGAGAGGCTTCGTTTATAGAGCGTCCCGTTGATGGCTGAAAAAGCCGAGGCTCTTCTCCTGATATATTTGGCGTCGTTTCTGTCTGGGGGCTCCGTTCCTGAGACGATGTACTCTAAAATTGGGGTTATCCAGCTGTCTGCCTCTTCAAGTACGTAGATGGTCGGGTTAAACAGCGGCTCGATAGATACACTGGGATTGTGTAGTGTTTCTTGGATGGTCGTCCTTTGGTTACCCGGGGTTTTTGTGCTTGCGAGTTTGGCGAGGATATCAGCTCGTTGGTTTTCCGTTCTTGGGACATGAATTATCTCGCTTGCTTCAAATTTAGCTATTAGCGATCGTACCTGAAGTAGGTATTTTTGTAGGATCGGTTCTTTGGTCTCGTATTTGCTTTCGATCTGGGAGACCACCAAGAGAGAGTCGGTATGGAGTTTAATTTTTTGGACTTGGAGGTCAATTGCCAGGCGAAGTCCGGCAATGCAAGCTTCGTACTCTGCTTGGTTGTTCGAGGTGGGAAAACCGAATGCAAGGGAAACTTCGATGATGACCCCAGTCGGGCTTTCTAGCATAATCCCAGCACCACTCCCTTTTGGATTTGAGGAACCATCGACGTAGAGGATCCATATGTCAGAGCCGGTGTTAGCAGGTGTCATCTCGGCGATGAAGTCGACTAAAATTTGTGCTTTAAGTGTAGTTCGAGCTTCATATTTGATACCGAACTCTGAGAGTTCTACGGCCCATTTGATCATCCTTCCAGCTAGATCGGGTCTGTGGAGTATCTGTCTGATTGGGTAGTTAGTGCGGACGACTACCTGGTGGGCGACGAAATAAGCTCGAAAACGTCGAGCTGCGACAATGAGGGCCAAGGCGATTTTCTCGATTTTCTGATAACGACTTTCAGCCCCGTGCAGAGCCTTGCTTGCGAAGTAGATGGGACTTTGCCCGGTTTCGAGTTCGCGTACTAAAACGGCAGCTAATGCCTCTTCCGAGACTGCTAGATATAGGTATAATGTTTCTCCTTCATTTGGGCGAGTTAAAATTGGAGGCTCGGAGAGAGATTTTTTAAGTTGCTTCAAAGCTTCGTCTTGCTCGGGTGTCCATTTGAAATCTCTTTCTTCTTTTTTGAGGATTTTGAAAAGTGGAAGAGATTTGAATGCTGCATTCGATATGAAACGAGATAGAGCAGCTATCATTCCATTGAGTTTTTGTACTTCTCTTTTGGACGTCGGAGTTCGCATTTCTGTGACGGATCGACATTTGTCTGGGTTTGCCTCGATACCTCGTTCTGTTAAGAAGAAACCTAAGAATTTCCCAGCTCGAACCCCGAAAGTGCATTTCTCTGGGTTTAATCTCATTCTGTTTTTTCGTACCTCAGAGAAAATTGCTTTCAGATCGCTTACATGGTCGGCATCACTTTTGCTTTTGGCGATCATATCGTCGAGGTAAACCTCTACGCTTTTACCGATCTGGTTTTGGAAAACTTTGTTCATCATTCTTTGATAAGTTGCTCCAGCGTTTTTTAAACCAAAGGGCATAACACGGTACGCGAAGTTTCCTCGGTCAGTGATGAAGGCGGTTTTTGCTTGATCTGGTGGAAACATGGCGATTTGGTTGTACCCGGAGTATGCGTCCATGAAAGATAACAACTGGAAACCGGAAGCGCTGTCGACCAAACGATCGATACTGGGGACCGGAAAGGCGTCTTTTGGGCAAGCTTTATTAAGATCGGTGTAGTCGACACACATACGCCATTTTCCGTTAGACTTTTTCACCAGGACAGGGTTTGATAACCAAGTTGTGTATTTAACCTCAGAGATAAAGTTGGCTCGGATGAGGTCGTCTACTGCTAAGGTGGCAGCAATGGCTTTTTCTCTGCTTTGGGCCCGTTTTCTTTGGGCGATCCATTTTGCTTCTGGGTTTATTGCGAGCCGATGGCAGGCAATCTCTGGCGGGATCCCAGGCATGTCTTCGGCCGACCAAGCAAAGATGTCTTTGAAATCTTTAAGACATTGGGTTAATTCGGTCTTGATCTTTTCTGGAAGGTCGATCCCTATTTTGATTTTTTGGGAGGGGTCTGAACCGAGTTGTGTTTCGACGAACTTTCCATCAGGCTCTGGTCTTCTGATTTTGTGTTTGAGCTCTTTTGTTAGCTCGTCGACATCTATCTGTTTTTCGACCTCCGGACCGCAGTTGGTTCCTACGTTAGTGGCGGTGTTAACTTCAGTCGATCTTCCTTTTGGCATTTTGGGAGTCGCCAGTTCTTCCGAAGGGGGAACCCCTTCATGCTCCGAAGCTTTTCTTTCGTTCTTAGTCCATAGGAAAAAACACCTGGAGGCCGACTCTAAGTCAGAGTTTAAAGTGATAACTCTGTCGCAAAGAGAGTGGAACTTCATCTTTAAGTGAGTGGTGGATGTAACCGCCCCGAGCCTGCCGAGGGTCGGTCTTCCTATAATGCCGTTGTATATGGATTCACAAGGCAAGACGAGGAATTTGGTTCTGACGGTTCGGACCATTGGTTCGGTTCCGTAGGTAACCATTAGCTCCAGATGTCCAAGGGGTTTCGTTCGAGATCCGTTAAAACCGGACAAAGCCGTCCCTCTATACGGGGTGAGTTCCTCTTTATCGATCCCCATTTTGCTCAGAAGATCGATAAAGATGATATCTGATGAGCTCCCCTGATCGACCAGGATTCTACGTACCTCCTTGTTGGCTATGATTGCCGATATCAAGAGAGGTACGTGTTTGTTAGCTTTTCCGTCAATAAGGTCGTTGTCACTAAAGGATAATGGAGGTCGGTTAGTCTTGACCGGGGTCGTTGACGTTGAGGCCACGCACAACAATTCCTTCCATTTTCTCTTCATGGATTTTCCCGATCCTTCATGATCGAATCCCCCAGTTATCATCATGATAACCGAGCGTTTTTTATCCAGCTCTTCGCGGTCTGGGTCGGTCATTTCTTTTCCTTTTGCCCTGAGGTTTTCATTTCTTTCTCTTCCGAAGTTGTCAGACCGTTCTCCCTCCCTTTTGACGTAAGATGATAGTTTTCCCCGTTTTATTAAATCTTCTATGTCATCCTTTAGGGCGTTGCAATGGTTTGTGTCATGGCCATTGCTTCTGTGGTATCGGCAGTATTTGTTGGCCTTCTGCCCAGGTCGGATAGGTAAGGGCCTGGGAGGCTTGACGTCCCTGAATTCGACGTTCCAACATTCCCCTAGTAACTGGGCGTTGGAGACGTTGAGCTCGGTGTATACCTGGTGACGATTTTTCCTACCGATGTTCCAGGAGTTTTTTCGAGGGTCGACCTCGATGTGGCGTTTCGACGATTCTGCCTGTGACGACGTTTTGTCGATCTTGGAATTTTCTTCTTCGTTAATGAAGCACTGGGATAGTTCGAGGAATTCTTGAAGGGTGTTAGGTTCCCAGGTGTTGATGTGCTTTCGGAACGAGCTTCCAGGGAGCAGACCTTGGGCCATGAAGAAAATTCGAAAGGCGTCGTCTAACTGCCGAACCTGAAGAGCTTCGATGTTGAATCGCTCTATATATTCCCTCAGGGGTTCATTTGCTTTCTGGACAATAGATGCTAGAACATTTTTGTTTTTGGGTTTGCTCTTGGAATGGGCAAAGTGCACCGAGAAGTGTTTTGCTAACTGGTCCCATGAGGAAATGGTATTCGACCTTAACGTTCGAAACCATTCGGAAGCCATTTTGTCTAGGGTCAAAGGGAATATTCGACATTTCATTTCCATGGGTACATTTCGATACTGCATGGTTGTGTCAAATTGGTCTAGATGTCTGTCGGGGTCGCCCGTCCCGTCGTAAGTCTTCAATCCTCCAGGTGGTTTTTCGAGATACCGGGGGACCCGGAAGTTGTCGATCGACTTTGTGAAAGGACCTTTTCGCCCAGGTCGATTTGCTCGTGACAGTGGTTGGCGTCTGTGATGGACCTTTTGAATGATGTCATGGCTTCTCGATCGTCTCCGTGACGAGGTTGAGCCTTCAATTTGTCGAGCCAGAGGAGAACGGGAACCATTCCCTCGGTGGCGGCGTGGAGGAGAATGAGGATCATCTAGATCGTCGTATTGTCGAGCTGACGGAGAACGGGAATGAGCCTCGTGTTGTCGAGCCAGAGGAGAACGGGAACCATTCCCTCGTTGACGGCGTGCGAGGGAGCGATGAGGGAGCTTTCTCCGTGGGGGTGATCGATGAAAAAGTCTTCTTCGAGTTGGGCGTCGTTCCTCCAGTGAGCTCTGCCCGGATGATTGTTGGTCCAGGACGTTCCGACCTTGCAGTCTCGCTACTTCGGATTCGAGGTTGGCGAAACGGTTGTTTCTTTCTTCATTTACCGCTTCTTGCCGGGCCAATAGCTGAACGAGATGTTGAACCGCGTCCGTCAAGGCCGGGAGTAGTTGAGGGGGAGATGGTAGGCTCGTCTCATCTGCGCCTGATTGTGCTCGGGAAGGTCCCGTGTTGGGATGTCGGCTTCGTGTTTGCGACGAATTCGTGAGTTCCTGGACGTGGCCTTCAGGAGTTCGCTGAGGGCCGAGGTCAGGTTCGGCCATGAGACTAGTCGGTATTGAGCGGTGTGTTGGTGCCATTCAATAAGTTCAAGGAGATGGTGAGAAAAATCGGGTATTGGTTTCTCCCACTGTGGTCGCCAATGTTCTGTACCGTGCTTCCGATCTTGAGGATCGATCTTGAGGATCGATATTATGCAGTTGGTAGATATTTTGTCCTTGATTCTATCTTTGTCTTCGGGCTTTGAGAGGAAGGTTTTGTTCGACCTGGAGATGTTCGACCTTGAGAGGCGATGTTGAGGCGTTCGATCTTGAGATGTTCGATCTTGGAGGGCGAGGTTGTACCTGCAATGATACTCCGACGCTTAAGTCAGTATTTGAGAGAATAAGTGTTTGGTTAGAAAAGTGCTTACCATTAATGAGCATTGAATGGGGTATTTATAGAGTTTGGATGTGTTTGTGTTGGCGTTTTTGGGCCGTCCGATCTTGCGGGCTGATCTTGGCCATTGAAGATTTGGACTCTCTTGATTACAATTGGGCTTTTCATCAATTGGGCTTTTGGAGAAGGGGTGCAAATAGAAGTTACTGTAATTACCATAACAGGTACCAACCAGGTGAGCAGAGTTTGTTATGACTCTTTGGGTATTTAGCGCCTAAATGAGAAGTATTGGAAAAACCATGCTATCTGCTCGAGACATGTGACATATAGAGCTTTGATATTCCTCAATGACTAGAATAGTTCAAGGATCCTACATAACCTATTAGATTATGCACCACATGATCAACATGATTCTCAATGGTCAACACCCCAATTCGGGTTTGTTAAATCTAATGTTATGTTGGTTTTATAGCCATTAGAGATGCATTGCATTTGAGATGTTTTACGAGATGCATGCACTACAATGGACTTTCGAATGTAATGTTTTCGATGGATTCCAAAGAATTCCCAAGAACCATCGTCCTTGAATAGTTTTTTGTTTAATAACACGAACATTGTCTGGTTACTTATATTTTAGCTCGAGTATCTCGGATCATGTTTAGTCGCCTAGTCCCCAAGAATTCCCACATTGCATTGAATCTTTATTCTATAATCTTTTTTTTGACCATCTTTAATAACTTTTGGATGAAAAACTTTTATACTTACATTTTAAAAATTAATCATCAAAATCTTCATAAAAAATAATTATCAAAATCAATATTTGAAATACTAGTTTTTTTTTTTATAAACAATGTTAGTGGGGTGGGGTTAATTTCCGGGTTTGAACCCGGGACCTCTTTCTTATAATTTTTGGGTATTGCTTTTCCCACGCCCCCTCCTACTCGAAACACACCCCATAAGGGTGTGAAAAGACCAAAAGGCCAGGCCAAACATCTTTTTTTTCACGAATTTTCACCTGTTCGAACACGGGCATTCGAACAGGTTCGAATGACATCGTTCGAGTGTGTTAAATTTTGACTTCACACCCTTTTGGGCGTTTTTCACCTGTTCGCATGAGGTCATGCGAACCTGTTCGCATGACCTCGTTCGAACACATTCGAACGACATCGTTCGAGTGTGTTAAATTTTGACTTCACACCCTTTTGGGCGTTTTTAAACTGTTCGCATGAGGTCATGCGAACCTGTTCGAACAAGGTCGTTCGAACAGTCATAAAACACGTCCTCGCAGCGTCTCACGCGAGGTTATTTTTGGAATAAAATTTGTTAAGGGGTGTGAAAGAGTAGGAGCGGGTGTGGGAAAAGCAAAACCCTAATTTTTTGGTGCATTCTTTCGATATCTCTTAGCTCGCGAAGGGATATATTTGAAATACTAGTATTTGTTATCAATAGATATCATGCTTGATCGGAAAAACCTGGGAGGCTAAACCCAAGCCAGACCAGTAGTCTTTATCTCTTGAGCCCCAAGGCGAAACCTCCGTGACCGTGTTCTGTTATTCTGGTCAGCGTACAACTTTCATCGACGATTCTTTCTGATAGAAAAATGTCGAATAGATACGGTCAAGGGAGGCAACAAGACCATAACAATAATAAGGGTTTCATCAAAACTCAGAAGAAATTCGTCCCTAGAAATTCGACTCCAAACCTATCAACTTCCCTCAGAGAAAAACAACAATCTGGTTCAGGTTCTGGAACCAGTAGCAATTGGTCGGGTAGGGTTCAAAGCGGTGGAAATGTCAATTTCGTGAAATACTTGCCACAAGACGAGGCAGTTGCAGCTGGTCTTGGCGCCGAAGATGGTGGATTGGATCCCATTGAGTCTCAGAAAGTTGTTGATCTTCTTAATTCACTGTTGTCTCGCTTGCTCAAGTTGAAACCCAAAGATTTCTGGAAACAAGGTACTTCATTTTTCTCTAATTATTCTTCTTTCCAATTCAATACAACAACACTATATCCTATTGAGATTTCATATGATAATATTCAACCAATCCATCATTGATGCATGCTATATGCTATTAGATAGGGAGAGTTTGTTTGTTTGTTCAACTCAATTTTTTGGTTATCAATTTCTAACTGTTATTGTTGTTGCCTCTTTTGATTATATTTGCAGTGGCTGCTGATACTTCCCTGCATGAGTTTCTTGATAGCTTCCTGCAATTTAGGAGCAGATGGTATGATTTCCCTCATCGCGGGATTAAAGGTATTGTTGCCGGTGTTATTGTAGGAGAGATTGATTTGAGCCGCCGTGTTTTCATGGTATTGTATCGCATGTAAGTTTCGTATAAGATGAAATGCTGTGATTTCAACCCTCTTTTACTTAATTTTATATGGTTTTTGAAATGAGATATGGGTCTTGCAGTTCTTCCAATAAAGATCCCGGTGCTCGACCTGCTGACTCACTCACTTTGAGAGACCATGAAGGTGGGATCTCCTTCATCCTTTTTAGTTTGTGGACAATGAAATTTATTTTAGCTGAGCATACAATGCGTGATTTTTACTTGACTTGTTGCCATGGTTTTGCTGTATTTATTAATTGTTGCTTGCCAAGTTCCAAATAAAACTCATACTGTACTTTACACGTGCGTTTAGGGCTTTAGGCTTCGTATCAATTTCTTAGCATAGATAGAGAATGCAACTTCTTTCTTTTTCCTTTTTCTTTCCCGTTTTAAGTTCCTTTGTTTTTATTTTTGTTTTATCGGCATATCTGTCATATTGCTTAGTTTCCTTATTTATGTAGTCTCCTATTATGGATTTGGTTGTAGATTTTATACATAATTGATTATGTCGAGCAAAATCCCTCGAGCAATATCTCATGACGGTATCAAAGTGGTAACAATGAACCATCCTCCATGACCCATCTTGTTTCTATTCCAACCTTAGTTTTCCAAAATTTGGAACTCTATCACAACACTGTCATTATCTCCACGATTATTTTCTTGTTGTTGACCGTGCTCTAGTTCTGGTCAGGCTTTTTGGTGTTACTACTCTCTTTGTTAGTGAGTTGTTTTGTCCACATTTGCAACCCATTGTAGAAGCCTTAGGTCAGTTCTTATTGGAGCAATTTACTTTTTGTGTGTCTTGGTGTAGTATAAAAACTGTGCATTGTCGTATAGCAATTTCCTTTCATAGCTATAGGCTCATTTTTTAATTATACTAATCGCTCACAGTAAATGTTTTCTTTTCTTCCAAAAAAAGTTCAACTTTTTGTCGTGTCCTCCGTCCAGCAGCCTCTAGCTATCTCAAATGAACTTCAGAATCAGATATGGTATGGTCTCAACTCTGGTCCCAGATGTTGTTCTGGCTTTTGTCCAAGTTGATTTTTCAATCATGTTCTGCAGAGTCAATATTTTTTTGCAAAGGGTTAATTTTTAACAAGTTTGGTGCATATGATTTGTATGCTTCAGCTTAAAGTGGAGTATTAAAAAAATATAATCCATTTGAAGGCTGTATATTTCGTCTGTCATTCTATTTACTTATATATGCAGCGTGATAAATTGCAAGGCAAGGCTGCCTACCACACATCCACAATTGATTTAACCCTTCCCTGGACCTCGCCAGAGGTGGGAACAGATTTCCCTTTTTAGTGGTTTTAAATCTTGTATATAATTGACTATACTTAAGTAATTACTTAAGTAATTCAATATAGGGTTGCCCATCTCAAGCAATGTTATGAAACTTGGCTCAGACCAGCCAGTCGGACCGGAAATAGGTGATATAGCTGGTTCGGGAAACTCTTTGGATCAGACATGCTCTCAAATCAGTGGTACAGTGTAACTAGGTCAGGGTTTGGCGAAAATTGGTGACTCGGTCATGTGCTGAACCAACTGGGTCATTCACATTTTTAAAAAAAGTGAAAAATTAAAAAGAGGTGTTTCTGTTGAAGAGGCAATAGCTGAGAAAGTGAAAAAACGCATACTGCGAGCTCGCTGCCGGAGGAGATGTCGAATACTGTAGGTGATTTTGCTTGAGAAGTTGTAGGGACTAGGGAGAGGAAAAAATATCACCATGAGGATGGAGTAAATTATGAAAAATGGAAGCAACATCTGAAATTACCATGGCAGGTGCAACATAGGTTTGAAGAGAAGAAGATAGTAACGCCACATGTGTATTTGTTTTAGGGGTTTCATTTTATATCAGAGTGAATCTTTTAGGGTTTCAGAATGGGCCACAAATGGGCCAATAATAACAAGTAAAAATCTTTAAAGACCCAAATGTAAAAAACTAAATATCACCCGTCACAAGATGACGTCCACTTTTTCCGATGCCATGAAAATGTCTCACCTTGGCTAGAACACGGGACCTCGGAGCTTCCCGAAATAAAGTTGCCACCGTGACAATGTACTCGTTCAACATAAATATTACTCAAATAATACATTTATACATTTATTAGTAATATAAATTTATGAACTTAATATACCGGTTCAACTAGTGACCCACTGGTTCAACCACTGTCACGTTGACCTAATACCCTCACCAAGTCGATGACCAGTTTAATAACATTGATCTCAAGATATACCATAAACTCTATTGTTATATAAGAAATCATTACTGTTTAGTTGATAAAAACGTGTCCGTCATGGAAGTGTTATCAAATAGTGGCCATGGCACTATGGCGTGATGGATTTAGATAAACTACTGTATAAAACTTATGGCATTGTGGATTTTGAATGTCGAGCCATGGCGGCTGTGGCAGAAACAACCGATTGAAGCCAAGGGAAAAAATCCAAAAAAGAAAGACTTATCAATTCATTAATACACATTTTCATGATTCGGTTTTCACTCTATCTGAATTCAGTAAACAGGTGTTTTTTTGTTCACTGTTCTGTTTTCTGGCGACCTCTCTTCGTCTTGGTTATCTCTGATATCTCCATATAAATATTTGTCATTCCCTTTTTTTTTCTTGTTATCTTTAATCTGTTCTCATTGTTTTATTAGTTTTTCCCCACCAGTCCATTTATGATATTATAAGACTATGATATTGATACGGACATCATTAGTGAAGGGCAAATTGGGCTAAAATAAATAAGAGGTAGTGGAGGAAAAAAAGAAAGAATAGTCTACTTAATAAATAAGTAGTAGTGGGGGAATAAGATTGGTCTATGTAATAATTATGTAATAGTGGGGGGTATGAATGCTGAAAGCTGAAGAGATGTCAGCTTAAAGAATAAATAGAGTTGGAGTTTAGTGGAGAGGGAAGGCTAGAATTGGGATTGGTTTGGGAAAGGGACTTGGTGATAGGATCACCATTTCACTGTTCTATCGTATTTTCTATACTTTTCACTCATATTTCCTTGTAATTCTGCTAAACAAATCTGAGAGATCCTCAGATTTGTTGATTAATAATACAAGGATTCATCTCTCTATTTTCCCTATTGTGTCTGTTTGTATCAAGTGGTATCAGAGCACTCGATCTTGGGTGCTCTTGAGGCTACTAGGCAGAATTATGGAGAAGTTCATACCAGAAAACTCAGAGCTTGTAAACACGAAACATCGTCGACGACATCATGCTCCAACTCGAAGGAGTAGGAGAAGAGGTGAAATTCTGAAGAAATGTGAAGAGATCTTGGAGAATTTGAGATCGCAGGTTTCAGATCTGAGGAAGGAAGCAGAAATTGAGAAGGATGAAACGACATTCACAGAAAAGGAGGATGGAAGCACAAAACGTGAAAAACTCACTGTTGCAGAACCAGTATATTGTAGTGAAGAAGATAAATCGGAGAAGGAGGGAATCGAAGGCTCCAGTGGCGTACCTTGGAATGTTGATACGAAGCCATATGGTAAATTAGAGAGAGTGGTTCTGAGCGGTGGTGAGGAGGAAGCGCCAGTGGAAGCACTGACGACAGAAGGTTCGCCGGCGACAGCGAACAGTTTACTGGCGCCTTTTCTCTCTCTTGCCGTGGATGTCCGCGAAAGAGAAGAGTGGAAGAACGCTTGGTTGAAGTCGAAGCATGAGGAAGAGAATCGGAGTTGTGATGACGAAAACACGGTGGCGGCGGTGATGGGAGGAGTAACGGTGGCGGAGGTGCCACTCCTTCGTGATGCAAGAATGCAATATCTTTCTCTCGTAATGGAAAGTTGCGATAGGTTTGCGAGGCAGAGTGGAGCCAGCGCTGATGGGTCACTAGTGGAAGTGGGCCTCTTGATTGACCCAATTGGTCAAGCCCAGTATTTGATATGTACACCCCCCCAATTCATTAATAGGGATTGGGAGCTACAAGCAGTAAAAGGAATGGGCCCCAAAAGAAAGACTAAAGCTGTTTGGAGATTAGAGGATTTAGACTTCATTTATAACTCAGTGGGCCCAGCCCACAGGCAGGTCAGTAAGTATGGCAATTCTTATAGGGACAAGGGTGTGTTAGAAGTAATAAGGGAGGTGAAAAATATAAACTCACACCTCTGTTTATTTCTGCCCGAGGCATTTCCCTGTGTTTTGGAGTGCAAAAACACAAATACATCATCACAAACAGCAGCAGTATCAACGTGGGATCAGTTCATCAACATTTCTCCTTTATCTTCGTTTATTAATGTTGAAGCGATGGGGAGGTATGCCAACCCTATTACTGATTTTTTAGAAGAGTTTGCTCTTATTCTTGGAGTTGCATATAGCAAAAATAGAGCTGTTGCAATACTCTGTTTTCTGCTCAAAAACACAGTTGAAAACAGGGCATTTGATCCAGGAGGAAACTTCTCAGTTTTATACATTACTCAGTCATCATGCTTCAAGCTTTGGAATCCATTATTCAGCAATTACTTACTACTCCAACAATATCCGGGTTTGTCTTTTACTATTGCAGCTTTTATGGCCTTTTTAAATTGCTATAAAGGAGATTCTATAATATCTGTGGCTTCAACACATTATCATAAAAATTTGGTTGAACCTCAAGCATGGAGTCACATAATTCCCCCTCTACAAAGTGAGTCTGAATTTTCAAAGGAATCCATTGGTTGGCTTTATGAGTGGTTAAGGGGTTTTGTTGGTGATTTAAATGGAATTATAGAAAATAAGCCACTGGAATTGCATGACAAGGAAGAGGAAAACAATTCTGATTTTGATAAGTCTAAGTGGCACAAGCTTATAGTTGAACACATTATTCAAATGGTGGAGTCTCCAGTCGCCCATATGTGGGATCCAGGTGGCCTTACAAGAGATGAGTGGAATCCGTGTGGCATTAAAAGAGATGAGGCCATGCAAGAAAGTGCCAACACATTTGTGTTGGCAAGCCATGAAAATCATTTTTGGAAGGAAGAGGAGGTTACATGGTTGGCACCATTTTTGGAAGGAAGAGCAGCGATGATATTCGCAGAGAAGTGGAATGGGGTTTTGATGTTTGAGATGGTGCATAGTGGAGTTTATCACAGTTTCATTTCTCATAGAGTTATGGTGTTAGTATTATATGCAATTCCAACTTATGAAGGAGGAGCTCATAATGGTGAAGGTCTTGAGAATCTAACTCAAGCATGGCTACAAACTAGGAAGGAGATTTGGGGTGAGCGCTTGATTCAAGGGTTGGAGTCTTCAAGAATAGCAATGGAAGAAAGACATCACAAGCAATGGGATCCGGGTGAACCATACTCCGCTTCTTGCATTATTGAGACATTTTGCTTCAAGCTGTGGGATCCTGGTGGAAGACTGATAACTGTTCATTTTGGGTATCTTCACCTTGAGGACAAGGTGAATTTTGAAGGGGAAGGTATTGATACGGACATCATTAGTGAAGGGCAAATTGGGCTAAAATAAATAAGAGGTAGTGGAGGAAAAAAAGAAAGAATAGTCTACTTAATAAATAAGTAGTAGTGGGGGAATAAGATTGGTCTATGTAATAATTATGTAATAGTGGGGGGTATGAATGCTGAAAGCTGAAGAGATGTCAGCTTAAAGAATAAATAGAGTTGGAGTTTAGTGGAGAGGGAAGGCTAGAATTGGGATTGGTTTGGGAAAGGGACTTGGTGATAGGATCACCATTTCACTGTTCTATCGTATTTTCTATACTTTTCACTCATATTTCCTTGTAATTCTGCTAAACAAATCTGAGAGATCCTCAGATTTGTTGATTAATAATACAAGGATTCATCTCTCTATTTTCCCTATTGTGTCTGTTTGTATCAGATATTATTTGATTTCTTTCAAATTAATTATTGTATGTATATTTTTATTATGGCAACCATGCTTCTGCCATAGGCTGCAACGCCAACCACCACTTGTTAAGGCAGTTTTTTATTGACTTGCTGCATGACTAATCATCTGCCTTCGATAAGTATGGCCAAAGGCAAAGGTGGTACTTGATTCTGAAACGTGAGTTTGGGCATGTGGCATATTTGACTACTTATTTCTGTGTTTGATGATATAATAACAAAAATCACACATTTACTGATGTGTTTTTAGGGAAAGTTATTTGTGTTTAATGTTGGGCAATTACGTCATATTTTGTATTATGTGTGTTGTGATTCACTTTTGTTCACTAATATTGCCTGTAGTTCTTTTGCAGGAGAAGAAGTTGCTTGATTTGCCAAAGTTGTTAGATATATGTGCCATATATAATCATGAAAATGAAGAATTGACAAGATTACTGGTAAGAATTCTCAACCAACGTAGAATACTATAGTGTATATTCAGAAACACCCTTATTTTGCTCTGGACATCATTAGTTTTAATAAACTAGCTTCTAAGAAAAATTATCTAGGAAGTGAAGGTTTTTCCTTTTGAAAATTTCCCATGTTTTGATTAGACAATACCTATGTGTGTATGTTGTAATATAATATCATATATTATATATTCTATTTTCTCAGATCCCCTTACAAGTATGAGAAAAGAGTATCTCCTTTATTCCATTTACAGGTGCATAATAGACCAAAAGATTAGGCATTTACTTTGGAATGGCCAGAATCATGATTAGAAGAAGCTATTTATCATAATGATATTAATCACTATATCATTTGCCATTTGGGCATGTGGCTTCCAAATGTTATTCTTATAATAAATTTTGTCACTGCCTAGTAATTTTAGATTGAAGTAACAAAGATTTTCAAGTTTACATAACCAGTAAATTTAATTGTTTGTTAAAATTATGTATTTCTTTGTATTGTTGGTTATCATTACAGTGCTACGTCTTTATTCAGTCTGTAACTTTGATTCTTTTTTAGCTTTATTTGCAAAAAACAAATCTATAAATGAAGTTCATTATGAACTTTAACCCTGGGAAACTTCCTCGGTCTGTGATATTATTTGGTGTTCTCTCCTGCTTCTCCTTTCTCCCAAGCTATACCACTGCTTTATTCTGTTGCTTTCTCTGTTTTATTTTACTCTTTGTTTTTTGGTTCACTTGAATATAACTTTCTCACCAAGATCCTGTTACTGTACTGATGACAAAAATATAGAGGGATTAATCCTACTGCCTGGTACTATGTGCGTTATGCCTGTACACCTTTGATTTTCATTGACTTACTGATGCGAATGCGACAGCGACAAGGAGGAGCAAGTTTGGTAATGTCTTTGTTAGGAGGGGCAAAAGAGTCATTAGCTCCGAGTAAGTGGAATACCTCAATTTCAGTGCAGCTGAGGTGGCGTTAGATGATTGGCTGGCAATGATTGTATTGCCTAGGAATAAAAGTAGGGTTTGTGAAAAGAAGAGGAGGTTTTCGTTTTGGCTAAGGCTTGGGCTAGGGTTTGGGGTTTTTGTCTCAAGGGAGGCGCCCCCTATTGCTTCTTCTTTATTCCTACTTCTCATACTTTGTGTTGGCTATTGCCTTTTTATCAACAATACACTACTTTCTTTGTTTCTTCTACTATTATTGTGTTTTTCTATCATTGGTATCAAAGCTCTTGTCCAACGGAGCTTGAACGATGGTGAAGAAGACCGCCATGGAAGAACGCCAAGAGCGACTCGAGCAGGAATTCGAAGGGCTCGTGCTAGAGGTGCGCACGCAGAGGGAAGCGATGCGTGAATGGATGGAACGACTGGAGCTCCGTTCTCAGAAGAAGCGACGACGCCGGCGAGGTAGTAGTAGCACCGTTGTGAACGGCAGTGAGGAAGATGGTGATGACGATTCGTCTACAGACCCAGAGAAGAAGCCAGAACCTCCAGATCAACGCGTGTTCAAGACGAAGCTATCGTTTCTCACGGCTGATGAGGATGAACGAGGTGTGGCAGAAATGACACTAGAAGAAGTAAAGTGGGATGAAGAGCCATTGCCGGAAGAATGGACGCCGGTGGGTGATACGTGTGAGACGAAGGTGGGGGCATCCCACCCTCTATATGATGATGGGAAATCCTTAACCGTTCCCTTGTACGGCACAGACACTGACAAAGAACCAACACCAGAGGAGAACGCCGGCGGAGCGACGGCAACCGTGGAGGCGGAGGGACGAACCCGCGATTTGGGGGTGTCGATTTTCTCTTTGGCGGCGAATAGTTGCGATAGAGAAAGAGAAGGGAAGAAGGTTGCGGCTGAATGGAGTTCCAGGGAATCAGGTTCAGATCTGAGGCTTAAGTCATTGGGCCAGGCCCAATATCTGTTACTTACGCCTGCCCAAATTCATTTTTTAAAGCCAGCCCAATTTAATAACATGAAGGCAGCAAACAAAAGGGTGGAGTCTGAGTGGGTCCCAAGGTTAGTGAGGTGAAAAATGGAAAGAGTTTGATTCTCAAAGATCCACAATATTGGGGCACTTATTGGCTGGACAATGGTGAAGTAAAAGAAGTGGGGGTAGGTAGGAATTATTGCAATGGTTCTCAGCTACTATCCATGTTGCTAGTGGGGGTTGGTAGGAGTTGTAGCAAAACTATTAGAATCATGGTAAAGTTTCTACTTGCTTATTGGGATCCAGGTGGCCTTAAAAGAGATGGGTGGAATCTAGGTGTCCGTAAAAGAAATGGGAGGCTACAAGAGAGTGACAGCACTAGTGATGTTCAGGAAATGAAGATATCAGATAGCCTAATTGGGTTGTTGTGGGAAGGTAAAACAAGGAAATGGATGGTTTGCAAGGGGGTTCAGAAGTCCTCCACCACAGACTCATTCTCACCCTTCAATTGGGGTTCTTTGATAGTGTGCAAACGAAGGATTTTAAGGTTAGTAATTTGAAGGAGTTATATTTCAATGATTGTGGTGATCAAGTTGCTCAATAATTACATGTTGATCTAAACCGTATGTGGTTGTATCATGCCTACAAGATACTTCAATATGTGGAACCTTATAAAAAACATGGTGAGTGGATTAGAAGTAAACATGTTTATGAGTTTCTGAGGCAGGGTTTTACATCATACGATATTGGATATTATTATACCTATGTAGCTGCTCGAAAGTGGAATAACCACCACAGCCATCTAAGATATACTTATGGTGTAGATTTTAATTGGCTTCACCATTCTGACAAATATCAAAAACTTCTAAAGACAAGTTGGATTGAAGAAATATTTGGTATGCTCAAGCATCTGTTGAGAAGAGTTTCACCGACAGAGAGTGGTGCATTTGTTTTTCTTAAGAATGATAAGAAATATTCTATTACCTATTTTGGTTTCTATAAAGCACTTGCACAAATTTATCTCATTGGTCGTTGCTATAGGCTAAGTGACGAGGAGACAGAGACCTTGAGGGTCGAAGCGAAGGAGGAGCAAAAAAGAATTGTGCAGAACCTGGCTTCACAGGCCACTGCACATTCTGGATACAAACTGATACATATACTGTCAAATTCCAGGTCTGATATATTGGCTAACCGGAAGCCAACCGGGGCTTATTTTGCATTCTTGGGGGTTTTGTTCAGCAGCCTCATCTCTTCCATATTGAAACTGGACACGAACACCTTTATGCACATAGCTGACTCCCTTGAGTCTAGTCTCAAAGGGTTGAATACGAGCATATCATTACAGTGTGCATCTGTTGTTGATAATGTGGTTCTTTTCTATTTTTGCAACATCACTATGGGAGAGGCTCCGAATTTACCTACAACTGTCTATCTTGCTAGTCATGTTGCAGATTGTCCCAATGTGTTTCCGGAAACTTTGAAGAACATGTTTGAGAACCATTCATGGCAGATGGCAACTTTGCACCAGTTGAGATCATGGTGGGTCATTGTTGAAAAAATGGGACGCATCCAATGGGAACCGGGAGGAATTCATGACTCTCCAGTAGCTTGCTTGGCTTTGTTATCGTGTTTTAAGCTTTGGGATCCGGGAGGAAGACCATTAAGTCGGCTAGTCTTACGATACCTTCACCTTGAGGACAAGGTGAATTTCGAAGGGGGGGGGGAGTATTGATGCGAATGCGACAGCGACAAGGAGGAGCAAATTTGGTAATGTCTTTGTTAGGAGGGGCAAAAGAGTCATTAGCTCCGAGTAAGTGGAATACCTCAATTTCAGTGCAGCTGAGGTGGCGTTAAAAGAAGAGGAGGTTTTGGTTTTGGCTAAGGCTTGGGCTAGGGTTTGGGGTTTTTGTCTCAAGGGAGGCGCCCCCTATTGCTTCTTCTTTGTTCCTACTTCTCATACTTTGTGTTGGCTATTGCCTTTTTATCAACAATACACTACTTTCTTGATTGTTTCTTCCACTATTATTGTGTTTCTCTATCACTTACTCTCTCGTGTCTTTCAGGTTAAAAATGCTTTGAATGCCCAGCCTTGGATACATAATAATATGACTGCGGTAGTATCCCACTTTATGGGCATTGTAAGCACAATGCACGAACGTTGCAGTTCCTCATTGGAGGTATTCCAGTAATTTGATATATTCATAATTTGTTGATTATTTTCCTTTCAGCTTTGGGTTGTTATACTGTTTTGAGGTAAATAAGTCAATTTTATTTGAGAGTATTAGTTCAGTTAATTATTGTTATCACACGTATTAATTATTCATGAATCATATTCTTAGGTAAATTGATACGTTTAATTTTTGTGTTCAATTATCTGCTTTGTTCCATAAGACTCACGTAGAGTTACTTGATGGGCTTGTTCTAAATATTCCCGTCCTTTGTTTGCTTTCTGTTGTTTTAATTTTTAATAATCTAGCAGAATAGTGAAATAAAGATGGATCTTGAATATTTGTATGTTTGTGATCTGGACAACACATAAGGAGATCAAAGTATAAAGGCCAACCACAACTATGATTTGCTTGCTGCTTTGCTTTTAGAAGAATAGCTATTTCTTATTTATTTATTTATTTATTTATTCATGCAATTCCAAGAGGTGCTCCTCTTTATTTACAATTTACACTTTCTATACAAGTTTATTGTACAAAAAGATAATCTAGGAAGTAGTTATGTTATAGTATAAAGTAAAAATTTATAATGGAAATTGAAAATTTTATATTTGGGGATCATGTACAGGTCTTATTTTCTTCTGGAAGTCCTGATAACCACAGTGCTACTTTTCTACAAGCTGATCTGCTAGAGGTAAGTTGCTTCATTTTTTCTTTTTAAAAGTGAGTCGTACAATCTTCTTTGGGTGATAAACCAGATATGAGAAGAAAGTTTGTGATTTTCTACCTCCAGGGAGAAGTGATTAGCTTAGTTCCATAATGAATTCATTTTCCCCATTTCTAATGCTCTATTGTATTGCAAAGTGCCAAAAGGGAAAATACAAATAACAAAAGGGCGCATGGTGGCACGACTAGAAGTGGACATAATCTACACTAAAGGGAAAAGTGGATTGAAAATAGTAGAATATGAGTTTAAGCATCTAAACCCACAAACGAGAACACTAGAAACTGACCATCCCATCTATTATTCAGCTGTTTTATGATTTTATCTAGTTTCTCTCATTCATTTCCATCCAGATACTCCCAATAATCTGGCTGAGTACTAGTCACAGGCACAATCCAGCTAAAGCATGGACTTTACATAAAAATAGCTATGAATATATGGTATTGACAGCAAATCAGTTGCTGAATAATATTTCCGTATTTTTCATTGACAACAACTACTACCCATACTCCAAGACTGTTTGAAGTAGAATTTTGCCGTGGTAACTGGTAAATGCTACATGTTTAAAATACTTCAGGGCTATTTATAACATGTAGAGTTAGTTTATTCACATTGTAAAATGTTGTGCCTTGATCCATCTAATTCTTTGACTGAATATGCATCATAATGTTGATTCCATTTGTTTCATTGATAGGTGATGGACTTTATAAATGATGCAATTGTATCAATGGATGCTTTTGTTAGTGCATACGAACCAGCGGCTTTATTCTTCTCTTGCCCAGTTGAGATGAGGTATCTTTACCTTTGAAACTTGGTTTTTTATGATCAATAAAGACTGAATGCAGTAAATTTCCAGAGTAAATAGGTCTCTATAAAACAGAAATTTGGCCTATCATATATTAAAGGTTTGTGTTGATTATTTTATCAAAATGGAATCTATTATGAAGGCTGAATTAAAAAAAATTCTTCAAACATTTGACGTTTTTGTGGTCTATATAATTGTAGTTATGGGAATGAGGAACTGCTGAGCTTCCTTGCCAGATTGCATGACTCGCTAATTCCATCCATGCAAAAGGGATTCCATATCATTTTTGCTGACAAACAAGATAGCACAGTGACTAATATCTTGGTTAGTTTGAAGATGTTAAGAATGAGATTGGTGAAGCTTGGGTGGCAACTATTACACTTTTGTTATTTAAGCGAAGAAGTTTTCAGAGATAGCACCCCTCTTCCAGCTGCCAATAAGATGTTTCCTGCCAATGTGGAGGACCCAGTCATCAGGGCAGATATTCTGGTTCAAACATTTAGAGAGATCAATTCAGTATCATTACGTTTTCAGGAAATCCATCAGAATGGAACATTTCTTCAAGATGTTGACAGGAATTTTAATACATTAAGCAGGATTGAGAGCTTAAAGCATAATGGTAATTATCTTATACGTAAAATACCACAAACCACTTGCATATGTTTTTTAGGTATTGTACATAAATTGCTAGGCTTATATTTGTTATTTGCAAAAACTTGATGTAGTAAAGTTCTTTAGAGGGCTAAACTTTTGTTGCTCTTTTAAATATAAGGTGGAATCAGGTCTATCTGACCCTTCAAAACTAATATTTTAATTTCTGTGTTTGTTTTATTTAGCATCTTACTTTCCTAATCTAGTTGCTCTGATTCAGGATGGATATTCGTTGATGATGAACAGTTTCAATATTTGTCTGGGATTTTGAGTTCTCCGAAGGAGATTTATAAAGAGCCACAGTCAGCAAAGACCCCTGTGCCGAACCAAGCATTACAGGTGGATGAAGATGCTGCAATTATAGAGTCAAAAATCAGTCAAATTAGGGATCTGTTCCCTGACTATGGTAAAGGGTTTTTAGCTGCATGTCTCGAGGTCTATGACCAGAATCCAGAAGAGGTTATTCAAAGAATATTAGAAGGAACCCTTCATAGAGATCTGCAGTCCTTGGATACTTCACTAGAGACAGTGCCGCAGTCGCCAGCCAAGTCCACTACTCTGAGCGGGAATGATAAAGGAAAAGGTAAACTAATTGATTCTACAATGGTGTCCTTAAGTACTGATGTTATTCGTGGGAAACAACAGATAGAGGGGCCATTGATGTCATCCTCTGCTCCACTTGGAAAATTTATCAGGAAACCTAGAGCTGACAAGCCCGACCTTAGTGTTTTGGATAAAATGGATGAAAGAGATGCATCAAAAACTGCTATGCTTTTACAATATGAATATGATGATGAGTATGATGACTCTTTTGATGACTTGGGTCTAAGCGTAGCGGACTCTGGAGTAGAAGAAAATGAAATACTTGGTGAAAAAATGAATGAAAATTCGGGGAAATCAAGGGCAGTAGCCACTGGAAACTCCAGCCAAAATGCCCCTAATTCAAAGTGGGGTTCCAGGCAAAAGCCACAGTACTATGTCAAGGATGGTAAGAATTACAGCTACAAAGTGGCAGGTGCAGTAGCGGTTGCAAATTCTGATGAAGCTTCTTTAGTTAATGAAGCTCAGAAGGAATTGATATATGGTCTTGGACGTGGCGGGAACCTTCCTCTTGGTGCAGTGAAAAAGTTGGCAGATTCCTCCAAAGAGAATGATAACCAATCTGATGTTTCTGAGGTGGAAGGGAGAGATCATGTTTCAAATCAGAGGGGGAGAGGGAGAGGTAGAGGGAGAGGAGGAGGTAGAAGCAACCATTACAGAAAGGACCAAGCCATGAAGAAACATTTCTCTGGAGTGAGTGGCTTTTAATGGCCATCAACATACATTCCTTACTGGCCAAGATATCATAACTTTAGTGTCTAAGTTACATGTGAAAAACATTTTCTGCAGGGTTAAGGTTCAATGAGGTGCATAGACCTAGTGCATTACCCCGCATCTGCTATCATCTCCCCCTTGGGAAACATGACTCATACATCTGAACAATTAAAGTGTACTATGGATACACCAGACTTTCATGTATGTGTTATTTTTTTGGTTTTTTTTTTGTCTCTCTTTTAGTCCTCGTGATTAGGACTTGGGAGAAGTAGAGCATGCAGGGTGAGCATTATCTAATATGCAATCACCTGTCGTGATTCCAAAATTATTTGATACAAAGAATAGGATAATGTCTGTAAAGGTTACTTCATTCCGAAATAGAATTTTGTTTATAAAGATATGAAGGTATTTTGGTCTACATGTACTTTAATTGTCATGTTTTTACAATAACTAAAAGAGTTATATAGCAGTTTCCTAAAAAAAAAGTTATAATGTTATGAAGTATTTTTGTAACAGCTACATCCGACATTAGCATCACGGAAACTAATTTCACTCAAGATCTCAAAATAGTTTATTCGATCGCCCATTAGTGTCTTTTTGTGTGGTGTTCCATTCAATTTTTTTAAAACCGGACTGGAGATCAAATCGAAGAGACCTCTGGTTCATGGCTCAATTGGTTCACTCGGTTCAATCATGATTGAAACGAGAAGTGTAATAATTAAATAAAAAATTAAAAGTATTAAATTTTGGAGAAAAATTAAATTAAAAAAATCAAAAAATACATTTCGAGCGATTCAATCCGGGTCAATCGGCAGTTCAAAGCGGTTGAACCACTGTTCAACCTGGTCCAATCCAATTATGAGCGGTTCAATTGGTCTTTGGTTCAAATGGGATTGAACCAATTGTCGGACAGTCCGGTCCAACCGGTTGAACCGTCCAGTTCGGTCCGGTTCTTAACATTGGTTCCATTACTTTTGATAATAGGACTTCCCAAACAACACAATATCAATTTTTTTGACCAAACACATTATCATTTAATTGATATGCATTGTCTCTGTAAAAATATTTCAATAATAATAATAATAATAATGTGTCACAGCTTTTCACGAAAAAATATGTTACAGCTCATATAATGAATTTAAAATCTTGTTAACAAAATATATTTTTACACTAATCAATAATCATTCATATAAATTAAAATCTTAAAAATTGTGCTAAATATTACATTGTCTGAATGGAGCATTGCGGGGATGGGGGTTGTTTCCACTTCCATGCCATGTGCAAGTGCAACAGGTTACAGATCCACTCCAATAATAGTGGTGCCATGTCATGCCAATCGAGACGCATCTGACTCCGTCGTGCGTGCAACTGTGATCTAATTAACTATAAAGTTGTCTAGCTTTGGCAGGATTATCCATTTAATTTAATTGAAAAAAGAAGAAGTGAATAAGCATAGGAGTAGAGCATACGCTGTCAAACCATACATATACCATGCTATGATACTACTAGTACTAGAAGTTGTAATTGACATGGTTGACTTGACTATGGTCGCAGGTGGTTAGATTTGCTTAACAACGTTGAGAAGCACTAGAGTTTAAGTCTTTAATTAAGTCTTCCACAACATGTGACGCTGGTTCTCGAGTTTGAACTCGAGTGTGTCCATATAATTGAGTGTAATGTTTATTTGTCATTTTGTTTCTTCCGTAAAAAAAACATTAGCTATGATTGTTCATAGCCTATGAACACTATCCAAAGATGGGTTTCAGATTGACTTTACGTTTTACTTGTGAGAAAAAACAAGAGAATTTAACTTGACTTACGGTTGTATATTTTTACATTATGTCTGTGCCGATTGTATAAAGTATATAAATAAATACCCCAATAAAAAGGGTTTTATATTTTGTACCCCCCATTATACCATATAGGCATATACCCCTCAAATATGCCAAATGGACAAAAATACCCCTTGGAACACTTTAATAACGAAATCTTTCCTCATTTACACTTATTTCTTGAAAAAGTATGTTTTTCACCTTAAACTTTTCAGAAACAGGGGTATTTTCGGAAGGCAATTGTTACAACTTTCCGGAAACATCCCACAGAAGTCAAATGCCGAAGGAAAAAATTTTGGATTTCCGGAAACACCTCAAAACGGGGTATTTCCGGAAGTCAAAATGACTTCCGGAAATACCCCGTTTTGAGGTGTTTCCGGAAAGCCAAAATTTTTTCCTTCCGCATTTGACTTCCGAAAATACCCCGTTTTGAGGTGTTTCCGGAAATCCAAAAATTTTTCCTTCCGCATTTACCTGTTTTTCTTGAAAATTTTGTTTTTTTTTTAAATTTCGTTTTGTAATTTGTTCTTTTTTTTTGCTTTTTAGTGGCAAGACGTGCAGGACGATTAGAGCGAGGCGAGTCTTCCGGAGCAGCATTAGGAGATGCAGATCAGACTCCTCCTGCTCCTAACACCAGGACGAGGATTCGGCTGGTCACGCTTCTGAGCGTCAGAGGCGTGTCCGTGAGCACGAGCAGCAGGAGGCTGAGCCTGCTCAGCAGTATCATGAGCCTGAGCCTGCTCAACAGTATCATGAGCCTGAGCCTGCTCAATAGTATGAGGAGGCTGAGGCTGCTCAGCAAGTTTTGTTGCACCGTTTTCATGTCCTTGTGGTCTCCAGGCTAGAGTTGGGACAGGTAATACTTTTAATAATTAATTTATTTTTTTAACCAATAATTAATTACTTTTATTTAATGTGTTTTAATTTATATTTTTTATTTTTATACAGGACCGTGGGAAGGTTAAGGTGGCATCCCATGGTTTGAAGGTATCGAGGTTTCGACCTCAGCAGCACCACCCACATATACACAGATGGCTAGAGCAGGCCCGTCTGTTGGAGCTTGACATCACACCTCTCAACAACATCAACCACGAGCTGATATCGTCTTTTGTGGAGAGGTGGCATTCTGAGACCAGCTCATTCCACATGCCGTTCAGGGAGATGACGGTGACGTTGGACAACGTGTCCGCGTTGCTCCACTTGCCGCTCACCGACACATTTTTGGATCATGGGCTGTATTTTACTGAGGCTGATGTCATTGCAGCTGGAGTGCAGTTGCTGGGTATAGACCACGACTCTTGCTGGCAGGAGTGTCGGTTCACTAGGGGACCGAACTTCAGATTTAGTTTTTTGGAGCAGGCATACAGAGCTAACATGGAGGCTGGCTTTCTTGATCATGCTGCACGGTGCTATTTGTTACTCTTGTTAGGCTATACCATCTTTGCCGACAAGAGTCACACATATGTGCCCGTCAAGTGGGTCACTCTTATTGCGGATTTTGAGCGTTGTGGCCAGTGGGCTTGGCGTCCAGCTGCTTTGGCCATTCTGTACGAGCAGCTCAACGACGCCTGATTTTGGGAGATATCGCAGATTGGCGGATACGCTTCTCTGCTACAGGTAGTAATTAATTAATTTTTTTTACCGATAATTAATTACTTTTATTTATATAATTACATATTTATTTATTTATTCATTTTTTTTATTTCAATGTTGGATTTATGAGCACTTCCCCACCATCGTGGTGCGCAAAGACTTCGGCGCGTCTGAGCGTCCACGTTGCAGCAGGTGGGAGAATCAAAAGTGCGACACTGTCAAGCTTATAGATTTTCTGGGGCGGCTGGATGAGATAGGACGGGAGGAGGTCATATGGAGGCCTTGGGAGGACCACAGAGAGTACACATCATTTTCATAGATTTCTCTTTTCGGAGGTTACCTGCTTTGGGGCTCCATCACCGTGCCATATATGCCAGACAGGGTCTGGTGGCAGCTTGGGTACATCCAGCAGATCCCTCGCCCGTCTCTTTTGGTTGGTTCCTCACGTCCATCTACAACAGACATTTTACAGCAGTGGTTGTTCTACGCTGGCCCGGCGCGGACTTTCAGGACCACTTCTAGACGGACCCTCCCGTCGGGTGAGTGCGGCCAGGATTACCTACCATGGTTCTTAGAGGTGTTCATTCCCCGTCTCACTCCGGCGCCGCCTCCACCTCCAGAGCATGTACCAGATCAGGATCCAGCAGCTGAGGATATTAGGCCACGGACCATGTAGGATAGGCTCCAGACTATAGCTGGACATATCAGTTATGTCATGGGACTCGAGGGCCTTCCAGCTGAGGCATATGAGAGACTCTTGCGTGCTTTAGCTGATTGTGACATTGACTTGTAGTTGTATTTTTTTTTCCGTATTTTTTATGGTATTTGTACTGTACTCGTATATTTTTTATGGTATTTCGTATATTATCGTAGTTTAGCGAATATCGTTATTTATCGTAACAATTTTAATTTTTTAATAAAAAAAAGGTTTTTGAAAAAAGTTCCGAAAATACAGGCATTTCCGGAAAGCATTTTTTTCAAGGTAATCAAAACCGGACCGGACATTGAACCGGAAGAGGTAGCGGTTCAGGGGTTCTTGGGTTCAACCGGAATTAATTAAATATATTATTTAATATTTTTATTACAATATATAAAGGATAAAAAACCATAATACCCAAAATTTCACACCACAAACAATTAAATTATGCTTAACTTAAGGTTAACAATATAATATCCAAGTCATTAGTTAAAGTTACACATAAAATTGGTAGGTATAAAAAAACTCAAAGTTTGACATGTTTAAAATATATATTTTAATGCATTATTTAGAAAGAAAAAAAATAAGTCCCATGGTAAATAAGAAAATTGCAAACAGTGAAGCTAATGTTGTTGAAAGGTGAATATCTAGTCCCACATCGGATGGCAAATAAGAAGAATGAGGTGTGTTTCTCTATAAATATAGAGCTAGAGTGTGCACAGCAAAATATAAGTGAGATTTTTGGCTTTCATAATATATAAAATATATAAATAGAGCCCTGAAACTCATTTTGTTTTACAAAAAATAGTTTAAATTTTTTTATTTCAGTTAAAAAAAAATCATTTCTCAGAACCGCTTGTAACCGCCGAACCGTCGGTTCTGGCCGGTTTTGCGGGTTCTTGAGCGGTTTCCCGATTTTTCACCCGGTTCTTTGGCCATCCGGTTCTGGGGTCTAACTGGACCGGACAGGGGTCCGGTTCCCGGTTCAACCGGTCGAACCGACCGGTTCGATCCGATTTTGATTACCTTGATTTTTTTTAAACTTTCCAGAAACACCTCAAAATAGGGTGAAATACCCCGTTTCGAAGTGTTTCCGGAAAGTTTAAAAAAATACTTTTCGAAAATGCCTCTATTTCTGAAAATTTTTAAAAAAACGTTTTTTTTATTAAAAATTCGAGGTATTTTGTGGATTTATATTAAAATGGGGTATAACTAAGGTAGAAGAAAGGTAGAAGAAGGGTGGTATGAAATATAAAACCCCAATAAAAAAGGGAGAGCTGATATGAGGTGTCCCCACGTCTAACATGAGACGCGCTGTGTCTACCGTCTACTAACGTGCATGCTCATAAACGGGAATCACGTTCGGGCGAGTAGCTAGGCCAAACAAGTCACCGGAAACAGTTTCTCTCATTTCACCAACTGGCCCCACCAAGTAGTAGAATAACAGATATGTTCACTTCAAACTGACTCACATGGTCAGATTGAGATATTTAATCATTTTTTTTGTTCAAGAAATTGAAAGGGGAAAAAGAAAATTCACAAAAACACGTCTGATCACTCACTCTCTCTCCCTCTCAGTGTTTGTTTTGTAGCATAAGCAAAGCGAACGTCAGTGAAGTTGACGATTGTCAACCTCATTCTTGAACCAAACCAGGAGAAGATTTCTTAGCTTTTGTGTGTTAGAAGTAACATACTGAACACGAATTTCTCTTCTGCTTTACATCAATAGAACAAAAATACTTAAATATTAGCGGTTGAAGTTGTTGAATGAGGTAAGTGGAGAGTTTCTTGAAGATGGAGAATTACCTGAATGAGAATTTCGGGGATGTGAAGGCGAAAAACTCATCGGAAGAAGCGCTTCAGAGATGGAGGAAGCTTTGTTGGGTTGTTAAGAATCGCAAGAGAAGGTTTCGCTTCACTGCTAATCTCTCCAAGCGATTTGAAGCTGAAGCTATCAGACGCTCCAATCAGGTTTCTTCTTTTTCTTTTTCCCTCTCTTTCTTGCCAAATCAAGACAAGGCGCTAAATACCTATTTGAATTTTCCCTTCCTTATTTTGGCATCTTATATTTATGTCCACAAATCTCAATGTTTCTTATGCTATCAATTTAGATCAATCTATTTTTTGTTTTGATATCCTTGTTTGGTTAATGAAATGCTAGTGATTAACTGATTCCTTATGATCTTTATTCCAATACAATACCAATGGAGAGGGAAGTGATTACTGTAATCCTGAAATTTAAAACCGATGCTTAAGGTAGTCCCCCTTTGCCTTTTTGTCTGCAAAAGAGGGAATTGGAATTAAAATAAAGAAATATTGGCAATGGATCTAAATACCATACTTGCATTGATCCATTAATCTTCACTCCTTTCCTTCTTTCCCTCCACATTTTTCAGACTAGCCTCTGTCTTTCATTTGTATTGGCTTTGAGATTTAAAGAACTGCCTACCCTCATACTTGTGCGCGACTTGTATTGTATATGATAAATTATCATATTTGTCTTATCTTGAATAGCCTGTTATTTTTTATACACTTTAGCAAACTACTTAAGTTTGAGCAGATAACATTTTGAGTTTCAAGACATGGGTTTTTTGAATTTGAATTAAAAATTAAGTCATGGAAGGATTGGATAATTTGTCCTCTATCCTGGTAAATTGTACTGTTACTCAGATAGCTTAACTTTGTGTGGAGAAAAAGGATATGATCATTTTAATGTTGTAAAAATGATTCTAGAATCTCTGAATTCCCTCACTCAATATACATTGTAGGAAAAATTCAGAGTTGCAGTGTTGGTTTCACAAGCCGCACTTCAGTTTATCCATGGTAAGAAAGTCAACCTACATGCATTTTAAAGTTGTTGTAAAGGTTTCGGTTCTTCATAATCAGTAAGTATTTGGTCCCTCCAGGTCTAAGTTTGTCAAGTGAGTACACTGCACCCGAGGAAGTTAAAGCTGCAGGATTTGAAATTTGTGCTGATGAGGCAGGATCAATTGTTGATGGACGTGATGTGAAGAAGTTGAAAGTTCATGGTGGGGTTGAGGGTATCACGAAGAAACTTGGTTCCTCAGTCAATGATGGGATATCAACATCTGAGCACTTACTGAATCGGAGAAAGGAAATTTATGGAATTAATAAATTCACTGAAACTCCAGTCCGGGGATTTTGGGTATTTGTATGGGAAGCCCTTCAAGATACAACCCTCATGATACTTGCGGTCTGTGCTTTGGTCTCTTTAGTGGTTGGCTTAATAATGGAAGGGTGGCCCAAGGGTGCACAGGATGGGATTGGTATTGTTGCAAGTATATTGCTTGTAGTGTTTGTCACTGCCACTAGTGATTACAGACAATCGTTGCAGTTTAAGGATCTAGACAAAGAGAAGAAAAAAATTGCAGTTCAGGTCACACGAAATGGCTGTAGACAGAAAATTTCAATATATGATCTACTTCCTGGTGATATTGTTCATCTTCACATTGGAGATCAAGTCCCTGCTGATGGGCTTTTTGTGTCCGGTTTCTCTGTGTTGATAAATGAATCAAGTTTGACAGGAGAGAGTGAACCAGTAAGTGTCAGTGACCTTAACCCTTTTCTTCTCTCTGGAACCAAAGTCCAGGATGGATCATGCAAGATGCTTGTGACTACTGTTGGAATGAGGACACAGTGGGGTAAACTAATGGCTACTCTAACTGAAGGGGGAGATGATGAAACTCCTTTGCAGGTAAAACTCAATGGTGTGGCTACAATTATTGGGAAAATAGGCCTCTTTTTTGCGGTTGTGACTTTTTCTGTGTTGGTCCAAGGTCTATTTAGCCGCAAGCTGCAAGAAGGTTCCCAATGGACATGGTCTGGTGATGATGCTATGGAGATTGTGGAATTCTTTGCTATTGCTGTTACAATTGTTGTTGTTGCTGTTCCTGAAGGTTTACCTTTAGCTGTGACATTGAGCCTTGCCTTTGCCATGAAAAAGATGATGAATGATAAGGCACTAGTGCGCAATTTGGCTGCTTGTGAGACGATGGGATCTGCCACTACTATCTGCAGTGATAAGACTGGCACACTAACTACTAACCATATGACTGTTGTTAAAGCATGCATATGTGGGAAGATCAAAGAAGTAGAGAGCTCTATCATCTCTTCTGATTTCTCATCTGATCTTCCTGAATCTGCTGTGGAAATTCTAGTTGAATCAATATTTAACAACACTGGAGGAGAAGTTGTCAAAAACGAAAGTGGGAAGATTGAGATTCTTGGATCACCAACTGAGACTGCACTCTTGGAATTTGGTCTGTCTCTTGGTGGTGATTTCCACAAAGAACGACAAGCATCAAAACTTGTGAAAGTTGAACCATTTAATTCTACAAAGAAGCGCATGGGGGTGGTTCTACAGCTTCCTGATGGTGGTTTCAGAGCGCACTGCAAGGGTGCCTCTGAAATAATTCTTGCTGCATGTGATAAAGTTGTAGACTCAAATGGCGACGTTGTTGTACTTGATGAACACTCTATGAATCACTTGAAGGATACAATTGAGAAATTTGCCAGTGAAGCGCTCCGGACTCTTTGCCTTGCTTATGTGGATATTCATGATGAATTTTTAGTTGGAACCCCTATTCCTATTAGTGGTTTCACTTGCATAGGAATAGTGGGTATTAAAGATCCAGTTCGTCCTGGTGTTCGGGAGTCTGTAGCCATTTGTAGGTCAGCTGGTATTACTGTTAGGATGGTTACCGGGGACAACATAAATACTGCAAAGGCGATTGCTAGAGAATGTGGAATTTTAACGGATGGTATTGCAATTGAAGGCCCTGAGTTCCGTGAGAAGAGTGAAAAGGAATTGCTTGATATCATTCCAAAAATTCAGGTACATATCAATAACCATGTCATTTAATCAATTTTTTATGTTCTTGACAATTTGTTTGAAGGATTAGTTGCTTTTACCATAGATTGGTTTTTTGTGTGTATTTTTTCTGGTGGGGGACCTGCTGTCCTGGACATGATAATTCTAGTTAGACGCTGCCAATAACATGCAAATATCTTAAATATCTACTATAACGATAAATTACAACTCTCATTTGAAGTCATTTTTCCTTCTGCAGCCTATGCAAAATTCTTGTTCTGCATATTCCAACTTTATATATACTGCAAATTACAAGATACAACCATCAACAACCAAAATATTTTCTCACTAGGTGGGGTATGGATCAAACCACGCTATAATGTTTTGTCATGTCTATTAATTTGAAAATTCCATCTAATTACATGAATGATGGCTGCCATTAAAACTAACATACTGATAATGAATGGACCGGGTGATGGACCATTTGAATATACTGGGTGATTCTCAAAGCTTGGAAGTAAAACTTTGCTAGGCTGCATTACCCTTCTTCGAAAGACAGTTGTTTATGATCAGCATGCGATTTGTCTATATCTGCAGGTAATGGCTCGATCTTCACCCATGGATAAGCATAGCCTAGTGAAGCAATTGAGGACAACATTTGAAGAGGTTGTTTCAGTTACTGGTGATGGTACAAATGATGCTCCAGCCCTTCATGAAGCAGATATTGGACTTGCAATGGGCATTGCTGGAACTGAGGTATGTCGAGGCAACTCATTTTTTTTGGGTCAACATGTCAAGGCAACTTTGTATTAATCTTGTCTACATAAAGCTCTTCCTTTCTAGAAATTTGAAAACCAAGATTTATTTTTTGTTTGAGATATTATATTCAGTCCTTCTTTTCATGGGTGATTAAATATCTCGATTTCGTGGGCATGTTTCATGGTAGTTATTTCCAAATGCAACTTGAATTGATTGAAAGTAAATATTGTTTGAATTCTCTAATATGTATTGCTAAAGGTGATGTTTTTATGATATAAAAAATGGAAAATGACACTCCATAATTTACTGTGTACAAGGAGGTAATTTAGACTATATAACAAGTGAAGTTTTTGTTCCAAGAGATGCTTAGCCCTTTATTAATAGTACTATGACTCTATTTGGTAAAAGGTAGCAGATAATAGATAAACTAGCTTATAGAGGATGAGCTGATAGCGGATAAGCTAGTAGATAGAATTCAAAGTTGGTAAAATTACTGGTTGAACTAACTTGTAGATATAAAACATGAGTGTACATTTGCTATAAGCTATAAGCTCAAAGGCTACTTCAAGTAACGTCTGGAAAGACACTATAAACTAATGAAAAAACCATACAAGCTAGTAGTACCAATTACCAAACACTTACAACGAGCTTATCCACTATAAACTAGTAGTTTGGCCTTGTCAATTTGACCTTATCATTTGTTGCTAGCTGATTAATCCTTGCAATTATTGTGATGCCAAATTTGTACTATATTTTTTAAAGCCGTTATTTTGCCAATTTCAGGTAGCAAAAGAAAGTGCTGATGTAATAATACTAGATGATAACTTTTCCACTATTGTGACTGTGGCCAAATGGGGCCGTTCAGTCTACATAAACATACAGAAATTTGTGCAGTTCCAGTTAACTGTAAATATTGTTGCTTTGATTGTCAACTTCACTTCTGCCTGTTTGACAGGTAATCATGATGTTTTCCTTTGTTATTATGTTTCTTATCAGATTTAACTTTTTTCCGTTAATTTATTACTTAATTAGTGCCTTGTTCTTTTTTTCCCTTGTGCTATATATGAAATACCAGGAAATGCTCCTCTTACTGCTGTTCAACTTCTATGGGTCAACATGATTATGGATACTCTTGGAGCACTTGCACTTGCCACCGAACCTCCTAATGATGAGTTGATGAAAAGATCACCAGTTGGGAGGAAAGGAAACTTTATCAGTAATGTGATGTGGAGGAATATCTTGGGGCAGTCTATATATCAATTTGTCGTAATCTGGTTACTCCAGACAAGAGGAAAAGTGGCTTTTCAGCTTGATGGCCCGGATTGTGATCTGATACTGAATACACTCATTTTCAATTCATTTGTATTCTGTCAGGTAAATTTAAACAAACATTGCATTGTTCTGTGGATACAATTTCATATTCAGACCAGAAAATTTCTGTTTTGCTATATCTCTCCTTCGGTCCACTTTTGTAGTTAGTCCATAGTAGAAAGCATATTTTCCTCTTGGCAATTAATAAGATATATATTTTTTCTAAAAATAAATAGAGGGCTGATTGTTAGTATGATACGAAAGTGATGAAGGGGGTAATATCTATTAAGGCAAACTAACACAACACAGGGGAGGATGGTGTGTGCAGTGTTTTTCTTAACTTTCGTTTCGTACTATATTACATTTCTCATATAAATATAGTTATAATCTTAGTGCATGAGTACTGAAATTTTCTGTATTAAATGTTTAAACTATGTTCCCTTGTAATGTGTTCTCTGATTGTGCTTTTTATTGTTAGGTTTTCAATGAGATCAATTCTAGAGATATGGAGAGGATAAATGTTTTTGAAGGAATACTGAAGAATTATGTGTTCATATCTGTTATCATATGCACCATCGTCTTCCAAATCATAATCGTCGAGTTCCTGGGCACCTTTGCCAATACATCTCCACTTAGTTTGAGGCAGTGGTTCGGTAGTGTTCTCCCTGGAGTCCTTGGCATACCAATTGGAGCAGCTTTAAAGATGATTCCTGTGGGGTCTGTATAAAATCAATTCAGACAATTAGGTACCTTTTTGATTATTCTCTGTTTCCACACGTAAATCAAAGGTCTTGTTGCTCCTGGTCTCTTTTAAAAGACGCCAATTTTCTTAGCCTGAAAATATAATAGGCTAACAAAGTAGATGGTATATTTGGTCATCTATCAAACATTTTGTACGATTTTTGTAAAATTTCAAAGTGATATAGATCATATAAACTAGGATTTTGCATTATGAGGTTGAGTTTGCAGAGGATACGTGGTTGTAATTTCTTTACAGTTTCTCGCTATTTACTCTGTTAGTCGCAAATGAGTTGTTGGCAAAAGGCTTGTGCATTTTCTTACCGCTTGCCTGTTGGATGATAGTTTTGCCAACTGACTTTTTTAGACTAGACTATAATGTTGAGTTACTATCATCGCTGTAAATAGATCAAATGCAGGGGAATATGTCATCCAGGTTGGATTCTACTAAGAATTAAGATTGGAGATCAAAGATTCTGATAATTCGAATTAGGATTTTCAGCTCACTCTCCACTCATTTGGATAGTTTAACAAAATTTGATTAAAAAAGATTATGCAATAGCTTTCTCCTCTAGGCTCTAACCTTAAAAGCAACAGGTATTTTAAGTCCTTTTAGACTCTGAGTTCCTTGTCTCGGCTAGGATGTAATTACTAGAGTAGTAGAGTTACTAATAAGCAATTAAACTGAGGAAACTCTTTAAGTTTTGTGATCTTGGGGAGGCATCTATTGTAAAAAAATATGTACTTGTACCTTTTGCCTGTCAACTGACAAGAAGGGTAACTTCAATTATGTGTATGTTTGGATCCACGTTCCCTTTCCCACTGTTGTAGATAAAAACCACGGCCAGATTCCCACGTCCAACCAGAAGCTCAGTTTTGTAGCTTTTCTTAAATCACGGTGAAACGGATGCTAAATGCGAGTTTGACATGCCGCATGCGCATCCAAACATATCCATAAATGAAATTACAGTACAATAGAGACCAAGCTGTATTATACTGCTTTGTTTATTATCATTTAACTGAAAATACAGTACTGTATAAGCAAACTATGTTCTCGTGTACTCTTGGATGGAAAGGTCATTAGGTCACTATGATAGGGGTTTTGCTTTTCCCACACCCCCTCCTACTCTTTCACACCCCTTAACAAATTTTATTCCAAAAATAACCTCGCGTGAGACGCTGCGAGGACGTGTTTTATGACTGTTCGAACGACCTTGTTCGAACAGGTTCGCACGACCTCATGCAAACAGTTTAAAAACGCCCAAAAGGGTGTGAAGTCAAAATTTAACACACTCGAACGATGTCGTTCGAATGTGTTCGAACGAGGTCATGCGAACAGGTTCGCATGACCTCATGCAAACAGGTGAAAAACGCCCAAAAGGGTGTGAAGTCAAAATTTAACACACTCGAACGATGTCATTCGAACCTGTTCGAATGCCCGTGTTCGAACAGGTGAAAATTCGTGAAAAAAAAGAGGTTTGGCCTGGCCTTTTGGTCTTTTCACACCCTTATGGGGTGTGTTTCGAGTAGGAGGGGGTGTGGGAAAAGCAATACCCCTATGATAGTTGCGGCTGCCAAAGAAACCCTTGTCGTGTTTTATAGAATAGTTAGGGGATTTCCTTTAGTTCCATACAGTCTACACTTTTCCAACTGGCTGCTTCAGATCTAAATTGTTTGATTGTTTGGGTACCCTAGTATACTTTTCATTGATGAGGTCGTTGGGACAAAATTATTTGATTGTTTGAACTTAATAGTATCTAATTTTAATAACCAGAATGTAAAGCTGTGACAGATAAAGTTCCATGAGAGACCAACTGCCTTCAAATGTAAACTTAAATATCTCTACTGTTTTTCCTAATTTTGACTTTATTCCCTTAGTCCATACTCCACAGTGTGTTAATATTGTCTCTTGCAATTGTCTAACCAACTTTGATGGATGCTTTAAGTTAATTAAGAATGACAACTATGAGAACAAACAAGAAGAGTACAACACTAACATGATTTTGATTATCGAAGTCCCTTAACAAATTATTACTTTAAGAGAAAAGGACAAGACCTGCTTCCTCTTTTGTTGACCATATATTTTGTTTTCTACGCTTATTATTACTAGTATCCAGTTGAGCATTCTTCTTTCTGAAAAAGATTGTGCTCACAGTGAATTTCATGTGAGTACATGGTTTTAACTGTAACTAACAGCACTATGCGTACCCAATAGTTTTTTGTTACTATTTATGAAGAGTATCTGTTTGTTTTGTCATCTCAAAACAACCTCAGTCGAGTTAGATCAGCAGGCCACGATGAATAATTGAATGCTATATTGTTTGTCTCAATGCTTTTCGTTGAAGATGCTTCTCCAATGGAGCTTATTAAGTAGAAGTACTATTCTGACCGCTGACACCAATGATCTCTTCTCACGGACTTCAACTTGACCGACCCTTCAACATTTCTATTTCAAAATCGATTCCATCATACTTTCTTTTCACTTAACTCTGCATTCACCGATTTATCCTAAAAAGTAGGAGTCTGAAAAAGTGTGAAAGCTTGTGTCAATTTCAAGTCCTTCAAAATAAATTAAAGGCTGAATCTGCAAATATTACAGGGGGTGTTACTACATACACCTCCCACAATTGCTATCAACACCTCCTTGTGTTCTGAAAACTGGTATTTGAAATGTTTGTTTAGCTTCTTAAAAACAGCCAACAATAGTTTTTTATAATTGTTCTCGTGTACAAGATGAGGTGGTACGACCCTTAAGATGATAACTTTGTTAAGGGAGATCTCCTTGATATGAGAAAAAATGATTTCTAATACAACACTAGCATGCACTATGTATATTAGCTAAATGTCCCTAGGGTGCTCTACTCTACAGGATAACAGCAGGGGGTAACTGGATAACGTTACATTTCTGTTACATTTTACATTTTTAACAGAAAAGTTAACAGCAGGGGGTAACTGGATAACGTTACATTTTACAATGTGTTTTTTAAACTTTTCTTTTTTTGCAGGGGGTAACTGGATAATGACTATATTTGTAGGGGGTAATAACTATTTAAGCCTATTATTTTTATACCTATACTTGGCCCCCTTAGAAATTTTAACCAAGCTCTGTCACTGTGTGCATGATCCATACGACGGCGCAGGCGGTACGAATGTTCCCAGTAGTACTAACTGTGCTGCCCAGGTTGTCCATTGCGCTCCTCGGGTTGCCTACCTCGGCCCTCTTTGGTCTTTAGGCTCCCCAGGTCGGCTATCCGGACACCCCGGTACAATAATAATCTTCTTATTATCAACCGATCAAGAGAAGATCATCTTCCGAGTAAGCACTAATTTGCAATTACAGATTGTTTTGTCTTGTTAAATATCAGGACTATAGTCTCAAACAAAATACACCAAGTTAAGAATATTATAGGATGAATCGAGCAGTACACAAAAATCTATTACTTCAAAGCATAACCAACATAGAAATCCTTTTAATTCCACAAACAATGTACTGGATTTCATGACCGATGAACCAAACAAAGGTAGTAAAATTTGCAGGCAAAACAGTAGGTCCTACCTTAAAGGTAGACACTCCCAAACATTCAAACAAATACAAATCAAATCAATCAAATTCATCTTTACATAGCTTTTGTGATGACCAAAATACAACAATGACCATGCATCCTATCACACCAACAGAGTTTTCTAGTCCCCCTTTTCAACCTTTTTCAAGACATTACTAAAGCATCCATCAAAAGGTAGGTTACAAGACACACACACACAGATATATATATATATATATATATATATATATATATATATATATATATATATATATCTATGACAAATTCCGTTATGAAGTAAGGGCATTGAAGGTTAAAAAACCAACGGAAAACAAAATAATAAGAAATGAAAAAAATTAACAGAAAATATAAGGATAAATAAAAAAGGAAAAAAAAAAATACTATGGCCTAACTTGCTGTTTCTGCAGCTTTCTAGACCTTTTATTTACCAGCTAATTTGGGCAATCCAATCCAACTATTGTATGTAATATTAATATTAATTAATATCCAAAGCTTGAATCTTTATTCTCATTTCCTTCTCTGTACCTCTTTTCCTTGCTGGTTCTTCAGGGTGGCATTGCAATAAATCCAAACCAATTTTTTTGTCAGGTAACAATCCATACTTTTTTCTCTTGTGGGTTTTTTCCCTTTATCTCTTGTAGAAAAAAGTAACAAAGAAGGACAACACATAATCTTCATTACATAGAAGAATTGTTAAAAACTTCAAAAGATTCACAAACTGGGATTTTCTTGATGAGGTCCCTTGCTGTCACAACCATTTTCATCATCACTGAATGAGAGTCTTCTTCTCTTAATCATAGCAGCAGAAGAGGAAACTAGAGAGTTCTCTATCATGTCAATTGGCCTAGATCGAATCAGCGAAGAATTCGGCGTACTTAAAAGCTCATCTCTTTTGATTTTCTCCTCATATAATCTTTGAATTAAATTATAGCAGGCAAATACTTCATTCTGTGAAGAAAAAAAAAACAAAGGCCAAAACTGATTAATTAACATGTATATTTTCTTGTAAGCATGGTTTTAGTGAAAAATAAAATGTAAAATTTACAGGTTCAAGTAATCTATGTTGTTGAGAGATTGAATTCATTTTTAACTTCACTGCCTCTATGGTCAATTGTTGATCCAGTGCCATCAATGTAGCAGCTGCTGCAATAACAGAAGGTTTGTGATCCATTAAATTCACCTCTGCATAACAGAACATTATTTGGTTAATAATGCATGTATGAATAGAATGAGAAATAATTCATCTTCAAAAAGAAGAGTGAAAAAAACACATTGATAAGATTCACCTTCCATTATAACAGTGAAGATGAGTTGCATGGTCTCAGAAAAAAAAGGATTTGGTGGTGATTGGTTACAGAACTTTGTGATGAAATAAGAAAGAAATGCAAAGGGAGTAATGATACTCATATCCCATTCCAATGTTGTCAGCACCAAAAGCTCCATTTTTTGAACCACTTTTCCTTCAAAGCTATAATCTTCTAATTGAAAACCTGATAGCCTTGGCACATTGCATTCTTCCATCTTTGCTGCAATTGATAGACATGCAATTGATAGTAACCGAATTGCCCAATACTTATCACTCTGCATAAAATGGAAAGAAAATTCAACCAAAAGGGTAATTAAGTAAATTGATTTTGATTGATGAATACTCAAAATATGTCACTGGAAGAATAACATAATATAACATCTAATCTTACATCAATGGACCTTCTTGCAAGGAATCGATCCAAGTATGTCACTGACAAATAAGCTGTTTGAAATCGAAAACCCAATGTTGCTCTTGTCTGGGATTATTTCATAATCAAAAATAAAATTAGAATAAAAAATAAATCTAATTGCTGTATAATTAAAGAAAATTAGCTGATGGACTAACTTTGAGAATCAAATTGATTGCATCTAAACGGGCACGTTTGAAGGAATCTTCAAACACCAAAGTTTCATCTTTTTTGAACCCAAAACCGATTTCTCTGTCAATCAAAATGGCTACATGCTCATCATCTTCTGATTGTTGAATGAATGAGTATTCTTCATGTATAGCATCTTCTAAGTTTTCTTGGCAAAGAAGGCTTGAGGAAAGATCATCCATAATATTAAAGTTTTTTCTATTCTCTCAGTCTCACAAGGGAAATCAACAAGAATGAAAAAGTATCATATGATAATCATATTCTGGGTGTATTTATTATATAATAATACTACTATATGATTGACTACCTTGACTACGAGCGAGTCTATTATAAATGAATAAAATAGGTGGAAAAGGAGGCTATGATTTCGGCGCAATGTAAAAGCAGTTGTAGCTGTTACAATTTGAAAACATTGATTAGATTGTTTTGATTAGCATTGTGTGTGTGTGGTGTGGCGAGATTTTAGTTCCTGCTGAGTGAGTGATAGTGTGCTTTTATGTTTTGGATTGTTGGCAGGGTTGGTTGGTTGGGTGATGAGAGAGAGCATTGAGGAGGTGATGATGAGGCTTTGATTTCACTTTGACCAAGAAAGTCTTTGCATTTGGGGAACATACAAGTGAGTTGCAAGGTCTCACTCATCCCCGCTTTTTGAGGGGATGGGATACTCTCAATTGACAGGATAAATCCACTAAAAAATAGATAGACACACTCTTTTTTAAAATAACATTATTTTAATTCATGTGTCTATCTCTTTTTTATTAGAATTGTTCACTACTAGAGAGGCTTTACACCCCTTTTTGACTTGTTTAATGAGTAAATACCTACTAAAATCATATTATACGTCATGATGTTTTAAGGTTATTTAAAAAAAATACTAATAAATTTTGTTACTTTTTTGATAAAAATATTTATCTTTCTCATAGAAAATCATTAACTATTTATTATTTTATTTTTTTCTACAATAAATAGTTAAGTGTATTATTGACAAAATAATAATTAATATTGCATTGAACTTAAATTTACATTTTGTAATGCTAGAGACCAATTTGAAAAATTGATAATGTGGAGGACTAAGTTACACGAGCTTACAATTTTTTGGACCTAATTGAGTATTTACTCGATGTTTAATATTTGCATGAGAGAGTCAAGAAAAACATGTCGTGTGGGAAGTTCAAGAGTTGAGAGTTCTTTTTTTGACTATTCGTCTATGGGGCTTAGGCCCTCTTTGGATAAACAGCTTAATTAAGTGCTTATAGCATAAGCATTTATCATATGCATAAGTTGTTTCTATAATAAAAGATAAAATAATGTTAAATATTTTTTATAAGCTATAAGCTGTTTTAATAAGCTATCATTGAGAGCTCATAAAAACTAGCTGTAAATAGCTTATGAACATGTCATAAGTTGTTCTCATAAACTCTCTCAAACAACCTCACAAGTACTTATCTCAGTAGAAAACTCAGATAAGTCGTTTCAATCGGGCCTTAATACTATAAGTATTGTCATTTGGGTTATTTTGGATCCATTTATTAAAAAAAAAAAGACACTACTACAGATTTTTTAATGGGCAGCGCTTTTTTTTAGCAATGGGCAGCGCTTTTGAGCGCTGCTAATATTTGCGCTGCTGATTCCACTCTAATAATGGGCAGCGCTTTTAAAAGCGCTGCCCATTTATAGCAATGGGCAGCGCTTTTAGGAAAAAGCGCTGCTCATTGCCTTAGCGCATTTTCAAATGGGCAGCGCTTTCTAGGAGAAAGCGCTGCTCATTGCCTTAGCGCATTTTCGAATGGGCAGCGCTTTTTAGGAGAAAGCGCTGCTCATTGCCTTAGCGCTTTTACGAATTGGCAGCGCTTTCTCCTAAAAGCGCTGCCTATTCGTAATAGCGCTAAGGCAATGAGCAGCGCTTTCTCCTAAAAGCGCTGCCCATTGTGTAATTTTTTTTTATTTTTTTTTCTATTTTTGTTATTTTCCTTTTTACAATTGCAATTTTCCTGGACATATATACTCATAACTAACTTAGCTATACGTAAACCAGCATATAACCAGCATATACTCATAACAAACATTATGAGCAAAATCAAAACCAGCTATTTTTCAGAAGTAAACCAGCATATAACTAACTTGTTTTTACATTCCCAATTCCTTTCAATTCTATTTCTCAGCAAATCAAATTATATCCAAATACACCAGAATCAAAACAAGTGCTTAAGTTTCCCAATTCATTCCATTTCTACACTTGAACCAAAACAAACTAACTAAGCTAACAAGTTATTATCCAATTCATATGTACCCAAAACTAGCTAAACTTACAATATGAACCAAAACTAGCTAACAAGTGCTTAATTAGTTTCCCAATTCATTCCATTTCTACACTTGAACCAAAACAAACTAGCTAACAAGTTTTTATCCAATTCATATGTACCCAAAACTAGCTAAACTTACAATATGAACCAAAACTAGCTAAACTTACAATATGAACCAAAACTAGCTAACAAATGCTTAAGTTTCCCAATTCATTCCATTTCTACACTTGAACCAAAACAAACTACCTAACAAGTTATTATCCAATTCATATGTACCCAAAACTAGCTAAACTTCAATATGAACCAAAACTAGCTTAGTTGTATGTATCCAAATCAAACGCTAACAACTTACAGTATTACATATTCTATCCAAAATAAAAAAAAAACGGGAGATATAACGGCACCACTCTCCTCTAAGCTCAACTAGCTGTTCCTCAGAGTATGTCTTCACCCGACAATCAGGAAAATACTGAAATTATATAAATAAATAAAATTAGAATTGAAATGGTTAAATGGAATTAACTATTATTATATCAAAATCAAAAAGAATTCTAGATACCTGTCGGGGAATAATCGTTTGGTTGTGGGTAATAATTTCCTTCAAAAATTTCATTACATAATACCCACAATCATTGCTATTGGGTTGTTTTGGACACTACAAAACAAAACATTAGTTAAATGTTAAATTTAATTTAATACATTTTTTCACAAAATAATGTAATTAAATATATAAGAACATTGATTAAAAACTTACAACTATCGGTATCCATTTGGTCTTTGATTGTTCCACTTCCCAATATGTTTTCAAACAACTGAACACAATGACATATAACTATATTATTCGAAATACATATATACGTATATAAGTAAAACAAAGAAATATGTAGAGGGATCGAAATACACACACCTATTAAATAACTCGATCAACTCGGGGTAGTTGTTGAAATGACCATGCAATGGATCAATGAAGTACACTGTATCTCTCCCCGGATTTATTGCTAACAGAATCCAATGTTCCCTACAAAATAAGATTTTGAATAAGTAATTGACTAGTATTTAAAAAATGCATGTTATATAAGAATGGATTAAATCTCTCACCGAAAGAGACACGGTGCCAAAAACATGTAATCATCGCTTTTACTTTGAACTTCCCAGAAGCGTCGAGTGATATAATTTGTAACCTCTGTCTTGTTTTGTTCCACAAGCATCTCATAATTACGCAGCTTCTGGGACACATCATGCAGGTGTGTATTATCCGGACACATGAACACAAATCTCAATGTCTGTTCCGAAGGGACCAAAATGTCCTCGTACAAGTACCTATAATTAGAGATATATACAAATTAAATTAACGATTTAATAAAAAAAATTCAATGATGTCAAATAATCAATTACATACGTACCTGACATATGCTCTAATAGCAGTACTGGTTGCCCAGTTCATTTTACATACATCACTGATATCCTCACGTCTGATCGACAGTGTTTGACCTAAAGTCCCAAAAAATTTGGTCATCCATCTCTAATTCAATCGGGATTGCCTCATCCATCCTGAATTCCGCGTGCATTTCAGCATAACCAATAATCTTGTAATCATTAATTGAAGAGGCCGAGGGCTGAGACTGAGACACAATTGGAGAAGGGGAGGGCTGAGTCACTTTTGGAGGAGGGGTGGGGTGGGTCACTTTTGGAGGAGGGGCGGGCTGAGAATTTTGTGTAGAAGGGCCGGACCGAGACACTTTCTTGCCAATAGATTTTGCCTTGCCAACACTTATGCTTTTAGATTTTGCATTTTTGCGTACCTATATATTAAAAAAATAATTACTCAGTTAGCACACAATATATGACAAAAAATAATAATTAGTTACAAGTATATTGTCACTTACCACATGGTGTGTTGGCCATGCCACAAAGGTACCAACTGCATTATCCACATTCAGTAAATCTATACTGACATTTGGAACAGGCAATTGTGCATTCCCCACAATCGCACAGTCAACTCTGACTCTAAGATGATCTGGAGGTAGGGGTAAATTGTGCATCAATGGACCCAATTGGTTACATATGAAGCCTATTGCAACCATTTGATGTGGGTTTGAGATATACAATTCACACTCACACTCATTGTTGTCCTAAATCAATTATAAACAAAAAATAATAAAGACATTATTTGATGTAATAAGAAAGAGAGTTTAAAAATTAATTCATTATTTATTGTAAAAAAAACAATTAATACCTTAGTTGACGGAATTGTGCAACTATCTCGTGCGCTATTTGTGGCAGGGGATGATGGTACCGCAGGCGCTGAAACCTTCGCATATTGCAGTTTGAAATCACTAAGTTCAGCCCTTAGACCTTCATACAATACTCGCAACTCTCTACTTTGTTGACAATCATGCTCACCATGAGTTTGCTTTTTTGGTCCAAGGTAGTGGGTTGGATTAACGCCAAATCCACAACCCCTTGTACGGCCCGAGTATTCTCCCCTTTCCAAGGCACGAGAAAGAATTTCCTTTTCAGAGCAATCTGGGATCTCTCCCTGTGACACAGACTGTGATATGGTTTCCTAATTCACAAAAAAAAGTATAATAAAATTATTATACATTACAAAGATCATAAAAATTTTAAAAGTTTTTGAAATACTTACAATTCTATGGGTCACCTCCTTAGTTTTGGGATCCACAATCTCCCCATCCTTGTTTTGTCGGGCCTCTACCCACAAAACATGCCGCTCAATACTTTCTTTATGACGATCTTTCCCACTCTCCTCCAACTATATTTAAATTTACCAAATGTTAAGACATTATAAATCAAAAGATTCATTAAACAAAAAAAAATCAAGTTTATTGTGTCTTACCAATCTTTCTTCAATAATTTGATATCCACTAGCACCGCCTCTATACGGGTACTCACAACATGAAGCTCTCCCTCGATTCTGTTGGCTTGTTTTCTATTTAGAGAGATAAGTATACATTAATGCACAACATCCTCGCTTTCCCCTACTATTGGTAGTGATGTCCCGAAGAAAGGGTCGTCCTCAATACCATCATCATCGGTTGATTGATCATAAATGTCAGTCACCAATTTTTTATTTGTCAATAAAACAATGGACCAATTGATATCAACGGGATCAGTGACATAAAACACTTGTTGAGCTTGGGATGCCAAAATAAAAGGCTCATCTTTATATCCTAACTTGTTGAAATTCACTCGCATGAACCCCGACTCATCAATCTGTAAACCATTATTATTGTCAACCCACTTACATTGGAACACAGGCTCCTGAAACATGTTGTAATCCAACTCCCATATGTGTTCAATGACCCCGAAGTATGACATATTCGCGTATATGGGATTTCTGTCTTTGGCACTTGATGTATGCATAGCTTGAGCTACAAGAGTCACCCCACTATTTTGCATTTTACTCTGATCATCATGGTTTTTTGTATAGAACGTGTACCCGTTCATTAGATAGCTGGTGTAAGAGAAAACAGATATATTTGGACCTTTTGCTAACCATCTCAATCTTTCTGAAATCGAGGTAGGATTCATAGCAAACTCGAAATCAATGTGCTCTTTTAGCCACACTATGAAACTCCGATTGTGTTCTTTTGTTAACCAAACTTGACCCTTATATGGGTGATCACTCTTAAGTATGTCCATGTGCTTGCACTACAAAAAAAAAGGTCATTTGCGACGGCAAAGTCCCTCGCTAAATCACCAAATTCCCTCGCTAACAGTCATTTGCGAGGGAATTAGCGAGGGACAACGTCCCTCGCTAATTCCCTCCTCGCAAATGCGATTAGCGAGGGATTTGGGTCCCTCGCTAATTAGCGAGGGCAGTGTCCCTCTCTACATCCCTCGCTAATGCTCAGCCACGTGGCCATGGTCCCTCGCTAAGTCCCTCGCTACTGCTCAGCCACGTGGCCACATTCCCTCGCTAATTCCCTCTCTAATGCTCAGCCACGTGGCCACGTTCCCTCGCTAACCCCCTCGCTAATTCCCTCGCTAATGCTCAGCTACGTGGCAACCTTCCCTCGCTAACGCCCACGCTACTGCCCAACCACGTGGCCACATTCCCTCGCTAAGCCCCTCGCTAATTCCCACGCTACTGCTCAACCTGATGAAATTTTTTTTTATTTTATCTGCTTTTATACCTGTTTATTTTATTAATAAATAATAAAATCTAATAACATAAAATACATAAAATAGTTTAAAATAAAAATTATCCAATAACAAAATATTTGAATCAACAACACTTAATCTAAAATGTTATAACAAAATATTTAATCAACAAAACTAAAAGCTGCCACCAGCTTCCTCCTCAGCTTCCTCCTCAGCTTCCTCCTCAGCTTCCTCCTCATCTTTCTCTTCATCTTGCTGCTGCTCATTTTGCTTCATATTCTTAAAATACTTAAACATCAGCTCCTGCCTACGGGTCACCTTCTCATAATCTTGCTGCATCTTTCTCATCGCCTCAGAGGAGGTCCTGACCTCCTGTCGAGTCTCGTGCAGCTCCTGCTCCAGCCGCCTGATATGCTCTGTCTCCGCAGGAGTATAAGCTGGTCGACTCCGTCTTCTGCTGCTCTCGGCCCCAGACTGACTCATACATGGAGCCATGGGCCCCGTACCATACAGGCGACCCTTAGACCAACCTACTGTCTTCTCCCAATGTTTGTTTGCCAGATCTCTCATCTCAGGAGTAAGTTGGCCAAATGAATCAGGGTTCCAGCTCCCCTGAGTTAGCTGAGTCATGAACTCATTTATTTGCTCCTGTTTTGAATAACCACAAATTAGCGCTCCATTTTGACAAATGAACATTATATAATACAAATCAATATGTATATTTACCTGGGTCATCTTGGAGCGCTCATCAACATACTCGCCAGTGCCTTTCCTCACATGGGTGGCTCTATGCAGCTCAGGAGCAGTGATAGGGCGTCCTGCCTTCTTACTCTGTAAGATGAAACACATTTTTAAAAATTGCTAACTAATTAAATAATATAAAAAACACATAGATGTGAAAAATAATTTACCATTCTAGCAGCATGCTGAGCCTGGTTGATGGACCCACCGCAGTGAAGCGAGCCACCCTTTTCCGAGTTTCTATTATTTTTGGCTTTTGCAGCAGTGTCCTTGAAAGCCTCTGAAGCCCAATGGCTCTTGAAGGCATTCCAAATCTCATCACTCATGTAGGAAGGCTTCTTATCTTTACAGCGGAGCTTATAAAGCAAATCAGAAACTGCCCCTTTCCTGAAGGCCTTCTTGTTCTTTCTAAATTTATGATCTTGCGGTAAGAATCTACGATGCGAGTCAAACCAAGAACTCTTGCCCCCGTACTTTAGCGTAAACGCTTTTGTGTGTTCCATGCAGTGCGGACATGCATATTTACCGTGAGTCCCCCAACCAGACAACATACCATAAGCAGGAAAGTCGTTAATTGTCCACATCAATGCAGCTCTCATCATAAAATTTTTCTTTTGTGCTGCATCATATGTCAAAACACCCCCCCACAATCTCTTAAGATCATCAATCAGAGGTTCCAAAAAGATATCAATGTTAGCTTTTGGATTGGATGGACCAGGTATCAAACAAGTCAAAAACATATACGGTTTAGTCATGCACATCTCAGGAGGAAGATTGTAAGGGGTAACAATGACTGGCCAACAAGAGTAGGGTGACGCCGATGCTTGGATATATGGAGTAAACCCATCAGAGCACAAACCAAGCCGAACATTCCGTGGGTCTGAGGCAAAATCTGAATGCACTTGATCAAAGTGCTTCCACGCTTCACCGTCGGATGGGTGGCGTAAAATGTCGTCCGAGGTACGCCTATTGTCATAATGCCAAGTCATTTTCTGCGCAATTTCGGCCGATGCAAACATTCTTTGCAACCTTGGAACTATAGGCAAATAGAACATCGACTTTACAGGGATAGGTTTATAATTACGTTTTGCCCCTTTACGATCATGATACCTTGGGCTTCCACAGAATTTGCATTCAAGTAGCTCACCATCATTTTTACCAAATTCGTTGTTGTAAAACAACATGTGCCCTTTCTCACAACAATCAATCTTCTTAAATTTCAATCCCAGCTTCGAAACTAACATTTTTGCTTCATAATAACTTTTTGGCAAATTATCCTTATTAGGTGTTGCTTCCAACATCATTTCAGTCACATAGTCTAAACCCACCTCAGAAATATTACTCATGGACTTGAGAGCTAAAAGTTTCACACACATAGATAATTTTGAATGTGGCGAGCCTTCAAACAACGGTGTGTTTGAATCTCTTAACAAATTATAAAAAATTTGTGCTTCTTCATTTGGAAGTTCATCATTATCATCATATTGAGGCTCATCAAATGGCACATTCACCCTGAGACCATCGCAAATCATGTTTTGCATCGACTCAAAAATTTCATTACGTGGAACACCAACACCAGAACTGCTTGAAGCCCCTATCTCAAAATTTTGAAATTGTTGTTCTCCATGGTCTACCCAAATCCAATAATTAGGCCTAAACCCCCAATGATACAAGTGATCCCTGATTTCATCATCGGTCATAATAGGTTCACCGTCGCATTTTAAGCATGGACATCTAACCCCTTTTTCCTGTTGAGCCAATTCATGTCGCCACGCTACCACAAGAAACTGTTCAACCCCAATTACAAAAGATTCCTTTAAACCCGCTCTTCTCGGATATAACCGATCATACACCCAATCACGATTAAATTCATACAAATTCATCTACACGTATTTAAGAAAACGTGTTAGATAACATTCCCAATAATATTTCAAGTTAGTGGCATCAATATGATCTCAGTGGAGATGATTTCGAGCCGAATATGGGGGTTAAGGACAGCACAAAACCCTTTTCCATCCAAGTAGTGAAGGAAGTTATTTCATATAACTCCCAACCTTACCGTTGTTAGTATCGTCTCGCAATTATCTCAATGGAGATGATTTCGAGCAAAATATGGGGGTTAGGATGTCCCTCACCCTTTTCCATCAACAACACACAGTCATCTAACCTAGGGTTCATCAAAACAATAATTAAATATTTTTCAATTAAACTAACCGTTATGAGATTGACGTCTGTTGCGGTTGTTCGGTGACGATGCGCACTCTGGTGCGGTTCTTAAACTCCAAACACCAACGATGTCAATCCTAAATCAATCAAAAAACATAAATCAAAACAAATTTAAAAAATCAATATCAAAAAAATATCATAAAAAAATGTCAAAACCTACAAAAGGGAGAGGGCAGAAATTCGTGGTGGTCGTGGCGGCGGTGGTGGTGGCGGCGGTGCACAGTTAAATTTCGCAGGTGAGAGAGAGAGAGGCTGAGAGAGAGGGGCTGAGAGAGAGACAGCAGAAAGTAGGTGCTGGTGGTGGTGGGTGGTTGTGACGGTGGTGGTGGGTGGTTGTGACGGTGGTGGTGGGTGGTTGTTGGCCGTAGGTGAGAGAGAGAGGCGGAGAGAGAGAGGGCGAGATGGCGGAGAGGAGCTGTCGTAGGTAGGTGAGGATGGTGGTGGTGGTTGTGAGGGTGGTGGCGTTGGCGGCGTTGGCGGCTTCTCGGTGGCCGTAGGAAGAGAGAGAGGCGGAGAGAGAGACGGTGAGGAGGCGAAGAGAGAGAGCCGGAGTGAGGAGGTGACGGAGAGAGGAGGTCGTAGGTAGGTGATGGTGGTGGTGCGGCGGCCGTCGTAGGTGAGAGAGAGAGGCGGAGAGAGAGAGGCGGAGAGAGAGGCGGTGAGAGAGAGGAGAAGAGAGAAATGAGGGTTTCTGTTTTGAGATTCAGTTTTGGAAATTAATTTGACATTAGCGACGGCATTAGCGACGGCATGGGCCGTCGCTAACCGTTACGCCCATTTCCACGCAGTTCCACGCGTTGAACGGTCAAAAAATATTTGCGAGGGACACTATAGCCGTCGCTAATTTTTCCCGCCCAGGCCATTAGCGACGGCCTGGCCGTCGCTATTGCTAAAATTTCCGTCGCTAATGCTTAAAAAAATTCGACAGCTCTATGCCCTCGCTAATGCCGTCGCTAATATCAGTTTTTGCGAGGGACTTGAAGTCCCTCTCTAATTCCGTCGCTAAAGGCAACATTTTTTGTAGTGTTGGCAACATATGAATCAACCTCACTATCATTGTGCAAAACATATAAGTGTGCTTGATCTAGTTCTTTCCTTGATACCATAACTATTTTAGTTCCTGACATCCCTTTACTAATGCTTCCTAAGTGACGAGACCTTGGCAGTCCCACGGAATATTCAAGACTAGGTAGATAGCCGGTGCAGAACTCAATAGCTTCTTCAACTATGTAGCGCTCAACAATACACCCCTCGGGTCGTGATCGGTTTTTAACATATCCTTTTAATATCTTCATGTAACGCTCAAACGGATACATCCATCTCATGTAACATGGGCCACACAATTGTGTCTCTCTAATCAGATGAACTATTAGATGAATCATTATGTCAAAAAACGAAGGTGGGAAATACATCTCAAGCTCACACAAAGTGACGGTAATTTCTCTTTGCAATGATGGCAACTTTCCAGGGTCAATCACCCTACTACAAATCGCCTTAAAAAAGAAACAAAGTTTGGTTAGGGTCTGGCGCACTTTCTTAGGCAAAATGGATCGTATACCAATGGGTAGCAAATTCTCCATTAGAACATGACAATCATGGGACTTTAAAGACTTTAACTTGAGGTCTTTCATCGATACAAGGTTCGTAACATTTGAAGAGTACCCCTCTGGAACTTTAACTCCATGAAGAAACTTACAAAACACGGTCTTCTCCTTTTTAGATAGAGTATGAGCTGTCGGAGGTAGATATGTACGTGTACCCTTCTTTATCGGACCCAATTCTGGTCTCAACCCCAAACTAAGCAAGTCCAACCTCGAGTTGATGGTATCTTTAGTCTTTCCTGGTATATTGAGTAAAGTACCAATGACACTTTCAAAAACATTTTTTTCAACATGCATCACATCAATGAAGTGCCTTACATATAATGACTTCCAGTATGGCAACTCAAAGAAAATCGACTTTTTCTTCCACCCCCGTTTGGCAAGCTCTCCGGCAAAAGGCTTCCCAAATTTAATGTTCAAATCTTTCACTTTTTCAAATAGTTGTTCGCCCGTCAAAGGCATGGAAGCTTTACGGGTTTCGGTATTCCCATTGAATGCCTTTTTCAACAGTCGATACTGATGAGTAGATGGCAAAAATCTACGATGACCAGGGTAGATATTCTTCTTACCATGTTTCAACCACATCCAATCAGTGTTATCTTCACATATAGGGCATGCACACTGACCTTTGTTACTGTACCCAGATAGATTTCCGTAAGCTGGAAAGTCATTAATTGTGCCAAAAATCATAGCCCTCAGGGTGAAACTTTCTTCTCTGAACCCATCATACACCTCTACTCCAGTCTCCCACATTAACTTCAAGTCTTCAATTAAAGGAGCCAAGTATACATCAATATCATTTCCTGGTTGGTTGGGCCCAGAAATTAACAATGACAACATCATATATTTGCGTTTCATGCAAAGCCATGGAGGTAAGTTATAGATCGCCAAAATCACGGGCCAAGTACTATGGGAGCTACTCTGAATACCGTGCGGGTTAAATCCATCAGCAGACAATGCAAGTCGTAGGTTTCTTGAATCCAACCCAAAATCAGGAAAATCAATATCAATTTTTTTCCACTGCGGAGAATCCGCCGGGTGTCGTAGCATGCCATCTTTAATCCTTTCATCCTCATGCCATGTCAAGTGTTTTGCATCTTCTGAACTACGGTACATGCGCCTAAATCGAGGAATTATGGGAAAATACCACAACACCTTTTCTGGAGCAGATTCTTTCTTTTTATACCGCGATGCGTTACATTTAGGACACAACTTTAACAATGCATGTTCATTCCGAAATAAAATGCAATCATTGGGACAAACGTGTTTCTTCTCATAGTTCAAGCCAATGGACCCTAACATTTGTTTTGCATCATACGTCCGAGAAGGGAGCACATTATCCTTCGGCAACATTTCTTTCAATAGTGCGAGTAATTCCGTAAAGCTCTTATCCGTCCATCCGTGGCAAGTTTTCAAGTTATACAACTTTATCACAGCCAATAATTTTGTGAATTCAGTACAACCCGAATACAACGGTGTCTCTGCATCCGTTATCAACTTCTCAAACATTTGAGGACAATCATTAAGATCGTCTTCAACAGCCTTTGCCATCTCTTCAAATTCGTCCCCATCCAATGTAGGTCTTTCAGTGTCAACCGGCGCACATCTCTCGGTATTATTACCCATATTTGAAGATTCACCTCTTTCCTCACCATGCATTGTCCAACAAGTATAACTTTGATCAATTCCGTAACCCTTTAAATGTCCTGCCAACTCCTCTGCATTAACCGATTTTACATAACAACAACTTAAACAAGGACATTTGATATCACTAGAAGTCCCTAAACGTTTAACAGCACAGTTCACAAAATAATACACTCCAGCGACATATTCATTGGACAGACGATTGGCAGACATCCACTTTCTATCCATAATTTCCCAATATTTATAATAAAATCCTGATAAGAGAACTTAAACCTATTACAGGTGAAAATCACACAACGTACAATTTTTTTGAAGCTAAGACATTCAACTATTTTCAGCTAAAAAAATCAAAGACTTTAATGTCTTCCATAATGTCATTCTTCATATAATAAATATAAGAAAACAACAAAAGTACCTGAACACGTGGAAGCAACAATGAACTCGAATGAACTAGAACGAACACTCGAACTAGAACACGAACTCGAACAATGAACACGAAGCTCTGGCAAACCAAACTCGCAAAACCTAAAAAACAATTCGCATTAAACAACAAATCATCAACATCAATCCTAAATTTTTCAAATTTATAAATACAACACAAAAATCCTTAACCTAGAGCAACATTAAATTAACAAGCATTTCATTTGGATATTTCAACAAATACTACACCTACATTTCCCCTTAAGTTTAGAAATACTACACCTACACCTAATTTCAAAGAACCAATCAACAAGCAACAACATTGAATCGTCTAACCTAAGGTTCCAATGCCATTAAAATAACTAGAACATAATACAATGATATTACCTTTGGTGAAAGTGCAACATTAAATTAACAAGCATTTCATTTGGACATTTCAACAAATAGTACACCTACATTTTGCCTTAAGTTTAGAAACACTACACAAACACATATTTTCAAAGAAACAATCAACAAGCTAGCATCAACATTGAATCATCTAACCTAAGGTTCTAATGCCATTAAAATAACTAGACCAAAATGCAATGATATTACCTTTGGTGAAAGTGGAACGAAAATGCAAGCTTCACCAAAACGTCGTACGGACCGAACAAAACCAACCCAACGAAAATGGAAACACGTCGTACGGACCGAACAAAACAATGGTGAGAATGAGAGGCGTAGTGGGCAACGAAAATGAGAGGGGGAAGAAAATGTGATGTAACGAAAATGAGAGTGAGAGTGAACGAAAATGAGTGTGAGTGTGAGAAGGAGAGTGAACGAAAATGAGTGTGAGTGTGAGTGAGAGAGAACGAAAATGAGTGACAGTGAGAGTGAGTGAGGTGAGAACGTGAGAGTATCTGTGAGTGAGAGGGACGCGTAGTAACAAAAATAAAATTAAAGGAATGGGCAGCGCTTTACCCTAAAAGCGCTGCTCATTAGGAAGCGCTTTATATCAATGGGCAGCGCTCTCCCATATAAGCGCTGCTTATAAGTCAGCGAATTTTACTAATGGGCAGCGCTCAGCCCCAAGCGCTGCTTATTACTCAGCGCCTTTGATCAATGGGCGGCGCTTCCCCCTAAAAGCGCTGCTTATCACTTAGCGAATTTCACTAATGGGCAGCGCTCACCCCCAAGCGCTGCTTATCACTAAGCGCATTTCTTCAATAGGCAGCGCTCCCGCTCAAAAGCGCTGCTTATCACTATCAATGAGCAGCGCTCCCCCCAAAGCGCTGCTTAAGTGTGCAACTAATTTTACGGATTATGGCGTAGTGAGAAATGCCCTAAAATATTCATAGGACATGTTTTAGGGGTGGTTTATTAGCAAAGTTGGTTGTAATTTTTCTTTTAACATTTCGAATTGGTGGGGGGATCCACAATCTTGTTTGTCCTCTTTGTAATAGGCTTTTGGCCTTGTTTGGGTTAAAGTACTCCTAATTAATCCAACTGTTGCTTATAAAAAAAATTCATAGTAAATGTTATTCCATACATCTACTTCCATAAAAAATGTGAATTAAAGGGATGAAATAGATGGTTGAAACGCCCAATCCAATCAAATGCTTATGGGTTGGGTTCAACAAAATTAGACCCAAACTTTCGTGTGACCCAAACCAACCCAACCCGATCTCAAATAGGTTGGGTTGGGTACTGGGTTCATTGATAAAATATCTTTTTCAAGAAAAAAAAAGAATAATATGTCTTAGTTTGGACTTTCATTAGAACTAATTAAACCAATAGAAAGAAAATTATAAGTCACATTCAACTACATTTTTAAGAGTACTTTGCAAGTAGAGTTTGGTTAATTTTTACACTGAAATTAATTTTCAATGTATACTAAATTAAGTTCTCTTCCGCACGTTTTCAAGGAAGAATGAAATTAATTTTAAAATTAAAATTTGGTCGCATGAAATTGGGAATTTATGTAGGAGTTCTCTCCACCTAGACTTCGTTATCAATTGGTATATGTAAGGTCTCACACAAAAAATCAGTATATGTAAGGTCATAATGGTATGGGTTGGGTTTAGTGGGTTCTAAATTTTCACACCCACCCAACCCATACTCTATGGGTCTCCCTATTTTAAAACCAACTCAATCCATTTACCTGAACAAACCCGCATTTTGTGGGTTGGGTTGGATTGGGTTGCGGGTGTCATACCCCAATTTTGTCCAGCTTAGATCAAAACCCTAATTTTCCACAAAAATAAGTAAGTTGAGGAGTGAGAAGCATCATGCATTGCATTTTGAGTCCTAAAAGTCATTCCAAAGTTTCTAAAATCATTTTTAGAGTTGAAATGCACTTTTTGGGTAAATCAGGGTTTTAGAGCCCAAAAGGGTATTTTGGTCATTTCACAATAAAAATGATAATTCCTCATGAAGGTCATTGAGCATGCATTCTAAGATTCTAGAGGTCATTTCTAGGGTTATAGATTCATTTTTGAAGTGGAAACGCATTTTTCGGGCAAATTAGGGTTTTAGCGTCAAAAAGGGTATTTTGGTCAATTGTAACGGTTTTTTTCAAAAAGGCTCAAAAAATATATATATAATTAAAAATATGAAATCTGAAACCAGAAATGAAAAATGAATAATAAAATAATATTGGATGTTTATTGTATTTTTAGAATTAGGGCTAAGTCCTTTTAGGTGTTTTTTGCTTTTATCCATTTTTGGCCAAAGTAAGTACCAATCTCACAAGCAAACCATCTCCCTCACTCCACCCTCATGCCCTTCACTTCAGCCCCATCAAGTGCACATCACAAAAAAAGCCTTTCATCATGACAAGCACACCTTTGAATCCAATAACATTCAATACACAACATGTTTTTACCTTCATTCTCTCTACACCACAAAATACACACTAATTCCTTTACTTCCCTCACACAACCCTTAACCCATGAGAGCTTGAGGCTACTCTCATTTCAGACCCTAGCACACAATACTCTCCTCTCCTCTCTCTCAAAAAACGAAAACCCTCTCCTCCATCTTCTCTACACAATTTCTTCAACCATAAAATAAAAAAGCTTGATAATCCTTCATCATTTTCAATAACTCTCCTTCCAAGCTTCCATAATCATCCAAGTTTCATCAAAATCCACCCAAGGAAGAGGATTTGCGTGAGGATCTAGATTGTTGGAGGTGTTCTTCAAGTGTTCTTGCTCCTATTTTACATCTTTATTCCTTTTCTAGTTATTTCTTGAGGTAAGCCTATTATCTCTTGCATTTTAATTATTAACATGTAAATCTTTCTTCTACTCCTCTTTCCTTTCTCAAAAGGCTTAGAGGACTTGTTTCCAACATTATGACAAGGACATTGGGAGCCTTGGGTGTTTGCAATGAGTCCTTGGCCTTGAGGGGAATTTTCTTGTGTTTTAACCATGTAGTTTGTATTTTCACACTCATTTTCTCACTTTTCCATAAATAGAGGGCTTTCACATATTATATGCATCTTCTTGTTCATATCATAACTTGCAAGTTGAATTTTGGCTTGATTTATGGGTGTAGGGGTTTCGGTTTTGAGCCTTAGAATTTAGGGTTTTTGTTGCTTTCTTTTCACTCCTTGATTTATGTAAATAAAATGCATGATGTGCTTGATTTGCATGATTTGTTCTATGTGTTGATTATGAGTTTTGGCATGAAAAATTTGGTGTTTATGCTCATATAGGGGTTCGGCCATAGAGCCCATTTTTGTGCATAGTTTAGTGCTCAAAATGTGTTGTTTGATCTTGTGTAGATAAGTGTAATTGTGTTAGTGTGTTTTTGACTTTTAACCACCTTTTTACATTTTTACTTTACCATTTCATTAAGTAATTACCATTCACCTTTTTACATTTTTACTTTACCATTTCATTAAGTAATTACCATTCACCTTTTTACATTTTTACTTTACCATTTCATTAAGTAATTACCATTCACCTTTTTACATTTTTACTTTACCATTTCATTAAGTAATTACCATTTACCTTTTTTACATTTTTACTTTACAATTTCATTAAGTAATTACCATTTACTTTCTTTTACATTTTTACTTTACCCTTTCATTAAGTAAATACCATTTGCCTCATGCATTTTTACTTTACCATTCACTAATTTTTTACTAAAAGTTTTACTACTTGTCAATTTGCAAAAATACCCAAAACATTTTCACACTTTGCATTTCATCACTTGTGTGACACATTCTTATGTTTGCACATTAATACTTGCATACTTTCATATGCTTACATGTTCATGCATTCATATATGCTTATGCCTCTTGCATTCTCATACTCTCTTACATGTTCATGCATCCATTAATATCATGTCTTGTATTCATTATCATATGATCATGCATTCATTAACATGATATCTCGCATTCATTTTCACATGTTCATTCACCTAACCTAGAATACTCTATGCCTATGATTAATTGTATTTCTTTGTTCTTGATGTCATTTGAATGTCTCGACTTAATTGTGCACAAACCCTTTTGCACAATCATGTGCCCTTATAAGACTACCAACATGTGTAGCATAGAGATATATGTGCCCCTCTTGAGATTGCTCCCAACTTGTGTAGCAATTCCCCTTCACACATAAACACAATTGTTTTGAGAACTTTGTCTCGCATCTTTGACAATTAAATCTCTTGATTATATCGGCATGCTTAATCTTAGTTGATGGTCAACATGTTTATGATTGCTTGATTAGTTGAATATGTTTGAACTTCATTCATTCATTTTGCATTTGGTTTTGGACATAGAATTCGATTGAAAATGATTTATTTATTTTCTAAAAAACTCTTTTCCAAACCCATTAATTTTCGAAGCATTTTCAATAAACAAAAATAAGCAAGTAGTGGAGGTCACCCATAACCTTTGTTAGTTTGATCTCTATGAACGGTCTTCAATTTCGCATGAGTACTTAGCGATGATTACCCATAACCTTAGTTAGTTTAATCATTCGCTAATGCTCGTCCTACTTCGAAAACCTTTTCAAAACCAAAGAGTTAGAACTACGTCGCTTTGATTCCCATTTGAGATACGTAGGAGCGAGCCACGTTCTCGTCAAGCACAACAAACCAAAATTAATTCGATTGCGAAAGTCCTTTTTTGATCATCTAAAATAAAAACCGATTATCATTAATGATCACTCGCGCCGTTGCCGTTTGGTTGTTAATGATAATTTCATTTTCAAAAGAGTTAGTAGCGCGGCCACTCTAAACCGTTGTTGTTTGGTCGTCGCGAACACTCGAATCAAAAGCAAAACCGATTATCGTTAATGATCACTTGCGCCGTTGCCGTTTGGTTGTTAATGATAATTTCATTTTCAAAAGAGTTAGCAGCGCGGCCACTCTAAACCGTTGTTGTTTGGTCATCGCGAATCCTCACTCCTACTGCGAAAACTCATCTAAACAGACTAAAAAACAAAAACCTTTTTAAGACAACCAAGAACTACGTAGCTTTGAATTCTCCATCGTACCAGGAGATACGTAGGAGCGAGAGGCCAACTCTCGTCAAGCGCCAAAAATAAAAATTTTCATTAAGTCTTCTCACTCCCTTTTCAATAAAGAGGCAAAATAAAAGCATTTTCAAATCAACACTTCAAACCACACATTTAATTAAAGGTTCCCTTTCGGTAGAAAGGAGGTACGGGGTGCTTATACCTTCCCCATGCCTAACCGACCCCCGAACCCATATCTCTAGTTTTCGAAAGACCATCCGCCTTGTCTAAAAGACCTTTTTTCAATGTTTTGGTCTTAAAATTAAAATATTGGTGGCGGCTCCATACCTTTTCCACGTTGTACAATGAGAAGTCCGAACCGGATTTTTTGGGGTGCAACAGCGGGTTGGGTTGGGTCAAAGTGTACCCATGCCCACTCCCAGGTTGAATATTGAAATGTGCTATTAAGTACCGTCGGTGAATAGTTTTATGAAAACATGAAATTAGTTTGGTCCAATTTTTTTTATTTTATGAAAACGTGAAATTAGTTTCGTCTAATTTAACATTGGTAAAATTGTTTCTTTCAAAAATTAAAAGAGGTTCGGTTGATGAGTTAGGGGATACCAATGAGTGCAAAAGTGAAAAAAAAATTACAATAAATTACTTTTTTTTTTGGTTCGGACCAACGAAAGACTAATATTTACTTGTGTTTAATATCAAATTTTGCATTGACCAATACATTGTTTTTGTCCAAAAGAGTTAGGATAATAGAGAGTTAAATGCTTTTGTCAAATATTTTTATCTTTGCTTCAAAAAAAAATATTTTTATCTATTTTTTTGTAAACGATATTTTCACCCATATTGTATATAAAAATTAAATTTGTATTTAATTTCTAGTCGCTAATCTATTACGACAGAAGGCGCCATACCACCTGGGGTCGTGTCCTGAAGCTAACTGCGCCTCAAGTCTTTGAAGAGGGCCGGGGATTTAATAAAGATGCATTCAGGAGGGGGGTCCAAACCTGAACATGCTCCCCTGACCAGTCAACTACCACCATTTCTAATTGTTACATGGTACTAGTACCCTTACCAAAAGAAAAGACACAAATCTAACCATTTCTACTTGCAAAAATAAACTAAAGCTATGTTTGGTGAAAAGGTATAGCCGATAAGTTAGTGAATACTTCGCTAGCTCATAACAAATGATGTATTTAATAAAACTGGTGGTTAAACTAACTGATAAATATAAAATGATATATTTATATTAATTAACATTGAGATATTTAGAAGTTCACGATTGAACCTTGACATATCTATAAATTCATATTAATTAAACTAACATTGAGATATTTAGAAGTTAAAATTTTAAAATTTAAATTTTTTTATTTACCTATTTCTAAAAAAATTGTAGCATTATATATGTGCGTGCGCGGCACATATAAAAAATAGTTAACTATATGCATATCATTATATTACTTACCTAACGCAATATAATAATTGACATATAATGATGGTAAACTCCTAAAAAAGATAAAAATATATTAATATAATTAGTATGAAAATTAAAGATGATCTATGCATAAAATTAACGATTTAAAATCTTGTTTAGTTTATTTTATTGAGAATAGAGAAGGAATTTTTAAAAAATAATGAGGGCAAAAATTGCAAAATGAACAAGACGATGATATATGTTATAAGTAGCGTTTAAAAAAATGTTACTTAACGTTTGCATTTGAAAAAATGCTAAAAAATAAAGTAGAGTTTAGTCAATTAATGGTAAAAACAAAATAGAAAAATGGAAAATCAAAAATCGAGTCTATTTGAATTGAGTTTAAAAACAGTTTTTTGGTATTTAAAATTTAACAGAGAACAAATTTGTTCATTAAATATTTTAGATAAATAAAAACCATTTTTAAATAGGAACTTCAAACTCTTTTAAAAAAGAACAAATTAGTTTACCAAAGAGCACTTGGATGAGATGATAGAGGTTTCTTCCAGCTTAACCAATGTCCTGAGTTCGAATCCAGCCTTGGCCATGCAGCAATGTTATATCTCTTGAGGGAGAACTTTGCCGCCCATTGTGGTCCTACCCGACTCGAGAGATTAGTCTCTACAGTTGCGCGCAGAGGATACCCAGTTTGTACCCAAAAAAAAGAACAAATTAGTTTTTTTTCTAGATGCGACTCCTCTCCAATGTCTAGGAAAAAAAAGTTTGACTAATCTGGAATTGAATTTGAATACTAACCGAGTATATCCCTTTAGATAGAGTACCATAACTAGTTGGATTATAGTTGTTACGGATTGGGCCTTTATTGCTAAGGCCCAACACCAAATGCAGATCCATCAACCAATTGTGGAGATTAAAGACCTAGATCCAATGGTTCCCATTGATTTCCAAAACCTATAAATAAGCATTTAATGCAATGTCTAAGGTACACACTCTTTCCTACGCTTTACCTCTAATCAGTTCCCTAACTGACTTGAGCGTCGGAGTGTCCCCACAGGTACCACCTGCCCCGGATCGGAAGCGAAGCTCGGTTGATCAAGACCAACCCCTACCAACTATCTCGGATCGGACCTTGTGTCTAAGATCGGATACAGGTCCAGAGATACGGTACAGAACATTGGCGACCACAGTGGGAGGATCTTTTACTCTAGTTCCTCTCCCATCTCCTTGATTGACAATGATTCCGACCTAACGTCGTAGGACTATCCCGAATGTCGCTGATGGACCGGTTCTACAGCGGGTGACTCCGAAAGGAGTGGCAGTCACCTTACCCCTTAGCCCGGTGCATGCTCAAAGCTCAGCTACGACTATGGTTCCTGGCAGCTCAGCCCGGAACCGACTTCCACCTCTCCCTCCGACCGTCCAGGTACCGGTCGATGCTGTTCAACAGCTCGTCCTTTTTCTAAATCGGCAAGCCGAGGCCGACCGGCAGGAAAGCCAACGCTACTCCCAGTTAGAAGCTCAGGTCGCTGAGATCCGGGCTCGTAACATCCCGGATCGGAGTTCCCCTCTCCGCAACTCTTCAAGTGGAATGACTCATGGCCGCGGGCGCCACCGATCTTCGGCTTGGAGGAGATACCATCATCGCACTCCACCTTGTTGTAGAGGAGGGCGAGGACCGGAGACTCCCCCAAGTCGGACCCCTGATGATTCCTATGGTCCTGAGGGTTCCCCTCGGCCTAGCTCGTTTCTGTTTTCCTCTTCTCCGAGGCGACGTACCAGAAGTCGGAAAAGGTCTCCGAGGCAGGAAGGTCAGCGCCCTAGCTCGCGTGGATCCCCCAGCAAGTATGGCTACCGACGGTCTCCACCCCTTGAGAGGTCGGCAAAGCGTAAAGGACCTTTCACAGCTAAGATCGGCTACTTTCTGGTGCCAAAGCACTCCGAGAAGCGGCCTGAGGGTTTGAAAATGCATGATGGGACTGGCGATCCGGATCGCAACCTCGACTACTTTGACACGGTTATGGAATACCGTAACGTTCCAGAAGAGATAAAGTGCTGAACCTTTCCCCCCACTCTAGAGAAGGCGGCTCTAGACTGGTTCAGGGCTCTTTGGTCAAATACGATCTCCTCTTAGGATCAGTTAGCCAATCTCTTTTCTGCACACTTCGCCCACTCGAAGATGAAGCCTAAATCTTGGAAGGTATTGCAGGCAATTCGGCAAGGAGAAAATGAGTTCCTTCGGGACTACATAGAGAGATTCAATAGAGAAGCTGCTCAGGTCCGAAACCTCAACGACTCCTTCCGTCTTTACTTCATGGAGGCTGGTCTTCATGAAGGAAGTCTATTTCAGATAGACGTCGGGGTCAACCAAGCTGAGTCGCTTGCCGAGTTCCTCCAGCGAACTCAGAAGTATATCGATCATGAAAAGGGATTAACGCAGAAAGGTCACGTTTCACCTAGGTCTCGGAATGAGCCTACAGGCGTGATGTAATCCGACTTTGTAAATGTTTAACCATCTAATATAAATGGATCGACTGAGACTACAATTTTCCTCACAGTGATTGCTTAGTAAAAGTGAATTCCGAGGTTGAAGGGAATGTTGAACCAAGGACAAACACTCTTTGTTTTGTATGATAACAAATTACAATCTGTCTACTAATGGTTGCAGTTGTATAAAAGTACAGGACAAGAATTAAAGAGCAGGATATCTTAAAGTGTAGCGGCTTGGAGGAGAAGCAGCTCTAGAGTTCAAGACCTAATTGTTAATCTTCTTTTGATAGGACACAGTGTAAGATCCTATCACTTCAGGTCTATAACTTTTAGTAGTAGTTGAGAGATGTTTTTTTCTAATAAAACTATTGTGTTAAAAGCTTAGAAAAATATTTTATACAAACGCATGCATGCATAGGCAAGGCACGTAACATGAGAAAATGTTTTAAAGCATATAATCGATTTTATGCTTCCTTCACAGAGCACATAATCGATTTTATGCCTATGGGTTTTTTAAAGGAATATGTTTTGGAAAGAAAACAATCGATTAACGACTTTGTGTTTTTAAAGAAGAGAATCGATTACACTCCTATTTTTGCAAACCACATAATCGATTCTTAGCTACTTGTTGAAAGAATATAATCGATTATATGCTTCCTTCCATAAAGCAAATAATCGATTATCCAACTCTTCTCAAAACACGTAATCGATTATCATACTCCTTGTTTTAAGCAAAGAATCGATTTCATGCTTCCTTTCAAAAAGAAATCAATCGATTACTCACTTATGAGTTATTTCCTTTTTTAGAACAAAGAATCGATTATCACTCTTAGTTATTCAGGAACATAATCGATTCTAACATTTTACAAAATCCTCCAACGGTCATATTTTTGCAAATCCTATAAATAGGGAACTGGCCTTCACTTTCAAAACACACCAACACTACGCATTCTCATAGACCTTAGAAAGAGAAAAAGAACTTTCATTGTCATATCATTTTCAAGTTCTTCTAGATCCAAATCACTCATCTCTCTCAGCTACTATGTTGTTATACTGCTTAAGTGATTGGATCGTTCAATCAGGGAGATTGAAGTGTTCTTGGTTATTGCGAAATCCTGGGAAGTGTTCTCGGGTCGTTCAATCGGGGAGATTGAAGTGGTTACGAAATCCTGGGAAGTGTTCTTGGGTCGTTCAATCGGGAAGATTGAAGTGGTTGCGAAATCCTTAGCGGGGAGCTCGGGTTCTCAATTTGGGTAAATTGAGATTAGCTATAGGGAAGTTGCTTGCTTGTAAAACGTTGAAGAAGTCCTTCTCATATAGTGGTTGTTATCAAGTCCAAAGGTTGCAAAGCCGGAGGCTGAGGACGTAGGGCTTTTATCCCGAACCTCGTAAAATTCACGGTGTATCTCTTTCCCTACTCTTTTACTTTACCGTTTATATTTGCCTATTATTATATTTGACATCATTGCGCTGCGTTCAATATCTGTTTATTTGATTAGCGTAAAATATCACTGTAATTGGATCTGTCATAGGTATAGCTTGCTTAGGCACTGCATATAGTTTAAATCTTATTTTCCGCATTTGATTTAAACTGGCATTGTTAATATTTTGAAAATTAAAGAGAATTCAAGTTTAGCGTATAACCTTATTCACCCCCCCTCTAAGGTTATCATATAGTCCAACAATTGGTATCAAAGCTAGAAATTGCATATAGAGCTTAACATCTCGCAATTTTACTTTATTTATTTATTTTTGATCATGGGTTCATTTATGAAAGAAGGGATGTCCTTCAATAGGTCACCCCTGTTTGATGGGACTAACTATGACTATTGGAGTAGTCGAATGAAATGTCATGTGCAGGCTATAGATTTCACTTTATGGAGGATCATTTTTGATGGACCATTTATTCCTATGAAAATCAAAATTACAAAACCTGGTGGTGCTGTTGACGGAGATACTACTAAATCTCAAGTTACTGGTAAAGCAGAGGAAATACCTATTGAAGATATCTATTCCATTGACCTGAGTGAGCTGAGAAAGTCTGAGTTAGATAAAATATCTCAAAATGCCAAAGTAATGAACATTCTTCACTTATCTCTATGTGAAGAAGAGTGTGGAAGGGTAAAAGGTTGTCAGACAACTATTTATTTGATTAGCGTAAAATATCACTTTAATTGGATCTGTCATAGGTATAGCTTGCTTAGGTACAACATATAGTTTAAATCTTATTTTCCGCATTTGATTTAAACTGGCATTGTTAATATTTTGAAAATTAAAAAGAATTCAAGTTTAGGGTATAACCTTATTCACTCCCCCCCCCCACTCTAAGGTTATCATATAGTCCAACAGGGAAGGATTTGGGATCGTCGAACGATTGCCTTAAAGTTTCATGCTAAGACCGGAACCCGAGACACCGAGTTCGACATCGCTAGAGGATCGGAACTCCACCTAGGATCGAAACTCCTGATGATTCCTACTGACCCGAGGGTTCCCCTCGGCCCTGCTCGCCTCTGGCTTCCTCTTCTCCAAGGCGACGTTCCAGAAGCCAGGAAAAATCCTCGAGGCAGGAACATCAGCGCCTTCGCTCACAGAGATCCTCCGACTTTAAACGTCTAACACCTCGAGTCACTCAGGTGGTCACGTTTTAAATGGCCGAGATCGCCATAACCCTGAAGGGTGAGGTCGATCTGTGTAGAGTCCTGGTAAACTGTCCTGAAGGTGACTTTAAACTGACACCTCGAGTCACTCAGGTGGTCACGTTTTAAATGGCCGAGGTTGCCATTACCCTGAAGGGCGAGTTCGATCTGGGTACAGTCCCGGTAAACTGTCCTGAAGGCAACTTTAAACTGACACCTCGAGTCACTCAGGTGGTCACGTTTTAAATGGCCGAGGTTGCCATTACCATAAAGGGCGAGTTCGATCTGGGTCGAGTACCGGTAAACTCTCTTGAAGGCGACTTTAAACTGACACCTCGAGTCACTCAGGTGGTCACGTGTTAAATGGCCGAGGTTGCCATTACCCTGAAGGGCGAGTTCGATCTGGGTAGAGTCCCGGTAAACTATCCTGAAGGCGACTTTAAACTGACTCCTCGACTCACTCAGGTGGTCACGTTTTAAATGGCCGAGGTTGCCATTACCCTAAAGGGCGAGTTCGATCTGGGTCGATTCCCGGTAAACTGTCCTGAAGGCGACTTTAAACTGACATCTCGAGTCACTCAGGTGGTCACGTTTTAAATTGCCGAGGTTGCCATTACCCTAAAGGGCGAGTTCGATCTGGGTTTAGTCCCAGTGAACTGTCCTAAAGGCAAAATTAAACTGACACCTCGAGTCCCTCGGTGGTCACTTCATTCCCGGACACTCTGAGGCTGGGGGCGGACACCTTCAAAGGTATAAGCCCGGCCTTGAAGAAGGTCGCCACGAAGGTCCGACCTCAAATTCAAAAACTCTCACGAAGCCCAGATAAGGCATCAAGTCTAGCTCGCCCCAAGATGACCCGACTTGAGGGGCAACTGTTACGGATTGGGCCTTTATCGCTAAGGCCTAACACCAAATGCAGATCCATCAACCAATGGTGGAGATTAAAGACCTAGATCCAATGGTTCCCATTGATTCTCAAAATCTATAAATAAGCATTCAATGCAATGTCTAAGGTACACACTCTTTCCTGCTCTTTACCTCTAATCAGTTCCCTAGCTGACTTGAGCGTCGGAGTGTCCCCGCAAGTATCACCTGCCCCGGATCGGAAGCGGAGCTCTGTTGATCAAGACCAACCCCTACCAACTATTTCGGATCGGACCCTGTATCTAAGATCCGATACAGGTCCAGAGATACGATACAGAATAACAGCAAATGAGATAATCAAAAATAATGTCTTAATGTATATAATTGCGTCGCAGCCAGAATGGTCCATCCTTTCGATAATATACTGAACTCCATGAAATGTGATGGCTAAGTTTTTGTCCCTGTCCGTGGGGATTTGGATTTGTTTACTTGACTACAAAACTAAATTATACAGAGCTTCTCCCCTCTGTGCAAATGTACTGGGCTCTGGTCATGCTATGTTGTGTTGCTATCCATCTTCCTCTCTTTCTCATTTCTTACCACAGGCACAACTAAAATGAAATTATGAACTGCCACATGCAATTTGTTCCTATGCCGGAAGCAATGCAAAGAAAACGATAAATTCAATGTTTGCTTTCTTTTTTACTTCAATTTATTTTCAAACAGCTAAGATGGTTTGGGGTACCCCATTGATTTTATATGTATCATAGACCTTTTTTTGCAGTTAATGATAATAAAGTCTATCTGCAATATTTAACGTCCACTTACTTTTCTTTTTCAAATCACAGCTGGAAACAAAATCAGAGCAAAATGGACGTTAAATATACATGCGTGTATGTGGGGAAAAAAATTAAGTAATTAGTGTGATATTTTGGGTAAACCCGGATATCCCACCGCACGGACAGCAGCGACTAATCCATCGTTTATTGTAGGTGTCTCGAGGCCTGAGGGGCAAGACAGCTGGCCCAGAGTTTTAACGCTGCTCCGTACCCCAGGCAGGGATCGAACCCCCGATCATTTGTTAATGGAGGTTCAGCCTCCACCACTGAATCCCACGCTCTGGGTTAATTAGTGTGATATTGGTAGTTGATAAAATAATAACAAAAATCACATTATTAATAATAATAATAATAATAATAATAATAATAATAATAATAATAATAATATAGTAAAAGCGAGGTGAAACTGAAAATTGCTTTCTACGTTGCCTCTCAACCAGTTGGGTTATTGATTTATAGCAATTATTTGAAATGAAAAGAAAATGTCATAACGAGATGGTTGTCGGCGGCCATTGGTTTAGACAGGGGTTTTTAGTTCGTTTAGACCGGAGGTGTCAAAATCATCTATTTGTTAGCCGGATATTCAATCCATCCAATCCATTCGTTACAAAAAGAAATTAATTGATTGGATTGGATCCATCCACTTGATTTGTGGATGGTTGTGATCCATCCATTAATTTTTTAAATCCAATGGTTTATCAATAACTACAAAATCAAAATCAATTGGATAATTATAAAAAATACATTCTTACAAAAAAAAAAATTAAAAATACTTTTCAGTTTTATATTTTATTTTTTCCAGAATTTTTTTTGTATAGCCGATGTTAGTGTGGTGGGGGAAATATTGGTTTTCGGGGTTTCAAATCAGGACCTCCTTCTTGTATTCATTTGGTGTGCTCCTTCGATATCTCTTAGCTCACCAACTAAAGCTATTTTTTTTTTATAAGCAATGTTAGTGGGGGTGGGGGAATGTTAGTTTCCGGGATTTGAACCCGGGACCTTCTTGCACTCTTTTGGTGCACTCCTTTGATATCTCTTAGCTCACCAACTGAGGTACCTACCTGCTATCGATTTGAGGCAGCTACTTATTTGAGTCGATTGTTTGGTTGATTTACATTCTTCGTTAGTAGAATGTGGAAACATTTTAAATTGGCTACACAACTGATATAAAAATATTTTATAATGGGTTGTTTTATAATCGATTCAAAAATTTGCTATAAAATGTTGATTTTTACATTCTCAAAAGACTTTTGTGCAAAACATAAAAAAAAAAAAAAAGCCTTTTGTGCAAACAACCGATTTAAATTGATTCTCTAAAAAACAAGTCAAAATTTTCTTTATTATCGATGTAAGGCTTTTCAAATCGGTTGATGTTTTTTAAATCCATCATTTTGTTTTATGATCCCTCTAATTTATGGGCCGGCCTTGGTCGAATGGGCCGCTGGCCCATGTTGCACCTGGTTGCTGCGCGCAGCACCCCCTTGCTGCAGGTTGCGCTGGACTGTCTCGTTGGGCCTATTGGGCCACTCCAGAACAGTTGCCCCCCAAGCCTAGGTCGCCAGCGGGCGGGCTGAGGCTTGAGTCGTTGACCCCGAGTAATGCCGTAAGCGGCCGGGTTGCATTGCGCACTCGGTCTCCATCTCTTGAGGTGTGTGGTCGCCGCCACACCAAGTCACGGTCTGGCTTGAAGTCTAGGCACTGGGTCGCTCGGGACCAAAACCTATCCAGGGGTCGCTGCCCCCGTGGAGTCATGCACGGCCGACCTACCGGGAGCGACTTAGCGCAGCCTATTCGAGGCTTGACTCGTTGCCCCCCTGTCTAGCCTCGCTCGGCCGACCTACAGGGAGCGACTTAGCGTAAACCGTTGGGGGTGTGGTCGCTGCCACTCGTATGGGAACATGGTCGTTGCCACTCCTATTGGAACGTGGTCGCGGCCACTCACTTTGCTTGGGCCATTAGATGGCGCTCGCTTTGGGCCATTCGATGGCACTCTTAGTAGGCCGCTCGGGACCTTGGGGCCATTCGATGACACTCGTTGTAGGTCGCTCGGGATCCTACGTTCGATTTGATCAACACGGTGATCTATTTTGGGCCAACTCGGTGGCACTCGCTTGTGTCAATGCGGTGACACCCGATGTAGGTCGCTCGGCGGCCTACGTTTGATTGTGGGTCATTCTGACCCTTGGGCCACTTCGATGGCGCTCGATGTAGGTCGCTCGGCGACCTACGCTTTGTGGGTTATTCAAACCCTTGGGCCACTTCGATGGCGCTTGATTGTGCCAACTCGGTGACACTCGTTTGGGCCAACTCGGTGGCACTCGTTGTAGGTCGGGCGCCCCACTTGAACGACCAGAAAGGGGTGTAGAACGCCCGAATATGATTTTGACTCCAACACAAAAGCTGTAGCTCTACTTCTCAGCTTTCCAACACATGCTCAAACGCCCCCATCGGGTGAACGTGGACGGAATTATGGTCTCCGAGCTAGGCAGACCTTCTGGGTCGCTCACGGGCGACCAGCTTTTGTGCGTCCCACTTTGGGCGACCATAAACGGGTGGAAGACGCCCGTATTGGATCTTGACTCCAACATGAAAGCTGTAGCTCTACTTCTCAGCTTTCCAACGCATGCTCACACGCCCCCATCGGGTGAACATGGACGAAATTATGGTCTCCGAGCTCGGCAGACCTTCTGGGTCGCTCACGGGCGACCAGCTTTTGTGCGTCCCACTTTGGGCGACCATAAACGGGTGGAAGACGCCCGTATTGGATCTTGACTCCAACATGAAAGCTGTAGCTCTACTTCTCAGCTTTCCAACGCATGCTCACACGCCCCCATCGGGTGAACGTGGACGAAATTATGGTCTCCGAGCTCGGCAGACCTTCTGGGTCGCTCACGGGCGACCAGCTTTTGTGCGTCCCACTTTGGGCGACCATAAACGGGTGGAAGAAGCCCGTATTGGATCTTGACTCCAACATGAAAGCTGTAGCTCTACTTCTCAGCTTTCCAACGCATATTCGCATATTTCAATCGGGTCAACACGGCCTACGTTATGGCCTGCAGACTAAGGGCGAGATTCCTCTTCCACGTTTCGTTTGCGCTTAAATTCGTTTAAGCGTCTTTGGATCGTCCTGCTCTTTAGGTCGTCCAACATCTTAGGTCGCTGAACCAGCATGGTCGATGCCCGCGTCTGGGGCGGTCTTCCATGTGGAGCCATAGTCGAAGTAGGACAGCGCTCGGGCCTCCCACTGTGGTCGCCAATTGATCGTACCTTGACCAATAGAAGGACCTGGGTCGTTGAGGACCTGGGTCGTAGAGGACCTGGCTGGAACCAAGGGTCTTGGCCGCACGGAAGGACCTGGCTCGGTCGCTGATGGAAGGACCTGTGAGGAAGGACCTGGCCTGGACGATGAGGACCTGGCTGGAACCTGGGGTCTTGGCCGCACGCGGGTGGTACTTGCAATGACACTCCGACGCTCTAGTCAGTGTGACGCTCGGGCAGGATTCACAAGGTGAGATAACGTACCTGACTATGGAGCTCTGCCATGTATTTATAGTGATAGGGGCGCCCTGGCCGTTGGCGTGTCTTGCGGAGCACGCCTTGCGTGGGCCGAATTGGGCCGGCCTTGGTCGAATGGGCCGCTGGCCCATGTTGCACCTGGTTGCTGCGCGCAGCACCCCTTTGCTGCAGGTTGCGCTGGACTGTCTCGTTGGGCCTATTGGGCCACTCCAGAACAATAATGCAACACAATTACAATGTACAATTATTGAGAAACATTTATAAGTAGTGTAAGACGATTACAATGTACAATACAATTATTGAAATATTTCTAAAAGTTAAGTTGCATCCTTTTTTGACAATAATATTCGCGATATCTTCAAAGCTTTTTTTGACAAATCATTATAAATGTATTGTCTAAATATATGTATAAAAATTTAAAAAGCCCTAAATCTTTAATAAAATATTATTTTTGTTTTCCATTTTTTATTATTCTAAAATTAATTTTTTACTAAAAATGGTAAACGTCCACCGGTGGACTTTTTTAAAAGGTCCATATTAGGGAGACCCTATTTTTTTAGTTGTTGCAAATATATCATGTTTTGTTTCTGGTCCTGCTTTTTTTGGTTTAGTCCCTATAAAATTTGTTCATAACCGAATTGGGTTAGATCAAATGAACTATAGTGATGGTTAAGTTGAGACAAGTTGAACTATGGTTAGTTCATTAGACTACAAAAGGTCCAACCTTTCATCTAGATCGGATGAACTACAGTAAAAATTAAGTTGAGATCGTTTGAATAGTGGTTAGTTCATTGGACTATAAAGGTTCGACCTTTCATATACTTTGGATGAACTACAGTACTGATGGTTAACTTGAGACCAGTCGATTTGCCGTTAGTTAATTAGTTAGACTACAAAAGTTTGACATTTCATCTAGATTAGATGAGCTACAATGAGGATTAATTTGAGATCGATTGAACTGTAGTTTGTTCATTAGACTATAAAGGTTCAACCTTTCTTCTCGACTAGATGAACTGCCGTGAGAATTAACTTGTGATCAACTGAGCTGAGGTTGGTTCATTGGACTACAAAGGTTTGAATTTTCATTTGGATTAAATGAACTACAGTGAGGTTTAACTTGTGATGAGTGAAACTATGGATTGAATTTCATTTAATTTTTTCCGAAATTTTTATATAAAATGGTTTGATTTATTTTATATTTCAGTATTTCAAAGTAAAAATATATAAAAAAAATATAAGCATGTTGAAAAAAAAAAATAAAAATTAAACTCACTGGTTAATTACCAACAGATTTGGTCGTCGGTAATCATGGCACATGTTGTAGTTTTCGACGGATTTGGTCGTCGGTAATTAGCGACGGACAAAACCCCACACTAATTACCCACAGATTTGATCCAGATGAAAAGCCGATGTTTTTAGTCCAATGAACTAAACACAGTACAACTAATCACTAGTAAAGACTTATATATATATATATATATATATATATATATATATATATATATATAAGCGACTATTTATGAGATTTGTTAGTTTACTATGAATCAACAAATGTTCGGCCTTTCTTCTGAAACGATTTAACTATGGCAAGCATGTCTTTATATGTGATGAATTGAATCTTAAAAGTCTGACTTTTCTTCCAAAACATCCAAAATAATTAACTACAACAAACGACCCTTTATTAATTCAAAAGAAACAAAAAAATTTTGGTCTAGCCATAGTTAACCTTATCACGTTAATGATTAGACTTGTGTTTACTATTGTTTTAACTAGAGGTGTCAAAATGATTCATCTGTCTACCGGATATCTGGTCCATCCATAACAAAATCCATCCAATCCATCCATTACAAAAAAAATTGTATTAATGGATTGGATTGAGTCTATCCGTTTGATAGTAGTTTGTCCCTTTAAAGGCAACAAATAACAAAAAGAATCCCAATCCTAGTCAAACTCAATTTCTGATAAAAATAGTAAAAGAATTGGGCTAAAACCCATGGCCCAACTGAGGGCCGTAAGTAAATTTTTTTAAAAAGACATGGCCATGTTGTTTTTTAAAAAATAAACATATGAAAAATGCAAATATAAATTGATTTTGTTTGTGATTTAATAGTGACCGAAATAAACAGATTGAATAGATATTTGTAATTTTCTAGTGACCAAACTAAATGTATTTAATAGATATTGGTGATAACCAACACCGCTGGCCTAGTGGCTTAATCTACCCTACGACACGGGGGTCGACCCGGTGCTCCCGGGTTTGATTCCCGCAGTGGACAAATTCAATGTTGGCCAGTGCAAAATTTGATCCTAAGCACGAGCGGAGATTAGTCTTTCGTTGAAAGCCAGCGATTGTCCGAACCAGGAAAATAGATATTAGTGATTTGGTAGTGACCGAACTAAATGGATTCAATAGATATATGGTTCTAAAAAATATAAGAAAAAAAAGTATAAAAATAATTTGATTTTTAAAGAGCGTTAGGATTAGGCGTGGGAGGATAGTAAACTAATCTAAACTACTTCTGAATAGCGTCAACATAATTAATTTTTTTACCAAACCAGTTATTGAGGAACAAACTTCGCGTATTTACCAAAACACACTTTTAGCGTCGCATTTTACGTATTTTGTCACTAAATTAATATTTTTCACCTAACCGGTTACTGAGAAACGAACTTCACTTATTTGAATTGTTAAGTTTTTTGTCAAAGCGTAAAGTACCCCAAAATATACTGGTTTAGCATTATATTTTACGTATTTTGTAATGAAATTAATTTTTCCGAGAGTGATAATATTACCAAGATACCCCTATAAAGTATGGTGAGTCATACCAACAATAATTACTACAAAATCAATAAAAGTCAGTTGATAAAAAAAGCCAAAGTTGACAGTAAACTCACCTTTATATTCGATTAGTATCTTTAGATTTAAAGATTATTGATGGAAATATATCAGTAATTAAATATAAACATTAACATATTTTTTAATTATTTTGATAGAAATACATTAATTAAAAACTATAGAATATAAGGCAAAAATATATAACACATTTCATTTATTAAGATTAATTAAAAACTATGGAAATATACGACAAAGAACAAACATTATTAAAATTGGGGGGTCGGAATGTGTAAATAATATAAATATATAGTAGATAATGTAAAAGAAATAGTATGAATTTATTTATGTGATAAATATTAGTGAAATCCATGTGTTAACTTTTAAGTGGTTAAGGTAAATTGCCCACATTTCTCTAAAGGTAAACTACGCCTCAACTTCCAAATTTTATCCTCAACATTCAGCTTTGATCCATATTTCATTCTTTTTTAGCATATTAATTTGGCGTGTTTGCATCAAAATTCCATTGATTGAGTGTAAGATGCAATGAATGATGAATGTCAGTCACAACACAAAAAGAATGGAAAACAGGAGTCTCAAATCAAGTTGTGACTAAAAGTTGGAATGTACAGTATTTTTTCATTCAAAGCAACATTTTTTTTATAAGCCATTCAAAGCAACATTAGTTCTCTCGGGTAAAAACAACGTAGAGAAATAAAATAAGCACAATTGGAGCACAAGAATTTAATGTGGAAAACTCCAAAACTGGAAAAAAATTACGAACGGTTGTCTAATGACAACCAGAGAATTACACTATGTAAAAATTGTTACAACACATAGACCTCTCTAAACACACCACATGACCTCAGTACACCCACACCCTCCAAAGAAAATATTTAACTACATCTCACAACACTCTAAAACAAGAGTATAAAAAAAAACAAAGTCAAATATAACTTAAAAGTGTTTGACTGGAGCATCATCTAGTTAATTATGAAGTTAACTAAAATAGAGTAATCTACAGATTTCACTTTTTTATTTTTTTCCATAATTTTAAATGAAAATAAATGGTAACAAAAAGGGCATTTTCCTACTATTTTGTATTTGATACCATTATTACCTACAAAAAGGACATGTGTAGGTAATTTTAGCGAAGCCACCTAGAAGTGAAGCGACATCACGTTCAGGTGGGTCACTCATGTGGCTAATATGAACTTTGAACTTTGAACTATGAAGTGATCGTACATGGCGGTATGGATTGTGAACTTGAGAAGACTTACGTTACGTAGGTACCCAAAAGGAAAGGCTGGGGATACTCTGAGGCTGAGCTGAGGATATGTTTCTTAGCCATCATCATCCTTATGAAAGGTAATGTTTGGTACGGATCTATGGGTCAGCAGCATATGTCATCTTCCCAACCTTACATGTCTCCTAGTCCTGCATCATACTTAAAATTGATTCTCTAACTTTTAGTATCGGTTAAGTCTGCTATTAGTGTATTTCATGAGAGAAGCCGATGATTAAATAACAGTATCTGATGATGAGAGAGAATGATGAGTTGAAAGGGTGATGGAGAGAAAGTCACTATAAATGTGTAGATTCATGATTGTTAAGATACACGTACGTTTGGTGTGTGCTAACGTGGTACCAATTAAACTGTCACTTTTTTTAGATAGGCAAGTGTAGTGGTTAGTGGGTTAGGTGTTAGTAGTTAGAGGGTGGGGGGTATGGGGATCGAACCCCAGTTCTCCTGCATAAACTTCATCGGGTGTTCTATTGGCCATTAGGCCAAGCTACCGGGGACCAATTAAACAGTCACTAAATTAGAGAGTCCAAAGTTAGACATTGCTTATTATAATTTGATTGAATTCTTTTAGAGACCGTCAAAATGACTTCAATCTAACGAATTCTTTTAGTATAGTATTTTTTTGAGAGAGGTTTTTTAAGCACTAACAAAATATGCAATATCGCGGTAAAAAAGTTAAACGCAAATTAACAATTGAGAAAAAATAAACTTATTTAGTCATTGGGAAATGAAAATATCAATTTAGATTTTAAATATCATTCAAATTAGTCTTTTACAATAATTCAAGGATATTTTAGTCCCCATAAAAGATAAATTTGACTAATATTTAAAATTTTAAAGCCGAATTAGTATATTTTTTTTATTTCTTTGAGAGTAAATAAGTCTTCGATTTTTTTTGTAAAGGATCTTTTTAGATATTTACTCATAAAATAAAATACCCAACATACTTAATTTTTTCACGTGTATATTTAGTATTAAAAGAGACCAAAATAACAAAAAATTAGTAGAATAAAAGAACAAAATTAGTATTAATTATTTTCTCTCGCATCTCTTATAATTTTATATGTTTATTTCAATAATTTGCTTATGGAGGCAAATCCTCTTCTTTTTTATGGGGGTAAAAGTAATTTTATTAGCTATAATCAACTAAAATATTTTTATTTAATGCGCAATTGCCCCCATCACATTGCGAATGGGTCTGTTATTGCAAATGCATTTCAACTTTTAAAAACTGTTTCGCTTCACTTTCAATTTCAGCTCCATTTCACTTTGAATTTTAGGCTCGTATTTAACCATTCATATCACTTGGACTTTTAAATTTCACATGATTGTATTAAAAGTCTTATAAAATTAAAAAATGGATTCTCAAAAAATGATTTGACTTATCTTCTAAAGGGGAGAGCTTGTGTTATTCTATTTCTTTTGTTCTATAATATAAGAATACTTTTTGTGATATAAATAACTCTTATGTTATTATTTTGTAAATGGATGAACAAAGAAGTTTATACTCATAGTCTTGAGATTTTTTTAATTAGTTATTGGCTTGGGAAGATAACCTATAATTTTTTGTAACGAATTCTTACATAAATCTCCTTTAAATAATGTTTTTAACTGACCATTTCACCTCAAATGCTAATATATATTTAGTGTAATTTCATTTTGTGTAATATGATTTAATATGAATATTGAATATAAAATATGTCAAGCACAAGCTTTAGGCCCATGGGTTGGCCCATTTGGCCTCAACCAGTGGCGGACCTACATTATTTTCTGGGGGTTCAGTTGAACCTCCTGGAAACAAAATGTTAGTACTAGTACCTCTATATAAAATTATTTTGAACCCCCCGAAATTTTAAATTTGCACTGGTATCCTTAAATTTGCACCAAATTTTTAATAAATTTGTCTTATTAATCTCCGTAAGAGACTGTTTATAAAAATTTAGAAAGTAATTTTACCGATATCACATATTTTTACAGACTACTTCTTATTTTCACATACTTTAGGACATAAATAGATACTAGCGGGTAAACATAGAGACTAATTTGGTGATTTTATCTTAAATAAATGTGGAGTTAGATAACTTGATGATAGGCCGCAAGTGCACGGTTCTACCGCGTAGTTCAAATATCGATCCCACAGGGAGTTTAAGTGAATTTTGGGAAGAGGAATGTTGTTTGATTAAAATTCAGAATATAAAATACGCCTCAGGATTATGGGTCAAATCACAATGACGGAATTTAAACAGTCCCTTAACTATCCTCTATCTTATATCGAAATTGTTTTAAGGACAATGTATTCTTTTGGTGTAATTCAAGTTTCCTTTCGGAAAACAAGAATGTGTCTCGAAACAACGATCAAACCTATTCTCATCGTTGATCATCACAGAGACCCATTAAGCGCAACCTTATTGTCCCAAGACTATTAAAATTCATTTTCATGTTTTGATAGCCTTGTCTAACCTCGTAGGTCCAATATCAAACTTCACCTTTCGGTTCTTCATTTGATATTTGATTTATGAACTGATACGACGAGGTTAGATTAAAAACCAAGTTCTAATAAGATAGAGTCTAGTCTTAGAATTGATTAGGGACCCATCATTGGATTGTTTCCCACGGTCCCAAGACTAGCTAGGAAATCTACTCACACATGATCATAGTAGATGAGGGAGTAGAAGAAGAAGACATGAAAGATAAATGACAAGGAAGATAAATGACGAGAATGTAAATTGCAGAAAGTAAAAGAAAGCTATAAAGGACTGAAAGTAAAGTGCTGGAAATGTAAAGAACAGAAAATAAAGAACAAGAAAGTAAAGGTGCAAGAAAATAAAATGCAAGAAAAAAATAAGAACGTTGATTCACTTTGAGAGCAATTTTACACTAACAAAAGATGCCTTTGCACTCTGAACAAACTGCTAATTATAGGCAGGGAATGATAGACAAGCCATTAAATTCGAGTTACAAGCCATAAAGGAGGGAATTGGATCAGTTTGTAACAGTTTCGCTCATAGAACCACGTGGATCGCTTTCACTCATAGAACCATGTGGATCGCTAGCATACCCACACGGGTCTATAGACAAGCCATTAAATTCGAGTTACAAGCCATAAAGGAGGGAATTGGATTAGTTTGTAACTGTTTCGCTCATAGAACCACGTGGATCGCTTTCGCTCATAGAACCATGTGGATCACTAGCGTACCCACACGGGTCTATAGTCATTCCTTTTAACAGATTAAATAGCCCTTTTTTGCTGCATTATTCCCTTTCTTAAATCGCTCCAAACTTCACTTCTAACCTTGGGATTTCATCATTATGCATTATAAACTCAAATTCACTTGCTTTGCTCAATACTTGTCCTGAAAATAATAATAAAATAAAAGGTAGTAAAATAGCTCCAGAATAAAACTAAAATACCAAATAACTTACTTAAAATAAATACTAAAAAGACAACTAAAATGGACTTATCAAACTCCCCCATGCTTGAACATTTGCTTGTCCTCAAGCAAGAACAATCAAAACTAGCAAGCACAAGTTAATAACTGCATTCTCAAAGAGTTCAATCAACAAAGTTAGCCAAATGAGGGACCAAAAACAGAAGCATATGACAGACAAAATACAGTATTACAAATGAGGTGTGATAACTCTCCATTTGTAGAGTTATTTATGCATTTCTATTCTTAAATCATTGTGAGTTTGCATGCTTAGGCTAGGAGTTATGTGAATATTTATGTTAAATCAAGGAAAAGGGAGTCAAGAACTGAATTGGAATTTATTTGGCACAATTGGTGCCCTTGTGAAGTTTCTAATATTTTATGTTAAGTGCTATAGCATCAAGTGCTATAACATCCTGCGCGCAGTAGAGCTGGGGCCCACTTGGAGACAAAAGCAGGAAACAAATCTGCAGTAAATTCTGGTCTTGTCCAGTCAGTGCCTCCCTTTTGGCACACCCTATACTGATGCAGCCACCCTCTACCAATTGCACATGAACACTTGGCAAACATGGATGGGACAACATGTCCCACTTGTCTCCCCCACTTGCAAAAGAGGAGGGAAAAATCTGCACTATAAAGAAGCTCCACTCCCACACTTGAGAAGAGACTCCACATTCCATAATCTATCATCCATTACACTTTCAGCACGAAAGTCTCTGGTTTTTGAGAGGGAACACACAGTGATAAACTGTCCTCTTGCATCCATTGAAGATCAATCATCAAATCCATTAGAAGATTCTGTTCTGCTCAAGCTATAGCACTGTCAGCACACCAGTTCATGCGTAGGAGTTGGAGGGATGTATCTTTTGCACATTCTTCTTCTATTTTCTGTCTTGGTGATATGAACTCCACTGTTTGTAAGTTGTTGATAATGTTTAACATGAGCTAAACATCTTTTAGTTGGATTGCTTGAGCTTTGTAATGACTCTTTAATGTGTTAGTAATATAATATTATGATGTATGCATTTCAATCTTTGTGTTTTAATGTTTCCAAACCTGTTTTGGGATTGGCCAACTAAAATAGGTAGATTCATGGGTTCAGAAATGGTTCATGAGTAGATCTCAAAGATTGATATGAGTGAATGGTTGTTGTAAAGACATTTAGAACAATCATTGCCCAAACCTAGACATAGGAGGGCTTAGTTCATAGAGTGGATACTGTGATAACTCCATTTTATATAGAGTTATTCATACATCTAATCATAACTAATTACTTGAAATCAAGTAGAATATGTGTTAAATATAGTAGTATAAGTAAGATAACAACATTCTAGGAATTATGTGATGAATAAAGCATTTTGTATATATATTGGTATGTTTGATGTGCTTGTTCAGTTTACCTACAGATGATGCTTCTGCACCACGATGCTTCTGCATCATGATGCTCCTGCACTTAGTGCTTCTGCACCATCCTGCGCTAAATGTTTATAACCCCACAATGGAAGCACCTCAATTCATACCACTGCACCAAAACTTCTATGACATCATGCTTTGTCACAAATCACATGGAAGCACATGCCCACATGCATAAGGAGGTGCCCACCATAAACATCATCATGAAAGGCTACTCATCTAAAGACACATGGCTCTCCACAATTGGACCTCCCCTTTAGACTCAATCTTCTAAATCAAAGCTCTGAAAAGTAACCATGGTTAAGCCACCTTTGGTCAAGCTTGATCTCCAAGCAAACCCTTACTTGAAGAAAACCTCCAAGGCTATATAAAGGCTTCCACTTCTCACTTGAAGATCATCGCATATTTCACTTGATAATATGTAGATCAAACACTTTACTTATATTTTAGTTGTTTCATTTCTTGCATTTTATTCAGTAGTTAGTTGTAAGAAGGTGAGGAAGGAATTGACACCCTCTTCCTCCACTTCTTCATAGATAGACGAAGGAATCAGTGCTTCTGCACCAATCAGAATTCATGCAAAGGAACGTCAATCCGTGTAACTTCTACCCTATTGATATCTTTTATATGATTCATATTATTATGCTCCTTACAGATTCTCTCTATTATATAATGAGTAACATGAGCTAAATTCCTTTAGTTGAGATGTTCTAAACTTATAATGATCTTTTGAGTAAGTTATTATGCTTTTAAGTGGTGTAGCATTTTGGGTCTTGTGTTATACTATATCCATCTTATTTTAAGGTTGATCGCTTAAAAGAAGTAGAGTTATATACACAGACATGGTTTATAACTAGAAATCAAGACCAATAAGGGGGAGTGTTTTAATAAAGGCTTTGTTGACTTGTTAATAAAGAAAACTTTGTTAAAACCATGTTAAGTCCTAGACATAGGATAACATAGTCCTTAGGGTGAAACAGTGGGTACCTCAAAGGTAGGAGTGAACTTATTTAGCAAGCCCAGACATGGGAAGCTTGTAATGAAACTCTGAAGAAAGTAGCTGACAAGCACACACTTATGCAACTGCACTCAATGCTACTGCACTTGATGCTTCTGCATCATAGAGCTTCTGTATCACTAAAAGCATAGAAACTCTCAAAAGAAGCATTATCTAGTAAAGACATCTCAACTATCTTTATCAACTGATTTCCTTCATCTTATTTTACATACTTGCATTCTGTTTTTACTTAAACTAAAAACCCCAAAATTTGTGAGTAGAATAGTAGTACTAATTTATATGCTTTCTAAACACATACAAAGTTAATCCAATCCTTGTGGGTTCGACCTTTCTTATTATTATATTACTTGTTTGTGATTGTGTATACTTGCACATCTTTTTACACACCAAGTTTTTGGCGCCGTTGCCGGGGATTGCCATTAATTTTTGTTGTTTAGATTTATAAGTTAGTGTTTTATTACTCTGGTATTTTGTTTTCTGTGCAGAAGCATTAGGTGCAGAAGCATTAGGTGCAGAAGCACTAGGTGCAGTTGCACTGAATATTTGCGCAGGGTCAGAACACCAGAATTTGCATTAGATCCTGAGATAGAGAGGAGATTTAGGAGCTTGCAAAGACAACAAAGACCCAAAGACAGTGGTTCTAGCATGACTTCACCACAACAATTCATCAACATGGGAGAAATAGGTATGTTAAATGATAGAAATAGACCCATGAGGGATTATGCTATGTTTAATCATCAAAATATGCAAACAAGTATAGCAAGACCTCATATTGATGCTGTGCATTTTGAATTTAAACCCATGATGTTCCAAATGCTACAAACAATTGGTCAATTTGGTGGATCTCTCCATGAGGATCCCCATGAGCATTTAAAACAGTTTTTAGAAATATGTAGTAACTTTATCATTCCTGGTGTTAGTGAAGATGCATTTAAACTTAAGCTATTTCCATATTCTTTGAAAGATAATGCTAAATCTTGGTTGAATTCATTAGAGCCTAATTCTATTCATTCATGGAATGAAATGGCTGAAAAGTTTTTAGCAAAATATTTTCCACCCATCAAAAATGCGAGAATGAGAAATGATATTATATCTTTTAGACAAAAAGACTTTGAATCATTGTTTGAAGCATGGGAAAGATGGAAAGAGCTTTTAAGAAAATGTCCACATCATGGTCTGCCTGTCATTATTCAAATGGAAACTTTTTATAATGGTTTAGAACCCCAAACCAGAATAATGCTTGATGCATCATCTGGGGGTGTGTTATTAAACTTGTCTTATAATGAAGCATTTGAATTAATTGATAGAATTGCAACAAATAGATCTAGTTGGCCTACTGAGAGAGTGAGTGCCCAAAAGAAACCATCAGGGGTACATGAAATTAGTGATGTATCAACCCTATATGCTCAGTTAGCCTCACTGATAAATTTATTTAAAAACTTCACTTCAACCAGTGCATCTGCACCTGGTGCAGCTGCACCAACAGAAAACACTCCAGCAACCATAGAACAAACCCCCCAGGTGATACAAGTTGTGTGTATTGTGGAGGAGGTCACTTGTATGAAGAATGTCCCTATATTTCTGTTAACTATGCAGGGTACAACCAAAATAACAACCCTTACCCAAATACCTATAATCCAGATTGGAACAGTCACTCAGATTTTTGGTGGGGGAGTAATAATGCTGCTGCACCTAATGCAGCTGCACCATCTACTCCACCAGGATTTCTTTCTCAACACGTCCAAAGACCATCTGCACCAGAAATGGACAACTCCATGGAAGCCTTATTGAAATCATTTATGGATAAAACAGATGCATTTATGGATAGGACGGAAGCATTTATGAGTGATACAAAAGTTCAAATTCCAACTCTTAATGCCTCCATCAAAAATTTGGAAAATCAAGTGGGACAATTAGCAACAGCTTTGTATCAAAAACCAACAGGTACACTACCCTCAAACACAGAAGCTACCACATCCCACAGGCCAGGAAATGAACAGGTGAAGGCCATTTCTCTTAGAAATGGAAATGATCTTGCAGAACCTTATGATACTGAAGGTGAAGGTAAGGTAGAAAATGAAAAAAATAAAAACAGAAAAGAAAAAAGTTTGCAAGATGCAGAAGCACCTCATGCACCTGCATCTCAAGAAGTTCAAATGCCAAGGTTAGTTCCTGAATACCCTCCTCCTCTTTATCCTCAAAGATTAAAAAAGGCACATGAGGAGAAGCAATTCAGTAAATTTCTTGAAAATTTAAAACAGTTACACATCAATGTTCCCTTAGTTAAAGCACTTCAACAAAGGCCTAATTATGCTAAATTCATGAAAGATGTGCTTTCAACAAGAAAAAGATTAGGGGATTTTGAAACAATTGCTATGTCTAAAGAATGTAGTTTAATTTTGCAAAACAAAATTCCAAGGAAATTGAAGGATCCTGGCAGTTTTACAATTCCATTTTCAATTGGAAAATTTTATACAGGTCATGCATTGTGTGATTTAGGTGCAAGTATCAACTTGATGCCTAAATAAATATTTAAACAACTTGAGATTGGAAATGCTAGACCTACAACTATAACACTTCAACTTGCTGATAGATCAATAGCCTACCCAAAGGGAATTATTGAAGATATTTTGGTTAAGGTTGACAAATTTGTGTTTCCTGCAGATTTTGTTATTCTTGATTTTGATACAGATAAAGAAGTCCCAATCATCCTTGGAAGACCATTCTTGGCAACTGGAAAAGCACTCATTGATGTACAAAAAGGAGAACTAACCATGAGAGTGAATGATCAAGAGGTGAAATTCAATGTGATGAATGCTCTGAAATATCCTGCAGAGGAGAGTGAAGAATGTTCAGCAATCATTTCTCTTGACCATTTAGTGCAGAAGCAATTCCATAAGCAGTATGATCATCTCACCAGTGCACTTGCACCAGATGCAGCTGCACCACCTGAAGAAGAAATCTTGGAAAAAAACATTCTGCCAAGAGAAGAACCAGCACAAAAGGATCATCTGATCAATGCTCTTGCATCTGATGCTCCTGCACTGCTAGGTGAAGACATGGTGGAAAAGGAGAGTGTGGGAAGAAGAAATGAATCAGAAGAAGAAGGAAGTGTTAAAGAGATTGAGCCTGAACCAGACCCTAAAGAAGCACTCAACAAACAACCAACTCTCCCAACCCAATGCCCATCTCACAAAAATCCAACTCCACAAAATTTGGTGAAAGTGTATCCTAATGGGGCAGTGGAATTATTTGATGAAGCCACCATTTCCACATTCCAAATCAATGGAAAAATGGTGAAGCAGTATAATGGAGCACATGTGGTGAGGGACAAAGGCACCACTCATTTCCAAAATCTCTAAATCAATGAGATAGTCAGGCTGAAAGACTCTTAAATCAAGCGCTTATGGGAGGCAACCCATGATTTTGAATTATTAATTATGTTCTTTTTTCAGTTTTATGTTTTGAATTATTTTGTAGGAAAACAGAGGTGGATGGTGCAACTGCATCTGATGCAGATGCACCAAAAGCTGAGGAGCCCATGAAGAAGAGACAGAAGGTGAAGCATTCTGCAGTGAGGTCTAGCCCAAGGCTAAGGAGTGGGGCATCAAAACAATAATTATATTTGAATGTTGTTAAATATTATGTTTAATTATGCTTTTGATAATTGTATCATGCACTATGTTATTTTGTGAACTAATCCTCCTCCCATGGTTTTATTTTTAAAGAGCAGTGAGGACACTGCTCAACTTTAAGTTGGGGGAGATGTTAACTTATTATATAATGCATGTGTGTTTAACTATAGTATATGTGTGTTTACTTTAATATATGTTTGTGTTTATGTGTGTTTGCTTTGATATATGTTTTTTTAATGTGTGTCTACATGTTTAAATATGTGTTAGGATTTGATAGATTTTACGCATGATCAGCTAAAAAAAATAAGAAAAAAAAAATCTTTTTCACAAACATAGACAAATGCACCTCTTTGAACTGATTTTTAATGATGAAAAGAAGAAAAAGAAAACAAGCCTTGTTTTCCCCAAATGACCAATTTTATTATTACTTTGACACATTAAAACTGAGTTTTGAAAAGAACATTGCTATTTGAAAAACTATCTGATGCAAGAGGAATTTTCAGAAAACCAAGGTCAAAAACAAAATTTTACTAAAAATATAGAAGAGCATAAATAATTAAGTTTGGGGAAATTTCCATGAATACTAAGGCTGAGTATGAGAAGCTTAGAGTAGTCAATGCAAATAGGTTACCAAAATCACTACAAAAGAGCTCAAAGTGTTATAAACTAGCTATATTTACCCAAATCATTAAACTGGACCTGTTCCAAATAGTGCATTTGGTTTGAAAGAAAAAAAAGCATCAAAATGCAAAAGAAAAGAAAAAAAAAGAAGAAAAGAAAAGCAAAACCAAAGAAAAAAGTATGCATAAGGAGGTCAGTGAGGAGGGCAATATATGCTACAAGTCTTGAAATGTAATATCCAGTGCAGCTGCACTCAAGTGCATCTGCACCGTCAAAAAGTCAGTGCTTCTGCACTTCACAAATAAAATAAAATAAATACCAGGTGCATCTGCACTAAAGTGCTTCTGCACCAACGAAAAGAACCACCAAAAATAAGTATAGTGCATTGACTCAACAGTTTTGAAAAACTCAATCAAAGTCCTTAATTGTACTTAAAGCCCCCCAAGTCTTGAAGATGTTGTTTGTCTAGTCTATATTTTGAAACACATTTGTTTTGGCCAAACGTGATCTAAAATTTTCTAAAAGTGAAAGAGAAACTTTTTACTTAGTTTTGGAACTGATTGGATCTCAGTGGGGCACACACTCACATAAATGAGTTTTAATAAACTTTGGAGGTTTGTGAATTCAAAGGCACAAAGACTAAATGTTCTGAAAAATGAAGTTCATCAAATGCAAAATCATTCTTTGAAAAGATATGAGCTGATCTGTTCTTCTTTAAATTGAAAATCCTACTTGTGTTTTCTTTTTGTCATTACTTGAGGACAAGCAATGGTTTAAGTTTGGGGGTGTGACACACACTCACATAAATGAGTTTTAATAAACTTTGGATGTTTGGGAATTCAAAGGCACAAAGACAAAATGTTCTGAAAAATGAAGTTCATCAAATGCAAAATCATTCATTGAAAAGATATGAGCTGATCTGTTCTTCTTTAAATTGAAAATCCTACTTGTGTTTTCTTTTTTTCATTACTTGAGGACAAGCAATGGTTTAAGTTTGGGACTGTGATAACTCCATTTTATATAGAGTTATTCATACATCTAATCATAACTAATTACTTGAAATCAAGTAGAATATGTGTTAAATATAGTAGTATAAGTAAGATAACAACATTCTAGGAATTATGTGATGAATAAAGCATTTTGTATATATATTGGTATGTTTGATGTGCTTGTTCAGTTTACCTACAGATGATGCTTCTGCACCACGATGCTTCTGCATCATGATGCTCCTGCACTTAGTGCTTCTGCACCATCCTGCGCTAAATGTTTATAACCCCACAATGGAAGCACCTCAATTCATACCACTGCACCAAAACTTCTATGACATCATGCTTTGTCACAAATCACATGGAAGCACATGCCCACATGCATAAGGAGGTGCCCACCATAAACATCATCATGAAAGGCTACTCATCTAAAGACACATGGCTCTCCACAATTGGACCTCCCCTTTAGACTCAATCTTCTAAATCAAAGCTCTGAAAAGTAACCATGGTTAAGCCACCTTTGGTCAAGCTTGATCTCCAAGCAAACCCTTACTTGAAGAAAACCTCCAAGGCTATATAAAGGCTTCCACTTCTCACTTGAAGATCATCGCATATTTCACTTGATAATATGTAGATCAAACACTTTACTTATATTTTAGTTGTTTCATTTCTTGCATTTTATTCAGTAGTTAGTTGTAAGAAGGTGAGGAAGGAATTGACACCCTCTTCCTCCACTTCTTCATAGATAGACGAAGGAATCAGTGCTTCTGCACCAATCAGAATTCATGCAAAGGAACGTCAATCCGTGTAACTTCTACCCTATTGATATCTTTTATATGATTCATATTATTATGCTCCTTACAGATTCTCTCTATTATATAATGAGTAACATGAGCTAAATTCCTTTAGTTGAGATGTTCTAAACTTATAATGATCTTTTGAGTAAGTTATTACGCTTTTAAGTGGTGTAGCATTTTGGGTCTTGTGTTATACTATATCCATCTTATTTTAAGGTTGATCGCTTAAAAGAAGTAGAGTTATATACACAGACATGGTTTATAACTAGAAATCAAGACCAATAAGGGCGAGTGTTTTAATAAAGGCTTTGTTGACTTGTTAATAAAGAAAACTTTGTTAAAACCATGTTAAGTCCTAGACATAGGATAACATAGTCCTTAGGGTGAAACAGTGGGTACCTCAAAGGCAGGAGTGAACTTATTTAGCAAGCCCAGACATGGGAAGCTTGTAATGAAACTCTGAAGAAAGTAGCTGACAAACACATACTTATGCAACTGCACTCAATGCTACTGCACTTGATGCTTCTGCATCATAGTGCTTCTGCATCACTAAAAGCATAGAAACTCTCAAAAGAAGCATTATCTAGTAAAGACATCTCAACTATCATTATCAACTGATTTCCTTCATCTTATTTTACATACTTGCATTCTGTTTTTACTTAAACTAAAAACCCCAAAATTTGTGAGTAGAATAGTAGTACTAATTTATATGCTTTCTAAACACATACAAAGTTAATCCAATCCCTGTGGGTTCGACCTTTCTTATCATTATATTACTTGTTTGTGACTGTGTGTACTTGCACATCTTTTCACACACCATATTGTGGGCTCTTTAATATACAAAGGTGAACTTACTTGAAGCCTAGACATAGGATCTTGTCACGAAACCTTGATGAAAGTGACCGAAAGGCACGCAATATATGCTACAACACTCAATGCTATAGCATCTAATGCTATAGCAGTAACACAGAAGAGAAATTACTTAGTAAAAGCAATCCAACTAAGTCTTCACCATATAGTTTCCTTTTTATTTCCTTGCAAACCAACCTTTATTTTACTATTCCAAAATTGTGTTTTTATCCTTACACACTGATTTGCTAAGATATGACAACTCTAAATTAAATACAATCCCTGTGGGTACGACCTGTATTTTCTACTATATTACTTGTGTGACTGTGTATACTTGCGCATATATAAAATCCACAACAAGTTTTTGGCGCCGTTGCCGGGGATTGAAATTAATTTTACTGTTGAAATTCTTAGCATAATAGTGTAGCTTTTACTCTGGTGTTTGTTTCTGATGCTACAGCACAGGATGCTATAGCATATGCACAGGCTCAATTCACCAGAATTTCAACTTGATCCTGAGATAGAAAGGAGGTTCAGAGCATTGCGAAGGCAACAAAAGTTACAGCAGAGAGCAGCCATGTCAGAACATAACTATGGCAGAAGCTCACATAGAGGAGGAAGAAGTGGCAGAGGTAGAGGTTCCCAACATGGTGGAACCCAACACGGCACTCACACTGAAATTCCTGCATTCACAGGGAGAGGACCAGTCACTGATTATTCAGGCCCTGTTCATGATCCAGAAGAATGGTACAGGCAACAATTCATACAGATTGGACCAGAAGGTATGGTTAATTATAGGGACAGACCAATGAGGGATTATGCAGTTTTTAACCCTCAAGCCATGCAAACTAGCATAGTGAGACCTCAACTTAATACAGCTCATTTTGAATTTAAACCAATGATGTTTCAAATGCTTCAAACAATTGGTCAGTTTGGTGGAACCATCAATGATGATCCACATTTGCACTTAAAACAATTTTTGGAAGTTTGTAGTAATTTCTCTTTTCCTGAAGTTTCTGATGATGCCTTTAGACTCAAACTTTTTCCTTATTCTTTAAAGGACGGGGCCAAAGCTTGGCCGAACTCATTAGAACCTAATTCAATCCACACTTGGAATGAGTTAGCAGAAAAAATTTTGGCAAAATATTTTCCACCTAGCAAAAATGCAAAAATGAGAAATGAAATTACTTCATTCAAACAATTTGATAATGAATCATTGTATGAAGCATGGGAAAGATACAAAGAGTTGTTGAGAAAATGTCCTCACCATGGCCTACCTGTCATTATCCAAATGGAGACATTTTACAATGGATTGGAGCCACAAACCAGATTGATGCTTGATGCTTCTTCAGGAGGTATCTTGCCATCTTACAATGATGCTTGTGACCTTATTGATGACATAGCAGCAAATAGCTACTCTTGGCCTACTGCCAGGTCCACACCTCAAAAGAAAGCAGGGGTACTTGAAGTCAATGAGGTGACAAAGCTAACAGCTCAAGTAGCTTCCCTCACCAACATGGTCAAAAATCTCACCACAGCCAATGTTATAGCATCTCCTCAGAACTATGAGTCAACAGAAGCTGCTGCTGTAATTGAACAAGCCCCTCCTGGTGAAACCAGTTGTGTCTATTGTGGAGGAGGGCACATTTATGAAGAATGCCCAAGCAATCATGTATCTGTGAACTATGTGGGATTCAATAAAAATAATAACCCCTACTCAAATTACTACAATCCTGGGTGGAGACACCATCCAAATTTTAGGTGGAACAATAATGCAGCAAGCTCATCTAATGCTGCAGCACCAAATGCACCACCAGGATTCCCTGCTCAGCAACAACAAAGGCAAACTACTCAACCTGTTGACAACTCCATGGAGACCCTACTGAAGGAATTTGTGAAGGACACTAAAACCTTCATGAATGACACTAAGGCTTCGATTCAATTTCTTGGAGCTGCTATCAAGAACCTTGAGAATCAAGTGGGGCAAATTGCCACTGCTCTAACTCAGAGGCCTAGTGGAGCTTTGCCCTCAACAACTGAAGCATCTACTTCACATGCCCATGGGAAGGAGCACGTCAAAGCTATTTCATTGAGGAGTGGGAAGGAATTGCAAGGGTCGACAGAGGTTTCAGCTGATGGAAACTCTAAAACAAAAAAATGAAAACACTGAAAAAGAAAAGAAAAATACAGATGTTATAGCACCTAAGGCTATAACATCTGGTGCTATAGCACCTAGCTCTTCACAAAAAATTGTCCCTGAGTGCCCACCTCCTCCTTTTCCACAAAGGTTGAGGAAGGCTCATGAGGACAAATAATTCAGTAAATTCATGGAGGTGCTAAAACAACTGCACATCAATGTCCCTTTGGTGGAGGCACTTCAACAAATGCCCAACTATGCAAAATTTATGAAGGATGTCCTCACCAAAAGGAGAAGACTTGGTGAATTTGAAACTGTGGCAATGACTGGTGAATGTAGTTTAATTGTTCAAAATAAACTTCCAAGGAAACTTAAGGACCCTGGCAGTTTCACAATACCCTGCTCCATTCGAGAATTATACAATGGTAGAACTTTATGTGACTTAGGTGCAAGTATTAACTTGATGCCTATGTCCATATACACTCAGTTGGGTATAGGAACTGCCAGACCTACTACGGTTACACTTCAATTAGCTGACAGATCTTTAGCTTATCCTGAAGGAATAGTTGAAGATGTACTAATCAAAGTTGACAAGTTTGTTTTCCCTGTAGATTTTGTTGTTCTTGACTTTGATGCAGATAAGGAAGTTCCCACCATACTAGGCAGACCATTCTTAGCCACTGGAAGGACCCTAATTGATGTGCAAAAAGAGAATTAACTATGAGGGTCAATGACCAAGAAGTGAGGGGAAAAGGAGACTCAATCCTATCATGAAGGAGGTGGTTAAAAAGGAAATTATCAAGTGGTTGGATGCTGGTATTATCTACCCAATTTCAGATAGTGAATGGTGAGCCATGTGCAATGTGTTCCCAAGAAAGGAGGTGTCACTGTTATAGCAAATGATAAAAATGAGTTGATTCCAACAAGGACAGTGACAGGGTGGAGAATATGCATGGATTATAGAAAGCTCAATAAGGCTACCAAAAAGGATCACTTTCCCTTACCCTTTATTGATCAGATGCTAGACATGCTTGCAGGTAAAGAGTTCTACTGCTTCTTAGATGGCTACTCAGGTTATAATCAAATAGCCATATTGCCTGAAGATCAAGAGAAGACAACATTCACATGTCCCTATGGCACATTTACCTTCAGGAGAATGCCATTTGGGCTGTGCAATGCACCTCCTACCTTTCAGAGATGCATGATGGCCATATTTTCAGACTTCATTGAAAAATCCATGGAGGTTTTTATGGATGACTTCTCTGTGTTTGGGAAAGATTTCCAAAACTGTCTAACCAATTTAGAGGAAATCCTTGTGAGGTGTGAAGAAACCAACTTGGTCTTGAACTGGGAAAAATGCCACTTCATGGTCCAAGAAGGTATTGTTCTGGGACACAAAATCTCCAAAAAGGGTTTGGAAGTTGATAAAGCAAAAATTGACGTCATTGACAAGCTTCCTCCACCAACGACTGTGAAAGGTGTTAGAAGTTTCTTAGGTCATGCTGGATTTTATAGAAGGTTCATAAAAGACTTCTCCAAGATATCAAAGCCATTGTGTCAGCTGCTACAGCATGACACATCCTTTATTTTTGATGAACCATGTCAGCAAGCATTCCAGAAACTGAAGACAGCCTTAGTTACAGCACCAATCATTGTAACACCTGACTGGAACAAACCTTTTGAGCTCATGTGTGATGCTAGTGACTATGTTGTAGGAGCTGTCCTAGGGCAAAGGTATGATAAAGTATTTCATTCCATTTATTATGCTAGCAAAACACTTGTTGAAGCTCAATTAAATTATACAGTCACTGAGAAAGAATTGTTAGCTGTGGTATTTGCATTTGACAAATTTAGATCATACTTGGTTAGCACAAAAGTCATAGTTTATACAAATCATTCAGCCATCAAGTATTTGATTTCAAAGAAAGATGCAAAACCTAGGCTAATAAGATGGGTTCTCCTCCTCCAAGAGTTTGATTTGGAAATTCGTGACAAAAAGGGGGTGGAGAACCAAGTTGCTGACCATTTGTCTAGAATTGAAGGTGAAAGTGCAGGTACACAAGAAATGGAGATCAAGGAGAGCTTCCCTGATGAAAAGTTGTTGACTGTCAGTGTAACAACACCTAGTGCTATAGCACCTTGGTTTACAGATATAGTCAATTACCTTGTCAGCAGAATTGCACCACCAAATCTGACTTACCAACAAAGGAAGAAGTTTCTCCATGATGTTAAACATTACTACTGGGATGAGCCCTTCCTCTATAAAGAATGTCCTGACCAACTGATAAGAATATGTCTTGCAGAAGAAGAACAGCACCTAGTGCTACAACAGTGTCATGCTGCACCCTATGGAGGACATTTTGGAGGACAGAGAACAGCTGCTAAAGTGCTCCAATCTGGATATTTCTGGCCCACACTCTTCAGGGATGCTCATGAGTTGGTGAAAAAGTGTGAAAGATGCCAAAGAACTGGAAACATTTCCAACAAATATGAAATGCCTCTAACCAACTTATTAGAGGTGGAATTATTTGATGTTTGGGGGATAGACTTCATGGGACCCTTCCCACCTTCTCATGGCAATTCATACATACTGGTGGCAGTAGACTATGTGTCCAAATGGGTTGAAGCTGCTGCTTTACCCAACAATGATGCTAAATCAGTAAGCTAGTTCATTCACAAGAACATCATCACTAGATTTGGTACCCCAAGAGCCATAATTAGTGATGGTGGTTCTCACTTCTGCAACAAGCTCATTGAAACTCTCTTAGCCAAGTATGGGGTCAAACATAAGGTTGCTACAGCATATCACCCCCCCAAACCAGTGGCCAGGCAGAGGTATCTAACAGAGAGATTAAAAGGATATTGGAGAATATGGTGGGTCCAGCTAGGAAGGAATGGGCAGTGCAACTAGATGATGCACTATGGGCTTACAGGACAGCTTACAAAACACCCTTCCATATAGACTTGTCTATGGTAAGGCTTGTCACCTACCTGTGGAGCTACAGCACAAGTCACATTGGGCTATCAAAAAGCTCAACTTTGATCATGACAAGGCAGAAGCAGCAAGGTTGCTACAATTGAATGACTTGGAAGAAATTAGGCACTTTGCTTATGAAAATGCTGCAATTTACAATGAGAAAACCAAGGCATGGCATGATCAAAGAATTCAAAAGAGAGAAATGAAGGAAGGTGATCAAGTCTTGTTGTTCAATTGAAGACTTAAGTTATTTCCTGGAAAACTCAAGTCAAGGTGGTCAAGTCCATTTAAGCTTGTCAAGATTTATTCTCATGGAGCAATGGATCTGTATGATGAAGCCACAAACACCACCTTCAAGGTCAATGGCCAAAGAGTCAAACAATATTTTGGTGAACAAGTGGGAAGGCAAAAGTTCACCATTGATCTTCAAGACCCTTAACAACTCTAGGGGAAGTCAGGCTGAAGACTCTTAAACCAAGCGCTTTTGGGAGGCAACCCACAATTTTGTAACTAATCATTTTGTTATTTTTAAGTCTTTTTGTTTGTGCAGGAATTTTGGAGTTAAGCTGCAGAAGTGGTTATAGCACTTGGTGTGATAACATGAAATGCTATAGCATGAGATGCTATAGCATCAGTCGTGCATCTGTGTAATCTCATCAGAAAAAACATAAGTCAAAGTGATGAGCTGGCTTAAGCAGTCTAATCTCAATTGCTCTGAACACGTCTGATCAGCACACAAATCTTCTCGCTCATGCCATGACTGCACAGTAACGGTCACTTCATGCTTTCCCAACTCCCCACACCTCACCTCACCCTTACAATTAACGTTGCACGTTAACACATAACTCCCCACACCTCACTTCATTCTTATCATCTTCAACCTCTCATCATCGTAACTTTCGCAAGCAAGCCCCCTAATTTTTCATCTCAGTCTCAGTTACAGAAACACCTCTCAAAAAAATGGTTAAGAAAGCTGCTGGAAACAAACCCCCCAGGGCAAAGAAAACCCAACCCGAATCCAGCTCTGCTAAAACACAGAAATCACCATCCAAGGCTACAGCACCTAATACCTCCAACAAGAAATTTTGGAGCATGGATTTCATGGCTGAACGAGGCTTCAAATATGGAAAGCAGTCTCCTGCTTTTGTGTCAACCACAAAAGCACTTGGATGGGAAAATCTAGTGCAACACTGTAAGTCATTCATTCCCCAGTTGGTAAGGGAATTCTATGCAGGAATCCCTGAACCTACTGAAGGACATGCAGCAACATACTCTTTTGTAAGAGATGTTAGGGTCCCATTTGATGCACGTGCTATCAATGAATGGTACGAATTAGGGTATCATGGAACCAACTTTGAAAAGAAGGTCAAAAATTGGGGAAAAGCAGAGATGGAAGAGTTAAAGGGTAGACTGGCAGTAGAAAACTCACCCTGGGAGAAGTTTGGAATAGAGTTCAAGAAGAATTATCTGGTTGATGAAGCAAGCATGTGGTTTAATTTTATCAAGCACTCCATCTTGACTACTGCTCACACAACAACTGTGGAAAAGGAGAGATTGATTCTGATAGACTCTATCATGAAAGGAGAAAATGTTGATATAGGAAGGCTTATTTCAAGAGAAATTCTTGAACGCAAGATCAAACCTGTGGGTAATCTCTATTTCCCTTGCTTAATTACTGAACTGTGCATTAAGGCTGAAGTAGAAATTGAGAGAAAAGAGGAAAGAAGAACCCCTGCAGGACCTTTTTCAACTGAATTCAAGGCAAGACAGAAGCCTGCTGCTATAGCTTCAAGTGATGGGTCAATGCTACAGCACCTGAGGCTACAACAGCAAGCTGTCTGGAAATTCATGAAGGAACATTATGACTGGGAACATGCTATGTTTAAAGAACTGACCAAGGGGAAGAGCACTAGGGAACCACCACAGTTTCCTGAGTGGGTGCTTGAAGAAGAAACTGAGCAAGAGGTTGAAGTAGAAAAGCAACCCGCTGAAACCATGCCCCCACAAAAGGAGAAGACCCCTATTAAAAAGACCACAAAGAAACCCATTGCAGAGGAAGAACCCACTCTAAGTTCTGATGAAACTGAGGAAAATGAGGAAGAAAGGATAAGGATGAGCAAAGAAGTAGTGAGTGAGGAAGAGAGTGAAGAAGCTGAGAGCGGAGAAATTGAAGCTGAAGAGATTCAAGAGACAGATCACCCAGAAGAAACTACACCAATACCCTCTATCCACACCCAAATTCCACCACCATCATCACCCAAGATCCCCACCCCTCCACCTAAAGAACCAGCACCAATCCCACAGCCAGCAAATGAACCTACTTCCCCAATACACACAGAAACACAAACCCCAATCACCACTGACAATCCACCACAAATCCCTCCACCTAGCCCTGCAACCACAACAGAGGCTATAGCACTTGAGGCTATAGCATCTCCTGAAGCTACCAAAAACCAACCACCAAGTGCAACCACCCTTTTTGCAGGACAAGGAACCAAGAAGACAACTGAGGAAGTTCAAGAGGCCATAATAGGAGATATGCCAGAAGAAGAAGTCATTGGGGGAGGCAGCTGCTGAGAAAGTCTCAACAACATCTGATGCTATAGCATCTGCTGCTATAACCCAAACAGAAACAGCAGCTGTAGAAGAAGGAGCAACAGCAGAGAAAGAGCAACAGCCATCAGTGGAGCAAATCTCCAAAAAGTTTGTTGCAGACACTCTGGCATCAGTGGACCTTACAGCACTGGCAGAAAAGATGCAGACAGAAAAAGCAGAGAAGGAAAAAGCTGCTGCTGTAGCATCCAGTGCTACAGCATCAACTACAGCAGCGGAAGCCCCCCAGGAACCCAAGAAGAAGAAACAGAAAACAGACAAGAAACCATCCCAGAAGCCTAGCAGGACCAGCAACAGGCTCAAATCTGGGTTAGCAAGAAAATGATCCTTTTTCCTTAGTCCTTTTTAAATTTATTGCTTTAAATAAACCTGTTGGGTGCTATAGCACCTCTCCTGCACCCAACAGTTGTGGTAGTTTTAAATCTGTTTCCGAATCATGCCAAATATTTTTTTGCTGTGATGTTTTGCTTAACCCTCTCCCCTAAATCATTTTGAAGGCAGTGAGGACACTGCCAGGTCTTAAGTTGTTTTGAACTATTGTTGAATGGTTGTGTATTTGTTTTGTGGCAAGTCAGTAATTTCCCTAGTTTCACAAAATTAAAGTTTGCATCTTGAATGGGTGAAAAATTTACTGATGATTGAGTGACTATGTGAAGTAGCCTTGTTTGAATGATAACCAGTTTTATTGCTGTTCCCACACAAACTCTAAGCTTAGGAAGAAACTTAGTCAGCTAGGAATGATCTGATGCTAAAACTAGTCTTGGTTGACCAAGAATGTGTCAAGTTTTCAATAAAAATTGAGAGTAGTTAGAAGTTAAGTTTGGGGGTGCATCGGTTATATTAAAGCTAGGTATGAAGACTTAGGAAGGCCAGTGTAATTCAGTTGTGCCAAAAATTGTAACATCAAATGTATATCAATGTAATGCTATAGCATCTCCTAAAAAAAGCTGAGACTGTGCCTAAAAGCTAAAAAAAAGAGCAAAATACTGGAGTCTAGTAATGAATGCTATAGCACAAAGGCATCAAACATAAGCAGAAATCTGTACTCATAGCATCAAGTGCTATAGCACTAATACCATTCATTTCTCTTAGTTTAGTACACTGGCCACTGTCTGAAATGCTTAATCAAGCCCTTTGCTGTGCTTTGAAACCCCTCAAGCCTTAAGTTAAATTGTTAGTCTACTCTCCATTTTGAACTCTTCTTGACACACTCAAAAGAAGGCCACTCTCTCCTAGGCTAAGTGAACTTCTGAACCTGATCAGGAATTGGACTATGCTTAGAGGTCACACACTCACTTTGGGCAGTAATAACTCTGGATGTTGTGAAAAACAATGGTTTATGTGAGTGAATCTGAAAATTTAGCCCAATCAAGAGCATGTTTTGAGAATTTGTAACTTATGGAAGAACTGACTTGATTATGTTATTTTGTTTCAAAGAATCTTGGCATGAATGTTGTAGGGATTTACTTGTTCTTTTTGTCATTGCTTGGGGACAAGCAATGGTTTAAGTTTGGGGGTGTGATAACTCTCCATTTGTAGAGTTATTTACGCATTTCTATTCTTAAATCATTGTGAGTTTGCATGCTTAGGCTAGGAGTTATGTGAATATTTATGTTAAATCAAGGAAAAGGGAGTATCTAATGTTGTATCTGATGCTGCAGCACTAGGTGCTGTCGCAATAGTTGCTATTCTTTCAAATACTTTCACTAGGTTTTCGCTACAAGAGCCTATGTCTAGGCCCTAAATAGGTATACCTTAGGCTACTTACGCACCCACAGTGTTCACCTTATGGAATTTGCCCTCCTATGTCTAGGTTTTAAGCAAGGATTATTAAAGTGTCCTTTACTAACCACTATCCATATTATCCTTTGAGATCAATTTATAAACCATGTCTGAATCTATAAATGGTACTTATATTTAGGTGATCAAGTCTAAAATAAGTTTGGAAATAGTATCACACAAAAGATAAAAATGCTAAACATCAAATACATGCATTAAACACACTAAGGCTTCATTACATAGATCAAAGCATCCCAACTAAGAGTATTTAGCCCACGATGAGCAAACAACACAAGAAATACAACTTAAACATAATGTTTAAAGCCATAAATGCGAAAATACAAAGAAGAAATATAGTAAGAAGTGGTATACTGAAGATTGACTCCAAGAAAAGTAGCATGGAGGTTCAGATCAGCTCCCAAATCCACGAAAATCAAGTAATTAAGCTTCTGTATTGCTGCAGCATCACTCCCAGCAATGGTGTTTCCACTTTAGTGATTTAAGGTAGCTTGGTACAAAAAAGGAGGAAAGCTATTTTAAAACTTTTCCTCCTCTGAACCAGCACCCGAAATGAAGAAGAAGGTGGTCTTTATATAGTACTAGGGTGCATGATCCAAGAAAATCCTAATTTGGAGGCGCCATTTGTCCTTATGTGTGCCCAAAAGTACATGTGCCTATTAAAAAGGTGGAATATTCTCTGTCCAGGTACTGGCATCCTAGGTAGTGCGTCTGTCCTTGCTTGACAACTGTAATGCGCTCAAATCCGCGCTTCCAGCATTTTGTCTCTCATCTGTCGCAGGAACTGATGCTGCAGCAATGAAACGTACTCATAAAAGCACAAAATGGGGCACCAAATTGCCAAATGATCACAAACCAGAATTAGTTCTTCTTTTACACTAAACAACATATTTTAACTAATTAAACACAACATTACTTTAGAACTCACAACAATTTAGCTAAGAAAGCATAAATAACTCTTATAAATAAGAGTTATCAACCACTAACAACGACCTGAACTTGACGACGACGACGCCCGCGTAAAGAAGTAGAAATCCTCCTCCATGCTGATCCCGATGGAGGTGAGTCATGATGATCAGATCCCGATGCCATGACTGTAAATATAAATGTTATTTCATAACAACAAATATATATATATATATATATATATATATATATATATATATATATATATATATATAAATGATGAATAACATACATGAATCAAGTCTAATAAATATAAATGTTATTTCATAACAACAAATTAATTAATTACAAATAAGATCATCGATCTAATTAATTTGAATCCCATTCTTTCTCGAAATCACCATCATCAGATGAGTGAATTCCTGATACACCGACGTGATCGGCTGCTTCCTCATGATCTGTATCTTCTTCATTAACTTCATCACCCGTGTTTGGCTCATCACATAAACGAGTAATGAGTTCAACTTCAATCACTTCATTTACATTGGACATTTCATCCATTTGATATGACACGTCTTCCACTGTGTCATCATTTGTCTCAATGAAACCTCTTGGTTTTTTCTTAATTCCGACACACCAACTATGGATATCTTATGTTGCAGGTTGAGTTTTGATGATGAAGTAAACTAAGACAAAGTGACAAATGGAACTCCGAGACACAACCAACTCAAGAAGTAAGTCCGTGTCAATGGTAGTCACTAGGAAGTTGGGTCATGTCTTAGGAATGATTGTAAACCTCTTTTGAGGATTGGCTCAAATCTCTCGACACACAACACTCACGTAATCAAGTAAACGTATGCATGCTAAATAGGTTAGGCACAAATGTTTACAAGCATAAAATCGATTGTGCACTTGGTTTTAAAAAAAGAAAGGAAGCAAGAAATCGATTTGGTTTTAAAAAGAAAGGAAGCAAGAAATCGATTATGCACTTACGGTTTTAAAAGAACATGTTTTTGGAAGAAAACAATCGATTCATGACTTCTTGTTTTAAAGCAAAAAATCGATTTTTGTCATGGTTTTTAAAGTATAAAATCGATTGTATACTTATTTCATTAAGTATAAAATCGATTATGAGCTTCATCTTGGAAGCACACAATTGATTCATGGTTTTAATTGTTTAAAGCACAAAATCGATTTTAAACCTATTTTGTTTCAATACATAATCGATTTCCACACTTAGTTTTAGAAGCAATCAATCGATCATTCACTTTTAAAGTTGTTCTCTTTTTTAAGCAAAGGATCGATTGTCATACTAAGTGTTTTTAAGCAATCAATCGATTTTTCACTTGTTAGAAATTGGCTCAACTGTCATATTTTTCCTAAATCTATAAATAGAGACATAGGGCTGCACAGAACGTACAACCCAAATATTCACAAGCTGAAACGCATAATTCTTGCACACCATCACTTCTGTTCTTCAAGTTCTTCATCTTTTTGAGCTGATCTTTCTCAAGAGTTAGATTGGGTTGGGAATCTTCAAGTTGTTGTATCCACCTTCATAGAGGTATTTTGTTATTTGTTTGTAATCTATTTTTATCGTTGTAATTGGTTTATACTAGAGAGTGGGTTATCTCTCTAGGGTTTGTGGTTGTAACAAGAGTGGGGTATCTCTTATTGGTTATAGATCTTGAGGGCTCTTGCAATAGGTGGGGTATCCTAGGTGAAGAGTGCCTGAGTCTGTAAGGGTTTTAAAGTACCCGATTAAGCTTTGTTCTTGTTAGTGGAAAATCTCACAGGGTTGTGAGGACTGGACGTAGGTCACTGGGAGGTGACTGAACCAGAATAAAATCTACTGTGTTCTTTACTGTTTTTATTTCCTTTTCGTTCGTTCCATAAACCTGCACAGAAAATTGATCTAAGTTGTTAAAAGGGGAAAAGTTTTTAAAATCTCAATTCACCCCCCCTCTTGAGACTGAAGCCACTTGGTAACAAGTGGTATCAGAGCTAGACTCTTGTTTAAAGGGCCTAGTAGCTTCAAGAGAAATGGCTTCAGGTTGATCTACGCAAGAGGGTGCTTCTCTTACCCGTCCTCCGGGATTCAACGGGAAAGATTACGCATATTGGAAAGAAAGAATGAGAATATTCATAGAATGGGTAGATTTAGATGTATGGGATGCTGTGGAAAAAGGACCCTTTGTCCCCCACGCATATGGTAGATGGTATTCTCACTGTCAAAGATAGAACTGAATGGTCTGATGATGAAAAGAGAAAGGTTCAACACAATTTACAGGATAAAAATATTATTACTTCCGCATTGAGTCCTGATGAGTTAGAGTGTCAAACTGTAAAACTGCTCAAGAAATGTGGGACAATCTTCAAGTCACTCATGAAGGAACTAATGAGGTAAAAAGGGCAAGAACAAACACTCTTATCAGAGAGTATGAGTTATTCAGAATGAATCCAGGTGAAACCATACCAGAAATGCAAAAGAGGTTCACTCACATAGTGAATCAATTGAGTTTATTAGGAAAGTCATTCCCTGCTGAAGATCTGATCAACAAAGTCCTAAGGTGTCTGAATAGAGAATGGCAACCCAAGGTAACTGCTATAGCTGAATCAAGGAATTTAGCTACCATGACACTTGCCACTCTGTTTGGTAAACTACAAGAGCATGAACTAAAGCTCACTCGTTTGGCTGAGCACGAAGATACTGATAAGAAAAAGAAAAGCTTGGCTTTAAAAGCCTCTAGTTCAAATCGACCTGGTGACAGTGATGACTCAGAAAATGAGGATGATGAAAGTGAGAACATGGCTCTTATGATTAGAAATTTCAAAAAGTTCATGTGAAGGAAAAGTTTGCCTAAGAAAAACTTTTCTGCTAACAAGTTCTCAAGCAAGGAAAATTCATCTGGCCCTCCAACTTGCTATGAATGTGGCAAACCCGGTCATATGAAGATGGAGTGCCAAAGCTTAAAGAAAAAGGCATCGAAATTTGAGAAGAAGGCATTCAAAGAAAACAAAGGTAGAAAAGCCTACATAGCATGGAAAGACAATGACATGGAACAAGCAAGCAAGTTATAATGATAGGAAATAGAATCAAAAATATATACATGATTAGTCTTGATAGTGTTTCATCTCATAATGCATGTTGTCTCATTAGTAAGGAAGAAAGTTCTTGGGTATGGCATCGTAGAACAGCTCATATTCATATGGATCATCTTAACAAGTTAGTATCTAAGGAGCTAGTTAGTGGTCTTCCTAAAATCAAGTTTGAAAAGGATAAACTATGTGATGCTTGCCAAAAAGGTAAACAGGTCAAAGTGTCCTTTAAATCAAAGAATATTGTGTCTACTAACAAACCATTGCAGCTTTTACACCTGGATTTATTTGGTCCCTCAAGGACAAAAAGCTTTGGTGGAAATTACTATGCTCTCGTCATAGTAGATGACTATTCAAGGTACACCTGGACACTATTCCTCACAAATAAGAGAGATGCATTTGGAGCATTCAAGAAACTTGCTCGTAAAGTTCAAAACGAGAAAGAGTTGAAAATTGTCTCCATTCGAATCGATCACGGTGGAGAATTTGAGAATGAAAGATTTGAAAGTTTCTGTGAAGAACTTGGTATTGATCACAACTTCTCAGCACCTAGAACTCCTCAACAAAATGGAGTCGTTGAGAGGAAAAATCGATCTTTGGAAGAACTAGCCAGAACAATGTTGAATGATCATGACATCCCAAAATATTTTTGGGCTGATGCTGTAAGTACTGCTTGTTATATTATGAATAGAGTTTTGATTAGGCCTATTTTAAAGAAAACCCCGTATGAACTCTACAAAGGGAGAAAACCGAACGTTGGACACTTACACACGTTCGGATGCAAATGTTTTGTTTTAAACAATGGAAAGGATAACTTAGGGAAATTCGATGCTAAAGCTGATGAAAGAATTTTTCTTGACTATTCTTTATCTAGCAAAGCCTTTAGAATTTTCAATAAAAGAAATAAAGTAGTTGAGAAATCTGTACATGTTACATTTGATGAGACTAACCCCAAAAGGTTGGGAAAGGTTATTGATGATGTTGCAGATGAACTTGAAGCATTACAGCTAGGTGAAGAGAAGAAAGATAAAGAGGAAGGGACTAAATCCACTCCTCAACAAAGAATTGAAGAAGAATCAAGCAGTGAGCTACCAAAGGAATGGAGAATCCCAAGGCACCACTCGCATGGTTGTCAGACTCGAGAGTCTACATAGACTCGCGAGAGGACCGTAGACTCGACTCGTAGACTCGTAAGAGTCTATGAAAAAAAAATACACTAAAAAAATATGAAAAAAATATTACTGTAGTGTTAAACAGTATCAATAACAATGAAGACATTTCATCAATAACAGTAAAATTTATCAAAATTTTCAACATTCCAACTTCAAACACCGTAACTAAGCAAAATAATAAAGTATGTAGATAACAATTCCTATTAGATAAAACTCCAAGTTTCTTTAAAAGCTTTTCTCTAATTTCATGATATGAAGGAGGTTTGTAACCGATTCCATACCTCCCAATCATGTCAAACATATTTGAAAACTCCACATTTTTAATACAATTGAAAGGAATAGCACTTGTACACATCTTAGACATAATGAACTTCCTCTACAAGTTAACCTAAACCACAGCGTTTTGGGCTTTTTTTTAAAAAAAATTCAATTCTGTGATAAACTCGTGAGTCTGAGCGAGTCTGACCGAGTCTGAGCGAGTCTGAGCGAGTTTATGAAGATTCTGATTCTACTCAAAATTTGACTCGTTGGGGCATCATAAACTCGTAAACTCGTAGAATCGTACGAGTGGACTCGCGATTTTGACAACCATGACCACTCGCTTGAAAATATTATAGGTGATGTATCAAAAGGGGTAACTACTCGAAACTCTCTTAGAAATGCATGTAATCATATAGCTTTTGTATCTCAAATTGAACCTAGAAGTCAAGATGAAGCTATAGAAGATGAACATTGGACTTTTGCTATGCAAGAAGAGTTAAATCAATTTGAAAGAAATAAAGTGTGGGATCTTGTTCCTAGACCTGATAAACATCAGATAATAGCCCCAAAATGGGTGTTTAGAAACAAACTAGATGAGTCGGGTATAATTGTTAGAAATAAAGCTAGACTAGTAGCTAAGGGTTATAATCAGGAAGAAGGTATAGACTATGATGAAACATATGCTCCCGTAGCTAGATTAGAGGCTATTCGTATGCTCCTTGCATTTGTATCAATTATGGACTTTAAATTATATCAAATGGATGTCAAGAGTGCATTTTTAAATGGTTTTATTCAAGAAGAAGTGTATGTTGAACAACCACATGGCTTTGAAAATTATGAAAAACCAGATCATGTTTTTAAACTCAAAAAGGCTCTTTATGGTCTGAAGCAAGCTCCTAGAGCTTGGTATGAAAGATTGAGCAAGTTCTTACTCAATCATGATTTTCAAAGAGGGAAAGTTGACACTACACTATTTATAAAGAGGTCAAAAGATGACATCTTACTTGTGCAAATATATGTGGATGACATTATTTTCGGTGCTACTAATGAACTGCTTTGCAAGGAATTTTCTAGTATTATGCAGAGTGAGTTTGAAATGTCGATGATGGGAGAGCTCAACTTCTTTCTCGGGCTTCAAATAAAACAAACCAACAACGGCATCTTCATCTCTCAATCAAAATATTGCAAAGAATTGCTCAAGAGATTTGAAATGGATAAAGCGAAAGAAATGTCCACTCCGATGAGCACCTCATGCTACCTAGATAAAGATGAAGAAGGTAAACCGGTAGAACTAAGCAAATATCGAGGTATGATTGGTTCCCTTTGATAACTCTATTTTATATAGAGTTATTTATGCATCTAAACATAACTAATTGCTTGAAATCAAGTGTAATATGTGTTAAATATAGTAGTATGAATAAAATAACAACATTTATGGTTTCAAGATGAATGTCATTCATAATTTAGCACTTTGTATATATATATATATATATATATATATATATATATATATATATATATATATATATATATATATTGGTATGTTTGATGTGTTTGTTCAGTACAAAAGAGTCAAAATGTTATAACTAGCTATATTTGCATAAGTCATTAACTGGACCTGTTCCAATAGTGCATCTGGTTTGAAAGAAAAGAAAAGCATCAAAATTCAAAAGAAAAGAAAAGCAAACCAAAGAAAAAAGTATGCATAAGGAGGTCAGTGAGGAGGGTAATATATGCTACAAGTCTTGAAATGTAGTATCAAGTGCAGCTGCACTCAATGCACCTGCACCGTTACAAAAAGTTCAGTGCTTCTGCACTTCACAAAAATACCCAGTGCACCTGCACCCAGGTGCATCTACACCAAAGAAAAGAACCACAAAAAATAAGAATAGTGCATTGACTCAACAGTTTTGAAATACTCAACTAAAGTCCTTTGTTGTGCTTAAAGCCCCCCAAGTCTTGAAGATGTTGTTAGTCTAGTCTATATTTTTGAAACACCTTTGCTTTGACCAAACGTGATCTAAAATTTTCCAAAGGCTAAGAGAAACTTTTTTACTTAGTTTTGGAACTGATTAATTCTCAGGGGGACACACACTCACACTAATGAGTTTTAATAACTTTGGATGTTTGGAAAATCAAAAGCACAAAGACAAAATTTTCTAAGAAAATGAAGTTCATAAAATGCAAAATCATTCTTTGAAAAGATATGAGCTGATCTGTTCTTCTTGATTATAAAAATCTTAATAGTGTATTTGTCATTGCTTGAGGACAAGCAACGATTTAAGTTTGGGGGTGTGATAACTCTATTTTATATAGAGTTATTTATGCATGTAAACATAACTAATTGCTTGAAATCAAGTGTAATATGTATTAAATATAGTAGTATGAATAAAATAACAACATTTATGGTTTCAAGATGAATGCCATTCATAATTTAGCACTTTGTATATATATTGGTATGTTTGATGTGTTTGTTTAGTGCACCTGCACCAGGAAAACAACAGTGCATCTGCACTAAAAGCATTAACAACAGTGCATCTGCACTAAATACATTTACAACAGAGCAACTGCACTAAGGTGCATCTGCATCATCCTGCAGTAAAGACAGATTACCCAACATTGGAAGCACCTCAAACCATACTAATGCATAAACACCTCAATGGCATCATCCTTAGTCACAAGTCACGTGGAGGCACATGCCAAAATGCAAAAGGAGGCGCCTACAATAGAAGAACATCATGAAGGGTCATTCATAAGGGACACATGGCTTTCCACGATTGGACCTCTCTTTGAGGTAGAGTGTTGGACTCAATCCCCTTCATCAAAGTTCTGAAAAGTAACCATGGTTAAGCCTCCTTAGGTTAACTTGATCTCCAACCAAAACCTCACTTGAAGGAAACCTCCAAGGCTATATAAAGGCTTCCACTTCTCACTTGAAAAACATCCATATACATTCGAATATAATTCATAATCATTTCCTTTCTTGTATTTTATTTATTTTCATAGTTTTAAGTTGGTAGTTAGTTTGTAAGAAGGTAAGGAAGGAATTGATGACTTCTCCCTTCACTTCTTCATCAAGTTACTTAGGTGCAGGAAATCAGTGCATCTGCACTACTGGGCAATTTATGCAAGAGTTATTCAATCGGTGTAATCTCTACACTATTGGTATCTCTTGTACTTTCCATTATATCAACATGTTTCATTTCATCTATTTTTGCCTTGCAATGCATATTATGAGCTAAACCTTTTTGGTTGAGATGTTCTAACTTTATAATGAGCTTTTGAGTAAGTTATTGTGCTTTTAAGTGTTGTATGCATTTTGGTTCTTGTGTTATACTACATCCATCTTATTTTAAGGTTGATCGCTTAGAATAAGTAGAGTTATATTTAGAGACATGGTTTATAACTAGAAATCAAGAACTAATAAGGGTGAGTGTTTTAATGAAGGCTTTGTTAACTTGTGTAATAAAGAAAACTTTGTTAAAACCATGTTAAGTCCTAGACATAGGATAACATAGTCCTTAGGGTGATACAGTGGGTACTTTAAAGGCAGGAGTGAACTTATTTGGCAAGCCTAGACATAGGAAGCTTGTAACGAAACTCTGAAGAAAGTAGCTGAAAGGCACATACCGATGGAGCTGCACTCAATGCTTCTGCACCACATAAACACACAAAACTCTCAAAAGTGATTTATTTAGTGAAAACATCTCAACTATGATTCTCAACTGATTTCATCTACATTTTATTACTTATTTGCATTCTGTTTACTTATCACCATCATCCCAATTTGTGAGTAGTATAGTTCACACTAATTTATACACTTTTAAACTACAAGAGTTAATCCAATCCCTGTGGGTTCGATCTTTTATACTGCTTGTTAGTGACTGTGTATACTTGCACATCTTTTTCGCACACCATGCACCCTTCTCTATCTAACTGCTAGTAGACCGGATATCATGTTTAGTGTTTGCATGTGTGCTAGATATCAAGCAAATCCAAAAGAGTCGCATTTAGTAGCAGTCAAAAGAATAATGAGATATCTTGTAGGAACACAAAATGTTGTCTGTGGTATCCCAAGGACGCCACATGTAGTCTTATAAGATATTCTGACTCCAATTTTGCAGGTTGTAAACTGGATAGGAAAAGCACTAGTGGAACATGTCATATATTAGTTAATGCACTAGTTTCATGGCATAGTAAGAAACAAGTCAGTGTCGCACTACCAACTGCTGAAGCAGAATATGTTGGATGTGTAGTGTATGTTCCCCTTTACATTTAGTTTTTGGTCAAGAAACTAATATTTCCCATCTTAGAATTTTTGGATGTGTAGTGTATGTTCCAATTTCTCCATTCACAATGTACTATGATGGGTCCTCAAAGAATTTTGGAAATATATATTGGATATAAATCTCCATGTATAATAAAGTATCTTGAGCTAACAATTGGAGACTTGTTTATAGTCCAGTTTGATAATTATCATTTGACAAATTAAATTTCCCAACATTAGGGGGAGAGAATAAGCAGCTGGAAAAAGAGATCAGTTGGAATGAATTATAACTGTCTCATCTTGATCCTCAAACTATACAATGTGAACTAGAAGTTACAAAGATAATTCATTTGCAAAGCTTAGAAAATCATCTACCAAATGCATTCACTGATCCAAATGCGTGACCAAATCATACATATCAACTGCTAATGCTCCAATAAAATGGATGTCCATGTTGGACAATCTAATATTGCAAATGAGTCTCAACCGCGCCTGAAGTGTGGTAGACTAATCGGTTCCAAAGAGAAAAATCCTCGAACAAGAAAAGGAGCTAGAAAGAAAGATGGTCCAAGCGATGATATATAAACTCTAAAAGAGTCTTCAGACATAATTGACATTTCATTTCCAGAAGAACTAATCAGGTACCTGAAAAATTCTGAAATTAAAGAGATCTCAATTAATTATCTCAAGAATGAAATACAATGGAATCAAAATGAAGTCAAGGTTGACTATATTCTTTACATATAATATAGCGCTACATGATAGTGAGGATCATGAACCAACGTCTATTAAAGATTGTAGACAAAGTGAGAATTGGCCAAATTGAAAGATGAAATTGAAGCAGAGTTAAACTCGTTTTACAAAAGTTTTTGGACCTGTAGTCCAAACACCTGAAGGTGTGAAACTAGTCAGATACATGAGTTTTTGTGCAAAAAAAAAAAACAGAATGAGGATGGTAAAGTTGTGAGATTCAAAGCTCGACATGTTGCTCAAGGGTGGATGCAAGTACTTTTCAGTACTTAATTAGCCTTGTAGCACATGAAGAGTTCAATTTTCACAAGATGAATGTTGCTATGACTTATTTGTATGACTCATTTGATAGTCATAATTATTTGAAGATCCCTGAAGGATTAATATTCCAATACACACTTTTCGGATTCTCGAGATGATTACTCAAATTTAATCAGTTCTTCCATCAGATAATATAATTTGAACGCATGTGGTATAATTGTCTCAGTTCATAGTCTAAAGGAGAGGTATAAAATGACATCACTTGTCCATATAGTTTTATGAAAATATCAAGAAATGAATTTGCTATAGTTTGCTATTATTTGAACTCCTGAAGAGCTTTCCAAAATTATAGATTACTAAAAAAAAAGGAGTTCTACATGAATGACCTCAAATTATATATGATAGATTTTTGAGGTTGAACATGTGATTGATCTCTACATGGAAAATCCCAGAAGGATTCAAGATATAAAGAAATATCTTCATATAAAATCTTTTGAAAAACAAAGTCTTGTCTTGATCTGGAGACCGAACAATTAACTAGTTAAATTTTTGTATGGCAAGAAGATAACAAATATCTCGATCCCAAAGACTATAATCTAGTGCTATGAACATGCATATCACTAAAATGCTACATTGTATGATATGATAATATTATGTGATAATTAGTAGTAATATAGTTCATCGCAAACCAAACTACATCAAGAAAAAAAAAGGTAAGATGCATATTTTATGTTTGACTATTCTAATAAAGCAATCATTTTAGGTATGTTCCAGATATTAACTATACAGATACAAAGTATTTTCTGATCCAGATCAAGCAGAATAATTCGAAGTCAGCTATTATCTACATGCAATAACAGTGAAATATCTTTATGATCTGCGAAACAATCTATGGTTATTGCTTCTTCATTTCATGCTCAAATGACAACAATTCAATGAAGATGTTCTGAAGATAATATTGACTGCAAAGATACATTAAAAGATGATATATCACATATGACAGAGCGGAGTAGATTGCTCCATATGCACTCAAGGAGAAAGTCCAGATGTTGGAGTTCATATTCTTTAGTCACACTTCAATCAAGGGAGAAAAACTGCACTATTTTTCCCTTTGCCATGGTTTTGTCCCACTGGGTTTTCTTGGAAAGGTTTTAACGGGCAGTTCCCACTGAAAGGATATTGTACTCTTTTTCCTTCACTAGATTTTTTCCCACTGGGTTTTTTCTAGTAAGGTTTTTAATGAGGCATATCCTCAATGGACATTAAGGGGGAGTGTTATGAATAATTAGTGGATGTTCATCCATATCTTCAACATTCCCTTAACTCCCATTAGTGATGATTGTTAGTGACCTTTAATTGTATGTGATTACTCACTTGCCTATTTGTGTCCTATAAATAGGACTCATACTTTAGTGTAAAGATACACATGTGAAGAGCATAATGGAAAGACTTTCTCATTCTCTTCTTCTCTCTTCTTCATCTCATATTTGTTCTACTCTAGTTTTGGTTATTTTTATAACAAAAAGAAGGTTATGAAAAAAAAATTAGGTTTTTTGGAGATTATGAAAAATTCAAAAAATTAATAACAAATAGTAAACGATGGAATTTGGGATTTTGAGCCCCGAAGTCCCGTAAGAAATCCATTTTAAAGGTGTAATGAGCCCTGATTTTTTCTGGATTTTCTGGATGTGGTTTTGGGACAATCAGAGTAGGTTGCCAGAAAATCGATTTTTTAGCTTAGATTATCTAGCCGGTGTACAACAACATCACGTGTAACGAATACCTACACAATGAACAGAACCAAAAGATCACCCATATCCATATCTATTTTTTTTAAAAACTTAATTATAATTTTTTAACAGATTTACCTATTTTAATTTCAAAACTGGATTTATCTATAAATCCATTTTTCAATTTTTTTTAATACTACGGATTTATCTATAAATCCGTTTTGCATTTTTTAAGAAGTAAAATGGGGATAAATGATTTTTGTGGGGTATAGTGTCAAAGTGTGGGGGTATTAAAATCCTCACCCTTTTTTTTGAAGGACTGATTCGGCTTGTATTCATTAAAAACTGGGCTAGGCCCAAACCCGATACAAATAACAGAGTCTTGGACCGAAACCTGGCCCAATACCAACACAACAAACACCGGTCCACACAAGGGACCCGGGACAAAGTCTGAAGTAAGTACAAACTTAATAACCACAAACTACTTTCACTAAAAAGGCAGAAAAAAACCAACCACCACAAAACAATATGAGATCGAGGAAACCCTAAAAAGGCAACACGGAGACGACGACTGGCATACACTCCAGAAGGAATCACCACATTCAGAAGGCATGCCAACCCAGATTCAAAGACGAAAGAGAAGACCAATCCAAGGCGAAAAGATCAAACTCCATCAACAACAAAGGAGGAAGAACCGAATTCCAACTAGAGTAGGGACTCAACGAAATCAACTTGCTTGTCGATCAACTTCAATTGCCGAAGCAAGAGTCGGCGGAGGGTTGTAGATCCACGCACGAGGGAGCGACAAAGATGCGGCAAGGTGGGCAACAAGATCAGCTATAGAATTACCAAGGCGACGAGTCCAGAGCAAACCCATGGAGGTAAAATCTTCACGAAAACTGTTAATATCTTTAATTATGAGCTCAATTTCTTTTCTAACTATGTTCCCTCTGCAAGCTTCAACAAGAACAAGGGAATCCGATTCAAAGAGCACATGTTCAAACTTCATGTTTGTTGCAAACACCACAGCTTCTCTCAACGCAAGAGCTTCAGCAACCAAAGGCGGGGGGCAAATAAAGCAGAAGATACACCGGTAAGCAGCTTCCCACTTTGATCTCTACAGACAATCCCTGAAAACCCACGTCCCGAGAAGAAGAAGAAGAAGAAGAAGAAGAAGAAGAAGAAGAAGAAGAAGAAGAAGAAGAAGAAGAAGAAGAAGAAGAAGAAGAAGAAGAAGAAGAAGAAGAAGAAAGAAGAAGAAGGAAGAAGAAGAAGAAGAAGAAGAAGAAGAAGAAGAAGAAGAAGAAGAAGAAGAAGAAGAAGAAGAAGAAGAAGAAGAAGAAGAAGAAGAAACAGTATACTCAGTAGGAAATAGCAAACTTGAAGCCCAAACCATATAGGGGTAGTCCAAGGACAAAGTAAGAATAGATGTTCAATGGATTTTTCAGCTTTCTCACACATAGGGCACAAGGTGCTTGGGCTAATCTTCTTCCTTGCCAGATTTCCAAGAGAATTCTTTTATTCTTTCTGGAACTTTTGCACTCCAAATAGCTTTCCAAGAGTCCTCAGAGTGGGAATAGGAAGAAGAAGGTTTTAAATGTGGGCCACATATCCCTTCTCTAACACGGGCATAACCAGATCTCACACTATAGCAACTATCATTTGTAGCAGGCGAAAAAAGAGAATAAGAAGAATGGGATCATCCTATTGGCGTTTTAAGAGCAGCAATAGCAGAACTAGGCTAAAGAGAGTCCCTTTGGGCCCGTGAGTGGGCTTAGTGAGACATTGGCCCATTTTAAGTGTTTGTTTTAGAAGTTTATTAGTATAGTTGAGACGGTTTCCTTTTGTAATCCATACATGGAAGTTAGCAAATGAAATGAAATTAATTTTGCTAACAAGAACTCTATCCATCTACAGAAAACACACAATATCATGTGGTAGAAAGCTGAACCAAGAAATTTACAAACTTCATGTTTTATTACACCCATAATAAAAATCATGTGAGGGGGTTAGTTACTTATAAGCTTATTATGAAACAATACCCCTAATTAGCCAACACAGTGGCAATGCCAGCAGAGAAAAAATAGAAACGGTATTTTAACTCAGAATCGTAATTCCCAATTTGTGACAGGATTGGAAGAATTTGGTGCTGTGCAGCCACTGAGTATCCACTACCCACATTTGTATATTAATATTAATGAGATAGTTATTATTTTTTCAGGTAAATGAAATAATTTCTTTAAAAAAAATTAAAAAATGACCAAAAAAAACACTGCAGTTACTCTCTCGACTTAATTTGTATCCCTTTCTAGTTTGTACTTATACATTTTAGTATTCCCACCCTACACACGATCACCAAAAAGCAAGCATTTGTATCACTTTCTTTTATCACTTATATATATATACGGTCCCTTAATGTACAACTGATTTTATACGCCCAAAGCCATATTATTGATGACAACAATAACGTCTCCTATCATTTTTTAATAAAATAAAATAATAGTAAAGGCTAAAGATTCTAAGTTGAAGGTTGGTGAAGTACTCGTACTAGAATTGAAGGTGGAAAGAGCTGTCATGCTTGCATTGCAGCCTGCTGAAGGGGGTAAAAATAAAATCAAATGACCCCCCAAAACTCAATCATGCGATCTTATTTTTTTGTATTTGGGCCGCGAGCGTGATTGTGGTGGGTGGGTGGGGGGTGCCTTATAAATTTTTCTGACACAGTAAGGGTTACTATAACTTATAAGTACCCCACAGCCAGCCACTAAACTCCCCGATATACCCGCATCATTCAACAAAGGTGTTGTGATTGTGAGCACTTTTTTTTTTTGATAAGCAATGTTAATGTTAGTAGGGGTGGAAAAATGTTAGTTTTCGGGAGTTGAACCTGAGACCTCCTTCTCGCAGTCATTTGGTGCACTCCTTCGATATCTCTTAACTCGCCAACTGAGCTACCTACTTGGGATTGATCGTGAGTACTTGACAGCCAGCAAGGTATAGGAATTTGTTATTCACATATCCCAATGCTTTCTTTGACTATCTCTTCTATTCAAATCTGCCACTCCAAAACCCACCGGGCAGTGTCCTCAGATCACATGAACCATTCTTGGCCCTTTTAGGTCCAATTCCAACACCTGGCCTCGGAATCCGATCCTCTACTGTCACCTCTCTCTATCTCTCTCTTCTTGCATTTTTTTAAATTTTTTTAATATAAAATAATTCAAGGGCTGAGATTGAGTATGATGATGATCCAATGGAGGGGACCGATCCTGACTGGAGTGACTGGAGAGAAACCTGACTGGAGAGGATTCGGGTCCCCTGGCCTCGGCCTTTATATCTTGGGTTTTTTTTTATACCTCCATCAACTCCCTTCTACCCCACGCATTATTCTAATTCCGAAAATACCCCTGACATAAATAACAAAAATTGACTTTTGGAAGATTCTCTGGTGGGGGACCACTTTATCTGGTAATCGGATTTACCTAAATGGAAGGTAAATCCGATTAGAATTAAATACGTAATAAATACACACACATAAGTCAAATCGGATCTATCAAACTGACAGATAAATCCGATTTGACCATTTAATTCAGTACAGAAAGCGAAATTTTAATTAGTCGGATTTAGCTAAATCCGATGCGCAATCGGATTTACCTAAATCCGCTTATATCTTTTAATGAATCGAATTTACCTGGGTGGGGGTATATCCGATTTGTAAAAAATACAAAGCGGATTTACGTTTGAGGCACGTAAATCCGATTTGTTTTTTTTTTTAAATTAATTTCTATATAACCGTTGTTGTATTTTGAAACAGATATTGACCCGCATACAGAGTCGCAGGTTGTTCCTTTCGTGGTAGACACTACAGAGGCATTCTTAACGGACAGGGTATATTTTTCAAACTAATTTTCTTAATCAAAGTTTGGTCGATATTTAATTAATTAAGTACGCAACATTTATCTATTTTTCTATTTTGTAGATATTTTCTACACGCGATGATGTAGAAGAGTGGGCTAACGCGGTCGGGAGGCGTATTGGAGTTGTGGTTATCATTGTAAAATCCGACAAAGCTGGAGTTAAAAGGGGTTATAGAGATAAGATTATTTTTGGTTGCGAGAAGCAAGGGAAGTGGTCTAATGATTCTAGAGTTTTCGGGTCTAAGAAAAGAAGCTGTCCGTTTACATTGAGAGCTACTTGTACAATACGTCATGGGGGTTGGCGTGTGAATGTTAAGTGTGGTCTTCACACACATGAGTTGCTTACTACCCCGGTCGGGTCGACAGCTTTTGGTCGTTTAACTAAGCCGCAGAAAGCTATTGTTAATGAGCACACTGATCTGAATGTTGCCCCGAAAGATTGTCTTACTGCTTTGAAGAACCATTATCCGGACAACGTCACTTCTCTTCCTCAAATATATAGGCAGCGTTACGCCTATAGGTCTTCTAAGAGGGGTCCTAGAACGGACATTTAGGAGCTTTTGAGATTGATTGAGTCGCAGATTTATTTATGTTGGGCCAGAAAAGTTTAGGGTTCCGATGTGGTCAGTGACATCATGTGGGCGCATCCAACTTCTATTAAGTTATTCCGATTATTTCCAAAGGTTCTTATTCTTGACACCACCTACAAGACCAACAAATACAATCTACCTCTATTGGAGATTGTAGGAGTCACTTCTACGGAGTTAACTTTCTCGATTGTTTTTGCCTATATTTCACACGAGCTTGGAATTCATTTTACTTGGGCATTGCAGCAACTGAAAGAATTATTTGACTTGCACGGGCTTCAGCCTCAGGTATTCTTGACTGACAGAGATCTTGGTCTTATGTCTGGTATTCTTGATGTCTTTCCTTCGGCTACAAATTTGTTATGTTCTTGGCACGTGACTAAAAATGAGAAAGCGAAGATTAAAGAGTTGGTGCACGTGGATAGGCAAAAGGACGTCCTCTCTCTTTGGCATAACATTATTGATTCACTTAACGAGTCAGAGTACTCAGCTCACTTGAAGATTTTTGAGGACTCCTGCGTTGATTTGCCGGCTCTTATTAAGTATGTGCATGACACGTGGTTGACAAAGCATAATGAAAGATTTATCTTGGCATGGACAAACCAGATCCCACACTTCGGGAATCAGACCACTAATAGGTACTTTGACACGTGTTTAGTATTTTTATCGTAGTTTAATTTTTTTGACACGTGTTTAGTATTTTTATCGTAGTTTAAATTTTTTTGACACATGTTTAGTATTTTTGTCGTAGTTTGAATTTTTTTGACACGTGTTTAGTATTTTTATCGTAGTTTAAATTTTGTTGACACCTGTTTAGTATTTTTATCGTAGTTTAAATTTTTTTGACACGTGTTTAGTATTTTTATTCGTGTTTCTTGTTATTAACACATCAGGGTTAGACTAAATTCAATTTACCGTCGGTTCCTCATCACGTGCTCTCTTATGTGGAAAAAATTATTGATGTTGAAAGGGATGGTAATTGTGGGTTCCGAGCTGTAGCGGTTGGTCTCGATCTTGGTGAGGATAGTTGGCCTATAATTAGGCAAGATTTAATCAAAGAAACAAAGGAGAGAGAGCAACTATATACTTACATGTTTGGAAAGGATAGACTTGCAGTGCTTAGAAAAGCGTTATTCATTGAATACCCCGGTTTTCAGAAGGAGGATAAGTGGTTGAGTTTGCGTGAGATGGGGTACTTTACAGCTACTAAGTATAATGTGGCCCTAGTTCAATTGTCTTTGGATATGAATTTTACTTATCTTCCTCTGAGAGGTAGTTATTCTTCTTCTAAGTATAAAATCATATCTATTCTGAACGTCAGGGATATCCATTTGATGCATATTTCGATCTCGCCTGTCTGTCTGTTGCCTCCAGTTGCTTTGATGTGGTCTCATAATCGATCAGATGAATCTACTTCATGGTTGGATCCTTATACCGGCCGTTTTGCCCTTTGGCAGTCTACCGCTTTGAAGATGCCTCGTCTCCCTCCCACTGATGCGCCCACCATTGTAGACTTAGCCCATGATTCCGACGATTTAGATTGACATTTCTTGTATTTATTATTGTACCCACATTTTTGTAATTATTTATCCATATATATATATATATATATATATATATATATAAAACAAATTAAATGTTTTAATTTTTTTTTACAAGTCGGATTTACCCGGGTAAAGGGTAAATCCGCTTTTGAATTTAACAAAGCGGATGTACCCCCCACAACAGGTAGATCCGACTTGATAAAGAGACAAAGCGGATCTACCTGTTGTGGGGTACATCCGCTTTGCTAAATTCAAAAGCAGATTTACCCTTCTAACAGTAAATCCGATGCGATTTTTACAAATTCAATCGGATTTAGGTAAATCCGTTTTTGATTAATCCCAAATCGGATTTACCTATTTATAAAGTAAATCTGATTGAGTCAAAATTATAGGGGGTATTTTAGGATTTTTATATTTAATGGGGGTATATTGTGATGGGGTGGGGGTATAAAAAAAAAAGACCCTTATATCTTTCTTAATGTGCTTTTTTATAACACCGCGAAACAAACAACCACATATGCTACAATAGCTTCATCTCCAAACGCTCGGGGGCTTATTTCCTCCACTGGTGTAATAAAAAAGACGAAGTAAACAAACGTTAGGTCAGCTGTTTTGTTTTTTAGTTTATTACATCTTTTTATTGATAAGTATGAAAACCATTGCACTACTTTTATCTTCTTTTTTGCAATTTTTATGATTTTATAATAATGTTCAAAACAATAAAATCTAATTTTTACTACGTCTTTTTACAATATAATGAAAGCGAGTTATGATGAAAACATATCAGCCTCAACTGGAAATAAAAAATGATATGTTATTGTAAATTCAATGGTTCCAGATATGATATAGAACTATGAAAGCTATGCAAGGTTCTTACATGGTTTTTTTTATACCGTATACCCATTGTTTACTGTGATTTTTAGTAAACACCGCTAGTTTCACTACACGTGTTACTTGCGAGATCAACTAGGAATCTCAGGCCATTTGTGATCAAATTTTACTAAGAATTGTTGATATTTAATAGAAGTGCAGAAACTTACGATAAAGTGCAAGAATTTATAAATGCGGGAAGAGGAATCAAATACAGTAAATTGCAGTAATTGTAAGTGGAGAAGATGACAAAGTGCAGAAATCTAAAAGAAATGAAAACAATTATATAAAGAAGTGGTACGCAGAATCATACATGAATTCCTGTTGACTCTGTTTTCTCTGTTTGCGGAAGTAGAGTGTTTTAGGAAATGTGTGTAATGAAATTTGCGACCCTTTTTCTCTCTACAGAACCTCTATTTATAATACAAATAAGACTATAACCGCTCAGCGGTTTTCTAAAACAAGATAAGGCAGAGTAACTGCTATTTCGACGTGCTTCTACTTCGATTGTCCAACCGCTCTTTCTTTTCGACCAAGGAAACAATGTCCCTTTCGACAGATCTCCATAGCTTTGCTTGTTTTGCTGTTTATAATCTTCTCTCTGTCGAAGTGTGGCCTCTTTTTCCAAATTCGCTAAGTTATGCATTAGGCTGCTTTCCCTTGGTTATTACCTCTTGAAGTCGAAATTATATCTTGGTGTCGAAGATCTGCCTTCTTTCTGAAATTATTAAGTCAAACCCTGTTGACTGCATTTAATATTAGCCTGTCGAAAATGCAGGCTAACAAATTGCCCCCCCAAAAAGACGTTTTCGACTGAATTCTTGAATGAAAATAGAAAACGGCTTTTTGAAACTTCTTTCGACTATCCCATGAAATCTCGTGCTATCATTGCATATCTTTTTTCAGAATATGAGGGGACGTTTCTGAGCTAAAACAGAGTTTGCTGGTGCCTTCCTCCAACGAGAATGCGCCACGTGTGCACAGTTAACTGTCTAGACTTTCTATAATCTTACGTTTCCCACTAACACCACGATTGCCAAAGCATTTTATTATTATTTTTATTTTTGAACGTGGTAAAACGGCTATAAAAGGGAAGTTGTACTCTTTCATTTCTTTTTCTGAACCTTCAACTTCTTCTTCTCTGCGAAAAAACTCCATTAAAGCATCTTCTTATTTCTGCATTTCCTTCCCCTTATTCGCCTTACGAAGCAAAGCGGACACTACTAAGCACTTCCATTTCTTCACTAGCTTCCTGTTTCCAACGATGGCATCTTCTTCTACCATAAAATCTCCTGCTGTAACTCTTGGGAAGAAAACCCTTGTTCCTGAACCTGCTCTCACTTTGGAGGAAACACAAATTTACCGGTCTCAGGTACTTATCCCCTTCTCTAAACCTTCAAATCATGCATTCTTAGGCCCTCTCCCTCTCGCTGATGATGATTCCTCTAGGATTAGGGACATTTTCCCTAGCTATCATAGACTCAGCCCTAGGATTTTCAGCGAAGGTCCACACGTGATGGATTTTATGAGTAACCCGAATAGGGTTTTTCGATCCTCGCCACCAACTGAGAAAAACATGCCTTACATCGACTGGCTCAACAAAATTGAGTCGAAAAAAGGAGATATCTGGAAGAGCCAGGGAATTTTCGATCTGATCCAAATCTCAAGGTATGGGCCTAAGTATCAAAGCCCAATGCTCCTTTCTGCTCTACATTTTTGGGATATCACTACCAACAGCCTTCATTTGAAGTGTGGCATGCTTGCCCCTACCCTGCTTGATGTGGCAGCTATAACAGGTTTAAAGCCTTTAGGGGAAACTTTCGACCCTGCTATCCAAACTGATTTCGATTTTGACTTCAAAAAGGCTAGCTTTAAAGGTTATATTGAAGAGAAACACGTTACCGAGTCGAAGGATGTTTCTGATGAAGAGCATATTGCTTTTCTCACTTTCTGGTTATCCTTTTATGTCTTCTGTTCTTCGTCACTTCAAGTGGCTAAGATGTATATCCCCCTAGCCATTCAATTACATCAACGTCGAAAGATCAACTTGGCTACCCTTATTTTAGGATCCCTTTTCGACAACTTGAAACAAGGGGTTCTTGATTTGAAAGGACTCAAACCAGAAGGGAAATATTTGGTCTCTGGACCAATTTGGCTGTTTCAATTGTGGCTTCTTGCCACTTTCAATTCAAAATTGATAATGTATACTCCTGATGAGTATCTTGACGTAATTTCTAACAGAGGGGTCGAAGGTGTGCGACTTGCTTTGTTGAAACCTAAACAAATAGGAATATCTGTCGAAGATCTCTTTTCACAGGCTTTCAACATGTTTCTGAACTGTACAGAATTTTCTCCTTCTATGGCCCCTTTTGCTGGAAGAAATTATGGACCACATTGGTTCACTAGGGAATTCCCTGCTACCGACCCTGATGAGGAGCAAGAAACCAATCAAATTTGGAAAGCATTTTTAACTCCTCAACTGCTGTCATCTCGAATTTCTCCTGGGAAGTCATCAAACCAATTTGGTTTATTCTCATATCATCCAAGTTTATATGCACGGCAATTTGGGTTGTGTCAACTTCGACCCAGCCCTTTTTTCCGCTCTAGAAGGAAAATTTTTAGTCCCTGAGAATGAAGAAGAATGGATAAATCGTCTCAATGACTTTCCTGTTGATTCTTTTCGTCTTACTCCCCTCTCTTTTGAATCAACTTTCTCTTGTACCCACAAATTTTCTCAGTGGTGGACAGAGTATATCACCAGGAAATTCACTGGTGTCGAAGAGGCTAGTCTATTGGTCAAACTAATATCTGCTTTTCCTTCTTCGCAGAAAAAGAAGACCAAGTCAAAAGGTATACATATTCGAGAAATTCAAGCATTTCAACAATATTTCGAAACTGTATATGATCCGACTAAACTTCGTCGAACTGTTTCTCAAGCTGCAAAAGTTTTTAAACAAAAAATTCTTGATAAAATCCCGACTATGATTTTTCCACCTTATGTACCCGACAAATATTTTTTTGCTTTAACACAAAACAAAATTAGATTTCCACCCTTACCAACCAATGAACTGGCTCTGGCATTTTGGTCACCCATTCCAGAATGGTTCGTATGTGGTTCGACCAGGGCACTATTTGATTTTTTGAACAACAAAACAGTTGAGAAAGTAGTTCCGACTAAGCAGGACATATACACTTTTGAGGGTCATCTTCATTTAGATATTCAACATATTCGAATCTTGTCCTCCATTAGAGAAGGTGATTCACAAGACTTCTTAGGAAAAATAAATTTCCTTTCTATGTATTTCATATTAACACTTGTTTGTCGAATATTTGTAGCCATTCCTATCACATCGTCTTCGACAGATGGCGCAGCAACAAAGACGAAGAAACAAGATGTTGAGGCTTCGTCAAAAAGAAAACAACCTCTTCAAGAAGAAAAACAAAAAGTAAGTACTTATCTTTACTCGTTGTGTTATCTTGTTATACTCTTCGACTAATTAGTCATCCGTTTTGCAGAGTCGAAAAAGAACAAGCAGCTCCTTAACATCCAATCCAAAGAAAGCAAGAAACGTTAAACCAAAAGTTGTGAGCGATTAAGAGGTCGAAGTTCTCAAAACTTTGCCTATTTATATTTGTTTTCTTATTCATGCTTATATGATTGTTGTATTTTCAGTCTGATGAGACACCACTGCTCAGGACTAAACCCATCAAGGTTCAAGTCCCTGAAACAGAAAGAGAGAGAAAGACAAAACATTCTCAAGATGCCTCTAAAACTGTTTCCCAACAAACTTCTGTCGAAAGACAACAACAAGAAGAAAAAGTTCCGAAAAAGCTTATCAAGAAAACTCAGAGTACACACTCTTTAGTTGAGAATGTCATAGCTAAGGTGATTAATTGAAGCCTATGTTTTTTTTTCGAAAAAATCCGAAAACTTTGTTTATGTGATAACACTCACTTTACTTCATTTTTTAGGAAACTGAAGTCCCAACAAAGCAGGCTACGCCTTCCTCCACTCATTCCCCTTCAAAAATAAATGTTTCTGGAGGAGGTGTCGAAGAAAAATATTTGCATCGATATACATCTGTTGTCGAAGATACACTGTTGGCCAAAAAGACTCTTCTTGCTGAAACGGCCAAGGACATTCCTGCTCATGGCCAAGAGCCTGCTGCTATGGACATTGATGAAAATCCTGATGTTGGCCACAGTGGAGCTGAGATCAGTATATCTTCCTCTCCAAACATGGAAGAGCAAGGGTACAACGAAGAGGAAAGTGAAGACGATGGTGACAATGAGAGGAGTGAATCTCTTGAGATAGCCAATTCTCCACGTTCTGTGCCCTCAACACATGACACCGCTCTTAGCCTTCAAGAACAAGAATTTTTGGACTTAAAACGCAAAGATCCTCTGGAGGCTTTCAAACGAATGGTGAGTGGTTTATCTTCGACAGAAAGTAAGCCAAGTGCTTCGACTGCTTCTATTGGCAATTCCTCTGAAGGTCCTAAAGGAAACCTGATTCGAGAGCTTCAAACAACCCTTTTTGAGATAGATCTATTCGAGGCTATCGAAACAAATCATATGCTCTATTACAAACTCAAGTCTTTGCTCAATGAACTTAATAACTCTGGCTCCAGTGATTCTCTTTTATGGTTTATTGTTGAATTTGAGCCTTTACTAGAGCAAATTTCCAGAGATATTCAGAAAAATAAGAGTACTATTGTGAGCAAAGAGCGTGAGCTTGAGCTTCTGACAGCAGAAAGTGTCGCCGTCGAAGCCTCAGAGAGCAAGATTTCAGCCTTGGAAATTCAAGCAGCAACTAATTCCAAGGAAATAGAAGACTGTGATGCAAACATTTCGACATACAAGGCCCAAATCAAGGAGTTGCAATCGAAGATTGAAGCAGAAGAAAAGAAGAAAATCTCTGTTCAACAAAAGTCTTCAATTTCTGTGGAAAACGCACTTCGCACTGAGGCAACCTTGGCTATCGAACACTTGGAGAAGGTTCAGAAACATGACGAAGCAGTTAAGAGGCTAACTGAAGAAGAAACTCTTTTAGATACCAGATTGAGGCATGCCAGAGCAGCCTTTGAGAGACTTAAAGATTCTTTTGTAATTTAACTTTCCATCTGTAATCTGACAGCATTCTACTCGATCTGTATTTTGACAATATTTCCTGGCATGAGTGCCATGTTTATATCTTCACATTCTCTTAATTTTGCGTTATTTTGATTTCTTGCAACATTGGCTTATATCTCTTTAAATACTTGCCATTTATACGCAAAATTCGATTATCAGCACTTAACTCTTCGACTTCATAAGCACCTTTTGAGAAAACTTGTAAAATTTTAAATGGTCCTTCCCAATTTGGTGACCATTTTCCCAAGGCTCTATCTTTTTTGTCCATGGGTAATATCACTTTCCACACTAAGTCTCCTGTAACAAAAGCTTTGAATTTCACCTTCTTGTTATAAGCTTTAGCTACTCTTTCTTTTTGCCTTATAAGGATATCTAATGCAAGTAACCTTTCTTCATCTATGTCAACCAATTCATCTAAAATCATGCTCCAATAATGGTCTGAAGGAATTTCAAATTGCCTTTGGATCCTGGTTGATTGTAAATAGATTTCGACTGGTAAAACTGCATCATGCCCAAAAGTGAGACGAAATGGAGTAGTGTTGATTGATTCTCTAGGGGAATTTCGACAAGCCCATAATGCTTGATCAAGGGTTTTGTGCCAATTCTTAGGCTTTTGCCCAATATGTTTTTTAATCAAATTAATGATAATCTTATTGGCTGCTTCGACCTGACCATTTGCCTGAGCATAATATGGTGTCGAACTTAATAACTTAAATCCACTTATGGAGGCAAACTCAAACATTTTTCGACCAGTAAACACTGAGCCTTGGTCTGTAGTGATGGTTTCTGGAACTCCAAACCTGCATAGAATGTGGTTTTGGATAAAGGCTATTACTGCCTCTTGGTCTACATTAGCTAAAGGGATAGCTTCGACCCACTTAGTAAAGTAATCGATACCCACTAATATGTAGCGGTGACTGTGAACACCCAATTTTAACCGGTACATTTTTTTTACTTTTTCAAAAAATCACAAAAATACGTTTTTCGCGTATATTTGATTCCTAATCCCTCGAATAGGTCATTTTGCGCTAATTTACTAATTTTGCGTTATTATTACTTTTTTTTAGTGGTTAAACAAAAATTAAAAAAATATATGCTAATTCAAAAAATTACAAAGTAAATTTAATTTATTTTTCTTGTTGCAATATCTTTAATTAAAAAACGAAAATAAAAAAATAAAATAGATATGAAATAATACAAATTACAAAAGAAAATAAAAAAGGGGAGGTGCAATAAAAAAATTATTATTACAAAAAGTAGTCGCTTTTGGGTATTTTCGGGTCTTAGTTTTTAGCTACTATGCGAAAGCAATTTCTCTCTCCTCGGACCTCGTTTTGACGATCCAAACGGTGAAAGTGGAGACACATGTCCCACGAACCTGCTGTCAAAAAAACAAAGATGATCCAACGGTTAACGAATCCGGAAACGCACCTTTACGTTGAGAGGTTTGAGAAAAACGGACCAAAAACTGCAGCTATTGCGAAGGCAATTTCTCTCTCCTCAGGCCTCGTTTTGACCATCCGAACGGTGAAAGTGAAGATATATGTCTCACGAACCTACTGTCAAAAAACCAAGACGATCCAACGGTTAACGAATCCGGAATCGCGCTTTTACGGTGACAGGTTTGAGAAAAACGGGAATTGTGTTCTCTAAGTGGGAATTGTTTTCTCTATCTTGTTTTAGTCCCACATTGCTTGCAAGAAACAACAACCCTATAGAAATTGACTATAAAAGAGGTTGAGAGGTGAAGGTTTGGAGGAGGGGGAGTCATTGGCAGATTAAGTGATCTTTTGGGCTAGCCTTTTGCGGTCCAGACACTAAAAGTCTGTCTTTGATTAGTTTGTAATTTTTTTTGTTGAATCGGTTTTTTTCGGTTCTCAAAGCAGTCCGATTCGCAGTTGACTTGGTCAGACTGCTCGGTCCGGTTCGGCGTTCCTCGCGTTCATCAGCTTGAGGTTAGTTTTGTATTTATTTATTAACGGTTAACGAATCCGGAATCGCACCTTTACGGTGAGAGGTTTGAGAAAAACGGACCAAAAACTGCAGCTATTGCGAAGGCAATTTCTCTCTCCCCAGACCTCGTTTTGACGATCCGAACGGTGAAAGTGAAGATATATGTCTCACGAACCTACTGTCAAAAAACCAAGACGATCCAACGGTTAACGAATCCGGAATCGCGCTTTTACGGTGACAGGTTTGAGAAAAACGGGAATTGTGTTCTCTAAGTGGGAATTGTTTTCTCTATCTTGTTTTAGTCCCACATTGCTTGCAAGAAACAACAACCCTATAGAAATTGACTATAAAAGAGGTTGAGAGGTGAAGGTTTAGGGGAGGAGTCATTGGCAGATTAAGTGATCTTTTGGGCTAGCCTTTTGCGGTCCAGACACTAAAAGTCTGTCTTTGATTAGTTTGTAATTTTTTTTGTTGAATCGGTTTTTTTCGGTTCTCAAAGCAGTCCGATTCGCAGTTGACTTGGTCAGACTGCTCGGTCCGGTTCGGCGTTCCTCGCGTTCATCAGCTTGAGGTTAGTTTTGTATTTATTTATTTATATCTATTTGTTTATTTATTTATTTATTTATGTACATATTTATTGATTTATTGATTATTTATTTATTTCTTTAGTTTTTTTTTTGTATATCTTTATTTTATGCTTGATATAAACCCTAGGGTAGAAGACTATTATTTTCTGTATATGTGTTTGTTTGTTTTGCAACTAGGGGGTATATTTAACATTTTGCTCCTACACACACTCCACTATCACACTTCTGCACACACGTGAGAATAGTCCTGTACCCGGACTGGAGAATAACCTAAGTTAGAACGAGACTGCGTAGTGATGGCCTACTGGATGTGCGTCCTGTTGGGTGGTCACGAAAGTCTCACCTAGAGTTTGGTCCCTCTTGAGAATGCTGGCACTCCTAATAGCTTGCCTATTGTTGTTGATCAGTGTTCTTAATTGGGGTCGTTGGCTCTAGGAACCTTATTTAGGACTCTATAGAGCTACCTTTGAGAGGTTCACTTGATAGAAAAAGCCTTAGATCTATTCCCAAAGGGACCCCTCTAGGACACAAAGGAGCTTAATGCTTTTGCATTCAAGCAAACAATAATACAACTCCCTTTTTGCAAACTGCACCCCATTTTACTATTACACCCTCTGTTTTCGTTTTTATTATTTCCTTTTACAAAAAACCTATAAAAATAAATAGATAAATATTTCATTTTCAAAAAAATATAAATAGGGGACTAAATCGACTGTACAGTCGGGTTAGTCAGCTTTTTAGGTTACTAATGAACCGTTACGGATCATGTCCTAAAATCCCTATTTAAAACAAACAATTTCTAAATCAAAATAAACACAAACATATTTCTTTCCATAAATCAAAAACTCCATTTTTCAAAAATAGGGGACTAAGCCGACTGTACAGACGGGTTAGTCAGTATTCTAGGATAAATGAACCGTACGGTTCAAGAGTCCTAAAATCCCTATTCAAATAAAATCAAACCAACACACATAAAATCATTTTCCAAAACTCCAAAAACTCTATTTTCTGAAAATAGGGGACTAAGCCGACTGTACAGACGGGTTAGTCAGCGTTCTAGGACGGATGAGCTGTACAGCTCAATAATCCTAAAACCCCTATATTAAAAAACAGCAACCAACAAAATTTTTCAGGAAGAACTACGTGACTTTTGAGTTCCTCATTGCACCGGAGGATACGTAGGAGCGGGGCTTCCCCGTCAAGTCAAAATTAAACCTTTCTAAATTAGCCCTTATTATTCTCTACTATTTTATTTTTGGGTAAAACAAATAAATTCGTAATTTATATTTGCACAATCAGATTTAGGGTAACTGTCTTAGGACGGATGTACTAGGGGTGTAGTGGAATTAAGTTTTCGCCCTTCTCTATGCATAACCGACTCCCGAATCCAACCTAGTTTACGCAGACCATTAATTTTAAGGTAGGTTTTTCTCAATTTTCCCTATTTAATAAATTGGGTGGCGACTCCCTGAAATATCGATTTTTGGGCCGTCTAAGTCGGGATCCCGGTCACGACAGATGGCGACTCCGCTGGGGACACATGAGAGTCAAGCCTATTTAATTTGTTTGTGCAAAGTAATTATAAGGTACAATTTGGGGTTTTTGTTATTTTTTAGGGTTCCTATGCTCGCTTCACACACCACACATACACTGTGAGCACACACTGAGAGTTGGGCTTACACCTGAGCCTAAAAAAAAACATAAGTTAGAACGAGGCTGTGTAGTGGTAGTCATTTTGGATGTACATCCTAGTGGCTACCATGAATTCCTCATCTAGAGTACGATTCTTCTTTGCGGGTATCCACATCTGGGATGTACATCCTGGTGTGTTTACACTTCTAGAAGAGTACTTGACTCTAGAGACCTAAAATTTCCCTAGGTTATAGCTGCTAACCCAGTGACTATTCAGAATAGAAAAACCATAGATCCATCGGGTCCAAAGACCACTAGCATGGGCCAACCAATTTAGGTTACAAAGGGAGCTACTCTACCTCTTACCTTATTTTCCATAAAAAAAAACAAAAATATCTTTTTCCTATAAAAAAAAAATTGGGTTTAGAAAATCACTTACCTTTTTCTACAAAATTAAAAATCATATTTTTAAAAAAAAAACATAAAAAAAAACACCTCATATTGCATTTCATGCATGAAAGAGCAAAAAAAAAATCATGTTGCATTTAGAAGTTCATTTCATGTAAAGACAAAACTAAAATTTAATCGATCTTATTTTTCGCGTGTCATTCATTTGCATTGCATATGTCCTTAGAAAAATTGCATGTAGCATTTCATTGTCATTCATCATACTCATTTGTAAAAAAATAAATATAAAAATCATTCATCATAAAAATTCCTCCATATTCCATTTTTTCTTCGCATGTATGTAAAAATCTTTGCATAATTAAATAAAAAAAATTATCATTGCCATTTGTAAATTTTCATAGCATATTCCCTTCAAAAAGGGCAATTGCATTTCATTTTTTGCATAAAACAATGAAAAAAAAAATTACAAAACAAATGCATATTGCATCTTAGGATGAGTGCTTGCATACATACCATGCATTGCATAATATCTTGTTCTCTTTGACTCATTCTCATATAGCATAATTTTTTCTCTCTTTAAATAAAATCAATAAAAGAAGAGTTTTGAAGTCATTAAGTCTTCATTCATGTTGAATTTTTGTGCTTGCGTGAATATGGATACCAATCAAGCTTAGACTCATAGAATTAGATCATTCCCTTGAAAGTTGTTGAGAAGATTTGTCATTCGAGGATTAGAGAAGTAAGGTGAGAGGAAAGATATCAGGGAGCACTATATTGGGGCATTTTGGGAAAAATGAAAAAAAAGAGAGACATAAGGTTGGCAATCAGTTCTCAGATAAATAAATAAAAGAGTGGGAAAAGATGATTGTCATTAGCGCTTGTTTAGTCATGTAAGCTTGAAACCAAGTTAACTTAGTTGAAGCTTTACACTAATGGATTTGCATCTCCATCCTTTCTCCCCGTGTCCCCTTAAAACACCGACCCCTTTTGAGTTCTTGCCTCAAGTGATAATTCTTAAAGCCCTTTTAGTTGCGTCATTCAGGGATGAACCGGTGAGTGAATATCGGATATCAAATGTCCATTTCCCAAAAAATAAAAGCAAAGAAAAAAAAACAAAAAAGAAATCAAAAGAAATGAAGAGCAAAGAATGTGTAAAAGAGTAGATGTTATTTCAAAATTAAAATTTTGCAAACGTGGAATCATGATTTCAAATGAAGAGTGGTCGTCTTTCTCTATCCCAAACAAAATATATCCCTTACCATCCCCTTTGAGACTGTAACGTCCCTTCACTAAACCCTGGACAAGGATCGACACTACAAGAGAATTTAGTGCATTCAGTTTTCCAAAGTTATGAAATCAAAGAGATGGTGGAAAAAGTTCAAAAGAAAAGAAAAAGAGAAAAATGAATAAAGCCCGCAAGACTGAAAGCAAGTATTGTCAGTCTTGGCAAAAATTAGGGCACAAAAGAAAGAGTGATCAAAAAGCAGAGGGGGTGAAAAAAAAGTAATAAAAATCAAAAAAAAAAAAATTGATATGAGGTCTGGGGAACACAATAGAAAGCTGAATGCACTAAAGATCCTTGATCCAATCCCATAACCCATAACCTAAAACCTTTCTTTGAGCCCTCTATTCATTTGTCTCTCATAGTATGTAACCCATACTCTCAAAACATTTCTGTGAACCTTGTACTCATTTCCTTTCCATAACCCATAATCCATGCCTGTAAAGCATTCCTTTAAGCCTCCCAATCAATCCATCCCGATAACCTGTTACTCATGCCCGTTCTTTGAACCTTCTAACCATCTTTCTTCCATAGCCCATAACACATGCCCGTAAGACATTTCCTTGAGCATTCTAATCGTCTTTCTTTCATAACCCATAACCCATAGTCACATTACAAGCCTCCAAAATCCCACTCTGATTGATGAATGATCATTTTCATTTTCTTAATGTTACTTTTGAGATAAATCATTTGCTTCTTTTAAATTATTCTTTGCTCTAATAAAAAAGGAAAAAAAAAATCCCGCTAGATTGAAAACCCGAAAGGGCGGTCTAGGCAAAATTAGGGAGAATAAAAGAAAAATAAAGCCCGCTAGACTGAAAACCTGCAAAGGCAGTCTAGGCAAAAATTAGGGCACAAAAGGGGAATGGGACTTACAATGAGAAGCTTATGTAGTTCACTGGGAAATTTCTTCTACTTGGGCCACACAATAGTGTACATTTGGGCAACTTTGTGAAGGATAAGCTTGAGAGTCTCGAGAAAACCCCACACTGGGGCAAGTTTCGTAAGACCTTTAAGAGTCAAATGTTTCTTGTTACATCAGGTAGTATTCTCTCGGGGCAATGTCTTTCACCAGAATGAGGCAAAATCCTTACCATACCTTACATCCGTCAAGTTTGCCACACCAGTGCACTCTTGTGAGCAACAACTTTCACCAGTACTGGGGCAAAACCTGTGTAAGACCCGTCATGAGTAAAAACTTTCTTTTCCACACCTGAGCTGTTTGAAGCAAAATTTTTGCAGGTCCTTTCATGAGTCAAACTTTGTTTGGTACACCCGTGTGGCCTTCTCTTGGGGCAATACCTTCTACTAACACCGGGGCAAAAGTGTTTGCATAACCGTGAGTTAGATTTTGCTTGCTACCTCTGGAAGCCTCCCCTATGGTAAAAATTGTTTCCAATTCCCAGCAAGTCAGGCACCTCAAGTAAATGGAATCCCTAATAAACTCGAGGTTGCCATAATACCTTTTTTCCCTACCATCCTGTGTCGCCTTTGTCTTCCCTATGTTTTCCCTCCAAAATACCCCCCACTTTCAAACCAAAAATCCAAACCCAAAAAGTTCCAGCTCTTAAATACCTGTGAATCCATGCATGCTTATTAAGTAATAGTCAACTTGGAATCAGTAATGTGATTTAGAGAGCTAATGACAATCAAAAAAAGAAGAGGGAGAAGGTCAAATTTGAGGGTGATTTGCTTGAAAGGAGAGAAGTGGTCATAAAAAGAGAAAAAGGGCCTAAGCAAGTTAGCTGTGTTGAGGATAAACTTCCATATGAGGACAAGCTTGATTGGTTTCAAATAAAGCCTGCACAAAAAGAAAAAATTCTCAGTGAATCCAACTTTCAAGACAAGTGCATCTTGATTTCAACTCAAGATCATGCATAATTCATGCATTTCATGTCATAGTCTGCATACATTTCATGTCCATCCATGCATTCCACTTCATGATTAGAATCATACATTTGTGTTCAGTACTTTGTAAATAAAGTAACAAAAAAAAGAGTCCTCCAAAGCAAGACGTGCATTGACACTGCTTTACTTCTCATGCCGACGGTTCAGCCCTGGCATTCCCCTTCTCATCCTCGTGCTAACGGTTCAGCCCTGGCATTTGTCTTTTTAATTTTTTTGCTAACGGTTCAGCCCTGGCGTTGTCGTTTAAATTTCGTGCTAACGGTTTAGCCCTGGCACAGCTTTACCTTTCATGCTAACGGTTCAGCCCTGGCATTTTCTTTTAGACTTTGTGCTAACGGTTCAGCCCTGGCATTTGTCTTTTAAATTTCGTGCTAACGGTTCAGCCCTGGCACTGCTTTAATTTTCATGCTATCGGTCTCGCCCTGGCATTGTCTTTAATTTTCCTGCTATCGGTCTCGCCCTGGCATTGTCTTTCATTTTCCTGCTATCGGTCTCGCCCTGGCATTGTCTTTAATTTTCATGCTATCGGTCTCGCCCTGGCATTGTCTTTAATTTTCCTGCTATCGGTCTCGCCCTGGCATTGTGTTTAAAATTTTGTGCTATCGGTCTCGCCCTGGCATTGTCTTTAATTTTCATGCTATCGGTCTCGCCCTGGCATTGTCTTTAATTTTGTGCTATCGGTCTCGCCCTGGCATTGTCTTTAATTTTCTTGCTATCGGTCTCGCCCTGGCATTGTCTTTAATTTTGTGCTATCGGTCTCGCCCTGGCATTGTCTTTAAATTTTCATGCTATCGGTCTCGCCCTGGCATTGTCTTTAATTTTCATGCTATCGGTCTCGCCCTGGCATTGTCTTTAATTTTGTGCTATCGGTCTCGCCCTGGCACTGTCTTTAATTTTCCTGCTATCGGTCTCACCCTGGCATTGTCTTTAATTTTCATGCTATCGGTCTCGCCCTGGCATTGTCTTTAATTTTGTGCTATCGGTCTCGCCCTGGCATTGTCTTTAATTTTCATGCTATCGGTCTCGCCCTGGCATTGTCTTTAATTTTGTGCTATCGGTCTCGCCCTGGCATTGTCTTTAATTTTGTGCTATCGGTCTCGCCCTGACATTGTCTTTGATTTTCATGCTACTAGTTTCGCCCTGACATTGGTTTGAAACTTCGTGCTATCGATTCAGCTCTGGCACTGTTTGTATTTCTTGTTACCCATTTAACTTTAACAGTCAAAAGACAATTGTGCATATTTCACCGATTAAAATTGAGGTTCATATCTGTACTTATTCCTTACTTTGATAAAACAAGAAAACATAGTTTTATGTATTATCTCGTAAGAAAGTAAGCACAGAGGGGCAACTGTGAACACCCAATTTTAACCGGTACATTTTTTTTACTTTTTCAAAAAATCACAAAAATACGTTTTTTCGCGTATATTTGATTCCTAATCCCTCGAATAGGTCATTTTGCGCTAATTTACTAATTTTGCGTTATTATTACTTTTTTTAGTGGTTAAACAAAAATTAAAAAAATATATGCTAATTCAAAAAATTACAAAGTAAATTTAATTTATTTTTCTTGTTGCAATATCTTTAATTAAAAAACGAAAATAAAAAAATAAAATAGATATGAAATAATACAAATTACAAAATAAAATAAAAAAAGGGAGGTGCAATAATAAAAATTATTATTTCAAAAAAAAGTAGTCGCTTTTTGGGTATTTTCGGAGGTTGTTTTTTCTACTTTTGCGAAGGCAATTTCTCTCTCCTCAGACCTCGTTTCGACGATCCGAACGGTAAAGGTGAAGAGGGATGTCTCACGAACCTGGTGTCCAAAAAACGAAGATGATCCAACGGTTAACGAATCCGGAATCGCACCTTTACGGTGAGAGGTTTGAGAAAAACGGACCAAAAACTGCAGCTATTGCGAAGGCAATTTCTCTCTCCCCAGACCTCGTTTTGACGATCCGAACGGTGAAAGTGAAGATATATGTCTCACGAACCTACTGTCAAAAAACCAAGACGATCCAACGGTTAACGAATCCGGAATCGCGCTTTTACGGTGACAGGTTTGAGAAAAACGGGAATTGTGTTCTCTAAGTGGGAATTGTTTTCTCTATCTTGTTTTAGTCCCACATTGCTTGCAAGAAACAACAACCCTATAGAAATTGACTATAAAAGAGGTTGAGAGGTGAAGGTTTGAGGGGAGGAGTCATTGGCAGATTAAGTGATCTTTTGGGCTAGCCTTTTGCGGTCCAGACACTAAAAGTCTGTCTTTGATTAGTTTGTAATTTTTTTTGTTGAATCGGTTTTTTTCGGTTCTCAAAGCAGTCCGATTCGCAGTTGACTTGGTCAGACTGCTCGGTCCGGTTCGGCGTTCCTCGCGTTCATCAGCTTGAGGTTAGTTTTGTATTTATTTATTTATATCTATTTGTTTATTTATTTATTTATTTATGTACATATTTATTGATTTATTGATTATTTATTTATTTCTTTAGTTTTTTTTTTGTATATCTTTATTTTATGCTTGATATAAACCCTAGGGTAGAAGACTATTATTTTCTGTATATGTGTTTGTTTGTTTTGCAACTAGGGGGTATATTTAACATTTTGCTCCTACACACACTCCACTATCACACTTCTGCACACACGTGAGAATAGTCCTGTACCCGGACTGGAGAATAACCTAAGTTAGAACGAGACTGCGTAGTGATGGCCTACTGGATGTGCGTCCTGTTGGGTGGTCACGAAAGTCTCACCTAGAGTTTGGTCCCTCTTGAGAATGCTGGCACTCCTAATAGCTTGCCTATTGTTGTTGATCAGTGTTCTTAATTGGGGTCGTTGGCTCTAGGAACCTTATTTAGGACTCTATAGAGCTACCTTTGAGAGGTTCACTTGATAGAAAAAGCCTTAGATCTATTCCCAAAGGGACCCCTCTAGGACACAAAGGAGCTTAATGCTTTTGCATTCAAGCAAACAATAATACAACTCCCTTTTTGCAAACTGCACCCCATTTTACTATTACACCCTCTGTTTTCGTTTTTATTATTTCCTTTTACAAAAAACCTATAAAAATAAATAGATAAATATTTCATTTTCAAAAAAATATAAATAGGGGACTAAATCGACTGTACAGTCGGGTTAGTCAGCTTTTTAGGTTACTAATGAACCGTTACGGATCATGTCCTAAAATCCCTATTTAAAACAAACAATTTCTAAATCAAAATAAACACAAACATATTTCTTTCCATAAATCAAAAACTCCATTTTTCAAAAATAGGGGACTAAGCCGACTGTACAGACGGGTTAGTCAGTATTCTAGGATAAATGAACCGTACGGTTCAAGAGTCCTAAAATCCCTATTCAAATAAAATCAAACCAACACACATAAAATCATTTTCCAAAACTCCAAAAACTCTATTTTCTGAAAATAGGGGACTAAGCCGACTGTACAGACGGGTTAGTCAGCGTTCTAGGACGGATGAGCTGTACAGCTCAATAATCCTAAAACCCCTATATTAAAAAACAGCAACCAACAAAATTTTTCAGGAAGAACTACGTGACTTTTGAGTTCCTCATTGCACCGGAGGATACGTAGGAGCGGGGCTTCCCCGTCAAGTCAAAATTAAACCTTTCTAAATTAGCCCTTATTATTCTCTACTATTTTATTTTTGGGTAAAACAAATAAATTCGTAATTTATATTTGCACAATCAGATTTAGGGTAACTGTCTTAGGACGGATGTACTAGGGGTGTAGTGGAATTAAGTTTTCGCCCTTCTCTATGCATAACCGACTCCCGAATCCAACCTAGTTTACGCAGACCATTAATTTTAAGGTAGGTTTTTCTCAATTTTCCCTATTTAATAAATTGGGTGGCGACTCCCTGAAATATCGATTTTTGGGCCGTCTAAGTCGGGATCCCGGTCACGACAGTGACCTTTCGACGATGTTGGTTTAATTTTGCCAATTATGTCTAAAGCCCATCCTCTAAATGGCCAAGGCTTTATTATTGAGTGTAACTCATTTGCAGGTACATGTTGTATTCCTGCGTATTTTTGACATTCTTGACACCCTTTAGCAAAATCTATGCAATCTTTAAGCATAGTAGGCCAGTATACTCCTTGTCGAAATAAAAGTCATTTCATTTTGTGCCCCGCTTGGTGAGATCCACAAGCTCCACTATGAGTATTGGAAATTGCCAGATATGCCTCATTCTCATTAAGGCATTTAAGTAGGACTCCTTCCGGGGTTTTCTTTAACAATTCGTTTCCAAGAATTACATAGCTTAGAGCTCTATACTTGGTTTTTCGATTTGTTGTCCCTGTTGGATTTTCCAAGTATTCGACAATTGATTTTCGCCAGTCATCATTCGACATATTGTCAATGGCAAAAATTTCGCCATTTTCAATTGGAGGAAGTAATTCTACACTTACACTGTCTGCCCCCCCAAGTTTTGGCATTGACAATTCATCATCTTTACGATCTGTCGAAATCAACTTCTCTTTAATTTCAATTAACTCACTGAGCTTTGTTGGAGAGACTTTATAGCTCGAAGCAATTTGTGCCAAGTCGTTTGCCTCTTGATTCTCAATTCGAGGTATATGCTCAATGTGAACATTGTCGAAACGTTTTAACAAAGTATTGGCAGTGACAAAATATAAGATTAAATTTTCTTTGATGCACTTATATTCTTTGGTTAACTGCTTCACCACTAATTCAGAATCACCTTTAATTTCGACAGCCTTTGCCCCCAACTCTAACAAGATTTCCAATCCTGCAATTAAGGCTTCATATTCAGCCTCATTGTTAGAGCAGCGCTCTTTGATTTTAAACTTATACTTTGTTGGTATGTTTACTGGTGAAACAATTAATATACCAATTCCAGAACCATTTTTATGGCTTGATCCATCGAAATAAAGTGTCCAAGGTCGATTATTCATTTGACTAACTGTCATTTCGACCAACGAATGGTCAACAATAAAGTCAGCAACAATTTGTCCTTTAATAGCTTTCAAAGGCTGGTATGTTAATGAATACTCAGATAAAGCTAGTGCCCATTTGCCAATTCTATTATGCAATATTGGTTTCGACAACATGTGTTTAATAATATCGAAATGAGAATGCACATACACATCAACTGGCTTGATATATTGCTTTAGTTTGGTACAAGAAAAATACAAACAAAGGCACAATTTCTCCATTGGCTGATATCTAGTTTCAGCATCATTTAACACTCTACTCAGGTAATATATGGCTCTTTCGACACCATTATCATCCTCTTGTGCTAGCATGCTACCTATTGTTAGCTCTGATGCTGCTATATACAATTTCATCACCTTATCTCTGATAGGTGGCAACAATATAGGTGGTTTAACTAAATAAGCCTTAATGTCGTCGAAGGCCTTCTGGTGCTCTGGATCCCACCTGAATAAGTCTTCTTTCTTCAGTCGAAGCAATGGCGAGAACACTTGAGTTTTGCCACTTAGGTTGGAGATGAACCTTCTGAGGAAATTAATCTTTCCCAATAATGACTGAAGCTCTTTTTTAGTCGAAGGGGCTTTCGTTTCCATGATTGCCTTCGTCTTGTTTTGATTAATTTCGATGCCTTTTTTGTGAACAACAAAGCCCAAGAAGTCACCTGCACGTACACAAAAGGCACATTTGATTGGATTCATTTTCAATCCATATTTTCTCATTCTTTTGAATGATTGTCGAAGATGGTCTAAATGGCCATTTTCTGTTGAAGATTTGATAACAATATCATCTATGTATACTTGCATAAAATTTTCAATAAAATCATGAAACATAGAATTCATTGCTCTCTGGTATGTTGCACCAGCATTTTTTAAACCAAATGGCATTACTACCCATTCATAAACACCTAATGCCCCTGGGCATCGAAATGCTGTTTTTGACACATATTCTTCGGCAATAAAAATTTGATTATATCCTGAATATCCATCAAGCATACTTAGGTATTCAAATCCTGCTGCCGAATCAACTAGCATTTCTGCCACAGGCATAGGGTATTGATCTTTGGGTGTAGCATTATTTAAATCACGAAAATCTATACAGACTCGTAATGTTCCATTTTTCTTAATAACAGGAACAATGTTGGCTAACCAATCAACATACCTGGCAGTCCTGATGAAGTTGCTCTTGAGTAATCTTTCGATCTCTTCTTTGATCTTCGACAGAACCTGAGGTGCGAACCTCCTTGGTGTTTGCTTCACTGGTTTTTTGTCTGGTCGAATGGGCAGTTTCAGTTCGACTACTTCTCGACGTAGACCAGGCATCTCATTGTAATCCCAAGCGAAGCAATCTTTATACTCTTTGAGTAACTCGATAGTTCGATCTTTCAAACCCTTGTCGATTTTAGCACTGATAAATGTTGGCCTTTTTATGGGGCCATCTGCTAAATCAATTTCTTCAAGAGGGTCTTGAGCCTGCATCTTCTTAGTCGAACCCATTGGGTCTTTTTCAAAACCTAAAGGCTCATCATCGTAGATGCAGTCAAGTCTCTGGCCTTCGACCATTTTATCTTTATTGTTAACTTCTGGGTTAACTTCTATGGCTTGTTCAACCATATTTTGTTGCAATTCGGCCTCCAAAGCCATATTTTGTTTATTTTCGGCCACATAAGCCGTAATTCTTTCCCATACGGTGGGTATAGACATCATCACCGTTTAGGGACCATCCCACCCTGTAGGCTTGCAAAAGCCTATTGAAGGTGATGCCTCATCGATCACTTCCCTCTCCCATATGAAGCCATGGTTAGGGTGGAGATCTAGGGATTCAAACACATTGTCCATAGGGACATATGCAGTGTCTGAAGGTGTGCATGGCGCAATAGTCGCCAATTGTTTGTCAAAGGTCCTCCTTGTAATATGGTCGACCTCTGCCAAGAAATAACTCTGGTCTGCTTCTATATTTTCGACCAGGCCATCTTCTCTCCAAATAGAGAGTCTCTGGTGGAGTGTTGAGGGCACTGCTCCTACTCCATGAATCCACTCTCTACCCAGGAGTAGATTGAAGTTTGCTCTGGTGGGTATGACTATGAACATAGTTTTTCGCTTCACACTCCCCACTGTTAACTCCACTTCTATGGCTCCTAACGAATAGCCAGATTTTCCCTCATAATTATTGAGGACTATGTTATGTGGCCGTAAATCAGTCTCTGATTTGCCAACTTTTGCCAGCACATGTTGTGGCATCAGGTTAACCGCTGCGCCCCCATCAACCAATATTTTATTGACGCCTACATTGTTTACTTTTGCTTGTATAAACAATGGTTTTAGATGGTGTTTCATTCCTCCATCTGGTCTTTCGAAGACTGCATTCTGCTCTTCTATGGAGCCATTATTTAGTACGTAGTAACACATTGGCCTGTGCTTAGCCATATCTTGATCGAAATCTTGTTCGATCTCAGTCACTTCTGAAACGACGTCGAATTCAATTGGCAGAATTGAAACGACACAGATGATGTCGAGGTCTGGTTCTGAATCTAAGAATTCAGAGTCCATATCATCATCTAATTGCAGGCCTTCTTCAGAGTCAAGACCTTTTTTGATGTCTGCAAGTGGAGGGAATAGCTTCTCTTTTGCTGATTTTCTTGGGAATTCGACACTGGAAGCTAATTGTTTACCTTTGCTTGTGTCGATGTTCTCCTTTTTCTCAGCACCAGTCAATTTCATCTGGCGCTGGTATCTTCGCCATTGTGTTCTTGTCATGGGGTTTTTCCCCTTGTAATTATTGCTATAGGCGTACCTATTGGAATTAGGCGCCTTGTTTTGATTCATGGCATTGGAAGTCTCTCCTACCATCTTTAGGTGACATTCAGTCTCCTTATTTCCTGGGTATACCCATCTTCCGACAGGGGCCCTTGCAGGTGGCACGAATGTTCTCCTTTGAGCCTTCGGAGCTTGTCTCGTTGAAGATGTAACCTTATATGGCACACCTCTTGGGTTGAAGCTGAATTTGGGCCTATTATCGACCCATTTGTTTTTTCTCTTGAATTGAGGAGTGACACTTTCAAGGCTTTTAGCGGCCTCCTTGTCGAATACAGAACTGCACCGTGGGCACAACATCACCTCGGTGTTATTTATCTTGCATCTGTTGAGGAAGTCTACCAAGTCCTCTTCAGCTTGTGGATAAACCACCTGCATTTTTTCAGCAACCTTGGTGACCATTTTGATGTTCGCTTCAAGACTTTCAGCAACCACTTCATTGGTTTCGACCATCAAAATATCTACTTCAGTATAATTTGCCTCTGCTGTGGGCATAGGATTGTTGTCGATCTGCATTGATGATTTACTTTTGTCATCAAATTTCAGCCTTCCATCATTCAATGCTTTCTGAACTAGATCCCTGAAAAGTACACATCGGGAGGTGTTATGACCCAAGAAATTATGATATTTGCAATAACCTCTTTTCTTTTGTTGTTCCAATGGTGGTATTTTTAGACCTTTAGGCACTAAAATTTGACCATCAGTCACCAAAAGATCAAATATTTGGTCACATTTTGTGACGTCGAAGGTATATGTTTTTGCAACAAATTTATCATTTTTTGGTTCGACAGGGTTTTTTCCATTAGAGGGGTTTAACAATTTGCATGTATATGGAGGTCCAGGTTTTAATTCTGCAATGTCAACCTCTTCCTCGACATTTTCATAAGATATGTCGAATTCTTGGCTATTGTTATCAACATTAACAAACGCCACTTTTTCTTTCTTATTGTTAAACTTGGTTGTCGAAGCTTTTTCTGCTTTGAGTCTTTCAACTTGTCGAACTCTATCAGCCAATTGAGCCATATCTCTTAGGTGTAAAGTATCCAGCTTTTTCCTGATGGAGTAATCTAAACCACCAGCAGCCATTTCGACTAACTCATGTTCAGGCACTTGGGTGAAACATCTCGCCTTGAGTAATCTAAATCTATTGAGATATTCATCAATAGATTCTGGCATTGCACGTCGAACACTAGCCAATTCTTTAAGGCTAATCTTTGATTGTCCCATGTAAAATTGTTCATGAAAGGCTTTTTCTAATTGATTCCAATTAAACATGGAATGCGGGGGTAATGTTGTAAACCAAGTAAATGCATTTTTTGTCAAAGAATTTGGGAAATATTTCATTTTCAAATTTTCGTTTAGCGCAATGTCCCCAGCCTCAGTCAAATATCTTGCAATATGTTCGACAGTAGATTCGCTGGTTTCTCCAGCAAATTTTGTGAACTTAGGAATTTTCCACCCTCTAGGCAAATCTGTTTGCATCACATATTCAGATAAGGGAGATACAAAATTAGGTCTGTGTAAGCCTAAATTAAGACCATTTTGGGCTAGTATAGTTTCGACAAGATTAACCAAATTATTTTGTAGTCCGAGGTTATTTTGCTGGACTTGCCTAACTACCTCTTCAGCATTTTGATTTCTATTTACTAGCACCACTTCAGGTATAGGCTCTTCGACAAATTGTTGTGCTCTATTCACAGGGGTTGCATTATTAGGCATTTCGACAGGTAAGTCAACAGGCCTGATGTTTTGTACTTGGGGAATTTGCTGGTTTTGTATTTGTGGAGTGCCAAAGAAATCAGCAATTCAACCCATTTGTGTTGCTAACATTTGGTAACTATTATTTGTGTTCTGTATCAGGGGATTAAACACTGTACCTATTTGCTGTGTTAGCATATTTACCATGTCATGGTTACTATCATCCATTTGTTGTCTTAATGCCAATAATGACGAAGTGGTTATTGAAGGTTGTATATTTCGACTATACATATTCTCTGATGGGTTGTGCATAGGCGAAAAGTTCGAAGCCATGTTATCTGCATACGTAGATGCATTTGTATGGAGTCCTACCATCATGGCGGTTGGCATTCCATAGGGGTAATTTCGACCATTCATGGGAAAATTATATGGCATATTTCCCACCATAGCGTTGGGCATCCAGGGATTGGTTGAACCAAAAGTTGATGACTGGGGAATCATCATATTCGACCCAGGAGTTATAGTGGGAGCGGTTACAGCGGTTATACCCATGTCTGTCGAAGAAGATAATGGGGCGGTTATGCTGACCATGTTTGGAGCAGTTATGGGAGTATTTACTCCTGGAGATGGTGCAGGAAGGGTTGCTCCCTGGGTGTTCGTGGCGTTGGTATCAGTAACTGACGCCTGGGAATGTCCATTCGATGTAGAAGCACCATTCATGTTTGAACGTGGCATTTGATGTAACTGTCTACCACTTCTTAAACGCATGCAACGTGCGATGTACTGGTTCTGTGTTTAACAAACCCAGAATTATCTTAGTAAAAATTTTAACTAGTTAGCACAAAAGTCCCACCGGGCGTGCCAATTTGTTTACTGTGATTTTTAGTAAACACCGCTAGTTTCACTACACGTGTTACTTGCGAGATCAACTAGGAATCTCAGGCCATTTGTGATCAAATTTTACTAAGAATTGTTGATATTTAATAGAAGTGCAGAAACTTACGATAAAGTGCAAGAATTTGTAAATGCGGGAAGAGGAATCAAATGCAGTAAATTGCAGTAATTGTAAGTGGAGAAGATGACAAAGTGCAGAAATCTAAAAGAAATGAAAACAATTATATAAAGAAGTGGTACGCAGAATCATACATGAATTCCTGTTGACTCTGTTTTCTCTGTTTGCGGAAGTAGAGTGTTTTAGGAAATGTGTGTAATGAAAATTGCGACCCTTTTTCTCTCTACAGAACCTCTATTTATAATACAAATAAGACTATAACCGCTCAGCGGTTTTCTAAAACAAGATAAGGCAGAGTAACTGCTATTTCGACGTGCTTCTACTTCGATTGTCCAACCGCTCTTTCTTTTCGACCAAGGAAACAATGTCCCTTTCGACAGATCTCCATAGCTTTGCTTGTTTTGCTGTTTATAATCTTCTCTCTGTCGAAGTGTGGCCTCTTTTTCCAAATTCGCTAAGTTATGCATTAGGCTGCTTTCCCTTGGTTATTACCTCTTGAAGTCGAAATTATATCTTGGTGTCGAAGATCTGCCTTCTTTCTGAAATTATTAAGTCAAACCCTGTTGACTGCATTTAATATTAGCCTGTCGAAAATGCAGGCTAACACCCATCTACCCCACAATTTTTAGAAACACGAAAATACCCCTCTCATTTGTTACACAAAATTGAATTTGGACCAGATTCTCTAGTGAGACCCACTATATCAGCAAACGGATTTACCTGTAGTAGAGGTAAATCTGTTAATCTTTAAAACGGAAGTATCTCAAAAGGCTTCCGGCTCGAACCGGACCGGGACTCAGATGGGTCTACGGTTCGGTCGCCTAATTCGATCAGATATGCACTGACTCGGTGATGACGTCAGCAGCTCGGTCAAACTCGGCGGCGGGTCAACCTTGAATCTGCCATTTTTTAATTAAATTGCATCTAAAAGTATAAAGATGGGGGATCGAACCCCAAACCTCTTCCCTGGTTTCAAGAAGAGCTACCACTGCACCAATGTGATGCTTGTTAATTCCTTGGCTTAATTACAGTTTTGGTCCCCCTGTTTTCACCAATTCTCGATTTTGGTCCCTGAAGTTTTAATTTGACGATTTTGGTCCCCCTATTTTTCCAATTTGAAAAATCATAGTCCCCCTGTTCAATTTTGACTGACTTATCCTACGTGGCAGCCCACGTGGACTGCCACGTAGGCACACCCCCCACCCCCTTCGCACCATCCTTACCCCCTCCGCACCACCCACCACCTTCGCCCTCCTCTCCCTCCGACGGCGATCTGCGACGAGCGAGAGCGACGAGCGAGTGAGGGAGAGCGACGAGCGGGGAAGAGAGAGATGGAAAACGAGGGGGAAGAAAGGGGGATCGGTGATTGAGAGAGGATCGGTGGGGATCGGTCGAGGGTGAGAGAGATGCGAAGGAGAGAGAGGGTGGGGTTGTGGGGGGGGGGGTCACGGAGGTGGGGGGTGGAAGGGGGGAGGGGAAGAGGGACAGTGGAGGGGGTGGGGTTCACGGAGGTGGGGGTGGGAGGGGGGAGGGGAAGAGGAACAGTGGGGGGGATCGGTGGGGAAGACGAACAGTGGAGGGGTGGGGTGGGGGTGGGGGTGGGGGGTGCGCCTACGTGGCAGTCCACGTGGGCTGCCACGTAGGATAAGTCAGTCAAAATTGGGGTGGGGGACCTTGATTTTACAAATTGGGAAAATAGGGGGACCAAAATCGTCAAATTAAAACTTCAGGGACCAAAATTGAGAATTGGTCATAATAGGGGGACCAAAACTGTAATTAAGCCTAATTCCTTTCAAATATTTAGTACATGTTACATGCTATACATTCAGTAAAAAAGCGGCCAAGATACAAATGCATGGTTTTCTATATGTTTTTTTTGTAATTATTATTATTATTATTATTATTATTATTATTATTATTATTATTATTATTATTATTATTATACTCTCTCTTACGAACAAGCCAACCACTAAAGACATTATTTTTTTCATAATATATATTTTAAAGTTTTATTATATTGGTTTTGAAATTTCGCGAAATAGAGACCGGATCCGAGTCACGCGATTCCGGTTTTGGTCATGCGGTTCAACTGTCGACCCCTCGGTCCGACCCTTGACCCAGTGACCCGGTACCTTCACCGAGTCGGCCACCGGTCCGAGTTTTAAAACATTGCATAAATCCGTTTCGAAAAAAACCAAAACGGATTTATGTCCATAGCAGATAAATCCGTTTCATAATTATATTATTATGTCTTATGTTTTATTTTTTCTCGTAAAACTGAAACAGATATGGATACGGAGTCACAGTTGGTTCCGTTCGAGATAGATACATTATAGTCATTCAGGACGGAGACAGTATATTTAATTAATTTTTTTTAAACATATATGTAGATATTTAATTAATTAAGTACCTAACAATTTTCTATTTTGTAGCTATTTCCTTCACGTGAGGATGTTATACGTTGGGTCAGAGATGTTGGGAGAGGTATTGGAGTTGGTTATCATTCTTAGATCTGACAAAGGTGGAGGTAAAAGGGGGACGAGAGATAAAATTATTTTTGGCTGCGAGAAGCATGGGAAGTTCACTAATAATTCTAGAGTCATCTAGTCAAAGAAGTGCGACTGTCCATTTAAGTTGAGAGCTACTTGCACGGTTCGTGATGGGGGTTGGCGTGTGAAGGTTAGGTGTGGACTCCACACACATGAGCTACTTACTACCTCGACCGGCTCGGCAATGTTTGGCCGGTTATCGAAAGAGGAGAAGGCTATGGCCGATGAGCACACTTCATTGAGGGTTGACCCAAAAGATTGTCTTAATGCATTGAAGAAAAAAAATTCGGGCAATGTGACTTCTATGCCCCACATATATAGGCAGCGTTACGCCTATAGGTCTTCTTTGAGGGGTCCAAGAACTGATATTCAGGAGCTGCTGAGATTGATTGAGTCTGAGAATTATTTATGTTGGAGCAGGAAAGTTGAGGGGTCAGATGTGGTTAGTGACATCATGTGGGCACATCCCACTTCTATTAAATTATTCAGGTTGTTTCCGAAGGTTCTTAATCTCGACACGACTTACAAGACCAATAAATACCGAATACCTCTATTGGAGATTGTAGGAGTCACTTCAACTAAGATAACTTTCTCAGTTGCATTTGCATATCTTGCACATGAGCGTGATTCTCATTTTACTTGGGCACTGCAGCAATTGAAAGATTTGTTTGATATACACGGCCTACCACCTCAGGTGTTCTTGAGTGACAGGGATCTTGGTCTTATGAGTGGCATTCATGAAGTATTTCTGACCTCTGTAAATTTGCTGTGTGTGTGGCACATAACTAAGAATGTGAAAGCAAAGATTAAAGAGTTGTTGGTGCACGTGGATAGGCAAAAGTCAATCATCTCTCTTTGGCACGATCTTATTGATTCACTTGACGAGGTTGAGTACTCACGGTAGTTGAAGATATTTGAGGACTCATGTGTCGATTTGCCCGCTCTTCTTAAGTACTTGAATGGCACATGGTTGACTAATCATAAGCACCGATTTATTTTGGCACGGACTAACCGGGTGGCACACTTCGGGAATACAACCACCAATAGGTATTTCGACACTTGTTTAATATTTTTTTACACTTGTTTAATTTTTTTTACATGTGTTTATTTATGTTATTATTTAAGACTTGAGTCGGCTCATTGGGCTTTGAAGAGGGCGTTGGGGAGTTCTGGAGGAGACCTATGTAAGTGTTGGCAATCTGTGCATGGTATGCTTACGCTTCATTTTGATAAAGTTGTTGCCACTTTCCAAAAAAGCATCAACCGTATTGAAGTGGCTCACAATTCTCCTTTCTACAAAAAGCTACGAGGTCTTGTATCTGTAAAAGCTCTGAATCATATTGCTTATAAGGAGTTTGCGAAAACTACCTCTGGTGTGGGGTATGACAAAGCTCGTTGTGAGTGCGTGATTAGAACGACACATCTGTTGCCTTGTGCTTGTGAGCTTGGTGTCTATCATGTCTCTGGTACTTCTATTCCGTTGGAGGTTGTTGACGGTCATTGGAGAAATTTGAGTTTGAATTCTTTGGATGAGGATGTCTCTCAAGAAAAATATGCCGAATGTGACATTACTTACTCTATGGAGATGATATGGGCGAGATATAATGGTATGACTCTGGAGGAGAAATTTGTGTTCAAGACACAGATTGACGAGCTTGCATTCCCTACCACTTCTTCAATGGTTCCACCACCATCTAAAATAAAAACAAAAGGTGCACCCAAGAAAAAGAAGTAAAAATTCTATGATGTGAAGCGCGATCCTTCTGGTTGGGAGCATGTGGATGAGAACATGAAAAATACTTAAGACTCTGGGACTTCTAATAAATTATCACAGCGGTTATCACGGTCACATGGGGCTTCTCCTAAATTATCATAGCGGACTTCAAATAAATTAACACAACAGGGGACTTCTAAATTGCTATTACCGTGGGTTCCTCTTCACATCCACTCTTATGTTGCAGATATTATTGATGTGGAACCGGATGGTAATTGTGGCTTCCGAGCAGTCGCTGTTGGTCTTGGTGAGAAAAGTTGGTCTTTAATTAGACAATATTTAATCCAATAAATAAACTCTCGTTTTGGGCTATATTCTGAATTATTTGGGGTTGATAGGCTTGCAGTTATTAATGAGTCCCTATTTGTTAGATGCTATGGGAGGCAGAACAAGGACAAGTGGCTGAGCTTGCCTGAAATGGGGTACATTATATCTATCAAATATAATGTCGCCCTAGTTGAATTATCTTTGGGACATGCATTTACTTATTTGCCTTTGAGAGGTATTTATTCTTCTACTGAGTTGCAGCATCATCTTTATTCTTCACGTGAACCACTGACATTGGGTGCATGTTGCGCTCTTGTCTGACTGTCCGTTGCCTCCAATTTGTCTTCAATGGGAGCGCTTTACATCTCCTGAATCTATTTCATGGTTGGATCCGTATACTAGGCGTTTTCAGCTATGGGTTGCTCACGCTCCGGTCCTGCCACCACCCGCTCATCCGTCCATCGTTGTAGACTTAGGAGCTGATTCAGATGATTTAGATTGACGTTTCATTTACTTATTTTTGCAGTAGTTTTTTGTAATTATTTTTCCATAATTATTATTTATAGAGGTGTTATAGGTTTATTTGCTTTTTTTTACAAAACGGAATTATCTAATTAATAGATAAATCCGTATGTACAAATTACAAAACAGAAGTACCTTGTTAATAGATAAATCCATTACTTTACATTGCAAAAATGGATTTATCTAACAACAACTTACATCCGTTTCGTAAAATTAACAAAACGGATGTAAGTTTCTCCAACTACTTCCGTTTTACATTATTTGTTGCAAACAGAAGTAACTGTCAAAACATACTTCCGTTTTTAGATTTATTTATAAAAGGATTTACCGGTTAAACAGGTAAATCCGTTAAATTTAAATTTTCAGGGATATTTTGGGATTAACAAAAATTGTGGGGGTATAACTTGATAAGGTAGGGGTACAAAAAAAAACCTTCTTACATATGTTGGATAGGGCCGGCCCAATCTAGTTTCAGGCTTAAAAAGTGGCCTTGCCCGTTTATTTCAGTCTTGACAAAAAGAGTAAGATTTTTGACCAAAAAAAAAGTAAGATTTTTTTTTTATTTAAAAATGAAGCATTTTTAAAATAGTTTTTAATAACTAATTAATTTTACGTGAAATAGGATACAAAAATCAAGGATTTTACAAACAAAATGTAGCTTTTGCTCAATTAAAGAAAATCAATAATAATTTTTTTATTTAAAATATTATTTACTAATTAATTAACAATTTTAGAAAATCGGACCTCTATTTTTCGGATCCCAAAATCGTTGCTTGGGTTGTGTTACCTAGGTCTGGACATAAAATCCAGACCCGCCCGAAAACCGAAATATCTGATTTTGACATTGGTGCCGCGGACGGGTCAAGTAAGATGTCGGGTGTATTTGTGAGAGGAAACACTTAAGAATGGGTATGAGTGGGTGGGCTCGGTTCTTGAAATTAAAACCAGCAGTGTCCGATCCCGCCTACATCAATTCGGCTTTACCAGATGTATGGTCAACTCAAGTAGCCTACACACTTACCAGCATTGCACTCTGCCAGGCTGCCACACTATATATAAAGTATAAAGCAATATGAAACTTGATAGGCATTAGAGATAGGAGTAACCGAGTAACTATTACTCTCCCTCCCTCCTGACATGTACTAGTATTATTGTAGCTCTTCTACGGTTAATAATAAATTTTAAGAATACCTTGCGTGTAACCACAAACAAAGAAGTGGTATATAACTATATTTTACCACTTGTATGGTCAACTCAAGTAGCCTACACACTTACCAGCATTGCACTCTGCCTCCTCCGACCTTTGTTCATCTCCCTTAGCTTCCCTCGACTGCAAACCCGCCGCTACCCACTGTTTCACCCGCCAAACCCGCTAAACCGAACCCACGCCACACGAGAAGAAATTTGGGCGGCACTGGGCTGGTGTTTCAAAACCGCTGTTTTAACTGGGTTGGTGGTTTTGGTCCCGAAACCGCCCAAAACTGCCCGATGTCCATGCTTAGTGTTACCCAATGGACGAATGTGATGTTAGAAAAACCAACTAAAACATGACATACAAAGTTAAAATCAATTTCTAGCATTTTTAGCATCATCGCTTTTTTTTTGGGTAACATACTTGTTATAAATCGACATATATTTTAATTTTATCGATTTTATCAATAATAGTTAAAACTCTGCCCTTCAACAAGGAACAAGACGGAGGATGCTACACTCTATTAAGACTAAGTTGGGGATGGAGATCATCAAGAATAATCCTAAAGAAGCTTACTAAGGTGTATTTCCATCCATTACTAAAAAAACCACGGAGGGGAGGTCCGTACTTCCTACAACCCCCTTTACTCATTAGGCACCCCCAACCCTCAAATATTCCAAAAATACCCTCACGCGAAACGTGCTCCCAACCCCCCCCCCCCCCCCCCAATACTGCATTTTGGCTTGGTACAGTATTATAGTACCGAACCAATACGGTACTAAAGTATCGTACTCAAAGAGTTTGCTATTGATGTTGATGATGACAGAATATCACTTTATGGTTCAGACAGGATGAAGAGTACTTGTGCTTTATCACTTTATGACTTCATTTTTTGATCATCAAGTTGATAAAATAAGAGTCTAACACTACAAGAAAATCGCGTATTATCGGCAGTAACGTTTCGACGGATTTTTTTTTAAAAATCCGCGGAAAAATCTGTCAAAACCGTCCGAAAATGCCTGTAAATAAAACTTTCTCCTACACTCTTCTCATTCTCTCATTTCACTATTTTTTCCTTCTCATTCTCTTCTACATTTTTCCTATATTATTTTTTTTCTTCTTTCTCATACTCTCCAATCTTCATATATCTCTCTTCTGCTTCTTCCCTTTCTTCTTTCTTCTCAATCATTCATTCATATTTCTTCTTATTTCTTCATTCTCATTCTCTCTTATATTATTTATTCTCATATCCTCCTTCTTTCTTATTCCTTCTTACTTCTTCATTCTTATTCTCTTCTATATTATTTCTTCTCATACTCTCCTTCATTATTATTTCTTCTTACTTCTTCATTCTCATTTTCTCCTATATAATTTCTTCTCATATTCTCCTTCATTTTTATTCCCTTTTACTTCCTCACTATCATTCTCTCATAATTATTTCTTATTGTTCTGTACCTAGCAGTATTTTGGTCGGCTGTTGTTGGTAGGTCTCTTGCTGCCATGGCAGGAGGTCAGTGAGCGCCCGGGGGTTACCTGCAAAGCCACTCCGACGCTCAAGTCAGTATGAGAATAAGCTAGTGAATTTGCAAGGGAAGAGTGTGTACCGTATAAATGGCTATGCGAGCCGGTATTTATAGGAAATCGATGCTCGTCTGTGGATCGTCGGATCGATGGAGGCGATCTGAACCCTCCAAGCGTATTGGGCTTGTATGTTGTGGATATGGGCCGAATCGATTGGGCTAATCAATATTCAATTGCTAAACGCACCCCCTGGTTTTGCTAATGGACCTCTTGGTCCAGTCCAGAACAGTTGCCCCCCAAGCCGAGATTATTCCGGAGGATGGTCTTGGCTTGAAGGATTTTCGTCGGCCTACCGGATGTGTGAAGTCGCGCGGGACACTGCCTTTGTCACGACCGTGTTTTATCATTTTCACTCTCTAGAGTAAAAAAGAGAAATTTTTTCTCTGCCGTAATGCGTTACTCTGTGTGTCTTGTCGGGTCGTACAAGATCACTTCGTTGCGACCGTGACTCACACCTCTCTTGGTGTAATCCTTGTGCCAGGCACCAAGCTAGGGTGACATATCCTGATATTGGCGCCCTCCTAGGCGCCTTGTGCCATGGTGTTGAGATATCCTGACGTTGGCGCCCTCCTAGGCGCCTTGTGTCATGGTGTTGAGACATCCTGATGTTGGCACCCTCGTGGGCGCCTTGCTAGCCGCTTGTTCATTCCTGAGAGTAGGTGCCCTCCCGGGCGCCTCTGGTGTTGTTCCCTGCGTGCGTGTTGTGGATGGTGCCCTCGTGGGGGCCTTGTCATGTTGTCTTGACTGCTGCCTCTTGGAGCAGGATCTGGCGCCCTCATGGGCGCCATGGGGGCCTTGTCATCACCCGTAGGGGTAGGATCTGGCGCCCTCGTGGGCGCCTTGGGTGCGTTGTCACGTTGATCATGGAGCCGCCTCTTGGAGCAGGATCTGGCGCCCTCATGGGCGCCTTGTTGCGTTGTCGTGTTCCTGAGAGTTGGCGCCCTCGTGGGCGCCTGAGGCCAGATTGTTCGCGTGTAGATCTTTTGGCGCCCTGCCAGGCGCCTTTCTGGGTGCTGGCTCGTGCTTGACTTGGCGCCTTGCCAGGCGCCCTCTTGGGTGCCGCATGTGGCTGCCTTGGCGCCCTCCTGGGTGTTGTGTTCTCACTTGGCGCCCCCGTAAGCGCCCTCATGGGTGCCGGGCTGAGCGTTCACTTGGCGCCCTCGTAGGCGCCTTTGTTCTTGGTTTCTGCTTGTATTTTATTTGTACTCAAACAACAAAATTTATAACTAGGCCTAGCCTTAGGCTCGAGTCCTGATGCTTTGCTCCTTATTCGGAGTCGCGAGTTTCATGATCTTTTTCATTCACGTATTGGGCGAGCTTCCCTTCTTCAATGTCATCCCTGGGGGTGCTGCGTTTGCTGGTACTGTGCCCATAACAAGTCAGATCAGCCTTCATGCTGCCAACCTTGGCCTCCTCTTGGCAGGCCATGTTGTCTTCTTCATAGTCCATGTACTTTTGATGTCGGTGTCGGTCGGGGGATCTCCTCGATGGCGATCCCCGGTGGTGCCTCGAAGTCACCATTGTTGGTGGAAGGGTTCCCCTGCCAGGCGCCCTCATGGGCGCTACCTGATGTTGCCATGGCGCCTTGCCAAGCTCCCTCATGGGTGCCAGGCGCCCTCATGGGCGTTGTCTGATGTTGCCAAGGCGCCCTGCCAGGCTCCCTCATGGGCACTGCCTGATGTTGCCATGGCGCCTTGCCAGGAACCCTCATGGGTGCCAGGCGCCCTCATGGGCGCTGTCTGATGTTGCCAAGGCGCCCTGCCAGGCACCCTCATAGGTGCTAGGTTGGGCATGTCCTTAGCACTCTGCTGGTCTTTCTGATGCAGCATAGCTTGAGTGCGATTGGTGATAACTCTATTTTATATAGAGTTATTCATACATCTAACCATAACTAAATGCCTGAAACCAAGTATAATATGTATTAAATATAGTAGTTTTAGTCAAATAAACAACATTATAAGTTTTATAGAAGATTGCACAATGATTTAAGCATTTGGTATATATATTGGTATGTTTGATATGTTTGCTCAGTGCAGCTGCAGTTCATGCTTCTGCACCAGGAAAACAGCATTGCTTCCACACTAAAGGCACATCCAAGATAAAGTGCTTCTGCACTTAGTGCTTATGCACTAGATGCTTCTGCACTTAGTGCTTCTGCACCGTCTAGCTGTGAGCATATAACCCCCCACCTTGGAAGCACCTCAATTCATACCATGATACCAGAAGTTTTGTGACATCATGCTTAGTCATTGGGCACATGGAGACACATGCCCACATGCATATGGAGGCGTACACCATGAAACATCATCATAAGGGGCTATAAACCTAAAGACACATGGATCTCCACCATTGGACCTCCTTTAAAGAACAGTGCTGGACTTTATCTTCTCAAAATTCAGAGCAAGAAAGTAACCATGGTTAGGCACCACATTGCTGACTTAGTTACTACGCAAACCCTCATGCAAAGGAAACCTCAAAGGCTATAAATAGGCTCTACTTCGTACTTGAAGAACAATCCCTTTCTTCATCCAAATTTATATAGCTTTCATACAGTTTTAAGTAGTTTATTTCTTGCATTTTATTTAGTAGTTAGTTGTAAGAAAGTGAGGAAGGAATTGACACCCTCTTCCTCCACTTCTTCTTAGATAGACGAAGGAATCAGTGCTTCTGCACCAATCAGAATTCATACAAAGGAACATCAATATGTGTAACTTCTACCCTATTGATATCTTTTATATGATTCATATTATTATGCTCCTTACAGCTTCTCTCTATTATATAATGAGTAACGTGAGCTAAATTCCTTTAGTTGAGATGTTCTAAACTTATAATGATCTTTTGAGTAAATTATTATGCTTTTAAGTGTCGTATCATTTTGGGTCTTGTGTCATACTACATCCATCTTATTTTAAGGTTGATCTCTTACAATAAGTAGAGTTATATTCACAGACATGGTTTATAATTAGAAATCAAGACTAATAAGGGTGAGTGTTTTAATAAAGGCTTTGTTAAACTTGTTTAATAAAGAAACTGTGTTAAAACCATGTTAAGTCCTAGACATAGGATAACATAGTCCTTAGGGTGAAACAGTGGGTACATCAAAGGCAGGAGTGAACTTATTTAGCAAGCCCAGACATGGGAAGCTTGTAATGAAACTCTGAAGAAAGTAGGTGACAAGCACACACTTATGCAACTGGACTCAATGCTACTGCACTTGATGCTTCTGCATCTCTAAAGGCATAGAAACTCTCAAAAGAAGCATTATCTAGTAAAGACATCTCAACTATCTTTCTCAACTGATTTCCTTCATCTTATTTTACAATAATTGCATTTTGTTTTTACTTAAACTAAAAACCCCAAATTTTGTGAGTAGTGTAGTAGCACATATTTATATCTCTCTAAGCATACAAGAATTTAATCAATCCCTGTGGGTTCGACCTTTCTTATCATTATATTACTTGTTTGTGACTGTGTATACTTGCACATATTTATCCACACCAATTGGCCAGGAGATCCAAAAGCTGACTCATATTCGAAGGCTGGGCAGACTGACAGGTGCCTTGTTAGGCAGGCTGGCGACGTTGCCCTCATTAGGCAGGCTGACGACATTGCCCTCATTTAGGCTGGCTGACGACGTTGCCCTCATTTAGGCTGACTGACGACGTTGCCCTCTTTAGGCGGGCTGTCGACATTGCCCTCAGAGGTATCCTCTAGTCGGGGTGCAGGTATGGCAATGCTTTGAACCCGGGGTCTGCCTCTGGGAGCCATGGAGCAGCAAGAGAAAAGTTCGAGTAGTACTGATGATGTGAAAGATAGATATCTCCCACTGTGGTCGCCAATGTTCTGTACCTATCAGTATTTTAGTCGGCTGCTGTTGGTAGGTCTCTTGCTGCCCTGGCAGGAGGTCAGTGAGCGCCCGTGGGCGTACCTGCAAAGCCACTCCGATGCTCAAGTCAGTATGAGAATAAGCTAGTGAATTTGCAAGGGAAGAGTGTGTACCGTATAAATGGCTATGCGAGCCGGTATTTATAGGAAATCGATGCTCGTCTGTGGATCGTCGGATCAGTGGAGGCGATTTGAACCCTCCAAGCGTATTGGGCTTGTATGTTGTGGATATGGGCCGAATCGATTGGGCTGATCCATATTCAATTGCTAAACGCACCCCCTGGTTTTGCTAATGGACCTATTCGTCCAGTCCAGAACACTTATTAAATTAAATATTAAATTAAAAAATTTAAAATTTTAAAAAATATTTCTTTTTTAAAATCCACCGATAAATCCGCTTAGCGGTGGATTTTTTTTAAAAATAAATTATTTTTATTTTTAAAAAATCCATCGGTAGTGTTTTACCGACGGAAAAATCCGCTGGTAACGTTACCGATGGAAAATCCGCCGGAAAACATTACCTACGAGCGTTTTACCGGCGGCCAAAATCTGTCGGTAATGTGACATTTTCGACAGATTTCGTGCGTTTCTGGCGGATTTTTTCCGCCGGTAATACGTGTTTTTCTTGTAGTGTAGAAGATTGAAGCGGATGGAAAAGAATGAATGGGAAAGCAAGATGAGAAGGAAAAATGAAGCATTGGAGTTAAGGCCGAATGGTAGTATAATGATCGGGCAGGTGTAAAAGCAGTGGGAAGAATAGAAGGAAATTGAAGAGAAGGGGAAAGAGAATATGCGGTGAAGTAAAAGAAAAGTAGAAAATGCTGAGGAAGGGATGGAATGGGAACATGAAGAAGTGGTTGAGTTGAGGAAGATAATCAAAGCACAAATACATACATTAGTGGGGAAAGCAAGAGGGAGATAAAGACAAGAGTACAGGAGTTTGGCGGGTATGGGACGTAAGCTAACAAAAATAGATGGTATGTTTCAAAATCCTCACCATTTTACAAAGTTCGATACTTTAGTACCAAACCTGCTCAGTGCTTTAATATCGTACTTGGGGTGTGTGGTATCGTACCAGTTCGGTACTAAAGTACCGAACCCGTTGAAAGCCAGAAAAAAAAGACGCGCTTGAAACTATTTTGTTCATTAATATGGAATGTTTAGTGAGTAGTCGAGGGGTTGTAGGAAGTATGAGCCAAATGGGAGCAGTTATCGAGACCGTGAAGGTTGATGCACAAAACGAAGACTCATTCTTAATAGGTTGCTTTATCATGTTTCTTTCCCATCATAAGGGCTTTATTTTTGGAAGGGTTTCGTTAAATAGACATCTCCTAATTAATTTCAGCACCCCCTCCCACCTAAAAATACTAAATTGTCTCTACCCATTTAATCTGAACCCACCTCATTCCCCACCCCACTTTCTCACCTCTCACTCACTATCTTCTTCTCCCTCACTGCTACAACTCTCTCGTCTCACTCCCTTAATCGTTTCTAATTTTTTTCCCTCACTACTTCCCCCTCACTGTGGTCTCCATCTCTCACACCAAGTTCCCTCCTTCCTTCTCACACTCAAGGCGTATCTTTCTTAGACTCTCCATCCTCTTCCACATCAGATAATGTGGGCGCCCTTAATATTTTTTTGTAAATTTAAAATGAATAGCATCTTATTGGCAAGGTCTACACTCAACTACAAGAAACTAGTTGTGCATTTTATAGGTCCATATGTAATTTAGTGATGTGATTCTTGTTGCTGGTTCCCTTCTTAAACAAGAATTAGTCCCTGAAATCATATCGTAAAATACAAAAGGCACACCTCCCGAAATCATATCCTATAATACAAAGGCACACCTTATTTCTTTTTGAATCATTCTTCTCATCCCCCTCCCCCCCTCCTCATCCTCCTTCTCCTTCTCCTTTGACTATTGCATTTTCTACCTGTATGGTGCAAGAGCACTAGTCTGACTAACATCGATGCCAAAGGCCGATGACTTTGACATGTATGGAGTGTAGGCTAACTGCAATTTAGGAGCATCAACGTCAACTCTTGATGATGCCCATCCGATTTTAACGAACGAGAATGTTACTATCGTGCCAGAGACATTCAAGGATGGCCCTAAGTACACCCAATCCTCATCAAATATGGTGACCATGTTGCCACATGCTTGTGTATCGACAATGTAAGTAATATTATTTCAACGTTGCATTGTTTCTTATTTAATATTTGAATTTTGAATAGACCAAAATCCTTTTTTTATTGTTTCGAGATTGCAGTGCGATAAAGGTACTATAGAGTTTGTGTGAATGGTTTAACATCTCGTTAAGAGATTAAGCATATAGTGAGACGTTACTTATTAGCTATAGCAACAAGACTGTCAACACGAGACTAGTTTATACATTTGTAGAGAGGTGGCAACTAGACACCTTACCTACTCCTTCTGAGCATTCTTCTGAAACTCCTCCTATCACTCAGCAGACTCAATCATCCAACAACCGTGGGGGAGGCTGAGGTTCTACTTCATATTTTACTAGAGGTAGAGGCCATGGTGGACGCAATCAGGGACCCAATCATGTTTGTACTCATTGTGGCAAGACCAATCACACGGTGGAAACCTATTTTCTTAAACATGGTTATCCACCTGGGTTCCAATCCAAGAATTCAAAGGCTAGTGCCAATCTCACTACTGCTTTGGATTCTTAGCAATCTACTCTTCAAGAACCAAGCACTCAAACGCCTTCTTTAACTACCATTCAAGATCAATACCAACCTTTACCAAACATGTTATCCATCTCATAGATAGACTTCCTATACCTCTTTCAAAGAATCAGTCCCCTTATATTCTTTTGTATAAAGAACCCTCTACTTTCCTTCATTTAAAATCTTTTGGTTGTTTAGCTTATGCATCCACTCTTCACAATCATAGATCCAAATTTGATCCACGTGCTAGAAAATCTGTTTTTCTTGGTTATAGATGGGGCCGAATATCCCTCTATGCAAGTTGTGCTATTGGACAGGGCCTCAATCCAATCTAAATTTTTTAGGGCTCCAAAAAATTCAAGTTTGAGAAAAGATTTTTGGTTGAATCGATTCCACCTCATTTCACATAAGAGATTAAATGATTTATGGCAGAAAAGGTAGTGGAAGAAGGAATGCATAGCATCTTGCATAAGGAAGAAACGTAAAAAGAAAAAAAAGAATAAGTAAATCATTTAAGGCTTGAGAGCGAAATAGTTGCTCCTCGTTCCTTCGGTTGCATTTTGAGTTTGCAGGAGATGGAGCAGCTCCTTTACCCTTGGGTCAGTGTTGACAGTCTTGTTGCTATAGCTAATAAGTAACGTCTCACTATATGCTCAATCTCTTAACGAGATGTTAAACCATTCACACAAACTCTATAGTACCTTTATCGCACTGCAATCTTAATGAGAGGCAGGAATTAAACCGTACACAAGTATGATGAGAATTGTAAAGAATCGTAGGAATCTTATGTGAATCAAGTAAGAAATGAGTAAAGGCAGTTAGGGAAATCATATGCTCCCCCTGACCCCTGTTGCCATGCCTACCCCTGTCAACCAACGGGAGTTGGCTCAGTGGTTAAGGTTTGTCCTTCCACTGGGTCCCGCTGGGGGTTGATTGGGTATGCTCCCCAGTTCGATTTTCGGTTGGAGCAGATTTCCGTTGGCCACCTCGGTAGATTACTGGGGGGCAGATTAGTCTTTCGTTGTCAGCGTTGGGACACTGCCCGGTTCCAGGGGTCTCCGGGGGCTCGCCCCTTCCCTTTGTCACCAAAAAAAAAAGCCTACCCCCTGTCGAACAACATTTAATCTCAAACTCGAACTCTTGTGTACGATTCCATAAAAGGTTTTTTCCTTGCAAATTTAATTTGGACTAAGTTGGGGTCTTGGGGAAATCATATGCTTCCCCCTAAAGTGACCCGCTTTGTCGCGTCACGTGTTCCACGCAATCGCGTAAGCTAGCAACGTCGGTAAAATTGTCAAAACAGAAGCAACGTCGGTAAACAAAGTCACACGTGTCAGATTAAGCGGCGAACAAAAGGAGGCAACCAACGGGTCCAATTGCGCCACGCAACCATAAACGCACCGAATATCCTTTTTTTGGTTACCTCAAATTTTTTTTTGGTTACTTGAACCCAACGCTCCGAATATCCTCATCACCCAAGTTGAAATATTCCCTTTATTTGGTCACAATAAATCAACATATATATATATATAAATAAAGAATTTAGAAACCCCTCGCCGTGCGGTGCTTCTCTTTGATAAAAAACCTAAGCCTCAATTTTCAGGGTTCCACTCCCAATTAGACGCACAACCCTATCCCCAAATTCTTATCACAATCCCTCTTTTGGAGAGAAACTGCTCGAAGATTTCCTCAGAATTTTCATGGATAATTATTCATCATCCCAAACAAATACAGTATTTTCGTTGCACTCCTTTTTCTTTCCAATCTCTATACCTTTCAATTCTGCATCTTCCTGTCGCTTGCTCGATCGTTGTTGTTCATCTCTTTCTTTCTCAAATTCCGATTCTTTTTTCTAACACACACATAATCAACCTAGTAGTAATCTAACAAACAAAGCAAAGAAGCCGTTCCTATGGGAAAACGTAAGTTCCCGTTCTTCTAGGGTTTTATCTTATTGATTATTGATCTAACTCAGTTGGAATTTCTGCTTCTTTTAATTAATTGATCAATTAATTTTTTGTATGTGATCATGTTTAGGTAATTCTCGTAAAACTGCTGCACTGTTCGACAGCGATGATGATAGTAGCGTTACTTCGTCATCAACTGCTCGATCTGATCTCATGTCTGTGTCTGGAACCGAAGATGTTCAATTTGATCAAGATACGTTACTTGATCAAGCTCTCGATGAATTAGATGAGAAAAGGTACGCTCCTTGCCTCATAAAATTAAATATGGACATTGAAGGTGTGGAACTAAAGCTCTGTTAATTTTTTTTTGTTTAATTTTTTTTTATGAGTTTTTTTGTTTAATTTTTATATACAGGGGTTCTACGAGGGAAAAGGCTTTGTCATCGATCATTGATGCTTTCAAGAGCAATATGCAGCATCAATTTGTGGAGAAAAAGTAAGCCTCTTTCATTAATCTATTTTTGTTAAAAAGAAAATTTGAGATAAGTTAATATTATATGGGCGTACTTTGTCAAACTTGACCATACATCTTTTGAATGAGCATTTGAAAATATGAAATCAAATTCAGAGAACAACCAAGTTATCAGCTAGTCTCCTTTCTATGACCGGTTTTTTTAAGGGTTTTTACTTTTTCTGGCGCCATTTACAGAATAGATAACTTGCAATTTCAACTGACTTTGTATATATGATTAAACATGTATCTTTGTTTATCTCTCTTAAATGATCATTATTATAACCTTGAAACTCCTTCCTTTATCAGATTTGCTACCTTATTACATCAGTGTCTTGCTTCAATAAAAAAAGGATCCAAGAAGGCATCTGCCAAAGAAATAGCTCTGGCATCTCACGCCATTGGTAAGATTTTGAGTAACTTACACCTGTTTTACATTGCCTATTGCCTATATCGATTGAATATCTAATTTCATTTCGTTGCAGGTTGTTTGGCATTGACTGTTGGATGTAGTGATAATGCACGTGAGATTTTTGAAGAGTGTTTTCGTCCTTTGGATGAATCTCTTGCTAGAAGTATAGATGTTTCAAAGGCACCATCAGTAAGTTGGAGTTTGTCGATATTGCAAAATGTTGTATATGGAGTAATTTTTTTTTCCTTTTGTGGTCTTTGATACTATCTAATTATCTGCTTAATGCCATTGATGTATATAGTTGCTGGACTGTTTGGCCATAATCACTTTTGTCGGAGGTAATGATCAAGAAGAAACGGAGAAGTCAATGGACATAATGTGGCGAGTGATCCACCCCAAATTGGGTTCCAATGTAAGCATCTGTTCAAATTTATCCCTTGGTTTATTTTCTGATCAGAAGTATAGCACAGTATTTTTAATATGATAATTGTGCTATTTTCATTCTTACGCCTAGATATTAAAATAATTTTTTTTTCTTTTCTATAATATTCTGCTCAATTGTCTATCTTAGTTTGCTGCTTCAATTCACTGTTTAGGTTGTAGCAGTGAAACCTTCTGCTCAATTGATAACTTCTGTCGTGTCTGCATGGGCTTTTCTCCTCTCTACCATTGGAAATTTGAAGCTGAATTCAAAGAATTGGCAAAAGTAAGCACAATCTATTCTTTTGCATCCATATTCATTTCTTTGTGCTTGTAGTCCCAATTTGTTTTCATACATCCTGTTAGAGGTTTTAGATATTCATGTTTTGTTCATCGTTGCCATATAGATATAGTGTTCATGTTTTGATCAATTTAAAACTTTACACAATAGAGATATAGTTATAGTATCCAACCGGAAAATTTTATGGGGTTGGGCAGTGAAGACCATGAGCAAAACACTTGATGCATCTTGAAATAACAGAAAGAGAGATGGAAAAATGGGCAGCTCTAAAGCTTATCAGTTAGAAAAAAGAGTTAGTTGAATTGGAAATTTTTGAAATCACTCTAGCGTTAAATTTGAGTTCAAACAATTGCTTATCTGACATATCTAATACTACTCAGTTACAAAATATCAGCAAAAACTGGTCAACAGAAGTTGATGTATCTGGTCCAAAAAAAACTGGTTAACAGAAGTTGATATATCTGGTCCAAATTTTGAACCAGATACATCAACTTCTGTTGACCAGTTTTTGCCAGTTTTTGCTTATATTCTGTAACGGAGGGAGTATATCATGTAATGATAAATAATGAGTTCAAATTTGGAGATCTAATTTTTATCAACCCTCAAGAGAATTGTAATGCTAATTATACCTTGGTTCTACCGCAATCTTTTCATTAATTATTTTCAGCATTTTTTTACTTGGTTTTTATAAATATAATGGTAGTAGTTATGTTATGATGATTATTCGAGGTAGAGTGCTGGTAGCATATTCTATGGGCTGGGATCAATTATTTTAGAAATCAGATTTATATTTTATTTTATTTTTATAGTCAATATTTACCCTTAATTATACTTCATATAGAATCACATTCCGTGTGACTGTGTCTTGGCCTTGGATCCAACTAATTGCTTTTACTTTTATTGCAGTTCAATAACTTATTTATCTAGTCTTCTAGACAAGGAAGACAGGTCAGTACGAATTGCTGCTGGTGAAGCATTGGCTCTAATTTTTGAGATTGGAGTTATGGATAAATTTTCTACCGAGGCTAAGATTGCAAGTGATGTAACTCCAGAAGAAAGTAAACCACAGGAAAGTTACATATCCTTACAAGGGTTGAAAGGAAAGGTGATAAATCAATGCAAAAATCTTTCTGTGGAGGCGGGTGGAAAAGGTTCCGCCAAAAAAGATCTTAATAGTCAGAGGAACCTGTTCAGAGATATATTGGACTTTTTTGAGGTATGCTAATGGGATATGCTTCTTCTACATATTAATGTTGTTATCTGAGAGTAGAAATATAAACTCATGAATCAGAGGGCTTCTTTACTAATATTACCTTGTCATACTAGTATGGTTCGTCTCCTGAAATTTCAATGAAGATTGGTGGTGATTCCCTGCAGACATCGTCGTGGTCCCAGATGATACAGGTTTTTGTTGCATTCTTTCTCTCTTTTGTCTTGCATAGGCAAATAAGCATTATGTTGACATCCGATTTTTGCAGTTGAATTTCATCAGGCACTTTCTTGGGGGGGGATTCATAAAGCACATGCAGGTAGGCTTTTTCTTACATTTTTGTTTTTCAATCTTCCAATGGTTGTGAAAAGTTTATAAGCTTGACTCTTTTTTTTTCTTTCCTTCTTCCATGGTAAATCAGGAAAATGAATTCCTACATGATGTTTTTGGTTTCTCACCGAAAAAAAAGTATCTCAGCAACGGCGAACATAGAATGTCTGGTGGTGAAAAGGTGAGTTTGTGGATGATTATGCTCCATTATCCAGTGGCTTTGTTATGAAGTTTCACTGCATACGTTGTGGCTACTACCAGTTGTTATCACGTTTTTCTTAATTGTCTTATCATCATCTGATCTACCCATTCTTTCACCTGCAGAGATTGTTTAGGTCTCCTAATTCGGTTTTGAACAAGGCTAGAACCCAGTTACTTAACAAGCAGAGGTTACAATCTGAGGTTAGCATTCTTACCAAGTAGAAGAACTTTCAATTTCGTCTTCGTGTTGAAATAATTCATAATAGCTTAATACAATTAAAATCTAAACAATTATGAAAATTGTCGATGCAAACAACATCGAGTAGGATGTATGCCTTTTTACCTTCCTTTTGAATCCACTAGTCTGTTTCTTAGCTTCAGGGTATTCCTTCAGAATACATGTCCTTTATGCTATCATCTTATGGTTGGATATATGCCTTTTTACCCTCCTTTTGAATCCACTAGTCTGTTTCTTAGCTTCAGGGTATTCCTTCAGAATTATGGTTGTCAATCGGCATACATGTCCTACTCCTATCATTCCTATGTTGATTTTCCCCCCTTTTATTGGATTTCTTTTGTTGAATTAACAGGGCAGGAACTTTGGGCACTATGCAGTCAGTACGGTTGACGACGAGGCATGAATTTAAGTGGGAACAAAAAACAATGTAATGTTTTGTTTGAGGATCCGATATTCTTTGGGGCATGTAACTGTGATGTCCACGGTAGCTGTGATGAATAATATTAACTGATTTGCGAAGTAGATTTTCCGCATGTGAAATTTTTAATGTTGTAATGAATAATAATATTATGATGAATGACAACTGAAACATTGTTTAGAATAGATTTTGATGAAAAATAGTTAAGTTTTGAAGATGCATAATAATAACAGAATAGTTATTTTTGATGAAAAATAGTATAAGTTTTGAAGATGCATAATAATAGTATGTGATAAAATTATGATTAATTTTACAAAGTCTATTTCCTCTACGAATCAATTTTATCACTAAATAAGACGATCCTGTACGAGCGTTGCTTTCTGGCTTTTAAAAGAATCAATTCCCTTGGTTTCTGAATTTGTGTTTTTTTCTCTGCTATGTTCAATACTGATCACCTTAATAGAACTAATGATGCAACCCGAGCCTTTTAGAACTCCGCTTCTTATCTGATGAATTTGAAGCTGTAGCCATTGGTGTGTTGTTCAGTACTCCAACATTACCTTGAGTACAATGATTGCACTTCCAAAAACAAGAAAATGTTTCGTTTAAACTGCTGTGACTTTGGTGCCTCGAGTGAGACTCTGCTAATTTTGTTGAAGGTTACCTACAGATATTTTCACCAGTTTTTTGAAAACCTATGCTGCAATTGCATTTCAACCTCTAGTTTCTACTTTAGCTTTTAAACTAGTCTGCGACGTTTACCTTATAGCCTAAACGGAAGTCAGAAATTTGTGCATTATCTATCTATACACACGCCTCACCCTTTCTGCTTGGGACGCCAAGTGGTAGACCGTAGACGTATCATATCATGATAGTAGAGTATATCAGCATCAAGCAAAACGGAGATGTATGTGGGTCCATCTAAATCCCAACATACAAATTTGGTTCATCTTTTGGATAAATTTATTGTTCAAGGACTGATGTTTCGAACACAACATTATATGTAGTTTTTTCTTGGTAAATCAGTGAGGAGCTTGGAAATATCGTAAAGTCTTGCATTCAATTTTCTTCTAACATAGTTACTGATGTATAAATCGCCATAGATGTAAATTTCAAAGTCATTTGAATCTATCTGCACATATACATTCAACCTTTTTTTCCTTCCATGAACAAAAGTAAATAATGTGTAAATGCCGAGAGAGCGGCCTAAAAGATAAATATAAATAAATATGCACACAACCTTTTTTGGTAAAACATTCAAAGCAGTGTTTATGCTAAAATCTAACAAGGAAAGGAAGAAATCCATTCGACATTTACAGACAATTTAAAAGATGAAAAAAAAAACTATCTACAAAAGCAATGGCTGCTATACTGTTTTGTAGTTTTGTCCATCTAAGCATTTCACATATGCTCCAAAATCAGAACAAGCCTTTATTTACAAAATTCCACAAACACGCAAGACAGGTGGCAGAAGATGAATCACAAGGAAAAGATATGACACAAAATGGAGGCGGTTTAACTCAGTTACTCCAGCTATCCTGATCCTCGTCAGCTCCTTCGTCCTGCAGTTTATCACAAGGACAGACAATGACAAATTGGAAGGTGCTCTCAATATGCATAAATACAAGATAATCTCAATAATTTGATTCAAACAGTGCACCATTTCATCAGCAACTGACTTAGCAGGTGACCATACAAGAATTTGTCTATCATTTCCACCCGTGTACAACTCCTGTGACAATGAAAAAAAATCGTTAAAAAGTACTTGGTCTTTGGGTTCTGCGAGAAAGTGCCACATATAAAGAATGTTCAATACAATAGAATTGGTAAACATTATAATCTAGCATATTTATACCCAAGTAAACTGAGATCCATATCTGGGGTCACTGCTGCTTTATGGGTTCGTTATGTTATTCTGAAATAATTAGTATTTAGTTATAAAATTAAAAAAATATGTTCCTTTTATGGTCCATTCAACTCTTGCCAAAAGCAAAGTGACTCACAAGGCAAGCAATGACCTTGAAAGAACAGGCATTAGCTAATTGGTTTCAAGTTGATTTATGCCATATAAATTGTCCCATTTCATCTTCCTTCTATTTTAGTTCCATCTTAAACACATTTAGAGAATGGTCATATTTTAGAAAATCCTCATAAAAGTCTACTTTCTCCCTAATGGTAATGATAATACTCCTCCAACGAAGGACTGATGATTACATATACACACAATTTACAACCAGTAGTCCAGCACACTGTGTCTTTATCTCTTTACCCATTCTTTTCTATAAAACAGTGAAATTAGAATAAGATGATAAAATGGAAACAGGAAAAAAAGGAAGGAAAATACGGGCATCCATCTAGTGTACGAGTTGATGATAGAAGATTATAAGTATGTATATGTGTGCAGGGGTATGATACCATATAATGAACTCAGAATAAACTTCAATGGACAACTCCTCAGTTCTCCAATCCATTCATCTGAATTTATAACCAAAGAAAAATTAACCATAAATTCTATGGGCCGAACCCAACATTCAACAGATTTCACAACCAACACCAGAATTTGATGGACCACTAATTAGGGAGCAGGAAAAGAAAATTAACAACCAGCAGTTGAACATACCTGATCTTGCTGATTAAACCAACAAGAATTCACACTTTCATAATGTCCACGTAATATTGTGTGCGCGTTCCCAGACCACATATCAAATGCCTGAAAAATCCAAAAGTGAGATGAGTATTCATCATTGTATTTGTAAATCTAATTAAAAGTAAAATATCCAATAAATTAAATGAACAATGTACTTTCACAACTCTCATGCATGGAACGAAAACAAGGGTTGAGTCTTGAGTTGTAGCCAAATGAATAGGTTTGTTTGTTTGCAGGCGGGCTGTTTCAAAGTTCACAAGTGTGTCACAGCCAGATTCAATATCCCACAACCTCACTCTTGAATCAGACCCTGTGATCAAACAGCACATCAATAAGGGACAGAGAAATCATTTAGATATGAACAACAATTTGATGCATTATAAGAAAACAGGTAACAACTGTTTCAAATTAGCATTGCATAAAAATTGCATATAACTCCATAATATATTACTGTATAGAGCACCATAAAAATTGAACATTCCTGATCTTGCTGATTTCGTATGTTTGACTACGAAACATACGAAATCCTTGTTGACTGCAATTCACAGGTCTATGTCTACAAATGACATCACGTATCATGGAAATGTCCAGATTTTACGCCAACCAGCTAATATTTGATGTCCCAGTCAACAAAAAAAAGCTAATATTTGATGTGTATAATCAATTTACATATATGCACGTGAATCGTGATTCTTCAAAATCCGTCTTGTACTATCAATCATTTCGCTACTGTATAATATATCCCTTTCAAATTAGCAATTGCTTTCAGTTGCTTTACGTTAGAATCACATTAAAATTTTAATTTATTTGACATCATTATAATTTGCTACACTATTAAATAGTATCATCTAATTTTTAATTACAAAGACTTCTTCCAAGCTGCTCTTAGCATTTTTATGATTGATAACAGTCAAAGTTGGCCTCTTCTGCGACTAATAATCGTTTTTGGTCATAAACATTCACAGGGAGCCTTATAGAACAAAACACTCGCTATTGCTATATGTACTTTTTTCTATCCTCTGTTGTAGTACTGTCAAAAATATTATTATAAAGTTAAGACACAACATTACCAATAATTTGTCTCGCACTATCATGTTCATTTTGCCGACATTTCTCTTCATCCTTTCCACTCCTCATCATTCTGTCTATGACATATGTGATGACCAAGCTTTTATTAACTTCGGGTTAAATCTTATTTAGTGCAGTGTGTGTGTGTGTTTTGTCCTATGTAAGTTTAGTGGGCAGTTAATATTCTAACTGTGTACCTGCAATGCACATATGAAATAGCACTTGCTTCAGGAGCTTTTATAAAAGGCCAACTAAGATGCACCATTGGTTCTTTTTTCAGACAACAATTATTCAATGAATATTAAATTATTGCATCTTTTTTCTCAAGCGGGATATATTTTCTAAAGTTACAGTATACACGTGTACATTTTTCAAGTCAAATTATTTACATTGAATGACACTTGCTGTTTTATGTGTGCTCAACAAACGAACCTCCGTAAAAGGTTTGAAAGATAAAAATTTAACTCATTTTTTAAGGAAAAAAAGCAAATCATAATTTTCTAACTGAACTCGTAATGTCTAACTCATGTATTAACCTTTCAAAACAACTCTTCTTTTATATAAATTTTGTGGCCTTATATCACAAAACCTCTGCTTAGCATGGATCTATTGACTAGTATAATAAATATTAATTGATAAATAAACAACCTGCACTTAAGAGATACATGCCATCCTCTGTTGCTTTTAACCCTGTCACAGCACCATAATGAGCAGTTGCTCGATCCTGAGTAGAAAGCATTCCTGGATGTAATTTCTGCTTCATTGGTCCTTTGGACGAGAGTCTACCAATTGGAAGCTGTCCACTACCACTGCCATTGGAATATTTCTTCTGTCCAGCACGCATTCTTGTACTTGATTCCTGTGAGTAATAAGGCTTTGGGATTAAAACAAGCATAAATATTTACATAGAAGTTAAGTACTTGGTACAATTTCAGCTACACAAGCAAAATAGTTATGACCTGCAATAATCACTATTTAGACTCACTTATTGCAAACAAGGAAGAAGCTAAACTAAAAACAAAAACAAAAAAAAACAACCTTAGTTATCATGGAACGTTTGAGTATAGGTGGACGTCTTCCAAGTTGCGTCCGAGATTGATTTAAAACTCGGAAACAGCCAGCACGCCTGATGTCCCAAAAACGTATTGCACCATCACACCCCCCAGTCATCAAGATCCATTCACTGGAAGCAGACCACTCAACAGTCATTACACCATCTGCCATTATGGAAACATGATGCAAAAACCTTCCTTTAGTTAGTAAAATAAGAACCTATATTATATCACACAATATGAACAACGATTTTGGGCCTAACTCATCTTTACCAAATCGGGTTGTAAGGTGAGGGGTGTCCCTTGCTTATAAACTTGTGTGAAGCCTTACCTTTAGTCGATGTGGGATTTAGGTTTTTTACCAATACAAAACGTGAAATAATTTGGCAGACAATATATATTAAGAAAAATGGATCAGAGCACATTGCAGTAATCAAGAAAAATACATGATTTGGAAGAGCATATTTCGGAAAAAGAAATGGCATACACACACAGACATGAGAGAATGAAAAGCATTGACATACCACGGTGACCGGACAAAGTATGAGCAAATGCCCCTGAAGAAATATCACAAAGACGAACTTGGACATCCTCAGTTCCAGCAGCAATAAGCGTGTGGGATGTTGAGAGTGTGGACATTGCAGTCCTATAAACCTTTCCAGGCATTTTGAAATTCACCACCACCTATAATCAATTTAGAATAGAATGAAGAAGTTGGTTAAACGAAACACTTACTTGGATTAACTGATTTGAGCTTCTCTACCGTCATAAACACCGAAAGACTTTTTAGGAAAGTTTTTGAAAACATCTATTCTATTTTAAGCTTATTCCCATAAGCTCTCAAGCTGTATAGCTTATATGAAAACAGTTTAATTTTGTTTTATCTCTAACTATAGAAATAGCTTATACACTAACACTTACGTGATAAACAAACACTTATGATAAAAGTTTATGATGAATGAGGACCTCACCTGGGTGGTGTTAGTGTCCCAAACATTAATGTGATGATCATATGAACCAGTGATGAATAAGCCTGTATCAATGGGATACCATATAGCTGAAGATACGGCATACTTGTGAGCAAGTTGGTGTTGCTTATCAACAGAAAATATGCACCTGTGTTTCGATATCACACCGCCACCTTCGTAATCACTAGGCCGTTGGATATCGTAAACCGCCACCGATGCATCCGATGCGGCGGATAATAAATATCTTCCCTCTGTCAAATCAATCTGATTTCATGGTCAAATTTGTCAAGCTATAAAAAAATTGTTTGATGAAATATAAGAGAAGATGAAGATGAGAGCACCTGAAGAGAGTTGACTGCGCCTTTGTGAGGGGAAACGAACTCTTTGTTGTTCGATAACTCTAGTTGAGAAATGCGATTTGACTTTATACGATTAGCGAAGCAATTTGGTCGCAATGTTCCGGCTTCCCTGTCTCTTATATGCTTCCACGTATGCATATTCGGAGCATCTTTGATCACCGGCGCTATTTTTAATCTATCACCACCGCCGGCACCACGCCGTCTTCCTCCTCCACCTCTCCATTTTTTCGAGGTTTTCACTTTGGGATAGCCCCTCAACTTTTTAACTTTGGTACTACCTCCCTTTTCCTTCAACCGACAAAACTACCCCTATCCCCTTAAAAATCCTTTTTTTTTGACAAACCTAAAAATCTTTTTATTTACTCCCTAAAAAACATTATTTAAAAACCTAAACAAATAGGCCTGTAATCAATTTAAGTAATTATCTTGTTTTTTTAATTAAACCAACTCAAGTCATTTCATTCATTAAAATAGAGGAAATACTAAATAGTGTTATGCACTTGGTGACTAGAAAACATTCACTACAAAAAAATTTTCCGACGGATTTTTGCTGTTATCGGCGGATTTTTTCCGCCGGTAATGGGATTTCCTCAATTTCCGGCGGCTTTTAATCCCCCAGTAAATTACCGGCGGATTTTCCCTCTGTTTCTGACGGAACTGTTCTTTAGAAAAAAATAATAAAAAAACAACTGGATGCGCCGGTAATTACAGTTACCTGCGGAAATATTGCGTAATATTAAAAAAAATATGCCGGTAATACCGGTTTCTGGCCCATATATCCGCCGGTAATCACCGTCTACAATTTCCGCCGGTAGATAGACTTTTTGGCGGATGTTTTTGAAATTTAAATTTTTAAAATTCCGCCGATAATTTGGAAATATCTGCCGGTAATCAGCAAGGCGGTTTTTTTAAAAATCGAATTTTTTAAAATTCCGCCGGTAAGCTCAACATTTCTGCCGGTAATTGCGTAATATCCGTCGGTATGCAAAAGATCCGCCGGTAATCCATTTTCGGCGGATTAGCGTCTAGGAAATCGTTTTGACTCGTTTGACCGGATCCGCCGATAAGAACCATTTCCGGCGGATATTTCCGTATTTTAAAATTATAGGTGTTTGAGACCTTTCTCACTCCCTACTCTCTCCACCCGAAAATCACTCTATTCTCTCCATTTTTTTCTAAACTGAAAACTACACCATTTCTCTCCAATTCTCTCCATTTTTCTCTTGCTTCCCATTCTCTCCTATTTCTTTGTTCGTCGGTTCATCATGCAGCATACAGGTATCATACTTCCTTCCTCTTTCCTTCATATTTTTCTCCATTTTCTTCTCTTGTTTAATTAATACTTCTGATACTTCGGAAATTATTTTGTTAGCTGTTCTTTGGAGTTTGGTCGAAAATTTATTCGAAGGAATCCGAAATTAGCGTCAAGTCAGACACTTCTCTTCACTACCGGTTAGTTATCAACTTATAGATATTATTAGTATTTAGTAAAAACTTATTTGATGTTGCTAGTTTATAAGTTTTTGTTAAAAAAATAGATAAATTTAATTTGTTGTATAAAAATTAGATTGTAATTAATATTAGTTGTTTATGTATTTTAAAAAAATAAATACGAATTATTATATAATATAATATAATAGTATATAATATAAGTAGTTTTTAAAATAAAAAAGTAAAAAGTAAAAAATAAATACGAATTGTTATATAATATAATAATAGTTAATATTTGTTGTTTATATTTTTTAAATAAAATAAATACGAATTAGTAATATATATTTGTTAAAAAAGTAAAATTAATATGATATAAAATGTTTCTAATTACTAAAAACAAATTATATTGTAATTATTTTACTTATTTTATTAATTAAAATAAAATTAGAGTAAATTATTTAGTAACACATTAATAGAGTTGTTCTAATACATATATGATATATATATATATATATATATATATATATATATATATATATATATATATAGTCCTATATATATTATAGGAACATCCACAAAAACATGGATCGTAGTTGGATGTATGATCGAATGTATCTTGGAAGAGCTGGGTTGAAGTGACGTTTTGGGCAATGAGTCGAAGAGTTTGTTCTTTTTGCTAAGTGTCAAAAAGAATTTGAGCGACAAGGTGGAATTAGATGTCCTTGCTCCAAATGTATGTTTCGATCTATAAAAAATGAAGGTGATGTTCGACTTGATTTGTACAATAATGGGTTTAAGCCAAATTATTGGATATGGACCCGTCATGGCGAGGTAGCAGTTGGAGTTCCTGCGGTTGAAAAATGTTCATGTTAAGGTCCCACGTCAAGTCCAGTCGTAGCTTCCACATCAAGTAGTAATCCAACGACTACGGGATATCAGCCGCCGTTTGATGTTGTTCAAGGGATGATATCTAATGCTGTCGGTGTAAATTTAGATTTCGAAGAACCACAATATGATGCTGAAGAAGTTCCAAACGAGGAAGCTCAGAGGTTTTATATGTTTTTGAGTGAGACAAATAAACCATTATTTGAAGGATCTACAGGCTCTAAGTTATCAATGTGTGTTCGATTGTTGGGTCTTAAGTCTCAATTTAACGTTGCGGAATTGTGCATGGAATACATGACTAAAATGATGTTGGATGCAACCCCCGTTAGATAATAAATATTTTAATAAACAAATTAAACAATAAATATTTTAATAAACGAATAATAAAAAAACAATTTTTTTTAAAAAAAATTAAAGTTCCGGCGGAGTCCTAATATGTTACCGGCGGCTTTGGCACCGGTAATTACCGGCGAATCATAGGAAAATCCGCCGGTAATTTCCGGCGGAAAATCCGCCGGTAACGGTTACCTGCGAGCGATTTTCCGGCGGAAAAAATCCGCTGGCAGATTTTGTCCGGAAATCCCAAAATTTCTTGTAGTGATTGAGCCGCCCTAGCTAAACTATGAGCAACACAATTGGCTTGTCGTCTAATATAACTGATGGTACAATTTTGAAAACGAGAAAAAGACTCCTTGCAACGAGAAATAATAGCCCCAAACTCGTTAGTAAATCTGGTTCCACCGTTGAAGGTGTCCACTACTTGCTTGCAGTCGAACTCGAAATCAACATCATAGATATCCAATTGACTGGTACAACGAAGAGCTTCCAAGAGTCCAGTTGCTTCAATTTTTGGTGGCTTCAAGAAGCCATCAAACCAAATGGTTTTTGCATATATAAACGCGCCGTCATGGTCCCTGATGCATAAACCCAACCCACACCGAGACTGTTGCTCAAACCAAGCCCCGTCTATGTTGCATTTTTTGCGCCCTGCTGTGGGTTTTTTCCAACACTACTGTACTGAGGCAGGCGCAGTGGTATAATGCTGCGAAATTTGCTGTGATGGACGCCTATAAATCTGCCAAGCCGCAATCAAGGATTTTGCATTGTGAAGCGATAGACGGATCGGTCTCTCGGATGAGTTCCAAACCAAATCGTTTCGACAACGCCAAAGACACCAAATAACAACTGCAAAATCAACTTTAGCAGTCGGTTCTAATGTTTTCAGCAACTTGAAAAAAAGTTCCTGCGCCCCTTCCGCTTGTTCGTAATCGTACCGAATAGTCTCCCAAAGACTAGCTTCTTCCCACACCTCATACATTTTGTTTAAAAATACCGATTAAAAGCTAGGTTCTAAATAGTGGTCGCAGTTACAGTCACGCATTAAGATTTTCGCAATTTCGGCCGTTGTGGCTGTTGTGGTGTGAATTAATCATAATAATACATCAATTTATTAAAATTATTTGTACTATCATTTGCATAATAACTTAAATTAATTTTTTTCATTATTATAAGATGTCTAATGTAAGAAAATAAAAATATATATAGTTTTGATTATATATTTACTTTTTTTAAAAAGATAAGTTTGATGCAACATTCTTTTTATAGATTTTTTTTATTAACAGAACACTAAACGTGATTTTTTAGTGATTGTATAACAAAATAAAATCATGCTTATTAATTTTTAAAGAAATATTTTTAGATTGATTAACAATAAATCAAAAACAGTGAAGTTTATATAAAAAGTCAGAGACATAATATACTAATGCAATTAAAATCTAAGATGAAAAATATGACAAGCTACATAAAATTAAATAAATAAAAATAGTATTAAACTCACAATATAAGTGATTATTCTCTTAATTAAAATGTTATAAAAGTGATCATCAAATGTATTTTTGGAACATTTTTAATAAAATAAATTTAATCTTTTTAATAAAATATTTATTATTCTTTAATAATTTTTTTTTGTAAGTTTGTATTCTAAGGTTAAGCATATAAGTAGAACTATAGAAGCATGCGAGTGATGTAGAATAAAAGATTACTGTAGAACAATAGAAGCATATGGAAGGGAAACTCAAGCAGAAGAAGCTAAAACTCACGAACGGCTTAACTAATTATTTAAGCTGCTCGACATCAGTTTCATCCGGGTTCAAGCGGTTTAAAGGTGTTGAATCAATCTTTTGATAAAAAAAAAAGCTGTTGAATCATAATTCGGAGGCATTCCATTGACTGAAACTACTACTATAGAAGAAGCTCTTTCCTAAAATTATGAGGTGAGATAAATATTACATTTCTTTGGTTTTTCCGAATGTGATGTGATTGCATTCAGTAAGCTGCCTAATATCACTTTTTAGAGGATTCTTGTTCTGTACCGTATCTCAGGACCTGTATCCGATTTTAGACACAATGTCCGATCCGAGATAGTTGGTAGGGGTTGGTCTTGATCAACCGAGCTCCGCTTCCGATCCGGGGCAGGTGGTACCTGCGAGGACACTCCGACGCTCAAGTCAGCCAGAGAGCTAATTAGAGGTGAAGAGTAGGAAAGAGTGTGTACCTTTAATGAAGCATTCAATGCTTATTTATAGAGTTTGGTGGTGATAGACCTGATGAATCAGGACCGTCCGATCTTGCGCTGCGATCTCAACCATTGGTTGATGGATCTACATTTGGTGTTGGGCCTCATTATTGTGGATTGGGCCAATCCATAACAGTTGCCCCCCAAGTCAGGTCGTCTTGGGGAGAGCTAGACTTGATGCCTTATATGGACTTCGTGAGGGTTTTTGAATTTGAGGTCGGACCTTCGTGGCGAACTTCTTCAAGGCCGGGCTCATAGCTACAAAGGGGTCTGCCCCCAGCCTCGCAGTGCCCGAGATACTGGTCTTGTCAAAGATCTTCAAGGCCGGGCTTATACCGGCGAGGGTGTCCGCCACCAGCCTCGGAGCGCCCGAGATACGGGTCTTGGCAAAGATCTTCGAGGCCGGGCTTATACCGACGAGGGTGTCCGCCACCAGCCTCGGAGCGCCCGAGATACGGGTCTTGGCAAAGATCTTCGAGGCCGGGCTTATACCGGCGAGGGTGTCTGCCACCAGCCTCGGAGCGCCCGAGATACGGGTCTTGGCAAAGATCTTCGAGGCCGGGCTTATACCAGCGAGGGTGTCTGCCCCCAGCCTCGGCCATGTTAAAAACGTGACCACCTGAGGGACTCGAGATGTCAATTTAAATTCGCCTTCAGGGCAGTTTACCAGGACTCGGCCCAGATCGAACTCGCCCTTCAGGGTAATGGCAACCTCGGCCATTCAAAACGTGACCACCTGAGGGACTCGAGGTGTCAATTTAAAGTCGCCTTCAGGGCAGTTTACCAGGACTCGGCCCAGATCGAACTCGCCCTTCAGGGTAATGGCAACCTCGGCCATTCAAAACGTGACCACCTGAGGGACTCGAGGTGTCAATTTAAAGTCGGAGGATCTCTGTGAGCAAAAGCGCCGACGTTCCTGCCTCGGGAATTTTTCCCGGCTTCTGGAAAGTCGCTTCGAGGAAGAGGAAGCTAGTGACGAGCAGGGCCGAGGGGAACCCTCGGATCCGTAGGAATCATCAGGAGTTCTGATCCTAAGTGGAGTTCCGGTCTTAGCGTGAAACTTTAAGGCGATCGCTCGACCGGTCCCAAATCCTTCCATCCAACCTCGGAACTTACTTTTACTTAAGCAATCAGCGTGAGGAAAATCGTAGCCGATCCATATATATTAGATGGTTGAACATTTACAAAGTCGGATTACATCATGTCCGTAGGCTCATTCCGAGACCTAGGTGAAACGTGATCTTCCTGAGTTAATCCCTTCTTCATGATCGATGTACTTCTGAGATCGCTGGAGGAACTCGGCAAGCGACTCGACTTGGTCGACCCCGACGTCTATCTGAAATAGACTTCCTTCACGAAGGCCAGCCTCCATGAAGTAAAGACGGAAGGAGTCGTCGAGGTTCCGGACTTGAGCAGCTTCTCTATTGAATCTTTCTATGTAGTCCCGGAGGGACTCATTTTCTCCTTGTCGAATTGCCTGCAATACCTTCCGAGATTTAGGCTTCATCTTCGAGTGGGCGAAGTGTACAGAAAAGAGCTTGGCCAACTGATCCCAAGAGGAGATTGTATTTGGCTTAAGAGCCCTGAACCAGTCTAGAGCCGCCTTCTCTAGAGTGAGGGGAAAGGTTCGGCACTTTATCTCCTCTGGAACGTTACGGTATTGCATAACCGTGTCAAAGTAATCGAGATGGCGATCCGGATCGCCAGTCCCGTCGTGCATTTTCAGACCTTCAGGGGGCTTCTCGAGGTGCTTTGGCACCGGGAAGTAGTCGATTTTCGCTGTGAAAGGTCCTTTACGCTTTGCCGACCTCTCAAGAGGTGGAGGCCGTCGGTAGCCATACTTACTGGGGGATCCCCGCGAGCTAGGGCACTGACGTTGCGGCCTCGGAGACCTTTTCCGACTTCTGGTACGCCGCCTCGGAGACGAGGAAAACAGAAACGAGCTAGGCCGAGGGGAACCCTCAGGACCACAGGAATCATCAGGGGTCCGACTTGGGGGAGTCTCCGGACTTCGCCCTCCTCTACAACGAGGTGGAGTGCGATGATGGTATCTCCTCCAAGCCAGAGATCGGTGGCGCCCGCGGCCATGAGTCGTTCCACTTGAAGAGTGGCGCAGAGGGGAACTCCGATCCGGGATGTTACGAGCCCGGATCTCAGCAATCTGAGCTTCTAACTGGGTGTAGCGTTGGCTTTCCTGCCGGTCGGCCTCGGCTTGCCGAGTTAGGAACAGGATGAGCTGTTGAACAGCGTCGACCGGTACCTGGACGGTCGGAGGGGGAGGTGGAAGTCGGTTCCGGGCTGAGCTCCCAAGAACCATAGCCGTAGCCGAGCTTCGAGCATGCACCGGGCTAAGGGGTAACGTGACCGCCACTCCTTCCGGAGTCACCTGTTGCAGGACCGGTCCTTCAGCGGCATTCAGGATAGTCCTATGACGTAAGGTCGGAGCCATCGTCAATCAAGGAGATGGGAGAGGAACTAGAGTACAGATCCTCCCACTGTGGTCGCCAATGTTCTGTACCGTATCTCAGGACCTGTATCCGATCTTAGACACAATGTCCGATCCGAGATAGTTGGTAGGGGTTGGTCTTGATCAACCGAGCTCCGCTTCCGATCCGGGGCAGGTGGTACCTGCGAGGACACTCCGACGCTCAAGTCAGCCAGAGAGCTAATTAGAGGTGAAGAGTAGGAAAGAGTGTGTACCTTTAATGAAGCATTCAATGCTTATTTATAGAGTTTGGTGGTGATAGACCTGATGAATCAGGACCGTCCGATCTTGCGCTGCGATCTCAACCATTGGTTGATGGATCTACATTTGGTGTTGGGCCTCATTATTGTGGATTGGGCCAATCCATAACAATTCTCAAATGCTTGCATGCTGTTTGATTAAACGCTTCTTTGTTAAAGCATCCGTTATTTGTATTTGAGATTTTGAAAATTTTTGTTACCTTTTGTTGAATTTGGTCGTGAACTTTTCTTTGTTTTTTAAATGTCATCTGAGTGATTCCAATAAGTCTAACTCTTTCAAATTCACCAGAGGTTGCAAAGGAGTGCAGCAAAATTCTGGATACAGTTGAATCTGCTCTTCCTAATGGAATGCCTGTGGGTATTGGGGAAGATTATATAGAATTGGGTAAAAGAAACTCCCCCATCCACCTCCCTTTCCTAAGATTATATAGAATTTTCATTTTAGATAACAATCAAGATTCAAGACTGTAGAATTGGTAGAGTAAGGAATCCAATCATCTCCCAAATCTCAAAAAAAATAAAAATTCCCTTATAATTTTTTCATCCCTCTTATTACGCATTAACAGAAAGGAAGTTGGAAGAGGATGTCTGGCAGGATTTGGCTACCATTTGCTCTCCGGTGTTGGTTGCTTGCTTGATGCAAAAACTTGTGTTGAAAAAGCTAAGTTGATTGAATTTTATTCTCCCAGAAGTTGGCATACTAAAGGTAAAAAAACATGCTTCCTCTGGTATTATTGTTCAGCTATGCATGTTTCTACAGCAATTGTCAAAGCCAGTGGTAAACTAATATGCAATTCCATGACTGCACATAATTGCAGGGATGTTGCTTGAATCTCAAACATTAGACTAAGAGACATTTGTTTCCTTTTCAGTATCATTGTCAATACTCAATAGAACCATATTACATTCCCAGTATCATTTCCACTGCAGAATTGTTTTAAACGTGGTATGCATTTCATTTCCATGTGTAATTCAACCTCAGGTTGATTTCAAAAAGGGAAGGTTCATTACGACAAGCAGCATTTTTCTTTCAAGCTGCATATGAACTGAAGTTTTCGGCTTCAGCACAAAAGTTTGAATAATTGAATACCCATAATGTTTTTGGTTGAGGAAAAGTGAGCTTGACAGCATGATAGAAAACACACGAGTAGCATATTGTGAGTTGAGTTTACAATTGCTTGATTATTGATTTGTTTAAAATGTATAGCTAAATGTAGCTGCTTACCTATAGATATCCTTGATTATGTTCTAATCAAATATAGATGTTTCACAAGTAGAATTAACGGCGGATTTAGTCTTTCAGACAATGACAGAAAATAGATCGTTGCCACAATACTATGCTTAATTTGTACTTGATTATGTAAATTGGTATTGTTCAGTTTTTTACAGAAGGAAAGTGGCGTTGCTTCAAGTTCAATATGAACAAAGGGAATAAAAGCATCAAACTACATCTCAACTTATCCTCGTTTCATTTACACCATGAATTCTTTGCAATGATACAAAATATTTCCTGGTCTGGAAAACAACAAATTTGACCGATAGTACAATTGTAGTAATGACTGTTTGTTCATCTTCGGAACAAGGAAAGCTGGCAGCAGAGAGTTTGACTGGACCTATTCTTAGTACTGCAAGACAACAAAGGAAAAAACCAATGAGGTCAGGTAAATTATATTCTAAAATCTAAACTATGATGCATCTGGAATTTTGCAGTTACCGCAAATGCTAAGTTTGAATAGAATTCAGGAAATTAGCTGAATATGGCTATCATTCATAAAGCTAAATTTGATTTTGGTTTAATAATTGCTGTTACCGAATTTTTTTTGATTATGTGAAATGAACATTAAAATTTGTTAGTTTTCCTATAGTTAATAAAAAGTATAAATTAATTTAACAAAACTAAAACTACACAAAATTGCCTAAACAAATACAAAACACGCAACCTCTCTCTCCCTCTCATATATATATATATATAATTTATCAGATAATTTATCAGATAGATGATTCACCTTACACATAAACAATTGACTCGGGCAGACACATTGTCTAACCTCAACCCATCTGCCCCTGCATCAACAAATGTAAAGGTCAAACCTATGATCATTGTGGTCTAATAAATCAGTGAACATGGCCTAAGTTCATTCATTAATTTGAAGATTGTTAGCCAGGTAACAAAGCAACTATAGCTATCATAATGGGCCCATTTGGATAGAGCTTATTAAAAACAACTTATGCAGATAAATAAGCTTTTATGTATTATTCATAAACTTGTCAAGGTAGTTTATGGAAAAAGAACTTATGGAGATATAACTTATGTTAGTGAGAATTTATGGGTAAACATATCAACTTATTTATTTGCATAAGTTGTTTTTCATAAGCTCAAAATAAGGTCTATCCAAACGCCCCAATATCAAAGGGAAATAAACTTTTCAATGATTATTTTTTATAAAACACAAAAATTTCCCGGAATTTGTTTAGAATTGTATGTATGATGATGATACTTTAGCTGATTTAAATGAACAAGGAATGAGTCAATACTTGCCAAAAATTAAGTGGCCCCTTGAATCACTAAACCTTTACATATGGTTCTCCATTATTAGAGTTTTCCGGTTGCTTATCTGCAGGTTGCTTTGCCTCCCCTTGTTGTTCTTGCCTGCAATCACAACCAACACCTAAATTAGTCCATGCTCTATACCCATATAACATTACCAAAAAAAACCCATCATAATTCTTCATGGTTCAATCCCATCTCAACATCATTCTATAATTATATGCCTGATCCCTATTAATCCCTAATTGCATGATTAAGCAATCTCCATGCCAAATGCTTTATGTTAACAACATATATAACGTGTATGGTGTATCCATAAAAAAGACAACCATAGATTGATTTCCACTTCCACATGTATGATGATGAATGATCAAGGTTTTATAATATCAACTAAATATTATACAACGTGGTATGGGTTTCTGAATAATTAAGAACCCTATGAATGTATGAAACATTTTGCAGGACAATGCAATGTTTATTATATAATAATAATAATAAGCACATAAATAAACAAGCATGCATGATTTATAACATGGTTTTATATTAAAATGTAGAAGAATTGTAAGAAAGATGATGAAGGATATATATATATATATATATATATATATATGTATATATATAAAAATGAGATGAGATGGATGCATGCCTTTTCTGGGCGGCTTCAGCAGCTCTAGCGCGCGCTTCTTCAGAGGCCAATCTTTCTTCCTCTTTTGTCATACGTTTGTTGCCTCCGTCGAAGCAACCAAAGCAGAGCCCCATGATTTTGTGCTCTCTGCCTCTGAATTCTAATCTCAATCTCTCTCTTTCGCTTCTGGCCCTTACGCGCTCCTTTACAATCTGTATTTTCCTTTCTTTTATTAAAAACCGTTTGCCTTCCCCACTTTCGTTGGAGTAATTGTGTTCCCTTGTATTGTGGATGAGGATGATGATGATGAGTAAGTAACATGCTATATTAACATTTATGCTAACAACATTTTTTTAACGTGCTTTGCATCTTCTATTCTATAATAGTCCGTTGTTCCTTTACGCGTTAATTTTGTGTCCTCCACTATTTTCTTACAATAATGATCCCTCTCTGCATGTGGTTCACCATAATAAAAATAAAATGAAGTAATCACTAGCGATAAATTAAAAAAAAAATAAATGTAATGGAATAATACTTTATCTATATAGGAACAATTAGTTACATGGATAAATAAAATTTTGTTTTGATATGCTTTTTGTGTTTCTAGAGCAAGATTTTTTTGTATATTGGCTGGTGCAATTTGTTTGCGCTATTATATTATTATACTATTCTCAAATTATATTATTATGCTTGCTTAAATTTTTTTATTAAACTCATGAGATAGATAAATAAAAAAAATATTATAATCATATTTATATTTTCAATTAGGAAATTAATTTATCCAAAAAATACTAATAAATGGCTATTCTAAAATGACAAAAATCAAGAACTTTTTGGCTTTTATTTTTACAAAAAAAAGAGATTATTTTAAATTTTTATTCAAGCGCTTATGAATAATGAGCTGAACCGAGTTCCTCGTGAGTATGAGTTGAGTCGAGTTCGAGCTGAAAAAATGATTCATGTCGAACTCGAGCTAAGCTACGAACTGAGCCAATTGTTGTCGAGTTGAGCTGAAACAAGTGCAAGTCATTTTCACCCCTACCTTTGTCTTTAAAAAAGTTGTTTTGTTTTCTTGAGAGTACGTTTTGTTTTCACCCCTACCTTTGTCTTTAAAAAAGTCATTTTCTGAGCCAATTGTTTAATTGTAGTTGGGCTTTTGTCCTAAGTTTCAAAAAAGTTGGGATAAAAATATGGTTTAAATACGTTTTTAACCCCTGCAAATATGGAGTGTTTTGCTTTTACCCCCTACAATTCTTTTTTTTTAGAAAACCCCTTGCAAAATTCATTTTTTTGACGTTAGTCCTTCTGTTAAGATGGACGTTACAAAAATGTCTACGTGACATTTTTTATTCTTTTCTAATTTTTTTTAATGTTGACTGGCCTGCGATGTCATTAGTTTTTATTTTAATTAATTTAAATTATTTGTCTCTTCTTCTTCTTCAAACACCAAGAACTCCAAAAAAATTCATTTCCTCTCGCTCGTTGGGCTCTCTCTCTCTCATCCCTCTCGCTCGTTGGGCTCTCTCTCTCTCTCTCTCAGCTTCATCCCTTCGTTTCCCAAATCCAGAAAAATCAAAACAACATCTCCCTCTCCCTCCTTCTCCTCTCTTACCTTTGGTGTTGATCTATCCCTCTTTTTCCTTTTCTGATTTTCGTTTTCTCCTCCCCCACTGTTTCGTTTTCTCCTCCCCTCTTTGAAACTGAAACTTCTGCTGATTCATTCCCTTCTGAGCAGTCAGCTCAAGCTTTTAGATCTGGTTTTTTAGGGTTCCATGGTTGTGGAGAAAGGGGAACAGATCTGGTTTTTTAGGTTTCAGTTCTGGTTTTGGAGAACGAGAGAGAGAGAGATGGAGATAACTGAGTTTTCAGATCTGGTTTCAGATATGGTTGTGCAGTGGTTGTGGTTCGCGAGGTGAGAGACGGGGGTGAACGGAGGGGGAAAGAGAGAGGAGGAGAAGAAACGGTGAAGATGAGAGAGATGAAGAAGCAATTTTTTATTAAAGAGAATAAATAAAAAATAATGACATGGCTGTCCCAGTCAACATAAAAAAAATTAGAAAAGAAAAAAAAAACCAACTCAGATATCTGTTAGCCACATAGACATTTTTGTAACGACTGGCTAACAGAAGGACTGAAAGCAAAAAAGTGAATTTTGCAAGGTGTTTTTAAAAAAAAAAATTGTAGGGGGTAAAAGCAAAACACCCCCTATTTGCAGGGTGTAAAAACGTATTTAAACCTAAAAATATAAGTATCAAAAGAAAAGGGGGTTAGAATGAACTTTTTGAAAAAATTATAAATTGGAAAGTTTAGGGACCATTCTGAAATGTTTTAAAAAAACCAGGGTCCAATTTTCAAAATTCAAAAATTGTTAGGAACCAATATGCAAAAACTTGAAATGATTTAGGGACCATTTTGCAAGTTTCGGATCTTTTTGCACACCAAATTGTAAATTTTGAAAATTTATAGAGACAAATTTGTAAATTTGAGAAAATTATAGGCCATCTTTTCTAAGGTAAAGAGGAAATTTCAAATTTTTATGTTTTAGGTGGTATTTGAAATTCCCTAAAATTAACTTAAATAAAATATCTTATGAAATCCCTCAATTTTATAAATTCTCTAAATTTATTATCCAAACAAAATTTTTACAGCAAAGTATTTCAATTAGATCTTACGATACCCTAAAAAATTACACCCATCCAAACACACCCAAAGGTTAGAGGAAAAAACTTCCCTAAATACGTGGTGTGTCCTTCAGATAGAGGGACTGTCTGACATCGACCTGGTCCAACGGTAAACCCTCTTATTTTTAGTAAATTTTAATAAAATATTTCTTTTTCTCCTTTTTATTATTTTGAAATTTATTTTTTATTAAAATTGGTAAAGGTCCATCTTTGGACCATTTTTTAGAGGTCCATAGATAAACCCTATATAGAAACATTGATTATAAATGATAAATTAAAATTAAATTGATGAATTGTAATTAAAAAGCACATGAAACCAACATCGTTGACCTAGTGACATAAGCTACTTTGGGACATGTCGACGTGTTGTTCTCAGGTTCGACTCCCGCAGTGACAAATTCGGTGTTGGTCAGCGTGAAGTTTGCTTTTAAGCACGAGCGAAGATTAATTTTTTATTGAAAGTGTTCAGACAATTTGTTAGCCAAAAGTAGCTCCAACCAAAAAGTACATGAAAATGAGAGGGAAAATCTAAACATAAGAGGATGACATGTGTCTAAGAGACCATCATAGCAGGTTCATGCGTGCAAAGACTGTCTGGAAGGAAGGTGTGTTATTACCTCAAGAAATTGAAGCAATGGCCTTGAAGGAAGCTCTCCATTGGCTGCATCAACTTGGCCTAAACTGTGTTGATGTTGAACTTGATTGTAAGCAAGTTAATGATGCCTTCAAAGCAGCTGCGTCAATTCCAACAGAATTTGGCACTATATATTATTAATTGCTCTTAGTCTAGCTAGTGCAGCTCAATGTTTTGCTAGTCACCAATTACATGATTTTAGCTGTATTTACCTGTATTATAATGAATGAAATGACTTGAGTTGGTTTACTTCAAAAAAAAAAAAAAAGAGGATTAGACTTGATTTTCATTACAATTACAATTACAAAGCTAGGCTAAGCCATATTAACCATTTGATGTACAAATACAACAACTGTGAGTTCTAATTCTATCATAATTTACACTCAGAAAGCATCATCAAGATAAGAGTTGAATTTTCAACCTATCTCAAGAACGTCACCAAGAAAACATACACATTTTTTTAATTTACAACACGGAAATTCCCATTCCCAACTTCCCACAATCGGAAAAAGAAGAAAAGAACCCCAAAAAATTCAAAAAAAAAAAAGGAATTGTCAAATAACTTCACCAGCTTTTCTGGTGGCTATGTTTTCCTGAGGTCTTGTTATTTGATGTCCCAGAATCACCACTTAACCCTTCATTCAACACCATCTTCTTTTCACTAAACCCCCTAACATAATCCTTCTTCTTCTTCATCAATGGTTTTGAATTACTACCATCTTTCAATAAAGGAACTATATACCACAAAACACATGTGCAAAGCGTTGCAACCGATCTTCCAAACACAGTCAAGAACACCAAAATCAATATCATAACAACTGGCAAATAAAAAGATGGTCTCTTCAACATATTCCAAGAAAATCCAAAACTATCGATCTTCACATCATCACAAGATTTCAATTCCAACTTGTGTTGCTTTTCTTCCACACTAGTTTTCTGATCCATTGGCTCCGACAAAGGTGTTAAGTGTCTTACCTTAAGTTCTTCGCTCTTATGTTTCCTCTGGTCCTTGTTCTTTACTTTAACAACGATGGGAACGAAATCATCTGTGTTTGAATATGTAAAGCGAACAAAAGATATGTCGTGTGGGTTCGTTTCTGAGTAAACTTTCTTTCTTCTTTGATCAAGATCAGCTAGAAGGGTAGAAAACTTGTCTAAGCCTCGTGATGAGTATGGATTTTTATTCTTGTTGTTTTCCTTTCTCTTTGTTTTTCTTGTTGGACTTGAACATGGAATATCATCTTCTTCTAGGTGATTGAAATTGCCGCACACTAACTGGTTCAACATTTGGAAATTAAAATGGGTTTTGGTTTTGCGCAGAAAGTGTTGTTAATTCTGAGAGAAATATTTGGATTAGATTGAAAGATATAATGGGAGAGACTTGAGATTTAGAAAGATATAGTGAGAGAAGAAGACTTGACTGGATCTATTTTCCAAGGACACGCCTCAAGTAAAGGTCAAAATAAAAGGTTTGAAATAGTGAAAATGTTTAATAAATCCAACGTACGTGGCTATTATCTTTGAATTTTCTTGGAGAGCTAGAAGGAAACAGTTTTCCTTGTTTAATTTCTTCTTTGTAAATTCTTTTCAGACCGTTTAAATCGGGAAATCCGATGAATGAATTAAAAAATAAGAAGATGATGGCGTAGAAAAAGTGATTGTGGATTATAAAATAGAGATTATGTTACTTGCGGAAAAGGGTGTTGAACTGTTCATTATTGAATAGGTCGATCTATACGTCATTCATTACTATGGCTCGTTCCACTGTGCTGCCAATATTTTATTATTGTACGAGTATATGCTAAGTCAACCGTGTCTTCTAGAACCAAAATTTATTGAAACGACAATCTGAAAACTAAACTGAGTGGCAGCAAAATAACAACTAACAGTCTCATCAATAAACTGAATGGCAGCAAAGATAGTTGGCAAGGAAAGCAAGCTGAAGTGGATCGTTCTGCCAGGGGCCTCTTTTTATTATTAGGCCCAATGAACTCCCTTCAATCCCAAAACTCAGGAGGAATGTTTTTGCTATTTCTCGACATGCTTATGTGGTGAATCAGGAGTTGAGTTCTAAAGATGCTGTAGCTGAATTTTGTCTGGCTTCGATAGCGCGCAAGGAAAGGCGCAAAGAGGTGGTAGGAGGAGCTTTTTCAGTTGGTGCAGAGGTAGATTCGAAGGGTCCTTCACAATCTCAAGTGTCGTTTGGTTCTTCAGATATGTCAACTAATTGCCCTGGGGTTCCTTTCTAAGGAGAGTGTCCATTGGAGATTCATGTATTCAGTCTGGTAATAATCGTTTTTGGGTTCTACAAAGAAAGACCAGTGCTCAAAGTTTGGAAGTCAACATCCTCTTTGGGGTGGAGGGGGTTTGCCCTGATTCTGTTTTGATTTAATTGACGCGGGGAAGCTAGGGATTAGGTAGCCAAGAAACAGAGGGAGAAAGAAAATGATGCATCATGAATATTGATCCTTAAATGTCAGAGGGTTGGGTGATAGCGCTAAGAGGAGACAAATGTCTGCTCTCATAAAAGGGGTAATTTTGGTATTGTTCGTATCCAAGAAACTAAGAGGGAGGTGTAAGATGATGTTATGTTATGTTATGTAGTTTATGGGGGCATCAAATTTTTGATTGGATTGCGAAACCTTCAGTAGGTCTCTCTAGGGTATTCTTTGGGCATGGAAAACTGGTTTGTTCGAGGTTAAGAGTTGCTTTGGTGGTTCGAGGTTTGTGGGGGATTTTTGTTGTGTTTGGCAGAACTCATTATTATATGTGGTGAACGTGTACGCTTTAGGTTCAACAGTTGGTAAAAGAGAGGTGTGGGACGCCACTCTATCTTTAAAACAGCAGGGCGACTATGGTGATTGGTGTGTAATGGGAGACTTTAATGTTGTTTCTTCATTGGAAGAGCCTTAAGGTAATAGTGCGCACTTGCCTACGGTGGACATGATTGAGTTTAATTCATTTATAACAGATATGAAACTTGTAGATGTTCCTTTATATGGGAAGCAGTTTACTTGGTTTTGTTCACATGACTTGTCTAGAAGCAGATTGGGTCATTTTTTTACTCTCAGATGGTCTAATATCTACTTGGAAGATCAGTGGTCAATGGGTGGGTGACAGAGACATTTCAGATCATTGCCCTATTTGGTTGCTACGTTTCTCTAACGATTGGGGTCCAAAGCCTTTCCGTTTGTTTAATGGTTGGTTAGAGCATCCCGAGTTGAAAGGCCTAGTGGAGTAGTGGTGGAAGGGTTTTTGGTTAATGGCAAGAAGGGGTATGTGATTAAAGAAAAACTCAAATTGTTGAAAGCTAAGCTCAATGTTTGGAATAATGAGGTGTTCAGTCGAGTTAGCAATTTTGTTTTTTAGATGAATGACTTATACTAGGTTATTTTAGACGGGGTGTGTTGGAAGATGTTGATAAGCCAAAGGAAGTCTCTTCTTCTTTTTAGAAGCAGCTACATATCAAAGAGAGTATGATCAAACAAAAATATAAAGCCAATTGGATCAGAGAATGGGATCACAACACTAAGTAATTTCACGCTTGCATTCAAAATCGTAGCAGAGCTAACCAGGTCATTTTTTTGAACAGGTATCGGAAGAAGTTATAGGAGGTGGAGGAGGTGAAGCGGGAAGTAAAACGTTTTTATGAAGCTAATTATGTTGAGTCGCAATTTCTAAGACTTTCTCCAACTATTGGTACCGGTATAGCATTGCGAGCGAAGAAGCTCAGTCCTCGGTATGTTGGACCTTTCCAAATTATCGAGCGAGTTGGGCCAGTAGCCTACCGCATTGCCTTACCTCCAGCTTTGTCTAGACTACATGATGTGTTTCATGTATCGCAATTGAGGAAGTACATTCCCGATCCGAGTCAACCGTTGAGTTATGAAACGATTGACATCCGACCGGATTTGTCTTATCAGCCTACTCCAATCCGAATCACCGAACGTGGCGAGAAAGCGCTCCGACCGAGATCAATTCCTATTGTCAAAGTGCTTTGGGATGGTGCCTCACCTGACGAAGCGACATGGGAAGTAGAGGAAAACATACGGGTGAAATATCCCCATCTTTTCAGATGAGGTATGTCATGTTCAATTTTGAGGACAAAATTTTAAAAAGTTGGGGTGATTGTAATATCCCCTATTTAGCTAATTTCATTTATTGAAATTAGCAAGACGCCATAATTAATTAATTAGCTAAATTGAGTAAATTGGCATAAATTAATTATTATGAGATGGTGTCATTGATTAAATAATTTATTTTGTGCTTGTGTGCTAAATTATGTTAAGTCGGGAATTATTGAGCTAGTGGTTGATTAAGAAATAGAATTGAGTGAGTAACATAGCTGAAGGGTAAAACTGTCCTTTCCACCTATTTATTCACTCAGCTCACCTAGTTATCCAAACTGACCCACACTCTCACAAAACAGTACAAATTCACACCACACATTTACTGAAACCAAAACAGAACCGAAAACAGCAAAATAGAGAATTGAGAGAGAAGGGAAACCGTGAGAGTGGGGGAGAGAAGAGGAGAAGACCCAAGCTCCATCCTTGGATGCATGTCTTACTTTTTACCATCATTGTGACCAGCTCATCCTCCTCTACCTTCTGATACCAAGAACACAACCAACACTTCTCTCCTACTCAATTCACCATTTTCGAACTCCTCAAGCTCATCTTGATCAAAAAATGAGTTTTGGGAGCTTGCATATGCCATTAAAGCTTGATATTCAGTAGCTAAAGCACTTCCACCAGTCCACATTGTAGTTTCAAGCATTGTAGTGAAAGTCAGAATCTGTTCGTGGTAGTTGGGGCTGTTTGGGTCCGAGTTGAAGCGAGAGGTTCGAGTACGGGGATTGTTCGTGCGGTTTCTTGATTTCCTAAGTCTCGTAGTTCTCGGATAATTGTGATTTTCATCACAATACGGTGAGTTCTATACTCGCTTAGGGAAGTTATTTCGAAAATGGGATTTCGTGTCATTGTTTTCTAACGATTCGTATCTTAATTTTTGAACGTCGAGTCATAAACCGTAAATTTTGGAAATCCAATTTGTGTGCATGTTGGTTGAATGCTTGGTTGATGATTTGTGTTAATGTGGTTGTTGTTATGGACTGGAATGATGTTTGATTGAGTTAGGGTATTGATCGGAACAGACATTAGGATTGGAACGGAATGGAAAATTACACGAAAACAGCATTTTCTGGAAAACTGATGGGGACGCACGGGTCGGGTGCCCTGGCGAACGGACCGTGCTCCACCGTCTGTTACTTGTGCGCAAAAATTTCAAGATGCGCACGGGTCGTGCGTCTTCACGCACGGACCGTGCGCCAAGTTCTGTAACTTTTTGAAAATTTTCATAAAACGCGCACGGACCGTGCGAAAGCTTCTGTTACCATGTTTTGAAATGCACTATAGTCCATTCCAAATGATTCCAAGTTCCTTCTGATCATTCCCCAAGGCTTCCCAATGGTTGTAATGCATGAATATCAAGAAATTGAGTATGCTTGAGATAAAATTCTTAAGTTAATAAAATTGTGAAAAACCGTACATTAGTAAGCGCGAGTGTACACAAGCCAAGTTAAGATAAAGGACTATAAGTCCATACAAGTCAAGTTAAGATAAAGGACTATAAGTCCATATAAGTCAAGTTAAGATAAAGGACTATAAGTCCATACAAGTCATGTAAGCTTCAATTCATGTAAATACAAGTCAAGTTACTTTCCCGAAAGGAAAGGAAGAATTACTTTCTCTAAAAAGAAAGGTAGAATGGTATACATATAATAATATATGTATATCAAGGGTGACGACCCCAAATTATTAGCATACTAGGGCAGGGAAGTCATGAGCCCGAACCCTAGGCACCTTCCATGTAGTCCGCTTTCCAAGGTCAGCGGGATTGGGTTCACTAACGGCCGAAGAAATAACCGAATAAGGTGGCTCGAGGTGTTGTGCTAAGCTAAAGAAAAGAATAAGACATGAATCGTAGTCGCTTATTAGGGCTACAATAAGAAATAAAGAAATATAACATGTAGTCGCTTATTAGGGCTATGGGTTAGACGAATATATGTCCACGTAGTCGCTTATTAGGGCTACGAGTTCAAAAGAAAATATGTCCACATAGTCGCTTATTAAGGCTGTGAGTTCAAAGAATAAAAGCATAAAGAACCGCTAGAGTTAGTAAGGGGTCTCGATAGGACTCACTGAGATAATGTTTATCTCACCCTTTATTATTGTGGTTTTTACAAAGAAACAGGGGAAAGCAAAGGCGAAGAAGCACAGTTAGCCGATGCGACTCTTGGAGTTATTGACGAAGCAGTTTTAAGTTTATGCCTTTTTCCTATTGTTGTCTTTGTATTACCGATTGTATAACCATTATTTGCTAACAGTTGTAAATCGTTTCCGCTACTTATGTTTTGGGTATTGAACACCAGGATTGTATAAGTTTTAAGCCACGAGACTTAAGTATTTTGTTAAGTTTAATGAGGTTCATGGAACCATTTGATAATTATTTATCGAAAGTTTTTAGTTGTGTTCAATATTCAATAACAGGAAGTTACTCTGATGTATGCCAAGTGATGCACTTTGGTATTTCTACAAGCTAGAAATATGCGGGTGTTACAAGTTCGGTACGATCAAAGAGGAAGAGTATCGCCATCTCATTGCTCCTTTCACGGAGCAGGGGTGAAAGAAGAAGTGTGGGGATACGATGGGAATTCTTAGGGCCTGATGGCTTCAATCTTAATTTCTTTAAAAATAGTTGGGAGGTGGTGAAGGAGGATATCTTGGGCTTCTTAGGAGAGTTCCACGCTAATGCAATGATACCCAAAGTCATTTCGGCTTCTTTCCTCGCTCTAATTTCCAAGAAGGAGAATCCTTAAGATCTTAAGAAGTATCACCTGATTTGTCTCATTGGGTGCATCTATAAAATTTTGGCTAAAGTATTAGCCAGCAGATTGAAAAAGGCATTACCTAGGGTTATTTTTCCTTATCAATTGGTGTTTCTTTCGGGTCGATAGATTTTGGATGGGGTCTTGGTGGTTAATAAACCGGTAGACCTGACTAAGAGAAGAAAGGAATAATGTATGCTTTTTAAAGCCGATTTCGAAAAGGCTTACAATTCTATTTATTGGGGATTTCTTGAATACATGATGGGTCATATAAGTCAAGTTAGGATAAAGGACTATAAGTCCATACAAGTCATGTAAGCTTCAATTCATGTAAATACAAGTCAAGTTACTTTCCCGAAAGGAAAGGAAGAATTACTTTCTCTAAAAAGAAAGGTAGATGGCATACATATAATAATATATGTATATCAAGGGTGACGACCCCAGATTATTAGCATACTCGGGAAGGGAAGTCATGTGCCCGAACCCTAGGAACCTTCCATGTAGCCCGCTTTCCAAGGTCAGCGGGATTGGGTTCACTAACGGCCGAAGAAATAACCGAATAAGGTGGCTCGAGGTGTTGTGCTAAGCTAAAGAAAAGAATAAGACATGAATCGTAGTCGCTTATTAGGGCTACAAGAAGAAATAAAGAAATATAACACGTAGTCGCTTATTAGGGCTACGGGTTAGAAGAATATATGTCCACGTAGTCGCTTATTAGGACTACGAGTTCAAAAGAAAATATGTCCACATAGTCGCTTATTAGGGCTGTGAGTTCAAAGAATAAAAGCATAAAGAACCGCTAGAGTTAGTAAGGGGTCTCGATAAGACTCACTGAGATAATGTTTATCTCACCCTTTATTATTGTGGTTTTTATAGAGAAACAGGGGAAAGCAAAGACGAAGAAGCACAGTTAGCCGGTGCGACTCTTGGAGTTATTGACGAAGCAGTTTTAACTTTTAAGTTTATGCCTTTTTCCTATTGTTGTCTTTGTATTACCGATTGTATAACTATTACTTGCTAACAGTTGTAAATCGTTTCCGCTACTTATGTTTTGGGTATTGAACACCATGATTGTATAAGTTTTAAGTCACGAGACTTAAGTACTTTGTTAAGTTTAATGAGGTTCGTGGAACCATTTGATAATTATTTATCGAAAGTTTTTAGTTGTGTTCAATATTCAATAACAGGAAGTTACTCTGATGTATGCCAAGTGGTGCACTTTGGTATTTCTACAAGCTAGAAATATGCGGGTGTTACAAGTTCGGTACGATCAACGAGGAAGAGTATCGCCATCTCATTGCTCCTTTCACGGAGGAGGGGTGAAAGAAGAAGTGTGGGGATACGATGGGAATTCTTAGGGCCTGATGGCTTCAATCTTAATTTCTTTAAAAATAGCTGGGAGGTGGTGAAGGAGGATATCTTGGGCTTCTTAGGAGAGTTCCACGCTAATGCAATGATACCCAAAGTCATTTCGGCTTCTTTCCTCGCTCTAATTTCCAAGAAGGAGAATCCTTAAGATCTTAAGAGGTATCACCTGATTTGTCTCATTGGGTGCATCTATAAAATTTTGGCTAAAGTATTAGCCAGCAGATTGAAAAAGGCATTACCTAGGGTTATTTTTCCTTATCAATTGGTGTTTCTTTCGGGTCGATAGATTTTGGATGGGGTCTTGGTGGTTAATAAACCGGTAGACCTGACTAAGAGAAGAAAGGAATAATGTATGCTTTTTAAAGCCGATTTCGAAAAGGCTTACAATTCTATTTATTGGGGATTTCTTGAATACATGATGGGTCAGATGAGTTTTGGATCGGCGTGGATTAACTGGATTAGATCTTGTATACACAACTCTACGATGTATGTTCTTGTTAATGGGAGTCCAACCGAGGATTTCCAAATGCACAAGGGGCTTAAGCAAGGGGATCCCCTATCTCCCTTTCTTTTTCTCATTGTTGCTGAGGGTTTAGCTGGGATGGATCAGAAGGCGGTGTGTGATGGTTGCTTTTCTGAGTTTCAGGTACACACCAGTCTCAGGTTTTCGCTGCTCCAATTTGCGGATGACATTATTCTGGTTGGTAAGGGCTCCTGAGATAATTTATGGTGCATAAAGGATATTTTTAGAATATTTGAACTTGTCTCGGGGCTGAAAGTGAATTCTCACAAGAGTAGTCTATACGACATTAATTTGAAAGATGATTTTATGGAGGCGGCTACTACTTTCTTGTCATGCAGCACAACTGCTATATCGTTTAAATTCCTACGTATTCCGGTGAGAGTCAATCCTAGAAGAAGATATACATGGGTTTCAATTATAGATAAGGGGAGAAAGAGGCTTTCGTCATGGAGTGGGCGATTCTTGTCTATTAGGGCAGCGTGACTTTCATTAACCCAGTCATCAATAGTATCTCGCTATATATGTTCTCTTTCTTTAAGGCCTCCAAGATTGATATCCAAGACCTCGTTTAGATTCAGATGGATTTCCTCCGCGGAGTAGTAGAGAGGGTCGTCTCATTTATTGGGACAAGGTGTGCAGACCCAAAAAGGACAGTGGTTTGGGGGGTGAAGAACCTGGAAGCTTGCAATTTGGCTCTTCTGAGCAAATGGACGGGGAAATGCATCAATGACAATAGTGCTAGTTGATGGCAGCTTCTTTCTCACCAATATGGAGATTTGAGGAATTTTTCACGGTGGTACTTTCGCCTAAAGGAGACACAAAGGATTTGTTATGGTGGAGAGATTTATTATTATTGGAAGATGGAAAGCCTCCATGTTAGGGAGCATTTGTGTTAAGATTTCGGCAGGTGTACCGAATCGTTCAAGTAATAATTAAACGGTAAGACCGAGTATCGAACTCAGGGAATTGCGATTATTTATCAACTTAATTGACTCATTACTAAAATATTCAAAATAAGGAGTGATAGATAGTAACCGAGAAAGATTAAAGGTGAGGATAAAATTTGAGAGTAAAAGTGGTTAGGAATCAAATCCTCTCCCCTATGCTATCATGCAATATACCATTGGTGTGTGGAAAAGTGTGCATGTATACACAGTCACAAACAAGTAGTATAAAATATCGAACCCACAGGGATTGGATTAACTCTTGTATCTTTAAGAAAATATAAATTGGTGCTACTACACTACTCACAATTTTGGATATTTGATGTTTAAGGAAAACATAATGTAAATATGTAAAAGAATATGAAGGAAATCAGTTGAGAATGATAGTTGAGATGTCTTCACTAAATAATTCACTTTTGAGAGTTTTGTGCTTTTACGTGGTGCAGATGCACCAAGGTACAGATGTATTGAGTGCAGCTGCATGAGTATGTGCCTTTCAGCTACCTTCTTCAGAGTTTCGTTACAAGCTTCCTATGTCTAGGTGTGCTAAATAAGTTCACTCCTGCCTTTGAAGTACCCACTGTTTCACTCTAAGGACTATGTTATCCTATGTCTAGGACTTAACATGGTTTTAACAAAGTTTTCTTTATTACTCAAGTTCACAAAGCCTTCATTAAAACACTCACCCTTATTAATCTTGATTTCTAGTTATTAACCATGTCTGAGAATATAACTCTACTTATTCTAAGCGATCAACCTCACAATAAGATGGATATAGTATAACACAAGACCCAAAATACATGCAACACTTAAATGCACAATAACTTGCTCAAAAGCTCATTATAAAGTTAGAACATCTCAACCAAAGAGGTTTAGCACATAATATGCATTGCAAGGCAAAGATAGATGAAATAAAACATGTTAATATAGTGGAAAATATAAGAGATATCAATAGGGTAGAGATTACACTGACTGAAGTACTCTTGCATAAATTTACCCAGCAGTGCAGAAGCACTGACTTCCTGGTGCAGTTGCACCTAACTAACTTAATGACGAAGTGAAGGAAGAAGTCGTGAGTTCCCTCCTTACCTTCTTGCCAACTAACTACTACTAAAACTATAAAATAAAATACAAGAAAGGAAACTACTAATTTATATGTGAATTTCTTATGAATGAGATGATCTTCAAGTGAGAAGTGGAAGCCTTTATATGGCCTTGGAGCTTTCCTTCAAGTGAGGGTTTGCTTGGAGATCAAGCTGACCAAAGGTGGCTTAACCATGGTTACTTTTCAGAGCTTTGATTGAGAAGATTAAGTCCAAAGGGGAGGTCCAATTGTGGAAAGCCATGTGTTCTAGATGCGTAGCCTTTCATGATGATTTTCCATTGTGGGAGCCTCCTCTTGCATGTTGGCATGTGTCTTCATGTGACTTATGACTAAGCATGATGTCATAGAAAATTTTATGCGTTGGTATGAATTGAGGTGCTTCCAAGGTGGGGTTAAATCTGCCTTCAGCGCAGGATGGTGAAGATGCACCTAAGTGCAGTTGCACCTAAGTGCAGTTGCACTGCTGTAAGAGTAGTTTAGTGCAGATGCATTGCTGTTTCCCTGGTGTATTTGCACCTAACTGCAAGTGTACTGAACAAACATATCAAACATACCAATATATATATATATATATATATATATATATATATATATATAATGCTTAAATCATTACATAATCCTCTTTGAAACATAAAATGTTGTTATCTTACTTATACTACTATATTTAACAGATATTATACTTGGTTTCAAGCAATTTAGTTATGTTTAGATGCATAAATAACTCTATATAAAATAGAGTTATCACACTCCCAAACTTAAACCATTGCTTGTCCTCAAGTAATGACAAAAAGAAAACACAAGTAGGTTTTTCAATTTAAAGAAGAACAAATCAGCTCAAATCTTTTCAAAGAATGATTTTGCATTTGATGAACTTCATTTTTTCAGAACATTTTGTCTTTGTGCCTTTGAATTCCCAAACACCCAAAATTTATTAAAATTCATTTGTGTGAGTGTGTGCCCCATTGAGATCCAATCAGTTCCAAAACTAAGTAAAAAGTTTCTCTTTAGCTTTTTGGAAATTTTTAGATCACGTTTGGTCAAAACAAAGGTGTTTCAAAATATAGACTAGACTAACAACATCCTCAATGCTTGGGGGCTTTAAGTACAACCAAGGACTTTGATTGAGTATTTCAAAACTGTTGAGTCAATGTACTATTCTTCTTTTTGGTGCAGATGCACCTTGGTGCAGTTGCACTGAATATTTTTGTAGAGTGCAGAAGCACTGAACTTTTTGTAACGGTGCAGATGCATTTGAGTGCAACTTCACTTGATACTGCATTTCAAGATTTGTAGCATATACTGCCATTCTCATTGACCTCCTTATGCATACTTTTTTTCTTTGGTTTGTTTTTCTTTTCTTTCTTCTTTTTCAAACCAAATGCACTATTGGAACAGGTTCAGTTTGATGACTCAGGCAAGTATAGCTAGTTATAACATTTTGAACTCTTTTGTAGTGTTTTTTGTAACCTATTGTATTGACTATTCTAAGTTTTCCATACTCAGCCTTAGTATTCATGGAAACTCCCCCAAACTTATTTCTTTATACTCTTCTATATTTTTAGTGAAAATTTGTTTTTGGCCTTGGTTTTCTAAAAATCCTCTTGCATCAGGTAGTCTTTCAAATAGCAAGGTTCTTTTTAAAACTCAGCTTTGATGTGTCAAAGTAATAATAAAAATTGGCCATTTGGGGAAAACACTGCTTCTTTTATTTTTCTTTCTTCCATCATTAAAAATCAGTTCAAAGAATGCATTTGGCTAAGTTTTGTGAAAAAGAATTTAAGCTGATCTTGATTCAAAAACTCACAAATCCTAATTTGAACATAGAAACAATTTGATGCACCTCAAACTAAAACTAATGTTTTTGTAAAACAGTTTTCTGAATTTTCAAAAAGGAGCTTTGTTGATTGCATCATAAATATTGAAATTAACACACATATAGGTAAACAAAACATAAAAAACAGACATACATACTTACTAAAACATATAAACATATGCATAGAGTATTTTAAAGTGCTTCTCCCCCCTAACTTAAAGATGAGCAGTGTCCCCACTGCTCTAAGTTGAGATTCAAAAGTAATTGTGCATCAAAATGGGGAAAGGAGTTAATACATGTGGGATAGCAACAAAACATATAAGTATATTTAAAAATAACAACATTAAAGCTTTACTCTTTCTTTGCTCCACTCTTGATCCTTGAGCTTGATCTCACGGGAATGTGTTTGATCTTCTGCTTCTTTTTCTTGGGTTCTTCAGCTTTTGGTGCATCTGCACTAGATGCAGTTGCACCAACCACTTCTGTTGTTGGTTTTGGTTCCTCAGGTTTCTTTGATGAAGATGCATCAGAAGCTTCTACACTAGTTGGTTCAGCAACAGGTTCCTCAGTTGTTTCCTCAGCCTGTTCTCCTTCACTTGGGGTTTCCATTACAGTTTTCGTGGCATCAGCAGGCTTGTTGAAAAATTTCTGCGTGTTTCCCAGCTCTGCTCTCTTCTTCTCTGCCAGCTCTTCCAGCACCAGTTTGACAGTATCCTCCTTGTTCTTCGGTATGACTGTCAGAACTGGAACACCTTGAGATGCATTTGTGTTTGTTGGAGTTGCATCTGTTGCTGGTGTATCTGGATTTGCACTTTCTTCCTCAGAACTTCTTTTTTCCCTCCTCTTCAAGAGGGTCTTCCTGAATAACCTGCAAAGATTGTTTCTCAAAAATAATGTTAGTAGTTTGATGGCTTTGCTCCATGGTTTTTGGTGGAGTCTTCTCTTGAGAAGGAATGGGTGCTGGTTGTTTGGTTGGTTCTTTTTCAGGTTGGCTTTCTTGGTTGATGGGTGGTGGTGATAATGACTGTGGAATGGGTGATGGTGATTTAGAGGTTGGTGGAGTAGGTGCCTTCCCTGTGGATGGTGATGTTGATTTTTCTGGCTGGGGGTGGGTTGGTGGAGTAACTTGGGTGAGAACTGGTTCTGTTTGGGGTCCAGCCTCATATTTCTTTCTTACTATATCCTCCATGCTCAAATTCTGATTCTCTTCCTCCCCACTCTTGCCATTACTGTCAGTGGTGGTATCATCATCCTCCTCCTCTTCATTCCTCTCCATTTGCTTCACCATTCTTGTCAATGTTTCATCCTCATCAGTATCAGCTAACTCTTCACTCAGCAACTCTTCCTCTTCTTCCTCAAACTTTTTCTTCTTCTATGGCTGTTTCTTTTTAGTCTCCCTCTTTCTTTTTGGGACTTTTTTCCTCTTAGTTTCCTTTTCACTCTCTTCCTTTTCGTCCTCATTTTCTTCTTCTTTTTCTTCCTCTTCTTTCTCACCTTCCTCATTCTGAAAGACCCATGCTGGAAACACTGGGGTTTCTAACTGAGTTGGTACCTGTGACATCTCCATCAACCTAAGTTGTAGCCAATCATGCTGCTCTTGCTGGAATCTCCACACTTCCTGATGCTTCTGCACTAAGTGCTGCTGCACCAGGTTATTTGGTTCAGCCTTTATCTTGGTTCTCTCTTTCATTTCAGCAGATAATGGGCCTGGAGCGTACTTTCTCTGTTGATGCTCATTAGAACTAATTTCTACCCCTTGTTTCATGCATAACTCAGTGATCAAGCATGGAAAGAATAAAAATCCTTCTGATTTAGTTGCACAATCTAAAATCTCTTTGTTAATGATTCTCCCTATGTCCACATTGTCATTGGTCAAGATTGCATCCAAGAGGATCAATCTATCTTTAGAGAGTGTATATGTGTGTGATGTGGGGAAGATTGAGCAATCAATAAACAAGTACCAATTTCCTAACTCAGTGATCAAATATCTATTCTTAAGCTTAAATTCAGTGTTGGTGATTTTATCTCATTTTTAGTTTTTCACAGCAATTCTAGACTTTACTCTTTCCATCTCTGTCTTTCCATACTATTCTATTTTCTCTTCAAAATCAGAACCAAAGTAAACTAGGTTGTAATGGTTATTAATTCTATCAGCATCAAAGTAAACCCTCCTACCCCTAATTACAGAATGGTCCAGAGTTTTACCTTTGTTGTTGTCCTGAATTCCAGAATAGAACTCTCTTACTACTTGCTCCAAGTAGAATGCTCTGTGTTGCACAAACACATCCCAATTAAGATTTGAGATTGTTGACATGAAGCTTGGATGTGCTTTCATCAAACTGTAACCTCTTTCCGGTAGGAATTTCATTTCCCAGAAATGCGTATGATCAGCAGTTGCACCAGCTTTCTTCTTTTAGGGTTATTTTGATGTTGATCTTGTGCCTGTGATGCTCTTCCCTGATGTTTTCATGGCACTTTGCTTGCGAACCATTTTCTTGAATAGAGGTTGAAGATGGTGTTTACAAAAAAATTGGGGATTTGCGAGAGAGAGAAAGTGATTGAGGATGTTTTACGGTTTTGTGAGAGAGGGGGTTACTGTGGGTGAATAAACGGCAGCCATGGGGAATTGGGTCAGTTTAAAGAGGTGAACGAGTTAGTGGTTGGTTGATTTGATGGGTGGAGTAGCCGTTAGGGGTATGTGGGTTTGCATGCACTAAGACACGTGGGAGTCTAGGTGGGACAACTCAACATCTCAGCCACTAATCATGTTTTAAACGTTGTTGTGCTGGCATTTTTTAAAGTTTTTCACCCAAGTGAAAATTTTGAATTTATGGTGCAGGAGCACTTTGAGGAATGAGAAGTGCAGCTGCACTTAGGTGTAGATGCACCAAAAACCTGTGTTCCTACAAAACATTTGAAAACATCAAACTGAACAAAAATAGCTAAATTAATATTTAATAACAAGGGTTGCCTCCCATAAGCGCTTGTTTTAAGAGTCTTTCAGCCTGACTATCTCCTTATCTTAGAGATTTTGAAAATGTATGGTGAATTTATCCCTCACCACATGCTCACCATAGTACATTTTTACTCTTTGGCCATTTACCTTGAAATTGGTGTTTGTGGCTGCATCATACAAATCAACTGCACCATGGGGGTAAATCTTGGCTAGTTTGAATGGTCCCAACCATATTGATTTAAGTTTTTCAGGAAATAGTTTCAACCTGGAATTGTATAACAAGACCATTCCTCCTTCTCTAAGTTCTCTTCTTTGGATTCTTTTGTCATGCCAAGTTTTGCTTTTTGTCTTGTAAATTTCTGCATTCTCATAAGAGAATTGCCTAAATTCTTCCAACTCATTCAACTCTAAAAACCTTTGTGCACCTGCTTTGTTGAATTCATAATTCAACTTTTTCATAGCCCAATAAGATTTGTTTTCCAACTCAACAGGCAGATGACATGCTTTGCCATAGACTAGCCTAAAGGGGGACATACCTAATGGTGTCTTAAATGCAGTTCTATATTCCCATAATGCCTCATCTAAATGTAGAGACCAATCTTTTCTTGATGGTCCAACCATTTTTTCAAGCATTCTTTTAATTTCCCTATTTGATAGCTGATCAGCCTGCCCACTTGTTTGTGGGTGGTAGGCTGTAGCAATTTTATGCTTAATTACATATTTTGCAAGAATATTTTCAATGAGTTTATTGCAAAAATGTGAGCCTTCATCATTGATGATTGCCCTTGGGGTGCCAAATCTTGTAAAAATGTTTTTCAGAAGGAATTTACTAATAGATTTGGCATCATTATTAGGCAATGCTACTGCCTCTACCCATTTGGACACATAATCAACAGCTACCAAGATATATTGTTTGCCAAAAGAAGGCGGGAAAGGACCCACGAAATCCATGCCCCATACATCAAAAAGTTCAATTTCTAATATATTGGTTTTAGGCATTTCATGTTTTTCAGAAATATTACCTGCTCTTTGACATTTGTCACAAGTTTTGACCATTGAATATGAATCTTTAAATAAAGTGGGCCAATAATAACCAGTCTGTAATACCTTAACTGTTGTTCTGTGGCTTCCAAAGTGACCTCCATATGGTACAGCATGGCAGTGCAGAAGCACTGCTTGTTGTTCTTCTTGTGGGATGCATTTTCTCATTAACTTATCTAGGCACATTTTATAGAGAAATGGATCATCCCAATGATAGTGTTTGACTATGTGAAAAAATCTCTTTCTATGTTGATAAGTCATATCCACTGGGACTACCTTGCTCACAAGAAAATTAACTATGTCAGCAAACCATGGTGCAGCTGCACTAGGTGCATCTGCACTAGGTGCAGAAGCACTGAATGTTGCTACACTAATTGCTAACAGTTTTTCATCAGTAAAACTTTCCTTGATCTCTCCCTTCTGTGTACCTGTTCTTTCACCTTCAAGTCTAGATAAATGGTCAGCAACCTGGTTCTCCACCCCATTTTTGTCTCTGATTTCAAGATCAAATGCTTAGAGGAGGAGAATCCATCTTATTAACCTTGGTTTTGCATCTTTTTTTGAAATTAAATACTTGATGGCAGCATGAGCATGATCAGTATAAACAATAACTTTGGTGCCAACCAAGTAAGATCTAAATTTATCAAATGCAAACACCACTGTTAATAACCCCTTTTCTGTTACAGTATAGTTCATTTGTGCTTCAATTAATGTCTTGCTAGCATAATAAATGGAATGAAAGATTTTGTCATACCTTTGCCCTAAGACAGCTCCTACAGCAAAGTCACTAGCATCACACATTAATTCAAAAGGCCTGCTCCAATCTGGTGTAACAATCACTGGTGCAGTCACCAATGCTCTTTTGAGTTTTTGGAATGCTTCTATACATGGTTCATCAAAGTTAAAAGGCGCATCAATTTGCAGGAGTGTACATAATGGCTTGGATGTCCTTGAAAAATCTTTGATAAATCTTCTATAGAAGCCTGCATGGCCTAAGAAGCTTCTGATTCCTTTGACATTTGTTGGAGGTGGCAGTTTTTCAATGACCTCAATCTTGGCTTGCTCCACTTCCAGACCTTTCTTTGACACTTTATGACCTAACACAATGCCTTCTTGTACCATGAAATGGCACTTCTCCCAATTAAGCACTAAATTTGTTTCCTCACATCTTTGGAGAATTTTCTCTAAATTTGACAAACATGACTGAAATGTGTCTCCAAAAACTGAGAAATCATCCATGAATACTTCCATTGATTGCTCAATGAATTAAGTCTGAGAAAATGGACATCATGCACCTTTGGAATGTTGCAGGTGCATTACAGAGTCCAAAGGGAATTCTTCTAAATGCAAAGGTTCCATAGGGACATGTAAATGTAGTTTTTTGTTGGTCCTCAGGTTCTATTGCAATTTGATTGTATCCTGAATAACCATCTAAGAAACAATAAAACTCTTTTCGTGCTAACCTATCTAACATTTGGTCAATGAAAGGTAAAGGAAAGTGGTCTTTCTTTGTGGCTTTATTGAGTTTCCTATAGTCCATACATATTCTCCAACCTGTAACAGTTCTTGTAGGTATTAACTCATTCTTTTCATTGGCTATTACTGTCACACCCCCTTCTTTGGAACACGCTGTACAGGGCTTACCCATGCACTATCTGATATGGGGTATATGATTCCAGCATCTAGCCACTTAATGATTTCCTTCTTTACAACCTCTTTCATTATAGGATTTAGCCTTCTTTGCCCTTCTATATAATTTTTAGAATTATCTTCTAAAATTATCCTATGCATGCATATAGAAGGGCTAATTCCTTTTATGTTTGCCATTTTCCAGCCTATAGCTTTTGTATGCTTTCTTAAGGTACAAATGAGATCATGCTCCTGCTCTATTGAAGAGTCAGAGGCAATGATCACTGGAAGCACATCATCTTCCCCTAAGAAAGCATATTTCAAATGTTTGGGCAGTTCTTTTAATTCTAATTTTGGAGGTTGTTTAATTGAGGGTAAATTCTTTTTAAAGTTAGGGTTTTCTAAATTAAGAGATTCAAAAGTTCTAGACCACACTTTTTGTGCTGGTGCTTCTCTTGGCAGAATGTCTTTTTCCAAGATTTCTTCTTCAGGTGGTGCAGCTGCATCAGGTGCAAGTGCACTGGTGAGATAATCATACTGCTTATGGAATTGCTTCTGCACCAGATGGTCAAGAGAAATGATAGCTGAACACTCTTCAATCTCCTCTGCAGGATACTTCAGAGCATTCATCACATTGAATTTCACTTCTTGATCATTCACTCTCATGGTTAGTTCTCCCTTCTGTACATCAATTAGGGCTTTCCCAGTTGCTAAGGTCTTCCAAGAATGACTGGTACTTCTTTATCTACATCAAAATCAAGAATAACAAAATCTGCAGGAAATACAAATTTGTCAACCTTAACCAGAATACAAATTTGTCAACCTTAACCAGAATATCTTCAATACAAATTTGTAAAATCAGACTACATTCTTTGGACATAGCAACTGTTTCAAAATCCCCTAATCTTCTTCTTTTTGAAAGCACATCTTTCATAAATTTAGCATAAATAGGCATTTGTTGAAGTGCTTCAACTAAGGGAACATTGATGTGTAATTGTTTTAAAATTTCAAGAAACTTACTGAATTGCTTCTCCTCATGTGCCTTTTTTAACCTTTGCGAAAAGGAAGAGGAGGGTATTCAGGGACTAACCTTGGAGTTGGAACTTCATGAGATGCAGATGCATCAGGTGCTTCTGCATCTTGAGTATTTTTTCATTTTTATTTTTTTCTCCCTTACCTGTACCTTCAATCTCTTGTGGTTCTGAAAGATCTTTTCCATTCCTTAAAGAAATGGCCTTCACTTGTTCCTTACCTGGCCTGTGGGATGTGGTGGCTTCTGTATTTGATGGTAGTGTACCTGTTGGTCTTTGATACAGAGCTGTAGCCAATTTTCCCACTTGATTCTCCAAATTCTTTATAGATGCATCTTGTGTTTGCCTAGCTGTTCTAGTTTCACTTATGAAGGATTTTAGCAAGGCTTCTAAGGAGTTATCATTGCCAGGTGTTTGTTGTCTTTGGTAATTCTGAGATTGGAATCCTGGTGGTGTGGCTGGTGCAGATGCACTTGGTGCAAGTGCACTAGTATTGTTATTGTTCCACCTAAAGTTTGGGTGGTTCTTCCAACCAGGGTTATAGGTGTTAGAGTAAGGGTTGTTATTCCTAGTGTATTCTACATAATTGACAGAGACAGGGTTGCTAGGACATTCCTCATACAAGTGACCTCCTCCACAATACACACAAGATGTATCACCTGGAGGGGCTTGTCCTATGGCTGCTATAGTGTTTTCTGTTGGTGCAGCTGTACTAGGTGCAGGTGCACTGGTTGAAGAGTGCAGGTGCACTGGTTGAAGTGAAGTTTTTAAACATGTTTGTCAGTGAGGCTAACTGAGTAGATAGGACAGATACATCACTAATTTCATGTACCCCTGATGGTCTCTTTTGGGCACTCACCCACTCAGTAGGCCAACTAGAGCTATTTGTTGCAATTCTATCAATCAATTCACATGCTTCATTATAAGACAAGTTTAATAACACACCCCCAGATGATGCATCAAGCATTATTCTGGTTTGGGGTTCTAAACCATTATAAAAAGTTTCCATTTGAATAATGACAGGTAGACCATGATGTGGACATTTTCTTAAAAGTTCTTTCCATCTTTCCCATGCTTCAAACAATGATTCAAATTCTTTTTGTCTAAAAGATGTAATATCATTTCTCATCATGGCATTTTTGATGGGTGGAAAATATTTTGCTAAAAACTTTTCTGCCATTTCATTTCATGAATGAATAGAATTAGGATCCATTGAATTCAACCAAGATTTAGCCTTATATTTCAAAGAATATGGAAATGGCTTAAGTCTAAATGCATCTTCACTAACACCAGGAAGAATAAAGTTACTACATACTTCTAAAAATTGTTTTAAGTTCTCATGGGGGATCCTCATGGATGGATCCACCAAATTGACCTATTGTTTGTAGCATTTGGAACATCATGGGTTTAAATTCAAAATGCACAGCATCAATATGAGGTCTTGCTATCCTTGTTTGCATATTTTGATGATTAAATATAGCACAATACCTCATGGGTCTATTTCTATCATTAATCATACCTAGTGGTCCCATGTTGATGAATTGATTTCTGTGATCATTTTCAGGTTCATGATGAGTGCTTGGCCCACCTCTGACTGATCCTCCGCTTGAACCTGGTCTAGATCTCTCTTCTTCATTTTGATGAGACATAGTGACTCTGCAGCTTTGAATTCTTTGTTTCTTGAGCCTCAGTAACTTTCTAAATCTTCTCTCTATCTCAGGATCTAATGCAAATTCTGGTGATCTGACCCTGTGCATAAGCTAGTGCATCTGCACTAAGAAACAAACTACCAGAATAATAAAACTCTAATTTATAAATCTAAACAACAAAAATTAATGGCAATCCTTGGCAACGGCGCCAAAAACTTGGTGTGTGGAAAAGTGTGCAAGTATATACAGTCACAAACAAGTAGTATAAAAGATCGAACCCACAGGGATTGAATTAACTCTTGTATGTTTAAGAAAATATAAATTGGTGCTACTACACTATTCACAATTTTGGATATTTGATGTTTAAGGAAAACAGAATGTAAATATGTAAAAGAATATGAATGAAATCATTTGAGAATGATAGTTGAGATGTCTTCACTAAATAATTCACTTTGAGAGTTTTGTGCTTTTACGAGGTGCAGATGCACCAATGTGCAGATGTATTGAGTGCGGCTGCATGAGTATGTGCCTTTCAACTACTTTCTTCAGAGTTTCGTTACAAGCTTCCTATGTCTAGGCGTGTTAAATAAGTTCACTCCTGCCTTTGAAGTACCCACTGTTTCACCCTAAGAATTATGTTATCCTATGTCTAGGACTTAACTTGGTTTTAACAAAGTTTTCTTTATTACTCAAGTTCACAAAGCCTTCATTAAAACACTCACCCTTATTAGTCTTGATTTCTAGTTATAAACCATGTCTGTGAATATAACTCTACTTATTCTAAGCGATCAACCTCACAATGAGATGGATATAGTATAACACAAGACCAAAAATACATGCAACACTTAAATGCATATTAACTTACTCAAAAGCTCATTATAAAGTTAGAACATCTCAACCAAAGAGGTTTAGCTCATAATATGCATTCCAAGGCAAAGATAGATGAAATAAAACATGTTAATATAATGGAAAATACAAGAGATATCAATAGGGTAGAGATTACACTGATTGAAGTACTCTTGCATAAATTTGCCCAGCAGTGCAGAAGCACTGACTTCCTGGTGTAGTTGCACCTAACCAACTTGATGAAGAAGTGAAGGAAGAAGTCGTCAGTTCCCTCCTTACCTTCTTGCCAACTAACTACTACTAAAACTATAAAATAAAATACAAGAAAGGAAACTACTAATTTATATGTGAATTTCTTATGAATGAGATGATCTTCAAGTGAGAAGTGGAAGCCTTTATATGGCCTTGGAGCTTTCCTTCAAGTGAGGGTTTGCTTGGAGATCAAGCTGACCAAAGGTGGCTTAACCATGGTTACTTTTCAGAGCTTTGATTGAGAAGATTAAGTCCAAAGGGGAGGTCCAATTGTGGAAAGCCATGTGTTCTAGATGCGTAGCCTTTCATGATGATTTTCCATTGTGGGAGCCTCCTCTTGCATGTTGGCATGTGTCTTCATGTGACTTATGACTAAGCATGATGTCATAGAAAATTTTATGCGTTGGTATGAATTGAGGTGCTTCCAAGGTGGGGTTAAATCTGCCTTCAGCGCAGGATGGTGCAGTTGCACTGCTGTAAGAGTAGTTTAGTGCATATGCATTGATGTTTCCCTGGTGTATTTGCACCTAACTGCAAGTGTACTGAACAAACATCTCAAACATACCAATATATATATATATATATAATGCTTAAATCATTACATAATCCTCTTTGAAACATAAAATGTTGTTATCTTACTTATACTACTATATTTAACAGATATTATACCTGGTTTCAAGCAATTTAGTTATGTTTAGATGCATAAATAACTCTATATAAAATAGAGTTATCAACCATCGATCAATTTCAATTTAATTACCCAAATAAAAGATTCATATCAACTATTACAGATTAAGGACAATCCCTTGCCTCAAAACCCCCTTTTATCTAATGGGAAACCCTAATTCCTTAAGTATATCGCCACTAAACAAAGCATTAAACGCAGAGAATTAACAGAATTCATGATAGTAATGTCATATTCCTATAATCATCCTCATGACCTAAAACCCCAATATCCGGAAAACATAACCCATCTCCCAATGGTGAAAGTAAACCCTAATTCATTACAACAACAATAGTTATTGTAAAGCAATAAGAACGAAGGTAAAGGCAAATTTAAAAGGATAAATAGATTGTATTGATCATAACAATGGAATCATATGATAGTTTTGGAGAGATTCATCTCTTCCTAACCCTAAGAGAATTAACTACTCATGTTCAAAGTATTGAAATACAAGGTAAAAGAGAAGTTACACCAAGATGAGTGCATTGGATCCTTCAATTCCTTGTTCCCAAGTGTAGAGAAGCTCCAATTCTTCTCCTTTTTCGCAACTCCAAACTCTCTTTTTGCAGCCAAGACCAAAAGTGCCCTAATTTTCTGATTTTTGGGCTTAAATGCTTAAAACCGCAGTCCATTGCGAGGCGATGCGACTCCGTCGCGACGCGATGGACATATTTTTGCCTTGATCGCGAGGCGATATTGAGCAGAAACTTTTCTTCTCTTCTATTCTCTATTGTGTTGCTAGGCAAGTTGCTGGTTCGCTAGCCGGCGAAACATCAAATTGAAGTGGTCTTTTTGCTTCCGTTTGGTTGCTTGGTTATCTCCCTACCTTACTAAGTAATAGATACAAAAAATGGAAGGTTTAAGAATACCAAGTATCCAAAAAATACCAACTTAACAACAAACCGAAGTCTTTGAAATCACTATTGAAAACAATATTATTCTACTTCAAAAACTATCTAATATGAAAGATAAATAACGAAAAACTAAATAAAAGGGGATTAAACTATACACATATTGCAGAGCTATCAATTTGTATCAGTGCTAAGGCCAGTGTTTGGGAAGGGGAATTTGATTTCCTTTTGGTTGCACAAGTGGACCACTAATGAGACTTTTAAGGACTTATTCCCTAGTCTTTTTGAAGTGGCTAAGTTAAAACATGGCAGCATAGTGGAGCACATGTATTGGCTTGATAACACTTGGCGTTGGAAGCTTGATTGGGGTCGTGTTCTGATTGATGAGGAGAGGGCCGATCTGGATTTTCTTTTGGACATTTTACATCCTCCTTATCTTGGCAGATTGGAGCAAGACTGTTGATTGTGGAAGCTAGAAGAGTTCCATTGTTTTTCTGTTTCTATTAGATCTTGTTATGTGCTTTTTTTGAGGTTGATGCAGCATGATAGATTGGACAGCGAAATCCAGAGTGCACTAGATGATATGTGGTAGCTTTCAATTCCTACTAAGGTGGGGGTTTTTGGTTGGAGATTGTTGTTGGGGAAGCATCCAACTCACGATGCTCTTATTTCTAAGAGAATTATTAAGAATCCTCATGGGTCGTGCTGCCTGTGTTTTGAGCAGGATGACTCTATTTCTTATTGTTTTTATGTGCAGTGTTCTCGATCCATTTGGCTTGACATCCTTAATTGGTTGGGCTTTTCGGTAATCGATAATTTGGTCGGTGTCACTCATTTCCGGATTCATGGCCTGTGGCTGGATTCCAAGAAGGCTTGTAAAATGAAATATTTGTTTTGAATGGTTGTCACATGGTGTATCTGGTTTCATTGGAACCATATTCTTTTCGGATGTCAAGTCTTTAATTTGCAGACGGTTGTTAAGCATAAAAGGTCGCACCTAGATGACACAGTTTACCCATCACTAAATATACTTTTAGTGACAGATCGTTTCCGGTGACTAAAAATTACAAATTATCTATTAAGAAATAATCACTTCTTGAGATTTTATTCATTTGTTTTGGCTTTGGAAAATAATCAAAATCTAAAAATAAAATAAAATCCGATAATAAGGAAAAGCTATTTATAGTAGCTTTGGGAAATTTTCTCATTTTACTTAAAATGGGAGATGAGAAGGTTGATTACCAAAATGATTTTTGTGATAGTAAAAACAAATACAAATTAGCTTTTATTCGTTTGTTTTGGCTTTTGAAAATAAACAAAATCTATTTTTTTAAAATCCGATAATAATGAAACCCTATTTATAGCTTTGGGAAAATAATCTCATTTTAATTAATGTGGGAAATGAGAAAGATGATTAACAAAATAATTTTCGTGATTGTAAAGAAACACAAATGTTTGGCGCAGTGGAGTAATCTGCCCTGCGAATGTAGTGGGGTCGATCTGGTTTGCTCCCGACTTCGATTCCCGCCCGTGTTAAAACATCGTGTTGGCCAGCCTCATGCTTGATCCTCCGGGCGAGCGGAGATTAGTCCTTCGTTGAAAGCGTTGGGACACTCCGTGGGTAGCCAACAATAGTCCTAAACCAAAAAAAAAAGAAACACAAATTAGCTTCTACAATCTACGGTACTAGTCTACTTAAATATCTCTAAGTGATTTCATATGTAAATCACTTATTTTTAATCTTAAGGAAAAATACCCTTTATCTTATTCCTTGCAATTTCCTTTCACCATCCAATGATAGTTTTAACTTTAACCATATTATAAATATAAATATTAAAATAAAAATAATATAACCCTTTAATGTCAATTTCAATTTTTGTCAAAGAAAAATGTCAATTTCAATCCATCCTACTAATTCTTTCCATTCAATATTTTGACAAACAAACCGGACATCCAGCTGTTTAATAATAGTTGCTGGAGAAACATGGTGAAAAAGGAAATGTTTTGAATTGAAGGACAACGAGAACAAGAAATTTGATAAAAAAAATACTAGACTTTGTGCTCTTAAAACAGAGACAATAACAATATTTACATAAAAAGGGGCATTCCGAGAATCGAACTCGGGACCTCTCGCACCCAAAGCGAGAATCATACCACTAGACCAAATGCCCTGGCTATAATTTTGTGTATAAAGCCTTCAGTAGCTTGTATTGATTTGTTAAACCGGATACAAACTGCAGAGCTGTGCTAAATTAAAGACGGGTATTGTATAGTTCAATGATTTTTTTTTGACACAAGTATATAGTTCAATGATAAAAATATAAAATATTCACTTTATAAAAAAAAAAAAAAAGTGGTTAAAATGATTGTGAGTGACAACGCAATTTGTTGAGAAGTCTGCTTTTGTCTCCTCATCAATCTCTTTTATCCTTATCTATCTCCTTCTTTTCTTCTTTTGCTTTTCCCCATAGTGACAAAATTGAAACTCAAACACACACACATCTCGGATAATTAAAAATCATGGCATTTGCAGGAACAACTCAGAAGTGTATGGCTTGTGACAAAACAGTTTATCTTGTTGATAAGTTGACCGCTGATAATCGAATCTACCATAAAGGTTGTTTCAGATGCCACCACTGCAAAGGAACCCTCAAGGTATATATACTATATGCATATCTTTCTTTCGGATTTGTATATACTCCCTTCCCTTCGTCCCTAATTATAAGATCCTTGGATCTACAAAGAAACAAGTGACATCAATTTCAGCAACTGCTTTGATTAACTTAAGGCATGTAACTAGATTTATTTTTATGATGATGTTAATTTACTTACTGATAGATTAATGTTGTGCAGCTTAGCAACTATAACTCTTTTGAGGGAGTTCTTTACTGCAAGCCACACTTTGACCAACTATTCAAAAGAACTGGTAGTCTTGACAAAAGCTTTGAAGGAACACCAAAAATTGTCAAACCAGAAAAAACAACTGATAATTTGGTAATCAATCAAGACTAGTACCACAAATATTTATTTCATTATGTTCATAACAGAAAACTCAGTTTTCTAGCATTTATCTAATACTTGATCTGTTTCAATCAGAAACCTGCAGCAACCAAAGTGTCAAGCATGTTTGGTGGAACCAGAGAGAAATGTTCTGGTTGTCAGAAAACAGTGTATCCAACTGAAAAGGTAACAACATATATTTATTCCATCAATGCATCCTACTCTTAAATACCACTGTTATAAGTTATAACTTGAAAATTCTAAGCGTGGTTGAATATGTTTTTAATTCCTATAAAATTTACTGTTTAGTCTCTAGTCTCTACAATAAGTTACTCCATCGATAGTCCAAAATTTGGTGATTTTGCAGACAAATGTCATTGATGTGACAATAATGAGGACTAAACACGGGTGAAATTGTTTGTACTTTGTAGGAAGTAAACTTGATAGGAGCGTATTCTATTGTCCGACTAGTTTCTCCTTAGTTTCTGTTTTCGCTTTGGGGCTTAGCCACCGTTAAATACAAAAAAAAAAAGAAACATATTTAACCCATTATAAGTACATAGTACCCATAGGCAAACAATTCATTCATCATCCTTCCTTTCCTTCCTTAATCTAGAATTTTGATAGCATTATGCTAAGTATGAAGGTTTTTATTCTGCTATAGAAAAAGGAATTATTGAGTTTTATATATTAAGAATTAATGAAATCAGTGTTTTGAAATGACATAGGTTAGTGTGAATGGAACTCCTTATCACAAGAGTTGTTTCAAATGCATTCATGGAGGATGTGTTATTAGTCCCTCTAATTACATTGCACATGAGGGAAAACTGTACTGCAAACACCATCATATCCAATTGATCAAGGAGAAGGGAAATTTAAGTCAACTTGAAGGTGATCACGAGAAGAGTGCTGTGCGTGATAAAATCAATGGTGAAGTAGTTGTAACTGAGACATAAGATTGTGAGAATATTTCATTTCCTTAAGTTCCTTGTTAATTTCTGTATCATATGTTTATGCTATCTCTACTTTTTAACCATTACTTGGTGTTGTCATTTCTTGGAGTGCGAAAAGCTCTTTGCTTGTGACAAATATATGTTATTCCCTTTTTTCCTTCCTATTTGGAGGTTGTGAATCTCCATCATTTGTTTTCTCTCTTGTTGTGAGACTGTGGATAGAGGATATTAAAATGAGAAGTCAAAATTTGATCATTCAATTCTTTTTTTGTTGTAAATCAAATATTTTTTGCATGCAAATACAGAGACTAATCCCTCGATTAACCATTTGATATTGAACGTGTGATTCGTGCTATTGAATGTCTTAAAATTCTCATGGATTCCCAATTTCCCATAGATATACAGATCATAAACCCTAAATTCCGTTTCCTATCAACATACAACTAAATTTATAGATGTGAAATTTGATTTATAAAATTATACTCTACATTTTCTTAATTTATATAATTGAAAATATTTAAATTAGTCCTTAAAACATTACATAGTTTTAAAAAAGCTAAATTTGTCTTATTACAATGTAGTTTTAACTGAGTTTGGATTATCTCAAATACTTGTTGTGTCAAGTAGGAGACATTAGAAACAATAGAAGCTATGTGAAAGAATATTAGGTTATAACATGATATAGCTTCTAGCACAGTAATAAAAATTTCACCGATGTCACTCAACATTTTAACTAGTATATTCACCGACAGACCTAGGACTCTAGTCATAGAGGTGCAAAAACTTTTATACTTGCATTATCGTTAAAAATATCATAAAATTAACATTTTAATATATTAAATTAAATAAATTACACACTTAGTAATTATATATCATCTATTTGATTTCATGTTAAGAAAGCGTTGAATAATGAATTCATTATCGATAGTCTCAATTATAAGAAAAAATAACAACTTTCATGATAATTAAGAAATTCAATTAAATACCATTAATGCTTTGTTTGACACGTCTCATCCGGTAGTAGATAGCGAATGGGACTAGCGTATTTGACTAGTAGGTGACATGCACAGGTGTTTGGTAAGCACTAGCGTTTCACTTTTTGAACGCCACTTCAAGTAGCGTATAGCGTCTCACTTTTTTGTTGTTGCATTTTTTCCTTATTATTATTATTATTATTATTATTATTATTATTTTGATAAGTCCTTATTATTTTTCTTAAATTACTTCTCTCATTAAACATTTGGTAATCATTAAATAAATATCATTTTATGTCATTTTACATTTATCAACTATTTTAACCGCTAGTTTTACCAAACACATAATTTGCTCTCAGTTAGCGTATCCGCTATTCGTTCATCCGCTATCTCCACTGTTTTTTTACCAAAAAGTACCTAAATATTTAGATTTCATGTAAAAGTCAAATATATTTACTAAATTGACCTTCAAAACATTTAATAGAAAAATATTCTGATTTTTCTAGAATAATAACATTAAATGTGACAAAAGTAGTTAATTTTTACTTATAATAATAGTGACTAATTAAAGCTTTTGGCTTAATTACGCGTCTAGCCCCCCTACAATGACTCGTTCACGATTTGAATCCTCCAACTTTTTTTTCCACGATATCCCCCCTCCCCATCCACCCCATTTTCTTGATTTCTAAAATCCTTGTACATCTCAAATATGGTCAATCATTTTTTTTTGAGATTCAAAGGGGCTAAAAGCCCGAGAAATGATTACACGGAGACCAATCATTTGGTCAATCATTTTGCTAACATAGTATTCACTTATCTTATATACCATGCCACACCGGATTGCCATATGAGATTTTAAATTAAAAAGATTTTATCAACTAATATACAAAGTAATGAGCTCTTTAAATTACAAAATTAGACATTTACATCTTTAACATCTATCTCAGCAATTTAAGGATATTATTATAATTTTCATAATAACTTTACTTTTTATATTTTTTTCTCCACATTTATTTGCTTTACTTTTTCCATTTCTCTCTCCAACTTTTCTTTCTTATTTGAAAAATAAGAAATTTATAAATAGTTTTGACTATTTCTTTAGTACCTACATCTACATGAAAATATTACATGTAGTTGGTGAAATTTTACTATTTTTGATATAATTACTTTTTATGTTTTCTCTTCATGAATTTCATTACTTTTTATAAATAATTATTTTCTTTTCAATTTCGATGGGTAAACTTAGTTTCTAGTATCAGGTTTGATCCCCAACGATGAAATAAATTAGAGTCAGACTTTACTTACCTCTCGACCGAACTCCAAATTATTCAGCGTCATTTCCTCTGAACACCGAAGCGGGTCAAAGACCCTTAGACCCAAAAAAATAACCTTTTTTTTTTCAAAGTCGTTATATTGCATTTGCGTCTAGACGGGAGAACGTTCCTTATTGTCGGAATAAGTACTTTTATATTTTGGTTTTTAAGTATAAACAGGAAAACATATCGTATTGTTGGTGTAATTTCACAACCAAAAATACCCACTACAAGAATATGATGATTTACCTACCAGATATTTCTGAGGGATTTTTTTCGGTCGCTAATACGTTCGTTTCCGACGGATAATTTCATCGCTATGTGTTTTAGGTGTTTCCCGCTTAACTTTCCGACGGAATTGAAATCCCTCGCTACTTTCCGAGGGACATTTTCGTCGGAAACGCATAAATATCCCTCGGAATCGTTTCTCACTTAAAACTAAACAAATAGATTCATCGAGCTCACTTTCACTGCATCACTTTCACTCTCACTTCTCACTAACCCTAAACCACACAGCGCCTCTCTCCCTCTCACTCAGACACATCGCCTCCATCCCTCACCCTCCCTCTGTCACTGGTAGTCCGACGACCACCATCCACACGCCGCCGCCACCAAACAGAGTTGCTGCCTCTAAAAGCACCGCTTCGTCCTCCGCTCCGGCGTGAAATATTTCTAGCCATGATGTCATTCTGAATCAGTCGGAGGAACATTTCGGAAGGTTCTTCCTTCATCCACGAACGACAATGTCGTTTATATTAACGGCAAACCAGTCCTCGTCGCTCAGCCCCTCACGGTGATCCGCTCCATCACCGGTGGTGCACGTGTTTTGGCAACGCCGCCAAACCCTAATCCTAACCGTGAAGAGTTCGATGCGTGTAAAACTCTGATTATCGAAGTGAAAGAGGAACCGCAAGTTGAAGTTAAATCTGAACCCGTTTCTGAGGGGAGAAGTTCGTTGCGCAAGTTTGATGAGTTTCTTAAGGCTACAAACACAAAAGTCGCTTCCGTAGAGGAATCGCTGAAATCAATGGAAACCGTCCGAGACTCTGTCGATGTTGATATGGTTTGCGAGACGCAATATTCGGCTAGTGTTGAATCGGTTGAAAAGTCACTTCTTCAAGCGAAGGAAGAATCTGTTGATGTTGACATGGTTTGTGAGACGCAAGATTCTGTTACAGAAGAATCAGTAAAAAAGTCACTGATTCAAGCGAAGGAAGAATCTGTCGATGTCGACATGGTTTGTGAGACGCAAGATTCTGTTAAGGTTGAATCGGTAGAAAAGCCACTGATTCAAGCGAAGGAAAAAGTTATCGATGTAGACAAGGTTTGTGAGACGCAAGAGACGGTTAGGGATGAATCTGTTGCTGAGGAGAAGAAACAAACAGTTAGCGATGAAGTGAAGGTGGTGAAGAAGGAGGAGGTGGAAGAAGTGCAAGTGTTGAAGGTAGTGAAGAAGGAGGTGGTGCAAGAGAAGAATATTCTGATTCCAAACCTTGAGGATGGTGAGTTTCCTGAAGAACCTGGGTGGTCATTGCTGGGAAGGAAGGTTGAGATTGCAACTTCCACTGCTAGAGGAGTGAGGAGATTGGTGGATAATGAGATTGTTCATTTCAATTACCCCCGCCTAAATTCCCATCAAAAGTTCAGATGGATTGTTCGCATCTCAACAAAGCGTTCTGGAGAGGTACTATTATAATTTATTGTAATTTGTTTGATGGTGTTTTGTTTTGTTTGAAATTGCAATTGTTTGAAATTTGAATGTATTGAAATTGCTTAGTAGTTACTAGAATGCAATGTGAGATTGTTTTGGGATTGGTGATTTTGGATAAGGAATTGAAGGTGCTGTGTTGTTATGTTAATTTTCAGGTTGGGAGGCTGCCAATGGAATGGGCAAAGACTGTCATTCCACTTGTGCAATCTGGAAGGGTTAGGGTTCGAGGGCGCTGCATTGCTGCACCAGATAATCTGCAAATGATGCAAGAGATAATGTTGTTAGTGAGGTATAAACTCCTGGCTCCTTCTACTAGTTCAGATGAAATTATTTTGATGAAAGCTTTCCTTTTATACCTTGAGTTCAGTTCATTTGAATTTGGGTTGTGTAGATGTTGAGTTCAGTTCATTTGAATTTGGGTTGTTGTTTTCTGGGCAGCTTTTACATTCATGACTCTGTATTTTCACAAAGTGTTGATATCTCTTGGAAGCTAGATGCTTGTGGCTATATCCACCACTTATCCACTCCTCTCACTGTTAAATATGCTAGACATAAACCCATATAGGAAGGTAAACCTGTAGATATTATATTTATTTTTTGGGTGCTTGTTAAGGTTTCATTTTTGATGGGTTGCTGTCATATTTAACTAGGCTGACTTCACCCCAGAGGATATGAATGCTAGGAAGCGGTTGCTTTATGGGAAGGTAAATGCAACTATTTTCATCCTTCCCCCTTTTTATAGATAATAGTTTTCATGATATCGATTTTAATATAGTGTATTGGATGACTTTATTGTGAATATTACCTGATTCTCTGCTAAGTGACCTCTGCATGCTATAGTTCTTATTCTGCCGTTTATGCTACCAGAGTTCAGATGAAGCAATGGACTTTTTATTATATACTAAATTCATGATGACATTGGGATGTATTTTGCAGGGGAAAAGAGAGTTCTAGATTCAGAACTTTGGCATGCATGTGCTGGCCCCCTTGTCTCTTTACCAGCAGTTGGAAGTAGAGTAGTATACTTTCCACAAGGTCACCGTGAACAGGTTAGTTAATTAAAATAATATAATGTTACATTATTGTATTGTATTTTCTTCCATTAAACAAAACTCTTGTGGACACTGCAATGTTATTAATGGAATAGTTATGGTCGGTAACAATGATTTTTTATCAGTTAATCTGTACATGCTTGAGAGGATTGATATATCTTCAATTCTTTGCTACTGAATATACACATTACTAAACCTTTAAGGAAATGTTGTACGGGAACTTTCTTTGCACCTTTACAAAAAGTAATTTATATTTTTACAATCTTTGATTTGAACCTTAACATCAGTGTCGAACTAAAACTTGGTTTGCAGTCCTCAAGTATAACTCAGTACTGTGGTATAAATTTTGTATCTGTTGACAGACAACACTTCCTTTGCATTGAGACTTACTAAAACCGCACCAATAGAAATACGTAATGCTAAAGGATTGAATTATAGTAATTTTTTTACCTGTGAACTTTCAAAGGCATAACTTATAAATTCATTTGAAGGTTCGTTTCATTGTTGGAGGTGATGGACTTAAGCGTATGCGATTGGAAGAGATGAGAGAAAAGCATTCTCTACAAGATCGAGTTGAAATGTTAGGAGCTGTGCAACATGCACAAGTCCGATCCGTTCTCATATCTGGACATATCTTCTTAAATAGGTTAAGCTTCCTTAACACTTTCTCTGTTTTCTTTCAGCTTTGCAAAAGTGGGTTTATAGTTCTTCTGCCTATTTATGGAAGTTATTTAGTTCTAGAAGCTTAAGTTTCCTTTCTTTTAAGATGTTGGGATTCTTAACATCAACACCAGTTATTATACACATCTATTTTTAGTCATTAACAACAATTGGCTTGTTTCAGTTCCTTAACAGAAGGTTTTTGCATAGCTATCTTAGAGACTGCTAGTTGTGGATTGTTAACGGTCAGCACATGTGTTGGAGGAGTTCCTGAGGTAGTTACAACAGATTTTCCTTCTATGCCTGTTCAGGATGAGATTTTTTATTGATTTTCTGAGAATTTCGTTTATGAACTTCAGTTTCTTTTCAATTCAACAATTTTGGAAGGCTGTCTTGAGAGCTATATAGGTTTTGCCAGATGACATGATTGTTTTGGCTGAACCTGATCCCAGTGATATGGTGTTCGCAGTTCAAAAGGCTATATCTATGCTGCCAAAAATTGATCCACAAGTCATGCATAATCGAGTGAGTTTGTTTTTCAAGTTGTCTTTTCTAATGCATTTAGTGGGGAAACTAATTCCATTTTGTTTATGTATTTTCTGTAGATGAGGGAACTCTACAACTGGCATGATGTTGCCAAAAGGACTGAAATTGTGTATGACCGTGCTTTGAAGTGCTCCAATAAAAATCTGCTAGAACGTCTCTCATGGTACACTAACATCATATGTTCAATTTTACAGCAATGGAAACATATAGTAGATATAGTTGTAATACGAAGTCCACAATTCATTCAATTATGTTATTTTGTTAATTACTTGAGTATAAGATTACTTAATCTGCTTGTAACATAAGCTTGTTGATACTTGGTAAAGCAATGACTTTTGGGATCATTATTTGAAAGCACTAAAATGATGGCAAATTTTTTATGAGGATAGTAGTTCAAGTGTAAAACTGATACCTAGTATAAAAGGAGGAAATGAGTCTTATTATAGATTTTTTCCTCTCTCTATTCAAATATTGATGTCAGTTTAATATTAGAGCATACTTGCTGTATGAATTGAGGAACTACTTCTATCAGTGTTGATTTTCTCTGTTCTCTAGATACCTCTTTTGTGGAGTGGACAGGCAAGCTGGTGGTCTTGAATGTTCACGATATGTTTGGGCGTAATTATGCTTTCGTAAATCGTAACTGGACTACTCGTGTAATTATGCTTTGGAAAAAATTTTATCAATTCGTACCGACGGAATTTCCGATGGAATTTGCTTGGAAATTTGCGAGGGATATTTCCGAGGATTTGCGAGGGGTATTTCCGAGGGATTTGCGATGGATATTTCCGAGGGAGTTTCCGAGGGATTTGCGACGGAAACGTTTCCGAGGGAATTTTCCGTCGGAAATCGTTTGCGAGGACCGTTTATCCCACGGAATTTTGTCCGTCGGAAATTCCGTCGGAAACGTGAATTAGCGACCAATTTTCCTGCTTTTCCGAGGGATTTTTCCCTCGGAAATCACCGAAATTCTTGTAGTGACCAAACTATCCATTTTTAAAACCACCTTTTGAGGGCAAAAATATCATTCCTAATTGTTCTATCTCATTTTTATCTTTTGCGACTCCCACTTTCTCACATCATCTCTTAACTTTATTAATTCTATGTGGAGGAACTTTACATATTGTAAGAATATTTGTTTTATATTCTGCTTTTGAGTTACAACTAGAAAATGTTACATGTTGTTAGTATAATTTTATTACTGATAAAATATATTCCAAATATTTATTCGTCATGGGAGTTACATTATTACTATATAATTCGTAATTACCCAACGATACAAAATGCCAATAAAAAAAATATTCTAAAGTTATGAAATTTCATTTATTATATAACTTGATAGATTTACTATGATTGAATTATGTTTAAAATTATTTATAAAAAAATACGACATGTTATTGAAGAATACCCGTGCATACGCACATGTAACATCGTATTTTTTTATAGTGCAACAATCAACGATGCCGCAATAAAATAAACTTAGAGATCTAGGTGCAAACTTTTTAATTAAAAAGATCAAAATAAAAAAAAAACAAAACGATTTATTTATTTTCCCCGGGTGCAAGTGAGCTGAAATACCTGTTTATCAGTTAACCTATGAGCACAGTACCATAACAATAACGAGAGAATCTCGTAAAAAAGCAACAACCAGAGAATAACAATTAACAACACCAAATAAAGTCTAATCTTCATCTGTTGTAAGACATGTCAAGTCTTCATGTGATCAAGCTCAGCAACAACACAACAAACAGCTCTCCTCCAAGAAACAGCAGCAGCACAACGCAGCAAGACTGCAACACAAAAAACAAAAAAGTTTAACACGCACATTCCAATTCTTCATGATTAAAAAGAGGGAAGGGCACAAGTGGTAGATATTTGGGTCCTTTAATCATTTGGTCATGTGTTCGATCCCTAGCCAGTGTGTATGGAAAAACATTTGTTGGGAGAGGTCAATCTCTTAAATGGATCTCAGATACCTCAAAGGATCCTGTTATATACATGTTGAAAAGAGTACGCACCATGCCATACAACCAGCCTCGGCTGCTGGGTTTGCAGCTGCAGGTTGAGTTTGATTGACAAAAACTTGAGGTGGGGGTTGTTGAGGAGGAGGAGGCCCTTGATAATAACCCGGTTGAGGATATCCTTCATTAACCAAACAAATGATAATTAGCAAAACACAACACTTAATTTATAACAATAAATCAGCATATACTATTTATTTAATACAAAATATGTAATGATCGACAACATTTATTAAGATTTAGAGATTTAGAGATATTTGTTTGAGTACCTACCTGTGGGAGCAGGGGGTGGGACACCAACCATAGGAGGATTTTGATTGTAGTAAGCCATCTTCACTTCACTATTTCGATTTTTTTTTTCACTTCTCTGTTCACACAATTTGAGAGAGAGAAAGAAGAATGAGAAGTAAGTTGGGGTCTCTCCTACTATGTTGCCTATATATACACGGAACATTTTTATTGCACATTGAAGAGCATTTAATGAACAGTATTAAATAATTAAAAATAAATAAAAAAGTTATTTATTTATTCATTATCAACATTAATCAAAGGTTATTTATTTATTCATTATTCATTATCCCTTAATCAAAGGTTGTTACGAATGGTAACCAACACCGTTGGCCTAGTGGCTTAATCTACTCTAGGACACGTGAAATTGACCCAGTACTCTTGGGTTCGATTCCCGCAGTGGACAAACTCGGTGCTGGCCAGTGCGAAATTTGATTCTGAGCACGAGTAGATATTAGTCTTTCGTTGAAAGCGTTGAGACACTCTGTGAATAGCCAGCGATGGTCCGAACCAAAAAAAATGTTGTTACGAATGGTAGTTATATTCAGATCTCATTTCAAGGTCTCAAGTTCGAGTATTGAGTGAGACAAAAACTTTATTGGGAATGGAGAACCACACGGACCCATAAACTTGGGTATACCTAGCATAGATTAGTCAGTTGGTGGATAATTGTGGATAACTGCGTATCAATAACACGGTAACAAAAAAAATAAATCAAATACGCAGCACTTAATTTATAATATTTTTGGCATATTATTATTAAATAAGATAAAAAATTCAATTTTTACTTATTTGTTATTTAGTATATAAATTTTGCTACTTTAGGGGTGGGGGAGGGGTGAATGACACAACAATGATGCAAATAAAGTACTTCATATAAATGGAAACGCGGATTTTATCAATTTATTACCTTTTTTGACATCATCATTTTTTTTTGTTACAACATCATCATCAATTTATTACCTTGAAAATTTAAAATGGTATCCTTCAATATAAATGGAAACGCGTTTTTTATCAATCGACTACCTTTTTTTGAACAAGAAAAAACACTTCTAAATTTTTTCATCCACTATCCGCTGGTCAAATCCGCTAGTCAAATCTGTTATAAGCTAGCGGATTTAGTTTGCCAAACAGAGCCAAAGTAGCAATAACATATGCTTCATTCGTCCCACTTTGTTTGCAGTTTAAGGTTTTTATCAAACCATTTAAGAAAAATGATTAGGACTCTAGATTTTTTAAAAGAAAATCTGTTTAATTTACCATTTAACCATTTATCTCTTTACATAAAAAATGTGAATCATTTATTGGATGTAAAAAGTTGTCATAATTAATAAAAGTATAAGTGTAAAAAAATATTAAAAGTTTCATTAAAAATATAAAACAACAATTCGATTGGTTTCTCTAATAAAATCAAATGGACTCTTCTTCAATGGAAGAACCTGTTGTTCCGGATTAATGGGAACACGCTGCCAATTAAAGTGTCAGGGTGTAAGGCATGTGTGGAAGAGAAGAAGTCCCGAAACAATGCAACGTTGAAGGAATGATTCAGGGTGGATTTCAATTTTCATGTTTGGATCTTTTGATCATGTTTGGATCTAGAACATCTTTGCCAATATTGAAAGTTTTTCGCGTTTTTAATTTAAAAAATTAAACAAATATTACATTATTTATTTGAGGCCGTTCAATATTTTTAAAGCCACGTGTCAAGCTGTTGTTAAAAGAAACGGAGATTGTCATTTCTTTGGGTAACGAAGAGGATTCGGACTCATCAACTTTTTTTGATTTTAACATCATCATCAATTTATTCCCTTGAAAATTTAAAATGGTATACTTCAATATAAATGGAAATGCGTTTTTTATCAATTGATTACCTTTTTTTTGACCTCATCAATTTTTTGTTACAACATCAACAATTTATTATCGTGTCCAAGGAAGGTAGCTCAGTTGGCGAGCTAATGGATATGAAGGAGTTGCAAAGCTGCAAGAAGGAGGTCCAGGGTTCAAACCCCAGAAACGAACATTCCCCCACCCCCACTAACATTTGCTTATAAAAAAAACAATTTATTACCGTGAAAATTTAGATGTCAAAAAAAAATTACCTTGAAAACTTGAAATGGTATACTTCATATAAACGGCTAAATTGCTCTCGAGCTCCCTTAACTTAATTTCAGGTAATCATTTAATCCATTATCTTTTTTCCCCCAAACCAGTCTTTTATATTTCAAATTTTTAGTACTGTTACCCTTTTTCGTAATTTCGGTTTGGCTTGTTAAGAAAATGTATATGTGGTTGTTAACTTGATGATGTGTAAGTCATAGTAAACATTTCAGTCATGTTTATTAAAAAATAAAATAAACTATTATGAAGAAGCATAGCCTCTTTATCCTTTCTCTCTGCATCTTCATCTATCCAATCTTCATCCTAATTGAAGATTGAAGATGAAGGGTTTCAGGTAAGATTTGGGTCTTTGAAGATTTATGATTCTGGGCTTTTGAAGATTGAAGATTGGCGAATTCTGATGGCAGATCTGGGATGATGTTGACGATGAAATTATTTCTTCTTCTTCTTCTTCTTCTTCTTCTTCTTCTTCTTCTTCTTCCTATATTTCTCTTCTTCTCCGTTCGATTTGGGTTTTGTTTTTGTTTCTGCTCAGTTGGGTTTCGTTTTCGTTTTTGCTCCTGGGTTTCGTTTATGTTTGATTTTTGTTTTTGATTGTTTTGCTTTTGATTGAAGATCTGGGTTTCGATGATCCATAGATCTAGGTATGTTGTTTCGATTTGGGTATGTTGTGTCATTTTGTTTTATAGTCCTTTCGATAATTTTGATTTTCGTTTTGTTTTATTTCTGCTCCAAATATGGGTTTTCGTTTTGCTTTCGATAATTTGGATATGGGTATGTTTTTTTGAATGTTGTAGATGAAGATTGAAGATTTGAATGATCTGAATGATGAAGTTCTGGGTTTCATTTTTGAAGGAGATGAACCAAATGTTTTTATTTTTGTTTTTAATTTAAATTAATAAAAAAATAATGAATCTGCAAATATAATTGTCACATAAGCATAAATAACTGACACCTGGGCACCCTAGCTAACAACCACATTAATATTTTTGTAACAGAGTCAAACGAAAATTACTAAAAAAAGTAACGGTGCTAAAAATTTGAAACATAAATGATTGATTTGGGGAAAAAAGATAAATGACTAAATTGTTAACTGAAATTAAGTTAAGGGACACCATGAGCAATTTAGCCTAATTATTATCTACTTGATTTCATGTTAAGAAGTCATTGAATAATTAGTTCGATCACTATCGATGTTATTGAATATCACTCCTTTCAGCCACTATTATAAGCAAAAACAATTACTTTCTCGATAATTAGGAAACTCGGTTAAATGTATTTAAATGTTTAGATTTCATGTAAAAGTGAAATTAAATTTACTAAATTGATCTTTATGATATTTAATAGAAAAAATATTCAGGATTTTTTAGAATAATAACATTAAATGTGGCAAAAATAGTTATAATAGTGATTGGAAGAAGTACATCTCTCTCGATATAAATTAATAGACAATCCGTCATCCATATAAATTAAGTGATATAGTGTAACAATGTCACGATAAAATAAATTTACGAATCTAAATGCAATCTTTTAAATTGACGAGAGTCAAAATGAATTTTTTTATAAAGACGTAAATGCATTTATTTATTTTTGGGGATGCGAGTGACCCCTAAAATACATGTTGATCACCCTAAGATTACAGTACCATAACAATAACGAGAGAACCTCGTAAAAAACAACAAGAGAATAACAACACCAAATAGATCGAGTTTCATAATCTTCATCTTTTGTAGGACATGCCAATTCTTTATGTGATCTACCTTACAAACAACAAAACTCCTCCAAGCAACAGCAGCAGCAGAACCCAGCAAGACTGCAACACAAAAAACAAAAAAGAATATACACAGTACACTTCAGTTCCTCATGATTAAAAAGGGAAGAAAGCAGTTACCGAACAGTCTCTTCAATTAATTGATAAATAAATAAACTAAAATATAATCACTAGTAAACACACATATTGAAATTGAAAAAATCGATTAATGTAATTGACTTATTTGACAAAAACTTGAGGTACGCACCATGCCATACAACCAGCTTCGGCTGCTGCGTTTGAAGGTGCAGGTTGAGTTTGATTGACAAAAACTTGAGGTGGGGGTTGTTGAGGAGGAGGAGGCCCTTGATAATAACCCGGTTGAGGATATCCTTCATTAACCAAACAAATGATAATTAGCAAAACACAACACTTAATTTATAACAATAAATCAGCATATACTATTTATTTAATACAAAATATGTAATGATCGACAACATTTATTAAGATTTAGAGATTTAGAGATATTTGTTTGAGTACCTACCTGTGGGAGCAGGGGGTGGGACACCAACCATAGGAGGATTTTGATTGTAGTAAGCCATCTTCACTTCACTATTTCGATTTTTTTTTTCACTTCTCTGTTCACTCAATTTGAGAGAGAAAGAAAAAAGAATGAGAAGGAAGTTGGAGTCTCTCCTACTATATGTTCCCTATATATATATACAAGGAACACTTTGATGCAAAGTGAAGAGCATTTAATGAAGAGTATATTAAATATTTTTAAAAATAAAAAAGGATTTTATTTATTCATTATCAACATTAAATTAAATATTCAACTACTCCACGATGGTTGATCTCAGTGGTAACTGAGTTTAGATTTCATCTTAAGGTACTTAAGTTTCAATTTTTGATGTGGTAAAAACTCTATTTGGAGTAGAGAACCACACATATCGGCAAAGTTGGATATACGTGGCTAACTAGGTTTTCTGACATACTTTAGTCACCAATAAAGTCGGTGAATTCTTCGCACCAATAATATAATAACAAAAAAAATTAAATATTCAGCATTTAATTAATAATATTTTTGACATATTATCATTAAATAGGATAAAAAGTGTCAACTTTTGTTTACTTGTTGCAATTTAGTTTATCTAAATTTTGCTATATTTTATTATGAAAGCACTTTAGTGGGTGGGGGGGGGGGGGCGAATGACAGAATTTTGATACAAATGAAGGTAATACTGCATATAAATGGAAACGCGTTTTTTTATCAATTTAATACCTCTTGTTAAAAAAGTTAATTTATTACCTTGTATGTCAAAAAAATTAATATATTACCTTTTCTGTCAAAAAATCAATTACCTTGAAAATTTGAAATGGTATTCATATAAATGGAAACGCGCTTTTGATCAATTTAGTACAATGAAAATTTGAAATGGTATATGCGCAAGATGGTTATCACACAGCCAAAACTGGAAAATTAAAAAAGAACACCCTCGTTAAAATTCCTCATTCATGAACGTGTATTAATTTATGTTTGAGTTTAGTTGTCACGGATAGTCGTTATAAAATTTTTTGCACTCAACTCAATGGATTTGGACCGGTGGTGAGCGGGCTATGGTCCGTAAGAGTCGACTCGGTTTGCTCTCGGGTTCGATTCTCACAAAATGTATTTCTTTGGAGAGGTGAGATGATCGATGCCGCGCTCTCTCGTCGGGACTGTGAAGTTCCCCCTCTATAGTTTTAATCTAAAAAAAAAAAAATTACACTCAAAATCAATAACAATTCATAGTATGAGTGATATATAATGTGATTATTAATTGACTTACTTTTTTAATGACATTTCAACTTCTAATTGGTCAAAGATGTAAAGTATTTATACACCGACAATGTATATAAATTAAATCTTTAATGTTTTCCTTAATTATATAAATTTATCATTTTTTTTTCCACTTTTTTAACATGTATAGAAAAGTTATATCTTAATCTCAAAAAAAAAGTTATATCTTTTTAAAAAGAACACTCCTTTTCGAGAAACTATTTTTATTTTAAAAATTATAAAATATGTTTTACGCTTTTCTGTTTTCGCTATAAACTTTTTACACTCATAATCAATAACAATTCACATCACTGTAAATATTTTTACACTCACAATCAATAATAATTCATGTAATAAGTGATATATAAAGTGATTATTAGTTGACTCACTTTTTAATGACATTTTAACTTGTAATTAGTCGATGATGTAAAGTATTTATACACCGACAATGTATATAAATTAAATCCTTAATGTTTTCCTTAATTGGAAGAGCTCGTTTGTTATATCTTATTTTGAAAAAATAATATTTGTTTTTTTTTTAAAAAAAAAACTATTTTAGAAGTTTTCCATCCTTTTTTATATTTAGGGGTCTTTGACCCCGCTTCGGTGTCCAGGGAAAGAGGCCCTGAATGCGGAGTTCTGCCAGGAGATAAGTATAGTTTGGCTCTATTTTTCAACAAAAAAAAAGTTTTCCGTCCGTTTGTTATAGCTTTTAAAAAAAGGTGAGAATCTTGAAATTATCTAAAAACTACTTCAAATGAAAATCTGTTTTGAGTAGTTTTTATAAAAATAATTTTTCTAAGAATGATTTTTTTAAAATAAGTAATTTTCAGTGTGTTACACAAACAGAAATAACTTCTCGTTTTCTTATAAATCTCTAAAAACTAATCTCTTAATTATTTAACAACAAAATCACTTATTTTTTAATCTGCAACAAAATGGGTCCTAAATCTATCATTTTGTTTTTCACTTTTTTAGTGCGTTTAGAAAAGTTATATCTTTTTAAAAAGAACACTCTGTTTTCGAGAAACTATACTTGTTTTAAAAAAATTTGAAATTTGTTTTATGCTTTTCTATTTTCGCTATAACTTTTATTACACTCATAATCATCAACAATTCATGTCACTGGAATTTTTTTTACATTCATAAATCAATAACAATTCATGGTATGAGTGATATAAGGTGATTATTAGTTGTCTCATTTTTTAAATAACATTTCAACTGGTAATTGGTTGATAATAGTATTTATACACCTACAATATATATAAATTATATCCTTAATGTTTTCCTTAATTGTATAAAATTATCAAATTTTTTTTCACTTTTTTAACGTGTTTAGAAAAGTTAAAGTTATATCTTTTTAAAAAATAACACCCCATTTTCGAGAAACTATTTTTCTTTTTAAAAATTTTAAAATATGTTTTATACTGTTCTATTTTTACAATAAGTTTTTTTACACTCACGGTCGATAACAATTTATATCACTACTTTTTTTACACCCACAATCATTAATAGTTCATGTTATAAATGATATATAAAGTGATTATTAGCTGACTCGCTTTTTTTAATGACATTTTAACTTGTAATTGGTCGATACTTTATGGTATTTATATACCGGCAATGTATATAAATTAAGAGTGTTGCTATTTAGTAAGAATAGTTTTTGTAATAAATGTAAGAAATACACTAGAAGCTGAATTGTAGGCACCAACTAACTCTACACATCAAATGTCTTATTTTGTTTTTCTCACTTTTGTTTTCATACCACCTATCATTTCGGATAAATTAAATCCTTTATGTTTTCCTTAATTGTGTAAATGTATCATTTTTGTCTCACTTTTTTAGCGTGTTTAGAAAATTTATATATTTTTTAAAAGAACATTCCCACTTTGAGAAACTATTTTTATTTTTTAAAGTTTTTGAAATCTGTTTTATGCTATTAAAAAAGAATTTATGTTACGGAATAAAGTGGATACACGTGATTAGTCTCGTTCTCCGTGTAGATTAGTCACCAGTAAAGTCGGTGGGTACTCCGCACCAATAATACAGTAAAAAAAATTGTGTTGACAAGTCGGTGGATGCATATTTAAAAAGAAGTGATTTCAAGATTTCAAAATTTAGAGATTTTTTTTTGTTGAGATTTTGAAGAGAAGCATAAATTGTGTTTTTTTATAAAAGGAAAGCTAAGCTTGTTGTGTTTTGTTTGTTTTCTATAATCAAAATCACTTTATTTTAATGTTCTTTAATCTGCAACTTCAGATTTTCTTTTTTCTTTTGAAAAATTTGTTTCAATCAGATATAATACAGTGATTGTTTTTTTTAAAAAAAACTAATCTTTTTTTTAAGAAGCGTAAGAAACGGTTTGGTAAAAACACCCTGGCAGAGTATTTAACTGACAACCCAAAAACCAATTCGGTAAAACTCTCAATCACTGTATAAAATGTGGTGGGTTTTTCGATTGTATTTAGATTGAGTACCCTTTCCACTCAAATATTTACAAAAAAAAAACTATATAATATTATTATGTTTGTCATTATATAAAAAAACTTCTGGCGTACCCCCTTACTTAAAAAAAAACTTCCATAAGTCTAAGTTTATTGTTTTATCTATTGAGGTTGACTCTTTTAAAAGCTAATTATTCTAGGGCTTAAATATAGGTTATCCATCTGCAAATATGCTCATTATCCATTTACCCCCCCTGCAAAAAAACACTTTTAAAATAAACCTTGTAAATATTAAATGTTTCTAGTTACCCCCTGCTGTTAGTTTTAGCTAACAGCGCTAAGTCTATACTGACTTGGCTGCCATTTGCAGGGGGTAACTAGAAATATTTAATATTTGCAGGGGGTAACTAGAAACAATTAATATTTGGAGGGGGTAACTAGATCCCAAAACGCAGAAGAAACAAGAAGAACAGTGTTTTACAATATTGAAATCTTCACACTCTCTGATTCTCCTCTCTCGCTCTCTTTGATGATGCAATTCGTTCCCTTCACGTTGTTCTCTGGAACGTGTTTATGTTCTGATGATGAAGAACGCGAATGATGAAGAGGAGGCGAACCAGCGAGCTATTAAACTCAGCAATTTTCTGTTTTTGATTTATTTACCCGGCCCACGAACTAAATCAGCAGCGAGGCCCAACAAAACAAGGTGAACAGCCCAATTAGCATTAGTTCTATTAACACCTCCGACAATTAATTATTTGCACCACACACCACACCTTTAAGTAGCTTCTTTTGCATATTTGGATCCTCTACTGCAGCTGCATATAGGCATGGCAGTAAAACCCGGACCCGCGGATACCCGCCCAAACCCGCCCCGATTTTGTCGGAGAAAACCCAGTTTAAACGGGTTCGAGTTCGGGGATGGGTTTTCCCCGCTTTGCTGAGTCGGGGGACGGGGAATGTGATACCCAGCCCGAACCCGAATCCGCCCCGCTAGAAGTTAAATTACTTAAATACCCATATATATACACACACATATATATATATATATATATATATATATATATATATATATATATATATATATATATCCCACTTCCAACAATAGAAACCCTAAATCTGCGCCTCTCATCTTCCCTCTCCAGGCTCTCTCCTCTGCGCACAGTGCGCCTCCACCTCTCCTCTCCGTGCGCTCTCCGCCTCTCCTCTCCGTGCTCCTTTCTGTGCTCCTCTCCACCTCGCCTCTCCGCCTCTCCTCGCCAACCAAACCATAAATTACTTTGTTACCGTTTGTTAGCGCCTGCCTCAATCCGGTCTCACGCTCTTCTCTCTGTCTCACGGTCTCACACTCTTCTCTCTCAGTCTCACTCTCTTCTCCATCGCTAGCATCAGTTTTGTTTTTCTCGGGTAAGAACTCCCTCTACCTCATTCTGGTATCTCTCTTCTCTCTCGGTCTCACTCTCTTCTCTATTTTCTCTCTTTTTTATTATAGGAAATTATATGATTTGATTTGTTTTGTGTTTGTTGTTTGTGGTTTGTGGAATTTGATTTGATTTGAGTTTTTTAGGTTAGAAAAAAATCAAGTGGTTTTGGAGTTTTTTGCATAGTGTTATGCTTTCTTCGATTTCCTACTTTCTTTCATGGGTGAAAGTTTTTATGGAACTGTTTTGACTGTTTTGAATTATTCTGATCAGAATTCTATTATAGATAGTTGTTCTGCATAGTGGAAGGAAAGATTGGAATGATTACTCGTAGTTGTTTTTATTGCCCAAATCGATTTTGCTTCCTTTTTCGTGAACTGATTACTCAATCTGGTTACATCAATTTATTTTATGGAGATGACGAGTTAGTGTGAATCAATTTCAGTCTGGAATGTTGCTTTTTGAGTTAGGAATGAGTTCGGGTGAATCAATTTCAGTCATGGTTAATATTGCATATTGTTAACATGTGGTTCTGCATATCTTGTTCATGTCACAGGATACAAAAATGATGGATGCTACTTGTAATTCCCCAGTGCCTAGTTCACAAGAAGGTGGACATGATCCAACTCAACAAGAAAGTTGTAACCCTCCAATTAATGTTGAATCTACGCCAACACCTCAAGATGTTGAGACAGGGCAAACTTTGGAGACAACAGCACAAACAGAGGCACAAATGCAAGCAGAAATAGGTTTAGTCAAAAAGGATAAGCACAAAAGTATTGTATGGAAGCATTTCACATTGATAAAAGTTAACGAACAAGACAAAGCTCAATGTAATTATTGCAAGAAACTGCTTGGTGGAAGTTCAAGAAATGGAACGAAACACTTGCATACACACATGGATACATGTGTTAAAAAAATGCTTATGGAGAGAAGCAATAATAGCAAGGGGCAGACATGTCTTATGCCTAAGGTCATTCAAGGAAAGCAGGAGCTAGGTGCTGGAACTTATAATGCTGAAAATGCAAGAAAAGAGCTTGCACAAGCAATAATTATGCATGACTATCCACTTTCAATAGTGGATCATGTTGGTTTTAAGAGATACTCGGCAGCTCTTCAACCATTGTTTCAAGTTCCTTCGAGAAATACAATCAAGAAAGAGATATTCAAAGTTTATGAGTATGATAATTGTAGCACAAACGACGCTATGATTGATAAAGTGAAGGATAAGTTGAACTTAAACACTTTGTTAAGTGGGGGGTCCTTACTTCATATGCGCTGTTGTGCGCATATATTAAACCTGATAGTGAAAGATGGGTTGGAAGTGGTGAAGGATGGCATAAAAAATATTAGGGGTAGTGTTGCATATTGGACTGCGACACCTAAAAGGAAGGAAAAATTTGAAGAGACAGCCAGGCAATTGCGAGTTACATGCACTAGAAGTTTGGCTTTAGATTGCCAAACCAGATGGAATTCAACATACAAGATGCTTGATATTGCCATTTCATATCAGGAGGTATTCAGTTGTTTAAAACAACGTGAGTCCCAATACACTTGTTTGCCAACTAGTTTTAAATGGAAATTTGCAAAGAATGTTTGTGAAAGATTGAAATTATTCAATACTATCACTGAAGTTGTTTCTGGCACTAAATATCCCACTTCAAATTTGTATTTTTCTAAGATATGTGATGTCAAATTGGCAATTTCCAAATGGATTGGTGAGTCTGATGCATTGATTAAACAAATGGCTAAAAAGATGTCGGCGAAATTTGATAAATATTGGAATGTTATTCATGATATAATGGGAGTTGCTAGTGTCTTGGATCCTAGATTCAAAATGGATTTGGTGGTGTATTATTATGAGAAAATGCATGGGCAAGATTCTTCTATTGCTGAAATTCAAAAGATCAAAGATTTGTGTTATGATTTGATTTTCGACTATCAATCTCAAATGAATCAAGGATCCAACAATGGCTCTTCAATGTTGGCTGCTAGTGGTGATGATGCTCTTGATGATTTTGATGCATATATGGAGAGGAAAAAAAGAGCAAAAACATCATCTGTGAAGACTGAGTTGGACCATTATTTAGAGGAAGATGTTATTCCAAGAAAAAGTTCAGATTTTGATATTTTAATGTGGTGGAAGTTGAATGGTGTCAAGTATCCAACACTCCAAGCAATTGCGAAGGATGTGTTAGCAATTCCTGTTTCTACCGTAGCTTCTGAATCATCATTCAGCACTAGCGGTATTATCTTAAGTCCCCATCGCAGTCGACTTCATTGGACTACTTTAGAGGCTTTGATGTGTGCTAGAAGTTGGTTATGGAGTGTTGAAAAGACGGGTATGTATTAAATTATTCATTCTAATATCTATATAAATGACAAACATTTTTATATAATTTAAGTACGATATTTGATATTAACAGGTGGTTGTAATTCTAAATTATGCGATGCATATGCTACTTTATTCGATGAAATGGAGTGTGATGATGAAGGTATTCTTTACTTTATTTGCTTCAAATTTTATAAGGTTTAATGTTTATCTTTTAACATTTGTTGTCTTTATCAAAATACAGGTGAACTTGCAAGCTCTGTTATAACCCATTTTGAAGAATGAAGATGATCGATAAATGTCTTGTCAAGTGATAATTTTCATTTTGATGATGCTAATTTGTAACACTAGTTTACTTGTTAGTCCCTATTATGTAATGTTAGTTGTTTTGATAATTTAGAACTTGGTTTGGTTGAATGGTGACAAATTAAAATTGAGCATTTGAGCTTATTTTGTAACCAAAAACTTTGGAGCTTAATTTGAACGCTTTTAATGATTTTGTTTCAACAATTTGGAAACAGTCAAATTGTAATGTGTTTGGAGCTTATTTGTAACCAAATGATTTTGTTTCAGCAATTTGGAAACAGACAATATGAAATTAATCTTTGTTTCAAACAGGTACTTAATGTTGTGGCGGGTTTATCTCAGGTTTGGGGTCGGGTTTTTCCCCGCGGGATGAAAATTGGGTTTTTACTCAATAGTGGAGCGGAGACGGGGACGAGGCGGGGAAACCCGATACCCATCGGGGGCGGGGTTGGGGATACATATTTCAACCCCGACGGGTTTGGGGTCGGGGTCGGGGAATAGGTAGTGTGGCGGGGTCGGGGACGAGGAGAGTAAAAACCGATCCCGCCCCGCCCCGTTGCCATGTCTAGCTGCATAGCAGCACGACGAATATCACACGACGAATATCACAGGCTTCAATAGAAGTAATTTTGGTAAATGGAAATAATTTTCTTTGACTATATTCTTGGCTGTATTTATGGAAAACCAACAAAGAAAGACAATGAAATTGGCAACAATGGCACCTGCACGAGAGGTTGGAGCTCATTTTAGATTATAGAAAATTAAAAATGAGATGAAAGGAAAAGAAGAATGGTTGACCTATTCAGCCAGAAAATAGGGGATCATTAGTCATGAATGGTAAATAAAGCTTATTTTTAAGATTCTGAGTTTGTCAAAAAAAGATTCTGAGTTGTCTTTCTTTGGAGGCTGAAACTTGTAGAACCTAAGAAATAGGATATTAGGTGTCACATTGAGTTTTCTTCAGTGTCATGATGCATAATACCCTCCTCTGTTTTCGTGTATGGTCCTATGCCGGGACACCATCTTTCCGGCACCACCATCTTAATTATCATCTTCTTTCTAACTATTTTCCCACCAGTTTTATCTCGCAGAGATGGTACGTGGTGATTATGAAGGATTAACTGCTACCCATAAAAATATTAATGACCATCTTGATGGTGGTGAAGAGGAAAGAGTATATTCAAAGGAAGGGAAGGGAATGAGACTATGGAAAAGATTAAGACATCAACTTGTAGATTACAATTCACTACCACCTTACTTAAGGGACAATGAATTCATAATAGGTTCTTATAGAGCAGAGTGGCCATTGAAACATATCTTCCTCAGCATTTTCTCAATTCATAATGAAACACTTAATGTCTGGACGTAAGTACTTTAATTATCGTCTCTTTTTTCAGTTTCAAATAATTATTGTTTTCTAATGTAAATGATATTTTTTTTTTCAGGCATTTGATTGGCTTCTTTCTTTTCCTATTTCTCACAATATATACAGCAATGAAGGCTCCAATGGTTCTAAATTTCAATTCCCTTCAACATTTGCCTGAAATAATTCGTGCAGAGCTCGTGAAGTGTCTCCCTTCATTGCCAAATATAGCTCATCTTCATAAAATTAAAAATGAGTTGAATACATCTCTTCATTCTTTTAATTTCTCCTCATTATCAGGTTGGAGTGTTATGGAACTTCTCACCAATTGCTTGCCTGACCAGTTTTCCCTAGTAAATTCCCTTTCCTCTAGCACAGTTTTTCATTACAAGAGCCTTCATTCTTTTTATTTAGCAACTTCAAATCAATACATATTTTAAAAAACTGAAAATTAAAATTTTTATTATAAAGTAGGTGTCCCTAATATGGTCTTTTTTAAATGAGGCCTAAAATTAGACCAAACATTTTGATGCGCTACAATAGATAGCCATGTGAAAAAGTTAAATCTTTAGTTTTTGGGTCCACAGTCGGCTGAATTTTTTTTTCAAAAGGGCTTATTTGATTCGATCGTAACGTAATCTTTTAAAGAAGGTTCTAACTAAGTTATTTCAGTTTCATGCTTTCGTTCCTTTGACTCAAAATGAAATTTTAATAGTTTGGTGGATACCTACGGTAGTTAGAGGTGTCAGTTTTGACTCAGCTCAACGGACCAGTCAGATGGCCTAGTGTTTTGAACTAAGCTCCCTAAATAGTAGTCGAGGAAAAATTGATCCCGTTTTGAGCCCAATATTGGATTGGGCCAAACTGATCCTAATGTTTTAGGCTGGGCTGGGCTAGAAAAAAACCCAACCCAATAGATAGTTAGGCTAGCCCAACTCAGATTAGTTTTGCGTTTGGCCTTACGGGCCAGGTTGGGCAGCCCAATTTGAGAGCTCTAATCGTAACATGTCAAAATGCTTGGTCAACCTTTGCACCTCATATTAAAAGAACCATATTAAGTGACAGTTACAAAGTATGAGTAACTTTCTCAAAAATAATTTATGGAAATGGCAACCAATTAACAGCAAATAATCATGCTTAACAAAACCCCTGGTAATTTTTTTTACATAGTCATACAATCAAATTTCACTACGATGCTATAATAATATCTAATTGAATGACTACGTAAAAAAAATCAGATTGTAGTATATAAAGTCTTACTTTTTATAATTGCAGAACAATGTATTTTTGTAATCTCTAATTGATGTTCCTTTGTTAGTTACAGAATGGTTTAAAAGATGAGACAGTGGACTTGGTAATAGTGGAACCAATAACAAGGTGGCCATTTTATGCCTTCTTAGGTGGTGCTATGTTCTGTTTACTAGCCAGCAGCACATGTCACCTTCTAGCATGTCACTCACAGCGTCTTTCCTACATAATGTTAAGAATCGACTATGCTGGAATTGCAGCATTAATAGCAACATCATTTTACCCTCCAGTATATTACTCATTCATGTGCAACCCTTTTCTCTGTTTCATCTACTTGGGTTTCATAACATTAATGGGAGTAGCTACTATTATTTTCTCACTTCTCCCATTTTTTCAAAAATCTGAGTTTAGAAAATACCGTGCTTCACTCTTCTTTTTAATGGGATTTTCGGGTGTGGCACCAATAATACATAAGTTGATATTGCATAGTCATCATCCAGAGGCATTGCAAACTACGGTTTATGAGATATTAATGGGAGTTCTTTATGGTTTGGGTGCTTTAATTTATGTTACGAGAATACCTGAGAGGTGGATGCCTGGGAAATTTGATATTGCTGGTCATAGTCATCAACTTTTTCATGTGTTGGTTGTGGCTGGGGCTTATACACATTATCGTGATGGGTTAGTTTACCTCAGATGGAGAGATTTGAATGGTTGCTAGTGAGTCTTATGTATCTAGTTTCTTGTCTTTCTTTCTTTCTGTTGTTCATTAATGTTGACTTGGTCATACATATTGGATTAAATGTGAAGAAAACGGTTGTTACTTCTAGTGGAGGAGGCTCCATTGTTGTTTGCTGTGTTGTATTGTGGATATACACTCTTGTACAGAACCAAAAACCTAAGTGCCACACCCTTAACTCCATTTTCTAAAAAATGCATTTAATTCTGCAGTTAACATGTAAAATTGTACTACTTCTGCTCCACTTTATAAGAGAAAAATCACTTTTTTAGGTTCATTGAATAAATTATGCATTTAGTAATACAACAATGCTATCTAGTACGACACGACATAATGGTTGTTACTGAGTCTTATGTATGTAGTTTCTTGTCTTTCTTTCTTTCTGTTGTTCATCAATGTTAACTTGGATATAAATTGGATTAAATGTGAAGAAAACCACTATGTTACTCTCTCTAGCAGAGGAGGAGGCTCCCTTGTTTTTTGCTGTGTTGTATTAATTTTTTCAGCAAATTGATGAATATTTCATTTCGATAATAATCCATAGCAAAGTGTATTTTACAGTCCTAAAATTACCATAAATTCTAAGAATCAACCAGAAAATTGAAATCAAAGATGGAACTTCATAAAACAAGAAACTATTTCAAGGACCACAATTACCGTTCCATCACCATTCACCAAACTGTCATAGTGAAATAAAATGTCGATAACAACAACATCAACTTCAATATCAACAATAAATATAAAAGATGATTTTTTTTTATTTTAGGATTTTGTTTGACGAGGGATGTTAGGACCCAATGTCACAATAAGGAGTTACTAAGAACCTGAAACAAAACAGAAAAACAAACAAATGCGGAATGCTGTCACAGTGCAGTGCTATAGTACTAGCTCGCAGTACTATGACATAAAACAGAACAATACAAGATAACAGTAAAGAAAGAGATAAATGATTGAAAAATGAACACCAAGATTGGTAACTTAGTTCGAAGATACTTCTCCTATTCTAGGGGACAGGATTTGAGCCAAATCTCCCAATACCCTTGATCAAAATTACACCAAAAATATACACCTATACTGTCTATGAAACCAACCACCCAAGGTGTTTCCCACTCTCTCATCTCTCTTTTTCTCTCACAAGTGCTTCCTTTCAGTTATCTAAAGTGTAATAATCACTACGCCAAAAACACCAAAAAAGAGCGCACCCATCAGGAACGCTTTTTAAAAAGCGCTCCCTATCTAGCAACATGAGTAGCGCTTTCCAAAAAAGCGCTCCTCATGCTTGATCTCGCATACCCCATCAGGAGCGTTTTCCAAAAAGCGCTCCTTATTCTTGATCACGAATACCCCATCAGGAGCGCTTTTTAGCAAGCGCTCCTTATTCTTGATCTCGCATACCCCATCAGGAGCGCTTTCTAAAAAGCGCTCCTCATTTAAAATCTCGCATAGCCCCATCAGGAGCGCTTTTTGTAGAAAGCGCTCCCTATTCTCAATTTTCTAAAACCTCAAAAAACCCTCCAGGTACAGTATACGCTCTTCCCCAAAATCGTTCCAAAGCAAACCCTCTCGCCTCCTCAACCCAAAATCGTTCCCAATACCCTCGCCTTCGACCACACCGTCTCCTTCGACCACGGCCTCCTTCGACGACGCCTCCACCCTCGCCTCTCCTCCCTCCGTCCCGTACGCTCTCAACCCTCCGCCGTCCTCAACCCAAAATCGTTCCCAGTACACAGTATACGCTCCTTCCTTTCCTTCGACCACACCGTCTCCTTCGACCACGGCCTCCTTCGACGACGCCTCCACCCTCGCCTCTCCTCCCTCCGTCCCGTACGCTCTCAACCCTCCGCCGTCCTTCCGTGTTTGCTGCGACCACGACGTCCTTCCATTCAACTTCCACGCCGTCCTCCCTGTTGGTTCGTGGTACGCACTCCCTGTGGGTTAGTTGCTTTCTTCCTGTTCTTCTTTTTCTTCCACTGTTTTGCTGATACATACAATGTTTTGCTGGATTTACATACTGGATTCCACTGGTTCTGCTTCCACTGTTTTGCTGGATTTACATACTTGATTTACATACAATGTTTTGCTGTACATGGTGATACCTTCAGTTCATTTCTTCAATCTCTATTTCGGCGGAGGGATCAATGTATTCGATGAGAAACTCATTCGAGGGAAAACTGTGATGATGATATGATTTTGAAAGAGAAAATGGGGGAGCAAAGAACACTGATGAAATGATGAAAGAAGCTAGATAGAAAGAAAATAGGGAGAAAGATATGAACAGAGAAAAATGAAATTATGTGTTTTTGTAATTCTTTTTCTTCTGTTTTTTTTTTGTAAAGAGAAAGAAATTAGAGGGAAAATCTTTAGGCATGATGATTAGTGAGTGTGATAGGGTATCCTGCTGGTCAGTGTAAGTAAATTGACGGATGGGCCATTATTATTACTATGAAAAGAATCAAATTTTCCTCTCTGATTTGGGATCTTTCACTGTATTTCTGTCTCTCTGTTGTGTGTGTGTTTGTTTGGCACTTTGCACTCTGCTTGAGGTTTCTTTCTCATATTTTTATTTTTTATTATCAATTGAAGGCAATAACCCGAGGATTGAAATGACAAGACTTGTTTGTGTAGCTATAGAATTCTGACTTGTTTGTGTAGCTATAGACTTGTTTATGTAGCTATAGACTTGTTTGTTTGTGTATCAGACTTGTTTGATGACCAGATAAATGCAAGAAGATGAATAGATACATATAAACACATTAAAACCAGTAGCTATAAAAATTCAAAATAACTAGTGGCAGATGAGAGGATTCATCATTCAAGAGAAGCTAAGCTGCTAATACTGTGAAGCAAAGTTTGGTTGATCGATGCATGTATGCAGTTTAATTTTTCCTTCTCAGTGCAACTTTGATTTCATTGACTGTGATGATGAAAAATACTGGCGTGGGGGAAAAAAATGAAAATATGATATGTAAAAAATGGAAAAGTAGAGCAGAGTTGTTCTGTCAACCTGTAAGACTGATGATGTCATATTAAGGACCGATAGTGTATAACTATATATTAAGACTGATGATGTCATATTAAGGACCGGTAGTGTATAACCTGGGGAGCGCTTTGGTCATGAAAAAAATCCTGGATGCACTATTAAAATTCTTCATGCTGAGTTTATCTAGTTATCTGTAACAGGAAGAAGCTGTACATAGATTGACAGGGGTTTTAAGAGAGGAAATAAAGACTGCACGCCTTGTCGCAAACCCTGGTTGTTATCCAACTTCCATTCAGCTTCCTCTTGTCCCACTTATAAAGGTTAGCAATCACTATGCTTTATAAAATACAAATTTAGAATAACTCAATTTTGTTGGCTGGCTGGTTATGATGCATTAGTATTATACATTGATGTTGTGTTCCAATAATTCTGTGACTGTAACTTGTGAGCTATTTGAAACTTAAGCAACGTGTATTTTCATTTTGATCTTATTTGAGAAACAAGTTCAGGGTATTTATTAGGAACTAGATTTCAACTAGTGAGTTGTGCGTACTAGTGATGATGAGAAATATCATCTTTTGATTATTTTAATAATATTATTTCTACAAGAAATGTGATAAGTGTATGCGTTGCAGGAATATTTCATAGTTCCTATTTATTATCAATTTTGGTTAAATATGGATCGAAAGTGGATGTCTGCAAATCGTCTTTCGAAGGAATATGTCGACGGAGTAGAATATTTTGTTAACTTTGCTGTTCGACGATTGGGAGCTTCTTGTAAATTCAAATGTCCTTGTTTACAGTGTTGTTATGTAAACCTAGTTACTGCAGTTGAGCTGGAAGGACATTTAAAGGCCTACGGAATCGATCAAAGTTATACTTGTTGGACAATGCACGGTGAGGTGAGAGGCGAATATTCAAATATGAATAATAGTACTGAGAGATGTGCGCCGGTTGACACCGAAAAATATGCATTTGATGGCGACCAATTTGAAGAGATGACAAAGGCTGTTGAAGATGATCTTAATGATTGTCCACAAAGGTTTGAGAAGTTGATAACCGACGCAGAGACACCGTTGTATGCGGGTTGCACCGAGTTCACAAAATTATTGGCTGTGATAAAGTTGTATAACTTGAAAACTTGTCACGGATGGACGGATAAGAGCTTTACGGAATTACTCGCACTATTGAAAGATATGTTGCCAAAGGATAATGTGCTCCCTTCTCGGACGTATGATGCAAAACAAATGCTAGGCACCATTGGCTTGAACTATGAGAAGATACACGCTTGTCCCAATGATTGCATATTATTTCGGAATGAACATGCATTGTTAAAGTCGTGTCCAAAATGTAATGCATCGCGGTATAAGAAGAAAGAATCTGCTCCAGAAAATGTGTTGTGGTATTTTCCTATAATTCCTCGATTTAGGCGCATGTACCGTAGTTCAGAAGATGCAAAACACTTGACTTGGCATGAGGATGAAAGGATTAAAGATGGCTTGCTACGACATCCGGCGGATTCTCCGCAATGGAAAAAAATTGATATTGATTATCCTGATTTCGGGGGGGAATCAAGAAACCTTCGACTTGCATTGTCTGCTGATGGATTTAACCCGCACGGTATCCAGAGTAGCTCCCACAGTACATGGCCCGTGATTTTGGCGATTTATAACTTACCTCCATGGCTTTGTATGAAACGCAAGTATATGATGTTGTCTTTGTTAATTTCCGGTCCCAAACAACCGGGAAATGATATTGATGTATACTTGGCTCCTTTGATTGAAGACTTGAAGCTACTGTGGGAGACTGGCGTAGAGGTGTATGATGGGTTCAGAGAAGAGAGTTTCACCCTAAGGGCTATGATTTTTGGCACAATTAATGACTTTCCAGCATATGGCAATTTATCTGGGTACAGTAACAAAGGTCAGTGTGCATGCCCTATATGTGAAGATAATACAGATTGGATGTGGTTGGAACATGGTAAGAAGAATATCTACCTTGGTCATCGTAGATTTTTGCTTCCAACTCATCAGTATCGACTGTGGAGAAAGGCATTCATTGGGAATTCAGAAACCCGTAAAGCTCCATCGCCTTTGACGGGTGAACAACTATTTGAAAAGGTGAAAGATTTGAATATTAAATTTGGGAAGCCTTTTGCAGGAGAGCTTGCCAAAAGAGGGTGGAAGAAAAAGTCGATTTTCTTTGAGTTGCCATACTGGAAGTCATTACATGTAAGGCATTTCATTGATGTGATGCATGTGGAAAAAAATGTCTTCGAAAGTGTTATTGGTACCTTACTCAATATGCCAGGAAAGACTAAAGATACCATCAATGCAAGGTTGGACTTGGTTAGTATGCGGTTGAGACCCGAATTGGGTCCGATAAAGAAGGGTACACGTACATATCTACCTCCGGCAGCTCATACTCTATCTAAAAAGGAGAAAATTGTCTTTTGTAAGTTTCTTCATGGAGTTAAAGTTCCAGAGGGGTACTCTTCAAATGTTACGAACCTTGTATCGATGAAAGACCTCAAGTTGAAGTCTCTAAAGTCCCATGATTGTCATGTTCTCATGGAGAATTTGTTACCCATTGGTATACGATTCATTTTGCCCAACAAAGTGCGTCAGGCCATAACTAAACTTTGTTTCTTCTTTAAGGCGATTTGTAGTAGAGTGATTGACCCTGGAAAGTTGCCAGCGTTGCAAAGATCAATTACTGTCACATTATGTGAGCTTGAGATGTTTTTCCCACCTTCATTCTTTGACATAATGATTCATCTAATAGTTCATCTGGTTAGAGAGACACAGTTGTGTGGCCCATGTTACATGAGATGGATGTACCCGTTTGAGCGTTACATGAAGATATTAAAAGGATATGTTAAAAATCGATCACGGCCCGAGGGTTGTATTGCTGAGCGCTATATAGTTGAAGAAGCTATTGAGTTCTGCACCGACTATCTATCTAGTGTTGAACATACTGTGGGGCTGCCAAGGGAGCGTCACACAGGAAGCATTGGTAAAGGGATGACAGGAAGCAAAATAGCGATGGTATCAACGAAAGAACTAGAGCAAGCACACTTATATGTTCTGCACAATGACAATGAGGTTGATTCATATGTTGCGAAGCACATGGACATGCTTAAGAGTGATTACCCAAGTAAGGGTCAAGTTTGGTTAAGAAAAGAACACAATAGGAGTTTCATAGTGTGGCTAAGAAATCACATTTCTTTAGAGTTTGCTTTGAATCCTACCTTGATTTCTGATAGATTGAGATGGTTAGCAAAAGGTCCAAATATACATGTTTTCTCTTACACCAGCTATCTACAAAACGGGTACACGTTCTATACAAAAAACCATGATGATCGGAGTAAAATGCAAAATAGTGGGGTGACTCTTGTAGCTCAATCTATGCATACATCAAGTGCCAACGACAGAAATCCCATTTACGCTAATATGTCATACTTTGGAGTCATTGAACACATATGGGAAGTTGGATTACAATTTTTTTCGTGAGCCTGTGTTCAAATGTAAGTGGGTTGACAATAATTATGGTGTACAGATTGATGAGTCGGGGTTCATGCGGGTGAATTTCAACAAGTCTGGGTATAAAGATGAGCCTTTTATTTTAGCCTCGCAAGCTCAACAAGTGTTTTATGTCACTGATCCAGTTGATATCAATTGGTCCATTGTTCTATTGACAAACAAAAAACTATTGGTTAATGACATTGGTGATAAAGCACCCGAAGATGTTGATATTGAGGATGACCCTTTCTTCGGGACATCAAAACCAATACTAGGGGAAAGTACTTCTAAAGAGGATGTTGTGTATATTAGAAATGATCATAGCGATGGAATTACGTTTCGTCGAAAACAAAGTACCAAGAAGCGAAGAGGAAAAAGTACGAATAAGCAAATTGTAAATAAAATTATATCGAGGAAAAGGAAAAGGTAATCTAAACTTACTTTTAGGCATTTTTTGCTTGTCTCTTCTTTATTCATCTTTTAGGTAATCTAAACTGTATAAATATAACAATAACACTGATTATGTTTTATTGCAGGTCAGATGACATCGCATAGTCATGATAGTGCTCATGAGAGTGATCATGAGCCCCCAAAAAAGGCCTCTCGCCGTGGAATGACTGTTAAAAAGAATATAATCAATCGGGCGAGTAAAGGACTTCCTAAACTTCAAGTAAGATACTTACTAATTAACTAAATTTATTACTTAGTTTAAATTGTTTGTTATATCTAAATTACATAAGTAATAATGCAGGTCCAATGGAATGTTAAAGGCCAACCATTTGGTCCAAATGGTAAACAGCTGACTAGCTTCATTGGTACTAAAGTGAAGCAAACGATACCGATTACAATAACTAGATGGCATGATAGACGTAATCTCGCTTTGGAGAGACTCAAAGAGGAGCTTTGGTGTTTGATCCAGGTATACAAACTGTTTACAAACTGACTTCCTTCTGTTTGCTTTGTTGTAAAGATGGTGTCAGAAAGTAGTAAAATTTTGGTTTTTTTCCTTGTTTGTGTGTAAGCAGACTTATTTTGATGTGGATGAGTCTCGCAAAGAATTCTGTCTTATGAAAGCCGGAAAGTTACATAGGAAGTTCAGAACTATCCTAAAAAGTAAATGGATGACAGATGATGAAGGGAACCTCATACACCATCCCCCACCACTATATTGTGGGATTATAACACAGGAGGATTGGAATGCCTTTATAACCAGACGCACCGAAGATGATGACTTCTTGGTTTGTACAATTACCTTTTAACTTAACTATATTTGACAATTATTATGCATTAATGTATATTTATGTTTCTATATAGACATTATGCAATGAAAATCGAGAGAGAGCAAGAAGTCATGATTTCCCTTATAGAGGCGGTGTTAAGGGTTATCAAGACATTGAAGAAAAAATGGTAGACACATCCTTTATTTCAACTTTCACTATTATAAATGAATCATTTGATATATTTATTAATAATTGGTAAATTTTAACAGCTAGTGGAGGTCGGGAAAGATCCAACCCAAGAATCCATTGACCGACATGTTTTGTGGCTAGAAGCCCGAGTAAACAAAGAGGGTGTGATTAGCGATCCGAAAACGAAAGAGGTGTCTCAAAGAATTGTAAGTATGATAAAATTAATTTTTTTTGTAATTAACTTACTTTATCATACTTATAATTTTTGTGAATCAGGAGTCTATATCACAATCAATAGAACAAGGAGAGATAATTGATTGTGATGATGAGAATGACATCCTTGGCCGTGCTTTGGAACGTGAAGAGTATTCGGGCCGTCTGAGAGGTTTGGGATTTGGTGTTACCCCGACCTCTTTTTGGGGTCCAAATAAGCATAAAAAAAAGGAAAGTAGAGAATCACATTTGGTACAAATAGTGTTCAAGCTAATGGAAGAAGTTGCGGAATTAAAAGATAGAGTTGGACCGAGGACCGATCTACCATCCCCTAAGCTTGATAGCTTCAGAGATAGTTGTACCATTGCGTCCAATGAGGTATTAATCATTAGATCATCTTTTTCTCGTACATATTACATCAATTTATACATATTCTAATTTTTGTTTATCATTGATTTAGGGTAACAATAATGATTGTGAACTATATATATCAAACCCGCTTAAATTGGTCGCAAGAGGATTAATTTGTAACGAACTGGGCACCTTACTGCATAATCTACCCATACCCGAAAATCATATGCGGGTCAGAGTTGACGTTGCAATTGTAGGGGATGCAAACTTGCCTGTACCAGTAAACAGTATAGAGATCATGACTGTGGATGATGCAATTGGTACCTTTGTGGCATGGCCAGTAAACCTTATCAATGTAAGTGACATTATATTTGTTAGTAATTTATTATATCATTGTGATATATTATCTTTCCAACTATATTTGTTACTAACTAATTATTTTCTAAATATATAGGTATCACAAAAGGCAAAATCTAAAGTTAGTCGGAGTGTTGGCAAAGGAAGATCTCAACCTTCCCCTTCTACTGCTGGAAAGGGTGACAAAGTTAGTGGGAATGTTCGCAAATCCCAACATTCTCCTTCTATTGCTGGCAAGGGTGACAAAGTTAGTGGGAATGTTCGCGAATCCCAACCTTCCCCGTCTATTGCTGGCAAGGGTGAAAAAGTTAGTGGGAATGTTGGCGAATCCCAACCTTCCCCTTCTATTGCTGGCAAGACAAATGTGTCTCGGCAAAAAACTAGTGGGAATAATCCCATGGAGTTCATCAGCTATTTAAAAATCCATGCATCAAACCACATGGGTAGTGGAACCATAATAGAGTCATTGATGGATAAAGAAATTTTTGGAGAGGAGCAAACACTGGGTTTGAATCAAGAGGAACTCGCAGTGATATATGAGCACGAGTGGGCAAGTGCTACTACTATTAGAGCATATATCAGGTACGTATCTATCTTATTATTTCACTTATTGATGTTGTTGTTATTATTATTATTATTATTATTATTATTATTATTATTATTATTATTATTATTATTATTATTATTTTAATTTGTATACATTTTAATTAAAGGTATTTGTACCATGAGATATAGGTCCCAATGGATCAAACACAACGATTTGTGTTCTTATGCCCCGAAAGTACTTTTCTACTGAATATCCCCCTGGATAAAACAATGTCAAAAGTTCATATAGAAAAATGCAAGGAACAAATGGAAAGACGCAAGGTAGAGGTTAAAGACAATATCGATCGGCGTTTGGCACTAGCACATCAATTAAGTTGTGATACTTTGTTTTTGGCACCCATCAACTTAGGGTGAGTGTTCAAAAATTATACTTGCTGATTATTTACTCTGTCTTTTAAACCTCAAAGCTTGATTAATTTGATTATTCAAAAATTTTATAGGACCCATTGGATATTGTTGGCAATTGATCCCAAAAGAGATGTGATTTTCTATTTGGATTCACTGCTAGGTCATTACAACAACTATCCAAAGTTGGTGAGAGTATTTAATAGGTGTGTATTTAGATCTCTCGTATATTTCATAATATAAATTATGTATATTTCGATTAATATAGTTATATATATGATGTTTCAGTGCTTTGGCAACTTATTGGGGATTGCGTGATGTCAGGACTACGTACAGAAAATCATCATCCTCTACAAAATGGATAGCAATAAGGGTAAATTTATAATCAATATTCTTATGCATATGTAATTAATTATATTTAATAACTAAGTAATCTTTTCTTTTATAGGGTCCCAAACAACCAAACTTCGATGATTGCGGGTACTATGTAATGAAGTTTATGAAGGACATCATCACTCACAACCAAATGGAAATCCCAATCCATGTATGTAATTTGATAGTTTGTATTTTGACAAGTAATTCAAAATCTAATTGATATTGATATAATTCTAAGTTCATTTTATTTTATTTTTTCAGTATTTTCCTGAATATGTGTGTGGAGCTCAATTTTCTGATGAGGAACTTACTCAGCTGAAAGGAGAGTGGTGTCGTCATGTTGCCGGTTTGATTAATGCAAATCGAACTTGATGTAATTTTTTTTGGATATCCTATTTTTGTAGTACCTCATATTGGATATGTTGTAATTTTTGTTGATCTTTTGGTACATGAGGATTTATGTAATTTTTGTTGATCTTTTGGTACATGAAGATTTATATGTTGGCACATTTTTGTTGGCACATATGTTGATTGGTACATGAGGATGTATAATTAGTTGGAAATTGATTTGAAATTGGTTATTGATTTGGAATTTTATTTGTAACTTTGTTGCTGGTTGTTGGTTTCTGGTTGTTGCTGGTTTTTGATTGCAGGGAGCTGAGAATTGGTAATATAGAAGAAACAGGCAAAACTTTCTTAAAAAAATAATTAGGCATTGGTAGCGCTTTCTGTAAAAAGCGCTACCTATTGTCTAAGCGCCTAGGAATAAGGAGCGCTTATAATAAAAAGCGCTCCCTTTTCTTAAGACCATTGGGAGCGCTTTTTATTACAAGCGCTCCTTATTGTCTTAGCGCGCCTAGAAATAATGAGCGCTTATAATAAAAAGCGCTCCCTTTGCTTAAGACCATGAGGAGCGCTTTTTACTGTAAGCGCTCCTTATTGTCTTAGCGCGCCTAAGAATAAGGAGCGCTTGTAATAAAAAGCGCTCCTCTTGCCTGTTTTTTGGGAGCGCTTTTCGAGCGCTACCGTTGGGTGATTTGCAACAGGAGCGCTAGCTTTAGGAGCGCCCGAAAGCGCTCCCTATGGCCTAAAAAAAGCGCTCCCAATGCTTAAATCTGTTGTAGTGAATGAAGCTATGCATTAAGAGCCTCCTAAAGTTGAGCTTTATAAACTAGCTCGTAAGTACCCATAGCTAACTAAAAATTGTTACAACAACTCTAACAAAATTAACAACCTAATAAAGCTGTACCAAATAGATTAGGTTATAGCAGTAATTGACTTAACTGATTTAACATAAACATATTGAGATGCTGCAACTAGATACTGCAACAGATGATGTAGCATTTAACAAAGTCCAGCAGAATGTATGATGTTGCAGCACCATAATCTAACTAGGGAATTGGACGATTTTAGAAAGTCCTTCTAGAAATATTATCTAATCTCAACAAATAGACCTCTCTTTGCTTAGAATGCAAAATCTTTAACGCTTTATCAAGGAAGCGATCTAGAGCCTATTTGTTACAGATTTTTTTGGAAAATAATCACTTAAAAAAACTATTTGGAAAGTTTTTCATCCCTTTGTTACAGTTTTTTAAAATACTGAAAATCTAAAAACTACTTCAAATGAAAATTTGTTTTTAGTAGCTTCTTATAAAAATCATTTTCTAAAGAATGATTTTTTTAAAAATTGATTTTCATTATGTTACACAAACAAAAAACAACTTCTCATTTTCTTAAAAATCTCTAAATTATTTAAAAATAAAATAATTTTATTTTTAATGAGTAACAAACTGCCCCTAATCTCATAAAATAGATAGATAATGCTTTCTAGATAATGTGCTATCTTTAATGTCCACATTTTTTGACATATCACCTTATTCAAGACCCACAACTAAATCTATAATATAAAATGGAGTAGTTGGTATATTGAAAAATAAAAATAAAGAATTGAAAAAGAGATGTGAAAAGTAAAAATAAATAATTGAAAAATAGGTGTGAAAAGTAAAATGAGGTGTTGGTAGCATCCTCATATATCTATATTAATTATATTTTTAGTTCTTTATTTTTGAGCATATTGAGTTGTTTGTCGTTTTTTACCATTTTTTTTTATTATGTTTGTTCTTTCTATGCGTGTGTTTCGTACGTAATAACGATAAGTGTTTTGTACTAGACTTATACCAGTGGAAGTAGCACATAAAACTGTGTGTTTTGGAAAATCACCATATTTACAAAGACTTCTATCGATGGATCCCTACGTATTTTTTGTTTGACATTGAATTGTGCTATTCCTTTGGACCTTTATTTCTTTTTGGATTCTACATTTATCTATGGGGTTGAACTCAATAGCGTTTTTTATTCTAACACAAGGTGTGAAAAGTAAAATGAGGTGTTGGTAGCATCCTCTTTTATATATATATGTATATATATATATATATATATATATATATATATATATATATATATATATATATTAAATATATATTTAAACATGAGAAATACTAACACCACACTATCCAACATTCATTTTTCAACACTTTTTTTAAATGGTTGAAATTTAATGAGTCATCCAAATAAATCATGTGATATATACACACTACAAAAAAACAGAGTATTAGCGACAGATTTTTCCCTCACTAAATGTTGTTTTCCCTCGCTAACAGCAATTAGCGACGAACTATTTCGGTCGCTAAAAACCATGACACTAATGTTTAGTGACAGATTAAATTCCGTCGCTAACCATTAGCGAGGGAAATCCCTCACTAAATCCGTCGCTAATTTATTTTAGTTTTTTTAAAAAAATTGCTTCCCATATCACCATCCTGCCCACAATCAACGCTTCTTCAACACCTCTCCTTGCTCACCAGAACTGTACCACGCCCAGAGCCCCTTTCTCTTGTAGATCCATACCAAAAACAACCCAAAGAAACAAAGAACAAAAATTTCACCTCTTGGAGTTTCTCACGAGGGACGGTTTGAGAAAAAGAGAGAAGAGTGGGGATAAGAGGAGCTAGGTGGTGGTGGTGGCCGGTGGTGTGGTGTTGAAGAGATTCGGATAGAGGGAGGGAGAGAGAAGAGTTGGGGAGAAAAAATGAAGTGAAATGGAAATGGGAGTGATGGGGTTGGGGTGGTGGTGGCGGTGGTGGTGTGGTGTTGAAGAGGTTCAGATAGAGAGAGGGAGAGAGAAGGGGTTGGGAGAAAAAACGAAATGAAATGGAAATGGGAGTGATGGGGCTGGGGTGGTGGTGGTGGTGTGGTGTTGAAGAGGTTCGGATAGAGAGAGGGAGAGAGAAGAGTTGGGGAGAAAAATGAAGTGAAATGGAAATTAGAGTGATGGGGTTGGGGGATTCGAGTAAAACCCTTTAAAAGGGGACTTAGCGGGGACTTAGCGACGGCCATAGAGAGGGAAATCCGTCGCTAAGTGCTTCCCATTTCCCAATGGTCTGCAACCTAGCTATGAAGCCCAGATATGGGTTATGACACGATACGGATACGTGGATACGGGAAAATTTTGAAAATCAAGATAGGATACTGCAGGGATACTTCAATAAAAAATTAAATTAAAATTAGAAATAATAAAACATAACTAAAGATATTTCACTTTACTAATTGACAATTGGTCATAATACTCAATAGATATGATCACACTTACAAAAAAGATACTTGTGATCAAAATAGCAACAACACAAGCATTGAAACAAAACAATGGAGAAGATCCATTTAGACAATGTCTTGAAGAAAGTGATTATAATTATATACATTATTTCGTATTCACTAGTGTTGTGCAGTGTTATTTTTTTATTTTTATTTTTAGATAAATGTTGTGCAGTGTTATTCTTTAATAGGAAAGCTAAAAATCATTAACAAGACATTAGAATCAGTAGGAAAGAAAACATTAATAAGAATCATTAATAGGAAAACTAAAAATCAAACACACAAGCATTAGAAACAGTGACTTGCGAAGTGGAAAAAAACGTTAATAAGAAAAGCAAAAAGACTGAACGATGAGGAACTGAAATCATTAATAAGAATATAAACACACAACACAAGCATTAGAAACTGAAATCAAGTATTAATAAGAAAAGCAAAAAGAGTAAAAAAAATGCACAAAAACAGAACTGATACGCACCAGAAAGACTGAACGACGAAATAGAGGGTAGCTTGCGAAGTGGCTTGCGCAGTGGTCGCGTGCCTAGTCACTGGCGATGGAGGTTCTGCACCTCAGCAAGAGCAAGCTTCGCAGATGGAGTTTCACAGTGGCAGCAGAAACCTTTCGTTTCTATTCTTCTTCTTCTTCTTCACGTTTTCCGGGCAAACGAATTTTAAAATTAGGGTTTTTGTTTGTTTTCACTTTTCAATGTTATTATTTTAGTAATAATGTATTATTAAATATATTTTTTTATACAAAAGAAACGAGTGTTTTTAAAAAACACAAGACGCATCCCACTTGCGCGTATCCGGTCATTCATTGCGTATCCCGCCGACGTATCCCATAATGGTGTCGTATCCCGAACGTGTCTCTCACGTATCTGAGACGTATATATCTTGTATTTTTGTTTAAAAATAAATATTAATTCACAGATACTTTCTCGGTACGTGTCCAGACGTATCCGACACGTATCGGTGTCGGATACGTGTCTGATACCGATACTTAGGCTATTTTGGAGTATCGGGGCTTCATAGTCTGCAACGGTCAGTGGCACGGTCTCAAAAGATTAGCGACGAATCCATAGAGAGGGAAATTTGTTGCTAATTCAAAAAAAAATTCAAACTCACGCCCTTGGATTAGCGACGGATCCATAGAGAGGGAAATTCGTCGTTAAGTCAATTTTTTTTTCAATTTACCGCCCTTGGATATTGCGTCGCTAATGGCTCCTAAATCTGTCGCTAATCCCCTCCTAAACATCTAAACCCTATTCCGTCGCTAATTAAGCCTAAATCCGTCGCTACTGATGTTTTTAGCGACAAACTACGAGGCTGTCACTAAAATCCGTCGCTAATATGTATTTTTTTTGTAATGACATGAATTTCAGCTAAGTTGAAAGGAATGGAAAGTGCCAAATTGCTAATCACGTAAAAAATACAACCCCTTGAAAGAGTTAAAGGATCCAAAAGAAAAAGAGTTGATATATTTATCAATCATGAAATTAAGTTTCCCGATTCTATAAACCTTAAAATCCCAAATTATAAAAAAAAGAGTTTGCAGATGTTTATTTATTTTAGTTCACAAGATGGTTAAGGGCCCAGGCTTTAGCTGACTAAGATATGATTTTGATAACTCGAGTGAGTAACAGACATCCAAATGGACCAAATCCCAAAATTGCAAAAGGACACAATCCATTAGAATGGCGGGACACCTTTGCGTCATGTCACATTTCAATGTCAATTGACGTAATAACCTTTTAAAAATTAATTAATTAATTATCAGAGATGGCTACTTGTTGTGTGAGCTAGGGTCAGCGGGTGATCCTACCACCATACTATATCACTTATGAGACTGATTTAGGATACTAAGCCAAAAGCTTAGTAACAAATACTAAAGGGGTAGATTAGTAACTTCCCCACTCACACACACAGACACAGTGACGCCGCCATCTGCGTCGTCCACCATCCCTCCGCCATCTGCGTCGCCCACTATCCCTACCACCATCTGCGACGCCGCCCACCATCCCTCCACCACCACCTGCGCACGATTCGAACAAACCCTCACCCTCCCTCTTCAAATCTCTTCACAGTTCACACCCTCCCTATGTCCATTTCCGACGAGGCGACAACGACCACCACCTGCGCCTCCTTGAATTCACCCACCCTCTTCATCTCTTCCTAAGTTCCTGCGCACGAATCTGTCATTCTGTGAACCACAGAATTAGCCACTATATAACCACAGAATTGTTTTGTACATTAACCACACATATGCACAACACTGGTTAGTGGCCACTAACCACAGAATTGCTTGACAGTGGTTAGTGGCCACTAACCACATAATAGTACAATTGTGGTTATTACTTGTTTTTGAAAATTGCCATGATCCACAAATGCCACAACAACGAGATGGAAAAGATAGGAAAATTAGAACTTCTATGTATTTGAAATTGTAGATGAATGAAGAAATTGAACTTCTATGTAATTACTTTGGCTAGTGTATGGAATTTATTTAAGATACTACTAAATTTATCCCAAATTAATTCTAGAAGAAATGAATTTCTAATGAAGAAATTGAATTTATGCTATTAACCACTGTTGCACTATTCTGTGGTTAGTGGCCACTAACCACAGTTATACATATCTGTGGTTAATGGCCACTAACCATTAGGGTACTAATTTGTGGTTATTGCCACTTACCACAAATGTGCATAACATTGGTAAGGATTATAATTTACTCTTAATCATAATATTCTAATGTACTATTCTAATGAATAATTATAAATTATAATTGAAATTGAGATTTTTGCTATTAACCACCAATTTGTTTCAATTACATAGAAGACATTGAGATTTCTGCTATTAACCACTGTTGCGCTATATTGTGGTTAGTGGCCACTAACCACAGAATAGTGCAACAGTGGTTAATAGCATAAATCTCAGCGTCTTCATTAGAAATTCAATTCAAGCACAGAACAACAACGTCTCTGTTGATGAACGGCGACGAGCAAGGACGAAATCAATGGCGGCGACGGTTGATAAACGGTTGACGGAGTGTTGATGAACGGTTGTCGGAGTTGTTGCGTTGCGTCGTGGAGAACAACGTCTCTGTTAATGGACGGCGGCGAGCAAGGATGAAATCAACGGCGGAGTGTTGATGAACGGTTGCTGGCGTCTCTGTTGCGTTGCGTTGCGTACGTGAAGATCGTGAACAACCTGAACTTGAATACACGTGATCAAAATCAGGGGTAAAATGCCAAAAATGCCCTCTTTAAATGACAGCCCTTAGATCATATTTCATTAAAACAAGAAGCATCCAACGGCTGATTATGGTTTAGTATAAAATACTAAGGATTTCCCTTAGTATCATAAACCACCGCCATCACTTATATATAATCAGTCCAAAACCAAAAACCAAAATTGAAAAGTAAAGTATTCATAAAAATAATTAGTTTAATTAATCACAAAATTAATTGAATATTGATTGAAATGAAAGAAAAACGTTTTTTTACTAAAAAATGATATTCATTCACTCAAGAGTTTACATCAATGATAATACAAATTAAATATTGCTAAAAACACAAAAAATAAATCTGCGAACAAACTCACAGTATCCAAGTTAATAGCATAAAACGACAAAATGCCTACAAATGTGACAAAATAAAAGTCACTGGAGTTCTCATACTTCCGGATCTGTAACTTTGAGGCCCTATACGTTGGTTGAATCTGAAATTGATCAAAGTTGATTTGTCGATCTGAACCAAACGAACATCGCAATAAGATGAGAAATCAAATATGTCGCACCAAGACGACGAACAACAATAACGTCATACTAAGACTATGGAAAAAAATGAAATAAAAGGTAGATCTATGTGGTAACCAATGTTTTTAAAATCGGACCGGAGATTGAACCGGCGAGGCCTCCGGTTCATGGTTCAACCGGTTCAACCATGGTTGAACCGGATGGGTAATTTATTAAATAAAAAATAAAAAATATTAAATTTTGGAGAAAAAAGTAAATTTAAAAATAAAAAAATGTATTTCGGGCGGTTCAATCCGGTTCGGTTTCCGGTTCAAAGCGGTTGAACCGCGGTTCAACCCGGTTCTTCCCCGGTTTGATCCGGTTTTGGGCGGTTCAATAGGACTGCGGTTCAAATGGGGTTGAACCAACCGGCCGGGGGTCTGGTTCCCGGTTCAACCGGTTGAACCGGCCGGTCCGGTCCGATTTTTAAAACATTGGTGGTAACCACTTATTTAGATAAAAAACGGAAAACAAACAATATAAATGGGTGATTCTAGGCCAAAAACTGACCTAAAACCAGCCCCCTTTTGATAGGTGAGCAAGAAAGAAGAGAAAATGAAGAGAGACGGCTAGGGTTTGGAATGTAAAAAGAAAAAAAGAAAAAATGTTATAGTTAATTAAAAACATTAATCTAATTTAACATGAAAACCTAGCATGTCATAAAATAAGTATGTTTAGATCGGCTTATTTGAATTTGTCTACTCGCATAAGCATTTGCGTGTGACTGTTTTGGAGAGCTTATGAAAAAAATTGATGACATGTTCATAAGTTCTTTTCTAACTAATTTACTTTATAAGCTCCATATGATATAGCCTATAGAAAAAAAGTTTAATATTGTTTTATCCTTTATTATAAAAACAGTTTATACATAAACTCTTATATAACAAGCGTTTATGTTATAAGCACGTAACTAAACTGTTTATTGATACGGGACTATAATATATAAAAATATTATTAGTTTTTAAAAAATTGAAAAGATTAATATGGAGAAGTGAATAGGGTGAGTCAAAGGATGAAATTTGAAATTTTACTATTTGATTGAATAGGTATCCAGCCGTACAATTGCATAATATAGTAAGCCAAGTAGATATCTGCCACAAAATGTCGGATCCGAAGCATAGTGTTACCCAAATGTGAGATTATTTTGCCAGTACAAGATCACAGATATGGTAAGAGCTGGCTACTATACTGGGCCCTATAACTCTTATAAACTTGCAAGTACAATATGGATTTTCTTCATTTTTGGGTGAAGTGATTTTTTGTCGCTAAGCAAATCCTACACATGGTGGTATAACTTATATGAATGATGATGTAGTGCAGTATATTTTCTACTGTGTCCTTCAACCTTGAATAATCACTTTCTCTATTTGATTGGATGACCAACCTAGATACCCAGATATATCTTTATGAAGGAAATTAAGTGTTACTACTTGAGTAACGTCTTTCAATTCAAAAGGAAAAGTTCAAGAGAAGATGAAGATGGGACCCTTTGTTTGTCCAAATAAAATCTCTTTTCATGGTCATGCTTGCATGTAGGGCATGCACTTAAGCCATTCAAATACTCCCTCCGTTTTCAATTATAAGCAAATAGCGGCTAGACACATTTTTTAAGAAAAGTTAGAAAAAGAAATATTATTCCTATAATACCCCTATTTATTCTTGCATTGGTAAAAGTAAAAGTAGTGTAAAAAAAGTTGTGTGTCTTGGTAAAAGCAAAAGTAGTGTCATAAATAGGGGTAAAATTGACATATTAAGTGAAAAAAGCTTTGACTTATTTATATTTAGTAAAAAGAAAAAGTGGGTATATTTGCTTATATTTGAAAACGGAGGGAGTACTAATACTATATAACATAACTAACTAGTAGCAGTCATTTTTTATTTCTGTAAGCATAGTTTGTTTTTGTTGGCATTAAACTCAACAAATGGTTTCTTTTCTCTTTATGAAACATAGCTATGTGACTAAAAAGTGGAAGAAACCAAGATCTTTATATAAGATACTAATCATTAAAGAATCATTACTAGTGATTATACTAAATTGAAATTAAACTTTTTAACATGAAAAAAGGACAGAATATGTACATATCTTCTTATGAGGTCATGGTAATTGGTAGTAATTCTCTTCTCTCTCTCTCTCTCTCTCTCTCTCTCTCTCTCTCTCTCTCTCTCTCTCTCTCTCTCTCTCTCTCTCTCTCTCTCTCTCTCTCTCTCTCTCTCTCTCTCTCTCAATCACTCACTCATTCACTGAAATCAGTTTACACTAACAGACACTGTAGTAGTACACATGCACACACACAGCCAACTGGCAATATTGATTCATTCGCATAAAGATAAAATAAGAATGCGAAAGGAGTGAGTAAAGGGACAAGCAGTTTAGAATTCTAGTGTCATTCGTTTGTTTCTCTCTCTCTCTCTCTCCCTCTCTCTTAGTATTATTATTCTTGTTCTTTCTCTACCGTTCCTTTCTTCTACTTATACTGTGTGAAGAAACACATTAAGAACCACCAAAAGAAAGAGAGCAAATCAACTCTTATGCTTTTTCCCTTTGATCACCTCACAAAAAATCTGTATACTTTAGTTGAAGAAAGAAAGAAAGAAGGAAAGAAAGGTTATTAAATGGATATGTCAAATTCACAATACAATAGTGCAAGTGAATCTGGTTGGACAAATTACTTGAACCAATCTTCTTTTTCTGAAACTCATTTCAATAGTAGAGGTAGGAGGATAGTAGATTATGAAGGAAATGGAGCAAGAATGGAAGAGGAGGGAGAAGAAGAAGATTTATCCATGATTTCTGATGCTTCTTCTGGACCTCCACATTATAATATAGAGGAAGATGATCAACCTTATTTTCTCCACACCAAAGAAACCGAAAAGAAAGTCAAAGAAAATGGTAGAAATAGAAATCATCAACAACCTTCACCTCTTGATGATACTGCTAGTTCCCCTGTTCTTAACTATCCCAAGGCAAGTAACAAATCATATTTGCTAGTTAAATTAATGTAATGTCTCATTGATTTATATGACTATGTGTATTTATGAATAGTATAGCAACATTTTATTTTGGGGCTAATGAAAATATTCTATTCAATTTAATAGAAGAAAGGAGCAGTGGAGATTACAATAGATTTTTCTCCAAGTTTCTCTGCAACAAGAATAAAGGTATTAATTAATTCTACTATCACATTGTGTTTAATTTTTTTCTGGTTACATAATTTATTTATAGTGTTGGGCTAAACTTTTCAGTCTCTGCTGCAGAGAAAGCCTAAATTCCAAAAGCACTCTTTTGGTGGAAAGCAAGCTACAGAGGAGCTAGGTGATTTGCATTACATGCATTGTCTTGTAAATTATGTATTTATATATGTTTGTGCAATGTGTATTGTGTATCTCAATTTGTGTGGATTGTTTATTTTCTGATTAGGTGGTTTCAATGAAGAAGGAAGGAAATGAAAACTGTAGCTGTAGCTTTCTCTGCTGTGGAAAGAGAGACTAGAGGATCTGAAAGGAGATGCGTGATTGTTGTTCAATTTCTAAAATGAAAATAAAAAAAAAAAAAAACGAAAAGCTATTTTGGTGTAATTTTATTTTATTTTTATTATTATGTTACTGTGGCACTGCCAATGCAGTTTGGAACAAGGTAAGAGAATATAAGAAAGAAACTGAACAGGGTTTCTGATTCTATTTTCTTCATGCTCATTGATCAGATACTATCCTCAAACTTGTAAAACTAGTATTGTAATTTCTGAGAATCAAAAGGTTAGGGATTTCATTGATTGGATTCCCTTTTAAAGGGTGTGAATACAACTAGAAAAGAGAGTTTTATCAACAGCTTTACAAACAGACTTGTAAACTGATTTAACAAGCTTGTAACAAACTAAAGCTACCAACTTTGATCTAATTACATTTAACTCCCTAATTACACTTTTATTTCACAATTAACACCCTCCCTTAAACTGAAATGTCTACAAACATTCAGTTTAGCTCAGTTATACGTATCATACCCAACTGCTTTCTGAATCTTTCAAAGGACTCCAACTTGAGCGCTTTGGTCATTATATCTGCAGTCTGGTTTTCTGATGCACAGTATTTTAGCTCCAATGCTCCTTTCTTGTTGAGCTCCCTCAAGAAGTGAAAGCGAACATCAATGTGTTTGCTACGTCCATGTAGCACCGGATTCTTAGAGAGCTTGATAGTTGAAGTATTATCACAGAAAATCAGCATCTTGTTCTGCAGAGAAATGCCAAGTCTGTACAGAATTCTATTCAACCAAATGCCTTGGCAAGCACACACAGCTGCTGCTATGAACTCAGCTTCAGTTGTGGACAAAGTCACAACTGGCTGCTTCCTAGAGCACCACGATATAGCTCCATTTCCAAGAAGAAAGACATATCCCGAAGTGCTTCTTCTATCATCTTGATCCCCTGCATAATCACTATTAGAATATATCTCAAGAGCTTCTGATCCTCCTCTCTTGTACAGTATTCCATACTCTGCTGTCCCTTGCACATATCTCATTATTCTCTTTGCTGCTGTCAAGTGATTCTCTACTGGTTTCTCCATGAAACGACTGACAAAGCTCACTGCAAAGGCAATATCAGGCCTAGTTGCAGTGAGGTACATCAAGCTCCCAATTATTTGCTTGTACAAAGTGCTGTTAACTGGTTCTCCTTCATCATGCTTTGATAATTTTGCGCCTGTCACCATTGGAGTCTTCACAGGTTTGCTGTTCTGCATTTTAAACCTTTGCAGAATTTCATGAGCATATTTTTGTTGACATATGAAAATGCCTTTGCTGTTTTGGACAACTTCTATGCCTAAAAAATATCTCATCCTCCCTAGATCAGTCATATCAAATCTATTTTTCATGGAATCCTTAAATTCCTCAAACATATCTTTGTGATTTCCTGTGAATATAAGATCATCAACATACAAGCTTATAATCAAGCAGTTACCATTTTTATCGTACTTAGTGAACAGAGTATGCTCATAGGGACACTTCACAAATCCTTGTTCATCAAAGTAAGACTCAATCTTACTATACCAAGCCCTTGGGGCTTGCTTCAAACCGTAGAGAGCCTTTTGGAGCTTGTAAACTTCATTCTCTCTACCTTTGACAACATAGCCTAGTTGCTGATCCACATACACATCCTCCAATAGATCCCCATATAAGAATGCACTTTTCACATCCAGCTGATACACATCCCAACTTCTCAGTGCAGCCACTGCTACAACACTCCTTATGGTATCCCAACGAGCTACCGGGGCAAATACCTCATCAAAGTCCACACCATGTACTTGGGAGTACCCTTTCACCACTAGTCTAGCCTTGTGTTTTTCAATCTCCCCTGATTCATTCAGTTTAGTTCTATACACCCACTTTACTCCTATCCTTTTTGCATATTTGGGTAGAGGTGTAAGCTTCCAAGTCTTGTTTTTCTCTATGGATTGTATCTCTGCATCCATAGCCTTTCTCCAAACCTCATGAGAGCAAGCTTGTTCATATGTGGTGGGATCCTCAAGAGGCCCAATAACTGCTAGATTCATCAATTTGTCTGTGTCATTGCTAATTTCACCAAAGAAGCTTGTTTCATAGTCACCTAACCATACAGGTGGTTTTCTTACCCTGGTACCAGCTTCCTCTTCTTCTTCATTCTGAGATGAACTTGTTCCTGTATCAGTTGAAGTCTCACTAGCTACTTCTTCTTCATTTTGCCCTGTTTCAGTCACATCATCATTCCTTTCTACTTGAATTTCATTCTCTGTGCCACTGTCAAGTACTGTGATACCTTTGTCTTGTGATCCCCAGCTCCATTTTTCATTTTCAGAGAATATTACATCCCTGCTCACAACAATCTTCCTCTGAATAGGATCATATAGTCTATAAGCTTTTGACTCATTGCTTATACCTATGAAGATGCATTTTTTACTTTTTTCATCTAACTTTTTCCTCATGACACCAGGAACATGTGCATGAGCTATGCAACCAAAGATTCTAATATGACTAACAGAAGGTTTTTCATCACTCCGGGCTTCTTGTGGGGTAATATCTTTCAAAATTACAGTAGGGCATCTATTTATTAGATAAACTGCCCAATTTACAGCTTCAGGCCAGAAGTTTTTTGGTAGGGACTTGCCTGCTAGTAAGCTTCTAGTCATCTCAATCAAGGTTCTATTCTTTCTTTCAGCTATACCGTTTTGTTGGGGACTATATGCAGCTGTAAGTTGTCTTTTAATACCATTTTCAGAGCAGAAACTATCAAATTCAGTGGAGGTAAACTCACCTCCTCTATCGGTTCTAAGGCACATAATGCTCCTGCCACATTCCTTCTCAACTAATGCTTTAAACTTCTTAAAACATCCCAAGGTGGCTGATTTTTCAACTAAGAAGTATACCCAAGTTCTTCTACTGTAATCATCAATAAAAGTCAAAATATACCTCTTCTTTCCACTGGATTCTGGAGTAATAGGGCCACAAATGTCTGAGTGAACTAGCTCCAGCTTGTTGGTAGCTCTCCACTTGGATGCCATTGGAAATTCCAGTCTGTGTTGCTTCCCCTTCAAGCAATCTTCACAAGTCTTGCAAGCATCTTTGATTTCAGGCAAACCCTTGACCATATTCTTCTGTGACATTTCCTTCAGGCTCTTCATATTCAAGTGCCCAAGTCTCTGGTGCCATAGCTGAGAAACATCCTCCTTCTCTGTGTACAGGCAAGATGAGTTTACTACAGCAGCAGATACTGGAAACAACTTGTTCTTGGTCATTTTGGAGGATATAATCAGACCCTTCTCTGTATGATACACCTTACACTGATCTTGATGCAGAGAAATTGACAGATCCACATTCTGTTGTAATTGGCCAAGACTGAATAAGTTGTTCTTCAACTTAGGTATGTAATACACATTGCTCACCACAAGAAGCACACCATTTACACGCATCTTCACTGTACCTTTACCTTCAACTATGATCTTGGAGCCATCTCCAAGTCTAACAGATTCCCTGAAAGTAGTATCCAGCACAGAAAACCATTCCTTTTCACCACACATGTGGTTACTACACCCTGAATCTAAGTACCAGATTCTCTCTATTGCTGCCTCAATTGCAGCCATTAGTAGTACTTCCTCTTCTTCATCAAGCTCAGCATAATGAGCTTTATCCTCACTATTTGGACATTCATATTGGAAATGTCCTAGTTTCTTACATCTATAGCATTCTAGAGAGTCTTTATAGGATGGTTTACCTCTACCTCTTCCTCTGGCAGTGGAAGCACGTCCCCTTCCCCTTGTAGAACCTCTGCCAGTGCCTGCAACTTTCAAGACTTGCTCTCTTCTTTCTGAGGATGCATTCTTTGTTCATGAACTAGCAAGCTACCTTGGAGTTCGTCTATAGTCATCCTCTCGACATCATTTCCTTCGTCGATAGCAGCAACCACATAGTTGAATTTCTCACACATGGACCTCAGAATTTTCTCCACAATTTCACTTTGATCAATCGTTGCACCAAAGATTTTCATCTTGTTGACAACTGTTAGGGTTCTTGAGAAGTAATCAGATACACACTCATCATCTTTCATACCAAGAAGCTCGAATTCTCTTTTCGCTGCACGCAATTGAGATCTTTTCACCTTCGTTGTACCTTGAAATTTCTGTTTCATCGAATCCCAAATTGCTTTCGATGATTCTTTATTCAAGATCGTTTCAATGATATCTCGATCAATTGATTGAAAGAGATAGTTTCGTGCCTTCAGATCTTTCAATTTTCCTTCCTCGTGCGCCTTGGTGTTCTCCGTCGTAGCCGGTGTTGACAACGCCGGAACGCCACCCTCTATAAGCATTCTTTGGAACGGAGGAGGTTCTCCATAAGCATTGCCCAGTGGTCATAATGACCATCGAACCTGGGAATTGAGGCGTGCATATAGTTTCCGTTTCCGTTGTTCTCCGCCATTGAAGAACGCTTTCGATCGTTTGATTCACGCAGGTCCCTCACGTTTCAGCTCTAGATACCAATTGTAAAACTAGTATTGTAATTTCTGAGAATCAAAAGGTTAGGGATTTCATTGATTGGATTCCCTTTTAAAGGGTGTGAATACAACTAGAAAAGAGAGTTTTATCAACAGCTTTACAAACAGACTTGTAAACTGATTTAACAAGCTTGTAACAAACTAAAGCTACCAACTTTGATCTAATTACATTTAACTCCCTAATTACACTTTTATTTCACAATTAACAAAACTCTGCCTAAGATGATGTTTATCCCTTTTCTTTTCTTTTTTTCTTCCCAGTAATAAACACAAAATTAATTCATCTCACAAGTTGAAAAGAAAATTGAACATAATAAAGCTCATAAAAATCTCTTTTTTCTATAGTCTCAAGCACACCAGCCTTTTTCTTCATGCTACTTCTTTTCCTAAATTTTTGTGAAATCATTAATCTGGGAGGTCTCGAGTTCAAATCTCCACGGGTCTCTTTGGATGAAGTCAATGTCAAATATTCCAAAAGTCTATTCTACCTTGAACCGGAACGCTATCCGCTCACCCTAAATTTTTTTTATATAAAAAGAAAAAGAAGAGCCAACAAGGCAGAATGAAGAGAGAAATATAGGTGAGTTAGTAGTGAGTTGTGACCCACTTTATTAAGTTAACGTATTGCCAGGCTAGCTAGCTTTCAACTACCTTGGGTGGGAAAATATGGTAACCTGATTAAGCTGCTTGACTCCAAAATTAGAGAACGTATCCAAATGAAACCAACTAACTGCCAAGCTTCATTTTCAGCCAAAGTAGAGAACCCCACCACCATCTGATGGCTACCCTCCTCAAATGTGATCCATACATAACACTTGGTACAATTATTGAATTTGTTTTGTTAGGATATCCAACGAAATCTTTTATTCAAACTATTATGTATTGTCCCTAGACTCAAACCATCTCATGGATCTATTAGAAAAAGAAGTTGGATATTAGGAAATGGACACCACCTATCCTTTTCACCACTCATCTCATCCCTGTGCTTTCTACGCTGGCGCTAGCAAGTTAAAAGAGTACAAATATCAGTTTTTGTTTTTTATATTTATAATTTATAATATTTTAAAAGGATAACACCTAGAGAATTAAGTACATCAAAATGATTATTCCCTTCTTTTTCTTTTTGACAAAATGATTATTCCCTTCTAGTTGGTTATTATTGTAACCGGTGGCGAACCCAGATCTTCAAGGAGTGCGAAAAAAATTATTATCAAAATTGTTAGTTCATAATATTATAATTTTTTAAAAAATATCTTTACTTAATTCACTGAAATTGAGAAACTAAATTACAATATTCTTAAATTTTGTTAGAGTTATCATGACAATCTTATTATAAATTACAAAATAAATATTCATCTACAACTCATTGCTCTCGCCCAATCCTTTCATAGTGGAGTTTCAAATTATGTTTTTCAAACTTTTTGCGTCTGAATACTAGTTTGTGATTTAGACGAGCGCGCCTCTATCACAGCTTCATTTGGGGGAGCACCAATGATTAGTGCAAATGGCACTAATTTTTTTTGGGAAACTATCTACAAACCCAAAGACGAAGGTGATCTTCGTTTTCACTCGCTTCAGTATCTAAACTTAGCTTACCTCATGAAGTTTGCTTGGCACTTGATATCTCAGATGAAATGGCAAATAAACACCACACACACACTACCATTGGTCACACCTGGGTTCAAACCCGAGAGCCGACGTTTCCATGTTGAAATTGCCAAGACAACCAACAGTGAGGGACCTTGGCACTTGATATCTCATCGTGACAAGTTAGGGTCCAAATTTATCGAGCTAAATATATATGTAGTGCCTCCTAGCAGCAATGCCTCCGATGTGTGGCGAGGCATTGTCAACATCTAGCACCATATTGAAGAAAACCTCTTTTAGTTGATCCATAACGACAATTCAAATCTCTTCTAGCAAGACTAACGGGTAGTTGGGTTTGGCCTCCTTAAGGTTCAAGTCGCGTCTTTTATTTCTATATAAGGAGGGAAACTTTAAAGTGATGCACTATGGGACTATGGCAATCCCGGGGGATATAAATGGACTAGACCATGAACAATGCTTCCTATTGATGTGTGTTCCAAAATTGCCAACATCAAAGCCACTATCTCCAAATGTCGAGAACCTTCCCACTTTGGGCCTCACGAGTGATGGTAATTGCCATCGAGAACCATCATATTTCTAAGGCTAAATAGCACTTTTGTTTTTTTATCTTTGCTCCAGATTTCACTTTGGTCCTTTATCTTTCTTTTGGTCTGTTTTGGTCATTTATCTTTCATTTTTGTTTCACTTTGGTCCTTTATCTTTTTTTTGGTCCGTTTTGGTCCTTTATCTTTCATTTTCGTTTCATTTTGGTCCCTCACGTTATTATTTAATTCAATTAAAACATTAAAACAATTAATTCAATTAAAACAATTAAAAAAAATTAGAGAAATTACTCCCCCCACCGTGAACCACCGTCAGCCACCAACAACCACCACCCACCACCACCACCTCCCAAACCCAGATCTGGTTCGCCTAACCACCACCCACCCAATGTCTTTGATCGCATCGCATTTCTCCTTCTCCTCCACCCAACAGCGACTGCGACTGCGACGCCCTGTCCTCCAGCAACCCTACAAACAACAGCGGCCACCGACAGTGGTAACAGAGGACTGGTACAAATCTTTATTTTCCCCAATCTGATTCTGAATTCGACTCTGCCTAATTTGAATCTGAAATTGAATTTGCCTTTTGATTTCCGCGTTTCTCAATTTCCCCTATTCTTGTCCAAGTTATGAACCTGCCTCGCCTTTTATTTATGTTTGAAATGGAGTTCTAAATCTGTCTCTGTTTGGTACAATGATGCATTGGTGGTGGTGGGTGGTGGTTGGGGGGTGGGTGGGTGGTGGTTGGTGGTTGGGTGGGTGGTGGTTAGGCGAACCAAACTGGGAGGTGGTGGTGGTGGGTGGTGGTTGGTGGTGGCTGTTGGCGAACCAGATCTCTCTCTAATTTTTTTTAATTGTTTTAATTGAATTAATTGTTTTAATTGTTTTAATGTTTTAATTGAATTAAATAATAACGTTAGGGACCAAAATGAAACGAAAATGAAAGATAAAGGACCAAAACGGACCAAAAAAAAGATAAAGGAACAAAGTGAAATCTGGAGCAAAGATAAAAGACCAAATGTGCTATTTAGCCTATTTCTAATGCTCGTTCGCGTGTTTGTCGTCTTGTTTTAATTTAGACCGGTTTGTCCAATTGGGTCTATGTTTAATATTTTGGGCCAGTTTTTAATAAGTGGACCTATGTCTAATATTTTGGGTCGTTTGTCTATTTGAGCCTATGTTTAACTTTGTGGGTCAATTCTTAGTAAATGGGCCTATGTCCGGTATTTTGGACTTAATTTAGTCATTTTGATCAAAAAGCCATAAAAACAATAATGAAATAAATCAGAAAATATAAAATATATATTACAATAAAGTGTCCAAATATATACAAAAATATCACCAAAAATATACAAAAATAAGAATAATCCAAAAAAAAATAGAAAAACGAAAATATAAAAAACGGGTGTCAATAGCATCAACCTTAAGCCCAACAAGCTGCTTGTCCAGCAAGTCTGCTTGCCCAACAAGTCGACTTGCCTAGCAAGTCAACTTGTCCACTCTTTACCTAACCCTTCACCAATAAAAGGAGACCCTGTCCACAGTGAAAAACACACTACAGTGATTCAACAAGAACACTGAACACATTCTCTCTCTCTCTCTCTCTCCCCCTCGCTTTTTTATTTTATTTTTCTTTTAATTAGTTTATTTTTAAATATTAATGATAATTATTTTTCACTAGTTGCGCTCTTCATTTTTTTTCGTTGTCAACTTTTCATTCATATTCAAACACAAAAAGTAAAATACTTCTTTCCCTCTCATAAATAAATAAATATCTCTCTTCAAAAAAAATAGGGGGATAAGCCGACCGTACGGTCGGGTTAGTCGTCGTTCTGGGATGAATGAGCCGCACGACTCAGAAGTCCTAGAACCCCTATAAAAAATAATAATTAATTAATAAACCTTTTTCCCAAAAAGCAAATAGGGGGTTAAGTTGATCCTACGATCGGGTTAGCCAGCTTTTTAGGACCACGAATGAACCGTACGGATCAGGTCCTAAAACTCCTATTTAAAATAAACAATTTCTAAACTAAAACACGAACACACATACATTTCTTTTCTTTCTTTCAAACAAATTTTCAAAAATAGGGGATTAAGTCGATTGTACAATCGGATTGGTCAGCTTTTTAGGACAAATGAGCTGATCACTCAAGAGTCCTAAAATACCTATTCAAATAAAATCACTCCCTACACAAATCATTTTCTTCCAAAAATCAAAAATCTTATTTTCAAAAATAGGGGATTAAGTCGACCGTACGGCTGGGTTAGTCATCGTTTTAGGATAAGTGAACCGTACGGATCACAAGTCCTAAAATCCCTAAATTAAAAAGCACAAACAAACCAAACTTTTTCTACCAAGAACTACGTAGCATTTGATTCTCTACCCGAAGATACGTAGGAGCAGAGGGCGGGCCCACTCTGTCAAGTGCACTAATAAAAAACGTTTTTTTTGTCAATAATTTCTTAGTTCAAAAACTATCACGTCTTTTCTTTCTTTTAATTTCTTTCAATTCACAATAAAAAGGGTAAAATAAATATTTTCCAAATTAACATTCTTTTATACAACTAATTAGCAGGTAACTTTCCTTAGAAAGGATGTCGTGGGGTGCTAGTACCTTCTCCACGCATAACCGACTCCCGAACCCAAATCTGGTCGCAATGACCCTTATCCACCTTAAAGGGATTTTCCAATGTTTGCCCTTAAACTAAACTTTGGTGGCGACTTCATTTTTTAACCTTCGAGGAATCCTCACCCGGATTTTTCGGTCGCTACAGCTGGCGACTTCACTGGGGACAATTTTAGAGAGTCAAACCTATGCCTAATTAGTTGTAGGATTAATCGTTAATTTAATGTTTATTTTTACCCTTCTCTTGTCTTTTATTTTATCGCATATTATATTTATATGTAAACCTTAGGATAGAAGACCATTTTGTATATGTGTTTGTTTGTTTTGCAGCTTGCGGGTATAATTGACATTTTGCTCCTTCACACACTCCACTATCACACTTCTGCACACACGTGAGAATAGTCATATACCCGGACTGGAGCATAACCTAAGTTAGAACGGGACTGCGTAGTGATGGCCTACTGGATGTATGTCCTGTTGGGTGGTCACGAAAGTCTCACCTAGAGTTAGGTCTCTTTTGAGAATGTTGTCACTCCTAATAGCTTGCCTATTGTTGGGATAAGTGTTCTTAACTGGGGTCGTTGGCTCTAGGAACCTTATTTAGGACCCTTTAGAGCTACCCTTTGAAAGGTTCACTTAATAGAAAAGCCTTAGACCTATTCTCTTAGGAATCCTTGTAGGACACAAAGGAGCTTCATACCCCTGCATTCAACCAAACACTAATACATTTTTATCATTTCCTAAAAAAATACCCCCAAAAAAAACATATTTTATTCTTGCAAGCATGTCTCATGCATTCTTATTTTCCTTCTTCTCTGCGTATCATTAAAAAAAACATGTCATTTTGCATGACCGTCGGGGAATTATAAAACCTTTTTTATAAGAAAGGTGGATGAAAATATAAGAAAAAATTCATTTGAAAGTCACACCACCTGAATTATACTTTACTCTTCGAATAAAAAGTTTACATGCATGCACCATTTCAAAATAATAAAAAAAATCATATCATTATTCTTGCATCATCCATCATCAAAAAATATATATCCAGTTGGCATTCCATTTTAAATTATAAATAATACTTTGCATCATTTACATGTTGCACTGTCTCTAAAAAACCAAAAGAAAAATCAGTTAGAATAATAAGCTTTTAAGTGATCATTCCTTCATGCATTTGCATCATGCCTGTACATTATAATTTGTTAATTCATGCATTACCAAAAAAAATAGAAAACAAACATGAGCTTAATTTTAAAAAAACTGTGATGAGAGATGAGGCGTTCTTGCGAAATACATTTTAATTGATTGTTCGTCCTTGGCAAAACTTAACCTACTAATTTTCAAACGGGGTCGAACTTAGTTGCAAACTCAGGGTGTTTCAAGACACTCAATTTTCAAAAATAAGAAGTTATTCACTGTTTGCAGCTCATTCACATTTTTTTTGTCAGCAAAACAATGCATCTCATCCACCCCATGGTAAATGATCAAAATGGTCTATTTTGTTAACTAATGTGTCATCAAAAATTTCTTCTATCATATCTCAAATTATGTTAACTCTCTATGAAACATTCGTATAGTGAACTTGTATGCAATGTGCATTTACTCTTGTTTGAGTCAGTTAGTGTCCACTCTGCATCTTATCATCATCCCTTGTCCATGTCTAGTCCCACCCCGGCCACCCAATACATATTCCTCACACAAGTGCCTAGTTAACTTTTTGGTTTGTTCCCATTAATAAAATAACACTTTAGGTTCTCCATGCTGGGGCAAATTTGTGATCACTAGATACCTTGTCAATATTGAATTCCCTTGGTGCAAATCATTTACAAAAAAAGATAACAAAAAATTCAAAAAAACCTGTTAGGTTGAAAACTCTCAAGAGCAATCTAAGCAAAGATTAAGGCATATAAAAATAAATAAAGAAAAAGCAAATATATAAAAATAAATAAATTTTTGTCCTAAAGTTAAGTTTTGAGAAAATAAGCAGTCATGATTTGAAATGAAGTTTGGTCATCTTCTCATATCCTCAGAAAAGGCTCTTTACTACCCCTTTGAGCCGAAAAATCAAAGAAATCTTTTAGTCACCCTATACAATTTCGGTCACCCTAGACAATGATCAATTCCACACCTAAACATGGTGTATCACTTTTATCAGCTCACCCGGCCCAAAAAAAAAAAGGAGAAAGAAAAATCACAAAAAAAAGAGGATTGAAAATCCTGGAAAAAAATAAAAGAAGTAGAAGTTGTAAGCTGATACATATTGTCATGAAGCGCACAAGAGATCATTGTCTCATTAAACCCTCAAAACACCTCATTGGGCCCAATTATCCCTCCTTTCATAAACACCTCGTCCTTTCATAAACCCTCATTGGGCCTCATTATCCCTCCTTTCATAAACCCTCAAACACCCATTTACAACCTCTTTCTTTCATAGACTTCTAACCATTCGCCACATCACAAACCATTTCTTTCATAAACCCTCAAACACTCATTTACAACCTCTTTCTTTCATAAACCTCTAACCATTCGCCACATCACAAACCCTTTCTTTCATAAACCCTCAAACACCCATTTACAACCTCTTTCTTTCATAAACCTCTAACCATTCGCCACATTACAAACCCTTTCTTTCATAAACCCTCAAACCATTCGCCACATCACAAACCCTTTCTTTCATAAACCCTCAAACACCTCATTGGGCCTAATTATCCCCCTTTTCATAAACTCTCAAATACTTCATTAGGCCTAATTATCCCATCCTTCACAAACCCCTAACCATGGCCACATTACAACCCTATAAAGTCCATTCCGATCAATGACTGACTGTTTTTGTTTTCTCAAAGTTTTAATTTTAGGACAAATAAGTTTATTTATTTACAATATGTTTGCTCAAAAAATCAAAGAAAGTTAAAAAAAAATCAAAAGGCTTGCACTCCAAGGTGCATTCAAGTTGCATTGATATAAAGACAATGTTTAGTGATCACCAAGTGAAGTTTTCATCATATCAAAAAATTCAAGACTGTCACAGTCTTTGGGATTCACCTAAAAGAGAACCAAAAGTTTATACTAGGATCACCACCTAGATCCCAAAGTGGGGCATTCCTTTTATCATCCATACCACTTGAACTTGGAGATTTAGCCATTGTCCATCCCATTCATATACCATACCCAATCCATATAGCCATATTGGATCACCTCCCTAGCCCATTACCCCAACTTTTCCACCTTTCACAACCTCACTTGAAGCAACCGTTTGAAATGTCATTCCATAGTGGGGCAATCCCGTCACCCTACACTCCACCTAAAATTGGGGAAATTCTCCCTACACCCATCTCATTCCCTTATCATATTCACATCCACAAAACCGTACCGGGGCAATTTCTCAACCCATTACCCTAAACAAACCCTTTTACAATGCTACTTCAGTTGGGGCAACTTTGTCCTTGTCATAATTAGGGCAACACCAAACTCTATAGGTTGAGACAAAATCCTTTGCTTGCCACTTTTCATTACAAAGTCATGGCATTCCCAATTCATCATCTTCTACACCCCTAACTGTTGTCATCACTAGAAAGGGGCAAATGTATTCACTCACCGTCATCAAGTCTAAATTAGGGAAGTCCCACATTTCTTGAATTGGGGAGAACCTACCTTTCATGACTTTGACAATAATCATGTCCTTCATCCTTTCACCTGTCATATATGTCCATACCCTAGACCTAGAACCAAGTTAACTGACTCATTCACTTATATTTGCACTACTATACATCTTTACTAAACAATGCTTCAAAGAGAGAGAACACATGCTAATAGTGTGATACTGAAAATCAACCTAGTTAACTTTGTGGACCTAAAACTTATGTCATCATGGGGCATCATAGTGGAAGAGAAAAATAGGCGAGTCTGCAAATACAATCAACTACTTTTTCACATCAACGTCTGTAAATAACAACCTTAAGATTGCCAAAATTTGAGTTCAGATCAATCTAATTTTTCCAATAAATGATGACTCCAAAATACTCATCTCTCTACTTTTGAAAGTCTCATTTCTCATCTCAAAATTTAAAAACACATCTGCATGCATTACTAATATACCATATCATAAATCATTGCACCATACATTGTATTCGACATCAAGTCATGCGTCTACCACAACTCTTGCATCTAAGCATTACATGTGCACATTCATTCATTCATTCATTCATTCATTCGTTCATTCATTAAAAAAAAGCCAAAAGAGAAAAAAATCATCCACATTGCATTCATTACCCCCACCAAAGCATAAATCATTCCATCATGCAACCATGTTTCATCGCAATACGTGCATCTAAGCAATACAATTACATCTTATCTGCATACGCATACACAGTTTATCAACTTCATTGTTCCATCAACTTCAACACCCATTATCCGCTACACCTCATTTGCTATCCCAACAAACATCCATCATTGCACGCGCATACAACACATGCACGCATACACCATTCATTGCATTATTAGACATGCCAAATGTCGTGACCGGGATCCCGACGTAGACGGCCCAAAAATCGATATTTCAGGGAGTCGCCACCCAATTTATTAAATAGGGAAAATTGAGAAAAACCTACCTTAAAATTAATGGTCTGCCTAAACTAGGTTGGATTCGGGAGTCGGTTATGCATAGGGAAGGGCGAAAACTTAATTCCACTACACCCCTAGTACATCTGTCCTAAGACAGTTACCCTAAATCTGATTGTGCAAATATAAATTACGAATTTATTTGTTTTACCCAAAAATAAAATAGTAGAGAATAATAAGGGCTAATTTAGAAAAGTTTAATTTTGACTTGACAGGGAAGCCCCGCTCCTACGTATCCTCCGGTGCAATGAGGAACTCAAAAGTCACGTAGTTCTTCCTGAAAAATTTTGTTGGTTGGTATTTTTTAATATAGGGGTTTTAGGATTATTGAGCTGTACAGCTCATCCATCCTAGAACGCTGACTGACCCGTCTGTACAGTCGACTTAGTCCCCTATTTTATAAAAATGGAGTTTTTGGAGTTTTGGAAAATGATTTTATGTGTGTTGGTTTGATTTTATTTGAATAGGGATTTTAGGACTCTTGAACCGTACGGTTCATTTATCCTAGAATGCTGACTAACCCGTCTGTACAGTCGGCTTAGTCCCCTATTTTCTAAAAATGGAGTTTTTGATTTATGGAAAGAAATATGTTTGTGTTTATTTTGATTTAGAAATTGTTTGTTTTAAATAGGGATTTTAGGACATGATCCGTAACGGTTCATTAGTAACCTAAAAAGCTGACTAACCCGACTGTACAGTCGATTTAGTCCCCTATTTATATTTTTTTGAAAATGAAATATTTGTCTATTTATTTTTATAGGTTTTTTGTAAAAGGAAATAATAAAAACGAAAACAGAGGGTGCAATAGTAAAATGGGGTGCAGTTTGCAAAAAGGGAGTTGTATTATTGTTTGCTTGAATGCAAAAGTATTAAGCTCCTTTGTGTCCTAGAGGGGTCCCTCTGGGAATAGATCTAAGGCTTTTTCTATCAAGTGAACCTCTCAAAGGTAGCTCTATAGAGCCCTAAATAAGGTTCCTAGAGCCAACGACCCCAATTAAGAACACTGATCAACAACAATAGGCAAGCTATTAGGAGTGCCAGCATTCTCAAGAGGGACCAAACTCTAGGTGAGACTTTCGTGACCACCCAACAGGACGCACATCCAGTAGGCCATCACTACGCAGTCTCGTTCTAACTTAGGTTATTCTCCAATCCGGGTACAAGACTATTCTCACGTGTGTGCAGAAGTGTGATAGTGGGTGTGTAGGAGCAAAATGTTAAATATACCCCCTAGTTGCAAAATAAACAAACACATATACAGAAAATAATAGTCTTCTACCCTAGGGTTTATATCAAGCATAAAATAAAGATATACAAAAAAAAAACTAAAGAAATAAATAAATAATCAATAAATCAATAAATATGTACATAAATAAATAAATAAACAAATAGATATAAATAAATAAATACAAAACTAACCTCAAGCTAATGAACGCGATGAACGCCGAACCGGACCGAGCAGAGACCAGGTCAACTGCGAACCGGACTGCTTTGAGAACAAAAAAAACCGATTCAAAAAAAAAAATTACAAAATAATCAAAGACAGATTTTTAGTGCCTGGACCGCAAAGGCTAGCCCAAAAGATCACTTAATCTGCCAATGACTCCCCCCCTTCAAACCTTCACCTCTCAACCTATTTTATAGTCAATTGCTATAGGGTTGTTGTTTCTTGCAAGCAATGTGGGACTAAAACAAGATAGAGAAAGCAATTCCCACTTAGAGAACACAATTCTCGTTTTTCTCAAACCTGTCACCGTAAAAGCGCGATTCCGGATTCGTTAACCGTTGGATCGTCTTTGTTTTTTGACAGCAGGTTCGTGAGACATATATCTTCACTTTCACCGTTCGGATCGTTGAAACGAGGTCTGAGGAGAGAGAAATTGCCTTCGCAAGAGCTGCAGTTTTTGGTCCGTTTTTTCTCAAACCTCTCACCGTAAAGGTGCGATTCCGGATTCGTTAACCGTTGGATCATCTTTGATTTTTGACAGCAGGTTCGTGGGACATGTGTCTCCACTTTCACCGTTCGGATCGTCAAAACGAGGTCCGAGGAGAGAGAAATTGCTTTCGCATAGTAGCTAAAAACTAAGACCCGAAAATACCCAAAAGCGACTACTTTTTGTAATAATAATTTTTTTATTGCACCTCCCATTTTTTATTTTCTTTTTTAATTTGTATTATTTATTATCTATTTATTTTTTTTTATTTTCTTTTTTTAATTAAAGATATTGTAACAAGAAAAATAAATTAAATCTACTTTGTAAATTTTTTGAATTAGCATATATTTTTTTTACTTTTGTTTAACCACTAAAAAAAGTAATAATAACGCAAAATTAGTAAATTAGCGCAAAATGACCTATTCGAGGGATTAAGAATCAAATATACGCGAAAAACATATTTTTTGTGATTTTTTTTTGAAAAAGTAAAAATGTACCGGTTAAAATTGGGTGTTCACAGTTGCCCCTCTGTGCTTACTTTCTTACGAGATAATACATAAAACTATGTTTTCTTGTTTTATCTAAGTAAGGAATAAGTACAGATATGAACCCCAATTTTAATCGGTGAAATATGCACAATTGTCTTTTGACTGTTAAAGTTAAATGGGTAACAAGAAATACAAACAGTGCCAGAGCTGAATCGATAGCACGAAGTTTCAAAACAATGTCAGGGCAAGACCGATAGCACAAAATTTAAAAACAATGTCAGGGCGAAACCAGTAGCATGAAAATCAAAGACAATGCCAGGGCGAGACCGATTGCACAAAATTAAAGACAATGCCAGGGCGAGACCGATAGCATGAAAATTAAAAACAATGCCAGGGCGAGACCGATAGCATGAAAATTAAAAACAATGCCAGGGCGAGACCCATAGCACAAAATTAAAGACAATGCCAGGGCGAGACCGATAGCATGAAAATTAAAGACAATGCCAGGGCGAGACCGATAGCACAAAATTAAAGACAATGCCAGGGCGATACCCATAGCAGGAAAATTAAAGACAATGCCAGGGCGAGACCGATAGCATGAAAATTTAAAAACAATGTCAGGGCGAGACCGATAACATGAAAATTAAAGACAATGCCAGGGCGAGACCGATAGCACAAAATTAAAGACAATGCCAGGGCGAGACCGATAGCATGAAAATCAAAGAGAATGCCAGGGCGAGACCGATAGCAAGAAAATTAAAGACAATGCCAGGGCGAGACCGATAGCATGAAAATTAAAGACAATGCCAGGGCGAGACCGATAGCATGAAAATTTAAAAACAATGCCAGGGCGAGACCGATAGCATGAAAATTAAAGACAATGCCAGGGCGAGACCGATAGCACAAAATTAAAGACATTGCCAGGGCGAGACCGATAGCATGAAAATTAAAGAGAATGCCACGGCGAGACCGATAGCACAAAATTAAAGACAATGCCAGGGCGAGACCGATAGCAGGAAAATTAAAGAAATGCCAGGGCGAGACCGATAGCACAAAATTAAAGACAATGCCAGGGCGAGACCGATAGCATGAAAATTAAAGACAGTGCCAGGGCGAGACCGATAGCACCAAATTTAAAACAATGCCAGGGCTGAACCATTAGCAAGAAATTTAAAAAGACAAATGCCAGGGCTGAACCGTTAGCATGAAAGGTAAAGCAGTGCCAGGGCTGAACCGTTAGCACAAAATTTAAAAGACAATGCCAGGGCTGAACCGTTAGCAAGAAATTTAAAAAGACAAATGCCAGGACTGAACCGTTAGCATGAAAGGTAAAGCAGTGCCAGGGCTGAACCGTTAGCATGAAAGGTAAAGTTGCGCCAGGGCTAAACCGTTAGCACGAAATTTAAAAGACAATGCCAGGGCTGAACCGTTAGCATGAAAAGTAAAGCAGTGCTAGGGCTGAACCGTTAGCACGAAATTTAAAAGACAATGCCAGGGCTGAACCGTTAGCATGAAAAGTAAAGCAGTGCTAGGGCTGAACCGTTAGCACGAAATTTAAAAGACAATGCCAGGGCTGAACCGTCGGCATGAAAGAATGTGCCAGGGCTGAACCGATAGCACGAGGATGAGAAGGGAAATGCCAGGGCTGAACCGTCGGCATGAGAAGTAAAGCAGTGTCAATGCACGTCTTGCTTTGGAGGACTCTTTTTTTATTACTTTATTTACAAAGTACTGAACACAAATGTATGATTCTAATCAAGAAGTGGAATGCATGGATGGACATGAAATGTATGCAAACTATGGCATGAAATGCATGAATTATGCATGATCTTGAGTTGAAATTAAGATGCACTTGTCTTGAAAGCTGGATTCACTGAGAATTTTTTCTTTTTGTGCAGGCTTTATTTGAAACCAATCAAGCTTGTCCTCATATGGAAGTTTATCCTCAACACAGCTAACTTGCTTAGGCCCTTTTTCTCTTTTTATGACCACTTCTCTCCTTTCAAGCAAATCACCCTCAAATTTGACCTTCTCTCTCTTTTTTTTAATTGTCATTAGCTCTCTAAATCACATTACTGATTCCAAGTTGACTATTTTTGAAGCATTACTTAATGAGCATGCATGGATTCACAGGTATTTAAGAGCTGGAATTTTTTTGGGTTTGGATTTTTGGTTTGAAAGTGGAGGGTATTTTGGAGGGAAAACATAGGGAAGACAAAGGCGACACATGATGGTAGGGAAAAAAGGTATTATGGCAACCTCGAGTTTATTGGGGATTCCATTTACTTGAGGTGCCTACTTGCTGGGAATTGGCTGGGTATTGGAAACAAGTTTTACCATAGGGGAGACTTCCAGAGGTAGCAAGCAAAATCTAACTCACGGTTATGCAAACACTTTTGCCCCGGTGTTAGTAGAAGGTATTGCCCCAAGAGAAGGCTACACGGGTGTACCAAACAAAGTTTGACTCATGAAAGGACCTGCAAAGATTTTGCTTCAAACAGCTCAGGTGTGGAAAAGAAAGTTTTGACTCATGACGGGTCTTACACAGGTTTTGCCCCAGTACTAGTGAAAGTTGCTGCTCACAAGAGTGCACTGGTGTGGCAAACTTGACGGATGTAGGGTATGGTAAGGATTTTGCCTCATTCTGGTGAAAGCATTTGCCCTGAGAGAATACTACTTGATGTAACAAGAAACATTTGACTCTTAAAGGTCTTACGAAACTTGCCCCAGTGTGGGGTTTTCTCGAGACTCTCAAGCTTATCCTTCACAAAGTTGTCCAAATGTACACTATTGTGTGACCCGAGTAGAAGAAATTTCCCAGTGAACTACATAAGCTTCTCATTGTAAGTCTCATTCCCCTTTTGTGCCCTAATTTTTGCCTAGACTGCCTTTGCAGGTTTTCAGTCTAGCGGGCTTTATTTTTCTTTTATTCTCCCTAATTTTTGCCTAGACCGCCCTTTCGGGTTTTCAATCTAGCGGGATTTTTTTTTCACTTCCTTTTTTATTAGAGCAAAGAATAATTTAAAAGAAGCAAATGATTTATCTCAAAATTAACATTAAGAAAATGAAAACGATCATTCATCAATCAGAGTGGGATTTTGGAGGCTTGTAATGTGACTATGGGTTATGGGTTATGAAAGAAAGACGATTAGAATGCTCAAGGAAACGTCTTACGGGCATGAGTTATGGGCTATGGAAGAAAGATGGTTAGAAGGTTCAAAGAACGGGCATGAGTAGTAGGTTATCGGGATGGATTGATTGGGAGGCTTAAAGGAATGCTTTACAGGCATGGATTATGGGTTATGGAAAGGAAATGAGTAGAAGGTTCAAAGAAATGTTTTGCGAGTATGGGTTACATGCTATGGGAGACAAATGAATAGAAGGCTCAAAGAAAGGTTTTAGGTTATGGGTTATGGGAATGGATCAAGGATCTTTAGTGCATTCAGCTTTCTATTGTGTTCCCCAGACCTCATATCATTCACTTTTTTTTTTGATTTTTATTACTTTTTTTTTCACCCCCTCTGCTTTTTGATCACTCTTTCTTTTGTGCCCTAATTTTTGCCAAGACTGACAATACTTGCTTTCAGTCTTGCGGGCTTTATTCATTTTTCTCTTTTTCTTTTCTTTTGAACTTTTTCCACCATCTCTATAACTTTGGAAAACTGAATGCACTAAATTCTATTGTAGTGTCGATCCTTGTCCAGGGTTTAGTGAAGGGACGTTACAGGCTCAAAGGGGATGGTAAGGGATATATTTTGTTTGGGATAGAGAAAGACGACCACTCTTCATTTGAAATCACGATTCCACGTTTGCAAAATTTTAATTTTGAAATAACATCTACTCTTTTACACATTCTTTGCTCTTTATTTCTTTTGATTTCTTTTTTGTTTTTTTTTTACTTTTTTTTGGGAAATGGACATTTGATATCCGATATTCGCTCACCGGTTCATCCCTGAATGACGCAGCTAAAAGGGCTTTAAGAATTATCACTTGAGGCAAGAACTCAAAAGGGGTCGGTGTTTTAAGGGGACACGGGGAGAAAGGATGGAGATGGGTTTTTAAATCCATGCAAATTCATTAGCATAAAACTTCAACTAAGTCAACTTGGTTTCGAACTACATAATTAAAGAAGTGCTAATGACAATCATCTTTTTCCTTCTCTTTTTGAGCAAAACATAATTACCAACCTTATGTCCCCCTTTTTTCCAATATGCCCGAGTATTGTGCCCCATGATATCTTTCCTCTCACATTATTTCTCTACACCTCTAATGATTAATCTTCCCAACAAGTCTCAAGCGAATGATCCAATTCCTCGAGTCTAAGCTTGATTGGAACACAAGCACAAAAATTTCAAACTCCTTTTTATTTATTTTCTTAAAGAAAAATTTATGAGAAGGAGTCAAAGAGACCAATATGTTATGAAATGCATGGTATGTATGCAAGCATTCACCCTAAAATGCAACATGTGTTGTTTTGTAATGGCTTTTTTTTGTAATCCTGTTCATGCAAGAAATGAAATGCAAATTTTTTTTTTGCCCCATTTGAAGGGAAATGCTATGAGGATTGACAAATGATAATGTGCTTTGTTTTATTCACTCACGAAAGTATGCATAACAAGCAAAGATTTTTATATACATGAAAAGAGAAAAAAAAATGAAATATGGAGAAATTTTATGATGAATGATTTTTGACAAATGAGAATGATGATTGACAATGAAATGAAAATATGCACTACCCGCAGAAAAAAACAAATTTTCCTAAGGACTTATGCAAAGAAAAATGCAAATTCTATTTTTTTTACATGAAATGCACTTTTATTTTACAATGCAACATGTTTTTTTCTTATGCTTTTTATGCATGAAATGTTATGCAATTTTTATGTTGTTTATGCATGAAATGCAATATGATTTTTAATTTTATAGAAAAAAAATGAGTGATTTTCCGAACCCAAAAGTTTGTTTATGGGGAAAAGATTTTTTTTTTTGTTTTTTTTTGTATGAAAAAATAAGGTAAGAGGTGGAGTAGCTCCCTTTGTAACCTAAATTGGTTGGCCCATGCTAGTGGTCTTTAGACCCTATGGATCTATGGTTTTTCTATTTTGAATAGTCACTGGGTTAGCAGCTATAACCTAGGGAAATTTTAGGTCTCTAGAGTCAAGTACTCTTCTAGAAGTGTAAACACACCAGGATGTACATCCCAGATTTGGATACCCGCAGAGAAGAATCGTACTCTAGATGAGGAATTCATGGTAGCCACTAGGATGTACATCCAAAATGACTACCACTACACAGCCTCGTTCTAACTTATGTTTTTTTTAGGCTCAGGTGTAAGCCCAACTCTCAGTGTGTGCTCACAATGTATGTGTGGTGTGTGAAGCGGGCATAGGAACCCTAAAAAATAACAAAAACCCAAATTGTACCTTATAATTACTTTGCACAAACAAATTAAATAGGCTTGACTCTCATGTGTCCCCAGCAGAGTCGCCATCTGTCGTGACCGGGATCCCGACGTAGACGGCCCAAAAATCGATATTTCAGGGAGTCGCCACCCAATTTATTAAATAGGGAAAATTGAGAAAAACCTACCTTAAAATTAATGGTCTGCCTAAACTAGGTTGGATTCGGGAGTCGGTTATGCATAGGGAAGGGCGAAAACTTAATTCCACTACACCCCTAGTACATCTGTCCTAAGACAGTTACCCTAAATCTGATTGTGCAAATATAAATTACGAATTTATTTGTTTTACCCAAAAATAAAATAGTAGAGAATAATAAGGGCTAATTTAGAAAAGTTTAATTTTGACTTGACAGGGAAGCCCCGCTCCTACGTATCCTCCGGTGCAATGAGGAACTCAAAAGTCACGTAGTTCTTCCTGAAAAATTTTGTTGGTTGGTATTTTTTAATATAGGGGTTTTAGGATTATTGAGCTGTACAGCTCATCCATCCTAGAACGCTGACTGACCCGTCTGTACAGTCGACTTAGTCCCCTATTTTATAAAAATGGAGTTTTTGGAGTTTTGGAAAATGATTTTATGTGTGTTGGTTTGATTTTATTTGAATAGGGATTTTAGGACTCTTGAACCGTACGGTTCATTTATCCTAGAATGCTGACTAACCCGTCTGTACAGTCGGCTTAGTCCCCTATTTTCTAAAAATGGAGTTTTTGATTTATGGAAAGAAATATGTTTGTGTTTATTTTGATTTAGAAATTGTTTGTTTTAAATAGGGATTTTAGGACATGATCCGTAACGGTTCATTAGTAACCTAAAAAGCTGACTAACCCGACTGTACAGTCGATTTAGTCCCCTATTTATATTTTTTTGAAAATGAAATATTTGTCTATTTATTTTTATAGGTTTTTTGTAAAAGGAAATAATAAAAACGAAAACAGAGGGTGCAATAGTAAAATGGGGTGCAGTTTGCAAAAAGGGAGTTGTATTATTGTTTGCTTGAATGCAAAAGTATTAAGCTCCTTTGTGTCCTAGAGGGGTCCCTCTGGGAATAGATCTAAGGCTTTTTCTATCAAGTGAACCTCTCAAAGGTAGCTCTATAGAGCCCTAAATAAGGTTCCTAGAGCCAACGACCCCAATTAAGAACACTGATCAACAACAATAGGCAAGCTATTAGGAGTGCCAGCATTCTCAAGAGGGACCAAACTCTAGGTGAGACTTTCGTGACCACCCAACAGGACGCACATCCAGTAGGCCATCACTACGCAGTCTCGTTCTAACTTAGGTTATTCTCCAATCCGGGTACAAGACTATTCTCACGTGTGTGCAGAAGTGTGATAGTGGGTGTGTAGGAGCAAAATGTTAAATATACCCCCTAGTTGCAAAATAAACAAACACATATACAGAAAATAATAGTCTTCTACCCTAGGGTTTATATCAAGCATAAAATAAAGATATACAAAAAAAAAACTAAAGAAATAAATAAATAATCAATAAATCAATAAATATGTACATAAATAAATAAATAAACAAATAGATATAAATAAATAAATACAAAACTAACCTCAAGCTAATGAACGCGATGAACGCCGAACCGGACCGAGCAGAGACCAGGTCAACTGCGAACCGGACTGCTTTGAGAACAAAAAAAACCGATTCAAAAAAAAAAATTACAAAATAATCAAAGACAGATTTTTAGTGCCTGGACCGCAAAGGCTAGCCCAAAAGATCACTTAATCTGCCAATGACTCCCCCCCTTCAAACCTTCACCTCTCAACCTATTTTATAGTCAATTGCTATAGGGTTGTTGTTTCTTGCAAGCAATGTGGGACTAAAACAAGATAGAGAAAGCAATTCCCACTTAGAGAACACAATTCTCGTTTTTCTCAAACCTGTCACCGTAAAAGCGCGATTCCGGATTCGTTAACCGTTGGATCGTCTTTGTTTTTTGACAGCAGGTTCGTGAGACATATATCTTCACTTTCACCGTTCGGATCGTTGAAACGAGGTCTGAGGAGAGAGAAATTGCCTTCGCAAGAGCTGCAGTTTTTGGTCCGTTTTTTCTCAAACCTCTCACCGTAAAGGTGCGATTCCGGATTCGTTAACCGTTGGATCATCTTTGATTTTTGACAGCAGGTTCGTGGGACATGTGTCTCCACTTTCACCGTTCGGATCGTCAAAACGAGGTCCGAGGAGAGAGAAATTGCTTTCGCATAGTAGCTAAAAACTAAGACCCGAAAATACCCAAAAGCGACTACTTTTTGTAATAATAATTTTTTTATTGCACCTCCCATTTTTTATTTTCTTTTTTAATTTGTATTATTTATTATCTATTTATTTTTTTTTATTTTCTTTTTTTAATTAAAGATATTGTAACAAGAAAAATAAATTAAATCTACTTTGTAAATTTTTTGAATTAGCATATATTTTTTTTACTTTTGTTTAACCACTAAAAAAAGTAATAATAACGCAAAATTAGTAAATTAGCGCAAAATGACCTATTCGAGGGATTAAGAATCAAATATACGCGAAAAACATATTTTTTGTGATTTTTTTTTGAAAAAGTAAAAATGTACCGGTTAAAATTGGGTGTTCACACCAAATATAGATAGCTTTTCCCTTCTCAGGTAAATGCATTCATTAGGTATGTTCGGGTAAACACGCCAAGTGTCGATCCCTATATCTTGTTCCTCCAAAATCGACGCTCCAAGCGTTGATCCCATCTCAGCAAACCAGGTCGTAATGTTAGTACCAAGTCTAGCACCAATCTTCCAGACCCCCAGAGGTCCTTCAGAGCCCCGGTGCTCCTTCAGACCTCCATTGGTCCATCAATCCAGATCACACGTCGGCATCGAGCACCAACGGATCATCCGACCCCCAGGTCCTTCAGACTAGTTGTGTCAGCCTAAGACATAGTGGACGTCATTCGTGATCAGTTCTAGACCTGATCTTGTTAACGGTCGCTCGAAAAAAGGCCACCTTCAGACCTCCACTGGTCCTTCAAAGCCCAGTTCTCCTTCAGACCCACAGTTGTCCTTCAGGTCTTAGGCAACCCCTTGGAGCCCCGGTGCTCCCGTAGAGCCCAAGTGCTCTTTTAGATCCCCAGTGCTCCCTTCAGATCCCCAGTGATCCTCCTTTATTATTCTCGGTTAACACGGCAAGTGTTAATCGTCCCTCCTCATTTCCCTAACTCATCTTCCCTCTAAGCGGACAAAATTAGCGTCTATTCTATCTTTATTTTTATTCTACTATGAAAATCTAAAAATCATTCACCTTTTCTAGTAAAATATAAATAAAGAGGGGCAGCTGTTATACCCCAATTTTGTCCGATCATTTATCGCAATTGTTTTAGCCCCCGTGTCACAAGTCCATATCATTACGAGAACGACATTTCGAGCGCTGTCTTGTTTTAATTTAGACCGGTTTGTCCAATTGGGCCTATGTCTAACATTTTGGGCCAGTTTTTAATAAGTGGGCCTATGTCTAATGTTTTGGGTCGTTTGTCTATTTGGGGCTACGTCTAACTTTGTGGGCCAATTCTTAGTAAATGGGCCTATGTCCGGTATTTTGGACTTAATTTAGTCATTTTTTGATCAAAAAGCCATAAAAATAATAATGAAATAAAATTAGAAAATAAAAAATATATATTACAATAAAGTGTCCAAATATATACAAAAATATCACCAAAAATATACAAAAATAAGAATAATCCAAAAAAATAGAAAAAACGAAAATATAAAAAGGGGGTGTCAATAGCATCAACCTTAAGCCCAACAAGCTGCTTGCCCAGCAAGTCGACTTGCCTAGCAAGTCAACTTGCCTAGCAAGTCAACTTGTCCACTCTTTACCTAACCTTTCACCAATAAAAGGAGGCCCTGTCCACAGTGAAAACACACTGCAGTGATTCAACAAGAACACTGAACACATTCTCTCTCTCTCTCCCAGCGAAGCTCTCGCTCTCTCTCTCTCCCCCTCGTTTTTTTATTTTATTTTTCTTTTAATTAGTTTATTTTAAAATATTAATGATAATTATTTTTCACTAGTTGCGCTCTTCATTTTTTTCGTTGTCAACTTTTCATTCATATTCAAACACAAAAATAAAATACTTCTTTCCCTCTCATAAATAAATAAATATCTCTCTAAAAAAAATAGGGGGATAAGCCGACCGTACGGTCGGGTTAGTCGTCGTTCTGGGATGAATGAGCCGCACGGCTCAAAAGTCCTAGAACCCCTATAAAAAATAATAATTAATTAATAAACCTTTTTCCTAAAAAGCAAATAGGGGGTTAAAGATCGTACGATCGGCTTAGCCAGTTTTTTAGGACCACGAATAAACCGTACGGATCAGGTCCTAAAATTCCTATTTAAAATAAACAATTTCTAAACTAAAACACGAACACACATACATTTCTTTTATTTCTTTCAAACAAATTTTCAAAAATAGAGGATTAAGTTGATTGTACAATCGGATTAGTCAGCTTTTTAGGACAAATGAGTTGATCACTCAAGAGTCCTAAAATACCTTTTCAAATAAAATCACTCCCTACACAAATCATTTTCTTCCAAAAATCAAAAATCTTATTTTCAAAAATAAGGGATTAAGTCGGCCGTACGGCCGGGTTAGTCATCGTTTTAGGATAAGTGAACCGTACGGATCACAAGTCCTAAAATCCCTAAATTAAAAAACACAAACAAACCAAACTTTTTCTACCAAGAACTACATAGTCTTTGATTCTCTACCCGGAGATACGTAGGAGCAGAGGACGGGCCCACCTCTGTCAAGTGCACTAATAAAAAACGTTTTTTTTTTCTAAATAATTTCTTAGTTCAAAAAATATCAGGTCTTTTCTTTCTTTTAATTTCTTTCAATTCACAATAAAAAGGGTAAAATAAATATTTTCCAAATTAACATTCTTTTATACAACTAATTAGTAGGTAACCTTCCTTAGGAAGGATGCCGTGGGGTGCTAGTACCTTCTCCACGCATAACCGACTCCCGAACCCAAATCTGGTCGCAAGGACCCTTATCCACCTTAAAGAGATTTTCCAATGTTTGCCCTTAAACTAAACTTTGGTGGCGACTTCATTTTTTAACCTTAGAGGAATCCTCACCCGGATTTTTCGGTTGCTCCAGATTTGTTAGAGTCTTCATGAGAACCTATCTCATTGCACTACAAAAAAAGAAGCCATTAGCGACGGAAATTAGCGAGGGACTAATGGTCCCTCGCCAAAATTGGGATTAGCGACGGAATTAGCGAGGGAATAGGGGCTGTCGTATTTTTAAGAATTAGCGACGGAATTTTAGACATTAGCGAGGGAATTTCCGTCGCTAATGGCAAAATTAGCGAGGGAATGTCAGTTCCGTCGCTAATTTTTTTACTTTTCAGATGATGGGACTCAGTTGCAGGGGTTGGTAAATGCACAGGAATTAGCGAGGGACAGTTCCCTCGCTAATTCCCTCGCTAAAGTTAACTTTTCAGATGATGGGACAGTTCCCTCGCTAATTCCCTCGCAATTTTTTTTTCTTTTTTTCCTTAAATCCGTTTACACTCATATTTCTCACTCACTCACTCACTCTTCACCCTTCCTCTTCACCCTTCCTCTTCACCCTTCCTCTTCCTCTACTCTCCACCACCACACAACCACCACCACCACCACCACCATCATCACCACCTCCTCTCACACTCTCCTCTCTCTTCACTCTTCCAACACCACCACCACCACATACCTCCTACCACTCTCACTCACTCTCTCTTACTCTTCACCACCACCACCCCACCACCACCACTCTCACTCCTCTCTCTTACTCTTCACGCCACCACCACCACCACCACCACCACCACCATCACCACCTCCTCTCACACTCTCCTCTCTCTTCACTCTTCCAACACCACCACCACCACATACCTCCTACCACTCTCACTCACTCTCTCTTACTCTTCACCACCACCACCCCACCACCACCACTCTCACTCCTCTCTCTTACTCTTCACGCCACCACCACCACCACACAACCACCACCACCACCACCATCATATCCACCTCCTCTCACACTCTCCTCTCTCTTCACTCTTCCAACACCACCACCACCACATACCTCCTACCACTCTCACTCACTCTCTCTTACTCTTCACCACCACCACCCCACCACCACCACTCTCACTCCTCTCTCTTACTCTTCACGCCACCACCACCACCACACAACCACCACCACCACCACCATCATCACCACCTCCTCTCACACTCTCCTCTCTCTTCACTCTTCCAACACCACCACCACCACATACCTCCTACCACTCTCACTCACTCTCTCTTACTCTTCACCACCACCACCCCACCACCACCACGTGTAATTTTTTTTTTGAAAAATTGCAGTCATTAGCGAGGGAATTAGCGAGGGAATATCCCTCGCTAATTCCTACGCATTTACCAACCCCTGCAACTGAGTCCCATCACCTGAAAAGTTGCAGTCATTAGCGAGGGAATTAGCGAGGGAAAATTCCCTCGCTAATTAGCGAGGGATTCAAATTCCCTCGCTAATCCCAGTAGCGAGGAGGGAATTAGCGAGGGAACCAGTCCGTCGCTAATTCCCTCGCAAATGACCATTAGCGACGGATTTTGGTCAATTTGCGAGGGAAATGTCCGTCGCTAATGACCAGTTTTTTTGTAGTGTTGGTTGTGCCTTGTCCTTTTCTCAGATTTGCGATAGTCCTCTTCATAGTTTTCATTATCAAAAACACCTGGTCATCATTTGAATGGACTTTTGGGCCTTCATGAAGGATAATAGGGCTAACACCACGACCCACAAAAGAACCAGAAGGTTGAAGGTTGACATCAATCTCTTGGACAAATTGAGGCGTTTGCTTTTCCCACACCCCCTCCTACTCAAAACACACCCCATAAGGGTGTGAAATGACCAAAAGGCCAGGCCAAACCTCTTTTTTTTCACGAATTTTCACCTGTTCGAACACGGGCCTTCGAACAGGTTCGCACGAGGCCATTCGCGTGTGTTAAATATGGGGACACACCCTCTTGGGTGTTTTTCACCTGTTCGAATGGGGTCATGCGAACATGTTCGAATGTGATCATGCGAATATGTTCGCATGAGGTTGTTCGAACCAGTGTTGCAGAGCGACAGATATTGGACGTCTCAGATTCCACCGACAGTTTTGATCAACGGCTTACAATCAGTCAAATGTGTGTCAGATAAAGGAGTGGATGTCAATCCCTTTGGAAAATGTGTCTGAACGGATAGAATTTAAACGGCTCAGATTTGTGTCCCTACGGTGGGGGAGGAGGGACGTCTAATCTGTCCCTACGCCTACCCCTCCGGGAAGGTTCAGCTCCATCTTGCCTCTGTTTGCGTTCGGAAGCCGTCGGGGGTGGCCTACGCTCCGGCTGTTGTGAACTACCGCCACGATGCCTCACCATATCTGAAACAACAACCATTAAACCAATTAAGCAACATAACCAGCAATATAACAGGAACAATACTGTCACACATGTTCGAACAGCATCATTCGCACCTGTTCGAACAGAAGAATTCGCACGTGTTCGAACAACACCATTCGAACGGGTGTTCGCATGGCCTCATTCGAACGGTGTTCGCATGACCTCATTCGAACGGTGTTCGCATGACCTCATTCGAACACCTTCGTTTTCACGTGTTCGCATGAGGTCATGCGAACACAGCAGATGCACAGAAAAAAAAAACTTAAATGTACAGAAGGGAGAGAGGGTTACCTGAATGAAAATGGAACGATTAGAGAGAGTGAGAGGACGCGAACAAAACCCAGGTGGTCTTGAGGGTGTTTGTGGAGAAGATTGAGTGGGAGATTGGGTGAGATTGAGTGAGTTGTGAGAAGTTGAGTGAGAGGGAGAGGAGACTTAGGGTTCGAATGAGAGGGGTGTGAGGGAGAGTGAAAGGGAAAATGAGAGGAGTGAGGGGTTGGAGTGTGTGTGTATTTTTTTTTTTAAGTTGAGGGTATTTTAGGGTTTTTAGAAGTTAGGGGGTGTGAAAGAGTAGGAGGGGGTGTGGGGAAAGTAAAAGCCCAAATTGATGGGGGGATAGTGGGCTTGAATCAACGAAACTTGGCGGCCCATTATTCGCAAGCAGCAACTAGTCCACCAAAGCTAACTCTTGGCCCAAGCAGGTCACCATAGGAAGGCATGATCTAGGTCACCTTGATCCACACAGATGAAGAACAGAACAGTCCTAACTAAACGTTCAATTTCTCGAACAAAAACCTGATAATTTAGATCTCCTAAAAAAATCCAAAATAAAACTAATTTCCAAAGGTATCAAATGAACAAATTAAATAATATTTAAATTAGATTGTAATGGATGAGTAAAGATAATCCATTAGAAATGGATGGAAAAGATGTAATCCTCCATCATCCATCCAATAAAAACCAATCCAACTTATTCCTTTACAATGCCTAACAAATGTGTATCTAATCGATCCATTAAATTAAATTATATAAAGAGATTTAAAAATAAAAATTTAAAATAGTTTTTAAAAAAAATATTTCAAGTATCTTTAAAACTTTTTTATAGATATTCTAATATTCTTTTAAAAAATAGAAAGCTTTTATATTTAATATATTTTCTAAAAACTTTTAATAAAAAATGTCAGCTAGCCAACCATCGTGGTCATTGGAGTGCCACCATGATAGTTGTCGGAGAGCCACCGCCCGTCACTATCTTTTGAATGTCCGTCATCCATCGCCATGATGGCCGCTAGAGAACCGTCATGGTGGCCGCTACCTACCACTTCCACACTTCCACATGTACTTCTTTTTTTTGGAATAAAAGTTTTTTATTTTTAATTCTCCATTTAAAAATTCGTTTTATTTTGGATATTTTAATTTGTAAATTTAAAAATACTTTTTCTTGTGAAAAATATACTATTTTTATGTTGTAAAAAATTTAGTATTTTTATTTGATTTAATTTTTGTATTATTTTTATCCAATGACATTTTTTGTGTTTTTTAGAGTAATCAAATGAATTTGGAAAAGTAGTGGATGAATCACAAACTATGAAGCCCGATACTTCAAAAATGGAGACGTACCCGTGTCGGATACGTATCCGATACCGATACTTCCCGATACGTACCCAAAGAGTATCTAATAATTTTTTAATTCTTTTTAAAAAATATTTGACTCGATACTTTTCAGATACATCTTTGATACTTCTTACCAACTAAGGATACTTCTCAGATACTTTTTCGATACCTCTTACCAACTAAGCACATGATTGTCACTCATATATGATACACTTTAATACCTCAATAACTAAAAGACAAATTATATGTTTTTTCGTAATACAATAATAGAAGAAATAATACATTGTGATATGAGTGGGATAAATATACGTAACTATCTCTACTTGATAAGATCACAAGTATTTATTTCTACAATGTGATGAATATATATTGACTAATGATATGCAGGGCCGGCCCAAACGATACGGAGGCCCTGTGCAAATGATAAAAAAGGGGCCCTAATTATATTTTTCCAAATAAAACTCAAACTTCAATACAAAGAGAGATATTCAAATCTATGGCTAGCACCTGAATTCATAGCTTTGTTACATTCAAATCTATGGCTAGCCTTTGGCTATTTGAAGACTTGTGTTTTTTTTTTAAGGTAGGTGAATAAGCAATGGGCTGGGCTGGTTGGGGTTAAAAAAATGGGGCCCTAAATTTTTTTTTTTGGTGGAGGTCCTGTGCAATTGCACAGGCCTGCACTCCTATGAGGCCGGCCCTGATGATATGCTTATGTTTTATTGACCAATTACGTACTAATATGAATATCTTAGTCTATAAAAACTCATCTATTTCTGCCACTAACTATTCGTATTATACGATTTCGGGTGGTCTCAATTACTTGTCCACCATTACTTTGTATGACTAGTCACTCATACATAGGTGTCTCGGTTGTCCTCTTCTTTTCATCCATATATTTTGTGTGATTTTTTTATCTATTTGGGCAGTTTTTTTTTTCATATCTATAAAATGCAATATTTCAGTTTTTCATCTTTGTTTTTTTCTATTTGTGTTTCTATTCTATTTTATTTTTTCTGTTATGTTTTTATATATTTAAATTTTAATTTAATTTTTTATTAAAGTATCCCAGTCGTGTCGTATATTGATTTTCAAAATTTTCCCGTATCTCCGTATCCGTATCGTGTCGTATCCCTTATCGTATCCGGTATCCAGGCTTCATAGATCACAAATTATCTATAAAATTGTGATTTTTAGTTTTTAATAGATAGATTGGATCTTGTCAAAAAAAATAGATAGATTGGATGAATGTTGGATTTAATGGAGAATTTTGATACCTCTCTTAGAATCCAATTCGGATGAAGGAGGAAGGAAAGGAGAGAGGAGAGAAAGTGAAGAGGTATTTTGGTAAAACATTAAAAAAGGGGGAGGGAATGTGGTAAAAAACTGGGTGTAGATAACACTTCCCTCAAATAAAATACCTACAGTATTTGGCGTACAATGAAGAGCCAACAACGTGCACTGTCAAAAAAAGGTTATTGCTTTCCCCACACCCCCTCCTACTCAAAACACACTCCTTCACCCTACACATTTACCAAACTAACCCCACTTAAAATTGATTTTCCCCCTCTACCCCTCTCCCTCTTCTTCTCCTTCAACACAACACACCCCTCTAAAATCCCAAACCTCCCCCCCTCTCCACTCCAAACCCACCCATCTTCACCTTCATCATTCACTCCTATTCAACTACCCAACATTGGCAACTAGCTCAAGGTAATAACCCTACCAAACTTTTTTCATTTTGGTTCTGTTTTCAGTTTTTCACGCCATTTTTTTTCTGTACTCGCGCTCCGTTCGAACAGGGTCGTTCGAACATGTTCGTATGATCGTGTTCGAACAAGTGTTTAATGGGGTGTGACTTTGCTTGGTTCGCATAAGGCCGTTCGAACAGTGTTCGCATAAGGCCGTTCGAACAGTGTTCGCATAAGGCCGTTCGAACAGTGTTCGCATAATCCCAACTGTAGCAGATGAGATGTCAACTGACGTCGTAGAATCCCAATATTTTACTAGTTCGTTCAAAACGGATACGGTAATAATGAATTAGTTGTTTTAATTTTAGCGAACTATTCAATTTATTTAACTGACACTTAGTAATTGAATTTCAGTTATTCCCTAGTCGCGAGGAGCTGCTGACGTGGGTGCGTGCGGTTGGAAAATCTCTTGGGATGGTGATTGTTATAGGAAGATCTGACACCGGACGACGATCAGGTAAACAATACTGCATGTTGATTTGTGATAAAGCTGGATCTTACAAGACAAATGTTGAGGAAGGCACGAACACTAGAAAATGTTGTTGTCAGTTCAGACTGAAAGGGAAATTTATTAAGAAGCTTGGAGGATGGCTTTTGAGGGTTATGAATGGAACTCATAACCATGGTATGGCTACTTATCATGAAGGACGTCCGTACATTGGTAGGTTATCTTCAGAAGAGAAGGATCTAGTGGCTAGAATGACTAGGAACCATACTCGGCCAAAATTGATACTGAATGAGCTGAAATTGATGAAGCCTGATGATAACTATACGGTTGTGAAACAAATTTACAACTGTCGTCAAAGGCAAAGGTCGGCTATGCGTGAGGGTAGGACTGAGCTCCAACAACTGATGTTTTATTTGCAACGCGATAATTATGTTTACTGGACTCGACTTGCAGAGGGAACTACCGCTGTGAAGGACATCTTTTGGACACATCCAGATTCCATTGAGCTTCTAAACACCTTCCCGGTTGTTATGTTGATTGATTCCACCTATAAAACCAACCGGTACAGGTATCCGTTGGTTGAGATCGTTGGTGTAACATCAACAGAGAAGACTTAACCTATGGATGCTGCACACATTGATGTTTTTAATACTTACATAATAGGGATGCCAGAATACATGCGTTCCTATGTTCAAAAAATTGTTAATGTGGTAGGTGATGGAAATTGTGGCTTCCGATGTATTGCTGCATTTCTTGGTAGGGGTGAGGAGGCTTGGCAGTCAGTCAGAACTGATCTGATGGAGGAGCTTAACCAATACAATGACTTCTACACTAGACTGTATGGTGGTATTGGTAAGGTCACATTTTTGATGAAGGCATTGTTGAGGGCACATCATGGCAATAAAGTTGAAGATAATTGGTTGACTACACCAGATATGGGGTATCTAATCAGTAACAAGTACAAAGTCGTCCTGACTTGTTGGTCACCTAATTGTTGTTACACAATTTTTCCATTCAATGTTGCACCATTCAGAACTGCCCAACAGTTCAACATCCTTTTGGTAACACAAACACTTTGTACAGGTAAACTGTCTTCTATTTAGATTCAATGTAGATATTCCAAAACATTACATAACATTCTGTTTTTTGTTGTCTTTTTGAAGGTCTTTATGAAGCCTGGAAGTCCAATGCCCTTGCCGGATTTGATATGGAATACTAATAGGGCACCCATAGCAAAGGGTTGAGACTCGCTTTTTGTTGGCCGGATACAAAAGTGGAAGAATTTGCTCATACAATCACAACCCCCCATCCCCTTCTTTGTGTAGATTTAAGTAAAGATAGTGATGGTAGTCAATGTTAAGTTAGGTTTATAATTTTGGTACACAATGTTGTATAATTTTGGTACATAATGTTAAAGTTAGGTTTATATTTTGAAATCACCAAAGCTGTGTGCTGATTTATTTAGTTTCTGTTTCTGCATAACAGTGGTTCGCATGTGGCCATTCGAACGCCTGTTCGAACGCACCCATTCGAACACGTTCGAATAAAGCCATTCGAGGCAGCCAAAACACACCCTCACACCATCAGTTAACAATATTCCTTAACACGGATGACATTATTCGAACAGGTTCGAACGATGTCATGCAAACAATACAAATTCCTTAACACGCACAACGTCGTTCGAACTGGTTCGCATAACCTCGTTCGAACAGTCACTTAACCCGTGTTACACGAGCGTCTCACGCGAGGTCATTTTGGGGAAAAATAAGTTCGGGGGTGTGCAAAGAGTAAGAAGGGGTGTGAGGAAAGCAAAAACCCAAAAAAAACAAGGCCTATGTTTATCTCACTGCCTCCTACTCACCACACGTAGAACACATGGAAACCCCTTCAAGCTGAATTTTGGAATGGCATGTGCACGTGCACCCCTATAATTTCTAGTCGAATATGTGATCTTCGAGCACACAGCTGGAAAAAAAAGAGCACAGCTGCATCTCTATGCTTTTCTTCTTTTATTTTTTTTAGTTCAAGATGATTCTACTCATAACAACTCACTAGACAGAGCAACGTAAAATTAGCACGAATAAACCGAACAGTGCACGATTACACCCATGGTGTAAGCGGTAAATAAAGGAAAAAAAGTGGGACCCGCGTAAATAACTTTCACACTCCTCCGCCTCCGCGGCGAAGAAAACAAAACGGTGAAATTCGAGAAACAAATCTAAACTTCCTCTCTTACCTACCTTTGTCCCTCACTTACGCCTCACTCTCAGCACAAACCACCGCATCCACACGTGGACCCCAGATCCTGATCTCCATTCGCCGCCGTCGCGATTTCTTCCGTTCTATTCAAGAAAGCGCGACTCCGGCGATCCAGTGAACCTAGCTGGTCTTCATCAGAGGTAGGAAGCCCTCATTCTTTAGATATGATTTGCAATTTTCAGTTTGCTCATAAGTTTCTTCCTTACTTTAATTTTCTTCTTGCTAAATCATTTTACGTTTCCGTTTGATACGATTTGAGAAATTCCACCAATCACCGACTCTTACATTACTTGTCCACTGCTGTTCCCTTTATTTCCTCATTCTTTTGAATTTCGTATGCTCGTGAGATGGATGTATTGCTTACGCAATGCTTTCTTTACTCTTAGTTAGTTAACCTTTACTACCACTGGTCATGAATATTTTTCTGCATTTTCATTTTAAAAGTAGTAATTCGTGAAATGGAAAGAGAGAAAGAAATGGATTCATGGATCCCCTATATTTTGGGTAGAGGAAAGCTATTACTGGGATAGTCTCATAGTTGTTTAAGTTTTTCTTATTTATTGTTCTCTAACAAAGCTGAACTCCATACAAAAAAAAAGACTTTGAGCACGAAAGTTGATTGCAGCTTATGTTTTCTATACATTACTATTACTATTTTATGCTGGTTTCCTATAGAGTTTTTCAAATTCAACTGTCTTTCTTCACATTAGGTTTTAGATTCTGAAGAAACTGCAGTGGTAAGGAATTGAATTGGATTTTATTGGGTTGATTATTTTGGGAGGAGGAGCATTTAAAATCTTATCTAAGTTAGTTCTACACTGAAGTTCAATCTAATGTACTACTTGTTGCTGGCAGAGCCCAAAGTGTACTTTGCAAGAGTCTTCTACTGCATGCTGTCTTATGCCAAGTGTCAAGTTATCTTAACCAGAAATGAGCCCTAGAAATCCCTAAACAAATGGGATGAAATAGGCTCAGTACAGCATTGATTTGTTATAGAGGCTGCAGTCTGACATCACACAGGGAGTTGTCGATCGAGGTTGAGGGAAATCAGTAATAGGAGTCAGAGGAGAGCTCAAAGGCACTGAAACTGGAAATAGAAGAGTTGGGCATGATACCCACACATTTTCTTTCTCTTTGTCTCTAAAACTTCAAGTAACACAAAGCCCAAGCCTTGAGGCTCTCGTCTCCAATCAAATTCTCCATATCTCCATGGATGACGCCTTTGCTAGATCTATTCCAGAGGTAATTTTCTTACTGCCTATCTCTATTTTTTGTTGCTGCTAAAACCACCAAATCTTATTCGAACTTCAGAAAGCAAACCTGCTAGCAAACATTCTCTTTTGTTTTTAATACAAAATACGAATATCCTCACTCACTAGCTGCTTGCAACGTGAAATTGGTTATTTTATATTGTGTGACCTGTGATGTGGCATCTCTAGCTTGCACAATTCCTGGCACTAACATATGGTTTGTTTTTTATGAACATGCAGTGTGATTCAGTTGAAAAACTCTTAGCGACATGTATGTTTGTTCGAGTAGGAAAAGTTCACACATGCAATCATGCATACGTCTTGCAATATTAATAGAAATTTCTGCATCAATTTGTCTCTTTAGTCCCCGTAACTATGATTTGGCTTGTACTACTATTTAGATTGTCAGAACCAATTTATTATATTAGAACATTCCTCTGGATGGCAATGGTATTATTTTTGTTATTTTCCTGATTGGTTAGGTCCTTGATTTCTTTGGAGTGGACCCAACAAAGGGTCTATCAGACACTCAGGTATTTCTGTTTTCTTTTCTTTCCCTTTTTTCAGGTCAGATTTAGGAGTTTTTAGATTTTACTTTTCTTTTATGCTTGATCACAATGTTGATTGTTTCAAATAATTAATTTTCTTTTCTTTTATCCCAGGTGGTACAACATGCTAGACTTCATGGTACAAACGGTATGCCTTCTGTAGGGCCATGCACTGATATTTAACTTTTTCCTCTTCGGTAATTTGTGTTTTATGGACAAGTGATATCAAGGAATGTGGTTTAATATTCAAATGAATTTGTATCAGTGTATGATGTAGCAATCTGATTTTTGATAGAACACAGGATAATAAAAACACCTTACTGAACATGGCATCAAGGGTGTGTTGGGATATGGTATTTTAAATTTAAATTTTGAAAGAATTTTTATTACAAGAAAATTTAATTGCTTCAATTGAATTCCCTTCATTATCAACATCCTTTGTTTTACAAAGTAATTAAATTTCCTTCATTTATGAAATACCTTGTTTACATAGAATTAAAATTCCTTCTCCAAGACTTCTCAAAATAAGATTTTAAGTAGTGGATACATAATTGAGTAAGAGTATTCCTAATTGAGAAACATCTAGTGATTTCTTGCCTTGTGTGTGTGTATCAAGTGAGAGATGAGATGAGAGGATCAAATACTAACTGCTGGATTAAAGAAGTATTCTAAATCCTTTAAAAATTATGTCAGAATGTAAGGAGGTTTATCTTTTGCATCTCGTTCACTAGCTTCATTCAGTTATTTAATTTGATGCTATTTTATTTGTCTCTTAACACACTTCTTTCCTTTCCTCTTACTGCATGATATCGCTTGCTACACAGTGCTGCGGGAAGATCAAAGTAAGTATATGGAATTTGTAGTTTTTACATTTCCTTTTTTTCTTAATAAAATTATATAATGTAAGGTAACTCAATAGTTCTCATTGTTATGTACAAATTATGGTTTACATTTGATCTCAATGGACATTATTTCAGCAAATCATTTGATATTATACCTGATAAATGGAAATGTTAGTGTTTGGTAGACTGGTACTGCTTTTCTGGCTAGTCAAGGTTGTGCAACTGTACAAATTGTAGAAAGATAAATTAATTTATGTTCACTGTATTGTAATGGATGTAAGCAAATTTGAGGGTCATTCAAAAAGCATATTAATTATTGTACTACCACTACTTGTATGAACCTCAACTCATACGATTGAGGTGTTCAGAGTTATTGCTCTAGTTCATTGTTGTTACATTTGCAGTAGTGTGATTATTTTGGTCAATGAAAACATACAATCAATTCTTGTTTTAACTAATTAGATCTTGTCAAATTTGACATGCAGGAGCTCCCTTTTGGAAATTGGTTTTGAAGCAGTTTGACGATTTGCTTGTGAAGATACTAATTGCAGCTGCGCTTATATCATTTATTCTGGCGTTAATTAATGGAGAAACAGGCTTGATGGCATTTCTGGAGCCTTCTGTAAGATTTATATGCACTAATGTGTTGTGTTTAATATCTTTAGGAACGATTCTATTTGGTGGAACAATCATTTCCTGTAACCGTTTCATGCCTTAATAATAATTTACACTAAGATGAAACTCTATCCTTTGAATAGAAGCTGTAGATTATGGGCTGATTAAGTTCTTTTACAACTTGTAGTGTTCGCATGTACAATGCTGCATGAGCTTGTCTTTATCATATTAGGAAGATTATCTTGGATTAATTTCAGTACTTTACTGGGTTTTTCATGTCAAAAGAAATTCATTACATGTGCAGGTTATTCTGATGATATTGGCTGCAAATGCAGCTGTAGGAGTGATCACAGAAACAAATGCTGAAAAAGCTCTTGAGGTAAATTTGAAAATTTTAGCTATCCAAACAATCTTACGATTCTTACCTATAATAATATATTTTATATCAAAGTTTCACTGGTTTTGGATAAATTTTCGACATTTAAGGCTAAGGACATGTTTCGCATGCCTTATTAGGCTTTGATAGGATAAACTTATATGGTACTTTATGATTTGATCAATTGTTACTTGTTAGGTGTAAATCTTGTATTTGGGCTCTTTTTGTTAAAAAGTTGCAGATAAAGGATAAACTAGCTTGATAGGATCCCAATTGTGAAATGTGGGCCCAAAGAGTTGTGTGGGAAGGTATAGAGAAGAGTGAGGTTAGTGGGCTGCCTAGCTGGCAGTATCTTTATGGGTAGTAGTTATAAGGGTAGTGGACAGGTTGGGGAATATTCATTCAGTTAGCAATCAGTTAGTGTAAGGGCAGAGAATGGTTCTCTGAGGAGCAGTGCTCTGGGTCAGTCTTGTAGAATGATTTCCTCTTAATTCTGAATTTCTATTAATATACACAAGTATTTTCTCTTTTAATTTCCTTGGTTCTATCATATAGCTTATAGTGGATGAGCAAATAAGCTAGTAAAATGAATTTTAAGTGTTTGGCAAAATGGTGGTTGAACTAACTTATGAATACGACATAAACAAACATTTTTAATTAATGCTTCAAAATGAGAGAGATTGTTCAATTGCTGGAGTATAGGTGAAAAATTTAATTAAAAATTAAAATAATAAAAGAAAACGAGAGACAAATGAAATGCTATAAGCTATTAATTCAAGGAGCGAATGAGAGAATGCTCTATATTAACGTTTTAAGCTAATGGTTACCAACATGGTAGTTAAAATCGCGTTTTGAGACCTAAAATCGCACGAAATCGCGTTTACACCAGCCAAAAACGATTCAGATTACCAGCAGAGTCGTTCTTTCTTAAAATCGTGTGGAATATACTGAGGTCACCCTGCTCGACTCGGAATATACTGAGGTCTGGACCAAAAAGTTATCCTTTGACATGAACGATAGATAATTTGATCAAACCTCAAGGTGTGAGATTAGACTTGACTAGGTTTTGATGTATTGGCCCATGAAAAAACTAAAAAACTTCACCATTATAACCCTTTATCTTTCATATATTTTATAAACAATTAATTTTAAACTTTTAAATGTAAGTTACTTGAATTTTTTTAAGACAAGTCAAATAAATATTTGAATTAGCATTATCTGAATAAGTAAAGAAAACGCGTTTCTACTAGTCAGTTCGAATAGCCTTAATAAAACCATTTTTCAGATTAATCAAATTTACATAGAACACAAAAGTTAAATTAAATTTAAAACATAATTACAAGTAATACATAGTTAATAATTGAACTAGTTTATTTGACTATTAAAAAGTTATTACACACAAATTTTTTAAATCGTGGGAACTCAATACTCTTGCAGGATCTCATTAAATTTGTTACTGACTATTGTATCTAGATATTTGTTAGAATTTTATAATCTTTATATGCAGACCTGCTATTTTTTTCTTTTTTAATTAAATGCATAACAAAAGTTAAATTAAATTTAAAACATAATTACAAGTAATACATAGTTAATAATTGAACTACTAGAACTAGTTTATTTGACTATTAAAAAGTTATTACACACAAGTTTTATAAATCGTGGGAACTCATTACTCTTGCAGGATCTCATTAAATTTGTTACTGACTATTGTATCTAGATATTTGTTAGAATTTTATAATCTTTATATGCAGACCTGCTATTTTTTTCTTTTTTAATTAAATGCAGAAGTGCTCATGGCTTTTTCTATAATATAAGGTATTATTTCTCTAAGAATAAGCATAACATAATTTTATCATGGCCCTTTTCAAAGGGAAATGTGTTATGTAAAAGAGGTTAATTTTTAATTTTGTATCCAGTTGCACAACATGTAACTAAATATTAGATAATTTTATCATATACAATACACGATTTTGTACGAATTAACACAAAAAAATGTAGTATTAAAATTTTATCAATCTTATACTATAAGACCCAATCCTTTCAAGCATACCAAACAGGCCCTAATGCTCTTTCTTGATTCTAATTTGTTTGTTAAGTTGTTTGCATGCCTAATCAAAATTTGTTTCAAGAAAGTCAGTTTATTACAGAATTTTCCGATGTTTGTTGTTTCAAGTTGAGCATACTTTCACCAGTTCCATTTTTTTTCATTATCTCAGGAGCTACGTGCCTATCAAGCTGATGTGGCAACTGTCTTGCGAAATGGTAACAAAAACTTCTATGGCTGTCCGACTCTTTGTAGCATGAGTAGTACTATAGTGGTTTGATGCATTTTATTTATTGTGATATGTTTGATGTTAATCGGCGTTACCTTTTTCCAATAATTAATCTTTATTTCCACTGTGAAGTTTGCTTCATAAGTTTTCGTTAAAAGGTGGGTAGTGGGAGGGAAGTTACAATTAAAAAAGGTGTGTTTGCTCTTTGTAACTGATCCATGTAATCACATAACCTTTAATTAAATTAATCATGGAATAGTTTTAAGGGTAATTTACTGTTACCTCTTTTTAAGGATAATTTATATTAACAGTTTAGATTAGATCCATTACTTTTCTCCATTCCTTTGAAAAATTATTACAAATAAATACCTGGCTTTTTCTTTTACTCAATGGCTAATGGCTATTTGTCCATTGTCCACAAGTCTCTAGGATGTTAACCTATTTGTTGTTGTGTGTTACAATTTTTATAATTTGTTCTCCATAGTTTGTGAGACAATTTATTTTTACCTTATTGCTGGCATTCCTCGCAATAATATGCCATATTTCTAGCCAACCTCACCGAGTGGAAAAGTGTTTTGGTTGTTATTGTTCTCCATATTTGGAGTAGACCTTCCAAATCCTTTACGGAAAAAGTTAAAAACAAATGGAAACAAAGAAACTGAAGAAACATTGGTGAAGTGTAGTTTTAACTTCCCTTGGGATGGTGCCATTTGTATAGTTGTGGAACATGCAAGGATAGTGTAGTGTGTTCAAATTTCAAAACCCTGCAGTGCAGATTTAATTATTAGACTTCATGCTTTTAAATTGTTTTGATTTGTTTTCTTCAGTTTGTCACTATGATATGCTGGGTATTTTTCATTAATTGGTTGAAGCTCGTCATCTTAAAGTTCAGGAAGCATGAAATTTGAAGTATGTAGAGTTTATTTCTTGCAGGTTGTTTTTCCATACTTCCTGCAACTGAACTTGTTCCTGGGGATATTGTGGAAGTTTCTGGTAAGCTGATTATGCAGTGCTTAAAACAAACGGGTTTAGTTGAGTATCTGAACCTTGGATGGTGAAAGTGACTCTGTTTTTGTTGTGAATTAAACAGTGGGGTGCAAAATTCCTGCTGATATGAGGATGATTGAGATGCTAAGTAATCAAGTACGTGTTGATCAAGCTATTCTTACAGGTATGCCTGGTGTGTGTATCTTCATGTTTCCACCTAGGAGGATAATTACCAACTGCGTCTCTTGTATCTGAAAACTGTGAAAATTTACCGCGTACCCCTCTGTTCGCAAGAGCAGGCATTGTGGTAATTTATTGCTATGTTAAAATTTGTTTGTATTCAGTCTACTGATCCATAAAAGAAGTACTATAAGTCACAAAATTTCTTTACGTTGTCTATTGGATCTTATCCATCGTTGTGAACATTCTATAATAATTTAAGGTTGTCAGTTTGATTACTTGACTACTGTATTAAACCAGTTGATAATTTATATTTGCCAACAGTATCTTATTTAATGAGTCTTCTTTCTTTGTTTTCTTTTTTTTTTTTTTTATCTCATGTGAACTGATGCTTAAAAAAGTTGGGCATATTTCTCTGTGTACGTACGCTTATGCATGCAAAGAAACACGTGGTCTGCACATTTTTTTCATACAAATAATACATCTGTACTACTACATATGTGTGCCGGTGGGAAAAGGTTAAATGGTTTTATTCAGGAGCTTGGCTCAAATTAGCCTTTGTTGGGCTTGCTTTTTAAATAAACAATCTAGAGCTGTTCTTTTTTAAAATCCCTTTTAGATTAAAAGGCTGGATTTTTTTTACTATGAAAGAACCTTTAAGCGGGGCGACCTGATCTATTGAATTATATAATATAACTGTATTATTATTATTATTTACAAATACGCACGTCTAAATAGGCCCGTTGATTCGATCAAACTTTCAGATAGTCTTATGTTAGATAAATAAGCTAGGCTGCTAATCTATCCTTTTGGAATGGCCATGTTCGTTTAAACCAAAGTTTGGTCCAGCGTGACTTATTTTCATACCTACACATGTATGAATGTATCTATTGTTTATCGTGCACATGCATACACCAACCCCCTCCCTCATATATTAAATTGTAAAAATGCCACGCGACTTGTCTAATATGAAGGATCTTATTTTGTATTTTTTTTAATATTTTGAATCCTTTTAAAATCGTAGATTTCTCAGTTATTTATATAATTTTTTCTTAACTATAATTTTTAATTTTTTTATGTATATTTCTTTATATTTTAAAATTGTAAAAATGCTGTACAAAAATACAATGGACACTAGCTTGTTAACTAAATCATTTAGAAGTTGGTCGGTCATTTTTTTTTACCAACTGTAGGTGAAAGCAGCTCTGTGGAAAAAGAGCTTAAAATTACTACAACAACAAATGCTGTATACCAAGACAAAACGAATATTCTGTTCTCGGTATGATTATTCCATCCTTTATTCAATCTCATGATTGATAAGGTTTAAGAATTGTTTTTATGACTAGTTGTTTGATTTTTCTCGGCCAACTCGCAGTCATGTATAAGATAGTGGGACTTATCTAAAGTGTTATATAGATAACTCCTTGTTTTGCTAGATAATATGGTCTGGTGTCACTTATCAATGAATTTTCTTCATCACCAAAATGGCAAGAGTTGTTTCATTTTACCAATGTAGCTTTTATTAAACATTAAAGTTATTTGTTTAAGTGGGAATGGCCACAAGATGAAGTTGGGTTCATTTAGCTGATTCAAGTTAATTTGTAGGAAAGAGAAGCAGTTTTATGCTTTGGTGGCATTTTTACCCTCAATTTTCAATAACACTTGTTTTCACTTGTTGCTGACTGAATTGTTTCAATGTTTCTAATTATTGGCTTTTGCTTCTAATTGATCCACATGCCTACAAATATGCAGGACTATGCATGCTCACTATTATGAGTTTCACACAACTTATATTTTGATAACTACAATAATGCTTAGTGAAATCGGTATACCTGTGTTGATCATTATATTCATATATCAGTCATTCAAAATTTATGTGTGTTTTTTTTTGGTACATATGGATTTAAAGGAAGTTGATAAATTTGTGTTTATTTCAATACTCTGCCAGAGTGTGCTGTATTAGTTGTGAATAATACCATTCTCATTTTCGTTAGTACATGTACATCTTGGTATTTAAACCAGGCAAGAACAAGAATAAAGGACACTGTTTCTTGTAATCTGGGAATCCTTGTGCCACTTGATGTTTCTTGTCCTAAATTCTATCTATTTCCTTCTATGTAAGAGTTTATTTTGACTGGCAGGGTACAGTTATGGTTGCTGGTAGGGCAAGAGCCGTTGTGGTGGGAGTTGGTCCTAACACTGCTATGGGCAGCATACGTGATGCAATGTTGAGAACAGAGGATGTAAGCATTGGTTTTCTCTCACGTAGATGTTTTTACTGTTGAAATTATATCATTACTTCATGCCATTTTTGTCTGCTGGCATTCAGCTAATATTTTAGGTCTGAATCATTTTCTTCCGTGGGCATCGAGTGTAAATGATGCTTCAGCACGTGCGCGCACACGCACACACACTAAATAAATTTCTCCCCGTGCACATTCAAGTTGGAATATGCCGGTCTTTTACTCCTAGTGGTGATTCCCTGGTGATCATTATTGAAAAGTGGCATTTTCACTAATTTTGAAATCATAATTGGAAAGTGTAATTACAAACATTATTGGACGTGGGTTCAATTTTGCAATTTTTAGATAGTATACATAAATTTGTTTGTATCATCATTTGCTTCAGTGATAATTGTCATGCTACCTTAGGAATTTGAGGGTAGATATCTTGGGTGGTATGATGTTTGCTTGAAGATGTCAAGATTTGCCATCCATTAGTGTTGTTGGGCAAGAAATTGGTGCTTCAAATGAAATCAGAGGAAAGATTTACTGACTCCTAAAGTTGGTGAATTATTTGGGCTTTTAAAGGAGTCAAGCTGATGGTGTTTAAATATATGTATTAAGAAAGCTTAATTTTTAATCATATTTTGTAAATTTGATATTGCTAATTATTATATTATGAACACGGTTAGTCTATATCTTTGCAGTCTCTGCTGTGCAGTCATACTGACTCAGCCGATGCTTGGTCATCTAGCTGTTAGTAAGTGTTAAATAGAGACGAAGAATAGAGAGACGATATTGGTCACGCAGTTCGGCCAATGTTTGCCTACGTCTGCGACTACAGAGTAGCTGTAGTTCCGTCTTATTAACTGTATATGTTGTTGTGTAAAGAGTACAGGCACTAATGAGTTTAAATAGACTATACTATATGAAAACCTAACGGGCATGGGCCGAATACACATATAAATAAATCTACTATTTACACCACATCTCAACACTCCCCCTCAAGCTGGAGCGTATAGATTGTAGGCATCCAGCTTGTCACATATGTAAGTTATCCTTGGTCCTCGAAGAGCTTTTGTGAAGATGTCTGCCAATTGATCATTAGAACCAACAAATGAAGTAGCAATGTCGCCGGACACAATCTTCTTACGAACAAAGTGACAATCAACTTCAATGTGTTTGGTTCGCTCATGAAAAACTGGATTGGACGCAATATGTAGGGCTGCTTGATTATCACAGATGAGACTCATAGTGCCTATTTTACAAAAACGCAACTCTTGGAGAAGATGTTTCAGCCACGTGAGCTCTTGAGTGGTAAGCGCCATAGCCCGATATTCAGCCTCAGCACTGGATCTGGCAACAACATTTTGCTTTTTACTTTTCCATGAAATTAGATTTCCACCAATAAGAACACAATACCCAGATGTGGACCTTCTATCAAAGGGGCAACCAGCCCAATCAGCATCTGTGTAAGCGACAATATTTGAATCACCTCTATCCGTGTAAACAAGACCTTTTTCAGGAGCTCCCTTGATATACCTCAGGATTCTAACAACGGCATCCCAATGACTGTCACAAGGAGAATTTAGGAATTGACTCACCACACTAACAGCATATGAAATATCTGGCCTCGTCATGGTCAAGTAATTTAACTTTCCAACTAGCCTTCTATACCTTCCTGGATCTGAAAATGGCTCCCCCTGATCTGGTAGGATCTTGACATTAGGATCCATAGGAGAGTCAATTGGCTTGCAATCCAGCATTTTGGTTTCTTCTAAAATATCCAAAGCATACTTTCTCTGGGAAATAGCAATCCCTGCCTTAGAATGAGCTACCTCAATGCCAAGAAAGTAACGTAACTTTCCAAGATTTTTGACCTGAAAGTGGTGGACTAGATGTTGTTTAAGTCCTGCAATCCCATCATGATCATTACCTGTAATGACAATATCATCGACATAGACAACCAGATAAATACATTTGTGAGAGGAGAACTTATAAAAGACAGAGTGGTCAGCTTCACTCCGAATCATACCATACTCTTGAACAACACAACTGAATCTCCCAAACCATGCTCGAGGGGGTTGTTTAAGACCATACAAGGCTTTGTGAAGTCGACAGACATACCCACGACACTCCCCCTGAGCAACAAAACCAGGTGGTTGCTCCAGATAAACTTCTTCTTTTAGATCTCCATGGAGAAACGCATTCTTGATGTCTAGTTGATACAATGGCCAATGTCGCATTGCAGCCATAGAAAGGAATAGACGAACAGAAGCCATTTTAGCCACCAGTGAGAAAGTATCACTGTAATCAAGGCCAAAAACCTGAGTATAGCCCTTAGCAACGAGGCGTGCTTTCAGACGATCAATACTCCCGTCTGGACCAACTTTGACAGTATATACCCAACGACACCCAACAATAGATTTACCAGGAGGAGGCGGCACAAGAGTCCATGTCTGGTTAGATTCTAAGGCTGTCATCTCATCAATCATAGCTTGTCTCCAACCTGAATGAGAAAGAGCTTCCTGCGTGGACTTAGGAATGGTGATGGAAGAAATAGCAGAGACAAATGTATAATGCGAAGGTGATAAGCGGTGATAGCTGAGGAAATTATAAATAGGATGAGGGTTACGGGTGGAACGTGTACCTTTACGCACTGCAATAGGAGGGTCTTCTGACTCGGGAGGCGGATCCGGAGTAGAAGAGGGAACCGGGGCAGGAGATGAGTCACTAGGACCTTCGGTAGGAGGTGGGTCGACAGGAGGGAGACGAGCACGACGTTGATAAGTTTGCAAGGGGGCGGGACTAGAAGGACTAGGAATTTCCGTAGGAGAGGGGTGATCTATCTGGTCAATGATGGGTGGGAGAGGAACTACCAGGACAATGTTAAGAATAGGTAATACTTGAGAGACAGACTCAGACTCAATGGGAGATGCAAAGAAGGGAGCATCCTCAAAGAAGGTGACATCAGCAGACATGTAGAAGCGATGTGTGGAGGGACAGTAGCATCGATATCCTTTTTGAACTCTTGAATAGCCAAGGAAGACACACTTAACTGCACGAGCAGACAATTTATCAAGTCCCAGAGTAAGATCATGAATAAAACAAGTGGATCCGAAGACTCGAGGAGAGATACAGAACAAGGGCTCATCGGGAAACAATATGGAATGAGGAACTCTATTCTGGATAGCAGAGGATGGCATTCTATTAATCAAGTGCCCTGCAGTGAGGACAGCATCCCCCCAAAACTTCAAAGGAACATTAGCATGAATAAGTAAGGTGCGTGCTGTTTCAATTATATGACGGTTCTTACGTTCAGCAATCCCATTTTGTTGTGGGGTATGGGGACAAGATGATTGATGTATGACGCCATTTTCAACCATAAAAGAATTAAATGATGTAGAAAAATATTCTTTCGCATTATCACTGCGTAAAGTGCGAATAGAACAACCAAATTGATTTTTGATTTCCTTAAAGAAACTTTGAAAAACACCAAGAAGTTCAGATCTATCCTTAAGTAGGTAGATCCACGTACATCTAGAAAATTCATCAATAAAAGTGACAAAATATCTATGTCCTACAACTGAAGTGACTCGACTCGGTCCCCATACATCTGAGTGAAGAACATCAAAAGGAGAACGAGCTTGAGACTGAGTACTGCTAGGGAAGGAGGAGCGAACATGTTTCCCAAGCTGACAAGACTCACAATCTAATGACTGCAGATGAGACAAATGAGGAACCATAACTTTGAACTTCTTGAGACTTGGATGACCTAACCGACGATGAAGAAGACTGGGGGACTCTGTAGTAGAAGTGGAGACAATTGTAGATGAAGGATGGATGGGCTGGAGGTAGTAAAGTCCATGTGACTCATCCTGTACCAATCGTCCGCTTCGTACTCCGGTCCTGTATAACAAAATAAGCATCATCAAAAGTTACAGAACATTTTAGGCTTCGAGTCAGACGACTAACTGAAATTAAATTAAATGGGCAATTGGGAACAAGTAGAACATTGTCAAGGGGTAAGGATGGAAGAGGAGTGGCTTTACCAATGCCACTAGCTTTAACTTTTGATCCGTCGGCGATGGTAATATAATGTGGGGTGTTAGGTTGGGATATTTTGGATAAAAGAGATGGATTACCAGCCACGCAATTGGAAGCTCCAGTGTCCATAATCCAGGAGTCAACAGGTGATGATTGAGAGAAACAGACTGTAGAATTACCAGAATGAGCAACTGTTGCTGATGATGAAGCCTGAGAAGTCTTATACTGCAGGAATGCCTTATAACTCCTCATCAGAAAGAACATTTTGTTTAGTGCTTCTCTGTTCAGAATCATTAACCTGAGTCACATTTACTGGTTTCTCTGGAAAGCCATGAAGGGAATAACACTTGTCTTCAGTATGACCAAGTTTCTTACAATAAGTGCACTGAGGACGTCCTCCGACACGACCTCCTCGACCACCCCCACGACCACGACCGCGTCCCCCACGACCTGCAAAATTAGAAACAAGAGCAGAAGATTCTATGTTAGTCTGAGATCCATTCCCTCCAGTTCCTTCCAATCCAGGAAGACGTATGAGACGCCTGATAAGATCCTCTGTTGAGGGAATGTCTGATGCAGAAAGAATGTTGCTCCGTACTGACTCATACTTTTGATGGAGACCATGAAGAACATAGATCATACACACATTATCTAATTTTTCAAGCATTTTCTTTGGGTCATTGTCAGTCACAAGGAGCTTGAACTCATTTGCTGCTGACTGAGCTTTATTAGCATATGTCATGATGTTATCTTCTGTCATCTGAAGGGTGGCTAAATTATGAATAACACCATAGAGACGCTGGATATCATTAGAATAAACATTCTTAGCCTTCTGCCAAATATCATAACAAGTGGTGTATGAACGATAATGGACCAGCAACGAGGGTTCAATGGATTGCCACAAAAGAGAGACCAATTGACAATCTGCTTGTTCCCAATCTTCACGCAAATCGTTACCAATCTCTGTAGAATTCTTAGTGAGGTGATCTAAAAGCCTTTGTCCCATAAACCACATTTTGACAGAGGCAGACCAATTCAAATAATTATCACCATTGAGTTTCTCCGTTGTTATAGAGGGATTGTCGGAGAAAGCATAAGACACGAGACTCTTACCTGTCGATTCAGATTTGTTTTTGTCATTTTCTGAAGTTGAACTCATTTTTGACAATAATAGGAAGACTAACCACAACCAGAGAGGAACAGTAGAAAGGCGTGGTACGGAATGAACAGTAACGCCGTATGGACAAACAGGACCACCGTACGGATGAACGGTACGCCGTACGGACGAACAGCAACACTGTACGGGCAAACAGCGATCTGCGTACGGATAAGCAGGGGCGCCGAATGGATAAACAGTGTGCCGTACGGATGAATAGCGATTTCCGTAGCACCTAGGGCCGTTGAGGATGAACAATCAACGAGACAGCTAGGGTTCAATAGCGCGACGGCTAGGTTTTCAGGCCCAGTGATCATAGCTTTGATACCATGTTAAATAGAGACGAAGAATAGAGAGACGATATTGGTCACGCAGTTCGGCCAATGTTTGCCTACGTCTGCGACTACAGAGTAGCTGTAGTTCCGTCTTATTAACTGTATATGTTGTTGTGTAAAGAGTACAAGCACTAATGAGTTTAAATAGACTATACTATATGAAAACCTAACGGGCCTTGGCCGAATACACATATAAATAAATCTACTATTTACACCACATCTCAACAGTAAGTTAGGAGTTAGTTTCTCTTAACAATATTTTATAAATACATAACATATACTCGTAAAAAGTTTAGTTTTTAGCCAATGAAGGTTGGTCCAGTTGGTGAGGATGCGACTCATATCCCACAATGATGTGAATTCAAATCCCGTGCTGCCAATATAAGGACCTCGTTACTGGGTAATATGTAAGCACCTTTGTAAGTGCTGTTTTAGCCTTGAGGCTTTCCTCGACTCTTGTGAGCCCCCAAGACTCAACTCTCCTAGTAATAAGTAAAAAGTCACGGTTACCAATAATAGATATCAGTTTTCTCTAAACTTTCTCTGTACTTTCCCTCACTTTCCTGTCCAATTTGTTTTCTAATTTCTATCACTGATGTAAGAATTGGCATGGCTAGAGATTTTCATTCCACAGTTTAGTCATTTTATTTTTAGGGGTCTAACAGGTTTGACCTTCAGAATGTATTTACAGTTATGGCCCTGGTATTAAAGCCAGGGACCTTGTTTGATTGGTCAAGACGTTTTAGTGTGCAATACTTGTGCATCTGTGATGTTCTTTTATATATGGAAAAGTAAAAGTTACTTTCAACTATCAGAAACATATCCGAACGTTTTTTTTTTCTATGACTGTATGCAGGAGGTGACACCATTGAAAAAGAAGCTGGATGAGTTTGGCACTTTTTTGGCCAAGGTGATTTCTTGTTGTCTGGTTTTATTGTTCTAACGTTTGGGTTGCTCTGTTGGTGATTATTGCATCGTTTTATTATAGTTTATCCGTTAGGCTAAAAGGCTATTTCATGTGTTTTCAGTCTGGAAAATTTAGTTACCTTATTTTGATCTACATATGGCTTTTAATAAAAAAAGTTCTTTTGAAGCTAAGCAAAGAATTATTTTTGATTAATATGAAAGTTCCATCTGGGGCCTCTGCTTAACTTTTTACTTTGATGTTCACTTTTTTCATTTATTTTTGAATTGTGATGGTGGTTCCTATATTTGTGTCGCAGGTTATTGCAGGGATATGCGTGTTGGTGTGGATTGTAAATATTGGCCACTTTCGTGACCCTTCTCATGGTGGTTTCTTGCATGGCGCAATTCATTATTTTAAGGTTTGTACCGAAATGCATTTTAGTTTTATTCATTTTCAAATTTATATTTGGAATTTTATTAACTGAATTGTTCTCTTATAAAGATTTATAGTATATTTACCTTTGTTTTCTTCTCTTATAAAGATTTATATTATATTTACCTTTGTTTTCTTTTGTGCAAGTTTCACAAGCGCTATGCTGGAGTCTTGTATTGTTTTGATTTGCTTGTATTGTTTACTTATTGTTTCCTTAACATGAAAATCCTTTAACTTCTAATTACATTCCTTCTAGATTGCAGTTGCTCTGGCAGTCGCAGCCATTCCCGAAGGGCTCCCTGCTGTTGTAACAACGTGAGTCTATGACTTTTCTTTCTTCTTTTTCTTCTTGAAGATGATATTTTTCATTTATTTATTTGTTTTTAGTTTATGAAATATACATAGATATTTTGGCATGGGTGTTCATATTGAATCTAAGTTCTTTGTGTGTAGATATAGTATATACATGCTTAAATTTTGGAGTTAATCTCCTCTTCATCCATGATTGATCTCATTTATTTGTTATGTGAAATAAATGAAACATTAATATAACTTATTTCTTAAGGCCCTTTTATTAGTGAGATATCCTTGAGGTATTAATTTATTTTTCTGTGTTGTTCTTTTATTTAGATAACATAGTTTTTTGTATCACGCTCTCATCAAGTCAATATCAATCATTTTACTTATTCAAGAGTCTTCGTTCTTTCTATTCTCCTTATTTATCTAAGACCCCATGACTTCAACAAGTTGGTTAATTGATCATGCTCGCCTCTTGAATATGTTGTAGTTTATAGTATAATTTCTGAGCAGTATTTCTAATTTCTGCACTAGTGGATTTTTTTGACAAAAGAAAATATTAATTTAAACAACAATAATGACCTAGAAAATCCTTTTCTCACTCCTTGAGGTTGAATACACGTACTGTAAAACTAATATAACAGAGTAGAGAGAGAGAGAGAATGAGAAAGGGAGTGAAATGATTTTCTGAATATTTCTTTCACTGAATGAATCTGTTACATGATTTGATATTTATACATCTGTTATCCTATGCATCAGCAGTGCTTATCATACACACTGCTGTAACTGAAACATAACTATATTTAGATCATTCTAGAATGGATGGCACAGCATCAATAACACTAACAGATATACTACACTAACAGATACTGTTTAATAGAGCTTCACTCACACACCCCCCCACAAGCTCAAGGTGGGGAGTGTATAGCAGCAACAGGACACACTTTGAGCTTGGTTCTATATTCCAACAAGGTTGCAGTTGAAAGAGGTTTTGTTAGAGCATCCGCCACTTGAAGATGGCCAGGAATATGAGACACTTGAAGCTGTTTTGCCAAAACTTTCTCCCTTACAAAGAATAGATCAATTTCCATATGCTTCGTCCTAGCATGTAGAACAGGGTTGTGTGCCATAGCCACAGCACTCTGATTATCACTGTAGATGGTTGAGGGAGTCATTTTCACATGCAACTCTGATAGAAGAGTTTGAATCCAGAGAATTTCTGCTGTTGTGTGTGCTAAACTGCGATATTCAGCTTCGCAACTTGACCTAGCAACCAATGGCTGCTTCCTAGACCACCAAGAGACCAAATTAGGACCAAAGTACACTGCAGAACCTGATGTGGACCGTCTATCATCAGGGTCTGCAGCCCAATCTGCATCACAGAAGCCTGTCAAGTTGAATGGTTTGTTGCTGTTTGCAGGATTGAGAAGTAAACCGTGACTGACAGTGCCTTTGAGGTACCTCAGTATTCTTTTAACAGCAAGCCAGTGGCTCTCTAAGGGATTTGCCATGAACTGGCAAACCTTGTTAACTGAGTAGCTGATCTCAGGTCTAGTCAAGGTGGCATATTGAAGGGCTCCAACTACTGATCTATACAAGGTGGGATCTTTGAAATGAGCTGAACCAGTCTTTGTGAGTTTTGTGCCTGATGCCATAGGAGAAGAAACTGAGGCAGCATCATGCATAGTGGTCTTCAAGAGAAGATCTCTAATATACTTGGACTGTGTTAGAACAAGAGAACCAGAAGGTTGTTTATGAACTTCAATTCCCAGAAAGTAGTCCAATTCTCCCAAGTCCTTAAGAGCAAAATTCTGGTGTAGTTTATGAGTGATAATTTTCAACAATGATGGAGAATTGCCCGTGAGAATTATATCATCAACATATACGAGTAAGTAAGCTACAGATCTCTTAGCACAAAAAATGAACAATGAGGGATCACACTTAGAAGATTTGAACCCGAGAGAGAGTAAAGTACTGGTCAGCTTCTCAAACCACTGTCTAGGAGCCTGTTTAAGTCCATATACGGATCTACTGATACCATGTAAAACTAATATAACAGAGTAGAGAGAGAGAGAGAATGAGAAAGGGAGTGAAATGATTTTCTGAATATTTCTTTCACTGAATGAATCTGTTACATGATTTGATATTTATACATCTGTTATCCTATGCATCAGCAGTGCTTATCACGTACCAAGGAAATCCATTTAGCTAATGTAAAACTTTGTGAATCTACTTGACATCGATCAGAAAAGAAATCCATTTAGTCAAATAGACTAAGTTTTAAGCAGTTTGGAGGTTAAGAACTCCTCCTCAATGCAAGAAAAAAAATAATATAAAACAACAAAAAGAGAAAATCAATAGAGCAGGGTTACTAAATAGGTCAATATATTTTTAAAGAAAACTCCCATAAAAAGGCCACATGATTTGAATATTACATCAAATTGAAGCCAAATAGCTAATCTTAGTAGGTTGTTGTATCGTAGAAACCGTAAACTGTAAATTTTTTGCACTAGTAGAATCCTTTGGTTCCCTGCTAGCTCCAAACTTACCCTGTTCTGGAGAGGTGCTATCTTTGAATAACTTTTTGATAAGATATCCAATGGAATGAAAAGATAATATGTTCTAGAGTTTTTATGTTTTCCATAATGTATTGCTTACTTTTCTTTCATTATAGGTGTTTGGCTCTGGGAACAAAGCGAATGGCTAGGTTGAATGCCATTGTTCGCTCTTTGCCATCTGTTGAGACTTTGGGCTGCACCACAGTAATTTGCAGTGACAAAACTGGGACTCTGACTACCAATATGATGTCAGTTGCGAAGGTAAGCTTTGTTTGACATGTATTGGGTTCATCTATACAAAACTGGAATTTGGTGTCAGATTTTTTTTCCTATTTTTCCCTTTACAAAACTGAAATTTTAAACAAAAGAACATTACCAGAGTTTTGTAATCTTTAAACAAACTGAAATTTTAAACACTAATAAAAATGAAATTTTTATTTAAGCACTCGATATCATAAAACCCCTTCTATTTAGCAAGTTTATCTGACAAAACGTACACGGAAAAATACAAAAAGCAAAACAATAATAAATGCAGAAAGACGGGGTCGTCTTTATGATAGTGTAGTAGTGTGTTTGAAAGAGAGAAGAAAGTAAATGGGAGAAAATAAAAGGATTCGGTTTCTGGTAAACTCAGAACTAGAACTGCATAATACACTCACCTGGTATTTAACTATTTATACAGATGAGTCAACCCTTAAGGCTACTATGGTTACTTACAGGTAGTCAAAACTGACTAAATGAAGGCTAGCTACTGCTTGCTTCTAGAAGAATTAGACTCCTGCTATATCACAATAGAATAGTATTATTATTCTCCAATAAGATTCAAGCATTCAAATTTATTGATTTTTTTTTTGACAAATTCAAATTTATTAATTTATATTTTGTTTTTGTGACTTTCATATTGCGGTAAGTGCCCAGTCTACCAGAGGGATTGTACCATCCTTATTGGCCTGTGTACTAATTGTTTGATACTTAATTTTAGAGTTTTATGCACAAAACAATTCGAACCAATAGTAACCTCATTGCTACTTTGTTTTTAAACTTCTTGATATTCATAGACAAAGAATCTTCCTGGAATTACACCAAGTCCTTTCTTGTAATGAAAACAATAAAATGTGCTTCTAGATGTTGGAGGTATTAATGGCATTCAATTTCTGCGTCCTGTCTTATTTTAATTGGCTGATGCCAACTGCTGCACATGGGGAATGGGGAACATGCATACATTTTTGGGTTCAGGTTCAGAATATGATACAAAATTGATATGCACATTGCTTTCTGTGTATGTTTCGTTTAAGTTCAAGTTGTATGTGCTTTTGGTATGGTACAAGATGCAAGGACCATACTTTCAAATACTTGTGTGTCCTAGTATATCTCAAACTTTCAGTTGAAGTATCTACTCTTTATTTTGTTATCACTGTCATGCTTGTCATGCTTTTAAATAACATTTCAAGGGGATATTTTTATTTTTTCCTTTTTTACTTGAACCTTTTTTTGTTCTTGCTTACATATAAATATTCATAGCAATTTATTTAACTGGAATTTACCCGCCTCATGCTTATGTGTGTACAGATATGTGTTGTTGAATCAGCAAAACGTAGTTCTCGTGTTACCGAATATAGTGTCAGTGGAACTACTTATGCACCTGAAGGCATAATCATTGACAATACAGGGGTGCAGGTACTATTCTTTTATTCCTCGTGCTTTTACATTCATGCAGAAGCAAAACACACGTCACATTTAAAAATAAGTAACTAACTAATATAAGGAAAGAAAGGATCACCAATTTCCACGAAGGGGACCTTAACCTCCTCCCCAATGATCTGAGGATATTGAGTATATGTATGTCACTATGTTGTGTATAGCTTTTTTCTGGGATACATGCTGCTTTACTTCGTAAATATTTTCATGAGTATATGCTGCACAACACAACATAATCTTTACTATAACTCTGATAGCGGCATACCATCATAATGGATATTGTAACACAGGCAATAATAATGAGTGTATGCAGATTTGCTTAGAAGTATTAAATATGGCGTTTGATTGTTTTGTAGCTTGACATTCCAGCTCAATTTCCATGTCTTCTGCACATGGCGATGTGTTCTGCTCTTTGCAATGAATCAACCCTGCAGTATAATCCTGATAAAGGGAAGTATGAAAAAATTGGTGAGTCAACTGAAGTGGCACTACGTGTTTTGGCAGAAAAGGTATGTTTGTATTTGTTACCTTTCCTTCTGTCTCCTATGTGTGAAGCTCCTTCATTACTCAAGTATACTTGATCATTCTTATCTTTAGGTTGGTCTCCCGGGTTTCAATTCTATGCAATCATCCTTGAATATGTTGAGCAATCACGAACGTGCTTCCTACTGTAACCATTATTGGGAAGAACAATTTAGAAAGGTGTGGTTCGGCAAGTTTGTTACTTTTCATTAAAATTTATCTTCTTCCACTCATACTTTAGGAAACTAGGAATATTGAAGAATAGTGTTGTAGTCCCTCATTGGATAGTGGTATGACCTATATAGAACTTATAAAGTCTAAACAACCCTCACCTTACAAGTCGGTTTTGTGAGGTTGAGTTAGGTCCAAAATCTAATATGGTATCAAAGTCTATCCAAGATATGTTGAGCCACCTTTAGATATCTAGACCTGCAAACTTCACGCTCTAGATTTTTGGTCCGGAGTGTGAGGGGGTGTGTTGGAGCCTCACATTGGGTAGTGATATGACATGAGTAGTGGTCATAAGTGGTCACAAGCTAGTTTTTGGAATTAAGTTAGGCCCCAAATTCTAGTAATAAAAAGCAATGGGTTTTGTGAAGTGCCTTTCTAATTGATCTGAATACACTATTATATTTACGGAAACACAAATGCAAATAAAGAATCAATAAATTATACACAATGAATATAGACAGGTGAAATATCTAAAACAATATCTAAAACACAACTCATATGGCGACAATATCTAAATTATTCCCAGCTAAAATAGGTTGAATCACCAAGGGTGAGACTTCATCCTACAGATATGAAATTCATTCTAAATGTCTATTGTTTGTTAGGGCTTTGTGTATTTACTCTCACTCTTTGAGCTTAACGTTTTGCAGTTAGATGTTTTGGAATTTTCTCGAGATCGGAAAATGATGAGTGTCCTTTGCAGCCAGAACCAGTTGCATGTTTTATTCTCAAAGGGTGCTCCAGAAAGTATAATCTCTAAATGTACAACCATTCTGTGCAATGATGATGGTTCTGTAGTGCCACTTACTGCTAATATTCGAGCAGAGCTGGACTCGAAGTTCCAAAGGTTAGATTTTTCCATTTATCATTTTTATACACACACACATAGTAGAAGGGCTGATCCTGTACATTAACTATGGGCCAATGGATCAGGAGGAAAATTGTCCTCATAAATGCTATGACTAAGAAAGGAATGAAACTATTACACCTCTCCTAATTCCAGCTGTACAAGTCAACTAATAATTACAAATTAGAATTATATCAGGGTTGCATGATTCTGATTTTTTCCCATAATTATCTACAAGATGTCATTCTCTATCCATGTTTGGTTTTAAACTCTTTTTTGAACACCCTTTCTTTTTGTAATGAACGTACATTTTGTTGGCCAGTTTTGCTGGAAAAGAAACATTGAGATGCCTTGCTTTGGCCCTCAAATGGATGCCCTCAGTTCATCAGACACTGTCCTTTGATGATGAGAAAGATCTTACATTTATTGGATTGGTATGCTTCTTTCCCCATGTATAATCCTAGATATAAATCTTGTAAGTTACACCAATGCCCAGTCTTCATGCTTAGTGCATATTTTATTATTTTAATATGCTTTATTTAGCTTACGTTTGGTAGTCAAACTCTCGATTCAACTCGTAGAATCGTACAATTTTGCAATCTTGCTACCCCCTTCCGTGCTCGTGTCATTGTAGAATTGGAATTTGCAAGCTGCAGGTGGGATCGCCGTGTTTAGGAGTATGATCATAGGATCATGCCGTTTCTACTTGTTGAACCGAGTCTACATAACAACTGGGTTCGCATGTCGGATTCGTGACCCGGTTGCTTAAAAACTGTTTTCTGGGTTTAAAACCCTAAAATGTTGTGACCCTGACCCTAAAAACCATTCTCACTTCAACTGTGCGGCGGTGGCTCAAGCGTCGTCTTTATCTCTCAGAAATACTCTGGAGTCCTTCTCTGAATCTGCCATGTGTGTCGGTTCATTTTCTGTCGGGGTGGCAGCAGTGTGACTTGCAGAAAGGGGGAATTAATGTTCTAGATGGGTCATGTGGCCCAGTCATTTAAAGTTGCCTAAACTTCTTTGTGAACACACATAATAATAATATTATAATATAAATAAGTAATAAAAAATTCAGTTAATAATATAAAAACAAAATAATAATAATATAGAAGATAATGAACTAAAATATAATAGTAATGCAAAATTTCAGAATAATATATAAAAACTTTCATATTAATATATATTTTAATATTTCTAGTAGGATCTTATGATATGTGTTATGATCCCACGATCTATGATCTTGCAACCCCTTCCCAATCCTTCGTAGAATCTCGAGTTTGACTACCTTATATCTCCACTTATGTTTTTATGTCATTGACATATTCGGTTGGTGAATGTGGTTTTGCAATCAGACATATAGACATATGTGGATGTGATTTTGCAATCAGAGATATAGCCATATGTAGAAGCAGTTCATGTTCATATTATAAAAATATATGAGAAGTTGGACTTTGACTTCTGATATTTATTTGCATGATTAAAATGGAAAATGATACATTACTTGAAAAATGGATCAAGAGTGGACTGAAGATTACCTCTCAGCACTTGGATTTATATTTACACCGATAATAAAAAACTGAGTTCTTTATATCTAGGGATTGAATTACAGCAATTTCATTATTAAAATGTTTATGTACAGCTAATCTTAAAAGAAAATAGGCGAGTTTTCAGCAGGCTTTAAGAAACGTTTTCTCGTTTCGACTTTGTTCTGTTTTCTAATGTTTGTTTTACTCTAGTAACCTTCTCTTTTCTGAGTTTTTGTTCTCCCCTTATGTAGGTTGGGATGCTGGATCCACCAAGAGATGAAGTAAGAAATGCCATGCTTTCATGTATGACTGCTGGCATACGTGTTATAGTTGTCACTGGAGATAACAAGGTTCTCAAACCTCTCAAAACTTACTTGTTCTTTTTACCCTTCAACATTCCATATGTCTTGTCTAATGTTACTTAATACTTAATCAGTCCACTGCTGAGTCGCTTTGCCGCAAGATAGGTGCTTTTGACCATTTGATAGATTTTACTGAACATTCTTACACTGCTTCTGAGTTTGAAGAACTTCCAGCACTACAACAAAGTATAGCATTGCAGCGTATGGCACTTTTTACCAGGTATGTTGGCTTATATGTACATCCTCTGTTGAGCACACTTGCTGTCTTTGTTCAATCTTTTCTAGATCAAGAATTCATATAGTAAAAGTTGCATGTCTTTATTTTTTGTTAGGGTTGAGCCTTCTCATAAAAGGATGCTGGTTGAAGCATTACAGCACCAGAATGAAGTGGTACGATCACTTCCATGATCACATAAGCTGTAATTACTAACTAGTAAAGGTTTTTCCTTTTAGTGGGTTCTTTTTGTTTCCTGTCTTCAGAAGTCCCTTTGATTCTCATGTTCTTGTCGTCAAAAATTGTCATCGTCTGAATTTGGTTTGCTGGATGGTGCTTTTTCAGTGGCTGGATTTTAGGAATGAAGATCGTATCTTTGGCTACAGTCCTTCTAGCTAATCTTACACCTATAGTTGTCAGTCATTGGTTAGAGGCACGACACCGCTAACCCTAGAGATGATATAGCAAAATTGTAGGTTTTAGAGTGTCTTCAACATTGTGTATGGCTCAAGTTACTAATATGCACATAAATGCTCAAAACTAAAAAATACTCAAAATTGAAGACACATTCATCATTAATAATCTAATGTGTCATTGCTTGAAGACAATCATCATTACTATAAATAGTAAATATAACTAACAAATCAGTGTCTGAGGATGAAAAATCACTGGGTTGCTGGAAAATGCAACAGAGTGCTTGAAAAGAATCATGGGAACTGCTGGCAGGGAAGGGGCAGAGGCGTGGAGTGAGCAACAGAGTTGACAAACAAGTGTGCCTGGCTGGTGTGAAACCCTTAGCTAGTAGAAAATGGCCGAGTTTCACTGCAAGACAAGTGGTCAGCCAGATTTTTGAAGGGTTCTGTACCTGAAGTTGAAAAAAACGTGTTTGCGGTGACTTGTCTTTAAAGAGAGAGGGTTTCGAACCCTAATGGGCTTCTTATGCAAAAAGGATGAAAAAACGCAATAATATCCATACAGGTTAGGGTAGGAAATATGGGTTTTTGACCCTGTGCCTTTCACGGCATGCAGACCCAATGAGTAGCATTGCAACAAATGTTGTTTTAGTCCCCTTGATGTGTACAACAGAAAAGATCAACTTGATGAAACATCACTAGTGGCCAGGGGCAATTGAAACAATTCAGCTGCTCTAGGGCATGCTATAAGTATTAACTACTTTAGGCTCTGGATTTTACAGTTTGTTGTATCCTTGTAATCATGGACTTTATTTCTAAACATTTAAAAGAATTTCCTTCAAATTTGTAGAAATTGACAATGTTAATATTTTAGGTTGCAATGACTGGTGATGGAGTCAATGATGCACCTGCACTGAAGAAAGCAGATATAGGAATTGCTATGGGTTCAGGGACAGCTGTTGCTAAGGTGTCATCTGACTGTCCATACTTCCCCCCTTTATTCCTTGTGTTAGACCTTTAATAAACGTGCTTTCAGGTTGTTAGGCCTTTAATGATAATAGGAATAAAATGTAATATGATAAACTTAGTTAGTTTATCAGTTAGGTAGTTTGTTGGTTTTAATTGTTGTTAGTTAGTTAGTTGGCTAAGGGTAGTTATCTTGTAACCCTCAACCCAAACCTCTATGTATTATAAATAGGGGATTCGGAAGAGGCTTGGGATCATCATTGGGAAATTACTTCAGTTTTGTAGTTGGGTGAAGCCAACAAAGGTAGCTGGGTGAAGCCAGCAAGGAGGGGATTAGCCTCCCCTTTGTGTACCATCTTCCCATTTTCAGTCTTTCAACAAATTTTCTTCCCGTTTTCCATTCTTTAATCAAATTCCAAGACTGTCAATCGCATTTTCCCAGTCAACGTTGGGCTAGGTACCTAACAATTGGTCCGTTACCTGCCGGATCGAATCATGGGATGTGCAATGGATGCGAAAATTGCAGCACACGATGGAAATTTATCAATCTTGGAAAAAAGATTAGACGACATGGCCAGCGAACGGAGAACATGTATGGGAAAAATGAATGAAAAGCTAGACAAGCTTACGGCGGAATTGGCGTCGATTCCAGACCAAATCAAGAACCTCTTTCTTGATTATGAGAAGAAGAGAAAAACGTCTGATGAAGAAAAAGAAGGGCTTGAGGTCGTTCTTGCAACTAGTGAAACCCAAGAGTTGGATCAAGAAATGAAGAACAATGTAGTTCTCGTTAACAATTTTCAAACCGAAACGACGACAGATTCAGAGAAGGCGAAGGAGAAGGTGTTGAAGGAAGCATCACTCACCTTGTCATCAAAACCCCAAAAGGCAACGTTGAACGTGCTTGCGACGAAGAAGGTAGCAATGTCATCGTTTAGGACTGAGGATTGTCATTCGCGATTGAGGGTCGATCTGTGACAATCAAAAGAATTCAAGGATCTAAAAGGGCGTACAAGAGAAGAGGAAAGGTGCAAGAGTTCAAAAGCGAGCCACCTCCACCTCCACCACCGCCTAAGCCACCAGATTCGTCCTCATCACCACCATCGCCGAACTCGGGCCCTCTCGCAGCAACCACTCCACGACTTACTCCGCCACCAAAAATGTCCTTTACAGCGCCACCAGCCGAACCGCTAGATAGGGGTCCACATGCGGCGATGACTGATAGGCCAGAACCGTCGAACTCAAATATGCGAGTGACGGCATCTCCACCATCTATCGCAAGGCAACCCGTGACAGAGACAAGGTGTAACGTAGCAAAGCTTTCTCTTGCGCAAATTGATAAGGTCAATTTTTGCGATGTTCTCATTGTGGATATTCTGTTACCAATAAGGGCTGAATGGGTAAAAGGTGAGGGGAATATGGTTCAAAACCTAATAATGGGCCAAGCCCGAGGCACTGTTTGTCTGTTAAATGGGGTCTTCACAACATGGGGTGGAATGGAACTATGGTACCCGGTTCAAGTAAATTTGTGCTCTGGGGCTCAAGAAAAAAGGGCCTTAGATGGCCTTTCTCAAAATCTTCTCTCACTGGGCATAATTCAGAACAGTGATTGGAAATGCTCAAACTATAGACAAGAGAATGACCTTATTTAAAAGAAACAAAAGGGCGGCATCTTCAGGCTTGTCTTTAGGTGCTCAATATATTAACAAATAATATGACACTGCCTGTTTTTTGCTTCCATGGTTGTTCTTGGTTTTGGGTGGAAGTGCCAATTTCTGGATCCACAAGGCCTTTGGATATTGATAGCATCACAAACTGGTTACAAAGGGGAATTGAATTCCTAGAGAACATTGACCTTTTCCAATGTAAAAGATGTCAAACTATAATTGCAAGGTTACTGTTTGATAAAATGTCTGTGAAGGTTTTTACTGCTTGGAACACTTTGATCTCAAGGTTGGGTAATGATAGAGCTCCAGAAGGTTTAACTCAAGAGTGGGTTTTAATTCTAACGCATGTCAAAGAAAAGCAAAGGTATCCCGAGGATGATTTTTTATTTCCTTTAACTACAAGTGATGCTTGGTTTGGGAAGGATAGGAGTACTGTGGAAAGTAAGAACAAAACTTCAACCACTGGGGCTTTAAAAAATGACGCAATCAAGGTAGATGCTGGTTGTAACACTTTGCTCCAACATTGTCAAATGGCTCATTTCGTCATCAATAGTTTTTCCATTAGACTTGCTCCACACGAGGTTATGGTTTTTAATTGGATTGGGTCAATGTGTGCTTCAAATGTTTTCCATGATCTTGATACTCGTGAACTATTCCAAGAGATGGACATCAAGGGAGTGAGAGAAGTCACTACGCTCAGACTTGAGGACGAGTCTAGTTTTCAAGAGGGGAGTAGTGTTAGAGGAAAGAGGAGGGGCATCAAGTGGAAGAAACAGGTGTTAGGGCAGCGGCAGCACCCAACACATGGGGCGACAGCAGGATGTGACAACGTCAAGCCTTCCCACGGACAATCCTTTGAAGCCATACGACAACACCTAACTTGTTAAGAACCAACTAAGGACAAGGGCAAGCTTTCCTATGGGCAGTTCTCCCTAAAGTCAACCTTGAGGACAAGGTTGGTTTCAAGGGGGAAGTATTGTTAGACCTTTAATAAATGTGCTTTCAGGTTGTTAGGCCTTTAATGATAATAGGAATCAAATGTAGTATGATAAACTTAGTTAGTTTATTAGTTAGGTAGTTTGTTGGTTTTAATTGTTAGTTAGTTAGTTGGCTATGGGTAGTTATCTTGTAACCCTCAACCCAAACCTCTATGTATTATAAATAGGGGATTAGGAAGAGGCTTGGGATCATCATTGGGAAATTACTTCAGTTTTGTAGTTGGGTGAAGCCAACAAAAGGTAGCTGGGTGAAGCCAGCAAGGAGGGGACTAGCCTCCCCTTTGTGTACCATCTTCCCATTTTCAGTCTTTCAATAAATTTTCTTCCCGTTTTCCATTCTTTAATCAAATTCCAAGACTGTCAATCGCATTTTCCCAGTCAACGTTGGGCTAGGTACCTAACACCTTGTCTTGTCAATAATCCTGAACAGTCTCTTTATGTTTACAGAGCGCTTCAGACATGGTCCTCGCTGATGACAACTTCGCTTCAATTGTTGCGGTATACTAGCATATTCATTGTTCTTGTCAAATTCCTTTCCTTCTCTACGCTTTTTCTTTTTCCTCGTGAAAGGAAAATAAATTTCCCCATACAACTTCAGAATCTCTTTTGTTTCTGTGTAGGCTGTGGCAGAGGGAAGGGCTATATACAATAATACAAAGCAGTTTATTAGATACATGATATCTTCCAATATTGGTGAAGTAGTATGTATATTTGTGGCTGCTGTGCTTGGAATACCTGATACCTTGGCCCCTGTAAGTTTATCTTCTCATTTAGCCATTTGGTTTCATATAAGAAGAAATTAAATGATTCTATTATATTTTTTTTTGTAGACTATCATATAATGCTAATTTTTATTCTCCATATTAATAACTATTGCAAACCTGTTTAACAAATTAATTAGTAATTTTTATTCTCCATATAATGCTAATTTTTATCGGCCCTGGCACTTACTAATTAATTTGTTAATTTATTATTATTTAAAGAGGGTAGAAAGTATTATGATTTGATTGTAGACAGTATGTATCCTCATTCAGTTAGACATAATTGCACAAAAGTTATTTTCATTTTTGTTTCAGTGAAGAATATATTATCTGTAATTAATTCATTTTATCTCCACTTTCTCCTACCAGGTTCAGTTGCTTTGGGTAAATTTGGTTACTGATGGATTGCCTGCCACTGCTATTGGCTTTAATAAGCAAGACTCTGATGTGATGAAGGCTAAGCCTCGAAAGGTACTGTACCAACAATCCATTGCCTGAGAGTTGTATTTGATTCAATCATTAAAAAAATTAAGACTATTAGTAAAAAATCATAATCACCCTCTTATTTTTCCATGTTTATTCCATTTCGAATGTACAGGTGAATGAAGCAGTTGTTACAGGTTGGCTCTTCTTTCGGTATTTGGTAATTGGAGGTAACCACAATATCCCAGTCTTATTTGTTTTTCTCGGCTTACGTATTCATCATTAAAAATATTCAAACCTATTCCTTGAAAAAGATTTTCACTCAAATATGAAATTTGGTGTTCAGAAGGTTATTTAAAAAGTTAGTTCAGAGGATTGTTGTCTAATGAAATAACTAGCCATATGATACACCAAACCCAGGCTTTTATATGCGTTTCAGACAGTAGTGAAAATAACTAGCCATGTATTCTTCCACCAAACATTTACATGTTCTTAATGTTGTTCATCTTGCTTCATTTGTCTGTGTCGTTGAATAATGTTAAATATATGTTTGATGCAGCTTATGTTGGTCTTGCCACTGTTGCCGGTTTTATTTGGTGGTTTGTTTATGCTGATAGTGGTCCTAAACTGCCATATACTGAATTGGTAAGATATTATCATGTACACGTTTGTGGGGTGTTCCTTTGAGGTCCGAGTATATTTTCTTTATAGATAATACCATCTAAGAAGATGTGATGCGATATGAAAATAACTTTTTCTCATGAAATTAAAGAACATCCAAATTGACAACTATGTGCATGTTTGGTTTTACCTTTGAGAGAGTCAAAAGTGATTTTAGTGACATAAAATTGATTTTGATATGTTTGAGTGTTCTCGTACAAAATTGATTCAGCCTCCAGAATTAATTCTAACTCAAAGGTAGGATTTGTAGTTTTTGCCTGCAAACGTGATTCTTACACTAAAATTTATTGTTCAAATCACTTTTACGTGAATGCATCCAAACACAAATCACTTTATATTCAACTCACTTTTTAATTAAAATCAACTTTACAAAATTGATTCATACAAAATCAAATTTTACCGCCGTAGAACCAAACATCAGAACATGGTGCATAATAGATATGAGCAGGTATTCTATTGTTGGTAGAGAACTTAAGTTGGGCTTTTACTGCTTTTGACGTATAATGATTTCTTATAGAAAAAGAAATTAGAGATGACAGGGAGGTACAAATAGGTAAGGATCAGATATCCTCCAAAACAGGAAAAATAAGATACATCAGTAAAATAAAAATTTTCTGTTAAGATTCAAACGAAGATAGAGGTAAAGAAAACAAACAACGGACCAACTAGCAAGGCTGCTTAATCTCTGCATAGTAGAAATGGATACCCCTTGTAAAATCCATAACACCTATGAAAAGCATAATCATCTCATAAAAAGCAAACAGGAATCCTTGAAAATCACTTGTTGGAACTTGGAATCATTGATTGATTAGAGTTGAAAATCACTGTTGACACTCAGCTTTGGGATTGGGGAAAAACTTAGATAAGCTATTTTTACAATACTATTTTACGGAGCCTATAAAAATAAGCTGAAACTAGCTTACAGGCTTATCATAAGGTATTTTTATAAGCTCTTTCAAACACTGTTTTAATCTATTTCAGCGTATTCTTAGTTTGACTTTTTTCTTTGCAGATGAATTTCGATACTTGCCCGACCAGGGAGACCAGTTATCCGTGCAGTATATTTGATGATCGACATCCATCAACTGTATCAATGACCGTGCTTGTAGTTGTTGAGATGTTCAATGCTTTGAACAATCTTAGTGAAAATCAATCGCTCCTGTAAGTATGCAATTTAATTTGACCTTATTCATATCTTTGTTCCTAACCAGTTCCTGCATATTGTTAGAATTCAGTTAGAGGGTTTAACAGAATGGTATTTCATTTTGCATTAATGAATCTGATCTTTACAATGGGTATTTATACTGTGAGTGCTTACAACAGATATTGCACTTCACAGATAGAGTACAGCAGTGAATAGACTACTGCTGTTATTTGTAACTAGAATATATTTGCAAAATGATAGACTTATTACAAAGGCTTATTTCATATTATCCAACAGTCCCCCCTCAAGCTCAGAGGTGTGAAGCACCTTGAGCTTGTCTCTGAGCAAGCAAAACTGATTCTTTGACAGTGGCTTTGTAAGGATATCTGCCACTTGAGCTTGGGAAGGAACATATTCAACACTGAGGGATTTAGTGAGGACTCTTTCGCGAACAAAGAAAATATCCAATTCCATATGTTTGGTGCGAGAGTGAAGGACAGGGTTGTGGCTTAAAGCCACGGTACTCTGATTATCACACAGAATGACAGGAGGGGGCACAGCAATCTGTAACTCATGTAACAGAGATTGGATCCAAATAACTTCTGATGCAGCTAAAGCAAGACTCATGTATTCAGCTTCAGTACTTGATTTGGCAACCAGTGTTTGCTTCTTAGACCACCACGAAACTAGTTTAAGAGGTAGGACCCAAAAAGATGCAGGCACCTGATGTTGAGCGTCTGTCATCAATATCAGACGCCCAATCAGCATCACAGTAGGCTGTGATGGATAGAGGAGATATGCTGGTTGCAGGTTGTAAAGTGAGTCCCAAGTAAATGGTTCCCTTGAGGTACCTTAAAATCCGTTTCACAGCTGTCCAATGAGTAGTTAAAGGTTGTGACATAAACTGGCATACTTTATTGACAGCATAGCCAATTTCAAGCCTAGTGATTGTTGCATATTGGAGAGCACCAACAATGCTTCTGTATAGTAGAGGATCCTCAAAGTGATCAGCCCCATTACGAGATAGCTTCAGATTAGTAAGAAGAGGTGTTGAATGCCCTTGCAGTCATCCATAGCTGCTCTATGTAATATATCCCTTATATATTTAGCCTGAGACAGAACAATAGCACCAGAACCCGTGTGTTTGCATTCAATCCCCAGAAAATAGTCTAAGGCACCCAATTGCTTGACAGAAAAGATAGTATTAAGCTTGTTGATGACAGATTGGACAAGCAGCTTAGAGGAACCTGTTATGATAATGTCATCAACATATATTAAAATATAGATGCACTGGCCTCCATGATTGTAGATGAGCAATGAGGGGTCACATTTAGATCTACGAAAGCCAAAACTGAACAGAGTTGTTGTAAGGCTCTCATACCAAGCACGAGGAGCTTGTTTAAGGCCATAAATTGCTTTAGTGAGCTTACAAACAGTAGTTTTATCACCATTGGTGAAGCCAGGTGGCTGAGCCATGTAGACATCTTCATGAAGCTTGCCATTTAGAAAGGCATTATGAACATCAATCTGTTGAGTATACCACTTGTGTGTGAGAGCCAAAGTAAGAAGAGTTCTAACTGTGACAGGTTTTACCACAGGTGAAAAGGTGTCAGTGTAATCATAACCAAATTTCTGATTGAATCCCTTAGCAACAAGGTGAGCCTTATATTTATTAATAGTACCATCAGGGTTTTCTTTGATGCGAAAAACCCATTTACGACTGCCAGTTTTGGACCTTGTAAGCATGGGGTGGTTATTGATAGGTGGTGGGTGTTGTGGATTTTACAAACAGATGCGCAAGTATATGCAGTCGCAACAAGTAATACAGTAGAAATACAGGTCGAACCCACAGGGATTGTATTTAATTTACAGTTGTCATAACTTAGCAAATCAGTGTGTAAAATAAAAAACACTATTTGAGGGTAGTAAAATAAAGGTTTGATTTGCAAGGAAATAAAAAGGGAAACTATATGATGAAGACTAGTTTGGATTGCAAGTAACTTCTCTTCTGTGTTAGTGCTATAACATTAAATGCTATAGCATTGAGTGCTGTAGCATATGTTGCGTGCCTTTCGGTCACTTTCACCAAGGTTTCGTGACAAGATCCTATGTCTAGGCTTCAAGTAAGTTCACCTTTGTCTATTAAGGAGTCCACAGTATTCACTCTATGAACTAAGCCCTCCTATGTTTAGGTTTGGGCAAGGATTGTTCTAAATGTCTTTAAAACAACCACTCACTCACATCAATCTTCACATCAATCTTTGAGATCGAATCATGAACCATTTCTGAACCCATGAATGCACTTGTTCTAGTTAGCTAATCCCAAAACAAGTTTGAAAGCATTAAAACACAAAGATTGAAATGCATACATCATAATATTATATTACTAACACAGAGTTATTACAAAGCTTAAGCAATCCAACTACAAGATGTTTAGCTCATGTTTAGCAATATCAACAACTTACAAATAATGGAGTTCATGTCACCAAAACAGAAAGTAGAAGAAGAATGCGCAAAAGATACACTCCTCCAACTTCTACGCATGAACTGGTGTGCTGACAGTGCTATAGCATGAACCGAACACGATCTTCTAGTGGATTTCTATGGTGGGTCTTCAATGGAACTAAGAGGACAGCTTATCACTGTATTTTTCCTCTAGAACCAGAGAAGTTTTAGTTCTGGAAGTCCATTGTATGACCGCCTTTGGAGTGTGGAGTCTAGGCTTGCTTTTATAGTTGAGTTTTCCCTCATTTCTTGCAAGTGGATGAAGCAAGTGGGTCTTCTTTTCACCAACTAAAGGCATGTTGTCCCCCATGGTAGACAAGTGGTGGAGTGCAAGTGGTAGGAGGGTGGCTGCATCAACATGGATTGTGGCAATAGGGAGGCGCTGACTGGACAGGTTAGGATTCACTGCAGATCTGCTTTCTGCTGCTGTCTTCAAGTGGGTCCCAGCTCTGCTGCGCACAGTGATGCTATAGCACTTGGACAGAAAACATTAGAAATTTCACAATGGCACCATTTGTGCCAAATATATTCCAATTCAGTTCTTGATTCCCTTTTCCCTAATTAAACACAAATATTTACATAATTCCTAGCCTAAGCATGCAAATTCACAATGATTTACGAATAGAAATGCATAAATAACTCTACCAATGGAGAGTTATCAGTGGGGATGGTGAGGGAGAGGGAGAAGAAGTAGGGTCAATGGTGCTAGAGGCTGTGGAGGGCAGTGAGTTGAATGAATTAGAGTGGAGAGAGTCATTTGGTGAGGCATTAGGAGACTGATTTTGAGCAAAGGGTGTGACAGGTGGGGTATTGTATGGGGTGTGTGGGGCTGGATTTGTAGGGGGAATGATATCTAAGGGCAAGGAGTGAGAGCCGGGAGATGTGGTGCATGTAGTAGTAGTGTTAGTGTTAGCATGAGATTGTTTGTGTTGAAATGGAAAATGAGACTCATTAAACAAGACATCTTTGGAAATGTATAACCTGCCACTAGAATCAAGACATTTGTAACCCTTATGAGAGGATGAGTAACCAAGAAAGATATATTCAGGATCTGAATTGGAGTTTGTGGTTATTATAGGGTGTGAGAAGAGGATAGCAAGCACACCCAAAGGAACGCAGGAAGGGATAATCCGGGGAAACTTTAAACAAAAGTTGTGAAGGAATGGATTGATTGTGAGATGAAGGAAGTCTGTTGATCAGAAATACAGCAGTGTGAAATGCATGATCCCGGTATGGATAAGGAAGAGAGGAATGAGACAGCAGGGATAGGCCCATTTCAACAATATGCCTGTGTTTCCTCTCAACCACCCCATTCTGGTGGAGTATGAGGACAAATAACTCTGAATAATCCCTAGATCATCAAGGTACTCTTTGAAGGGTCTAAACTCACCACCCCAGTCACTCTAGACAGCTTTAAGTTTCTTGTTGAGCTGAAGCTCAGCAAGAGCCTTGAATTTCTTAAAGCTGGACAGAGTTTCTGACTTGGCCTTTAAAAAGTAAATCCATGTGTACCTGCTGTAAGCATCTATGAAGGAGACATAATATTTATAACCCATAGAGGAGAGCATAGGGGCAGGTCCCCATAAATCACAGTAGACTAGCTCTAAAGGCTCATGATAGACAGTTTGAGACAAATTAGATGGTAATCTACGAGCTTTTCCTAAGCAACAGGATACACAAAAATCATTTGTATTATTCTGAAATGAGGAAATATTACACAAATGTAAAACATTATTCAAAGTGGCAAGGCTAGGATGTCCTAAACGATTGTGCCACTTGAAGTACAAAGTAGGAGACTGAGAACTCACAGTATAGTGAACAGAGGGAAGGGGATTACATGTGGAAACAGTGTTATTAGAAACTAATGCAGAAGACTGAAGAGGATACAAGCCATCAGGAGCAAGGCGCCCACTCAGCAGCACTTGATCAGTATCCTGAGATTTTACCACATAATGAAATGGGTGAAATTGCACATAAGCATTGTTATCGAATGCAAATTTGCTAACACTGATAAGATTCTTGTTTAAGAAAGGAACATGCAACACATTTTTAAGGTGAAGTGTGGTATTAGGTTGTGTAGGAGAGGGAAAGGAATAAGAGCTTATAGAATGGACTGGCAAACCTTGGCCATTGCTTAGGAACACATTCTCCAAATGCGACGGTGGAGGAGGAGCACCAGGTGGTGGAGCCAGAGTAGTGACGTGATGAGAAGCTGTGGTATCCATGGGCGCCACATATTGATTGCCTTGTTGAGTGGATGAGCCTGCAGGATAAGCGCCCTGTGCCTGTGGCCAGACAAAAGTATTAGCAACAGAGGGACGAACATATTGATAGGGATTACCAGTGTGAGGAGCAGGAGCGCCGTAGGGAGAGGCACCATCGGCTGCGTTGAAACGATGATAGCAATACGACGCATCGTGACCTACACGATGACACATTTGACATTGAACACGTTGACGTCCACCGCCACGTCCACCGCGACGGCCAAAACAACCGCCTCGGCCACGGTGATTGAAATTACCTCTGAATTGTTGACCAGTGTTGTTCGCAGAGTCAGAACTGTTGTTATTGTTGGTATAGTGCACCTGCGCACCAGAAGGATTAGCGCTTTGATCATCAGAAGACTTCTTCACTTGAGTGAGATTGAGAGTGGCGACTTCCTCAGTGACGCGTTGCTTGTCGACGCGCTGCTCGTGTGCGAGAGAAGCGCTTTGACTTCGTCGAGTTCGAACCAATCGATTTTACTGTTGATCAATGTTACGATGGACTCGAATTCAGGCGGTAATCCATCAAGAATTACATCAAGCTGATCTTGCGTCGCAACAGATTCTCCGATTGAGGTTAAAGAATCGGAAATCAACTGAATCTTGGAGAGGAATTCAGCAACTGTAGATGTACCTTTCTTCGTTGTGCGTAGTTCTGTACGCAATTGACGAGTCTTCGCCTTCATTTTGGAGTGGAAATTCGTGTGAATTCGCTCCCATAACTGAAACGAGTGACGACATCCAATGACGCACGGGAGGAACGACGGAGAAAGCGACGATTGGAGCCAGGAGAGGAGTAATTGAGCTTGAAGCTCCCAAGCGCTGTACGCTGGGTTTTTTGTGTTCGAGAGACGATCGGCGTCAGAGAGAAATTGTGGAGAGATCTCCGGTGCGACGCAGTAACGGTGAAGGCGGTGAGCACGCAACACCGGTTCCACTTGTTGCAACCACACGAGATAGTTTTTATCATCTAATTTCTCGGTGATCTTGTAGTGAAAGGTTGATAACGGGGTGTTTGGTGCTGCGGCGAGCACTGGTGGCGGCGGAGTAGCTGCCATGACGGCGAGAATGCGGAAGCGAGAAGGATCTCGTCACGGAGGTGACGGTTAAGAAGCTGATACCATGTTAGAATTCAGTTAGAGGGTTTAACAGAATGGTATTTCATTTTGCCTTAATGAATCTGATCTTTACAATGGGTATTTATACTGTGAGTGCTTACAACAGATATTGCACTTCACAGATAGAGTACAGCAGTGAATAGACTACTGCTGTTATTTGTAACTAGAATATATTTACAAAATGATAGACTTATTACAAAGGCTTATTTCATATTATCCAACACATATTAATGGAAGGATGTTAGATGTGTTAGGACCCATAGGAATTTGTGGGCCCAAGTGAGCCAATATCATGCTGACGTGGTAGAAAGAGAGGGATCATGTGTGAGGTGTGTGATGGTATGCAGTTGTAAGGGGTATAGGGTGAGAGAGAGGGAATCATTAAGGAGAATTAGTTTTATGTTGGGGCAGAGAAATATGTTTCTCTGAAGGAGCTATGCTCTGGGGTAGCTAGGGGTCTTCTTCCCTACTATATTTTCTTATTCTGTCATCAGTAATATACATCTATCATCACTATTTGTCCCTTATAATTTCCATTTATGCATCCTGTGTTACTGTGATTTTGGGTTCCCATCATTGGTCCGACCGGCTGGATATTCGACAGGAGCTAGCGAATTCGTGATCAATCATGCCACTGAAGATGTCCGATCGTTTGGATGCATTGGAGGTCAGAATTGCTGCTGCAGAAAACTCCCTACTACAAGCGATGGAGGAATGCCGTCAAATCATGATGAGAGTTTGCAAAATTGCATGCTCGCCGTTCACGGGGGTGTTGTCGATAACTGATGAGACGAAGCACAGAATGAATCAAGATGAGACCCTTTCTCAGCAAATGAAGCAGTCCAGAAAGATGCAGGAACAACCAATCATAGTGGAGACACCTCTCCATCCGGATCTTGAAAGAAAAAGGGGGGTGAAACCAGAACAAGTCGTCAGGGTGCAGCAAGTGCGAGTACTAGCGAGTCGCGTGATGGAGACCTCAAATCGAGCAACAGAGAAGTTAAGTGTAAATCGCACAACCTACCACCACTGCCTGAGCTTGAACCACCGGATACCCGTCCATTTGCGAAGTTGCAGGGAGTTGCGATTCTGCAGGGATACGCGCAGGTACCAACGTTGGTGAAGGATGAACGGAGCTCGCGAACGAGGCCAGTAGTGTGTCGTTCGTCGCCCAAGCCTCCAGAACCACTGGACTCCGGCCAACATGCGATGAACCTTCCACAAGGAGTACCACCGCAGGAGCCGCCAGACTCGTCGTCTCTGACTGTGACTGCTTGTGAAGAGTTCACGTTGTGGTTACCGGTTAGGGTAGGAATGGGTTGATTTCCCAAATCCTGTGCTTCTCCAATTTGGGCTCGTGTTCTGGGCCAATCCAAATGTTGGGGATAGAGACGGACTAAAGGAGAGAGAAGTGTGCCCCGGGTCTGAGTTATCTAGTGTGGATCTTGATTTAGACTTAATGGGCCAGGCCCACAATGAAGTTAGTGGGTGGGGAAGGGAAAAACAAATTGGAATGGAGTGGAGCCACCGAAACTAGCCCAAATGGATTCTAACGCCAGCAGCCCTCGATTGCTTCAGCTTCCTTTGCCTTATCTGGTGCAAGCGCCTCACATGCGCAGGTGGCCAAGCTTGCCACAGGGGAAGAAATACCAACAAGTTTGTAAATCCTGCATATGTTTTCTATTGGTGCAGTAATTTGATGAAACAGGACCATGGGCCTCATATGAGTACCAATAGGGGTATGTGTAATTTGGAGTCAGGTTTCTATGTGAGCAATTCTCTCTTTGGGGACATGGAATCGCAAGGTTACTGTTTGATAATATGTTTGTGAAGGATTTGACTGCTTGGAACACTTTGATCTCAAGGTATGGTAAGAATGGTCTGACTGGGAATGCTTTGGGAGTTTCTGATGATGTGAGAAGAGTTGGTGTTGTTGGAGATGGAAATACCATGCTTACCCTCCTGAATCCTTGTGATGATCTCATGGATTTAAAGCTGATGGAAGAAATTCATGGGTATGTTATTAAGAATATCGGTAAACTTTCTAATGAGTTTTTGATGCATTTTCATTACATGATTGCCATGTATTGCAATTGTGAATCCATAACTGGTGCTCGGAAATTATTGAAAGAGTTAAAAGTGAAGGATACAATGTTGTGGAATTCTATGATTTTCAGCTATGAAAAACATGGGAATGCTTTTGAGGTTCTCGAACCTTTCAGTCAAATGTTCAAAGGAGATGCAATTCCTGATAAAGTGATTGTTATTTCTGTGTGTGGGGTTTGTAGTCCATTCTCAGCTCATAAGCTTTTTGATATAACCTCTTATTAATTCAAAATTGCCTTTCAATTGTTATGGAGCCTTGTTATTCATCTGAGTTGAAAAATAAAGTTATAATTGGTGGCATTAGCAAGATTGCCATACTGACAAGTCAAGACATGGCAAAGGAAGTCATAATAATGCTGTCTACTCTTCAGATGGAGATGTTTCCAACGAAGGATATAGCAAATAATGCCATCATGCTGTTGGGAATCGTAGAAGAGGCAGCATGTGATATACTGGATACTTCAAATGAGCTTGCTTTTTTCTTATCTCAAGTTGTGACAGTTGAAGTAGTTGCCCCTCTTAAATGTTAGTAATTTATAATTATCGAGCAGGTTCATGAAGCAACGAGTTGACTTGAGCTCAAGTTTAACTCATTTATTTAACGAACTCAATTTTAAGCTCAGTTCAACTCATTAGGTTCATGAACCGAGTTCAATGAGCTAATTATCGGGTCAAGTTTCGAACTTTGTTCGAGTTGGTTCAACTTATTGTCAGCCTTACTATTAAATATACTTAACTTACAATCTCAGTCTTTATATTTTAAAAAAATAGAAAAAAAAAGAATAAAGAGAGACACCAAACCAGTCTCCAATCCTAGAGAGGGAGCGAGGGAGAGAGGGAGCGAGAGGGAGGGAGGGAGAGAGAGAGTGAGAGAGTCTGATGTTGGGGCAGAGAAATATGTTTCTCTGAGGGAGGGAGGGAGGGAGGGAGGGCCTGATGTTGGGGCAGAGAAATATGTTTCTCTGAAGGAGCTATGCTTTGAGGGAGGGAGGGAGGGAGGGAGAGAGAGAGTTAGAGAGTCTGATGTTGGGGCAGAGAAATATGTTTCTCTGAAGGAGCTATGCTTTGGGTAGCTAGGGGTCTTCTTCCCTACTACATTTTCTATTTCTATTATCAGTAATATACATTTGTCCCTTATAATTTCCATTTCGCATTCTTTTATATGAAAATTATTTCTTGCCTTGAAGCAGCATATTAAATATGAAATCATCCAAGTGCTTTCATACATATAAGTCTAAGCTTTCATACATATAATTAATGTGGTGACAATATTAATTTCTATGTTTCAGGGTCATTCCTCCCTGGAGTAACTTGTGGCTTGTTGGTTCTATATTCCTAACTATGCTTCTCCACGCACTAATTCTATATGTTCACCCACTGTCAGTTCTTTTCTCTGTAAGTAATTTTGTGAAACACTGATTACCGCTTTACTTTCTTGAATTCTTGAAGTAACAACTCTGTATATTTATCATATTCATTAGGAATCAATTATTTTTATTACCATTTGTCTTGGCAGGTAACACCATTATCTTGGGCTGACTGGATGGCTGTCCTCTATCTTTCACTACCTGTATGTAGTTTTGTTCTTCCTTCTCAAAAAGTTTTTTTTAGCCCTTGTATCCCATCCCTGTGCCAATATTTAGGTAGATAATTCCTTAAATGAACATAATTTGTTTTTAGCTTAGAACATTATTATATATCATAACTATAGCATGGGCCCATGCTATGCACGGGTGAGTTATATGTGAAGAATAATATTTTCAACTGGTATATTAATAATTTAAAAAGTTAAAAAGAATAACAGTTAAAAACCAGCAAAGTTTGGTCGGATGGCTTTCTTCATCTATGGAAAGTTTGGGGAACCATAGCAATTAGCAACGCAAATAGTTATGTATTGAGCATTCAAAATACTAATTTATCAGGCTTGGCCGGTAACAAAAAAGTTGGCAGCAAATCTTATTTCGAATTTATAATTAAATTATTAATGGGTTGATACCATAGCTTTGAAATCCTGGACTTTCTTTGTGCAGCTGAATTTCTAATGTGTGTTGTTATCCTTTGTTTTCTTATCCAGGTTATAATCATTGATGAGATATTGAAGTTCTTCTCCAGAAATCCCATGGGTAATCTTTATTCGAGCATGTTAAATTTTCTGCTCAATCTATGATACTAGGGGCCTTTTTGGTCTTAGAAGCATTATCTATTTCTATTTCGAGTTCGGTTAATAGTTACAAAAATATATAATTTTGTTGTGGCTTTGGTTTTTATTTTTGGAGCTTTGTACAATAAATGGTGAAGACACAGTGTTTTTACACTATTTTTTATACAAATCTTGGAAAACAGGAAACAAAATGAAAAACAAAGTGGTATTTTTGTAATTATAAAAGAAAACTAGAAATAGAATCAGAAAACTTTTATTCGAAACCCTCTGTTTCTTGTGGGGGTAGTTTTGAATGTGGCAAATTGTGAGATTGGTATTTCAATTGGAAACCAACAATAAGGAAAAACAATAATCAGTGGGTACATTTTCTACTATGTTTTGTCATGGGATCTATATAGCATTGAGTGGTGTAACCAACGCATCTTTAAAAATTATTTTCCTTATAGCTGATGTGACAACTATTCTTGTGGTTTTAGGTTTGAGGTTCAGATTATGGTTCAGGAGGTCTGATTTACTTCCAAAAAGAGAAGTGCGTGATAAGTAACATGTAGTGTACCATTGGAGCAAATTCTGCACTTGCAAATCAGATATTTACAGTGGTATCCTTGATCGAATCTAAATCATCGACCTCAATATAAATGTCCAGGAGTTAAAGAAAAGGTACCCTGATAGATACTGTATAATATCTGTTTTTTTGTATTATTTATATATCCTGAAAAGGCCAGTGATGTAAAACAGCAAAATGTAGTCGTCTATAGTCTTTTTTAATTATAATCAATTATTCATTTTATTTACAGTTTGTATTTAATCAATTTTGTTCGCATCAGTACATAAAAGGCACGCATTTTTCCCTGTTCTGAGAGTGTTGTATTTGTATGTGTTTCTTTAAACAAGTGGCATAGAGCTCTATGTCGATGGGAAAGTACATTAGACTATGAGAGTTAGAGAACAAAACCAGTTGCTTCGGTCATTTTCTGTTCATCACGTGTTATTTTTGTTGCATTACATCATGTTTATCTTTTCATGTCACTAACTTTGCTAATATTTATGACATTCTGTATAAGATGTGATGGCAAACGGTGGATGACTAGACTTACTGGTATAGAATCTGCCTTTAGGCATCTAAAAATGATTAGTTTCCAATGCGATTTCCTTGGGCTATAAATTGGTTATGTGGCAGGGTGTTGAAAATATTCCTTTGGTTTTATACAAGATTTTTTGGGTACTAAGTTATATACAAGCTTTCTTATTGTCGTAGCTGAATTCTGCAAGGCAAACGGTTGCCGTCACAGTAACTAAAGAATTTTTTTTTTAACGTAACTAAAGGAATTTGCACCTGTTTCTCATTGTGAAAAAGTGCTCCCTTCCTAATATCAATGCTTTTGCAGTTTCACAGTAGTCTTAGAGCCAGCCTCATGTAATTTGGGATGATTCTATGGCATGTGAATTTCTGGCTCGGACTGAACTGATAAGAGCATTCTGTTTGGGGTGATACGATATGATATAATATACTAATATGATACAATATCATACCATACCCTCGACAACAAGAGTGGTGTTTGCATCAAATGAAATAATGAAACATTGAGCAGATGGATCCTCGACTTTTTTTCTGGTGGTGAAGTTATGGAAGTTATGATTCCCCACATAGTAATTGAAAATTTTGTAAAATCTCTCCATCTCCTTTTCACCGTAGCAAAACCAACTTCCTTTAGCAAATCTCTCCCTCCTCACCTTAGCAAAACCCACTTTCTTTGGCAGGCCCATCCTCCCCATTCTCTTTTTCTTCCTCGAATGATGAACAATCTTAGCACTTTTGCTTGCATCTTTCTCTTCCTCTTCTCATTCTCTGCAACAATGTTTCATGACACCACAACTTATCTTCTTCCATTGCTTCTTCGAACAAAATCAGAAGCATTAAACAAAAATATCGCATCACCCAAATGAAAGCATGCAGAAACCAAATCCCTAAGTAGAAAAGAGAGGGAGAGTGGAGTGGGGCAGTGAATAGAGGGGGAGAGAAAGTAGAAGAGAGGGAATGGAGAAGATGGAGATGAATTGGGAATTTAGGGTTTTTTAAATTAAATGTAACATGTGGCATGCCAAATCAGCTTTAAAAAAATTAGAAATGAAAAAAATTAACACATCATAACTCTGTTAGTCAACTCGGCATTTTTTGTAACAGAACAGAAGGACCTATTTGAAAAAGTTTGATTTTACAATGATCTTTTTAAAAAACTGCAGGAACTAAAATCAAAAGACCCTATATTTGCAGGGATTAAAAACATATTGGCTTAAATACTTGTTACCCCCTCTGCAAATATAGTCATTATCCATTTACCCCTGCAAAAAAAACATTCAAAAAATACCTTGCAAAATGTAAAATTATTCAGTTATCCCCTTGCTATTAACTTTTCTGTTAAAAAAATGACGTCGGCACTGACGTCAGTGCCGACGTCATCTCAGCTTGGCATGTCATTTTTTTAACAGAAAAATTAACAGCAGGGAGGTAATTGGATAATTTTACATTTTACAAGGTATTTTTTGAATGTTTTTTTTTGCAGGGAGGTAAATAGATAATGGTTATATTTGCAGGGGGTAACAAATATTTAAGCCAAACATATTTAAGCCTTTTAAAACTATCCATGTTTAATTTTACTTTTTCTATTAAGAGTCTTGCATATTCCCAAAAAAAAAAGGATATAGTAGTACTAATAATATCAGTTTTTTTATCTGAAATCAAAAATACTAAATGAACATAACTAACTTTGTGAAACTAACTTTTTTGTTTATAAATGAATTTAGAGGGAGTATATAGTTTAGGAGCTTGCTCCTTCTTAGCCTCAGGCTCCTTTCTTTTCCATCTTTGCAATTCATCCAAAATAATCTCGGTTCAGCTTATTAATTTAACTAGCATAAATTAAAAGTAAAAATAATCTCTATTTTTTGTGTGTGAAAAATGCCAAAAAAATTCTAGATCATTGATATTTTAAATTATAATTTACTAGTATTTTTTGGATAAAATAATTACCTAACTTTTTTATGGAAAAATAATTACCTAATTAAAATATAAGTATTATATTTATAATATTTCTTGTTTACCTATCTCATGGTTTTAATAAAAAAAGTTAGAGAAGCGTAATAATACAATTAATTTTAAACGAGTTGCACCAGCCATTAAACAAAAAATACTTCTCTACAAACACAAAATGCATAACAAAGATTATATTAAAATAAAACTAAATGTTGGTAATTTATAATTTATAATTATCGAGCAGGTTCTTGAAGCAAACGAGTTGAGTTGAGTTGTACTTAGCTCAAGTTTAACTCATTTATTTAACGAATTCGATTTTCAGGTCATGTTCAACTCATTAGATTTAGGAATCGAGTTCAACGAGTTGATTATCGAATCGAGTTTCGAACTTTATTTGAGTTGGTTCGATTTATTGTCAGCCCTACTATTAAATATACTTAACTTACAATCTCAGTCTTTAAATAATTTTATTTTTAAAAAATAGAAAAAAGGTATAAAGAGAGAGATGTTGCACAAACTAATTGCTTGTATTTTTACTAATATTACAACTATACATCTTCCCTAACTTTATTTACAAATCACAATTATTAAATAAAAATATTGAACTTATTTTTTTGGTTACAATAGAAACATGAAAAAAGAAGGCTAAGGCCTCACAAAAACAACACTGAGCGCATCAGCATTAAGATGTCGGTGGGTCATCCACTCTAACTAGAGAAGAATTACTCTTGGCTCCTAACTTAGCTAAGAAATTATCAATGAAATTAGCTTCTCGGAAAACATGTTGAATCTTCACTGTTCAGTGTCTTTGTAACAAACTCTTAATCTCACTTATGTCATTCCCATATTTATGATAAGTGGGATTAGCATCTTTAAGCAGCCTCAAAGTATCGAGAGAATCCGTATAACAAATTATATTTTTATAACCCACATCCCAACAAAGAGAAAGACCATGGAGAAGGACGAGTAACTCTGCATGCATAATGTTTCTATCACTTCAAACTCTCTAACCCCTTGATGTGCAAATGTTCATTTCTCTGATTCTGGACCATTGTCTATCGGAAATGAACCATCACATCCCTAAAATTAAACAAACAAATTAATTAGTACAAGTCACAAACAAAACATGTTATCAAGAAATTTCTGTGACAAAAACAAGAAATTTGTCATCATACAGAAGTTAAAATTGGTAGAGAAACATATTCTGCTTGACCTGAATTAGTGAGAGCACTCACATCCACATTTAGAGCCACCCATCCCATATTTGGAGAGGTATTGATCTTATTGTTTTCAAGATATTTGTATCTTGTTGTCAAAAAAGACATTTTTATAATTATTTGTAAAAATTATTAAAGATATTGCTGCTATATTTTTGACACAATTGTTAAAGATAGATAACATAGAAAATGATTGTACATAAAGTCATTCGTTTTCATTCCCATAATAATGTGTTTGTCTATTCATCAGACACGAAAGTCGAAACCCAAATTTTCTTCGCTTAATTATGATGACGAATGTCAATGATTTGGATGCAAATCTATAAACATGATTGTAATTACACCACCAGTGTTGGAACAATTCTTGTTCTGCTACAAATTGCCTCTCTTGCAGTTGCAGAGAAAGAATGTGTAGATTGAGAGAGAGTGAGTTCACAGAGAAGAGGGAAAGAGATAAAACAGAATTTGTGAAGGATTAGTTGTTAACCAATGTGGTTAACTCACTTATTTATTAGGCAACTGAATAGCCACATATCACACTAAGATTGGTCTACACTTTACATAGGTAAAACAGCAAAATTGTAAAACTACAGCTTCACTATTTACTGGAGAGTAAATTCTAAAAACTGAATTACACACAATACACCTCCTAAATCAGTTTAGTAACACTTTTCAAGCCAATTTTCTTCCTCAAATCTTCAAATTTGCTGACCTTCAATGGCTTAGTCAGTAAATCTGCAATGTTGTCTTCAGTTTTGCAGTATTCCAGTTTCAGCTTCTGTTTAGCAACTTGATCACGAAGGAAAAGGAATTTGGTCTCTATGTGTTTGCTCCTTCCATGAGCAATTGGATGCTTGGCCAAATCTATGGCAGATTTGTTATCCACAAGCAGTTTCACAGCATCATCATTCTCCAATTTCAGTTCACTCAGCAGCATGTTGAGCCATTGTGCTTGGCATGCTGACATAGCAGCAGCTATGTACTCAGATTCACAGGATGGTAGAGCCACTACACTTTCCTTCTTTGAACTCCATGAGATTGGAGCATCACCATACATAAACACATAAGCTGTTGTGCTCTTCCTATCACCCTTATCTTCACACCAGTCTGCATCTGAGTATCCAAACACCTCCTTGTCATTTCTTCCACTTCCACTAGGATAGAACACACCCATATCAGCAGTCCCCTTTATATATCTCAGTATACGTTTTGCAGCCACCAAATGTGAGGTCTTTGGATGCTCCATAAACCTGCTTATGGGCCCAACACCATATGATATGCCAGGCCTTGTGTATCACAAGTACCTCAATGATCCCACCAATTGCTTGTACAGAGTTGCATCCACTGTTTTCCCTTCACCATCAGTTACTAGCTTCACTACAGTGTCTATAGGAGTGGCATTAGGATTACAGTCATTCATATTGAATCTTCTTAAAACATTAGCAACATACTTCTTCTGCTGTAACAAGATTCCACCTTCTGTAGCAGTAAACTCAATGCCCGGGAAGTAAGTGAGAACACCCATGTCTGACATTTCAAATTCACTCATCATACACTTCTTGAATTTCAGCATGTCTTTCTCACTGGTTCCTGTGAGCAGCATGTCGTCCACATATAAACAAACAACCAGCCAATCTTCTATATTAGATCCCTTCACATAGATGCCATGTTCATTCACACACTTCACAAAATTTAATTGCAATAGGAATGAATCTATCCTCTTATTCCAAGCTCGTAGAGCTTGCTTTAAGCCATAAAGAGCTTTTCTCAACTTGTATACCTTTTCTTCTTTACCATTCAGCACAAAGCCTGGTGGTTGGTTGACATATACCTCTTCCTCTAAGTAGCCATTGAGGAAGGCAGCCTTCACATCTAACTGATACATAGACCAGTTCTTAAAACTGGCTATTGCAACAATTAATCTTATTGTCTCAATCCTTGCCACAGGTGCCAAGACATCATTGTAGTCATGTTTAGGTCTTTGTAGGAACCCCTTAGCTACCAACCTTGCTTTATACTTCCCAATTTCACCATTGGGTTTGATATTGGTCTTGAAGACCGACTTTACATCTATAACCTTTTTCTGTTTGGGCAAATCAACTAGCACCCAAGTATCATTTATTTCAATTGAGTTCAGCTCTTCTACCATTGCTTGCTTCCACTTAGACTCTTTGAGAGCCTCTTCTATAGTTATTGGATCACAATCAGCAAGCAATGCCTCTTGCAACAATTCTCCATCAGTTCTTATGGCACTGTCAGGGAACAATTGAAATTCATTCAATCTTTGTGGCAGTTGTCTGTTCCTTCTTGGTCTCTCATGTGCACCTTCTGGTTCATTCATTACTTCATTCACAACATCATGGTGCTTATTCAATGTCACTGCTACTGGTGTGTCCTGCACAGGCTCCAGTAACACAGTAGTGGCAATATTACTTTGTGCAGGATTGTTCCACTCCCATCCCTTTGATTCCTCAAAGACTACATCCTTGCTAATAACCACCTTTTGTCTATTAGGATCATACAACTTGTAGGCACCAGTTGAATGATAGCCTAATAGAACCATTGGCTGAGCTTTGTCATCCAATTTCTTTCTCAGTTGGTCTGGAACATGTATGTAACACAGTGCCCCAAACACTTTCAAATGTTTCACACTTGACTTCTCACCACACAAAGCTTGTTCAGGAGTCATTCTATCCAGTCTCTTAGTTGGACTTCTATTCATGATATACACTGCTGTGGTTACTACTTCTCCCCAGAAGTAACTTGGCATATTTCTACTTTTCAACATACTCCTAACCATGTTTAATACAGTCCTATTCTTTCTCTCTGTTGTACCATTATGTTTGGGAGTATATGGTGCTGTGACTTCATGCCTTATCCCTTCGTCTTTGGAAAATTTCTCAAATTCAATGGAGGTATACTCCTGTTAGCCTAGAATTTCGACAAGGCTTTTGAATGGTTAGTTAATAGGGTTTGACTCTTCATTAAAGATCATTCATAATGCCTTCAGAAAGAAAAATGACATTTAAGTCATCTTAGCATGTTTTCGACAGAAGAAATCTTCACCAATTCGACATGGAAGAGTTTTCGACAGGACAGTGTATTCAGGACTTCGTCAAGCAGTTATTGGCAAACAGTTGTGTCGAAATTCAAGACTACGGTTAATACAACGTAGGCAGTATGTGGCATCGAGCGTGGCACGAAGTCTATCACTGGTTAATAAGACGTAGCCACGTGTCTATAGCAGTTTACATTTCAGTCACTATTCGTAGCCACGTGTCCATAGCAGTTTTACATTTCAGTCATTATTTTCTGTATAAATAGGAGTTTCTACGGAGAAATCAGGGTGGCAAATTATTATACCAAACACACAGTTCTGAAACTCTAACTTCCAAGTCACAACGAAAACAGAGTAAAAGAATTATTGTACAACGTATGTGAATTTGTGCACCATTCTCTTTACATTTAATGCAATTTATCACTTTCAATACAAGTCATTTTACATTTCTGCGTTCCATTTTATTACTTCTTTTTCTTGGATTTCCATTTTCATGGTGAATTGTCTCCATTTTTAAAATATATTTGTTGACAAACTGCGGTGTTTAAAGGCAATTGCTTTGGAGATTTCTGGTTTAATCTCACAAACATTTCTAATAAAACCAGTGATTGTTTGCTAAAAACACCAGCAAACAAATTGGCACGCCCAGTGGGACAGTTTGCCTTTAAATACGTAATTTTTCTACGTTCTTGTATGTGTTTGTATTTGCATGCACTTAAGAAGTGGAAAAATGGTTCGTCCTACTAATAATGCGTCTAGTTCTACTCCTGTGATTTCACAAGAACAGGGAACAATAGTAGACTCTGCAAACGTAAATGCAGGGGTGGTTGTAGGAACAATATCCCCATCATCATCAACAACCGTTCCTTCAGTATCAATGACTAACGTTGGATCAACGCAGTCAAACATGGCATCTATGCCTATGCCTTTGCCGTCGCATATGGGACTTCATAGTCCTTATATGGCAATAGGAAGCGGTTTAAATCCACATTTTCATAATGTAAGTTTTCCTGCATTTCCTTCTGGATCATATGGCATGCCTACTGGAATGCCACATATTTCGACCATGTTTCCTGTACATGTTTCTTCTGAAAGTGTAATGGGTCGAAATCCCACTGCATTAACCAATGAATCTTTGTTTGCCTTACGACAACAAGTTGATGAGAGCAATCATGATATGGTTAATATGTTAACCCAACAAATTGGTACAGTTTTTAATCCATTGATTCAAAATACTAACACTAGTTACCAAATGTTAGCCAATCAAATGGGTCGAATTGCAGATTTCTTTGGGACCCCAACGGTTAATAATAGGCAAATTCCCAATGTGGTGGGTAATATGCCTGGTAGCCCTCAAAGAGCGGTTACGGTCGAAGCCCAGGCAGTTGTAGGCGAACAACAAGGGTTAGCAAATCATATCCCTGAAGTAGTTTTGGTAAACCGAAACCAGAACGCTGACGAGGTTGTTCGACAAGTACAACGAAATAATGTTGACGTTCATGATAATATAGCCACTTTAGTAGAAACTATAATGGCGCAAAATGGTCTTAACATAGGTTTGCATAGGCCAAATTTCATATCACCATTGTGTGAATATGTGTTGCAAACTGAGTTACCAAGGGGCTGGAAAGTTCCTAAATATACTAAGTTTGGTGGTGACACAAAAGAGTCTACTGTCGAACATATTGCTCGTTATTTGACTGAGTCTGGGGATATAGCCCAAAATGAGAATTTGAAGATGAAATATTTCCCAAATTCTTTAACAAAAAATGCTTTTACTTGGTTTACTACATTACCCCCTGGTTCTATTTTCACATGGGGGCAATTAGAAAAAGCATTTCATGCGCAATTTTACATGGGCCAATCTAAGATTAGTCTCAAAGAATTGGCCAGTGTTCAGCGCAAAATGCCTGAAACTGTTGATGACTATTTGAATAGGTTTAGGCTACTAAAGGCTCGTTGTTTCACACAAGTGCCTGAACATGAACTCGTCGAAATGGCTGCTGGTGGCCTTGATTATTCGATCAAGAAGAAATTAGACACATCTCATCTAAGGGATATGGCCCAATTAGCTGACAGAGTTCGACAGGTGGAAAGGCTTAAAGAAGAAAAGTTTACGTCAAATAGGTTTCATAAAAAAGAAAAAGTGGCTTATGTCGAAGAGGAATTCGACACCACACTTAGTGATGTCGAAAGAGAGGAGATAGACGTGGCGGAACTCAAGCCTGGTCCTCCTTATACTTGTAAATTACTGAGGCCTGCTAATGGAAAAAATCCTGTTGAGCCAAAAAATGACAGATTTGTGCCTAAGACATATACTTTTGATGTTACTAAATGTGATGAAATATTTGATCTGTTAGTAAAAGATGGTCAGATATTGGTACCTAGTGGCTTAAAAGTACCAACTCTTGACCAGAGAAAGAAAAAGGGTTATTGTAAGTTCCATAATTTTTTGGAACATAACACTGACCGTTGTGTGCTTTTCAGGGATCTTGTGCAAAAAGCAATCGAAGAAGGCAGATTAAAATTTGAGGATAGAAAGATGAAAGCCCCAATGCAAGTTGTGGATGACCCTTTACCTAAAGCTGAAGCCATGTATTCAGAACCTTTCGAAGCGAGTGTAAACATGGTAGATGCTGAAATGAAAGATCCTCCAAAGAAACTTAAATCCTCCACCAAGAAATTGGAAGGTTTTATATATGCTGAAGGGATGAAACAAGAGATAACCTTGAAAGAGTACGATGGGAAGCTACATGCTGTGTTCCCAAAAGCTGAAGAGGAATTAATAGACTTCCTCAACAGATGTAAGTGGAACAATTCTGAGGTTATGCTATGTCCAAGGTGCAGCACTGTTTTCGACAAAGAGGCAGCTAAAGCTGTTGAAGGGTACCAGGATCAGGAACAACGTAAGAGGAAATGGCTTGACAATAGGCCATCCTTTGATTTTGGTAGCACTGAGCTTCCTGGTTACAAGGCCAATGTTACAAATAAGCCTTCATCTAGCAAGGCTAATGTTTCGACTAAGCCTTCGACAAGCCAAAAGCCAGGAAAGAAAGGATCCATCAAATTGTTTGGTAAAACCTTCGTTCCACAGACGAGTTCCCCTGTTGGAAAATGGGTTCACAACAATGCACCTGCTCAAGTTGTCCATCAAGATGAGTATTATTCCAACAAGTATAATTATCGGAATAATTATAAAGGTAAGAATCCTATGACTAAAACCCAGTGGCGTCGTTTTCAGAGAAACCAGAAGAAGAAAGCTTCTTTAGACGTAAACAAGATTCCTAGTCACTTTGGAATCAAAGTCCAGTTGGGTGATAAGAAGGTGGCTTCTAAGGTTGAAGCAAGCGCCAGTGCTGATGTTGCTAAGCCTACAAGTGTGGTAAATAAGGCAAAAGGTAAGGATGTTTCGATGGAAAAACCTAGAAGGCCTGCACTTGAAAGAATCTGTCCTCCATCTTCGATATTTAAAGGGAAAGAATCTCAGTCCGACTTTGATGAGGACATAGGTTCTGGTTTTGAAGATTCTGACGATGACTTCGATGTCGTCTGTAATGTGGTGTCAATATTGCCACTGGAATATGATGTCATAACTGTGCCTAACAGTGAGGAAGAAGATTTCACTGAAGATATGGCTTGTCACAAACCCATGTGTTACTATGTGATGAATGATGGCTGTGTCGAAGAGCAGATGGCTACTTTCGAGAGGCCAGATACGAGTATGCAGAATCACCTGAAGCCCTTATATATTCAGGCTAAGGTTAATGGTATTGGCATCAACAAAGTGTTAGTTGATGGAGGTGCTGCTGTGAATCTTATGCCTGAAGTGCTTATGAAGAAGATAGTCATATCCATCACTGACCTTAAGCCACACAATATTGTCTTAAGTAATTACGAAGGCAAAACTGGTTATTCTCTTGGAGCCATTGAAGTGGAATTGATTGTTGGAACTATCAAGAGGACCACTCTGTTCTTAGTGATTGCTTCCAAAGCAAACTTCAATATGTTACTTGGAAGGGAGTGGATACATGGAGTCGGTGCTGTACCTTCAACATTACATCAAAGACTAGTGATGTGGAAGGAAGATGGTCTTGTCGAATACATTGAAGCAGACCAAAGTTATTTTCGTGCTGACATGAATCACATCACCAAGGAAAATTTTGAGAAAAGATTGGCGAACATTGCGCCATGTCCATCTTCTAATGAGGCATACATTCCTGCTGATAATGTATTTGTTTCAGTTAATTTGCATCCAAACTATGGTTTTGTTTGGGAAAGGCAAATAATAGGAGATGCTACTGCCCAACCTGAGGGGTGGTATTCTGATTCTTAAAATGTTTCCTATGTCAGTTCCTAATGCATGGAACAAGATTACGGCTTATATGGCCGAAAATAAGTTAAAAGCGGCTATGGAAGCCGAATTAAATCATCAAACAATGGCTGTCGAAGCCAAAGGTTCTGAAGACGAAAATGGCATTATTATGAATGGAAAGCTTGATTGCATTTATGATAATGAGCCATTAGGGTTTGAAAAGGATCCTAGAGATTCAACAAAGCGAATGCAGGCTCAAGATCCATTGGAAGAAGTAGATTTGGGAGATGGTTCAAAGAAGAGGCCAACTTTTGTTAGTGCATACCTGGATGTTGCATTGAAAGCCCAAGTTATAACATTACTAAGGGAGTTCAAAGATTGCTTCGCTTGGGACTATGACGAAATGCCTGGATTGAGTCGAGACGTTGTGGAATTGCAATTACCAATTCGACCAGAGAAGAAGCCAGTGAAACAGATACCAAGAAGGTTTGCTCCTCAAATATTAACTAAAATTAAAGAGGAGATCGAAAGGTTGTTCAAGAACAAATTCATCAGAACTGCCAGGTATGTCGAATGGTTAGCTAATATAGTTCCTGTAATTAAGAAAAATGGCACTCTTAGAGTTTGCATAGATTTTAGAGACTTGAATAATGCAACTCCCAAAGATGAATACGCAATGCCTGTGGCAGAAATGTTAATAGATTCAGCAGCAGGATTTGAATACCTCAGCATGCTTGATGGTTATTCTGGGTACAATCAAATCTTTATTGCTGAAGAAGATGTATCGAAAACTGCATTTCGTTGTCCAGGGGCATTAGGTATTTATGAATGGGTAGTAATGCCATTTGGTTTAAAAAATGCTGGTGCTACATATCAGAGGGCAATGAATTGTATGTTTCATGATTTTATTGAAAATTTTATGCAAGTATACATAGATGATGTGGTAGTTAAATCTTCCTCAGAAATTGGTCATTTAGACCATCTTCGACAATCTTTTGAAAGAATGAGGAAATATGGATTGAAAATGAATCCATTAAAATGTGCCTTTTGTGTACGTGCAGGAGATTTCTTGGGTTTTGTGGTGCACAAAAAAGGCATTGAAATCAATCAGAATAAGACTAAAGCTATAATTGAAACGTAAGCTCCTTCAACCAAAAAAGAACTTCAGTCATTGTTGGGAAAAATCAATTTCCTACGAAGATTCATATCAAATCTAAGTGGCAAAACTCAAGCATTTTCGCCATTATTGAGACTGAAGAAAGAAGAAGTTTTCAAATGGGAATCAGTTCATCAAGCAGCCTTTGAAGAAATTAAGTCTTATTTGATGAAACCACCAATTCTAATGCCTATTATTAGAAACAAAGTGCTCAAATTGTATATAGCAGCATTTGAAAAAACAATAGGTAGCATGTTAGCTCAAGAGGATGATAATGGTGTCGAAAGAGCCATATATTACCTTAGTAGAGTCTTAATAGATGCTGAAACTAGGTACAGTTCTATAGAAAAGTTGTGCCTTTGCTTGTATTTTTCTTGCACAAAGTTAAAGCAATATATAAAGCCAGCTAATGTTTGTGTTTATTCGCATTCTGATATTATTAAGCATATGCTGTCGAAACCAATAATGCATAGTAGAATTGGTAAGTGGGCTTTAGCTTTGTCTGAATATGACTTAACTTATCAACCTTTAAAATCAATTAAAGGACAAGTGGTTGCTGATTTTATAGTGGACCACTCTGTTGTCGAAGAAACATTACATTTCGTAGACACATATCCTTGGAGGTTGTATTTTGATGGTTCGAGTCATAAAAAAGGAGTTGGGATTGGTGTTTTAATTATTTCACCAAATAACATTCCAACGAAGTACAAGTGTAAGATTCGAAATCATTGCTCAAATAATGAAGCTGAGTATGAGGCTCTAATTATAGGCCTTGAAATTTTACTTGAGCTGGGGGCAAGATGTATCGAAATAAAAGGTGATTCAGAATTGGTTATCAAACAATTGACCAAAGAATATAAATGTATTAAAGAGCACCTTATTAAGTACTTTATTATGGCCAATTCTTTGTTAAAGAGATTTGACTCTGTTCATTTAGAACATTTACCGCGAGTTGATAATCAAGTGGCGAATGATTTGGCCCAAATTGCATCAGGTTATAGAGTTTCAAAACAAAGCCTTGAAGAATTAATCGAAATAAAAGAGAAACTCGTATCTGATGATATTTCTTCATCATTATTGTCACCACCAAAAACTGGGGGGGCAACAAATACAGATGAGGAATGTATTGAACAACACCATATTGTTGATGAAGTTGTTTTAGCAGAAGTTTTTGCTATTGACAATATGGCCAATGATGATTGGCGAAAGCCTATTGTAGAATACTTGCAAAATCCCACAGGAAATACCAATAAAAAGGTAAAGTACAGAGCTTTAAGCTATGTGATAATTGGAAACGAATTGTTTAAGAAAACTCTTGAAGGAGTATTATTGAAATGTCTTAGTGAAAATGAGGCATATTTAGCAGTTTCTGAAACACACAGTGGAGCTTGTGGTTCACACCAAGTAGGCCATAAAATGAAATGGCTATTATTTCGACAAGGAATATATTGGCCATCAATGTTGAAAGATTGTATAGAGTTTGCCAAAGGATGCCAAGAGTGTCAAAAGCATGCTGGAATACAACATGTGCCTGCAAATGAATTGCATGCCATAGTGAAACCTTGGCCATTCAGAGGTTGGGCTCTAGATATAATTGGAGAAATAAAACCAACATCATCAAAAGGTCATAGGTATATATTAGTAGGAATTGATTATTTTACCAAATGGGTGGAAGCAATACCTTTAACCAATGTTGATCAAGAAGCAGTAATACGGTTTATCCGAAATCATATTATTTATAGGTATGGAATTCCAGAAACCATAACTACAGATCAGGGTTCTGTTTTCACTGGTCGAAAAATGGTGGAATTTGCTTCTGAAATTGGTTTTAAGTTATTAACTTCGACACCATATTATGCACAAGCCAATGGTCAAGTGGAAGCTGCCAATAAGATCATTATTAACTTGATTAAAAAGCATGTTGGGCAAAAACCCAGAAATTGGCATAACACTTTGGATCAAGTTTTATGGGCTTGTAGAAATTCACCCAAAGAATCTATCAATGCTACTCCATACAGGTTAACCTTTGGACACGATGCAGTATTGCCTGTTGAAATCTGTTTACAATCAACAAGAATTCAAAGACAGTATGAAATTCCTTTTGATCATTATTGGAATATGATGCTTGATGAGTTAGTTGATTTAGACGAAGAAAGGTTGTTAGCTTTGGAAATGCTTATTCGACAGAAAGAAAGAGTAGCTAAAGCTTATAACAAAAAGGTTAAGTTAAAAACCTTTAATTCAGGTGATTTAGTTTGGAAAGTGTTGTTGCCTATGGATAAAAAAGATAGAGTTTTGGGTAAATGGTCACCCAGTTGGGAAGGTCCACTTCGCATATTGCAATGTTTTTCTAATGGGGAATACGAAGTCGAAGAATTGGGTGACGAAAATAGAATCTTCAAAATAAATGGCAAGTATTTAAAACAATATAAGCCAACATTAAACGAAGTTAGAATCGAGCAAGGATAAAACCGTAAATTGGTTCAAAATGGTAATGTATTCAATCAAAATAATTACATAGCCATTAAAAGAAATTCTACACTATTACAAGTTACTAAAGGCTTTGAAGAGAATGCTTGAGCCTGTAGAGGATTTTGGTGCCCACAGCAATTGAAGACTCCAGAAAGCTTAACTCTTTGTCCAGTTGAGCAATAGTGGCTTGGTGTTTTTGAGCATCATCAAAATGTTGAAGAGCCTCAGTAGCTGCCTTTTCAATCTTCGACTTAGGGGTCTCCATCCTTTGTTGCACTAAACTTTTTTGGTATTTAGCATTTGCCAGTTTTGTTTGGAGAATTCTTATCTCTTCATCATAGTGCTGAATTTTTGAATTCCAGTTAGCAAGTTCTTGTTCATCCTTCGTTATTTGAACTTCCAATTCATCAATGGGGGTTTGAGAAACCTTGAAGGCATTAATTTTTTCTTGATGAAGTACAGCCTCTTGGTTTTTCAACCTGGAAATTTCAGAGCGTTTGCTGATGTGAAGTGTAAAAGTTTCAAAGACTGGCAAAAATTCGATCAGGAAAGCGAAAAGTTTTGCATTAGGCTCTGATTGTAGCAATTTTTGAACGATGTCCTTAATCGCAAAGCTTTTTGATGGGTTCTCTTCAATCCTAGTAAAGAGATTGCCTTCCAAGACCTTAGCTTTTAATTGTTGAAGCAATTCTTCAGTAGACTCTTGAGTAACAGAGGTCAAGGAAGTAGTCGAAGTACTGGAGACCATGGCAGGGGAAGAGGAAGAAAGGCTCAGCAAGTGTTTAAGAGCAGCTAAAGGATTTGTCGCCTTCATCAGCGAAAACTCCTGGTCACTCATAGCGCTACTAGTTGATTCCTTAGTAGAAGCTTGTTCTTGAGCCTCAATTTCAGTCGTTTCTTTCCTTGAATCCTTAGCGCCTGCCACATCTGGTGTTTGCTCGTTGGCTCGCTCAAGTTCCATTTCGACATTTGCGTTAATAGCAATGTTTGTTCCTTCAACGCCAACAACCATAGGAAAATTTTGGGTAGTTGGAATTATTGTGGAGATCTCCACAGGCGTTGATGGTGCAGGCAAAATTTGTTCAGTCGAAAGAACATTTGGAACAGCTACAGATTCGACAACAGAAGCTTCGACTGATGTGTGAAGTCTCTTAGGGGGAGGTCCGTGAGTTTGCTCTTGTGGTTCTTTGTCACAATCCCTTTAGCTCTTGCTTGGGATTCGGGTTGCATTCGTTTCCTTGACCGGTGAATAAGAGGCATGTTATCACCATATCTATCAGTATCCTGCGAAAGAGAAACATGAGTTTAAAACATAATCAAGTGTTAAAAGAGTCGAAGAAATTTGAAACAGAAATGAAGATATATTTGTTACCTCAGAACTGGAAACAAGTAGGCTTTTCCCTATTGCAAGAGGACTTGTTACTCCAGGCTTCTTCTGAAAGAGGAAAAAGAAATAAAGGTGATAAATTATGGTCGAACTTTCTACTTAAAAGGTCTAGTCAATTAACAAAGATGTACCTCTATTTGGGGTAAGCTGGAAGTGGATTTGACCACAAGTTTCTTCTTTGTTTTGGGTGGTGTTCTTGCTGTTGGCTTGTTTTGCTTTGGTGCTGCTTTAGTGGGCTTTTTCTGTGAAACAGCAGCTGTTCATAACGCAAAGATTTTATCAGGTAAATGGTTTTAAATTCTAACTAATGAAGAAATATGTTTCCAATTATCTGGGAATACCTGGGGATTTGTTCTTCTCAGCAATCTGAGAGGGAAAAGCTGAATACAAAATTTTCGAAATTTCTGCATCAGTTTTTCCTTTAGAAGCTTCAGTATAGTATTCACCCCACCAATCTTGGAATGCCTTCGTACAAGAAAAGTTTGGTTGAAATTTAGCAGGTTCAAAGAGCAAATCTTTGAAACGAAAATTCTTGAAGATTTGCTGATAAGCTTGCTCTGTCTCTGGAGTGTTGAACTCTCTCCTGTGCAAGCAGACCGGGGCCGGTCGAAGTTGGCATAGCCCAAATTGCCTTGAAAAGTAGCTGGGAAAATACCTGCTAATGCCAAGATTGTTTTTGTTGTTGCTTGGGGAGAGCCTTATTGAAAGAAGAGAGGGCGAAAGATAGGCTTGCCAGATTTGGTTTATCTCTTCGGCATTTTCTGCTGATTTAGAGGGAAATTCGTTGATGAACCAAGATGGTCCAAAAGTGCATTTGACAAAAGGCGCCATAGCATCAACGAAAGTAGTGCCCTTGTTGAAGATGTCGAAGTACATGGAAAACGCTTCTTCATAAGACAAGTTTTTCTCCCTATTCCTTAATTGTGCTAGTCGAACTCCTTCTGTTCTTCTAGTTGGTAAGGTTGGTCGAATTTCCTTGGGAATAAACAAGTTCAGCCTTGATTCAAAAGTGGCTAAGAGCCAAAGTTGCATAAGCCACATAGGACCAGCAATGAGCAGTTTGTCAGTTGGTTCGCCTTCTTTCAATTCGAGGGCAGCACCATCAAGATGCTGATAGAGATTTCCTAGAACCAGTTTCGCTAAATTGATATTCTTGGTCTTATGGAGTTGAATGGCCAAAGGAACGAAAACTGTTGCTACTTGGAGAGAACGGGAGCAAAAGACAAAGCATGACAACCATAGGGTGAGAAAAGCTATATGTTCTGAATCAGACACTTCAGCATTCTCAGTATCATGATGGTCAGCAATATAAGCACTAAAGGTAGGGTTGTTAAATGAAAAACCATAGTCGTTGGTGGCCAGTTTAGGGTTAAAGGTTTCACCCAGTGGTTTCAGGCCAGTAATGGCAGCTACATCCAACAGAGTGGGAGATAACATGCCACACTTCAGATGGAGACTATGAGTGGATATATCCCAGAATTGCAATGCTGCTAGAATCATAGGGTTGTCGTATCTGGGTCCATATTTCGACAGTTGGATAATGTCGAAAATCCCCTGTTCTTGCCAAATGGTTTCCTTTTTGTTTTTGAACCTTGTCAAGCCATGCGATGTAATCACTTTGTTCTACCTTAGGAGCAGATCTAAATACTCTGTTGGGGTTTTTCAGAAATTCTAAATGAAAGGAGTTTCTTCAAAAATTCTGGGTTGAAGTTTACGGTGACTGGGAAAAATTGCTTTAACTTCTTCGCTTTCTATGGGGTCAGGAAGAGGACCTAAATAAGCATGGGTAAAAGGTTTACCAGCCGGAATAAGTATCTGTTTAAACCAAGTTGGTGAAGGTTCTTCAACGAAGCCTTCAAAGCCATGCACAGCAACTGTTTGTTTTTGAGGTTGAGCGCTGGAAGAAGCCATCTGTGTAAATAACGAACAAAGAGGGTTGTGTTCTTAGTGGAGATGTCGAAACGATGAAAACGTTTGAAGCTTTCGTGAAAAGGCAAGGTTAGCTGAGAAATTTTCAGAGTTTAAGGTTCAAAGGGAGCGTAAGAATGAAGAAGATGAAGTGAAACGTATTTATACGTTAGAAGTGCAACGGTTGCACAGTTACGATGCTTCGCACGTTTGAGGTTATGAAAAGACGTGGTCTACCAACCAAATGACGTGGCCCAATAAAACGGTTCGCTTTATCTGCGTAAAGTCATGATTATTTTTGCCTATCACCATTTAATGCAAAGTTGTTGGAGATGACGTTTCGAAATCTTCAAAAATATTCTTTTTCTTCCTTAACACTTGTGCTGTCGAAAAAGATATTTTTGGGGGGCAATTTGTTAGCCTAGAATTTCGACAAGGCTTTTGAATGGTTAGTTAATAGGGTTTGACTCTTCATTAAAGATCATTCATAATGCCTTCAGAAAGAAAAATGACATTTAAGTCATCTTAGCATGTTTTCGACAGAAGAAATCTTCACCAATTCGACAGAAGAAATCTTCACCAATTCGACAGGGAAGAGTTTTCGACAGGACAGTGTATTCAGGACTTCGTCAAGCAGTTATTGGCAAACAGTTGTGTCGAAATTCAAGACTACAGGTTAATACAACGTAGGCAGTATGTGGCATCGAGCGTGGCACGAAGTCTATCACTGGTTAATAAGACGTAGCCACGTGTCTATAGCAGTTTACATTTCAGTCACTATTCGTAGCCACGTGTCCATAGCAGTTTTACATTTCAGTCATTATTTTCTGTATAAATAGGAGTTTCTACGGAGAAATCAGGGTGGCAAATTATTATATCAAACACACAGTTCTGAAACTCTAACTTCCAAGTCACAGCGAAAACAGAGTAAAAGAATTATTGTACAACGTATGTGAATTTGTGCACCATTCTCTTTACATTTAATGCAATTTATCACTTTCAATACAAGTCATTTTACATTTCTGCGTTCCATTTTATTACTTCTTTTTCTTGGATTTCCATTTTCATGGTGAATTGTCTCCCTTTTTAAAATATATTTGTTGACAAACTGCGGTGTTTAAAGGCAACTGCTTTGGAGATTTCTGGTTTAATCTCACAAACATTTCTAATAAAACCAGTGATTGTTTGCTAAAAACACCAGCAAACAACTCCCCACCTCCATCAGTTCTAATTCTACTGATGTAGCATCCTGATTCTTTCTCAATCATTATTTTAAAGCTTTTGAAGACTTTAAGCACTTCACTTTTCTTACTAAGTAGATAGATCCACATCTTCCTAGTAAATTCTTCAATGAATGAAAAAAAATAGCTATTACCTCCTAATGTCTTTACTTCAAATGGGCCACAAACATCTGAGTGAATGGCTTCAAGTCTCCTTGATGCTTGAATCGTCATTTCAGTGTTGTAGGAGCTTCTAGCTTGCTTGGATTCACAACATTGCTTGCATACTTCATCAGGCAGCTCCAATGCAGGCAGGCCATGCACCATACCTTGAGCAGTCAAATTCTTCAAGTCTCTAAAGTTCAAATGCCCATATCTTTCATGCCATCTCCACACTTCATCACTGGTGACAGCTTTCAAACATTCCTCATTGACTACACTCATGCCAACTTTGAATGCTCTCCTCTTGTTCAATGCTGCCTTCAACAGTAGCCTTCCTTTAGGATCATATAGCTTCAATTCCAAATTTTCCATTTGAACTGAACATTCCTTCTCTAGAAGTTGTCCTAGGCTTATCAAATTGCTTCTCATTGATGGAACAAATAACACATTTGTGATGAGGTATGTCTTGCCATCATTCCTCTTGATTCTCACTGTGCCACAACCTTCTGCATTTATCACTCTATCATCACCAAACCTCATAGACTTCTTCACTGATTCATCTAGATCAATGAACCAATTTCTATTTCTAGTCATGTGGCTTGAGCACCCTGTGTCCAAGTACCATAAATCTTCACTGTTTCCACTTGACTCTACCATCAACACCAGTTCATCATCACCTACTCGTTTGGCCACTTGTTGCTGCACAAGTGTTCTATTCTCAATGTTAATTTCACCAATTTCTGCCATCAGGACCACTTCATCATCAGAGTCAGAATCACCTCTAGCCAATTGTGCCTCTTCTTGAGTGTTCTTTGATTTACACTCATCTGCATAATGACCGAATTTCTCACAATTATAGCACTGCACCTCCTTCTTGCTATATTTCTTGTTCTCTCCTTTATTCTTCTTCCATGCTTCTTTTCTCTTTTGGAAATCATTTTTCTGATCATTATGCTTATTTGACCCTTCACCACCTTTGTTCCATTTTCCTTTCCCTTTCTTTTTCTTACCCCAGTTCCCTTTCTTGTTCTGAGATTGTGCCAGCAGCACCTGTTCAATTGCTTTCTCATTTGATTTATCACCAATTTTGTCACGAATTCTTGTTTCATTTGCTTCAAGAATTCCTTGCAATTCAGCCACCTTCAATGTATCCAAATCCTTGGATTGTTCAATTGAAGTCACCACGTAATCAAATTGTGGAATTAGGGTTCTCAACACTTTATCAATCTTCCTCCTATCTGTCACAGTTTTTCCATTGGTGCGCATTTGGTTTGTAATCAATGTCAATCTATTGAAATACTCCGCAATTGTCTCCAGCAGCTTCTGCGGGTATTCCGGTTCGCACAACATCAAGCACTTCTTGAAACCGGAACACCACTTTCATCTGCACAATCCGTTTGTCGTAGTTCTTGGAATTAAGAACCGGAATGTTCGCCGGAAGTTGATTGGCGTTCTGGTTCGTCATTATCACGCCTCAAGATCACGAACACGATCGCGAATCAAAGCTCTGAAATACCAGTTTGTTGGAACAATTCTTGTTCTGCTGCAAATTGCCTCTCTTGCAGTTGCAGAGAAAGAATGTGTAGATTGAGAGAGAGTGAGTTCACAGAGAAGAGGGAAAGAGATAAAACAGAATTTGTGAAGGATTAGTTGTTAACCAAGGTGGTTAACTCACTTATTTATTAGGCAATTGAATAGCCACGTGTCACACTATGATTGGTCTACACTTTACATAGGTAAAACAGCAAAATTGTAAAACTACAGCTTTACTATTTACTGGACAGTAAATTCTAAAAACTGAATTACACACAATAACTAGCATCCAACATCAAAAATAAAATCAAACAAAAAAACAATCCAATAAAATACAATTCAAATTACCAACACATATGATAGAACAGAATTCATTTACATTACATAATAACACTAGTTTTTCCAACAGCGTAACTTCTACTTCTCGGATACGAATTCGTGACAACAGAAACATTCGCTTCACCCACATCTTCCTTCTCCTCATCGATCCGACCCATACCAACACTAACGGACTTGGGTAACCCGTTTGATGAAACGGGTCGGGTTGTTGACTCTTGTTGTTGTTTGAGAACCAAATCGACATCAATTTTGTGGACATTTTGGAATAATTTCATTAAATTAAATTCAAAAATAACTTTTTTAAAATAATTTAATAATTTAGTTGAAATGATTCAATTAATATTAAATCATTTAGGATAAAAAGATAAACAACTAGCAACGAAAGCATCAAGGAGAACGGCAATAGCAACAACAGGGATGCATATCTTATATTAAATCTCTTTTTTTTTCTTCCAATTTTTAATGTATTTATAATTTCATAGCAAATATAACAAATACAGTGTCACACGTGCAGATGCACGGGTAAAATACTACTTTTCTATTAAGAGTATTGCATATTCCCAAGAAAATGAGGATATAGTGTACTAACAAAATTAATTTTTTTTTTTCTGAAATCAAAAGTATTAAATGAACATTGCTAACTTTGTGCAACTAACTTTTTTGTTTATAAATGAATTGAGAGGGAGTATCTTTTAGAGCTTGCTCCTTCTTAGCCTTGTGCTCCTTTCTTTTCCATCTTCGCACTCATTCAAAATAATCTCGCTTCAGCTCATCAGCTCGGCTTGCATAAATAAAAAGTAAAAATAATCTATTTTTTTGTGTGTGGAAAATGCCAAAAAAAAATAGATCATTGACATTTTAAATTATAAATTTACTAGTATTTTTTTGGATAAAATAATTAGCTAACTTTTTTATGGAAAAATAATTACCTAATGGAAATATAAGTAGTATAAAAAGCTAGAGAAGTGTAAGAATATAGTTAATTTTATACAAGTTACCCCAACCAATAAACAAAAAATACTTCTCTACAAACACAAAATACATAACAAAGATTATATTAAAATAAAAAATATATAATTGTTAGTAATTTATAATTATCGAGCAGGTTCATGAAGCAACGAGTTGACTTGAGCTCAAGTTTAACTCATTTATTTAACGAACTCAATTTTAAGCTCAGTTCAACTCATTATGTTCATGAACCGAGTTCAATGAGCTAATTATCGGGTCAAGTTTCGATCTTTGTTCGAGTTGGTTCAACTTATTGTCAGCCTTACTATTAAATATACTAACTTACAATCTCAATCTTTATATTTAAAAAAATAGAAAAAAAAAATAAAGAGAGAGATAAACAAAGCTAACTGCACATAATTCAAATCCTTAAATTTCATTTTGCTAACTAGAATCTTTTTTGTGGCGTAGCTGCACAAACTAATTGCTTGGGTTTTTACTAATATGACAATTAATCATCTTCCCTAATTTTATTTACAAATCACAATTATTAAATAAAAATATCGAACTTATATCTTTGGTTACAATAGAAAAATGAAAAAAGAAGGCTAAGGTCTCACGAAAACAACATCGAGTGCATGAGCATTAAGATGCTGAAGCATGGTAGTCGGCGGAACATCCACCCGAACTAGAGAAAAAATACTATTGGCCTAACTTAGCTAAAAAATCAGCACTAAAATTAGCTTCTCGAAAAACATTTTGAAATATCTTTACAGTGTAGTGCTTTTGTAACAAATTATATTTTTATAACTCATGTCCCAACAATGAGAAAGACGATGGAGGGGTGAGTAAATATGCATGCATAATGTCGGAGATCTCAGTAAAGCCATAAAAATCACAAAGAAATTTTCCTGTGTATCACTAATCCGTCCTCTATATTCTACTTAACCTGAATTGGTTTCAAGATATTTTTATCATGTTGTCATAAAAGACATTTTTATTATTATTTATAAAAATTATTAAAGATATTACTGCTATATTTTTGACACAATTATTAAAGATAGATAACATAGAAAATGACTGTACATAAAGCCATTCGTTTTCGTTCCCAAAATAATGTGTTTGTCTATTCATCAGACACGAAACCCAAATTTCCTTCGCTTAATTATGACGAATATTGTCAATGATTTGGATGCAAATCTATAAACATGCTTGTAATTATTACACCACCAGCATCCAACATCACAAATAAAATCAACCAAAAAAAAAACAATCAAATAAAATAGAATTCAAATTACCAAAACATATGATAGAACAGAATTCATTTACATAATCACACTAGTTTTTCCAACAGCGTAACTTCTACTTCTAGGATACGAATTCGTGACAACAGAAACATTCGCTTCACCCACATCTTCCTTCTCCTCATCGATCCGACCCATACCAACACTAACGGACTTGGGTAACCCGTTTGATGAAACGGGTCGGGTTGTTGACTCTTGTTGTTGTTTGAGAACCAAATCGACATCAATTCTGTTGACCAAAGTCCTAGCTGAAGCTGCTCTCAAAAGCTCCGCGTAATCCTCGCTTTCACCACCACCGGACCTCGACGTCGCCGCGCTGTAGCTTCTCGGTAAAGCCTCGAATCTTCCGGCGGGATCCCCCGGATTGCCGTAGCTCATGTTGTCTCCACACTTTGTTATGCTTCTTACGTACATGTTTCCTAAAACTCTAAACGGTGTCGTTATTATCCTCACGATCTTGTTCTGCTGCTTCGCTTTCTTCATCTTTAAGGTTTGTGCTTGTTGTACTTGTGCTTGTGTTGTGTTTAGTGGCTTCAAGTTCAAATTGAAATATGAAATATTGAAGAAAAAATCACGAAATTTTGTGAGTTAAGGAAATTTATTTAGATAAAGGATTTGATTGAATTTTTGAAGCGGAAAGGAAGGAAAGTGGGTATGAAGGTGTGGGATTATTGGACGGACTTTTTCTTTTCGTAGCACACCGGAAAAGAAAAACATAGGATAAGAACAAAGCTGTCGAACGTGTTGGCCTATATGATTATTTACTTATTTATTTAATGGTATGGTATGGTCTATATGTTTAATTTAATTGAGTTGTTTATTTTATATGGTAGCTTGGATTAGAAGGACTGGTGATGTTTCAACTGATTTTGTTATGACTTTTTTAAATATAGATAAAAGAAAATTAACGTGACTCTTTTTAATACTTGAATTGTGATGATTTTGAAGGATGAAACAATTACCCTTTTGATTTCTTTTTTGGTCATAATCATTGCTGTGATACTAGTATACTGACAAGGGCGGCAGCGGCACGAGTCACGACATGTGTTTTTGTGAACAGTCGAACAAGTTAAAAACATTCTTATTTCTTACATTTGGCTGACGGCAGCGCAGGGTTGGTAAACTCTGTTAATTTGCTTGCAGAGTTTTTTTCGGACGAAAAAAATCGAATTATTCACGAGTTAAATCGGTTGACTGACGAGTCCACTCGGTAAAATTGGTAAAATCGCGAGTCAAATCTGTGAAATCAAATTTGTCTCACGTCAATTTATCTTCCATATAGAAAACAATTACAAATTGTGTAATTAATTTAATTAAATATATCAAAATTTTATTTTTATTATATTTTTAAAGCTTAAATATATGTTTGGCGTCTGTAAATATGGTTATAATCCAGTTTAGCCTATGTGAAAAAAAAACTTTTAAAAAGATCATTGCAAATATTAAGCGTTTACAGTTTAGTCCATCGGTTAACTTTTCATCCAAAAAAGTTGACATGACTAACAGAGATGACGTCAACATGACACCATCAATGACGTCACTGCCACATGTCAACGCCCTCTTGGACCTTTATGCCATGTGGCACCAACACGCCATGTCATCACCCCATGTCATCATGGCCACATGGCACTGACTGATGGGGAATCAACACATAAACGTAATAACAGAGCAATATGCAGTGGAAATATATTCCCCAAACTTGCAAGAACCTAATAGGAGCAACAACAAATATATGGCGACAAATAAAACGAAATAAAAACGCACAATTGAACACCGATATTTTTAACTTGGAAAACCCCTCAAAGAAAAGGGTAAAAACCACGGGTCGTCCAGACCAAAGAAATAGCTCCACTATAATCAAATAAGGGTACAAGAGAGTCTCAACAAAGTGCACAAATAGTGCCAACAACCAGCCAATACAATAAAGCACAAAAGCTTACAAATTGAGAACAAGAATATGAAAATACCCAAAACTACAGCTTCAGTGCGAAGACAGGTTTCTCTCTCTTCGGACCTCGTTTCGGCAATCCGAACAGTGAAAGTGTAGAACTATGTCTCGCGAACCTTGCTGTCCAAAAACGAAGCTGATCCAACGGTTAACGAATCCGCAATCGCAGTTTTACGGTGACACGTTTGAGAAAAACGGGAATTGCTCTCTCTCTCTCTCTCTCTCTCTCTCTCTTCTTTTCTCTCTTTTGGTGGCTCTCTCTATTCCGAAAATCTCTCTTTATCAACCCTAATTTAACCCTCTCCACTTATAATAAGTGAGAAACATAATGGGCTAAAATAATTGGGCCTTTATCCACATAGGAAGGGAGCCCAATACCCAACATATCTCCCCCTCACAACTATGTGGAGGCGATCGCCAAACCTGCGATATCACAACAAATTTGAAACTTCCCTCTTGGCAAAGCTTTAGTCATCATATCCGAACCATTATCATCTATATGAACTTTAGCTAACTCCAACAACTTAGCATCCAAAACATCACGTATCCAATGATACCTCACATCAATGTGTTTGGACCTATTATGAAAAGTCGGATTCTTACCGAGATGAGTAGCACTTTGACTATCAACAAATAAAAAATATTTGTCATGAACATAACCAAGCTCCTGCAAGAATTTCTTCAACCATATCAACTCTTTGCATGTTTCGGTAATGGCAATGAACTCTGCCTCTGTAGTAGACAATGCTACACACTTTTGCAACCTGGACTGCCAAGTCACAGCTCCCCCTGCAAACTTAATCATATACCCCGAAGTGGACTTTCTAGAATCAATATCTCCAGCCATGTCAGAGTCGGAGTACCCCACTAAGGTGGGTTTGTCACCTCCAAAACAAAGCCTCATACAAGTAGTACCACGAAGATACCTTAAAATCCATTTCACAACATTCTAATGCTCTCTACCTAGATTTGACAAAAATATACTGACTGTACCAACATCATGCGCAATATCTGGTCTTGTACACACTATTGCATACATCAAACTACCCACAGCAGACGCATAAGGAACTCGTTCCATATCAATTTTATCATCTTCATTTGAAGGACTTTCTTTGGAACTCAACTTAAAATGAGTAGCAAGAGGAGTGCTTACCGCCTTAGAGTTTTCTATCTGAAATCTCTGCAACACTCTTTCAATATAGTGCTCTTGCGATAGCCAAAGTTTCTTCTCCTTTCTGTCACGCATGATTCTTATACCAAGAATTTGTTTAGCTGCTCCCATGTCTTTCATGGCAAAAGACTCGCCCAACTGCTTCTTTAACCTGTCAATCTCAGAAATATTTTTCCCTACAATAAGCATGTCATCAACATATAACAACAGGATAATGAAATCATCATTAGAAAAATTTCTAACAAAGACACAATGATCAGAAGTAGTCTTTTTATATCCTTGGTCACACATAACTGACTCAAACTTCTTGTACCACTGTCTTAGAGCCTGCTTCAAACCATATAGACTCTTTCTTAGTCTACACACATAGTCTTCCTTGCCTTCAACAAGAAAACCATCAGGGTGTTTCATGTAGATCTCTTCCTCCAAATCACCATGAAGGAAAGCTGTTTTTACATCCATTTGCTCTACCTCTAAATCTAGAGTAACCGCCAAACTCAACACGGTTCTAATCGATGACATATTTACCACAGGCGAGAAAATTTCATTAAAATCAACACCATTTCTTTGACGGAAACCCTTCACCACTAATTTGGCTTTATACCTTGGAGACTTAGAGTTACTCTCATGTTTCACTCTATAAATCCACCTGTTTTTCAAAGCCCTTTTACCTTTTGGCAACTTCACCAAATCATAAGTGTGATTATCATGCAATGACTTCATCTCATCATGCATTGCATCCAGCCACTTTTGACTTTCTTCACTTTCTATGGCCTCTTGGAAATACTCAGATTCCCCTTGATCGGTCACTGTCACATACTCATCAGAATTATACCTTGTAGATGGTTGTCTTCCCCTACTAGACCTTCTGAGTTGAGCTTGAGATGACTCAGAAGCCTCACCAGGATTCTCATCTTCTGACATCTCATTCTCCTCATCATCATTAACTGGAATGTGTAACCCATCTTCAAGTTGTTGATCATCAACATGTGGCTCACCATTTTGAACACTACCATCAACACTATCCAAATTCTGAATAGGCAACCGAACTGGATCAACATCTGACAAGTTGTCATCTTTCTTGGGTGTAGTCTTCTCCACCTTATCAATGTCCTCAATAGTTTGGTCTTCCATGAAAACAACATCACGACTTCTGAGAAGTTTTTTCCCTATAGGATCATACAACCTATAAACAAATTCATCTTGACCATAACCAATGAAAAGACATTGCTTTGACTTTGCATCCAACTTGGATGTTTCATCCTTTGGAACATGCACAAAGGCCTTACAACCAAAGACTCTCAAATGATCATAATTGACATTCTTCCCAAACCAAGCTTTATCTGGAACATCACTATTCAAAGCAACAGCGGGACTGAGGTTAATAACATGCACTTCCGTGTACAGTGCCTCACCCCAGTAGTGTTTGGGCAACTTAGCTTCCGAGAGCATACACCTCACTCTCTCAACTAGTGTTTGATTCATCCTCTCTGCTAAACCATTTAGCCGAGGAGTTTTAGGAGGAGTCTGTTCATGCCTGCTGCTTACAATAATCATCAAAGAGTCCACAATACTCACCACCGTTGTCGGTACGGACACGTTTCAACTTCTTACCTGTTTGCCTCTCAACCAAAGTATGGAATTGTTTGAACTTCTCCAACACTTGGTATTTTGTCTTCAAGGCATAAACCCATAATTTCCTGGAACAATCGTCAATAAAAGTAACAAAATAAAGTGCACCACTAAAAGATTTTACCTTTAGAGGGCCGCAAACGTCAGAATGCATTAGTTCAAGTAGCTCTGACTTCCTAGAGGGAGGATGCTTTTTGAATGACACTGTAGTTTGTTTACCAGTCATGCAATGAGAAAATTTCTCCAAATCTGCATTCTTCAAACCTACAAGCACATCATTTTTGGCTAAGACATTTAACCCATTTTCACTGATATGACCAAATCTGCATTCTTCAAACCTACAAGCACATCATTTTTGGCTAAGACATTTAACCCATTTTCACTGATATGACCAAGCCTTCGGTGCCACAAAGATGCTTCCATATGCACAACATTCACGCTGTCTATAAAAACCATAGCTTTTGTCCAATACAGTTTAGAAATTTTCTTCCCTCTAGCTAAAACCAAGTTACCTTTTGCTGAGTTTCCACTTTCCACCACCAAAGTGATTATCATAACCACAATCATCAAGCATAGACACAAATCAAATTAAAGCGAACATCGGGAGCATGTTTGACTCCTTTAAGTAACAACCGCATTCCCATGTTGGTTTGCAAACAAACATCACCAACACCAACTACCTTAGATACACCATCATTACCCATCCTCAACACTCCAGAGTCACATGGAGTATAAGATGTGAAGAACTTCTTCTTAGGTGTAACGTGCAATGTAGCACCAGTATCAAGTATCCACATGCTCTCATCTGGCACAAGATTAATTGTCTCATGATCACAGAGAACAATAAGGTCATCACCAATAGTAGCAGTAACACGATCATCATAATCATCATTATCCATTTGTTTCTGCTTACCTTTCTTGTCTTTATTCTCCCTCTTCCTCTGAAAACATTTCTTTTGTATATGCCATTTTCTGTGACAATAATTGCTTTCCACATTTTCAAACCGAGACTTGGACTTGCTTCTGCTTTTCTCTCTATCACCCTTTGTTTCCTTTCTCTGAGTACTTCTCCCCCTATTTTCAGTGACAAGTACCTCGGATTGAGATGAAGAACCCCGTGCCTTCCTTCTCATCTCCTCATTAAGTACACCACCCTTAGCCGTTTCCAAAGAAACAATACCATTAGGAGCAGAACTCGTTATAGAAACCCGAAATGTCTCCCACGAATCTGGTAAAGATAATAATAGAAATAGTCCCAAAAGCTCATCATCAAATTTGATACACATTCCTGACATTTGATCAAGAAGCCCTTGAAAATCACTCAAGTGATATGAAATAGAAGTCCCCTCCTTATACTTCAAACTTATGAAGCTATTCAACAAGAACAAATTTTTATTCCCTAATTTAGAGGCATACAAGGACTGTATCTTCTCCCACAAGGTTTTTGCATTTGTTTCATTAGCAATATGGTTATAAACATTATCTTCTACATATTGGCGAATGAAACCACATACCTGTTGATGTTCAAAATCCCATTCTTCGGTAGATGTCGAATCCGGCTTTTTACTACCAAAAATAGGAAGATGCATTTTCTTCACAAACAATAAATCTTTCATCTTGCCCTTCCACAAATGATAATTTGTACCATTCAAAGAAACCATCTTTATATTCATATTTGCCTCCATCAATCAAGCAAGTAAAATAGCCCCTAACCAAGAGCTCTGATACCACTCTGATGGGGAATCAACCCATAAACGTAATAACAGAGCAATATGTGTTAGACTATCTGATAACCTTAGAGGGGGGGGGTGAATAAGGTTATGGGCAAAACTTTAATTCTTTTTCTATTTTCAAAAACTTTTGCAATGCTTGTTTAAATCAAATGCGGAATCTGAGATTTAAACTTATATGATGTATGTAAGCAGGCAGATCAGGCACAGTAAGATGTTACTATTTTTAATATTCGCTGTAACCAATTATTTAGCTAAACAGGCAGATCATGCAAAGAGTACTATTACGCTATTATCAGAGTTCAGGGTAGACAGATATTATAAGCAGCGTAACAATAAATAGATCGGCGCAGTGATAGTATAATTATAACCAGATTATAACCAGGAAGATCTAGATGCGGTGATGTATTATGCTAACTACGCTATGATTGGTTTTAACAATAAACAGATATTTATGTTTAGCGCAGTATAACAATAAACAAACACAAATGACAGATAAAGTAAAAGAGTAGGGATAGAGATACACCAGGAATTTAGCGAGGTTCGGGATAAAAGCCCTACGTCCTCGGCCTCCGGCTTTGCAACCTTTGGACTTGCTGAAACCACTATATGAAGAATTGTTTACAAACAGGCAACTTTCAAATAGCAAATCTCAATTCCCCCGAACTGAGAACCCGAGCACACAGCTAAGGATTTCAACACCGCTTCAATCTCCTGATTGAACGAACCAAGAGAACCTCCCAGGATTTCAATACCACTTCAATCTTCCCTGATTGAACGACCCAAGATTACCTCCCAGGATTTTAAACCAACTCAATCTCCTGATTGAGAGACCCAAGAAAACTTCCCAAGATTTCAAACCAACTCAATCTCCTGATTGAGAGACCCAAGAAAACTTCCCAGGATTTCAAACCAACTCAATCTCCTGATTGAGAGACCCAAGAACAAATCCCAGGATTTCAGAGTGACCCCACAAGTAGAGTAACGAATACAAACAGAGATCTATGATCCAGTCACCTCAGATATAATGACAGTATAGTGACTAAGAGATGAGTGATATGGAAAATAGAAAATGATATGAAAGTTGAAGCTCTATTTTCTCTCTCTCTCTCAGATCTAGAAATTTCGTATGAGAGGAAGAGAGAATTGTTGAGAAGTGTGGTGTTTTGAGAAATGAAATCACACTTGTATTTATAGTGTTATGAGAGGTTTGAAAAAATGAAACTCATTTAATACATAGTATAATCGATTAGGCCCTCATGTGAAGCATATGCATAATCGATTGTATGTTTAAATATGGAAACTTGGAATAACTTGATAATCGATTATCACATGTAGTTATATTGAGCATGTAATCGATTATTGTTGTCAAAAGGAAGGTAAGGGAAGCCACTAATCGATTATGATATATGGTTATTTGAAGCTATAATCGATTTTGGATGTAAAAAAGGAAAGAAAGGCAAGCCACTAATCGATTATGATATATAGTGCAGATGAGGCTCTAATCGATTTTGTTATCAAAAAAGGAAACATTGGTTAGCTAGCTAATCGATTATATACTTCTTAAAAGGTTATGGTAATCGATTATTGGCTTTAGAAAATGATAGGAATTGTTTTCAAGCTTTCAACAAAGCTATTTTTAGGGTTTAGGCTTTCAACAAAAATAGTTTTAGGGTTTTTGTTGCCACCTTATGCATGCATGCAATTTTATAAAATATTTTTCAAAACTATTTTGATGCACCATGCATGTTTTGAAAAACTCATCTCTCAGCTACTAAGAGTCATAGACCTTCAGTGATAGGACCTTACACAGTGTCCTAAAGAAAGCGGATAAACAAATAGGTCTTGAACTGCTGAGGTGGCTTCTTCTCCAAGCTACTCCATTTTAATCTTCCTGCTCTTTGCTTTATGTCCTGTACTTAATTCAACTTGAACCATTAGTAGATAAGGTGTAATTTGTTATCATACAAAACAAAGAGTGTTTGCCCTTGGTTCAACAAACCCCCCCTTTTTGATGATAACAAATTACATTATGCATAGGAGGTTTGATAGTAATGGAACTTTTTCAAAAAGCTCCCCCTAAGCATATGCATAATAAAATAAACAGTACATTAGCAGGATAGCAGCAATTATTTTCTCCCCATGCATATATTCTCTCCCACATATAACATGCATAATATTCTCTCCCCCTTTGTTTTCATCAAAAAGGAGGGGGGTGAGCACATAGCATATGAAATATCAGAAATAGTAGTTCATGTTATGCTCCCCCTTACTTGGTGATCCCCCTTAATAATTTTAGAATGCAAGGCTTTAGCAAAAAGTGGGTGGATCATCATGGTTTTAAAAATATGATACCCAAGATAATCATCCTTGGTTCAACAATATAGGTATCATTTTTAACATCAAAAATATGTTGCATCAAAGATCTAGTATAATAGCACTTGAGAAAAAGCTTTGATGCATACAAACAATTACTTCACATAAGTGTTTAATACTTGATAAATATAGTTGTGCTTTCCTTATCCACACAACCTTTACCTATTAAGCATATTTATAGTTTGTATACATTACAGATTCACTAGCTTTGTTGCTCAAGTTCAAGAGTAGTGAAGCATTACCAGATTCAGAGCTTCGTGTCTCAGCTATCAAGGTACCAATCCCCTATACCTTGAAGCATACCTGCACAAAAAAATCAAATAGGAACTTTTGGTACCCATTTCTCTTTGGGTCCTTTGGGGTTAGTTATCAAGGGGGTTTTCACAATCCACCTTGGTTTCTTACAGGCAGGTATAAGGGTACCAAGCTCACATAATTTACGGATAGAGCATCTAGGTGAGCTATGGTTTCCTTTTTGACAATAGGTGCATGAGAAAACAGTAGGTGTATAACTTGAAGTAGCAGCTACAAAAGTTATTGTTTTGTTCAAAACAGAGGAGGTGGAATTACCTTTGTACCCAATACCTCTCCTATCAACATATTCATGTTGGGAGTGAAGTAGCTTGGTCAAGGTCTTTTCACCAACCTCAAACTTTTTCAAAGATTCTTTCAAAAATTCATTTTCAACCTTGACTTTTTCAAAATTTTGTTTAAGCTCAAGAAATTCAAGGTTGAAAGGTTTTGTTTTATGTAGCTCATTCTTCAATTTAACTACGTCATTTTCAAGTGTCTCAATTTGAGTGAGCATGCTTTTGTTTCTCTTTGTCAATTTCTTAGATTTTAACAAAAGAGTTTCATGTTCAAAATAAAGAGCTTCAAAAGCCTCACTCAAATTGTGACTACTACACGCATCATCAAATGAATCATCATGTACAGAAGAATCAGAAAGACTATAGGAATTAAGGCTTACCTTAGTTGCATCATTTGCCATATTGCAGACAACATTGTCAGTCTTCTCATCTTCATCTGATTCATCATCAGTGCTGAGATTATCCCATGTTGCTTCAGCTGTGTTCTTTGCCATGAGATAGACAGCATTTGCGACTTCCTCTTCTTCTTCGGTCTCACTCTCAGTATCAGTGTTGTCCCATGTTGCCTTCATTGCCTTCTTTTGCTTGTACTTGGATTTCAGCTTTGGACAACTTGCTTTGAGGTGACCCGGTTTGTTGCATTCGAAACACTTTAGTTGATCATCTTTTTTCTCATACCTGTCTTCTTTGTTGTACCCGGACTTCTTTGAAAAATCACCCTTTCCAAACTTTTTGAATTTCATAAATTTTTTGAAATTCTTGGCAAGCATGGCCATGTCTTCATCATCGGTTTCTTCATCAGACTCAACCTCTTTCCTTGCTACCTTAGGAGTTTTAGTAGCAAGGGCAAGAGACTTTCTTGCTTTTATTACTTCTTTTTCCTGAACTTTCTTAGCAGCCAATACCACCTCAAATGGAAGAAGTGACCCAATCAAGTCTTCTTGGGGCAGAGTGCCAATATCTTTGGCTTCAGTGATTGCACAAGTTTTTGGAAAGAACTCACCAGTCAGAGATGCAAGAATTTTCCCATTTATATCTTTTGTAGAATACCTCTTTCCCAGTGCCCTTAGGTTGTTTATAATCAGATTCAGTCTCTGGTGCATAGCTGCAACAGATTCACCTTCCTTCATTTTGAATGATTCATACTCAGAAGTTAGGATTCTGATTTTTGTATCCTTTACTTGGCTTGTACCGACATGTGTAGCTTCCAGACAATCCCAGATTTCTTTTGCTGTTTGACACCCTTTTACCCTTCCATATTCTTCTTCACATAGAGATAAGTGAAGAATGTTCATTGCTTTGGCATTTTGAGAGATCTTGTCTAACTCGGACTTTCTCAGCTCACTCAGATCAATGGTGTAGATATCTTCAACAGGAACTTCTTCTGCTTTGTCGGTAGCTTGAGTTTTTGTAGTGTCTCCGTCAGCACCACCAGGTTTTGTAATTTTGATCTTCATAGGAATCAGTGGTCCATCAACAATAATTCTCCACAGAGTGAAATCTATAGCCTACACATGACATTTCATTCGACTACTCCAATAGTCATAGTTAGTCCCATCAAACAGGGGTGGCCTATTAGAGGACATCCCCTCTTTCATGAAAGAACCCATAATCACAGATAGATAAAGGATAAAATAGAATTGCGAGATGTAAAGCTCTATATGCAATTCCTAGCTCTTGATACAACTTGTTAGACTATCTGATAACCTTAGGGGGGGTGAATAAGGTTATGGGCAAAACTTTAATTCTTTTTCTATTTTCAAAAACTTTTGCAATGCTTGTTTAAATCAAATGCGGAATCTGAGATTTAAACTTATATGATGTATGTAAGCAGGCAGATCAGGCACAGTAAGATGTTACTATTTTTAATATTCGCTGTAACCAATTATTTAGCTAAACAGGCAGATCATGCAAAGAGTACTATTACGCTATTATCAGAGTTCAGGGTAGACAGATATTATAAGCAGCGTAACAATAAATAGATCGGCGCAGTGATAGTATAATTATAACCAGATTATAACCAGGCAGATCTAGATGCGGTGATGTATTATGCTAACTACGCTATGATTGGTTTTAACAATAAACATATATTTATGTTTAGCGCAGTATAACAATAAACAAACACAAATGACAGATAACGTAAAAGAGTAGGGATAGAGATACATCAGGAATTTAGCGAGGTTCGGGATAAAAGCCCTACGTCCTCGGCCTCCGGCTTTGCAACCTTTGGACTTGCTGAAACCACTATATGAAGAATTGTTTACAAAGAAGCAACTTTCAAATAGCAAATCTCAATTCCCCCGAACTGAGAACCCGAGTACACAGCTAAGGATTTCAACACCGCTTCAATCTCCTGATTGAACGACCCAAGCGAACCTCCCAGGATTTCAATACCACTTCAATCTTCCCTGATTGAACGACCCAAGATTACCTCCCAGGATTTCAAACCAACTCAATCTCCTGATTGAGAAACCCAAGAAAACTTCCCAGGATTTCAAACCAACTCAATCTCCTGATTGAGAGACCCAAGAACAAATCCCAGGATTTCAGAGTGACCCCACAAGTAGAGTAACGAATACAAACAGAGATCTATGATCCAATCACCTCAGATATAATGACAGTATAGTGACTAAGATGAGTGATATGGAAAATAGAAAATGATATGAAAGTTGAAGCTCTATTTTCTCTCTCTCTCTCTCTCTCTCTCTCTCTCTCTCTCTCTCTCTCTCTCTCTCTCTCAGATCTAGAAATTTCGTATGAGAGGAAGAGAGAATTGTTGAGAAGTGTGGTGTTTTGAGAAATGAAATCACACTTGTATTTATAGTGTTAGGAGAGGTTTGAAAAAATGAAACTCATTTAATACATAGTATAATCGATTAGGCCCTCATGTGAAGCATATGCATAATCGATTGTATGTTTAAATATGGAAACTTGGAATAGCTTGATAATCGATTATCACATGTAGTTATATTGAGCATGTAATCGATTATTGTTGTCAAAAGGAAGGTAAGGGAAGCCACTAATCGATTATGATATATGGTTATTTGAAGCTATAATCGATTTTGGATGTAAAAAAGGAAAGAAAGGCAAGCCACTAATCGATTATGATATATAGTGCAAATGAGGCTCTAGTCGATTTTGTTATCAAAAAAGGAAACATTGGTTAGCTAGCTAATCGATTATATACTTCTTAAAAGGTTATGGTAATCGATTATTGGCTTTAGAAAATGATAGGAATTGTTTTCAAGCTTTCAACAAAACTATTTTTAGGGTTTAGGCTTTCAACAAAAATAGTTTTAGGGTTTTTGTTGCCACCTTATGCATGCATGCAATTTTATAAAATATTTTTCAAAACTATTTTGATGCACCATGCATGTTTTGAAAAACTCATCTCTCAGCTACTAAGAGTCATAGACCTTCAGTGATAGGACCTTACACAGTGTCCTAAAGAAAGCGGATAAACAAATAGGTCTTGAATTGCTGAGGTGGCTTCTTCTCCAAGCTGCTCCATTTTAATCTTCCTGCTCTTTGCTGTATCTCCAGTACTTAATTCAACTTGAACCATTAGTAGATAAGGTGTAATTTGTTATCATACAAAACAAAGAGTGTTTGCCCTTGGTTCAACAATATGCAGCGGAAATATATTCCCCAAACTTGCAAGAACCTATGAGGAGCAACAACGAATATATGGCGACAAATAAAACGAAATAAAAACGCACAATTGAACACCGATATTTTTAACGTGGAAAACCCCTCAAAGAAAAGGGTAAAAACCACGGGTCGTCCAGACCAAAGAAATAGCTCCACTATAATCAAATAAGGGTACAAGAGAGTCTCAACAAAATGCACAAATAGTGCCAACAATCAGCCAATACAATAAAGCACAAAAGCTTACAAATTGAGAACAAGAAGATGAAAATACCCAAAACTAGAGCTTCAGTGCGAAGACGGTTTCTCTCTCTTCGGACCTTGTTTCGACGATCTGAACGGTGAAAGTGTAGAACTATGTCTCGCGAACCTGCTGTCCAAAAACGAAGTCGATCAAACGGTTAACAAATCCGCAATCGCAGTTTTACGGTGACAGGTTTGAGAAAAACGGGAATTGCTCTCTCTCTCTCTCTTCTTTTCTCTCTTTTGGTGGCTCTCTCTATTCCGAAAATCTCTCTTTATCAACCCTAATTTAACCCTCTCCACTATAATAAGTGAGAAACATAATGGGCTAAAATAATTGGGCATTTATCCACATAGGAAAGGGAGCCCAATACCCAACACTGACATGTGCCACATCAGCAACTAGTAGCTGGCTGCCACATGGAGCTTATATGCCAATGTGGGGCACATTGTTGTTAACCGTGATAGAGATGTAACTGAATTGTTTAACAAAAAAAATGGAAACTGAATTGTTAATGAATTGATTGAATTGATTAAGTGTGCTTGTGCACTGTAGCAGCCTTATATACAATGAGTGTGCAGCTGACCAGTCAATGTTGAGTCAGCTACTGATGTGGCAGACTATTTACAAATGAGTGATATATCTAATACACTTTGACTATTCTATTTTATATCTCTATTACCCCCCCTTCAAACACAAAGTTGGGAGATGAGAATTGACCACTTTGAGTTTGAACCGTTGATCATTAAAGGCAGTAGTGGGGAGGGGTTTTGTCAAGGCATCTGCAAGCTGAAAAGAGCCAGGAACATGCTGAATGATCAATTTCTTGGCAGCAACCTTCTCTCTAACAAAATGAATGTCTAGCTCCAAATGCTTGGTCCTTGCATGAAGTATTGGATTATGAGAGAGCATGACAACACTTAGATTGTCACATAGTAGAATAGGGGGCTGTGTTTTGATGTGAAGCTCTCCAAGAAGGGACTGCACCCATAGTAGATCAGCAGTGGCATTTGCCATACTGCGATATTCTGCCTCTGCACTACTGCGAGCCACTAATGGTTGCTTTTTGGAACTCCATGAGACTAGATTAGGTCCAAAGAATAGGCATGAGCCAGAGGTGGATCGCCTGTCGTCTGGGTCACTGGCCCGGTCAGAATCTGAATACACACGTAGAGAGAAATGTGTGTCCCTACTGGCTGGTTGAAGAAGCAAGCCATGATGAACTGTCCCACTAAGATACCTTAGAATCCGTTTTACTACTTTCCAGTGAGTTTCCAGAGGCTGTGAGAGGAACTGGCAGACCTTATTCACACTGTAGAGAGTTCTGGCCTTGTTAAGGTTATATACTGGAGAGCACCAACCAAGGATCTGTACTGAGTGGGGTCTGGGAGCGTGTCAATTCCTTGTTTGCTCAATTTGGCCGTAGCAACCATTAATGTGTCCATGGCGCTGCAAGAGAGCATGTTGGCACGTTGGAGAAGATCCTGGATATATTTGGACTGAGTAACGATAATGGAACCACTTGGTAAGTATTTGACCTCTAGCCCCAAAAAGTACTCAGGCTTGCCAAGGTGCTTGAGAGCAAAGTGAGCTTGCAGCTTTTGAATGAGCTTGTGCACCAAAGTGGATGATGATCCAGTGATCAAAATGTCATCCACATAGACTAAAACAAATAACTGAATCCCAGAGGCATTGTAGATGAACAAGGAGTGGTCACATTTGCTGTGGTGGAAGCCAAATTGCAGCAGAGCAGCATGGAGAGTGTCATACCATGCACGGGGCGCCTGTTTTAGGCCATATAGAGAACGGTGCAGCTTGCAAACTAGAGAGGAATCATTTGAAATGAAGCCAGAAGGCTGATCCATATAAATGTCTTCAGTTAACTGTCCATTGATGAAGGCATTGTTTATGTCAATCTGCTGAATGTCCCACTTGTAGGTGAGAGCAAGAGTGAGGACAATTCTGATTGTGGTTGGTTTAATTACTGGAGAAAATGTCTCACCAAAGTCTTGCCCAGGTAGTTGATTGTAGCCTTTTGCCACTAAGCGAGTCTTGTATTTGTTGATGGATCCATCCAGATTTTCTTTGATTCGGAAAACCCATTTGCAAACAATGGATTTCCTGTTTGGTGGCAGAGTTGTAAGAGACCATGCGTGGTTCTTCATGAGAGCCTCATATTCACATTTCATGGCTGCTAGCCACTGTGGCTGAGAGAGAGCCTATTTCGCAGAAGTGGGTGCAACATGGGCAACAAATAGACGTGGTTTAAGGCTTCCTGTCTTGGATCTAGTGGTCATAGGATGTGTGTTGGTGTTGGGAGGTGGAAGGGACTCTGTGGCAGATGTTAGAGGCTGAGAGGGTACTGATCCAGTGGTATTTGGAGAAATATCTGTAGCAGGAAGCTGAGAAGGTACTGATTCTGTAGCGGGAGGGTCTGAGACAGAGTTTGGTTGTTGGGAAAATAAGGGAAAAGGTGAAGGCAAGGCTAATTCTGATGTAGGAGATGGTTCAGGTGTGCTGTCAGATTTTTCAAGGAACAAAGTGGAGTAGGGAAAGGAATTTTCATGGAAGATTACATCTTTGGAGATGTAGATTCTACCATTGGCACTTAGACACTTGAAACCTTTGTGGTGAGGGGAGGGACCAAGATTAATGCACTCTTCACTGTGAAATTGGAGCTTGTGTTTATTGTAAGGTGTTAACAAAGGGAAACATGTGCAACCAAATGATCTAAGGGAGGTGTAATCAGGAACTTTGTTGTAAAGGGCTTGATAGGGAGAGATATAGGAGGGAAGGGCAGTAGTGGGTAGCCTGTTTATAAGGTGGATAGCAGATGTAAAGCTATGATCCCAGTAGGATATGGGCATAGAAGCATGAGAAAGAATAGTCAAGCCCATCTCAGCAACTTGCCTATGTTTTCTCTCAACGGTCCCATTTTGGTGAGAAGTGTAAGGACAGGTAAATCTGTGAGTTATGCTTAGGGCTGTGAGAACTGGTGTGAAGGGTTTAAATTCCCCCCTGAATCAGACTGCAGAGACTTTAGGGTGGCAGAGAATTGAGTCTGAATGAGTTTGTGAAATTGGTGAAAAGCATGTATTGCATCAGATTTTCTCTTAAGCAAGAAAAACCAAGTAAAATTAGTATAGGCATCAACAAATGTAATGTAATAAGAGTAACCACTACTAGATGGAGAGGGGGAAGGCCCCCATAAATCAGTGTATACAAGCTCAAAAGGTGTGTGATATTGTGTAGTGGAAGGTGGAGAATGAATGCGATGTGACTTTCCAAGTGAACAAGACTTGCATAGTTCAAACATTTTATTTGATGCAATAGGTTGGTTACACAAATTCAAAACAGTTTTAATTGCTCTGCTATTAGCATGCCCTAGTCTATGGTGCCAAACATGAAAATTATTAGTATTACTAAGAGTAGAGGTAGTAGGGGATACACTAAAGGCAGTAACTGAGGAGGGAGCAGAGACAGTGGCTGCTAAAGCGTTTGGCTGATCCACAGGTGCAAGGGTGGGCAGAAAGAATAGACCATCATCTCCTCTTGAGCCTTGAAACAGAACTTGTTTAGAGACCTGACATTTAACAAGGCAAATCTGTGAATGAAACTCAAAAAAGACATTGTTGTCAGCACAGAATTGACCTACTGAGATAAGATTACGAGTTATAGAGGGTACAACTATAGCATTCTTAAGTGTGACATGTTTGGTTGGATTGTGTGTGGAATATAATTTAAGAGTGCCAGTGCATTGGATGGGAAAGCCTTGGCCATTGCCCATGTGCACCTTCTGTGATCCTGTGTATGTGTGACAGTGCTGCAATAGTTTTGAATCATTAAGGAAATAATGAGAGGCACAGGTGTCAGCATAATAACCTTGAGGAGTTATCTCCTGAGGAACTTTGAATAGCTCGGTTGCAGATGGATCGAAGGAAGTGTAGGCTGCAAGGGCCTGAGGATTGGCTGTGCCTGAGGTGGAGGCTCCACTAGTGTCCTGTGGCTGTTGCAAAGTAGGAGGCTAAGCAGTGACAGAGTTAGCAGAAGGAGCAGCAGGTGGTGTGTAATTCTCATCAAACTTGTACCAACAATCCAGTGCAGTATGACCAAGGCGGTTGCAAACTTGACACTGAGACCTGTTAGAGGCGTTCCGTGCACGACCACGGCCACGGCCACGCGTATAGCGCCCACGACCACGGTGATGACCTGTGCCTTGGTAGCCATAATGATTTGCGCCACTTCCAGCACCTGGTTGAGTATTGTTCTGTGAGTCTGCATGAACAAGATTTGCAGAGACGGCTGGAGTAGCCAATTCTTGGCGAAACTTATCTAACTGAGCCTCTTGTACCAGCAGCATGGATTCCAAATCAGTTAAATCAATTGAATCAAGTTTTGTAAACACAATCATAACAAAGGAATTATAATCTTCAGGTAAACCGTGAAGAACGATGTCTACCAGATCCTGATCGGAGACCGTGTCTCTGATTGCAGTAAGGGAGTTAGCTAGGGCACGAATTCGAGCCAGGAATTCAGTGATGCTGCGGTTACCTTTCTTCGTCGTCTTTAATTCAGCACGAAGTTGGCGCATCTTTGCCTTCAGATGGGCGTAGTAGTGCTTGTGAATCGTATCCCAAACTTGATGAGCATGACGACAGTTAAGCACACGGGGAAGCACGGAGTCTGAGAACGTAGAGAGTAGCCATGTGTACAGCGCTTGGTCTTGAACGAACCAGCGATCGTACGCTTCAGAGACTTTGCCGTTCAATTGATCTTCCATTGACTCGAATTGCCGTGGAATCGTCGGATTGACGAGGAGGCGATGAAGCTTGTGCATCGCAAATACTCCTTCCACCTGCTGATTCCAGATCAGGAAGTTTTTGTCGTCAAGCTTGATAGAGAGTTTGGGACCGGTGACGAACTGTGAGGGCATCGTGGCGGCGGTGTTGAAGAGCGACGGTGTTTGCGAAGAAACAGGAGTCACCACTGGGGACTGCTCAGGTGTTGGTGTCGCCGCCATGGAGGATGGAGCACTAAGCTTGAGGATTTTCAGAGGAATGGAGCGGAAGCGGTGAGGAAGAAGAGGCCATGGATCGAAGATGCGAATGATACCATGATAGAGATGTAACTGAATTGTTTAACAGAAAATAGAAACTGAATTGTGAATGAATTGATTGAATTGATTAAGTGTGCTTGTGCACTGTAGCAGCCTTATATACAATGAGTGTGCAGCTGACCAGTCAATGCTGAGTCAGCTGCTGATGTGGCAAACTATTTACAAATGAGTGATATATCTAATACACTTTGACTATTCTATTTTATATCTCTATTAAACCGATGGACTAAACTTTAAACGCTTAATATTTGTAATGGCCTTTTTAAAAGTTTTTTTATAGTGATTAAACTAAATTATGGTCGTATTTGTAATGGTCAAACATATATTTAAGCCTATTTTTAAACTCTGCCTCTTGTGCAACTGCAACCACAACTTTTACTTCTCCAATGTCGCGAACGGCATTGTGTATTGCTTAGTGTTCCAGTCTCCATTCACACAACAATTATCATTACAATAGTTGTTGATTGACTTTGGAGAAAACAGAGCATCAAGTCTCACTCTGTCACTCATGGCCACAATGTTGTTCCCTTCCCTTCAAATTTTTTAGGCTAAATTATAGTTTTGGTCCTCCTATTTTCAAAAATTCAGACATTTGGTCCCCCTATTTTAAAACTCAGACATTTGGTCCCCCCATTTTAAAAAATCAAAGACATTTAGTCCCAAGAGGAATTTTCAGTTTTTTATGGCTAATAATCAATGACATTTGGTCCCTCAATTTTAAAAAATCAAAGACATTTGGTCCCCCAATTTTAAAAAATCAAAGACATTTGGTCCCTCTTTGGACTAAATGTATTTGATTTTTTAAAATTTGGAGACCAAATGTCTGAGTTTTAAAATAAGGGGACCAAATATCTGAATTTTTGAAAATAGGGGGACCAAAACTATAATTTAGCCAATTTTTTAAAATTATTTTTTCACCATGTTTACGTATCCCATATATTGCAACGAACTTTTTCTTTCATGAGCACACTAGTCATATAGAAATTGATTGCATGTGGTGCGTCAGAAGTTGCAACATAAACTTCTTCGTTTCCTGCTCGTTTATTCCCCAAAACTGTTAGCAATATTTTTACTAAGCAATATTGCATGTGATACATATAATTTAATGGGGGACTAAAATTGCGTATTTGACAAAATTGGGGATCAAATTTGCGAGAAAAAATGGGAGGACTAAAATTGGGACAACAAAATTACAAAAAAAAAAATGAGGAGACCAAAATTGTGAATCCAACAAAATAGGGGGACCAAAAGAAAAAAGAAATTGAAGACGTGGAAGCTTGACATCCATTTTCTTTTTTGTACATATGCTTTTTGAAATGGGAGAAAAAAAGGAAAATCCACACCACATATATGCCAAAGTATAGCCAAGCTTTTGAGACCAACCAACCCATCCATTCATTTATCCATCCATAGCATTTCCTCAACAAAAACAAATCGTAGAGCTGAAAGGGGATAAACAATCTATATGCAGGGTATTGTGATGAAGGAACAAGGTCCCAATATTAGTGTTGCCACAGTCACAGTGCTAATAATTGTGATGCTGTCATTAATTTGTTGTTGCAGTACAACAACAAGTGGGGCAATTAGCACAACAAACGGCAACAACCTCTATCCACTGATTCTAATACCTGGTAACGGTGGGAATCAACTAGAAGCCAGGTTAACCACTCAGTACAAGCCATCTAGCTTCATATGCAACCAATATCCTCTGTTCAAGAAAAAAGATGGATGGTTCAGACTCTGGTTTGATTCCAGCGTCTTACTTGCTCCTTTAACTCGATGTTTTGCTCAGCGCATGATGCTTTATTACAACCCAGAACTTGATGATTACTATAATGCCCCTGGGGTCCAGACCCGGGTCCCTCGCTTTGGTTCCACCCATTCCCTTCTTTATCTCGATCCTAATCTAAAGTAAGTTCATCATATATATCATCCTTTTATTTTGGCCCATTCCTTCTTATCCTTGAGTTTGTTTTTACATTTTGTTGTTGGGGATTTTCTTTTCTCTCTAATTAATTTACTAACTCATGAGACCTTTCTCAGAAAAAAAAACTCATGAGACCAACCAATTTAGGTATATGCTGCCACATTCATGATTTAGTGGAGATTTAATTTAATCCACTCTAATTAAGAGTGCACTTAAGAGACTAAGATTTTATAATGGAGGACATTAGCCAAAAACTTACTTTACTCGAAAAGAGAGAAAAATGCAAGGAGTTAGATCCTGACAAGTACTTGTGGGACAAGTTACGAGTCATGAATATAGGGAATCAAAATTTGTATACTTAACCATCGCGGTGTATGAACACTTGAGAAATTATTGGGTGGAACTATCCCCACCCTCATTGAAGCTATCCCCATACCTTTATGGTAGGAAATGACTAAACTATCCTAACTAATTTATGAACGTATGTGAACTCAATTCACACAAACGTATGTAAACTACATATCATCAATAATAGGTTTTGAACTTGTGTGAAGTCAATTCATATATGTTTGTGTCAACTGAGTTCACATACGCTCAGTAATAAGTTTTGAACGTACGTGAACTCAGTTCACATACGGTTTGTGTGAATTCAGTTCACAAACGTACAAAACTAATTCTAAATGCCTGTGAACCTAGTTTACACACGCGTTCAGAATATGCTTAGTAGTAAGCTCTTAACTTGTGTGAACTATATGTTTATATAAAATGAGTTCACACACATTCAGAACTAATTTCTAAATGATGTGAACTAAATTTACACACATTTGTGTGAACTGAGTTCACATATGTTCGGTAATAAGTTATGAACACATATGAACCCAATTCACATAAGTTTGTGTGAACTAAGTTTACACACGTTTATGTAAGCTGAGTTCACATATCCTGAATAGTAAATTTTGAACACGTGTGATTTGAGTTCAGTTACATTTTTGTGGATTCGGTTCACATTCGTCCAAAAAACAAATATTTTGTTGAACACTTAGTAGATATAATGAACTCGATAATAACTTTTGGTGAATATTTTTATAATATAAATTATCTCCAGTTATCAAATGGGATTTTAGACCATAGCCAATTGTGGTTCTTAGGTGTTAGTCCTTTGTGTATCTTTAATTATGTTATTAGTTACTAGTTAGTTATGCCTAAGCTAGGTGATAACCATTTTTAGGTTAAAAGGCGTTTTTTTTTTCAATTTGGATTGGACTGTGGTAATTTTGCATGTGTATCGTGAAGCTAACATGCATGGTTGCGGATGGTTTGACTACAATGGCTTGTATTTCTAGAGAGGGTTTGCACCACTTTGACACTCCTCCCCTTAGTATTGTGCATCTAGTGCACACCGATGTATTAGGAGTTTCTACTCCACGTTTAATTTTCGTGTAATTTGTTTTGGGCTTTTCGCCCCGTTTAATCTAAAATTGCATTAATAGTGAGTGAGATTAAAAATTGTAGGACCATTGGAGTGAATTAAGAACCCAACTTAACATTAGAGTGAAAAATTGTCAAAATTCTTAAATCTTATGAGTCATCATCTACCAAAATCAAACTCAAAGTTGATTCTTGCATTAGAGAAACGCTCTCATGTCACTAATGTTATATATATGTACAGGCGTGTCTCAGAGTACATGGCATCCTTGGTAGATTCATTACAACAACTTGGTTATAAAGATGGTGAAAATCTGTTCGGAGCACCCTATGATTTTCGATACGGTCTAGCAGCTCCAGGTCACCCATCTCAAGTAGGATCCAAATTCCTAAACGACCTAAAGAATTTAATAGAAGAAGCAAGCAAATCAAACAAAGGAAAGCCAGTAATTCTTGTCTCCCACAGCTTAGGTGGTCTATTTGTCCTACAACTCCTAAATAGAAACCCAATCTCTTGGCGCAAGAAATTCATTAAACACTTTATATCTCTTTCAGCTCCATGGGGTGGTGCTGTAGATGAAATGTTCACGTTTGCATCAGGAAATACTCTAGGAGTTCCCCTAGTCAACCCATTAATAGTAAGAAGTCAACAGAGAAGTTCTGAGAGTAACTTATGGCTATTGCCTAACCCTAATATGTTTGATATTCAAAAACCATTAGTTACTACTCCATGTAGAAACTATTCAGCTCATGATATGGCTGATTTTCTTAAAGATATTGGTTTCCCTGAAGGGGTATATCCATATAAAACTCGAATTTTACCAATGATAAGGGATATAGAAGCACCAGAAGTGCCTATAACTTGTGTTATAGGGATAGGGGTGAGAACAATGGAGAAATTGTTTTATAAGAATGGTGATTTTGATGAAGTACCGGAAATTTTATATGGTGATGGTGATGGAACGGTTAATGTGGAGAGTTTGTTGGCTCTTGAGTCACTATGGAAAGATGAGGAAAATCAGTATCTGAAAGTGATTAAGATTGGTGGGGTGTCTCATGTATCAATATTGAAAGATAAAGTTGCAATTGATGAAATAATAGGTGAGATTAGTAGAATTAATTCTCTTGCTCAGCTTGGTTTAAGAGATGCTTTCCGGGATGAATGATGGGATATGAATGACTACGACTAATGTACCATGGCATTGAGAGAAAGCTACTTGATGACAGTTAGTTATCCATTGTCTCTGTAAATTAAATTTTTGGTGGGGTTTATATTGGCATTTTACGTATTGATATGAGAATCAATTGTTATAATCTATTCTATAATATATCTATAATCTATAATATCTATTTTTTGGTAAACTAAGGTATCCCCTGTGCGCGCAACTGCAGTGAAATTATAGATCGTTACTGTGAATAAGGAACTAAGGAAGTTTGTAAATAGCAGATTTATTTATATATGTATTCGGCCCAAACCCGTTAGGTTTTCACATAGAATAGCCTATTGAAACTCCTTAGTGTTCGTACTCAAGGACGATCGAAAGACAATCAATAAAACGAAACTACAGCTGCTCTGTAGTCGCGGACGTAGGCAAAGTTTGGCCGAACTGCGTGATCAATATCGTGTCTCCTGTTGTGACATGGTATCAGTAGGGTTTCGATCATACCTGTGATTTCGTTAGGGTTTCGTTCATATTCCTAATTTCGTTCAGAACCGTGACTCTGTCAGCGACACCTTCTTTGGTCGCTCTTGCCTTGGCCTTCATCGTTCCTCTTGGTTGTCAGTTCTTGGTCGTACCTGAGTGTGGTGCTTTTGCGATTTCGGTGGGTCTTATTGGTTCCTGGTTCGCTGTTCGCATCTCTCATCGCGATTTCTCTCCTGGGTGCTTCGTTTCTAATAGCGAGTGGCTCTTATTGGTTCGTGGTTTCCGCTTGTGCGCCCTGTTGCTGCTTGCTTCCTGTTCGTTCTCCTGCTTCAACGTCAATTCACAAGTTTGTTTGTAAGGTCAGTTGGGATTTCGTGAGACCTACTCTTCTCGTTTACTTTTTATGTTCGTTACTTCTATTGATTCGCTATTGTTCAAAACTTATCTTGCTTGTTGGCTTCAATAAGAGTGTATTCTGATCTTGGCTTGGCGCTGTGATATATTTGCATGCTTCTCTGTGGTTTGCTTGGCTACGTGTTGGTTGTTGATTTTGTAAGTGTTGTTCTCATTATCAATTTTTTAGTAATTTTTCAATGGCTTCGGAGAAAGAAATGGATAATTCTTGTGTTCGTTTTACTGGTAAGAATTATGCTACTTGGGAATTTCAATTCAAGATGTATGTCAAAGGCAAAGGATTATGGAATCACCTTGATGGCGTTTCTAAGGCGCCGGAAGATAAAATTGCCTTAGACGCGTGGGAAGTCAAAGATGCTCAGATTATTTCTTGGATCCTCAGTACTATTGATCCTCAGATGATCAATAATTTGCGAACATTTTCAACTGCTAAAGAAATGTGGAATTATTTAAAGCGTATTTACAACCAGGGCAATACGGCCAAGCGTTTTCAATTGGAGTTAGAAATCGCAAATTACAAACAAGGTAATTTGTCAATTCAAGAATATTATTCTGGTTTTCTGAATTTATGGACAGAACACTCTGCTATTATCTATGTTGCTGTTCCCAAGCCGTCACTTTCCGCCGTCCAAGATGTTTATGATACTAGTAAACGAGATCAATTTCTCATGAAACTTCGTCTGGAATTTGAGGCTATTCGAGGTGCTTTCATGAATAGGAACTCAGTTCCTTCCTTGGATATCTGTGTTGGTGAACTGCTCCGAGAAGAACAACGTCTCCGTACTCAAGGAACCATGTCTCATGATCCCGTCCTTTCTGAACCTGTGACAGTTGCATATGCTGCGCAAAATAGAGGCCCAAGCCGTGATATGCGACAAACTCAATGCTTCTCTTGTAAACAATTTGAACATGTTGTTCGTAGTTGTCCTAAGAAGTTTTGCAATTACTGCAAGCAGCAGGGTCATATCATCTCTGCATGTCCTACACGGCCTCCACGACCGACTAAGCATCCGGTGCAGGCATTCCATGCCACTACTAGCTCTACAGCTGGTCCTTCCACCACTGGTGTATCTAGCTCTGCCGCTGGTCCTTCCACCACTGGTGCATCTGATGGTGGTGCTCCACAGCTTGAATTAATTCAACAAATGGTACTATCTGCTCTTTCTGCCTTGGGCATTACTGGTATGTCTTCTTTCATATTATGGTTACTTGACTCTGGTGCATCGAATCACATGACGGGTTCCTCTGAACTCTTGCACAATTTATGTTCTTATATTGGTAATCAGAAAATTCAAATTGCTGATGGCGGTACCCTTTCTATAACTAATGTTGGTGATATAAATGCTAACTTTCGAAATGTGCTGTTAGCACCACACAATCGGCACCACGAAGGGCCCTTTCGACCTCCTCTTTCCGGGTAACATCCCCTAATTAATTTTCACTCACGATCACTATCAGATCACAACACAGTGGAAAATACAAATCACATTCAGATCTGAAATGAAAATAAATATCGAACCAACCTTGTATGCAGTTGACTCCCTTGTCCTTTAGAATATGCGACCAATGGAGAAGATTTTCGGAGGTCAAAGGCTCGGACCACTTCAGCACCTCTTCGTATTAGTTCCAGGCACAGAGCAGATCCTACGAATCTGAGTCCACCCGTGACCACAAAGATCTTCCCCTCTATTCCTTCGTTCTCGCTCAAGTGCATTCTGATCTCTTCAATTCCACATACATTCCATTCTCAATGTTTCATTAGATTTTGGGTTTTAATTACTCTACAAGTAGTAAGTAAAACTTATTGCAATATCTATCAATAAAAATAGGGAAAATTACACCGGAAGTCATTTAAGTTATTTTTTGTAATAAGTTGATAATTTATATTTTTTCGTATCAACTAAGTTTTTAACATTTCACTATTGACCTTTCCGTCCAATTCTCATCTAACAAAGTTAATCATCACAACTAAGAAAAAGGTTAGAATTATAACAAGAATCCAAAAAGACACCATTGTTTTCTATTTCCTTTTCTCTCAAATCCTCTTTCTTTTCACTCTCTTTTCCTTTTTCCTCACTTTTTTCTTTCTTTTCGCTCTCTTTTTCTTCATACTTCTCTTCGGCTTTACGGAGATCCACCCATAATATTCCATTACTAGCAGCAATCTCTCTTTCCATTCTCTTATCTCTTCTCATTCTTCTTTCACTCTCTCTACCAGTTTTCTTATTTTCTCTATCTATTTTCTCATGGCTTTTCTTCAACCAATCACCAACCTTATACTTCTCAAGTGAATTTTCTAGACATTCATTTTTATAATACATGTCTCTATATCTAGAATTCCACATGATGCAAAGATAAAAAGTTATCCAACCCAACAACTTGGCTTTGATACCACTTGATGGCTACCCATATGAGTAGTTGTCCATCTATGTGAATTCGGATTAAATAACACAAGCAATAGATGCGTCACACTCTTAATTGGAAAAATAAAAGATAAGAACAAGAAAGAAGAAATAAGGAAAATATGGAGAAGATAAGAAATGGGATGGCGCCACACTCTTAATTCATTGAGAGAAAGAAGACGTGCTAAGCCTAGGGAATGATCGCCACAAGAAAACTTGGTTTCTTGATAAGATTTAAAGAAGATTCAATAAAGCACCAAAAAGAGACATACTCTCAAACACAATACACAAGGTATTAGTTTTAAAATTTCTGAATTCTTAGTTGTTATTCTCATAGATTTCTCCCCCTTTTTTTTGATAAGTAATGCTCATGACAATCATAGCCACAAAGCTAAGCATCATTGACACGTCTCTCCCCACCTTCTAGGAAGGGTTTGAGAAGTGTCCAATCATGTGCTCAAGCGAGTGGAAATAAAATACACCAAGTTCAAAATTACAGTGATCAAAGGAGGTGGAGTAAAGATAGCCACCCTCAGTTACACCAAAAAATTAACCAGAAGCTCACAATGGCGAAGGGAAAGGAAAGGTAAACTAGAAGAAAAATAAAGGAAACAAATAACGTAAAAAAAGTAAGAGGATGGTGATCCTGAAGCTCTATGAAACAAAGACTCTTGGGGGATTTGAAAACACCGGCTCCTTAGCAGGACCGAAGACACAAAGCCTGATGTTGAACCTCCAAAAACTAAGCCAACAAGCACTCCTCATCTAAACACCAAGACTTCTAGCTTCAAGCAAGGCGCACCAAAGACTTACACTGATGTCAAATGCAAAGGCAACCCCAAGCACAAATATCCACATCACCCTTCATAGTATGGAAGCCGAATTTCCTCTAGCCTCCCCTCTTCACACGATTCTAGAAAAGATATCACCAAATACACCAATACCGACTTAGGGACAACCAGTAACGGGCTGACATTAAGCAAAAGCATCAAATGCACCCCACTCACCAAGGGCCCATTCTAGTAAAAGTATTTGAAGCACAGGCTCCTACGGCAAAAACATGAAAGCTACAAGCTAAAGTCACACATATCTTTCCAACGACTCTCCTCGACCAAGACAAATGCCTGGTATCAAGCAAACCACCACGACTCCACAAGAACTCGGACAAACGCAACAAGCCTCTAGAGGGCCAAGTAGACATGCCAGTACATACAAGGAGATAAGCAAGACACCAAAACAAACAAACAAACAAACAAAGCAAGGAGAGCAAGAGAAGACCTGACAAGGGCAGATGGCGTGGACCTCAACTTTGACATTGAAGCAGCAAGCAGCTACATGGCTTTTAAGGTTGATGCCAAGGAGACAATGAATTTGTGGACCATCCAAGGCGGTGGGCACACACCGGCAAGCGAGAAGAAGAACACAAGACGGGCCCCGCAAGATATAATAAAGACAGACAGACAGAGATGATAATAAGAAAAATTAATTAAAGATCACATCCTCAAACTAAAGCATCGCCACTCTCTCAACCGGACCATTTTACCCAGTGACCTTCTAGAGAAGCACCTTCTTTGGCAAGTTTGTCGGCAAGATGGTTAGATTCTCTTGTCTTATGGACGAAAGAGACATTCTTTAGGGAACCCAGAAGGTTTAACAACTTATTGCCGTAGAACCATAAGTGCCAAGGGCAAATGCCTCTTACCAAGGCCAATGCCACTCTGGAATCCGACTCGACTATAAGGCTCCCTTCCTTCAACCACTCCTTTTCTAACGAGATATCGAGAGCATAGACAATTGCCATGAATTCCGCTTCGTTGGAGTCTCTGATTCCCGCCGAGGCGGCAAATTTTGCTAGGATGCATCCATATTCGTTACGCAAAACCCCACCAATACCTGTTGGGCCTGGTTTGCCTCTAGCAGATACATCAACATTCCATTTCCACGATTTTGGGGGTGGAGGTTGCCAATATGATATTTCGCGAGAACCAAGGGGCCTTTTCCACAAAGAGACCCCCTCCAGGTTTGCAACTACTTCGATTGGCGTATACGGGCAGCCTGGTTCCCATGCCTTCATCCAGAATCCCAGTCTTGACTTTATGTGATAGAGCTCTTGGTTCCAATCTGTTTTTTGCTTCTCAAACACCTCTCTGTTCCTAATGTGCCAGATGGACCAAAGGATCACATATAGTAAACAGACCCACAGCTTCTTGCGGAAAACTCCATCCACTGTCCCACACCAAACTTTAAACCATTGAACACGGTTGGCCGAGATTGGAAGCTGAATGTTCCACCAATCAAGGATCCCTGCCCATAGACGCCAGAAGAACATGCAATGTAAGAGTACATGTTCCATAGTTTCTTCCTCAGAGTTGCAAAAAGGGCAAAAGCTTCATTTGACCCCCACCATATTTAGTTTCCTTAATCTACTCCTTCTATTGAGCTTTCCCTAGAGAATGAACCACACCAGCAAATCCGCCCTTGGTGGTGCAAGACCTTTCCAAACCACGTTCCTACTGTCAAGAGAGAATTCCTCAAACCACCAAGCTTTGATAAAAGACTTTACTGTATAACCTCCCTTAACATCAAACTGCCGCCAGGTTGTCTTTAGTGTGCTTTGATAGGTTCACTTCTTGGAGGCAAGCCATGAGAGTTTCAAGGTGCTCTAACTCCCATTGGAAGAGTCTTCTTCTCCAAGTCAGATTCCATTGCCATTGGAGCCCGTCCCAAAAACCCATATTCGCAATCTTTTCATCCTTGGTTGTTTTTGTAACCATTCTTCCACTAAGGTGTATTAAAAAGCCACTAGGAATTATTGTTAGTTATTTGTGGCATTTGTATTGCCTTATAGATTTCTCCCCCTATATATAGGAAAGGATAATGATGGATTGATTCAATACAAGGCAATAGAAATGCCACAAATAACTAACAATAATTCCTAGTGGCTTTTTAATACACCTTAGTGGAAGAATGGTTACAAAACAACCAAGGAAAGCTAGAGTAACCTTCAGCAAGCAAACAAAGAGTCATCCCCCCTTATTCCCATGGAAATTTCGTCCATTACCCTCAAGCATCAGCCCACGCCTTTATTTTTAGAAATTATCACATAAACACATTAATATTTTGACCAATAAATCGTCTTTCAATTCAAGCCCGATTTTTCAACATAATAGAAGTCGAATGTCACATAGTGGTTGTGAGAAGACTTGTAGAATTCTTTCTTATCTTTCCAACGGATCAAGAATCATGCTAATCGGACTTCTGGATCTTGAGATATTACCAAAACAAGACAGATGTGTTATTTTCAACAATGCCTACTTTTCCATTGTCATATCCCAATTTTGTCCGCTTCACTTTTTACTACTCGTTTAATCCACTACAAGTTAGTTTTTTCGCGTCATTTAGGCCTACAGATCTTAATTGGGCCTGATATTATCATTGTCTAATCGAACCTATATTTGCTCAATCAAGCCTAAACGCAATTCATGCAATTTTTAGTAGTTTGTTGTAATTGGGTCTTATTCTCTTAAGTGGGCCTCATTTTAGTGCATTGTTTGGTTGGGCCCGGTTTCGTTCTTGGGTTCGGCCCAACGTCAATTTTGCTTTTGTTCACTTAATTTAAAAAAATAAAATTTAAATCATAAAAATAATAAATAAAATCATAATTACAAAATTGTATTACAATTGTCCAAAAATACAAAAAAAAACAGCAGCAACAGCAGCTTCTTTGGGCCTATTCTTGCTGAGCAAGATTTCTCAACAGGTCTAATACCTGAAACTGGAAACAAAATCGCATCAGAATCAAAGAATTTAATTTCCTAAACCTAAAAAATGCCTATAAAAACAGGCTGATTTTCATTGTAATGGGGACAGAGAGAAAATAGAGGAATATTCAGAGAAATTCAGAACCAAAAGATAAAGGTTTTCATGCTGAAACCCTAATCACAAAGCAATAAAAAATCCAGAGGCCATCACAAAGCAATAAAAAATCCCGAGGCAGAAGCAGTCAGTAGCAATAGGGGCAGTAAGAAGCAAGGTTCAGCAGCATAGCAAACAAAAGGAAACTTATCAGAAGCTGGACTTTAGGTAGGTTCCAGTAACGAATTTTATCAAGTTTCGTTGATTTCAGTTTAACATTTTTTTTCTCTTCTTTTTATCTATTAATAGTTCATATATGCCTTATTAGATAGCCATAACAGTAACTCTGTACCTTTAATACGGACACTCCCACTGAAAGCCACATTCTCGCAGGCTAGTCTACAAAATACTAACTGGGCTACTGCTTTTCACGCCCAGTTTTAATTATATAACTCCCTTTCTGCTAATTGCACCCCATTTTACTATTGCACCCCCTCTTTTCGTTTTTATTTATTTCTTTTCAAATAAAAGAAACAATTTCTTTTACAAAGAATTATAAAAATAAATAAATATATCCCTTTCAAAAATAGGGGATTAAGTCGACTGTACAGTCGGGTTAGTCTACTTTTTAGGACCACGAATAAACCGTACGGATCAGGTCCTAAAATCCCTACTTAAAACAAATAATCTCTAAATTAAAAAATATAAACACATTTCCCTCCAAAAAAAATTATTTTCAAAATAGGGGATTAAGTCGGCCGTACAGTCGGGTTAATCAGCGCTCTAGGATGAAGGAGTCGTACAGCTCAATAGTCCTAGAACCCCTATAAAAATAATAATTAATAAAAAACCCTTTTTCCAAAAAAAACGAATGGGGGATTAAGTCGACTGTACAGTCGGGTTAGTCATCATTCTAGGATGAATGAGTCGTACGGCTCAAGAGTCCTAAAATCCCTATTCCAATAAAATTAAACCACCACACATCAAACCATTTTTCAAACTTCAAAAACTCCATTTTAAGAAAATAATGGACTAAGTCGACTGTACAGTCGGGTTAGTCATCGTTCTAGGACGAATGAGCTGTACGGCTCCAAAGTCCTAAAACCCCTATATTAAAAAACACCAACCAACAAACATTTTCTACCAAATAACTACGTAGCCTTTGATTCTCTACCCGGAGATACGTAGGAGCGTAGGGCGGGCTCTGTCAAGTGCACTAATAAAAAACCTTTTTAGTCTTTTCCTAAATAATTTCTTAATTAAAAAAATACCAGGTCTTTTCTTTCTTTTAATTTCTTTCAATTCACAATAAAAAGGGTAAATTAAACATTTTCAAAATTAACATCTTTTACACAACTAATTAGCAGGTAACATTCCTTAAGAAGGATGCTGTGGGGTGCTAACATATTCCCCATGCATAACCGACTCCTGAACCCCAAATCTGGTCTCAAGGACCCTTATCCAACTCAAAAGGATTTTCTAATATTTGCCCTTATAATTAAACATTGGTGGCGGCTTCATTCAGAACCTTCGAAGAATCCTTTCCCGGATTTTTTGGTCGCTACATCCATCTTAGGCTTGATTTTATTCATTTTAAGGGCATCCATCCTAGGTTGTCATCATTCCCTAGGCTTATCATTTCTTCTTTCTCTCAATGAATTAAGAGTGTGGTGTCATCCCATTTCTTATCTTCTCCATATTTTCCTTATTTCTTCTTTCTTGTTCTTATCTTTCATTTTTTTCAATTAAGATTACACATATTTTGCTTGTATCATTCAACCCGAATTCACATAGATGGACAACCATTAATTGGGATAGTCATCAATTATCGATACTAAAACATTCTCAATAAGTTATTGCTATACTTTTAAAATGTCCTTGTTACCCGGTACGCATATGTCAAGTGAGTCCCTTTATACTTGGACGTGGGTTTGGAAATTTGTTGTGCCATAAAAAGTGGCTTTTTCCTGTTGACTTTTGTTTTTGGGTAGGTTGCCAACACAAGATAATCTAGTAAAGAGATTGGTTGTGGTTGACAACAAGGAATCTACTCGCCATATTTTCTATCATTGTGACTTCACTAAAGCTATTTGGCAGCACCTTATTACTTGATTGGGGTTGGATCAGATTGAAGGATTGGAAGGGTCAAATCACTTTAGATTCTTTGGCAGCTTTGTCAAAGGCAGTAACAAGTTTGCATATTTGATTTGGATGGAAACTATGTGGATCATTTGGAGGGAAAGAAATATGATGGTCTTTGGTGGGGAATTGGTTGACACACAACTCGCAATAAACAAAATCAAATATATTTGTTGGGGATGGTTACTTGGAAAAGCTTATGGTTCTTCAAGTTTCTCCGTCACCGATTGGTGAAATTCCCCGTTGCCTTGTTTCTAGTTTTTTTTGTAGGGGTTTTTAATATGGCGTTTTTGGTCTTTGCTGGAGTGCTATTTAGGCGTTGTCAGATTGTTGTTATGCTTTGTTGGTGTTTGGCGCGTTGATTTTGCAGGAGTGTTGTTTTGGTGCCGAAAGTTTGTTGTCACGACATTGCTGTTGGTGCTGTCATCCTGTTCCTAGGTTTGCCGTATGCTATTTTTGCAGAATTGCTGTTTGGTTTCTGTCATACACTAACTTTGTCCGTCTAATTTATCAAAAATCCAAAAAAAGTTTTTATTCTCGTCGTGCCACGTGTCTTTTCAATCGCGTGCACGTGTCTTTAACGCTCATACGTTTATTTTGATACTTGTTTTTGTTGATATTGCTTATTATTATAAAATGTAAAAAATAAATAAAATGTGATACAAAATCAGGTAAAAGCTGAAAAGCCAAAGTCTTTTTTATTACACAACCAAGTCGTTTACACATATAGACAAAAATAGTACAATATTTTTAAAACAATTCAAAAAAGGAGAGAGAGGGGGCGCAACTTGCTGCCCTAGCTTAACCATATTGGGATTGGTCTAATATGCTTTTTTCCTTCCTTTTGGCCTTTCTCATTTCCAGTAAAATAGTGCTGTCCTTTCCTCATTCAAATGACAGTCCTTCCCAGCGCCCCTGACTGTCCTTCCCAGTGCCCCTGACTGTCCTTTTTGCGCCACCCATTGCCAGCTACTGTCCTTCCCATCACCCCATTGCCAGCTACTGTCTTTTTGCTAATTCAATGGTTGTCCTTTTGACTCCTCAACACCTCACCAATTGGCCTATAAATACCAAATAATACTGAACAGTAATGGGAGAGGGGCACTGATCACGAAAGAAAAAATACAGTAATAGGGAGAGGAAGAAAACAGAGAGAACGGAGAAAACGAATTCCATTAGAGAAAATTTTAAAAGCCAGAGTTGAAAACCCAACAACACTAAGGTTTAAAAATGTGAGGGAGAGAACTGAGAAATAGAAAAAGAAAGGCAGAAAACAGAGAGAGAGAATAGGATTCTTACCTCACCTCCGCCTACACCACAGTCACCACCGGAGCACCGTCGTGGCCATCTCCCACCGCCACCAAAAACAACACCAGCCATCTCTTTTCGGCCTCAACCTCTCTCTCACGACCACCACAAGTCACCACTACCTCCACCACTCACCTCACGACCAAACTGCCATCACTCCTCCCTTACGGCGCAAACAACCACCATCACCCCTCACGGCCAAACGACCACCGTGAGCCACCATAAAAAAGGTCCTCATGTCACCACCACCGTAACCATCACCACCCCAAACATCCTCTCTCTCCGCCGTGAGCCACCATAACTCTCTTTCTCTCTCCACCGTAGTGCTCTCTTTCTCTCTCCGCCGGCGCCACCACCATGGCTCTCCCTCCGGCGACGTCCTTCACCGTGAATCCATCTCCACCACCATCCTCTTCCCTTTCTCCTTCGCCTCTCTTCTCCCTCGTGAGTTCTCCTGCTCCCTCTCGTCTTTCTCTCTCTCTCTCTCTCTCCCCTGTTTTTTTCGAAATTTATTCTCTTTCTCTTGAGACGTGGTGCGGCGCTGTGAGAAAGGAAAGGGAAGATTAGGGTAAAAAATTAGGGTTTTGGATATATATCGTGGCCTAGGTCTGTTGCTTTTTTTTTTACTTCCTTTTTTTATTTATTTCATTTAGATTTTCAGATTAATAATAACACCCCCATATTTGCTGTCTCACGCCCCCCCCCCCCCCCTTTATTTGTTTAAAACCACTACTGATTGCACCCCCCTGTGTTTTATTGATACAATCCCCTGGGTTTTAAACTCAGATTTACTATTTGTATCCCTATCGCTTTATTTAAACACCCCTTTTCTATTGTTTATTTATTTATTTATTTATTTCATCTTGTATGCTAACTCTCACTCTTCCTTTATCTTTTAAGCTCTTATACACCCCCTCCCCTTGGCCTTTTTTTATTTTATTTAATATCTTTAGGTTACATTATTTGTCTCATAATTGTTTCTTTACATTGTTATATGTACTCCTAGTCATTTTCCTCTTAATCTAATTTCTTAATTACTAACTGGTAGTAATACCCCTTTCTTCACATGCTTAATCCTTTATTTCTCTTTTTTTTACTAATGAATATTTGTTGTTTACACCATTTATTTCCTACATTCCCACCTTCTCACATTCATTATCTCTATGGAGTATGTAATATTTTCTTCTTTTTCACTAGCAATGAGTCCAACTCATCTTCACACAATGTTACAAATCAATGAGTCCAACTCATCTTCACACAATGTTACAAATCAATGAGCTTAACTCATTTTCACACAATCTCAACTTATTTTTGAAAATCATGTTTTTTTAGCAAACATTTTGAAGCACTCAATCACAAATCGGTTATTTGCAAAGGTCACCCTGAGTTTAACTCGTTTGAACATTCTGAATACCTTCATTTTCAAATGGGCCATTAGTGGTGACCACTCTAGATTTATCTATTTGATCACTTCGAATGTCTTTCAAATTTCAAATAATAAAAAATACCAACACACAAATATTTTCTACCAAGAACTACGTGTGATTTGATTCTCTACCAGGAGATACGTAGGAGCAGAGGGCGGCCGACCTCTGTCAATTGCATTAATAAAAACCATTTTTTAGTCATTTTGTAAATTTCTTATTTCTTATTTCTTATTTTTTTCAAAAGCAAACAAAAATAATTAAATGTCCTCCTTCCAAGTCTTTTTCTTTTAATTTGTAAATAAGGGTAAAAATAAATTTTTTAAATTAATAACTTTTTTTTACACATTTAGTTAGAAGGTAACCTTCCTTAGGAAGGATGTCGTAGGGTGCTAATACATTCCCTACGCATAAACGACTCCCGAGCCTAAACCTAGTCCGCAAAACCCACTTATCCACTCAATAAGGATTTTCCAATGTTTGCCCTTAAACTAAACTCTGGTGGCGGTTTCATTTCTAAAACTTCGAAGAATCCCTCCTCCGGATTTTTCGGTCGCTACGTCTTCTTTCTGTATTTATTTTTGTTTCAAAGTACTTTTGGCTTTATCGCCTCGTTCTCTTTGGGGATACTTTTGCCCATTGAGTCTTTTTCCCATGAAGTTTTTGCCCAAAGAGGTTTTAGTGAGGTCCTAAGTTAATATACGGGTTGAAGTACCCATTATACTCCCCTTAATATAATATAAACTATTGCTTATCAAAAAATGTCCTTAATATAAACATATATATATATATATTCTTATTTTTGTTTTGAACTTAAAATATATATTAAAATTGTCTTGCAAACTACTTTATATTGTTGGAGTGGTGGAAAACATGGCGAATTTCATAAGTTTTTTCCCTACCGGTTCTTAGGGTGAGGATATTGAGTTTGGCATGCAGCTTTTTTTTATCAAAGCATGGAGATCTTTCCCTAATAAGGAATTTGTATAAATATATTTGCTTGTTATTTATAAATTTATTATAAAAATAAATTAAAATTTGCTTTTCTTTTGAATTTTGCTTTTCTGTCATAGTTTTTTCTCAAATAAAAATGCAAATTGTAACACCCAAAGTAATTTAATTACTTTGATTGTTATTTAATACATCGCCATTTTTATATAAATTGTTTTGATGTTTGCTTGTGTGTTTTAAAAAGAATTTTTTAAGGTATTTTGTTGTGTTGAATTGTTATAAAGGTGTTTAGAATGGGGATTAATTGAGTTAAGTGTCATTAACCTCAAATGAGCTCCAAATGTCTAAAGCGACCAAATTACCCTTCACTTATTCCCTCTAAAACCCATAGATCAATCGGACCGCCTATTACTTACTCATAACTAGGGGTGTTCACGGTATAGTTTGGTTCGGTTGGCTTCAAAAAAAAAATCAAACCAAACCAAACCAAAGCGGTTTGGATTGGTTCGGTTTTTGACGAGACAAAACATGATTTATAAAAGACCAAATTCGGCCAACAAATAAAATTCTGCCAACATTCAAAGAAAATTCTGCCAACAAATAAAATTTTGCCAACAAATAATTAAAATGGCAATGCTAAATTCTGCCAGTTCTGCCACTCAGTTCAAAAACATAATTCAAACATAAAGTCTGTCACTATCCACATAAAGTCTTCAAAGGCATAATACAACACAAAGTCTATCATAATTCAACAACATAATTCAAACATAATACAAATACATTAAAAACACAAGTCTCTATCATTCAACAACATAAAGTCTTTCTCCAATCTCCAGCAAATCTCCAAAGGCATTATCCACTCTCCACTCCAGCAAGTGTCCTACAAAGCAATTCAGTAAATAAAATCAGTAACTAAAATCAACAAATGATAAAGTAATAAAATCTAACAAGATTCAACCGGATTCAAGTACATACTATTTCATTTGATTTAGCTCCAAAATACATCTAATCGTCATCTGATTCAATATCAGAAAGTCCTTCATTCAGTTGTGGGATCGGAGCAAGTTCTATTAATGTATCAAATATATTAACAAACGTTAGACAAAAGAAATAATTGTAATTTCACAAAACAGAATTGACAAACCATATATACCTTCTTCTAGCTTTTCCAAGTCTTCCAAGAGCTCTTCAATATCCACCGACAAAGGGGAGGATCTTAGCCAATTTTGTGCACAAATTAAAGCTTCGACAGTTTGTGGTGTAAGAGAACTCCTATAAGAACTAAGAAATCTACCTCCAGTAGAGAAAGCGGACTCCGAAGCAACAGTAGATATGGACATAGCCAATATATCTCTATCCATTAGACCAAGAGTAGGGTATTTAGTAGAATTTACCTTCCACCAGTTCAAGATGTCAAAATCTAGACATTTATTCTCCCTAGGCTCCGTGAGATACATATCCACTTCATTTTTACTGAGATTCTGATCTTTGTCCATGTCCTTCTCAAATTCATCATCAATTTGATCAGAAGATGCAACAACATCTGATATTTCCATTCCTTGTGTAGCAATTTCAGCTTGGCCTTCATTATAGAAATCCCTATAGCTCTCAAACATTTTGTATAATGTTTCCTTTACCTTTTCACACAAAGAATCAGCAACCTCCTTCTCATAACCCTTATTCAAGCCCCACCTAATAAACTGAAACTTACGCTGAGGATCAAAAATCACAGCAACAAAGACCAACATATTCATCTTTGTGACGTCCCCCCCAATACTTACTATATTTAGCCTTCATCTTTTCCGCCATTTTTGCAAGTAATGGATCACCAAGTCCCATCCAATTCTTGAATGCATCCAATATAGCACAATGTTCAATGAAATATGCGGAAGATGTTACATAGGTTGAACCCGACACCTTCTTAGTGATTTCAAAAAACAATTTCAAAAATTTCACAAAACACTTGGCATTTTCCCAATCCTCTAAATTTGGTATACCACATTGCAACGTTGCATACTCAACACACTTCTCACCTAATCTCTTAAAGGCCTTTTGAAATATCAATGCACGTTCAAGCATAAGGTAGGTGGAGTTCCACCTGTTGGACTATATGATAACCTTGGAGGGGGGTGAATAAGGTTATACGCTAAACTTGAATTCTTTTTCGATTTTCAAAACTTTAACAATGCCAGTTTAAATCAAATGCGGAAATAAGATTTAAACTATATGCAGTACCTAAGCAAGCTATACCTATGACAGAACCAATTACAGTGATATTTTACGCTTATCAAATAAACAGATATTGAACGCAGCGCAGTGATGTCAACTATAATAACAGGCAAATATAAACGGTAAAGTAAAATAGTAGGGAAAGAGATACACCGTGAATTTTTACGAGGTTCGGGATAAAAGCCCTACGTCCTCGGCCTCCGGCTTTGCAACCTTTGGACTTGATGACAACCACTATATGAGAAGAATGTTTTACAAACAAGCAACTTCCTTATAGCTAATCTCAATTTACCCAAATTGAGAACCCGAGCTCCCCGCTAAGGATTTCGCAACCACTTCAATCTCCCCGATTGAACGACCCAAGAATGTTTCCCAGGACTTCACAACCACTTCAATCTCCTCGATTGAACGACCCAATAACTCTTCCCAGGATTTCAAAATAACCACAAAATAATAGATTACAAGTGAGAACCTATGATCCAATCACTTCAGACAGTATGACAATATAGTAACTGATAGAGATGAGTGATTTGGAAAAATAGAAGAGCTTTAAAAAAGATATGACAATGAAAGCTCTTTTTTCTCTTTTCTCAGATCTAGAAATCGTATGTGAGAAGTAGAGAGATATTGTGTAATGTGGTGTTGAGGTGTGTTTTGAAAGTGGGCACACCTGCCTATTTATAGGCCTAGGAAAATGATAGCAATCATTAATGTTGCTTGCAAATCGATTATGTGTGAAGGCAAACCATGGGATAATCGATTCTTTGCCTTTAGAAATCAAAGGAATCGATTTCATGCTTAGTTAAGTGAAGTGAGTAATCGATTCTTGGCCTTTAGAAAATAATGGAAATCGATTTCATGCTTAGTTGAATGAAGCTCATAATCGATTCTTTGCTTAGGCTTAAGTATAGGAGCAAATCGATTATGTGCTTCTCAATAGATTATGAAATTGATTTCATGCTTAACAATGGATTAGGAAATCGATTCTTTGCTTCAACAATAGATTAGGAAATCGATTTCAAGCTTTATAATAGATTAGGAAATCGATTTCAAGCTTTATAATAGATTAGGAAATCGATTTCAAGATTTCCACAAAATTGTTTTTAGGTTTAGGTGCCACCCTATGCATGCATGCAATTTTATAAAATATTTTTCAAAGCTTGTTTTGATGCAACATGCATGTTTTGAAAAATCATCTCTCAGCTACTAAATGTCACAGACCTTAAGTGATAGGACCTTACACTGTGTTCTAATGAAAGCGGATAAACAATTACGTCTTGACTTCCAAAGTGGCTTCTTCTCCAAGCTGCCCCACTTTAATATTTCATGCTCTTTGATTGATGTCCTGTACTTTATTCAACTTGAACCATTAGTAGACAGATTGTAATTTGTTATCATACAAAACAAAGAGTGTTTGTCATTGGATCAATACCACCTAGTAGGACAATCCAACTGAACTGTAGACTTGTCTTGTATCCTAACTTCCTTAACACATGTTTTAAACCTATCCAAACGACCAGCTGATTGACGAACATATCGAACTGCACTCCTAATTTTTATAATTGAAGAATGCATGTCCTTCAATCCATCATTGACAGTAAGGTTAAGAATATGCGCACAACACCTAACATGCAAATGTTCCCATTTTAATGGATGTGAATTCTGTCATACCCCAATTTTGTCCGTTAGATTAATCCAAATGGTTTCAATTCGTACCTAGCATATGCGAGTCGCTTTTAATTGTGCACGCGTCGTCGTTCTCGCTGTGCCACGTTTCATTTTTTTATTATTATGCGAAAGCGATCCGCGTCTCGTCGTTGCGAATGTTTAACTCGGTTTTCATTGCTTATTGATATTATGGTTATCATTATTTAGTTTAATCTGTTTGTTATTAGTGTTATATAAAAAAAAATCTAATAAAAAAATCAATTTCTGAAATAATGTTTTTATTATTATAAACAGTTTTCTTTACAAATAAAAGGTACAACCTAAGTCAACTTTGATGTACATGAAGACAAAAAAATTAATTACAATTGGTACAAAAATTAATTAAAAGCAAAAAGAGTACAAAAAATAAATAATAAAACAAAATAAAAAGGGAGACAGCAGCCTGCGACTTGCTGCCTTCCCTCTCCATGAAGCTACAAGCCCAAACTTCCTTCTTCTTGTCCTTTTACTTGCCTCCCATTTTCAGCAAAAAAGCATGGCAGCATTGGCAGGCACCACCCTGCAAGCTGCTGCTCCCCTGCTGTCATCCTTGCTGCTCCACTGTGTCACTGCTGCCAACAGCTTTGTCCCCTATGAGCTTTGATCCTCTGCTTCCATCCACACCTACACCACAATAAGAGCACTGATAAATACAAATAATAACAAACAGTAAGGGGGGGAACAATACGAAAAAAACAGCAACACACAACACAATCACACAGAACAGAAAACCAGAGAGGGTATTTCACTTCAACCTCTTCCAACTTCCAAGTTGTATCTCTGTTTCTCATAAGACATTTTTCTCAACTTAAATGAACAAGATGGTAGCTTTGTACAAACTTGGATCTCTGGGACAGTGTGATTAGTTTCCTCATCAAAAACTCTCAACTTTCTTACTCACCACTCCTACGGCCAACCACCAGAACCACCACAGTACACTATCCACAACCCCCAACCAAGCCATCACAGTAGCCACCCACCTTCTTCATCTCACCGACCCAACACAGCCCCCATCACACCTAACCCGTCACCGTCGCCATCACCCTCCCTCATGGCCAGCCACCACCAAATGGCCACTCGTCCCTAAAACGGCCCACACCACCGTACCGCCACTGTAAATCTCCCTCAAACACCGTCGTCCACCACCGCGAACCTTCGCGACCATCACCAAACTCCCCCAGCCATCAACACCACCCATCGGACCGCCGAACCTCCCTTCGCACTTCGACCACCATACGCCACCACTGAACCACCGCAACAACCCAACCCGAACCACCGTAGTCGCCATCCCTGACTGTTAATACCGCACCCAACCGACGCCGTGAAGGAGTGGATCCGTGAGAGAGGAAAGCGAAATCGGTTTGTTATTTTTCGCGGTGGAGAAGGAGAGGAAAACAAAAATCGGTGAGAGAGAGAGGCTGTGAGGGGAGGGGAAAGTGAGGAAGCGAAACGGAGTAGAGGAGAGGGAAATGAGGTCACGGCTGAGGGAGAGATGGGCAAACAGCGCTGCAAGGGAGAAGAGAGATTAGGGTTAGAGGGGTAGGAGTCGCGCGGCGCAGCTGAGAGAGAAACGAAATTAGGTTTTACAAAAACCTAATTTCCTTTTTATACCCCCTTCCCATTTATTTTTAATTTCAGTTTTTTTGTTTTAATTCAGATTACAACTCACACCCCCCACATTTTAATGTTCACGCCCCCATAAAAGCCCACGTTTTTTTTTTGCAAGCCTTTTTTACCACTAAGATGAAATGGGCTCGCTATCTGCACCCCCCCCCATTTTTTAAAATACAACCCTTTTCTAACTGCACCCCCTTTTTTCTAACAGCACCCCCTGTTTCTCTTTTTAAATCTTTTTTTTCTCCCTAAATAAGTGTTTTCTTTCACACACCTATTTTTTTCCCAAATAATGAATAAATGTTTTCCTAAACATAGAAATGGTCGTTACTAATGGTCACCCTGAGCTTAGCTCGTTTGATCGTTAATAACAGCTTTAGTTTTCAAACGAGTTATGAGCGACGACTACTCTGAGTCTTACTTGTTTGGTCGTCACGAATACCTTTTCCGATTTCAAAATAAATTAAAACACCAACAGACAAACTTTTTCTACACCAAGAACTACGTGTGATTTGATTCTCTACCAGGAGATACGTAGGAGCAGAGGGCGGCCGACCTCTGTCAATTGCATTAATAAAAAAACCTTTTTTTTCTTTTTCTTCTTTTAATTCATTTCTCTCCTTTTTTCTCAAACACTACAAAAACAACTAACTGTTTATCGAGTCTTTTTTATTAGTAACATTATAAGGGTAAAATCATTATTTTTGAATTAATAAACACTTACACATTTAGTTAAAAGGTAACCTTCCTTAGGAAGGATGTCGTAGGGTGCTAATACCTTCCCTACGCATAAACGACTCCCGAGCCTAAATCTGGTCCGCAAGACCCCTTCATCCACTCAACAGGGATTTTCCAATGTTTGCCCTTAAACTAAAATTTTGGTGGCGGCTTCATTCAAGAACTTCGAAGAATCCCTCCTCCGGATTTTTCGGTCGCTACAGCTGGCGACTTCACTGGGGACAAATTAAGAGAGTCAAGCCTGGTTAACTAAATGTGTAAGTTTTTATTAGCTTTATATTTTGTTTTTGCCCTTATTCTTATATTATTTATTTATTAGCATTTCTTTATATTATTGAACCTTAGGGTAGACGACTTTTTTGTTATTTTTGTTGTACATCTTGTCCAGTTTGGTTAGTTTAGGTGTTTTGCTCTCATCACACACCTCACTTACACTTTTGCACACACTTTTGAGTGGGGCCCTATACCCGGGTCTGCAAATAACCTAGGACGAGTGGAGATTATTAGTGACAGTCATTCTGGATTTTATCTGTCTGACTCTTATGAAAGTCTCAACCAGAGTACGCTCTTTCATGGTACCCCACACCAGGTAGCTCGCTATTGTTGTGGATCATGTCATGGAGGGGATTTTAGCTCTGAGGACCTTTGTGAGGAAGTGAATAGAGCCACCTGAGAGACTGATCACATAAGCGACCCTAGACCATGTTGAAAATCCCAATTTAGACATGACCCACCTAGGACACAGGGGCACTATACTTACCCTCTCTATCAATCTGGTTAGTTTTTCTCCAAAATTAAAATCACTCAAAAAAAATTTTATGCTTCCTTCATTTGCATGCATACGAGACGACATCATTCCTTTCATTCATCATACAAAAAAATTATCATAAAATAAGATCATTTTTTTTCATCATATGCATCACATTGCCATTTCCCTACCGTACCATTCATCATATATTCATAATTCATAAATATCGAAAAAATCATCAAATAGTGTAGGCATCTTGTCGTTTGCCACATCATTATTACAAATTGCATGAGACATTCTATAACATTTCGCTCATATTGTCATCATAGTCCAACTGCACAATTCCTCCATGCATGCATCATTTCTCCATACATGCATCATAGTCCAAATACGCAATTTCTCCATACATGCATCATTTTATCCTAGTTGCATCATCTCTCATACTCATACATCGCATTGCTATTATAAAAAATTATTTTTAAATGCATCATCTTCATGCATCATAAAAAACAAGGACAGAAGTCATTTATTCCTATCCATCTCAAATGCATCAGTCCTTCAACATGCGTCAAGACAAAAATTATAAATCTCTTCATTATTGCATCATTCATCACCCAATAGCATTTTGTTAGCTTTTTATTTTGGTTGAAGCATAAAAAAAAAGGATAAACCATCACGCATTTCATTCATCCCCATTGTTGCTCATGTACAACAAACAGCCATATATTCATGCATTATACTTTATTCAAAGAAAACACAAAAAAAAATCACCATTACTCTTCCGTAAGCATTTCATTGTTATTGCACTATCATGCATCGCGAATGTATCATTTTTTTTTCAAAATTGCATTCATCTTGCATATCCGTACACCAAAAGAATATTACTCCCATATTATATAAAGGTTATGTTCCTTACTCTTTTCCACGCATTAAAAAAGGGTCGCTGCGAGTGTCATGCATTTTGTTTCCTCGCACACAAAAAAGGCAACAGCATCATAGGCACCGACATTCATTCATAATCGTTCAAAGTCGTGATCACACAGTGTAAGTACCACATCATTCATAAAGTCTTGAATTACATTTAAAAAAAAAACATAACATTCATGCATCATTTCCCTCATGTGGTCATCCTAGTTTAAATGCATCCATTCCATATTCATGTATCATTTTCCAAATAAAACGAAATTATTTCATTATAATTGTATCATTTAAATCAAAAATAAGAGTCTGCATACATGTTGCACTACCTCTCGAAAAAATATTTGCATTAGGATCAAACATTTATTTCTTCATGCATACAAACATTCGCATTTTTTTTCATACATATCTGTCATCATGGGCATTATATTTTGCTAGAAAATAAAAAAAATAATAATCACCATAGAACGAATCACTTGTTTTCATATACATCTCGTTCTCAGGGTACTGACATGCATATCATCCTCCAAAAAAAAACAACTTGCATCATCTTGCATACTCAAAAATATATTATATTCGTTACTCCTCTTCATGCATAGAAAAATAAAAAAATGCATTAGTCATATAGCATGCAAAATAAAAAAAAGGATAATAAAATAATGATACTTTCTTGCATTATTCATCATCATATTGCATTGCCTCCGAAAAATCATTTTGAATAGTCAATCCTTTCAAGTGATTCTCCATTCACATTCCTCGCATCTGCATCATGCAACGATTTCGTTCATTCATACATTACATTTTTTTTATGAAAAAAGAAAAGAATAAAAAAAACCTGATCACAATTAAAAAAATTGTTGTGATAAATAATTGAATATCTTATTTAGCATGCATTCATAATCATTCACAAAAATCATCATCAAATAATATAGGCATTTCGTTCACGCACCTTTTCACTCATCCAAAAAACTGTTGTTTCATTGAAGCGTCCATACGCCATTTCATCCACACATCATTTATACACTGTTTCAACATGCATCATTTCAAAAAATTATGGCATCACTTTTACATCATTCATAGATACACACTTAGCATTTCATTCTGATACATGAAAGAGGCTCGGCATCGGTCACGTGCCGCATTGTCTCCAAAAATTATTTAGAATAACTGACCTTTCCAAGTGATCGTCCAGGCACGCATTTCATGCATTCGCATCTGCATTTTCATCATTTATCACCATGTGTTCCTTCATGCATTAGGACAAAAGGGCGCGTTTAACTTGATTATTCTTGTTGCGTGAGCATAATTAGTCTTTAACTAGAAAATAAAAAAATCATCATGCATCCATAATAGAATACAGTCATCATTTTCATCCCATTATCATGATACCAACATGCATCTCATCATCTAAAATAACAAGGTGTCATACTTTTTAAAATTACTTCATCTTGCGTAGCCATACGCCAAAGTGAGAAAATAGCATCACCTTGATATTATAAAAAAATTGCATTCATTCAAACGCATTACTCCTTTTCATGCAAAAGTCATTCATTCTCATGCATCTCAAAAATAGTTCCTTCATGCGTCATAAAGAACAAAAACAAAGTCATTTATTCCTCTCACATCCATCTCAAGGGCGCTAATCCTCTCACATGCATTAAAACAAAATTAGGATTTGCTTCATTTTCTTCTATTCTTGCATTATTCATCATTCAATAGTTTTTTTTTGTTGTTGTTTTGTTAGCCTCTCACTCTAGTTGAACTTTAAAAAATAAAAAAATAAAATCACACACTTGCTTAAGGTATCATTATGCATTCCATTCACCTGCATCATTGTCTGTGTACAACATCTATATGTTCAGGCATTCTGCTTTATTCAAATAATTTTTCCAAAAAATAAAAATGAAACTCATAAGTTTTTTGACATGCTGTTTGATGAGAGACGAAGCCTTCTTGAAAATATATTTTAATTGATTCTTCTTCCTTGGAAAATGTGGCCATACCCTAACTTGATTCACCAACATTAAGTTCTCCACCCTTCACTCCATATACATCCTACTCATACCCACCACATTCATGGAAACCACCTACCCACCTAACCCTTCAATGGAATTCACCAATAACTCATTCACCACCATGGTCACTACAATGTTGACCATATCATAGACTTGACCCTTAGTCACTGCGTGCCCCACCAAAGGCATTAGCCAACATATATCGCACACCCGTGACAAGAAGCTTAAGTGTCTATTTTGTTAACTTGTGTGGTTTTGACAATTAAAATTGTTCTATCTTAAGCGGTGTTAACTCTCCATGAAGCATTTGCAAAATAAACTAACCTGACATGTGTGTTTACCGTTGTTTGAGTCAGTTATACTACCCCCGTCTCTCCGCCACTTCCAAAACCAGACCCAACCATCCATAAAAGGCTCAGTCCCCACAAGAGTATTTCATTCGCTTTCCCCCGGTGATGAAATTTCACGAATAACGCTTTGTACGCTCCATACTGGGGCAGAGTGATGATCACTAAGATTTTCTGCTAGCATTCTAAACACTCGTGCAAGTCCTTTGAGTAAAAAAAAAAACACAAAAGAGATCCAAAAAAGAAAAGCCCGTTAGGTTGAAAACTCGCAAGAGCAGCCTGAGCAAAAATTAGGGCATAAAAAAGTATATATAAATAAAGAAAAGCAAATATATTAAAATGAAGTTTTGTCCCATAGTTACAATTTCAAGAAAATAAGCAGTCATGATTTGAATTGGAGTTTGGCCATTTTCCTATATCCAAAAAAAGAGAAATGCCCTTTGCTACCCACTTCGAGCCAAGAAATCGAAAATCTTTCAAACACCTTAGACAAGGATCAATCCCATATCTAACAGCTCGCTCAGCTCGAAAGAAAAAAGAAAAAATCACAAAAAAAGTGAAATTAAAAAAGAGGATCGAAAAATCCTGAAAACCAAAAAAAGTAGAATTTGTGAGCTGACACTTCACACCATCGAGCATATAAAAGATCATTGTCTGAAATAAACCCTCAAACACTTCCTTTGGCCTAAGCGTCCTATCCTCCATAAACCCTCAAATGCGCTACAACCCTAAAAGAGGTTCATTCTACCATGAAGCGCATAAAAGATTCTTTGTCTCAACCAACCCCGAACACTCTCAGGAGCAAAGTAATCATTTCCTTCATGAATCATTAGCCATTAGCCATATTACAATCCTAAGGCCTATTCTGATCAGTGATTGGTTGTACTATAGGACAAAATAATTAGAATAATTTATTTGCAAAAAAAAACAAAGAGAAAAATATTATTACAAAAAAAAAAAAAAAAAAAAAACTTAAAAGGGCTTGCACGCTTGAAGTTCATCAATGGAAGATAACAGTGATCATCAACAAAGTGAATTTTCATCGAACAAAAAAACTCTTGACTGTCTTAGCTTGTGGAATCCTTCCCAAGGAAAACCACAAATCCCTACTAAGGCAGTTACTCGACTTATCATATCAAAATGGGGCAATACCTCACCCCCCATTCCACTCAAACTCAGGGAGATTTTTTTTAGCATCCCCAAAATACCCTCATCTTTCATCCCGTTCATATACTACATTCTAGCTTTACCCCCTGTCACAATCCCACTCGGATGGGGCAATCTTCACCTTTCATGGATTAGGGCAACCTTGTCCTCTTGTAGACCGGGGCATCATATCCCTCGGCCCGAAAGAATCCTTCTGCCTCGCATTTCATTCATTCCTAGCCACGCGTCACCCCAATACCTGCATAGTTCCCAATCCCCCAACCAGTCTATATCCTTAGTTGTCATTGTCCTCCCTAGACAAAGGCAGACTGTTTCACTCCCCACTATTTGAAGTCAAAATTGGGGCAGTCAAACATTTTTACCTTGGGGCAAGCTTATCTCTCATAAGTTCGAGCCAATAAACCTCATCCTCCACTCCACTCATGTGTCACGCTTGACTATACCCTACATTTCTTGAACCCTGAGTCAACTGGCACATTCATTTGCATTCGCACTGTTTTTCATATTTATTAAGCAAATGCTTCAAAGAGAGAGACACACAATAATGACAATCCCTCTAAGTTAACATCTCAGACTTGAAAGCTTAGCCATCACGGGTCATCATAACCAAATGAGAACCCATCTGCAAATACACATCTCGATCTCTAGAAATGGCACTAATACATTGCTGCAAGCCACACTTTTCAAGATGACAATCTTGAGCTTACCAGAGTTCAAGTCCAAGCCATCAAAAATCTTTCTTCCAAGGAACGATCAATTCAGAATGTTCAGCTCTCTGTTTCTAACATCAAAAGTTTTGTTTCACATCAAACATTTTTGCATCCTTACAAAACAAAAAGTGTTGTTACCAACAAATCATGCATTAGACATGTCCTCATTATTCTAGAAGCAAACCTTGCATCTGATCATACTCATCACCACTTTCTCATGCAAGTATTGTACATGCATTCACATTCAACTTGTTTTTGCCTACACAATTTTGCTTCTTTCGCATTACGCATTGCGTATCCATACATGCATACCCGTACATAACATGTATTGCTTCAATAAAAAGCCGAATGTCGGTCTCATTATTACCCAAAGTCTGTCTGCATCCCAATCAATCATATCATAGCATCGCACCATGCATTCATGCACTTCCCTTTATTCACCATGGTGTTTGCATCAAAATATTACATACCTATCATATTCGCATTCTCATTTCATGCATTCATCAGATACCAAAAAGACAATAAAGCGAAAAGATAAAAAAACCTCACACATCCCAACAAACATCCAATCATTGCATCATACAACATCAAGTCATGCGGCTACCACAACCCTTCATCTAAGCATTACGTGTGCACGTTCACTCATTCATTCATTCATGAAAAGGGGCAAAACAAGAGAAAACCAAAAAGGCAAAAATTATCCACATTGCACCTGTTACTCCCACCAAAGTATAGATCATTCCATCATGCAACCAGCAGCACATCTGCATTCGCATGTCATCTACCGTTGCATACACGGCTTATCAATTTCTGTTTTCGATCAACTTCAGCGTCCATCATCCACGGGCTTTTTGTAGTCCATTTACTTTCGCATTGCACATTCATCACATTGCATACATATAACTTTTTTTTGGTAGACGTGCCAAGTGCCGGTCTCGTCATTGCCAAAAAGCTTTCTACACCACCAATCATATCATTTGCTATGCATTCATGTGTTTCCTTTTATTCGCCGTAGCATTTGTATCAAAGTATTATATACGCATCATGTTCACATTCGCATTGCATGCATCAAGAAAAGAAGCAAAAATAAATAAGAAATAGCAAAAAGAAAAGTCCATTCATTGCATCACACCAAAAATTAATCACTACAGTCACATCCACATTTCATGCACCGTTGTCGACTTTCTCATTCCATCGGGTTCAACACCCATGGTATACCCATTTTATTCATCATCCCCAGATACCAATCATTGCACGTTCATCACATTACACGCATGACATTGTTTGCTTCGGTAGACGTGTCAAGTGCCGGTCTCATCGTTGCCCCCAAAAAAGAGTTTTTTTTACATCACTAATCATATCTTTGTACCATGCATGGCATTCGCGTCAAAGCATTACATTTGCATCTCATTCACACTTTGCATTTCATACACTCATATACCAAGAAAAAAGAGAAAAGCAAAAAAGACAAAAAGAGAAAAATTGCTCATCATTCCACCAAAATCAATCAGCACGACCACATTCCTACTTTATCTGCATTCACATACGTTGGTTGTCAACCTCCATGTTCCATCAACTTCAACTCACATCATCTGCCACATTTCATTCATCATACCACCAGATATCGATCATTGCACATGCTTACATTGCATGCACGCATACATCATCCATTGCATCCTTAAATGCGGTCAAATATGGATATTTGTATCCGTCAAGATAGATTCAAATTATAATGTTAGCACTGAGCCTAGCATCAGCCTTTTAGACCCCCAGCGGTCCTTCAGAGCCCAAGCGCTCCTTCAGACCAACAATGGTCCTTCAATCCAGATCGCACGTCGCGTTATCGAGCAACCGACGGATCATCCGGCCCCAGGCCCTTCAGACTAGCTGTGTCCGCCTAAAAAACACAGTGCACGTCCTTCGAGGTGCGCAAATCAGGTCAACGACCTGACCTTGCCCCATGGCCGCTCGAAAAAGGCCACCCCCAAGCAGACCGTTTTACTAGTACCATTGCTAGTTTGCGCTCCATCAGACCCATTGGTCCATCAGGCTTAGGCATGCCCTTCAGACCCCGTCGGTCCTTCAGTTTGACTCCAGTCAATGCGCCGGGCATCGACTGTGAGTTAGACCATCAGAGCCCCGAATGCTCCTTCAGATCCCCAACGATCCTTCTTTACTTTTGTTCTATGTAAACCCATTTTTTTTATGATTTTCTCAAAAAGAAAAGGTTTTGACAAAATTAGTGTCTTTTTATCTTTATTTCTATTTTACTTGAGAAATTTGGAAGCCCTTCATATTTCCTAGTAAAATATAAATAAAGAGGGGCAGCTGTCATACCCCAATTTTGTCCGTTAGATTAATCCAAATGGTTTCAATTCGTACCTAGCATATGCGAGTCGCTTTTAATTGTGCACGCGTCGTCGTTCTCGCTGTGCCACGTTTCATTTTTTTATTATTATGCGAAAGCGATCCGCGTCTCGTCGTTGCGAATGTTTAACTCGGTTTTCATTGCTTATTGATATTATGGTTATCATTATTTAGTTTAATCTGTTTGTTATTAGTGTTATATAAAAAAAATCTAATAAAAACATCAATTTCTGAAATAATGTTTTTATTATTATAAACAGTTTTCTTTACAAATAAAAGGTACAACCTAAGTCAACTTTGATGTACATGAAGACAAAAAAATTAATTACAATTGGTACAAAAATTAATTAAAAGCAAAAAGAGTACAAAAAATAAATAATAAAACAAAATAAAAAGGGAGACAGCAGCCTGCGACTTGCTGCCTTCCCTCTCCATGAAGCTACAAGCCCAAACTTCCTTCTTCTTGTCCCTTTACTTGCCTCCCATTTTCAGCAAAAAAGCATGGCAGCATTGGCAGGCACCACCCTGCAAGCTGCTGCTCCCCTGCTGTCATCCTTGCTGCTCCACTGTGTCACTGCTACCAACAGCTTTGTCCCCTATGAGCTTTGATCCTCTGCTTCCATCCACACCTACACCACAATAAGAGCACTGATAAATACAAATAATAACAAACAGTAAGGGGGGGAACAATACGAAAAAAAAGCAACACACAACACAATCACACAGAACAGAAAACCAGAGAGGGTATTTCATTTCAACCTCTTCCAACTTCCAAGTTGTATCTCTGTTTCTCATAAGACATTTTTCTCAACTTAAATGAACAAGATGGTAGCTTTGTACAAACTTGGATCTCTGGGACAGTGTGATTAGTTTCCTCATCAAAAACTCTCAACTTTCTTACTCACCACTCCTACGGCCAACCACCAGAACCACCACAGTACACTATCCACAACCCCCAACCAAGCCATCACAGTAGCCACCCACCTTCTTCATCTCACCGACCCAACACAGCCCCCATCACACCTAACCCGTCACCGTCGCCATCACCCTCCCTCATGGCCAGCCACCACCAAATGGCCACTCGTCCCTAAAACGGCCCACACCACCGTACCGCCACTGTAAATCTCCCTCAAACACCGTCGTCCACCACCGCGAACCTTCGCGACCATCACCAAACTCCCCCAGCCATCAACACCACCCATCGGACCGCCGAACCTCCCTTCGCACTTCGACCACCATACGCCACCACTGAACCACCGCAACAACCCAACCCGAACCACCGTAGTCGCCATCCCTGACTGTTAATACCGCACCCAACCGACGCCGTGAAGGAGTAGATCCGTGAGAGAGGAAAGCGAAATCGGTTTGTTATTTTTCGCGGTGGAGAAGGAGAGGAAAACAAAAATCGGTGAGAGAGAGAGGCTGTGAGGGGAGGGGAAAGTGAGGAAGCGAAACGGAGTAGAGGAGAGGGAAATGAGGTCACGGCTGAGGGAGAGATGGGCAAACAGCGCTGCAAGGGAGAAGAGAGATTAGGGTTAGAGGGGTAGGAGTCGCGCGGCGCAGCTGAGAGAGAAACGAAATTAGGTTTTACAAAAACCTAATTTCCTTTTTATACCCCCCTCCCATTTATTTTTAATTTCAGTTTTTTTGTTTTAATTCAGATTACAACTCACACCCCCCACATTTTAATGTTCACGCCCCCATAAAAGCCCACGTTTTTTTTTTGCAAGCCTTTTTTACCACTAAGATGAAATGGGCTCGCTATCTGCACCCCCCCATTTTTTAAAATACAACCCTTTTCTAACTGCACCCCCTTTTTTTCTAACAGCACCCCCTGTTTCTCTTTTTAAATCTTTTTTTTTCTCCCTAAATAAGTGTTTTCTTTCACACACCTATTTTTTCCCAAATAATGAATAAATGTTTTCCTAAACATAGAAATGGTCGTTACTAATGGTCACCCTGAGCTTAGCTCGTTTGACCGTTAATAACAGCTTTAGTTTTCAAACGAGTTATGAGCGACGACTACTCTGAGTCTTACTTGTTTGGTCGTCACGAATACCTTTTCCGATTTGAAAATAAATTAAAACACCAACAGACAAACTTTTTCTACACCAAGAACTACGTGTGATTTGATTCTCTACCAGGAGATACGTAGGAGCAGAGGGCGGCCGACCTCTGTCAATTGCATTAATAAAAAAACCTTTTTTTCTTTTTTTTCTTTTAATTCATTTCTCTCCTTTTTTCTCAAACACTACAAAAACAACTAACTGTTTATCGAGTCTTTTTTATTAGTAACATTATAAGGGTAAAATCATTATTTTTGAATTAATAAACACTTACACATTTAGTTAAAAGGTAACCTTCCTTAGGAAGGATGTCGTAGGGTGCTAATACCTTCCCTACGCATAAACGACTCCCGAGCCTAAATCTGGTCCGCAAGACCCCTTCATCCACTCAACAGGGATTTTCCAATGTTTGCCCTTAAACTAAAATTTTGGTGGCGGCTTCATTCAAGAACTTCGAAGAATCCCTCCTCCGGATTTTTCGGTCGCTACAAATTCCAATCCTCCATTCTACCTTTTAGGTAACTTATAGCAAGATCATTAGAACTAGCATTATCAACTGTGATGGTGAAAACCTTGTCAATTAGCCAACCCTCCAAACACTTTTCAATCTTTTTGCCAATTATCTCTCCCCTATGAGACGTAATCGGACAAAAATTAAGAATTCTTTTATGCAACTTCCAATCTTGATCAATGAAGTGTGAAGTAAGAACCATAAAATTAATATTTTGCACAGAAGTCCATGTATCATTTGTTAGACTAACACTTTGATTTGTTTTAGTAAACATGTTTCTTAACTTATGTTTCTCAATTGTGTAAAGAGTCAAACAGTCCCTAGCAATTGTAATCCTTCCGGGAATCGGGAGTCTAGGTTGTGCAACACTCATAAAATGACGAAATCCTTCATTTTCAACAAACGAAAAAGGCAACTCATTTACAATTATCAGCGCTAAAGCTTGTCTACATGTATCAAGATCAAAATGGACACCAACAAGTCCACTACCATTTCCTTTTCCATATTCTTTTTTCAATCGTTGAACACCAAGAGTGCTTTGGGGAAACTTCTTACATTGTTTCTCCAAATGTTTTTTTAAAGTAGTGGTACCATTTATATGTGAATCACATGCATAAGATGCCCCACACCAATTACATTTAGCCCGTTTATCAACTGCATCCTTTGTAAAATGTTCCCAAACCCAAGTTTTAGGCCTACAAGGTTTTCGTTTACCTGGATCTCCAACATTAGGTTCTTCATTTGCATTTGTAGGTGCTTCTCTGGTTTTCCTCTTCTTTTGAGGATTGGAACCTTCCACGGTTTCCAAATTAATAGTTTGCGGTTCCGTTGTTGGCATGAGTGAAGGCTATTTTCAGCCTGCAAATGACATAAAATAGAACATTAGATAAAGTAAAAATGGCAATATATTCTAAATTACTATTCAGATTCATTAAATTGTGATAGGGGAGCAATTACCTGATTTTCGATCACGGAATCATCAGGGGCAGCGACAGAGTTTACTTTGGTATCAACAGTCATGTCTAAAATTTAAGATAAAAGATAGACTCATCTCAGATAACACTACAAATTTAAAACCATATAATAGCTTAAAAATGCTCCAACATCACACACAGTATGCTCAACAAAACTTAGGAATGAGGACTCACTGATATGACATAACTGATAACATAAATAAATTTTGTCAACCATGATATAACATAACTAATAACATAAATAAATTTAACAGTACACACAAAAAAAATTATTCCCTGTGCAGTTCACAATCTTAATTAGAATCAAAAAACTAAAAAATTCGACTTAACCAATCTAGGTTTTATCCAAAAACAACACAAGCACAAAGAACACCTCAAATTCAAAGTGTCCACCAACTACCAAACAAATCCCCCAAAAAACAGAGTTGAAGTGTAGAAGACGAATCAACAACGCAGTGTAGAAAGAAAGAAATGCAAAAAAGAGATTATGGGCAATTAATATGAAGGGCAATTAATACTGATAACATAAACAACGCAGTGTACATATTGTTCCTCAGTAAAATGAATCAAGAATCGAACTTGTGAGTTAAGATGAGAGCTGAGAGAGATAGGTCTGTGAGCGTGAGATGAGATGAGAACTGCGAGAACTGTTGAGATGAGTGAGAGTTGTGCGTTGAGTTCAGTCACAGTTGCGCGTTGAGAGTTGAGAGAGATCAGATAGGGTTGCGCGTTGTGCGTTGAGAGAGAGATCAGACACGGTGAGTTGTGCGTTGAGACTCAGGCTGCGTGAGATCTGAGATGAGATAGGGTTTCTATTTTTGGATTGGGCTGTGCGTTGTTGGGCTGCGTTTGGGTTAGGCTAGTAGGTATAATTATAACAAAAAAACAGTACATAGGATTTGAGCGGTTTGGTTTGGTTTGGTTTCTGAAATGAGAACCGAGAACCGAACCGAACCGCTCGGTTTAGTGAAAAAAACCGAACAGAACCGCTAGAAAATGGTTTTTTGTAGTTTTCGGTTTGGTTTGGTTTGCGGTTTTCCTATTGGTTTGGTTCGGTTTTGAACACCCCTACTCATAACCCGCAATTTGAAAATTAGAAAAAACACACACAACACTTTAAGAGGTAGAAAGGGGGGGGGGGGAGCTCGAAGGGGGAGAAAAAAAGAGGGGGAGGGTTTTACTCCATCACATTTTGCTCATAATCAACCTTCTATGGAAACAACAACCTCACCTCATTTCCAGAATTTGAGAAGAATCACCATTCCATTTGATTTCATTCCTCTTCTCTTCAAACCCCATTGTTCCACAATTCTGAAAAATTGACCATACCCCTTTTTTCTAAGAAATGTGACTTGCATGTTCTTTTGGGTGTTTTGGGAGCTCATATTGTTGATTGGTCTCTTGAAATCTTCCTTGTTCAAGTGAGTTATTTTCCTTTTGATTTTAGTGAAGTATTGGACATGCAATTTGTTTTATTCAAACCCTCATTATTTTGAACATTTGAGAAGTGAAAGCATCCTTAAAGTTATTGATCTTCACAATAGTTGCTTGAATGAATAGGAAAGTGGAGCTATAAAATTTGATGTTAAATTACATGATTGGTGTGCAATGTGTGTGTGTAAATTATTGTTTTGAACATGCATTGGATTGAATCTTACGATAATAATGTTGCATTTTGAGTTGGGAATGAATTTGAGCTGAATTGGTACCAAATGGGATGCACAAAACATTAGAAAACTGGATTCTGCAAAGGACGCACGGTCCGTGCGCCCAAGTGCACGACCCGTGCTCCTGTCTGTAACTGGGCGCTTTTCAAAAATTCAACAAGCACGGTCCATGCGGCCAAGCGCACGACCCATGCACCCACACGTTTTTGTCAACTTTATTTCATTAATTCCCATCCTTTTAGGTACCAATTCCACTCCTAACTCTTACCCAAACTTAGTTAATATTAGTACCATATTTCTATCATGGAATACCTTGTTTTAACATTTCCTATGTTTCGGTATTGGTATCGTAATTTCTACTTAGTGGGGGAAGAACCTATATATATATATATGTATGTTACAAATGAATTAATGAATTGTTGACGTACTTGAGAATGTGTCATGAACCTAAGCTCAATGCTTTGTTTGGGGCTCAATACAATGTTATTGAGTAGGGGTTCCCCCACTGTCACGAGTTGTAGCATTATTGTGTATATGTAAGACTACTGCGTATTGGGGGATGCGTCATTGGTAAAATAATTAAAAGACATCGTGAGTATATCTATAGTGAGGTGTCTCGAAAGAACTCACTGAGATTTTGTAATCTCACTCCTATTTGTTGTTGTTTTTCAAATAGACAGGTGAAGCCTCCTCCGGGAGGTAGTGTAGTTGAGAAGAATCCTAAACCCTAAGGATTTTGGTGCCCTTGAAGTTGCAAGTTTTATTATGTTTTGTTAAAACCTCATGTCTTAAGGAATGCTACCTTGTGCTTAGTTTTGGAGCATAGATATTGTAGCCCTTTTATGTATCAGGCTTTATGCAATCATGATTTGGATTAAGTTCTATTATATTGGACTCTTATGGATGTATGGTTGAAACTTTTATCTAATATTTTGGATTTAAGTACATCTTGAGTTATTTTAAGGATACGTGTTATCCAATTTTCATTAATCCAAACTTTGATTGCGTATCTCTGAAATGTCAAAAAAATAATCTTCTGGATTTTATGTCGACTAAAATTCAGGATGTTACACAAATTATTGACATAAACTATGTTTTGTCCTAGCATCACTGAAGTTTTTAAAACCAGACCGAAGATCGATCTGGCAAGATCTCTGCGTCATGGTTCAATTAATTCACTCGGTTGAACCATGGTTGAATCGAATGATTAATAAATAAATAAAAACAAAAAAGTATTAATTTTTGAGAAAAAGTAAATTAAAATATAAAAAAAAAAACATTTTGGACAGTTCAACCTGGATCAATTGACGGTTCAAAGCGTCCAACTACGACTCAATCCAATTCAACCCCAATTACAGACGGTTCAACCAGAGTGCGGCCCAAATGGGGTGAAACCAACCGCTGGACTGGACAATTCCCAACTCAACTGTCTGGTTCCGCCAGGTTCTTATAATCCTCACCGTCACACACCACGGATCAAAAATCTAGTAATCCATACATAATTAGCAGTAATCAATAAGAATAATATATATATATATATATATATATATATATATATATATATATATATATATATAAATTATGAAAAGGTATCAGATCCAGATGAGGAAGTAGGAATGTAACTATTAACTCTGAACTGTTTATTATTTATCTGGGTTATGCTTTGCAGTTACGTATAAATTGTTCATAATCATATAAGTGTGAGTTATGGATATTAATTCTGAAATTAATTATTCTAAGTGTTATACTATAGTGTACTCTTTTACTATAGCTAAAAAGCCAAATACGTACGTCAATACAGCAGATAAACTGCCCTTGCCTGACGCCTGTATTTACTCTCATCGGAGTAATCCTATAGTCAATTAGTCTACTATTTTATGACTAATAAACATTATGGTAATGAATTGAAAAATTATTCATCTATGATTATACCTTGCAGGACTCGCCTATATTCTTTTTTCAACAACAAAGTATTCTGCTATATCTTAATCTTGAAATATTAGTTAGACATCTAAAATATAATTTGTAATTTAATTATTTATGCTTATGATCAAAAATTTTAAAAGCTCTTTTTTAAATATTTTCAAAATATCTCTTTGACCTTAGAGGATTTTATGAAGAATATCTAGGATCTCACTAACGACTAATGGTAGTGAGTAAGTCCCGACGGATAGGGCAGTTGAATCTACCACCCTTTGAGATCATTATTCTTAAATATCCCTAGTCTAAGAGGAAAATTTTTGAAAAACCTTTTACTTTGATCATATGACAGACATAGTTAAATACAGAGTATAATTTAGTTATTAACTGATAATTCAAGTTTAAAATATATCTGTATTTACTTAAAACGTTTTTCTGAATAAAGGTTGTTTCCACCCCAATGTATAATTTAGAAAGTAATTCTTTTATTCAAATTTTAATATCCAGCAAGGTGGCCTTATACTGATCTTCGAACATATATGGTTAACTCCACAGCATGCTTTAGAAGGTAATAACTAGTTCATTTTTAATATTTATATTTCTATATGAACCAAGTGAAGGCGTTGATATCAACGGGTGAGGAAAACAAAATCATTTTATTTACCATGTTTAAATCATTTTCCTCACGTTTCTCTTGTTCTAATAAACCTTCGTCTTCATCATCTTCTCAATCTTCTCTTAATGAGAATCAATCAAGCCAATCCTTTTCAAATAAAATTTTCAAAGAAGAAATCCGTTTTGAAAATATCAATCAAGATTTAGACAATTGGGATATCCCAAAGATATCTCACAAAGATCTTTACAAACCAAAATGATCTTTCTTCTCTAAATCTGATTATATTATCAGAACTGTTGAACAAAAAATCATACTTCGAAAAGATGATGAAGAACTTCATATTCTCTCTGAGAAAAGTATGAGAAATCATCAATCTGACAATTTCAACTACTTGCACATAGGAAGTGTCCAGGTAGGTATGAAACCCCTCACTAGAGAATCCCTAAACGTAGCAGTACTTCTCTGCTTAAGGGATGCTGGGGACAATCAGTTTCATGATTCCATACTAGGAACTGTTGAAACTAGCCTCATTCATGGGCCAATCTTTTTTAATTGCTTTCCAGATCTAACCGTGAGTCTAGATGACAAGAACATCTTTGATGTTCTATTTCTCAACGTCAAGTGTCATGGTTATGACATGAAGGATGGATCTGTCCCTATCACTCTGATATACAGAGTTCAATACAAAGTTATGAACTCTATCAGATCCAATTTCCTCAAAACCAAATGCCACAAATCAGGAGAAACAACTTTGTTCCTCACTGACAATAGCAAGGCCAATATTATTGTGCCTAAGACAATCCAGTGGAGTGACGTCACCCTACCGAAAACCTGGACCTTAGAGAAGGCTGCTCCTGCGGCACCTAGGATAACATCAGAATTCCAGGATGTCATACAATATCAATCTGGGAAAGTCGACCTTGTCTTCAACAGGAGAAATTCCTTCTCCATTTCCAGATCCCTCAATTTTGAAGAGGACTTCAGAACAGCTATGTCCAAAGGAACATTCTCCAGAAGATCCTTCTCAGTAGCCAGAGAGCCCTCCAAACCTGATATTGGAACTTCTCATGATGGTCCCACTATCCATTTACAGGGATTTGAAACCACAACCCTGTAAAAACCTCTTATCAAAAGGATGACGGGGATCACAAATCTATCCAATCTCCAACCTACTCCTCCCTTAATGAACCTTATGATATTTAAGTTCATTATTGGTAAGAAATCCCTCAAAGAAGAATTCTGTTATGGGGAACGGTCTCCCCAAAGAGAATGGTTCTTCCTACACTTTTAGGGACGCAAAAGACAGATTATCCAAGAGAAGTTTTATAAATTTATCGAAAATACCAAAATTAATATCCCTTTCTTTAAATGGTTTCGTATGTATACCATTAGAAATAATATCAATTACCCTTTCCAATCTGTTTCTTTAGGTGGTAGAAAACCAACTAAAAACCCTAGCAGCAAAAGACAGAATATTCCTGCTATGGTCTCCCCTGATACTGCTAAGGAACCCATTCCAATCAAAGGATCCAAATATCTCCAAGCTTTAGGTATTTCTACCCAGCTAGAAAATCTTGTCGTCAATCCTGACTGGCGACGTATTAGTCATGATAACCATGACAACACGAAGGAACTCTTAGCCAAAATCAACGAACAACTTGTTCTTCTTAAAGCAAATACTCCTGACAATCCATCACCTAAGGGTAATAACTCTATCAACAGGTTAGGAGAAACCTCCTCTGATGATGTAAACCTTAGCACCAAGGCCGATCAGGTTATCTGCTTCAAATGTGACATGCCTGGCCACATCAGCAGGGATTGTCGCAACAAACCCAAACCTGGCTACAAACCTCGGCACCATGGGAAAAAACAGGTTAGTAAACCTAAAACCCAGGATAGGCCTCAAACCGATAGCCATATCCTTAACACCTGCTGCACTTGTGGCAAAAGGCAACTCAAACCCAAGCCTCAGGATGATAGGAAGCCTATCAACTGCCTCATTTGTGGCAAAATCAACCACAAATGGAGAACATGTATGATCATTAGGAAGCTTAAAGCCCTTAAGATCGATCCTAATGTCAAAAACAAAATCATCATCTACTGCAAAGATAATAAACCCAGCAATTACGAAAGGATCTTAGGAGAGCTTAGAACCCTTAACCTTGATCCTAAAACCAAAAGTAAAATTGACAAGTGGTTAACTCAATCTTTTAAAAGGGATTCTAGTTCAAAATTAATATTTTGTCTCTTGTTAAAAGCTGTGAAAATAGAATTATCTGGGAATCCCCAGCTCTACTCTTCTCTTTTCAGTTACCTATAGATGGCATGATAGCTTACTATCTGGGGCAACCCACTATGTCTATTTCTCTGAGTAATCCTCTTATTTTAGGTAAGAGCCAAGAAATCTTCTCTGTTCCTGGTATTACTTCTGGTCTGAAACAGAACCATATCAGAACAAAAACCAATAATGGCACCAAAAGAATTACTAGTGAACTAGTCACCCATACTAACTCGCATACAATTCTTGGTATCTATAATCTTGTTAAAACCTTTTTAGACAAAAGTAAAGTTTTAACTATCAATCTATTTATTTCAAAAAATCAAATTAAATTGTCTTGTATAAAATCTTTTAATCATAATGATCTTCAGAACTTCGTAACATACTATGATTTTACCACGAGACATAGTATTCAAAGTATTTTTGACATTTTAAGTATATTTGATTTTGATATCTTAGAAAGTAAAGCAATTCTTTCCCTGACTAACTCTCTTATGACTGTTTACAGGGCCACGATCGAAATGACTTCCAGGGCTTCCTCCTCAAGAGGAAGAGGAAGGGGCAAAGGTAAAAGTGACTCAGGTATCTTACGAATCGTTAAAGGATCTCCAATCCTAAATCAATCTGGGTCTTCCTCCCAAAACACCCAATCTGTTCCCCCAAGTCAATCTAAGCAAACCAACCAGGATTATGCTTTCCCTATCCAAACCCTCATTGCCCTTCAGGAATAAGGAGCAGTCAATCTTCCTATAAAAACTTGGGCAAGTATTGCCGAAGAAGGGAGTGACCAAGATATTCCATCCTTGGAACTTGCCATTCAAGCCCAGAAAACATTGATGAACCAGAATAAACCTGGTCCATCTCAAATTACGACAATCCAAAATCAGTCAACCCAAGTCCAATATACCCCTAAGGAAAACTATTTTTTCTTGGCCCATCTTGAGCCAGAATTCATGGATAAAAACCTAAATAGGATTCCTTCAAAGATCTTTCCATCTCAATCGCATTTCCTCCCCTTAAGCCCAAACAAAACTCAATTATTTTATGAGTTTACCCTCATAGATAAAGAGTCAGCCTCTATCAAACATTATAGAGACCCCAAAGACAAATCCAATATCACCCATTCAACCCTCCAAATTTTAAAGGTTTTAACACCTACGGAGTTTGGTCAAAATCCCAATAAAACCAAAAAATTCTCCCAAGTCTTTGATCCAATTGGATATAATTACTGGGATTATGTTAAAGCCTGGGATTATGTTATCTTTGGCTTACAAAATCAATCTTTCAAACATTCTTGGTTGATTTACTTCAAAAGAGCAACTAAGTACTCCTTTCCAAACTGGTTCCTTCAATGGTGGAATTTCTTTGGACCCGTCCCAGAAATCCTACCCATTGAAGTCCATGAAGGATTTCAAACTTTTTCAAAGAGATTCAATAAAGATCTCAACAATTACCCAATCATTTTAAACTTTTTCACCACCTTTTCACTGTCATGGATTTTCTCATGGCAATACAAAACTGGTGATTTTCATTTAAAAAACTCATTATCTTTTTACAAACAGGCTTTTGTCAAGTGGTGGCCTAAGTTTGATGCTTCTATGGCATCACCTGATAGTGTGGCCACTTGGTTTAAAAACAATCCTAGGTCTCCACAGGTGGCTGATCTAGACACTTGCAGATTCCTTAATCAAAATGCTAGAATTTCTACAGCCCTTGCAGCTTCTACCTCTGAAGAAGATGTTCTGGAAAAACTTCAGAACATCATGAAACTTCTTCAAAATCAAACTGAAGACAAAAATGTCCCTTCGTCTTCAAAGAAAGACAGTAAGAAGAAACAAGTCCAGACCTTGTCTTCTTCATCCTCTTCAATAGATTCGTTCTACCAAAATGAAGAGGGCTGCTCTAACAATTATTCTGCTGATGATCTTCATTAATTTGGATCTTCAAGAGTTTTTTCAATCATTTTCAAAAATGTCCTTAGGCAAGACAATTGTACCACTCTTGGTGGGAAAAACTGCTTATCTACAGTGGAACATGGTAATAGTAATATCAGCAATGGTATGAAAAACTGTTCTTTCAACACCCTGGAACATGGTGATAGTAGTACCAGCAATGGTATGAAAAACTGTTCCTGCTGCACCCTTGAACATGGTGATCGTAGTGTCAGTGATGACACAAAAAACTGTTCAAAATTCAATTGTTATGGTTCTAATAACCCCTTCAATTATTCTGTTTATCATCATGACTTTACGTCATCCAGTTAATCTTACCAACAGGTATTCATCATGACAGACAATAGGCATCTCTGCTTTTGTCCCCCACCAGAGCAATCACCACAAGCAGACAAGAGGAACCTGCTTTCATCATTTCAAATCTTGCCAGCTATCAATCATGGCAGGCAGAAGGAATCTGCTTTAATCATGTCAATCTTGCAAGCTGTCAAAAATTTCAACAAACAAGTCGTCAATCTAAACAGTCCAAGTCAGAAGACTCTTGGATTCCAAACAGTCCAAGTCTTTAGTGCACAGTGCAGGCCACCTAAGTGCACAGTTCAAGTCATCAACCATAGGATTCCGAATAGTAGTCCTTTACTGTTGATTCCGATTAGTAACCAGTTACTATTCATTCAATTTTCTATATAAGCATGCTTAGGCATTTGTTAGACACACGCTTCAACACACACTTCAATTAAACACTTCTCTCTCTAGTATAGTAAGAAGTCAGAGCTTGTAAGCCTACTTCTTCTTCTTCTTCAATCTTCAAACTTGTAACTCATAGACAGTTCTCTGTCTTTCATGGAAGGTTTTGCCTCCTAATCTATCTTTATTTTTCTGTCTTTAATTTATTTATTTGATGCATTCTGTATGCTACCTTTCTCCTCTGTCTCTTTAATTATTTTAACTTCTGATTCCAATCCCTAACTTATATATATATGGAAAATGATAAAGAGTACGAAAATTACCTGTAAGAAAGCGAAGAATACCTACTACATCTTTATTATCTACCCTTCTGTGTTGGGTTATTCGGTGCTTCTTTTCCCTCAAGCAGTTTTTTTCTCTTTGCTTTAGTTTATTCTGACATTTTGTCACACACTCTTCGTACTAAATATCGGTACTATATCTATATATATTCGACTCAATCTATAAGAACAATATAATAATTATAATTATAATAATATTATTATTTATTATAGAGGCTCAACTAAACACAACACTTATGTACTTTCTATATAATCAAAACATATGACAGCACATTTACATTTTTAGACATCACCAATTTTTGACATTTGTCACACTTTAGGGGCAAAATAGACAATTCACCACATAAAGACAAAATGCTACAGTATAACTACAGTGCGCTACAGTGACGTTTCTGTGCGCTACAGTACCGATTATGTCACTCTACAGTACGCTACAATGACGTTTCTGACGTGCTACAGTACCAATACAGTTTTTTTAAAGAAAACTGATTTTTTTGAAAAAAAATTATACACTGTTATTTTTCTTTTTAAAAAACGGTTGTCAATACTTTTATAAAAACAATTAGTCACTATAAATCAATTTTCACTATTTTTATAATCTACTCAAACTACTAAAATTAATAAAATAATTAGTCACTATAAATCAATTAGTCACTATCCATTGTCAAAAAAATAATTGTAAAAAAACTTTAACCCCTACCAAACATTACAAAATAACTACTAAAACTAATCAATTTAACTACTTTTGTTAAAATCAATCAATTTAACCACTACAAAAAATTACCAAATAACTATTTTATAATTATTAAAAAAGAGTAAAATGCCAACGGGAGTGGCAACGAGAGCGTCAATGGGAGTGGTAACGAGAGCGTCAATGGGAGTGGCAACGAGAGCGCCAACGGGAGAGGCCACGGGAGTGACAAGGATAGAGGGACAAAAAACTGCAATCAGAAGCTGCAACTGACGCAACAAAAGGACCAAAAACAACAAATTTTAAAACCAACTTTTTTTTTCAGTCTTTCTTTCCATAAAAAATCACTTTTTTGTCAGTTTTTTTACTAAAAACATAATTTTTTTTAACTATTTCTATAATTTACTCAAACTACTAAAATTAATCAATTTAACTACTACCGATTGTAAAAAAAAACCATACCTCTAACAATAGTTTCAAAATTATTTATTCCAAAAAAATAAATTATTAAATTAATATCACACTCAATAATTAAATAATTTAAAATTTTCTATTTAATATAATCTCTCTATTAAAACTACTAAAATCAGTCATTTTTTCATGTAATAAATAAAATCAATCAATTTAACCACTAACAATTGTAATATTAAATCATATAGAAAAAAGGAGAAAACATGTGGCAACGGGAGCGGCAACGAAAGACTGACAACGAGATCGGCACCGGGAGTGCCAACAAGAGAGGGAACGAGAGAGCCAACGAGAGTGCCAACAAGAGAGGGAATGAGAGCGACGAGACTGTATATTTTACCTTTTACTCCATTATTAATATTATAAGAAGATACCGATTTTGTTTTAACTTTTTGCAACACAATTATTTTAGTAAATTCACCACTAAAAGACAAAATTTGCAACACAACGAGAGCGACAATGCGAGACTGGCAATGGAATCGACAATGAGAGCGACAACGGGAACATGAGTGGGAACAAGAGAGCAAGGAGAGCGTCAACGTGGATGCATATTTTAAAAATTCTTATTCTCTTCGACTCAATATAATTTTCTTCTCCTTTATGGATCAATGTAATTCTGATTGTCAATCTCCTTTATTTTCTTCGACTCAATATAATTTTCATTTTTATCTTATATGACATAATACCTAGGGATGTCAAAACGGGCGGCCCGGCCCGGCCCGGCCCGTTAAGACGAATGCCCGCGAAAAAATGGGCGGCCCGGCCCGGCCCGTTTACAGCATGCGGGCTAAAAAATCATGCCCTGCCCGCGAAGTGGCGGGCTGGCGGGCCAGCGGGCTAGCGGGCTGGCGGGCTGGCCCGTCAATTAACACTGAATTTTTAAAAAAAAAAAAAAAAAAAACGCAAACGGGCCGTTTGGCCCGCCACAGTATTTGGCCCGCGGGCTGGCGGGCGAAGCGGGCCGGGCAACGCGGGCTGGCGGGCATCAAAACCTTAGCCCTGCCCGCCTTTTTTTGGCGGGCCAACGGGCCGGCCCGGCGGGCCAAGCCCGTTTTGACATCCCTAATAATACCTATCTCTTTCCACTTTGAATTTCAAATCATACATTTTGGACATTGTTCACAACTTATGATTATCTTCCAAATTACTATTATGACTTCATGGCAATACACCGACTATACAGTATCACCCGTGCGTATGCACGGGTAAAATTATACGCCCGGGTAAAATACTGGTTGTCAAAAAAAAAAGGCTAAAGTGCTCCCGGGGTCCCTTATCTTTATTTAAAGTAACGATATGGTCCTTTATCTTTTTTTTGTCCCAAATCAGTCCTTTATGTTTTAAATTTTTGACACATAAATCCTTTTCTGTCCCAAATCAATCCTTTATGTTTCAAATTTTTAACACATAAATCCTTTTTTTTGACACATAAATCAGCACCGTTAACGGAAAAGGATTTATGTGTCAAAAATTTGAAAGATAAATGACTTATTTGGGACAAAAAAAATATAAAAGACTAATTCGTTACTTTAAATAAAGATAAGGGACCCCGGGAGCACTTTAGAAAAAAAAAAAAAAAAGCTAAACACAACAGTTGCCGCCTGATCAATTTCAGAAGAGACCTGGTTTTCCCGCCCAAACATCCACACAATAGTTAAAAAATCAGAAATTCAGAGTCTCAATACCGATTGTTCTGAACTGCATGTACGTGTTGAAGGAAAAATGTCCTCCTGCACCAAACCCTAACCCTAAAAATGTGTACCACATCGGAGGTCTGCAAGTGGAATTTCCTTATCAACCGTACGGGTCGCAGTTTGCATTTATGGGTAGAGTAATCTCCACCCTTAACCAAGCTCAGAGAGAAGGCCACTGTCACGCGTTGCTCGAGTCTCCAACCGGTACTGGCAAGTCCCTTTCGCTTCTCTGCTCCTCTCTCGCTTGGCAGCGCCATTACAAACCTAAACAATGCCACGTCAAGCCCGCTCCGGAAGCAACAACCGATCCTCTGGCCTGCGGCGGCGGTTTTGTTCCCGAGGAGCTCTCACTATCTTCTGGTATGCTGTGGTAGCGAAGCCTTCTCTACTGATTGATTTTTCCCATTATTTGGTTTCTGTTGCACTCAACCAGATCATCCCAATTTCAGCATCAGAAAATTCGGAGCATGTACAATCCGAGCCCACCAACAAGAAGCAGAAGAAAAAGGCAGCTCCAACTATTTATTATGCTTCGTAGGTTTTATCCTGTTTTCATTCTTTTTTATGCATCAAGTAATTATTGGTTCAAAAATTGAGACTCCTTATTATTTAATTGCTGTTTTTGTTTTATAGTTGGTATTGCTAAATGTTAGAGATGGTTAGATTAGATGGTTCCAGAATTTCAAAGTTGTTAGTAATTAGTATATTTAAAGCACGGGCACAATCAATTAACTACATCATTTGTTGTTCTTTTTTACAAGGAGAACCCACTCACAAATTTCTCAAGTGATTCGTGAATTGCGGAAAACTGCATACAGGGTGCCTATGGCTGTGTTGGTAGGTTGAACTGAACCCATAGCTATGCTGTCATTGTCATTTTGTTTTGAACTCTTTTAAATTTGTGGTTTTCTCGATACAGAATCTAATAAATATATCATATTATTTGGTATCCTTTTTAAGAATGCAAGCCTTGAATTTTTAAATTCTTATCATCTTATGTTATTTTTCAAACTCTTATTCAATAATGTTCTGACATTTTATTTTCTTTGTGAATCATTTTATATGTTAACTTTAAAGCATTGTTGATGAGAGACCAAGCAATACCCAATGTATTTGATAAGGATTATAATTTAGCAAGTGTTAATGTGAAAATATTGTTTACAAGGTTACTGTGCCATTTTATCAGTCATCCTTGCACATACTGAGAGATATGTTACATTTAGTAGTTATAGCATAATCGTAAAGTGATTTAGATTTTGCTTTGTGTATTTTACCCTCTCTTGTGTTGCCAGGCATCACGGAAACATTACTGCACCAATAAAAATATACATGGCAAAGAGAACATGGATGAAGAGTGGTTGGTTTTACCTCAAAAATTTTACTTTATGAGAATTTTTCTAATATTCATACTTACACGTTTCATAAAATGTTCTCAGTAAACAACTACTGAAAGATCAGGCAACAGGGTGTCCAGAATTCAAGTAAGTGTATGCTTGTCCACCCTGGCTTTCTATCTATTTTTATACAACACTCCTTGAAGTAACATAAATCTGAAACATTTCCTCCCAAGAACATAAAAAAATAATCTAAAACTTTCATTCTAAGCAGAAATGCTCATAAAGTCAAAGGTCACCCATCCGTTCAGAAAGGAGGATGCAATGAGGTGCATGACATAGAAGATCTTGTAAAAGTTGGACAGTTGGTGAAAGGTTTGGCTTTTTGCGGTTGTTTTTTTATTATATATTTTTGAAAGTTTCTGCTTAGATTTGTTTATTACAAGCCTCATATTATCTCCTCTTTCAGGTTGCTCTTATTACGCTGCCCGTTCTATGTCAGATGATGCACAGTTGGTTTTTTGTCCATATAATTACATCGTTAATCCAGTCATTCGGGGAGCAATGGACGTGGATATTAAAGGAGCCATTGTAATTTTTGATGAAGCTCAGTAAGCTGTTTATCTCTTTCTATTCCTTTGCAAAGTCAACAAGACATTTCTGGGAGTCTGGTTAAAGTGAACTGGTTTTGTTTCTTTTTTTTTTTTTACGATTATATATAGATTCCTGATGTTTTTAACATATCATCAGTTGTATGCAATTTTAAAATTTTCTCTATATAACTGTCCCGACGTGTTTGCACTTTGCAGCAATATAGAGGACATTAGTCGTGATGCTGGCAGTGTGGATATTGAAGAGGATATCTTGGATAGTATGTTATGAACCTTATAGCTTTTGTTTTTATCATTTTTAAATTTTAATACCGATGCTAACTAGTTGGTCATTTCTTAAAAGAATTACAAATGGAGCTCCAGCTTCTCTGTCCTTCAAATTCTGCAATTTACCAACCGCTATATGAAATGATACAGGTTATTATGTTAGATATTGGGTTTGAAAAATCTTGGTTATAAGTTTATCCTCACTGAATGTATATTTTGATGAGTGTTACATCTGTGTAGGGCCTTACTAGTTGGATGGAACAGAAGAAAACGAAACTAGAAAAACGTGATTTTCAACACTATGTGTCGTGGTAAGTTAAGGGATTCATCAGCCTGTATGGCTCTATTAGGGTTGCTTTCTGCTCTATTTACTATTCGTGGTTAACTTTTTTTACCTCTTTTATAATTGATATTTGGAAAAATTATTTAAATCAGGTTAATCCATATATCCTTTGGAACCTCATAATATAAAAGTTATAACTTGCAAATTATATCCGGGAGTAAATAACATAAGCCGTTTGTATGTATAGTTGGACAGGTGATAAGGCTTTACAAGAACTTGAAGAAGCAAATATTTCGAAGCAATGCTTCCCTATCTTGCTAGAATGTGCTATTAAGGTATCTCACTGGTTTGGCATTTTGGATTATTCTTACGTTTGCATGCTATTGAACGAATTGATCATTTTTGCAAGGCAATCAAAGTTGCTACGGACTTGGAGACAGATGCACCACGTTTAAGTGGCATGTCAGTGATAACATTGGAAGGTCTGGGATTATTGTTTTATTAATTATTAAATACATGCAGTACTTTATTCAGTTATTTACCTCAATATTTGTTATTACCAATAATCTTTATGAATCTCATTTCAGGCTTATTTTCGTCACTAACTTATTTCTTCTCAAGAAACGGATCTCACATGTTGGATTACCAGCTTGCCCTTCAGCGGTGTGTTAAAAAACATGATAGTAAGTATCAGGCCATGAATAATGTCAAACAAAACCCAACTGACAATGTTGTTGTCGTATGTAACTAAATGGATAATGCTTTGAAAACCTTTTTGGTGTATGAATAGAATTTGTGGGTTCCAAATTCAAATATGCTAGAATCAAAATCATAAAACTGGAAGCATTTATGTGAATACATTTTAAAGTTATTTTTTTAACTCAAATAAAATTGAATTATTTCTGATGTGTTGAAATCCCACACTGACTAAAGATATGGCCAAACTAGTCCTTATAAAACTTGGACAATCCTTACCCATTGAGCTAGTTGTTGGGATTGAGTTAGGTCTATCACAGATTCAAAGATAATGTTTGGACAAGGTATAGAAGTGGTTTTAAAGTACTACAAAGAACTTTATCTGTTAATAGACTTGAAGTGAGGTATAAATTGGTGAAATTAGTTTGAGAGACGACTCTTATTTTTTTGATTGGGCAATAAATAGCAGGTTAAACGAAGTAATGGCTTTGTTAAAGGCTCAAATATTTAGCATATATCTGCAGTCTCTGCCTGAGATGTTGCTGCATAATAATAAGTACTGTTCATTGATTCTGTGTCAGGAAGAGCTTTTGGAAACTGGACGCACAATTTAAGTCTGTGGTGCTTGAATCCTGAAGTTGTATTCAGAGATGTTGCTGATCTTTCTTTATCGGTCATATTGACTTCTGGGTAAGCATTGTAAATCAGTTTCCAGGGGCCAAGTTTCCACTTGTTCAGGACATGATTCTTTGTGTTTTTCCTCCTGCTCCAACTTCCAAGCATATATTCAAATGTATTCGTGAGAGGCACATGCCTGTTAAGCACCATTCGGCTGACTGGGATTTAATATAATAGCCTGATCAGCCAGCCTGATAACAGGCCAGTTATGTTCAGACCACATAAGTCAGTCTCGTATAAGTATGTAGTTCATCATATTTATATGGTTGAGTTTCTGTGGGCCTGACTGGGCAATAGCCCAGCCTGTTTTTGAGAGGCTGGCAGAGTTAACCTTCTCAAACATTCTGTTAAATTTCCTAAAGTAACACAATTTTGTATTGGTTTAAATAACATTTTAGTTTTTGTAATTTGAACCCTTTTTGGGTTTAGTGCTTAAAGTTAATTTTTTTTTGTTGGGCTTAGTTCTTAAATTATAGAAAACTTGCTTTTGTTCCTTATGTTTTAGTTTCAGTCCTTATGATAATTGTCCGTGTTAGAATTAGTCCCTTTATAGTCTCTTTTTTCAAGGCTAAAATCAATAAAATCCACATATTACATGGATCAATTCCAAAACAAGGACCAAGTTAAAATTTCCTAGGTTTTAGATTTTCCAATTGGCAATTTTTTATTGGGACACAAGCTTAACTTGGGACTAAAAAGTTATTATAGTTCTCCCCCCGGATCTGAACATGCATAAATAATTTAGTGCTTATGCCCAAATGTATGTCTGACTAGAAGAAATAGCCTGTTTTTATTGGCATGCATGTTCAGTTAAAAGAATTTGGTGGAATACAATTCCTGTGAGGCAATGTTGCCTCAAATATTCACGGTAATGTTTTACCAAATAAATTATAAATACGATATATCAATATAATAAATTGCTGATTGCGGATATGAGGAGGTCAGCTATGTATTCTTATTAATTGGTACAACACTTGGTATATAAGGACCACAAATTGCAAAAGAGTGAGTTCAGTTCTCAGCGTCTCTCTTCCTCCTAGCAATCTTGTAGTATCACTTACGCTTTCATTTGGGTATTTTAGGACACTGTCACCAATGACATCCTTTTCTTCTGAGCTCGGAGTTAAGTTTGAAACTAGTCTTGAAGCTCCACATGTAATTGATATTGATTCACAGGTCTTGGCTCTCTCTCTTTCTCTCTCTCTTATCCTTAAAGTTCATTTTCCGTAGTCCTGTAAGTGCCTGTTTGACAAGTAACGACTTCTTGAATACAGGTATGGCCTGCTATAATCTCCACTGGTCCTGGTAATTATCCTTTGAATGCAAGTTACAAAACAGCAGATGGATTTGCATTCCAGGTATGCTTGCTCAATATTTTTATTTTTCATTCTTTATGTACTATTCTTGCCTCTGTGAATACATCTGTTTATTATAAGTTTTGGTTTAGGATGAAGTTGGAAGGTCTTTGGAGGAAATCTTCAAGATTGTTCCAGGTGGTCTGTGAATACTTGTGTTCTTTCCAAGTTATAAATTGATGGAAAAGTTATGCAACCGATGGTCTGAAACTGGCCAATGGGCTCGACTAAATGCAGAGAAATCCCTTTTTGTCGGTGAGTTTTCCTTATCCTCTTCCAAACATGCTCTGTATATCAATATAGATTTAAATTTGAGTTTCTGTTAATTTTGTAACCAATTGCTGTTTTGGGCCTCTTTGTATTATTTGGGCCTTTTTTGTTTAGTCCATAATTGGGATCGTTATCTAAGGCCCATTGTGGCTATGTTGAATTCTGTTGTATAAGACCTCTGTTTTCAGTTAATACAGATAACAGTTTTGCCAAATCAAACTGAATTCATTACAATTGGCATCAGAGCTCCAAGAACGGGCCTGTTGCACCACCGTGAATCTTTCGTGAACCGCAGTTTCCGACGCAATCAACGGCGATGGCAGACAAGGAGCATTCGAACGGAGCATTCGTTCAACCGGCGATTCCTCGATTCAATGGTCACTATGACCACTGGGCGATCTTGATGGAAAACCTACTCCGATCGAAGGAGTATTGGGAGGTGGTGGAAAATAGAGTTCCACCGGTAGAAGCAAATGCAACGCAAGAACTCAAAGGTGGCAGACGAAGCAAGATTGAAGGACCTAAAAGCCAAAAATTACTTGTTTCAGGCGCTTGATCGTAGCGTGCTGGAAACAATCTTGAAGTTGGATTCATACAAAGACATTTGGGACTCGTTGAAGCAGAAATTTCAGGGATCTTCGAAGGTAAAGAAAGCTCAGCTTCAAGTCTTGAGAAGGGAGTTTGAAATCCTGTGTATGAAGGAGAGTGAAACAGTAAACGAGTATTTCTCAAGAACCCTATCAATCGTGAACAAAATGAAGGCTCACGATGAAGTGATAACTGAGACCGTAGTTGTGGAAAAGATTCTCAGATCGATGACTCAGAATTTCAATTATGTGGTTTGCTCGATTGTTCAATTGCATGACACTGAGAAATTGTCCATTGACGATCTTCAGAGTAGCTTACTCGTTGAGGAGCAACGCATGAAAGGGCAACAGAAAGAAGAGGAACAGGCCTTGAAGGTATCTGGTCCTGGAAGAAGTGGTGGCAGAGGAAGAGGAAGAAGCTCTGGTAGAGGAAGAGGTAGAGATGCAACCTATGAAGCTAAATGGTGGAATGATTACCTACTCTCAAGGAACCTATGAAGCCCTGTACTGATTGTCTTGTGGGAAAGCAGCATAGAGATGCATTGTCTAAGCAAAGCAAATGGAGAGCCTCAAGGAAACTAGAGCTGATCCACGCTGACATTTATGGACCAATTTCACCAGAATCCAACAGTCACAATAGGTACTTCATTAGTTTTATTGATGATTTTACTAGGAAGAGTTGGGTTGGTGTATTTTCTTAGTGAAAAATCAGCAGCTTTAGAAACATTTAAGAAGCTTAAGATCATGATAGAAAAGGAGTCTAATTGTGCAATTAGCTGTTTGAGAACTGATAGGGGTGGGGAATTCAACTCTAAGGAATTTGATGACTTTTGTAGTGAATGGTATTAGAAGACAACTCACAGCAGCTTATACTCCACAGCAAAATGGAGTTGCTGAGAGAAAAAATAGGACTGTTATGAATATGGTGAGGCGTTTGTTGAATGAGGCAAAATTGCCAAAACAATTCTGGCTAGAGGCAGTGAGGTGGTCCTTCTATGTGTTGAATAGATGCCCTACTGTATCTCTTAAAGACAACCCCTGAGGAAGCATGGAATGATAAGAAACCTTCTGTAAAACACTTAAGAGTGTTTGGTTGCATTGCTCATATGCACATTCCTGATGTTCAAAGAAGGAAACTGGACAATAAGAGTCTTAAGTGTATTTTCTTGGGAATTAGTGAGGAGTCTAAAGCTTATAGACTCTATGACCCAGTCAAAAGGAAAATTATGATAAGCAAGGATGTAGTTTTTAATGAGAATGAAAATTGGAAGTGGGATAGTGACGAAAGTGGAAATATTGTGTGACACTGATGAAGATGACAATAATGATAAGGGCACTAAGGTGAATGAAACTACCGCTGAAGGGGATCAACCTACTCAATTCTGGTTCAAGGTCAGAAGAAGAAGAACCAGGGACATGACAGTGACAGTGAGCCTCAAACCAACACTGTATCTGATTCTGATACTGCAGTAGTATCCAGAGCAAGCAGAGTCATCAAAAATCCTGCTCGTTTTGATGGCTTTGTGATGTTTGGAAACCTAGAAGGAGAAAACATACATAGTTTTGCTGTGTTTGAAAATTTCTCAGACCCCATCTCATATAAGGAAGTTGTGAAGCATAGTAAGTGGAGAAAGGCTATGGACAGTGAACTGTCCTCAGTAGAAAAGAATGACACATGGATACTGGTTGATCTCCCTCATGGAGCCAAGAAAATTGGAGTCAAGTGGATCTATAAAACGAAGTTTAATGAAGCTGGAGAGATTGAAAAACATAAGGTCAGACTTGTGGCAAAAGAGTATGCTCAACAATATGGGATTGATTACTCTGAAGTGTTTGCACCAGTAGCTAGGTGGGACACTATTAGATGCATCCTTGTAATAGCAGCCCAAGAAAGATGGAGTGTCTATCAACTTGATGTTAAGAGCGCCTTCCTACATGGTGAGCTAAATGAATTGGTGTTTGTAGAACAACCAGAAGGGTATGAGAAAAGGGGAAGTGAAGACAAAGTGTATCAACTTAAAAAGGCCTTGTATGGATTGAAGCAAGCTCAAAGAGCTTGGTATAGCAAGATAGATTCTTACTTTGCTAAGGAGGGATTCAAGAGGTGTCCCCATGAACACACCTTGTTCACCAAGACTAGTGACAGTGACATTATCATCATCAGTCTATACGTGGATGATCTTCTCTATACTGGGAATAACACTGCTATGATCAGTAAGTTTAAAGAGTCTATGAAGAAGCACTTTGATATGAGTGATCTTGGCAAGATGAGACATTTTTTGGGTGTGGAAGTAACTCAAGATCAGAAGGGTATCTTCATCACCCAGCAGAGATATGCTGGTGAAGTTCTTAACAGATTTGGCTTGCAAGACAGCAAACCTGTCTGTATCCAGTGGCTGTAGGTGACAAGTTAACCAAAAATGATGAAGATAAACCTGTTGATTCCACATACTTCAAGCAGATAGTGAGAAGCTTAATGTATCTAAATGCTAGCAGGCCTGATATCATGTATGCAGTAAGCTTGATCAGCAGGACAAGCCTGCAGAGAAGCATTTAATAGCAGCAAAGCGTGTTCTGAGGTATCTGAAGGGAACAACAGCTCTGGGAATTCTATACAAGGCTGGACAGAAACAGGATCTTTTGGGTTATTGTGATAGTGACTATGCAGGGGATCTAGAAGATAGAAAGAGCACCACTGGATTTGTTTTCATGCTGAGTTCTGGGGCTGTGTCATGGTGCTCTAAGAAACAACCCATTGTCACTCTATTAAAAACAGAGGCTGAGTTTATTGCTGCTGCATATTGTGTATGCCAAGGCATTTGGCTCAAAAGGATTCTAGAAGAACTGTGTGTGAAGCAAGGCAGGAGCCTGACAGTGTTTTGTGACAATAGTTCCACCATCAAATTGTCTAAAAATCCTGTAATGCATGGAAGAACCAAACTTATAGATGGTAGGTTTCATTTCCTTAGAGACTTGTGCAAGGAAGGGCTGATAGAATTGAAGTTTTGTGGCACCCAAGACCAGTTAGCAGATCTGCTAACAAAGTTAGTGAAGAATGTAAGTTTTCTCAAACTCAAATCTTGGAATGGGACTGCCTGCATAATTGTCCTTTCTGTATTGTTTTGTTGTAACCTGTAATCTGTATAGCCTCCAGGTTAGTAAGCAATTGCTGTTTTGGGCCTCTTTGTATTTTTTGGGCCTTTTTGTTTAGTCCATAATTGGGATCGTTATCAGAGGCCCATTGTGGCTATGTTGAATTCTGTTGTATAAGACCTCTGTTTTCAGTTAATACAGATAACAGTTTTGCCAAATCAAACTGAATTCATTACAAATTTATATGCTTTTTCTTTTCCTTGTCCTTTTTCTACAATATGCTAAAGTTATTTGAATATAGAGGGTTTTCCTTTGGTATTAATATCTGAGGTTGATATTGTTGTCTTGGCAATGCTTTTTAGTTGTGTTGAGTATCTGTAATATGTTTGTACTTGTTATGCAGAACCAAAGGGGGGAAGCCATGATGATTTTGAACTTGCATTGAAGGGTTATTATGATTCAATACATCATGACAAAAGACCCGTTTCTGGAAGGAAACGAAGGATTAAGAAAAATGATCTAAATCACTTCCACCCAGTAGATTTCCTTCAGGATTCTAAGAAAGGAGGAGCAGCTTTACTTGGCGTTTGTCGAGGAAAGGTACATCAAATTTTACTTATCCCATTTTTTATTGTTTAAATGTTGCTTAAAAATTATGTAATTGCAATTTGATATTTGCTGTACATCAGAAGTGCTACAGTAATCCATTATATTGATATAGTATACCCCTAGAGAAAACAGTACTTTCATTTTGATCTATTCCATTCCATTTCAAACAAATGGAGGACGATACCATTCCATTCTGTTCTCTATTTCATCCCTTTCCACTAATTCAAACATAACCTGAGGATTAACTTCTTATAGTATTTTATACTATCTTTTAAGGATTGGTTTTTAATGATTTTTATTTACTATCATGATTTGTCTTCCTATTTGATTAGAATTCGAAGTCTAGTATTAGTATAATTTAATAGAACTCTGTGCTTAGTCTTTTTTATCATAATCATAATCAGAATTCAAATTTTTTATTTTCTTTCTCTGCTCTTCTTTCCTTTAACTACGACTAACAGTAATCAACTGCAGAAGACTTTACCAGCGAGGTTATACAGCACCTAAGTTGCTTCATTTAATTAAAATAAACTATGATTAAAACATACTAATAAAGAGAAGTATATACACGAATATTTAAAATGGTATAAGAAAAATAAATATCTGCTTACTCGGAGATGCAAGATAAAAAAATTGACATCTTCTGATGTATTTAAGTTGATTAAAGGCTTAAAGCCATTAAGTGTATGTAGCCGCCAAAGCTGCACGTGAAATTGAGATTATTTAAAGATCGTGAAATTGAGTTTATGAAGCACCTGCATTATTTAAAGATGAATAAATCTTCAATTTGGTCCCTAAATTATCACACTCTTCGATCTAATATCTATTTATTTATTTATACAAATAAAACTCCTATTAAATTACCAATTTGGATTTCTTATTAACAAGACACATATCTAATTTAAGGGGAAAAATGTCATTATCATCTATTTCTTTATTTTTCTTCTTACACTCTCTTTCTTCCTTTTTTTTCTCTTTTTTCTTACACTCTCTTTTCTCCTTTTCACTTTTCTTTTACACTCTCTTTCTTTTTTCTTTTACTTTTACTTTTCCCATAAACAATTCTTTTCTTTCTCTTATCACTTCACTTTAGTTTTTTTAACTAAATTTTTAAATTTATACAAACACTACTCTACTAAAATTACCTATAAAAATGTAAATGAGTCACACTAAAAAACAAAAAAAAAACTATCACCTTTTTGGAAAAAGTTATCATCTTAAAATTTTAATTTTTCTCTCTAAAATCTGTTTACATTCTTATTAATAATCTACTATCACTTCTTATTGATAATCTACTATCTATCTTTTACTATCTACTATAATCTATTAATCAACTAAAATAATCAATTGAAACTACGAGATAACTGCAATGATATATAAAAAAAATAGGATAACTGCATTGATATATAAAAAAGCACAGGATTAATATTTGTCATTGGTAATTAAATTTTTTGAAGACTACTATAAACTTACTATTTAAAAAACAAGAAGATTTAATGATTATTTAAACTACTGATTAATATTTAAAATAAATATTTCTTATTGTTAATCTACTATCACTCTTTTACTATCTACTATAATCTACTAATCAACTAAAATAATCAATTAAAACGATATAACTGTACTGATATATAAAAAAACACGGGATAACGACACTGATATATAAAAAAACACCAGATTAATATTTGTAATTGAAAATTAAAATTTTTGAAGACTACTATTACAAACCTACTATCTAAAAAACAAGAAGACTTAATGACTATTTAAACTATTAATTAATATTTAAAACAAATATTTCTTACTGATAATCTATTATCTAACTTTTATTATCTACTATAATCTACTAATCAACTAAAATAATCAATTGAAACTACGAGATAACTGCACTGATATATAAAAAAACACGGGATAACTGCAGTGATATATAAAAAAAACATGGGATTAATATTTGCTATTGATAATTATAATTTTTGAAGACTACTATAAACCTACTATCTAAAAAACAAGAAGGCTTAATGACTATTTAAACTGATTAATATTTAAAACACATGACAAATATTTGTCACTAATACCTAAAAAAGGACAAATAATTGTCACTGATATATAAAAAAACACGGGACAAATATTTCTTATTGATAATCTACAATCTATCTTTTACTATCTACTATAATCTACTAATCAACTCAAATAATAAATTGAAGGCTAAATAGCACTTTTGGTCATTTATCTTTGCTCTAGATTTCACTTTGGTCCTTTATCTTTGCTCTAGATCTCACCAAAACAAAACTCAGATCTGGAGAGTGAGATGAACTGAGAGCGCCGGAGCGAGATGAACTGAGAGCGAGAGAGCGAGATGAGACGAGAGTGAGATGAACTGAGAGAGCCAAAGCTGTAGGCGAGAGGCGAGAGCGAGATGAACTCAGATCAGAGAGAGTGGGAGAGGAGAAACTGCGAGTGGGAGAGGAGATTAGAGAGAGAGGAGATCAGAGAGAGAGGCGAGAGGAAAGAGCTGCGCTGCGCAGCGCTTAATACCTGCGCTCGGGCGGGTTCGGGTATGGCGGGTGAGATGAACTGAGAGCGCACCCGCCCGTGCACAACCGTGAAAACCCACGCGTCCTTCCGTGCGAAACCGACCACCCGAGCGAAACCGTGGGCGAGTGATTTTGTGGTATCGGTTTGGGCGGGTTCGGGCGGGTCATGCCTCCATGATCATCCCTAGTGTTACTAATAGGATATCCTTATTTAAAATGATCTTCTAATCTAAGTTAGTTATATCACTGATTGAAGATTTATCAAACTATTTTACCTTCAACATAAATGTGCTGCTAATGACCTCATTAAGGATTGTAGTTATTCACTCAACATGGTATTTTGCTTGCAGGTTTCTGAAGGAATTGATTTCTCTGATGATAATGCCAGAGTAGTTGTATCCTTTCTACTTATAATTTATTGTCACTTTTATGTTGGGTAAGAGATCTAAGTTTCCCATTCGGCCATGGTATATATTGGGAGATGTATCCTTTCTACTTATAATTTATTGTTCACTTTTATGTTGGGGAAGAGATCTAAGTTTCTCATTCGGCCATGGTATATATTGGGAGGAATGAAGAAAGTTATATGTTAGACTTCTTATTAGCAAGTATTATAAGAGGAGACCCAATGCATACTTATTCCAAGAAATTAGCCAGCATGATGCATAGTTGTGCCTTAGGATGTAAAGAAAATAAATCTGGAAGTTGAGGATACAGGTAGTTTAGACAATTATTAGATTGTTATTGGGAGGGAGAGGCCAAACTGTCGATGCTAAGATAGTTAACTACCTTGGTCGAAAATGTGTGAGGGCTGACGAGTCACAACATACACGACGAACACACTGATGTGGACAGTCACGGCGGTACAGACGACACAGTGGGAAATTCCATAATTCATGAAGAACGCAGGAGGAAGCTGCAAATTCCTCTTTTTGATGGCGAAGACGCATATGAATGATTAACAGAGTCCAAAGATATTTTGATTTGAAGGAGATGAATGATGGGAAGAAATTACGGGTGATTATGGTGACTATGAAAGGGAAAGCATTGACATGGTATCAATGGTGGGAATTTTGTGCCCAAAATCCAACTTGGGTAGCTTTCAAATCTGTTGTGTCATGAAACGATTTCAACCTTCCATGAGGCAGAATCCTTTTGAATTATTGCTAAATTTGCTAAGTCTCAAACAAAATGGTAATGTTGAGGAATATAGGGAAAAATTTGAGTTATATGCAAGCCCCTTCAAATGCACAGACCCACGTATTTGAAGGGAATCTTTATGAATGGGCTCAAGAAGGTGATAAGAGCCGAACTCAAACTACATCCTGTTGACGGATTATCCGAGTTAATGGATTATGCTCAGCGGATGGCTGAGAAAAATATGGTGTTCAGTAAAGGAAACATAGGGAGGGACAAGCTCGGCTGGAAGATCAGTTAAGACTTGTAATAATTCCAAAACCATGACTTGGGAATATAACAATAAAACTCGAGCTCAAACTACTATATTAGGAGTGGGAAGTTCAATAGGAAAGGCGGGTAGTGCAAGAACCTATGGCTATTTTAGAGGAAGGAGGTTTGGAAAACTAGCTAATTATGAGATGCAAGAAAGATCTAGAAAAGCACTTCATTATTCTGTTTGATGGAGATGAATTCTGGTACCTATCATGTAGTCTATTGGGAAGGCATGAAGAAGAACATCCAGCAATATGTGGCTACTTGTAAAATGTGCCAATTGAATAAATACCAAACTTTGGCTCATGTGTGATTGTTACAACCTCTTCTAGTACCAACTCTTGTTTGTCTTGATGTGTCCATGAATTTCATTGAAGGTTTACCTAAAGCTCAAGGTAAGAATGTTATTCTGGTTGTGGTGGACAGGTTAACTAAATATGCTAATTTCATTGCCATGAGTCACCCGTTTACTGCTAAAGATGTTGCTGAAGTTTTCTTGCAAGTGGTAAAACTTCATGAGTTTCCTTCTACAATTGTTTTCGACAGATATAACATATTTCTCAGCCATTTTTTGGACGGAGTTATTCAAGATGGCATGCACCAAACTGAAATTTTGTTCTGCATATCCACAAACGGATGGTCAAACATAAATAGTTAATAGATGTTGGAAACTTACTCGAGATGCCTCACAGATACAAAACCAAAACAATGGCCTAAATGGCTTAGTAGGACTGATATTGGTTTAATACCGACTATAATGGCTGTACTAAAATGACCCCATTCAAAGCTCTTTATGGTTGAGATCCAGCACACCTGCTTCGAGGCACTATTTTTCATGCTTCACTATTAAGAAAGCTCTTTCTCCCTCTGTCACTTGACAACCACTTCCACCAATGCTTTCTGAAGACCTTTAGTTCCAAGTTGCTCTTGCTGTCAACAGGGCGGATCTTCCCTAGGATTGGGGAGGACCACTGCCCGCTCTATAAAATCACGTGAAATTACTAAAATACCCTTATTTTTAAATATCAACTACTAAATATATAACTATTTTGCGCAACAATTAACAAAATGAAGGTATGGAGCATTGGCTGTAAGGGACTCTTGTCACCGTTAGAGTCATTTTGTTAACTTTTGTCTTCTTATTTTTATTGCTTTTATTATTGCCAACAAAATGCATATGATGGGAATTGAACCCATGGCCATGGCAATACAAAACTGCACTAACTACCACTAGGCCAACAATAACTATTGCTATTGAATATATAAATTTAAAATATATATAATACATTAGCAAAGTATGTTGTTTTATGTATTAATAATTTTTATTTTACTCAATGTATAGGTAATATATAATAATATATATACACACACATGTATCTATTTTTTATATTTTTTGGAATACAAATTTTATTCATATTTTTAATATTATTGCACCTCTTATATTAGAATTAGAAATTATGAATATATGGTTGATAATTTTCGAAAAAAACATCTTCAGCATATTAAAATTAGAATCAAATAAATTTAAAGATATCTTTTTTACAAACAATTTCAATTGAATCTCTTTGAAATCAAAATTACATTTTTAGTCATCTAATTTTTTTTATAAATAATTTTAATTTATATTTATCTTTTTTAATTGTATTAGTGTTTCTGCATCGTTGATGCGTTTTTTAGTTTTCATGTCTCTTTAAGTGACGGCCCACCTGGATATTTTAGTCAAGGTCCGCCACTTGCTGTCAAGGCTGTCCGCAGCACTGCTGTTGACACAGATGAAGACTAATTCAATGGCAAGACCTTCCATACTTTGAAGCCACTTGGGAATCTATTGCCACCGGGGGGGAGGGGGTATTGTTAGATCTCTTATTAGTAAATATTATAAGAGGAGGCCCAAGTCCTACTTAGTATCTATTAGTCCCATTGTAAGAAACAAGCCAGCATGTACCATAGTTATAGCCGTTCCTTAGGATGTCAGAGAATAAATAAATAGGAAAGTTGAGGATAAGGGAGGTTGGGCAACTATTAGATGGTTATTGGCAGGGAGAGGCGTAGCTTAACCGATTCAGATTCAATTCATATAATATTATAGCCAATTTCTAACAGTATATTTTCAGATTATTTAAATAAATGTTAAGTATTGTTATTGATAAAGCCGTAAAAGTGTACCTAGCATATAATGGGTTTGACTACAGAGACAGACTCTCCGGGTTTTAATAATCATTGTAATTGTTAATTATAAATTGTACGTTCTTGACAATCTCAGATTATTGTTGGTATTCCATTTCCCAACACGTAAGAACCCTTTCTCCTCTGTTATATACTTTCTTGATAAGGCATCTTACTATGGGAATATATTTTCCTGACTGCCTGATTTATTTGAACGACAGAAATGACATTAAAGTTGCACTAAAGAAGAAATATAATGACACATTCAAATCATCCAAACATCTCTTAAGTGGAAGCGAGTGGTACTGCCATCAAGCATTCCGAGCTTTAAATCAAGCAGCGGGTAAAGCTTCGTTCTGGTTTATTTTCCTAATTCTAGCCAAATTAGATTTGATTTTCAATATCATTTAGTTTATATTGATTAGCTTTTACATTCTGTAGGGCGTTGTATACGGCATAGACTTGATTATGGAGCAATCATCCTATTGGGTAATCATGCTGAACTGCCAATTATTTAATCCCCGTTCCATTTTTTATCCTGCTATTGTTCTTTGTGGAAGGGAAGGAAAATGGAATTAACTAGATTTTCCAGAATATGCAATACTACACGTCTACACCTGTGGTTGCAGGGGTATACAGCAGCATCGACAGAAATTTAAAACTGTTACCTTTTCTGTTAGCTTGTTCAAAACTGAGTCTTTTTAAGTATACTTTGAATTTTGTAGGCACCATTTCTATCTGCAAATATTCTCCAATGGAACATATAAAATTTCATGACAGTTATTGTCATCACGTAACCACGAGAGCAGGCTATTCTCACCAACTACCTTTTTGGTTTAGAATCAACTTATTTTTCCCCTCGTTGTTACCTCTATCTTTGTAGTGCAGTATATTCTTGATAAGGTTTATTTGGCATTGTTCTTTGACCATTAACTCCATACCTCCAACCGGCTTTTCTTTCATAATTGGTGTAAATATTATTGTTGAATTAGATGAGCGTTTTCGTGAAGAAAGAAATAAAGTACTAATTTCAAAGTGGCTAAGAAGACCCTTGAGAGTGTATGACAGTTTTGATGTTTCTCTGGAGGGATTAAAATATTTCTTTGAGAATACAAAGGTACACGACATGTTGGCTTAATTTGACCTTGATATACTCTGCTCCGTTACCCTTCCGGGCATGGTGGAAAAGAATTATTGATTGGTTTATCTTGCTGTAGGTATGGTATGACATGAATACAGAGAATGTCACACAAATTTTGGGCTCAAATGGTAGTGTTCAAAACAAGGATGAAACTATGAAGTTCACTAGAAAGAAAAATCAGAAACTGAATAAGTCTGTTAATGGAGGCGAGAAAGAAACATCAGTGATTGAGGACAACATCCCAATTCCAATACTAAGCTCTCGAGATATTGCTGAGAGTCGGCCATTAGCTCAATGGAATAATGCCACATACAATTTCAAAGACCATAGCAAACCCCTCTGCTTTAATTTGACAGACAGGTATTTTTTGTCCTGTGTTTCCCCGTTCTGTTATAATTGGTGTGCTATGTGTTTTGACAACTATACGTCTATATCTAATTTGAGGAACTTCAATCCTTCTTTGGTTTTATCACCAATTTTTTGTATTGTGGCCTTCATATTTCAAATTCCGTAGACATACAGGGGGGATGAGATGACTATTTGAGGAATATATTTCTTACAGGTTCACCGGGGAATTGTGTGTGACAATTACACGTGAAGAAACCCCCATCGTCAAGGAAATCCCTTGTTTAGATCTTGGCAGTCCTGATTACTCTAAGGATGACTACTCCGATTCCACTATAATTGAGGCTTCTGCTCAATTTCCGATGGATCACTTCTCTAGTGTTCCAATGTCTTCAACTACTGGAAGTAAAACTTCAATAACAGCTACTCCTGAAAAGAATGTAACTACAAATAATATTCCTCAAACAGAATCATCTTTGAATTTGAGTGTTAATTCTCACAATCAGAAAAGGAGAAAGCCCATGGTCATACCATTTATAAACCTCATTGAAGAAGAAAACAATGATGTATTGTGTGTCAGCACTACTACATTGTACCCAGAAAGGTCAGTGGATGTTCCGGAGGCAACTCATGGAACTGAATGTGGTTTTGGGAGAGTTTTGAACTCACATTCTCCTCAGTTACCAATAAGCAAATTACCTGGATCATGTTCATTAACTGTCCCTCTGCATGACCAAAGGATACAGATATTTTGTTCACTCTGCAAAAACCCATTGGGCCGACCTGAAAACAATTTGTATCTTACGTGCTCCTTGATTTCATCATCAAAAGTTCACTTAAGATCCCTTTTGAAACAGAGATCGAAAATTTCAACTACTGATACAGCCAAGGGTGTACCAGTTATTATTACTGATTCTTCACTTGTAGATCAACGTATTTCCAATAGAAAAAATAGAATATCTGAAAGTACATCGGAAGAGGGTATATGGTGTCCAGAAGATGGGTGTGTTTTCAGCACTATTCTATGCCCCTTCTGCAATAATACAAACAATTTGCTAGGAGTTCAGGTCATGGCTACCGATTCATCAAATGTTCAGTTACTCGACAAGGTGACTTTTATAACCAACATCAGGAAACCTTATTTCACTTGTGCTTGATTCTTACCGTCCCATTGTCCCTCTTTGTATTATTATTGTGCTGTTTCAACTGGTCCAGCTCCAGCTATGTCAAATTGTCAACTTTTTCCATTGCTGTTCTTTGAGTTGTGGTATTTACTAACATTTTCTCCCCAGATATTGTTTTACTTTGATTCCTTGGACGTGAAGAACCACGGGGAAACAGAGAAAAGGGCTTTAGAGGAAGTGGTAAGATTAAATCATGTCTAGCTACTCTTTTGCATGAAGCTAATACTTGTCTGTTTTTCTGAGTGACGATGGCCAATATGTTTTCTAGTGTAATGCCAAAAACTGCAGTTTTATGACTGGATTCTTTTTTTTTAAACTCGGGTTCAACATAATTAGAACTGAAGATATGGAAGGCGAACAACAAAACTTCACAAAACACTGTCTTTGGCTTTCTCATTTTATTTCTTAATTGGTAGTTATTTCGAATGATTTTATTTAATTTAAGAAAACAATTACTGTAATATTAATACATATATGCAAAATTTTATCTGTACTTTTGAAATTCTTATGAAATATACATGAGCTAGATAACCTCTTCTGAATTGCTAGTGTTTGTCGCCAATTATTGACTCTGGCATGGACGGAGTTGCTGTCTTGAATTCCATTAACAAATATTCTTATCTTCCCCAACCAGGGAAATCAGAAGTATGGAAGTCTAGAAAATCGAAGGTCAAAATTTAAACAATGTCTTAACGATTTTTTTGTTGATGGATGGTATTTATTTGTCTCATTGTCTTATTTTCAAATGTTGCAGCCAAGACTAAGATGCTCGCCTTTTGCAGAAAGTTGAAGCTAGTAAGACTGGAATTATAGTGCAGTTTTGGCAAAAATTGAGGTAGGGATGATGTTTTCTCAAACATTGAATTAAAGAATGATTTTTTTTTGTTTAAAAAATGATGTTTCACTTTATGATTTTGCTAACAATTGTAGAAATGTTATTTTGTTTTCATTTCTCATCAATAGTTGTTTTTAAGATTTCTTTGACAAAAATTTGGAAACAGAAAATAAAATTGTTTTTCCAAAACCATGCTTTTCTGTTGTTGGATTTGTAAGTACTTATATTTCTCAACTCCACATTGCCTTCAAGCGAGTAGATTCCAAAAATTGGGAAACACCAGTCACAGGATGATCTGATGGATCCACTGTATTTGGGCCTGTGTATTTTGGGCCATTGTATTAGAACTAGTCTGTTTGTTAGTCAAAGTCCAGCTTGTAGTTAAATCTGTTTTTTCAGTTCTGTTAGTTACAGTTTCACATTGTAGAAAGCCTTGTATATAACCATTTGCCATCAATGAAATGATACACGTTTTTGTTCAGTAATTCTTCTCCCTAACATGATCTTCATTCTCTTGCTCTAAGGTGTTACTTTTTGGGATCTGATTCTTAACTGATCCCAACCAGTTGTTTCTTTCAGCCAGTTGTGGGAGTATTCTAGCAGTCCTATATAAGTTGATTGTAGCTGACGATTGCTGATTTTGCACGAAATACAATTTGCAATCCTGTACAGAGATGCATAGCTTATGATGTCATGTAATTTATTTCTAACAATTTCCTACCTTCCAAATCTGTCACTAGGACTAACTGCGCGCAAGATGTGGATATCAAGTATCGACCTGTGTGTTGGTAGTCCATGAGGATCTCAAAGTTACCCAAACGTTAACAGAATGAGCTGCATCGCACTGGAGTTTCCCTATAGCAAGTTGAAACTGGTGCCATTTTGTACATTTATTTGGAAGATGGGCTTGCCTCAAATTTATTGTCTGTTGGTCAATTAGTGGATGAAGGTTGTGATGTTAATCTTACTCAGGATGGTTGTCTTGTGCAGGAGCGGGTGTCGGGGAAGGTGATCACGAAGGGGCCTAAAGTTGGACGAGTGTTTCCACTCCAGTTTATTCCAAATCATTTATCTCTTGCTTGTACTAGTGTTTTGAATGCATGTGAGGATTGGCATAGGAAATTGGGTTATTCAAACTCTGTTGTTTTGTCTCACTTATTTAAGATTGGCTTGTTAGGTACTAAATCGATGGATTCTAGTGCCTCTATTTCATGTTGTGTTTGCAAATTAGCTAAAAGTAAAACACTTCCTTTTCCGTCTGGTGCTCATCGTGCTTCTACTTGTTTTGAGATGATTCATAGTGATGTTTGGGGAATCTCACCTGTCGCTTCTCATGCTCACTATAAATATTTTGTCACCTTTATCGATGATTATAGCCGTTTTACTTGGATTTATTTTCTTAAATCTAAATCTGAAGTGTTTTGTATGTTTAAGAAATTTTTGATGTATGTTGAAAATCAATTTCAAACCAGTATTAAAATTCTTCGATTTGATTCTGGTGGTGAGTATATGTCTCATGAGTTTTAGGAGTTCTTACAGCAAAAATGTGTATTGTCTCAACGATCTTGTCCTAATACCCCTCAGCAAAATGGTGTTGCAAAACGTAAGAATCGTCACTTGTTGGATGTGACACGTGCCTTACTTCTCCAGGCTTCTGTTCCATCTAAATTTTGGGTGGAGGCTCTTTCTACAGTTGTCTTTTTGATCAACCGTCTTCCTTCCACGGTGATTGGGTTTGATTCTCATTACTTTTGCCTTTTTAAAACTCAGACTGATTACAATAGTCTACATACTTTTGGGTGTGTATGTTTTGTTCATCTACCATCCACTGAAAGACATAATTATGTCCAATGTGCATTTATGGGGTATAGTAATTATCATAAGAGTTTTGTGTGTTATGATGTCTCTAACCATCGTTTTCGCATTTCTAGGAATGTGACATTTTTTGATAATCAGTTTATGTTTCCTTACTCTTCTCCCTGGTCTGAATGATATTGCTATACTTCCTCAATTTTTTACCCCGTGTTCACCTATAGAATGTTTTACACCAGGGCTCGTTCCCACTTCCCCTTCCGACGCTGATCCGCCACCTAATCCTATACCGCCTGAACCATGATGTTCTAGTAGAACGTCTCGAGCACCTGATAGATATTCCCCAGACAGGTTTGCTTCCTCACATACTGCTTTAACTGCTTCTTTATCTGGCACATCTATTTCTACTTGTTACTCGCAGGCTGTTAAAGATGTGTCTTGGATAAATGTCGTGAATGAGAAACTTCAGGCCCTTCAGGACAATTTCACTTGGGATATTGTTCCTTGCCCTCCTGGTATCAAACTCATAGGCTATAAATGGGTTTATTCTGTGAGTGAATTTTGATGGATCTCTCAATCAGTACAAGACTCGATTGGTTGCTTTAGGCAACAAGCAGGAATATGGTATTGATTATGATGAGACATTTCCACCAGTTACTAAAATGACTACTGTTGGAATGGTGCTCTCTATAGCTGCTTCTCATGGGTGGTCTCTCCACCAAATGGATGTGAAGAATGCATTTCTTCATGGTGACCTGACTGAAGATATTTATATGACTCTCCCTCAGGGCCTATTCTCTTCCTCTAAGGGGGTGTGCAAGCTCAAACGCTCTCTATATGGTTTGAAACAGGCGCCTAGAACATGATATGAGAAATTCCGTTCCACTCTACTTGAGTTCTTTTTTACTCAAAGTCAGTATAATTCGTCTTTGTTCATTCACCGCACATCTACGGGCATTGTTCTGCTCCTTCTTTATGTTGATGATATGATCATTACTGGTTCTGATGCCGCATCCATACAGAAAGTTAAACAAAAGCTTCAAGCCTCATTTCAAATGAAAGACCTTGGTCTTTTACATTTTTTTCTTGGACTCAGGGTTCATTCTACCTCTAAGGGTATATTTCTCCATCAACATAAGTATGCCACTGACCTTATTGCTATGGCTGGCCTCCAATCCGCTAATCCTGTGGATACTCCTCTTGAAGTTAATGTCAAATACCACTGTGACGAGGGTGAACTTTTACCCGATCCTTTATTGTATCGACAACTCGTGGGTAGTCTTAACTACTTGACCATTACACGACCCGACATTTCATTTGCTGTTCAGCAAGTAAGTCAGTTCATGCATTCTCCTCGTCATCTTCACTTTGCAGCGGTTCGTCGCATAATTCGCTACTTGAAAGGTACCTCTCAACGGGGTTTATTCTTTCCTAGTGGGACCCCTCTTAAATTGATTGCCTACAGTGATGCTGATTGGGTTGGGTGTCCTGACACTCGCCTCTCTGTCACTGGTTGGTGTATGTTTCTTGATTCTTCATTGATCTCATGAAAAAGTAAGAAGCAAGTAAGAGTCTCTAAGTCCTCAACTGAATTGGAGTATCGTGCTATGTCTACGGCATGCTCCGAAATTCGATGGCTTCGTGATCTTTTGGGTGAACTTGGATTTCCTCAAACCGAACTAACATCTCTCTATGCTGACAATACACGTGCCATTCAGATTGTTGTAAATCCGGTTTTTCATGAGCGTACTAAGCATATTGAAGTTGATTGTCAGGCTATTCGTGAAGCCTATGATAATCATGTTATATCCATCCCTCATATCAATACTCAGTTTCAAGTTGCAGATATTTTGACCAAAGTTGTTCCTTGTCCATGACATAAGTTTCTTGTCAGCAAATTGATGCTCCTTGATGACCCGCATCAATTTGAGGGGGGATCTGAATAAGGAAATAAGGAAGTTTGTAAATAGTAGATTTATTTATATATGTATTCAGGCCCAGGCCCGTTAGGTTTTCACATAGAATAGCCTATTTAAACTTCTTAGTGTTTGTACTCAAGGACGATCGAAAGACAATCAATAAAACGGAACTACAGCTGCTCTGTAGTCGCAGATGTAGGCAAAGTTTGGACGAACGGCGTGATCAATATTGTGTCTCCTGTTGTGACAGTCACAAGCCATGGCTCAATTATCTTCGATGTTTGAATTAATGAAGAAAAATTGTACTCCATTGTATAAAACAAACCTAAAACTTATATTGATTTGATTAAAGGGAAGCTAAAACCAAATTTCACCCAGAAATGGTTCAACTAAATTATCTTAACTAAATTATCTTTTGATTTGAAACATACAAGCTAGTAGCAACCATATTGTTAACTCCCACGAGTTTACAATTCTAGATCATAAAAACAAGTTAATTCACATGAAAACTCTCTTTTTTGGTAAATTCAAAAGATATGCAATCTCTCGACTAGAGTGCTTTACCAAGAAAAAGCTCAAATTCGTGTATGGATGAACAACCCACCAATGTATTGTGCAAGTGAGACCTTAACAATAATATTTAAGTAATTATATCCTCATCTTCCAATTAAGGATGGCAATTTGTCCCATAGGCATTGGGTACCCGCAAAAATTATCTATGACAGACGAATAATTACCTGCACAAATGGGTACAAAGCTCATATATGGACACTATGCCCCCCTCCACACAGGTCCGAGATATGATGTATTAGTAGGGATCATCTTGTAAGTGGGTGATGAGGCTATTCCGAGATAATGAGCCCTACTTACCCAAATAAAGGGAAACTGAATAATGATAAATAGGGTTGGTATGAGGTTATATATAGAGGCTCTTGGGCTGAGTATGTTTTAGGGCATTCATTAGAGTATCACTAAAATACTCAAAGAGCTATGTAATCCGTCCAATTAATGAGCTTAAACTCTTTCTTGAACACTGTTGATGTGTAAAAATAAAGAATATTGTAATCCCACACTTGAAATTAATTTTTATTTAATGCAAAAGCTCAACATTCTTATTTTTAGCGTTCAAATCTTAGAAACTAACAATTCCCTAATCCCTAAACCCTAAATCAATTTTTCAGTGTGATTTTGGTACCCAAACCCCAAGATAGTAGTTTTCACTTCTTTTCACCTTATTTTTTTCTTCTAGAATTGATTGAAGTGGGTCTATAATCTTAACCAAACATACACTTTATAGACTTGTACAGAAACTACATTTTGGATAGCTTGAAAACGTTAGAAAAAATTTGGTCTCACGAGCACACTTTGGAAGGTGGGAAGTGGAGGGAAATGGTGGTGACGAACATGAGAGATGGTGAGAGTGTGGTCGTGGGTGGGTGTCATAGTAGAAATGATTCTGGTAGTGGTGTAGTAAGAGACATGGGTTTTTTTTTTGGGTCAAATAAGAGACATGGGTTAGTCTGGATTAGTTTTAGAGTTAGAGCATTATAGGTTTTTTAATTGGAAAATAGGAGTTGAAAAAAGTAATATGGGAGGTGGCGTTATCAATTACCTTAGTAAGATAAGTTAAGGTAATTAGCTTATCTTATCTATAAGATAATTACCTTAGTAATAATAAGACAAAAAAAAATAGTATTAAACCATGAAAAGCTGAATGCATTATGATGTCATGCACACACATGTGCCCGAATTGGTGTTCATTTCATGGTTGTCTCATCCGGATTCAATTACTGTTTGGCTGGTGACAACCGATAACTTACAGCGGTGAGTCTAAAAGTAGACGACCACCGTACTACACCAACTACCTGATCTCACCCAAACCTCCCCCCTCCTTTAACCTCTCTCTAAGAACGTTAACCATTCGCAGCTCACATTAAAATAAAAATAAAACAAAAGGGGGAAAATGTCATGGTTGGCTCGTTCCCTTGCAAATTCTCTCCGACTCGACGACGACAACGATGACATATACAATGAAAACGACATCGTATCTGACCCTCCAACTACCTCGCCGAGAAATTACCCTCAACAACGACAACAAGAAAATGAACTTGCATCAGAAATTGAAGAAGAAGAAGAAGATAATGACGAAACGGAAGGGCGTGGAGTCAAAGAGGACCTCGATGAAATCAAGCAAACCCTAACTCGTCAATTTTGGGGAATGGCTTCCTTCCTTGCACCGCCACCAACAACTTCCGAATCTGATCCCTATCCCTTCGTTTCTAATCAATCCGATCATTCTGTTTCTGATAATCAACAACAACAATCGCAACAGCAGCAACAACAGCAGCAGCAATTGGATGACGCTGTAAATTCCAATCAATCTTCGGATATGGAACAAGTTGCGCTCGGTGCGGATGATCCTGACCCGATTTTGAGTACATTCGGATCCTATTCGGAAGGGAACCTTGAACCAGAGTGTGATCTCCAAAACGCGGTTGGAATCACGGAAGAGGTACTGACCTTCGCCACGAATATCGCAATGCATCCAGAAACGTGGTTGGATTTTCCTATTGATGAGGAAGATGACACAGACGGTAATATTCTTCAATTAACCTAAGGAAATGGATTTTGTTCATGAATCATTTCTTTGTTGGATCGGATCGTAGGATGATTATTACATATTCAGTTTTAAATTGATTATACCTATATATCAATTCAATTCCTGTAGGTGAATTATAGCGTATTCTAAATGCCTTCATAACTTAGATAGTAATGTGCTAGATTGCTTGCATTAGTTGGTTTTTGACAATTGTTGGTTTTTTTACAGGATAGTGTTGACATGGTTCTCTTGTTCTGCTTTAATTCAATTATGTTTATATGTGCTTCCGTTTTTGTACACAACTCATGATACGTTTTTTTCGTGTAGATTTTGACATGTCTGATGCTCAACAAGATCATGCAGCTGTCATTGAAAGAATTGCTCCAAGATTAGCTGCACTCAGAATCGAACTGTGTCCTTGCCATATGAGTGAAGGTTACTTCTGGAAGGTTTATTTCGTGCTTTTACATTCAAGGCTTCATAAACAAGATGCAGGGATTTTGTCTACACCCCAGGTCAGTTATGTGCCATTTTGCTATGGCTTTCACATTGCTCTTGTCATCCCTTGAAAGATGTTGTTGATGGAGTACTCTTGAACGTTTATTTATCTTTTATTAATAATAATTGCCTAAACCCTTTGGACTAGAAATAATTGTTCCTGTATTGGAAATTTACATAGAAATAATCATCCTGTGAAATATTAGTAAGCAGTGTAAATAATCATTTATTCCTTTGGTTCATGCTGCTTGGAACTCAACTTTGTATGTTGTGGTTTGATCATTTCAGCTTAAAAGGCTTATTATTGAATAAAATCTGAAGTACTTCTCAGTGATTCAAATTTATTGTATCATGGAATTTCTGAACTTGGGGGGGGGGGGGGGGGGCTTTGAGTGTGTATTTTACTAGATGAAGCTATTTTAGTCTGTTAATGTTTTTGTTATTTTCAATACTCAATGGGAATCCTAAATTTAAATACACTTCGATCATTACACATATTTCTTGTGTGCTCCATTATGTAAATTCTTTGTAGTGGGTCATTTCTCTTCTCATTAGTGATCAATGTTAGATGCAGACGAAATTTTTTAAATTTTGAATCTTTTTACTCATGTGAATCTTATTATTGGAAAGAGATAATTGCTATTGTTATATGGTGAACTTTGATGGCACAAGTTATTCGCATTATAAGTTATACTCCCTATGTCTCATTGTTTGTAGTTTAAGATTGTGGGCACGGCCCTTAAGAAACATAATCAATGGTGTAAATTTTATAAAAAAAATTGTCTCATATTGTTTGTAGTTTAAGATTGTGGGCATGCATGCCCCTTAAGAAACATAATCAATAGTGTAAATTTTATAAAAAAAGTGTTGCGTAATATACTATTTTACCCTTAAACTTTTGGTCATTTATAAGTTATAACAAATTCTCATAATAAAGAAGGCTATAAGTGGAAAAAATATTCAATGCTTCATCAAAAATGTAAAACAACAATTAAATTGAGACATTGCTAAAACAGCAAACGATATGGGACGGAGGGAGAAATACTAATGGTAACTATGCAAAATGTATATAGTGTATCTCAGACAGCTAGCTATGTTGGGATTGATGATAAAACATAAAATGGATGGATGGAATGAATGATTATTATATAAATTTAAATTAGGATACAATAGAATGTAGCACGATAGCATGAATTGTATCACACCAAACTACAGAAAATACAATACAATATAATTGTTTTCCTCCCTGAGATTATTTCTCCTATTACAAAAATTATACCAATACAGTCCCAGAGAGTATTTTCTTTCCCAAATACAGAATAGCAACTTTCTTCCTGCCTCCTTTCTGACCCTATTACCATATGTAGTTATATACTAGTAAAAAAATAATTAAGTTAGTTTCTAATCCTAACTGCTCATTAAACTTCCTAGTAACTGCCATTACACTGTCACTAATTATTCCCTAACACTCCTGCGGTTTCCTATGCTGTCTGGCTTAATCCATCACTGTATAAGTCTCGAGTGTTCATGTGTAAACTTCACTTGTACTCCTGCATTCAGCTGGTATTTTCCATCTACCTTAATAGGTAGATGAACATTTTTGAAATCTTATTTTAAACTTTTGCAGGTTATGGCAGCCAGAGCAATGTGGATGCAGGAACTGCAGAAACAAACAAAGCCTGAATTTGAATTTTTCGGAAGAAGCGCTTCCTACTCCAGAGACAATGCTCGACATGATGATTTTAGTCCCAGATTTAGTCCCAGATTATTTGATGGTGATGGCGCCTATTCAGATGACATGCATAATCGGACAAATGGATATAGAACCTCTTTGTCCGTGATGGCAGATAATGAGTCTGAGAAAGATGCAGTTGAAAGCTCTGGAACACATTTCTTTGATAAGGAAATTACTGTGGAAACTCCAATTATTAAAGCTGAAAACAAGGATCTCAAAAGTGGGCGACCATCTCAAATTATTATTCAGGATTATGATGATGATGGGGATGATGATTGGCCAGAGGATGACTCTGATTTAGGTGGATATGGTGGAGCAACACTCCCCTTGGTAAATGAAGAAGACATATCTTTCAGCGATCTGGAGGATGATGATTATGGCATTAAACATGTTAGCACCAATACGAGTTCAAAGGTGGTATAAATTATAAACTACAATCCAGATGACACGATTGTCGTGATTTGGGGAACATTGGATCCTCACTCCACTAAGAACCATGAAGAGAATTGCCTAATGTTCAGAGAAACCTGGATACTGGTGTCTGGACTTTGTAGCTTTTCGTTTTGTACACAATGATGAATGGTGAGCAAATTTGCAAAAATGCCGTGATGTTATTGAGGCTGTAAAACGAACTTGTTAATCCTATCTTCCCTACATTTTTTTGCCGCAAGGCTTGGTGGGTTTGAAGTTGGATTTTGTATTTCATAACAGCTCAAATGAAAAGGAAAAAACAGAGCTAAGACAGCGAACTGATGATTGATTTGTGTTCTGCAGAGATCCAAATTGAGGATGAGTTGATATATGTGCATCACTCCCAGGGACAGTTGCGTTTCAGAAGACAAATCAATACATCATACAGGTGCAAGAATGTATATAAATATCTTGTTTGTGTCAAATACAAATTTTGAATTTTTTCATGTATTTTATGGTGGGTGTAGTAGGATTCGGAGTGTTCTCCTGAATCCTGATTGCTTGCTGTGTCAACTGTGTTTGAAAACAATAGTGATTATTTGAATAACTTGAGTGATCAATTGAAATATGGTTCCTCCAAGGATATACCTCAATAGGACTCTCATCTCGTCGTAAAGTTTTTAGATTTTTTTTGGTAAGATGTAAATTTTTGTAGGTTAAATTCACCTGAAAAGTCTTAGGGTGCCCCTAGCATTTTATAACAAGGACATGTTAGTCCCGTCATCCATTTTAATCCAAAAACTAGTATTTTACCCGTGCATGTGTATCCGCACGGGTGATATTGAATTTATTATAAATTGCTATGAACCTATATAAATATTTTGAAAATTGTAAAATTTAATTAAAGAAAAAGAAAAACTCGATAAAAGGCTATATTTCAACTTGCTTAAAATACTTGTGATGTAAAAAGTAAAAAGAAAGTCACTATCTTCTTTAAAAAGTAAACTAGATTTAATATAAAATATGCATCCCTGTTGCTCCCCGTTGCCGTTCTCTATTGTCGCTTCCCGTTGCTGCTCTCCATTGCGTCCCTCGTTGTCCCTCTAGTTGCCGATCTCATTTTCAGTTTTTTGATGCCGCTCCCGTTGTCGACCCCATTGTCAGACTCTCGCTCCCGCTCTTGTTTCCTCCCCCGTTGTCGCTCTCCCCGGAAGTTTCTCGTTGCCACTTATTTATGTTGTTTATATAGAATTTTTTATGGTGGTTAAATTTTTGTTGACGATTGTTAGTGGTAGACAATTTTTGTTGACAATTTTAATAGATAGTAAACAGTAAATCCTAAATCATTTAATATTAATTTAATCATTTTAAATTAATTATTGACTTTTTTAAAAATGATTTTGAAATTTTTGTTAGTGGTATGGTTTTTTTCAACAATTGTCAATGGTTAAATCGATTGGTTTTAGTAGTTTTAGTATAGTTAATGTTTTTCGAAAAAAGCAGAGAGAGATGAAGACAAAAAAGATGAAATAAGATAAGGTGATATAAAATAGAGTTGCATAATTTCAGAAGTTGGAGTTTAAAAATATAGTGAGAAGAGTTGTCAAAAAATATAGTGAGAAGAAAAAGTATTTGAAATGAAATATGTGGGGACCACAAATCTTGGGAAATATGAGATTGAAAGAGAGAGAAAAGTGAAATTAAAAAGTATAAATTTAATGTAAAAGACACAATTTCTCACAAAAGTGATGTGTCAAAAAACTAATATGTCTAAAATTGTATTTATGCTAGCACTTGATTTTATTATAATAGATAATAGATTGGTTTTAGTAGTTTGAGTATAGTTAATGTTTTTCGAAAAAAGCAGAAGAGTAAGAGAGAGATGAAGAAAAAAAGATGAAATAAGATAAGGTGATATAAAATAGAGTTGCATAATTTCAGAAGTTGTAGTTTAAAAATATAATGAGAAAAAAAAGTATTTGAAATAAAATATGTAGGGACCACAAATCTTGGAAAATGTGAGATTGAAAGAGAGAGAAAAATGGAATTAAAAAGTATAAATTTAATGTAAAAGACACAATTGCCCACAAAAGTGGTGATGTGTCAAAAAACTAATATGTCTAAAATTGTATTTATGCTAGCACTTGATTTTATTATAGTAGAGTAGACTAGTATTTTACCCGTGCATGTGTATCCGCACGGGTGATATTGAATTTATTATAAATTGCTATGAACCTATATAAATATTTTGAAAATTGTAAAATTTAATTAAAGAAAAAGAAAAACTCGATAAAAGACTATATTTCAACTTGCTTAAAATACTTGTGATGTAAAAAGTAAAAAGAAAGTCACTATCTTCTTTAAAAAGTAAACTACGATTTAATATAAAATATGCATCCCTGTTGCTCCCCGTTGCCGTTCTCTATTGTCGCTTCCCGTTGCTGCTCTCCATTGTGTCCCTCGTTGTCCCTCTAGTTGCCGATCTCATTTTCAGTTTTTTGATGCCGCTCCCGTTGTCGACCCCATTGTCAGACTCTCGCTCCCGCTCTTGTTTCCTCCCCCGTTGTCGCTCTCCCCGGAAGTTTCTCGTTGCCACTTATTTATATTGTTTATATAGAATTTTTTATGGTGGTTAAATTTTTGTTGACGATCGTTAGTGGTAGACAATTTTGTTGACAATTTTAATAGATAGTAAACAGTAAATCCTAAATCATTTAATATTAATTTAATCATTTTAAATTAATTATTGACTTTTTTAAAAATGATTTTGAAATTTTTGTTAGTGGTATGGTTTTTTTCAACAATTGTCAATGGTTAAATCGATTGGTTTTAGTAGTTTTAGTATAGTTAATGTTTTTCGAAAAAAGCAGAGAGAGATGAAGACAAAAAAGATGAAATAAGATAAGGTGATATAAAATAGAGTTGCATAATTTCAGAAGTTGGAGTTTAAAAATATAGTGAGAAGAGCTGTCAAAAAATATAGTGAGAAGAAAAAGTATTTGAAATGAAATATGTGGGGACCACAAATCTTGGGAAATATGAGATTGAAAGAGAGAGAAAAGTGAAATTAAAAAGTATAAATTTAATGTAAAAGACACAATTTCTCACAAAAGTGATGTGTCAAAAAACTAATATGTCTAAAATTGTATTTATGCTAGCACTTGATTTTATTATAATAGATAATAGATTGGTTTTAGTAGTTTGAGTATAGTTAATGTTTTTCGAAAAAAGCAGAAGAGTAAGAGAGAGATGAAGAAAAAAAGATGAAATAAGATAAGGTGATATAAAATAGAGTTGCATAATTTCAGAAGTTGGAGTTTAAAAATATAATGAGAAAAAAAAGTATTTGAAATAAAATATGTAGGGACCACAAATCTTGGAAAATGTGAGATTGAAAGAGAGAGAAAAATGGAATTAAAAAGTATAAATTTAATGTAAAAGACACAATTGCCCACAAAAGTGGTGATGTGTCAAAAAACTAATATGTCTAAAATTGTATTTATGCTAGCACTTGATTTTATTATAGTAGAGTAGATTATAGTAGATTCTCAGTTAACTAGGTGATGTGCCCTAGGGGTGGACATCGGTCAGATTCGGCCACCGTAAATGGTGACCCATCTCCAACCATCTGAAGTTTCGGGTTGTAAGGGTCTCGGTTTCGCGGTTAAGCGGTTCCAACAAGTGGATTATGGCGGTTTAACAGGAAGAGTGGAAAGAAGAGAAACCCAAACCAATGCTGGTGATTTTTCAGTTGTTTCTACACCGTGCCTGAAACAATTTTCTTCAAAAGATTGAAGAAAGAGAAATAAAAACTATTTTTTTACCAAGAAAAAAAAGAAATAAAGACTATTGTAGTTATGTTACCTTTTCTAGTTTCTAGGAGTAAAAGAAAGGCTTCAACTAACTATATATATATATATAGTTAGTTAGTTGTATAGACACTACTATTGCGTTTCTCTCTCTTTTTTTTTGTGAAAGGAGAGGGGTTAACACCCCCAACAAAGCAACAAACTACAAGAGGTTTCTACCCAATTTGTCCTTACACAAAGGCGAAAGGAGAAATTGAGGGGCATAATCTGAAATTATACAAATATCAGATAAATTATAACTAAACTTAGCTAAAGCATTTGCTGCATTATTGAGCTCTCTAGGAATATTTGACCACCTAATACCAACAAAAGCTTTCATGACATCTTTTATGCCATCAATGAGATGAGAGAGAGAATGTTGGGTGGTTGAGACATCTTCAATTAAATCGATGCAAGTCCTTGAACCTATCCCATCACTAATCTATCAACTCCTTTACTTTTCGCAAATGACAAACCATGGTACACAACCCAACTCCTTTTCCAAAACAGAACACCGATCGAGTTGATGAGCGAACTCAAACACAAGCTCACCATGCGAATTCCACACCAGACCACCACATCCTGCTTTATCAAGATCCTGTCGCACCGACCCATCAACACTGAGAGAGAGAAGAAATCAGGCGACAGTGAACTCCAAATGAAGTTTCGGTCATGTGAAAGAGACCGATTCAAAGGGTCCAGCTGCTTCAAAACCAGATTACTGTGCAGGTAAGCCTGACTTTGCTCTTTTGCTTTGAGTAATATAGACCTGAAATTCACACATTTGTTAGTAAAAACAAAATCATTTCTGGATCTCCATATGTTGTCAAGGATAAATGCGAAAATCAGAGGCCAGTTTGAATGATCTACGCCTTGCACCTTGCGAAGATTCGAGCAGAGCCGGTCTTGCCAATTGTACGATGTGCAGAAGGCTTGAGGGTTCGACATCTGGGTACAATTCCTTAGCATCAGAATACGGTTGCAATCTTTGAAAAGGTGGAAGAGGGTTTCTGTTTCCCCACCACAAATGGGGACAAAGGTCGCAATCTATCACGTGTCTTCTCTCACGCTCATAATTGGTAAGAAAACAACCATGCATGGCTTTCCATAGGAATAATTTCACTCTTTCAGGGCCACACCACTTCCAAATTATTGAAAAATGATGTTGATGGTGAGCAGGAACTGATCTTTTAATTGCATTATATGCAGATTTAGTAGAAAACGAGTCATCGGCACTGTGTATCCAACTGAAGGAGTTCTCTGAGTTCATAATTCGAGAGGGGAGGAATAGTTAGATCTCTATTCAGCAGCTCCTCATGTAAGAATTCTCCAAGAACCAATTGATCCCAATTACCCCGTCTGTTTATGAAATCACTGACCCGTCTTTGGCATAGATTGTCACTGACCCAAGGATATACCTTATTAGAACTCTATTCAGCGTTTCTCTCTCTCTTTCTATTTGGTCAAATTGTCAAATCTTTTTGTCTTTATAAAATAAGTAAAGGCTACATTGCCTAAAGTGTAGGTGGACAGTCTGCAACACTCTGCAGAATACAAAATTCACATTGCAGTGTATTGTCCCTCAGTCGGATTCGGATTCCGTTGGATTTTCCAGATAAATCCGCTTCCAACCAATTTAACTGACTAAAACTGATTGTTTCAACCCGAAAATCCGCTAGACCGATTAAGCTTGCCCGAGTGCACTTGTTTTTGTTCGGTTTACTCGGATTTCGGACGAATCAGATCAGTCGGTCCACCCCTAATGTGCCCCGTTAAATGCATTGTCACATTAAGTGGTGTGATGTGTTAATTAATGAAAATGTGTACGATATTTGGCCAAAATAGTCTCCAAGGAGAAACATTCAGACTCTGATTTAAAAAAGGGACAAAGTAGTCCTGGTGGGGAAAAAAATGTAAAAACAGTCTATATGTTGCTTTGACCTTTTTCAACCTTTTAATACGATTTCTATTAACGCCAACCCCCAAATGTTGCTTATTCTCTTCTCTTTGCTGCTCAAGCTGACCTCCATTGTTTACTCTTCACGTGGCTGTTCAAATAACAATTCTGCTTCTCAACTCGTACTGTAGCTGCCCAAACTGAATTTCTGCATGGACGCAAAAGGATTGCAAAATAGAACATCAATTAAAATAAAAACAGAGATTCAAAAAATAATCTCACAAGTCTAATTATAGTCGAAATATGGTTTCTCTCAATGCATTTCTCTTGATTGATTTACCAATTTCTCAATGTATCAACACGTTTCTCTTGATTGATTCACTCGGTTAGAGTTCTTGGAAAAACGGCTAAATTAGGGTAGAAGAAACGGGGCAAAATCAATGTGAATTATTTTGGTCTTTCTCCGGATTAGGTTTGTGTGTTGTCAAGTTTAGATGGCACTCCAACGCCCAAGTCAGTGGGGTGAATTTCAAGCAGAGTAACGATATGTTTTCGTGCGTACCTTTTAACTGAGATCAGACCCCTATATATATAGTGTCAGAGGCTCTGCGGGCGACCGTCGGATCGCATATGGCTTAATCTCCGCCGTTGTTCTGTGAATCTAGGTTGTGTAGCGCTGCTTCACTATTGGGCCGGTTACGGTCGGCCTTGCGTCGGAATGGGCTTTGGCCCAGTCCAGAACAGTTGCCCCCCAAGCCGAAGCCGTCCAGAGGAGCGGGTTCAGGCGTGAGAAAGTTTGCCCCCAGTAGAGCGGTCTAGCCGTTGCGCGGTCGTACCCCCAGTGGAGCGGCCTTCAACGGGTAGCTTAGTTCAACGGCCTTTCATTTTTTTTCAAAAGTTGTAACAAACGAATGAAAAATTTCCAAAATAGATTACTTATATAAAAAAGTGATTATTCTCCGAAAAAAATTGTAATAAACAGGCTCTAATTCTCATTTTAATGTCCCCGTAACTTTTCACAGTCTATATATGCACGTGCATCGCACGAGTCATATACACCAACAAAAAAATGGCTTTTGTCAAAAAAAAAAGTAACTAAAAAATGGCAATATGCAAAATGAAAAGTTGTACCTAGTCGGCCCAACTGTAGAGTAGGAGAAGTAACCGTTATTTGTCTCAACTTTTTTTAGACTTCAAAATTCATTTAATCCTTGAATTGAAATTTTTTTAATTTAACAAATAGTATTAATTTTATCGGTATCTATTTCTTAGGACCAACAATGGTTGGTCCAAGTGGTAACTGGGCTAGAATCTAACCAAGGTCTCGGGTTTGAATCATAGGTGTGGCAAAAACTCTGTTGGGAGGGGAGAACCTAATGTGAGGCCACATGAAGCTTGGACCTAGTGTTTCCTATACTTTGTTTTCTTTTAATAATGGGTCATACTTCGTACAACCCCCTAGCTACTCAGTAGACACCCCCTCAGTCTCAAAATCCCCAAAAATACCCTTCCTTCAAAACACCAAAACCTTTCCCTTTCCCTCTCACTCTCACACACACCCCCTCCCTCCCCTTTCCCTCTCACTCTCACACCAAAACCTCTGAACCCTAAGTTCACTACCCCTTCTCCATCAATTTCCCACTCTCCTCCATCAATCTCGCAGGATCTTCTCCCACATTGCTTCTTTGGAACCACAGGTAACCTCCATTGTTGTTCTCTTCGCGTTTCTTTTTTTTTCTCTGCAGTTACGCATGGTTCGGAGGATACACCTTCGAACCCGTTCGACAATGTGTGGTCCGAACCACCAATTTTTTTTGCTTGAACTGCTATTTTGAACGGTTCGACACACGGTTGTCTGAACGGGTTCGACACACGCTAGTCCGAACGGGTTCAACAGATCCTAGTCTGAACCAGACTGTTTTTGAACTGTTTCAAGTTTTTCTAATTTCTAACGGTTTGTTTAATTTTTTTTAGTATGGCAAAAACACGAGGTGGTGGTAGTTCTAGTCAGAGACAGGATGATGATGAGAGGGTTCATCCCACCTGCGTCAGTCCGCAACAGAAATGCCCAGAATAATCCACGTGCACGTGGACGCGGGAAAACCATCCCAGCGCATGCTGACGCTACATTGCAGTATGACGACATTGAGCGTGATGCGGGGGACTTTATAGCTGCTGAGTTGGTTGGCCCATCTGGTGGTGGCCCTGTTGACACTTCTCGTCCATCTTCATCGAGACCTTCAGCTTGCTGCTGCTGATACTGTTGGTCCATCTGCTGCTGCTGATACTGATGCACCATCTTCATCGAGACCTTCATCCACCTTCCCTTACCCTGGAGGTCCAGATGATAGATCTGTCTTGGCTGCATATGGCTCACATATCGCTCGCAATATATGGGATGGGATGGTATGTTTATAATTACTTAAGTTTATTATATGTTTAGATTTTGAATATGTTTTGTTTATAATGATAAATGTAGGAGCGTAGTAAGCCGCAGAGGGTTCACAACCACAATATGAAGGACATTGAGATTCATGCAGATATTGAGCACTACATTGTGAGTTCTAGTTTGTATCCCCTTCGGGATTTAGGCTTCACCAACATTAATGGTGGGTTGGTCTTATGGTTTTATTTTAGGAGAGATGAGACAGGTATAAATTTTATTTTAGTCTTATGGTTTTATTTTCCGTCTCATATTATTAAAGTAGTTATTATTTTAATTACTGTCTTTTCTGTCTCATAGAATATACCAGAGGTGGTAGACCTGCACGATGAGATGGAGCAGGTGCTGATGGATGCTAGGATTCCACGGCAGACCCGTGCCTGGGGCATACTTGAGAGGCTGAAGACATTAGCGAGGCCATTCGCACGGGGGCTGAGGAAGTATGGCTATGTCTACCTAGCGGAGAGAGAGAGAGAGAGGCAGACACAGTAGTTGGTTTTTTTTATTGTATTTCATGAACAAATTTGGGTTGTATTTTATGAACAAATTTGGGTTGTAAGACATATTTATTTATATATGTGTTGTTTTATTTATACATGTTGTTTGTTGAAAATTAGGCTTTCCATTTGTCGTTAAAAATTAGCAACTTAGTATAATTTCTCACCAATTAAGAATAAAATGAAAACTGTCTGTGGTACAGTCTGGTTCGGTGGCACAAGTGTCGAACTGGTTCGGACCACACTAGTCCGAACCTTGTTCGAATATAATTGAAAGGCAAAAGGGGTGTGTCTGTGCGTTTTTATGCAATATAACATACTCAGTGGTAAACGTGCGAACCTGGTTCGGACCACGCTAGTCCGAACCATAGTAATTGCTAATTCCAAAAAAAAAATAAGCGCGCACCAAATTCATTAATGGCAATTTGGTCTTTTCACGCGTTTTGGTGGTGTCTACTGAGTAGAGGGGGGGTTGGACGAAGTATAGGCCTTAATAATTGTATATTTGTAAGACACTTTCATTTTGGGCCATGTGGCTTTGAGTAGATGGGCTACGGCCTAGACTAGTTTTTGTGGCTAAATGCATTTCTTGTAAGGTATTTACTTTCCCCACACCCCCTCCTACTCTTTCACACCCCCTAACTTCTAAAAACCCTAAAATACCCTCAACTTAAAAAAAAAAAAACACACACACTCACACCCTCACACCCCTCACTCCTCTCACTTTCCCTTTCACTCTCCTCTCATTCGAACCCTTCTCTTTCACTCTCCCTCTCACTCAACTTCTCACAACTCACTCAATCTCACCCAATCTCCCACTCAATCTTCTCCACAAACACCCTCAAGACCACCTGGGTTTTGTTCGCCTCCTCTCACTCTCTCTAATCGTTCCATTTTCATTCAGGTAACCCTCTCTCCCTTCTGTACATTTGGGTTTTTTTTTTCTGTGCATCTGCTGTGTTCGCATGACCTCATGCGAACACGTGAAAACGAAGGTGTTCGAATGAGGTCATGCGAACACCGTTCGAATGAGGCCATGCGAACACCTGTTCGAATGGGGTTGTTCGAATGGGTGCGAATGATTCTGTACGAACAGGTGCGAAAGATGCTGTTCGAACAGGTGTGACAGTATTGTTTCTGTTATTTTGCTGGTTATGTTGCTTAATTGGTTTAATGGTTGTTGTTTCAGATATGGTGAGGCATCGTGGCGGTAGTTCGCAACAGCCGGAGCGTAGGCCACCCCCGACGGCTTCCGAACGCAAACGGAGGAAAGATGGAGCTGAACCTTCCCGGAGGGGTAGGCGTAGGGACAGATTAGACGTCCCTCCTCCCCCACCGGAGGTTGGTGATATTGGCCGGGATATTGACCGTGATGCTCAATTTCCGGCATATGAGCTGGCCGGCCCTTCTGGTCATGCACATGAGGAGGTTGGTGCTCAGAATGAGGAGGATGTTGAGCCTCAGGAGCCTGCTGCTGCTCCTAGGGCTACATTCCCATTCCCTGGTGGACCTGTTGATGGTTCTGTCTTGCCCACATACGGGTCTCATATTTTGACTGAGTTCTATGCTGGCCGGGTAAGTTATTGTTATATAATAGCGTGTTGTCAATTTTGTTTCTTATTTTGTTGAACATATTGGCTTATTGTGCCTGTGTCATTTGTCAATGCAGGTTCGGCCGGACATAACTACGATTCCACATGGACCGGTTAACCTTGTGGTCCATGTACGATCAGGGAGACTCTTATCCTATCGGGGTTGTTCCCTCTCATAGGACTTGGTTTTCCCCTCACTCACAAGGGGCTGCTGAACGCATTCATAGAGCGTTGGCAGCCGGATACATCATCATTCCACCTTCCTGTGGGTGAGATGTCTATCACCCTTGATGATGTATCCCAACTGCTACACATCCCCATCACGGGCCAGTTCTATGACATGTCTGACTGGACTTCGTGGCAGGGAGAGCAGCTGCTGATTGACTATTTGGGGGCCACCCCCCAAGATGCCGCTGAACAGACTTCTGCGCGAGGGTTATCAGTTGGTCTTGTATGGCTGAGGGATCATGTCTACCACCCAGTCATAGCTGAGCAGAGGTGGCATCATGCTGCTAGGGTCTATTTGCTCTATCTTTTGGGCTGCACATTGTTCGCAGACAAGTCAGGAAGCAAGGTTAAGCTTGGCTACCTAGGTATGCTTCTTGATTTGAACAATGTTGGAGACTACTGCTGGGGGGCAATGGCCCTTGCCCATCTTTATGATCAGCTGAAGGATGCTTCAAGAAAGAAGACGAAGAAGATGGCTGGTCATATGGCTCTACTACAGGTATAAAACTTACTCTTTTTTTTTATAAGTTTGCTTTAGGTTTACTTTCAGATTTATAATCAACCAATGATATGTTCATTACAGGGTTGGATTTTTGAGCACTTCTAGAGTGCCAATTTTACATCTTGGGTGGTGCACCCAGAATATGTTGAGAGTATGCCACGGGCGAAGAAATGGCTGTGTAGGGATGGCCCCGGGGCCATCAAGTCACACACCATCAGACTGTGCCTTCTTGTAATTGTGGATTTTGGTTTTATACTGTACACCAAAATTAATTTTGTCAGTATTTTTTTTAGGCCTCAGTATTAATTTCACTAATTATTTTTACTATTAATTAATTCAACAACAAAACTAATGAATTTCGTGAATGTATTTAATAATTTATTTAATATTTTATCAAGCTTAAAAAGATTTTTATTGTTATTTTAAAAATTAAAGAACTTCGTGAGTGTATTAAGACTCCTATAACGAATTTGATATGAACTAAAAATGACTTTATAAGAGGGAGATTGTATACTCGAATTAATTTACTTTGATATCTTAAATTTAAACGCCGAATATGGTCCCCACAAAATATATTGATGTACAAATATACAAGGGCAAGGCTGCATGTATTGCAACAGAGATGATCTCCAAAACATGCTGAAAACTTGAGTTATTTAACAATTTGATTGAAACTTCAAATATTAGATGTCGTATAGGGGGGGGCCTAGATTAGATACCTTGTGAATGTTTTATTCTGCTACGAAAGGGAGAGAATAATATTATAAGTCCCCTATCTATGTATGGATGAGCCATGTTTCATCGAGGGAGGCCTCTAAAATGGCTCAATTTGGCCCTGTCATTCTCATTATCAGGTGCGTTGATATCTGGATATTGCAGTAGTAAAAAAAAAAGCAGTATAGCGTTTTCTCTCTGTGCATCTTGTGATGTGAATACCCTTATTTTAAACTCAAAAGTTTCATGTTATACATGTTCCTTAGCGCTTTTGTTGCATTCTTGTTGCTCTGTCTCTTGTAAATTTTGTGAGATTTCAAAACTTCTAAGTGAATTTCGACAAACAAATATTTTCGACTCAAAATAAATATTTTCGACACAAACAAATATATTTCGACACAGACAAACATTTCGACACAGAATATCCTTCCCAGTTTTGGTCGAAATGGGTTGCAGATGTTCTTCCCAGTTTTGGTCGAAAAAAATGAAATTTAATTTCCTTTATTTTGTAACTGTTATTTTCGTTTAACAACTATTTTCATTTAAACCAATCCATTCCGTAACTGCAAAAATAAACCGGCTTGATTACAATTTATTTTATAACAGTTGTTGACTGGCTATTAAATGGCTGGAGCCCATGCTTCAAACGGCTATCTCTGAAAGCCTATATAAGCGTTCTCCATTAGCCTTGAAGGAGATAGACAAGAGAGCCATTTTTCACTCCTTCTAAAGATCACTCTCCTGGGTTCATATCCTGATTCCATATCATGTTACTCTTGCTAGTTCGGATACCTCTTTCGCTACTGCGATTGAGAAGAGCCGGTTGTACCTCGGGGAATTTGCGCTGTAGAGGCGGATAAATTCTTCAGGGCAGTCGAAAGACGCCTCCGGTTATTTTCTAACTCTTATTTGTTCGCAGGTTTGGTTCGCAGCATCACTGTCTCTTGACAAATTCGACAGCAGCAACAGCTGTCTCTGCAGGTTCGATTGCTTCGGTCACTGCAGGTTCGACTGCCTCTGTCACTGCAGGTTCGACTGCTTCCATCTATGCTGCTGTCTCTACAGATTTGAACACAACTGTCATTGCAAATTCTACTACAACTGCAATTCGACTGCTGCTGCAATTCGACCACAGCAGAATTTCGACTACTGCAGCCCTTGCACCTTCGACTATTTCAGCAGCCTTTGCATTATTCGACTACTGCTGCACTTACAATTTTGGCTACTGCTGTCTCTGTGAAATTCGACAGTATATGTGTTTGAATATACGACAACAATCTGAAGAATTTATCTATGCTATTTTTGTCCGAAGTACCGTGACTGCAAGGTCTTTCGTGGAAGACTTTTACGAGAAAAATTTACAAAGAGAATGAACGAGAAGAATGATGATGACGAGGTGAATTCTTCGTCCTTAAGGTATCAAACGTCGATGACGACACCAGACTTTAAAGAGAAAAGTTACAAAGAGAATGAACGAGAAGAATGATGATGACGGGGTGAATTCTTCGTCTTTAAGGTATCAAACGTCGATGACGACACCAGGTTCTCATCTTTCTTCATGTTCTTTCTTTGCACTTTTGTTTGGCTAGGTTTACGGTCAAAAGTGGCACCATGACTTTACATTAGGAGCTAAGAAAATTAATTGTGAAATTAAATATTTGCATTTGTTCATAAGAGTTCGACTGATGCTTACTTAAAAGGATTCTTATTTTTGATTGAAATGATTGATTAATTGATTGGCTCTAGTGCATAAATTTTATTGTGATGTCCTTGTCCACCAAGTACAATGTCTTGGTTTTGGTGACTTATAGGTTATTAGTCGGAATTTTCTTTATCAACACTCTGGACTGAAGCACCTGATAGTGCCTTTGAATTCATCTTATGCATTTTGGTTGTATGACATATAGAGTTCGACTACACCTTTACCTGGCACTTTCGACTGCCACAGTCCTCACACTTTCGACTGCATCTGTATATTCGATTACATCTGTTTTAGTAGTTTCGACAGAATCTGTCTTTGCATCAGTTTTCGACAATACCACTTTGGTGTGTCAATTTTTCCTTTTATTGAAATAGCCTCATCGTGTGCCATGAAAAATTTATTTAGAGAGCTATACAATTCCTTATATGGCTTAATGAGTTCTGTTTATCAGAATTGGAACTTATATATGCATACCATAAGGATAGAATCTTCGACCTCACAATGCTAAAATTTGATAGGAGATATTGTGTACCTTTGTGACGTGATGAGTTCAAAACAGATACCTTCTATTAGAACAGCCATTGGAGCAACTTTTCTTGTAAGCTGATCCTATTAAAGGAATCATATGCACACAAATCTGCTAACGATTTGAACTTAATAAAATGAGAATTGTCTTATATAGAGCCTCAATTTACAAGTAATATTTTCACTTTATTAATATGTGATATAGTATTTTTTTGGAATGTTATGTTGTGTGAGGAATTGTGGGGGGTTGATATTGGATTCGTGTTTCATGTGAAAATGAATTTTCAAGTGTCCTCTTGTTATGCTATGCCTGATAACCATATTATTAAGTTTCATGAGAAAATGCATTAGAGACATGTAGCAGGTGTGAAAAGGTTCAAACCGTTAATGCTAAAATTGAAATATTTTAGAATCACCTTTTGACATGTTCAAATGCAGACTATAACAAGTCTTTTAGATTAAATAAAAGACATGGATAATTATCAGTTATAGGAATCTCTTTTAGATATATGTAATATACATACTTTTTAGACCATTTACTGATATTTGAATATATGAGACATCAATAACATACTTGTGAAAATCCATAAATAGTTTATGGAAATGTTGTCGCTTAAAATTCAACTAAGCAGACCTGTATGTATAAGTATGTTATGAAAGTGATGTAGCTTAGAAATTACTAAAGCATTTTTTGATAATTATCTATTGAGGCATCATAGGCTATGTCACTACATACAGTATCCATTGTATTTCGATGACACTATGATGATAGCCATGTTTGATAATTATCTATTGAGGCATCATAGGCTATGTCACTATATATAGTGAATACCCATTGTATTTCAATGATACTATGATGATAGCCATGTTTGATTCACAAGAAAATAAATCTAAAAGTGGATTTATTTATGAATGGTCGTCACTTAGAAATTTTCTAAGTAGAGCTATACTATGGTTGTCACTTAGAGATTTTCTAAGTAGACCTGCATAAATTACCTTATTGAAATTAAGGTTATTACTCAAAGCTTGATAATATTAGAGAATGAGTTTGTTACTCAAGACTTTGTGATATATGAAATTAATTGACTAAGAGACGTCTTGGTCAATATTCCTTTATGGAAGAAATAGTGTCTTCCATAGTTGTGTAAAGTAGCTACAGAAATGAGAAGGATTACATCCTTAATTTATGTAAAATCAGAAGTGAATTTTATCAATCTTCTGAAAAATCCCTAGGGAAGAAATGAGCTTGTGATACACCGAGGGAATGGGACTAAAGCCAATTGATATTAAGAAGTGATGGTAACCCAACCTTTGTGATTGGAGATCCCATGAATAAGGTTCAATGTGGTAAAAACAAGTTACTTCTTGATAGTGCTAGCACTGGAAATTAATTCAAGTAATTAATTTCATTAATTGTCCCTTCCTATGGTGATATTGTGATAGTGCTAGACTGCAGGGTTAAAAGGATAAGCTTAAAGTTTGTAATGATTTTCATAGCCCTTATGGGTGGTGTATGACTTGCAGCATACACTTGATGAAATCACCTATATGAGTGTCAAGTGAGGCCGCTTGCATGAGATCCTGGCGAGGTCTCTAGAGCACTCATGAATACCGAGCACGCGCAGGGCCTAGTAGCGCACCACCGCGGAAACAGCAAGAATTGTGGGGGTGTAATGTGATAGTGAAACCTCTAACATATAATATGTGTCTTGGGTTCCATAGCTTGCTAAACCAATTCACTGTATGTTATGTTTTATCTGTCTAGGACTGGTTCCATAGCTTGCTATACAGCTCCGATGCATTACATCTACGATGTTAACCCAGGAAACTTCTTTCTCTTTATTCACTTCTAAACTTTTGAAATATGTGGGGGATTGTTGTAAATTTTGTGATATTTCAAAACTTCTAAGTGAATTTCGACAAACAAATATTTTCGACTCAAAACAAATATTTTCGACACAAACAAATATATTTCGACACAGACAAACATTTCGACACAGAATATCCTTCCCAGTTTTGGTCGAAATGGGTTGCAGATGTTCTTCCCAGTTTTGGTCGAAAAAAATGAAATTTAATTTCCTTTATTTTGTAACTGTTATTTTCGTTTAACAACTATTTTCATTTAAACCAATCCATTCCGTAACTGCAAAAATAAACCGGCTTGATTACAATTTATTTTATAACGGTTGTTGACTGGCTATTAAATGGCTGGAGCCCATGCTTCAAACGGCTATCTCTGAAAGCCTATATAAGCGTTCTCCATTAGCCTTGAAGGAGATAGACAAGAGAGCCATTTTTCACTCCTTCTAAAGATCACTCTCCTGGGTTCATATCCTGATTCCATATCATGTTACTCTTGCTAGTTCGGATACCTCTTTCGCTACTGCGATTGAGAAGAGCCGGTTGTACCTCGGGGAATTTACGCTGTAGAGGCGGATAAATTCTTCAGGGCAGTCGAAAGACGCCTCCGGTTATTTTCTAACTCTTATTTGTTCGCAGGTTTGGTTCGCAGCATCACTGTCTCTTGACAAATTCGACAGCAGCAACAGCTGTCTCAGCAGGTTCGATTGCTTCGGTCACTGCAGGTTCGACTGCCTCTGTCACTGCAGGTTCGACTGCTTCCATCTATGCTGCTGTCTCTACAGATTTGAACACAACTGTCATTGCAAATTCTACTACAACTGCAATTCGACTGCTGCTGCAATTCGACCACAGCAGAATTTCGACTACTGCAGCCCTTGCACCTTCGACTATTTCAGCAGCCTTTGCATTATTCGACTACTGCTGCACTTACAATTTTGGCTACTGCTGTCTCTGTGAAATTCGACAGTATATGTGTTTGAATATACGACAACACTGTCTATCAAGAATTTCGTTATATCTACTTACTATGGAACAACAAAATGATGGTATCACATTTCACACATGGAATGTGAGAATGGTTTAGGAAATAGGAAATATATTACAAGTAGGGAAAAAAATGAAATACGTGACTAGCGATAAAAAAAACATGCATGAAAAAATAGGATGTGTAAAAGCGGCCTAAAAGAAATGAGAAGACCAAAACTCTGCATGTACCCGTTAACATGTTTATCACAAAAAATTTAACAACAAAAATAACGTGTCGGCCGAGTGATTTAGGAGGCGAAAACTAACAACCAAAATAGCTTAGCCAAGCACAATAAACAGCCAAATTAGTAGATTAGTCGATAATACTAGTCGAATTCGGTTAGTTAAGTAATGTGCATTGAGAGACTGTTCCACCTTATCAATACGGCGGTTAGGCATGGCAACGGGGCGGGTCGGGGGCGGGTTTGGCATTCCCCGTCCCCTCCCCTACCTCTATCGGGGTCGGGTTTTGCATCCCCCAACCCCGTCCCAAACGGGGACGGGTTCCCCGCAGGTACCCATTTCCGCCACAAATTTATAGCAAAAATGCAAAAAAAAATATTTATAATAATTAATAAAATAAAATAATAATAATTATACAATGATAAAATAAACTTAAAAGTATTAAAATTGATTTTTCTATAGGAAATAGATCAAAATTAAAAATAAACAAAATTTATGAAACAAAATGAATGAGTAAATATGCATGAAATAAATTAAAATAATTAATTTATGTTTTGTCGAGCGGGTTCGGGGCGGGGACGGGGTGGGTATCAACATCCCCGAACCCAAACTCGTCCCCGGTCAAAGCGGGTCTTCCGCGTCAAACTCGGGGCGGGGTCGGGTGGGTACCCGCGGGTTCGGGTTATGTTGCCATGCCTAACGGCGGTCCGTGATAGGGAATGGCGTCTTATCCAGATAACCAAAAGGTGTATTCCTACTTCCCATCTTGCTTTTGCCGATGATATTTTTACTTTTTACAGAGGCTTCTGTGGACCAGGCTCAAACGATTAACCATATCCTTCAAACTTCTTGTGAGTACTCTGGTCAGAAAGTCAGCCAAGACAAAACTAGGAATTTTTTTCTCCATTGACTTAAATGCCAACTCATTTTCTTTCATCTTCTTCATCTTCTCAATTCAACATAACCACCCATAGCTTCGACGACCGTTCGCCGGAAACCACTGTACCATCTCATCAATCTACCACCAACAACATTCATACATCACCACAATCAGTTCTTTAGCTACGGAAACAACAAACCTTCTGCTTTCTTCTCCTCATCTATAGAAGGATACCAACGCAGAATCAAGGAAAAGAGGGAAGAAAATAATGATTTACAGAAGAAAGATGGAATAAAAGATGTAAGGGCCTCATAGCGGTGCTCCGCCCCAAAACCATCTCCGGACTTCGGCCACATCTCACCGCCATGCCTCCACCTTGAGACCATCCCCACGATGAACCTCTCCCTCTCCCAGTCTCACCCTTATCTCCCTCGGTCACTGATCTCGCTTCACAAACCACCTTAACTGCACCCCCTCCCTCGATCTCCCACTCTCCCTTAAGGAGCCACCCTAACAACACCCCCTCGCCGCCGCAACACCACCACGTGAGTTGGAACTTGAGTTGGAATTTCAGATTTAGTTTTTAGGGTTTCAGATTTGATTTTTTTATTTCATTATTACCCAAATTAAATTTGAGTTGGAATTAAGCAATAAAGACTCGTTTTTTGATCTGGAGATGGGTGTGAATGTGGTGTTGTAAGTGTTGCTTTGAGTGTATGGAAGTTGAGACAGTGATTTGACAGTGGAGTCTTGAACTAGAGTGATTTGATTTGGAAAGAAGGTGTGGAAGCTATGAAAGCTTCACTAAATCGAGAAGTGAAAGAGAATAGGTTTGATTTGGAAGAAGGTGTGGTGTGGATGTTAGCCTACATTTTCGACAGGCTCAATTAAATGCAGTCAATGAGGTTTGACTTGTCACTTTAAAATAGAAATGTTGATTTTCGACATTGGGATGGTAATTCAAATGTGATCTTCGACTTTCGACTACTTCACAAAGACGGTGAAATTGAGGCCTTGAAGGCAATACTTCGACAGAAAGGGGAATAAAAGTCCAGTAACAGATTAGGGCTAAAGCAGCATTGTCGAAGAACGTAGCAGTTACGCCGTCAAAGGATACGGCAGTTGTTGTTTTTAAATTCCTTTGTACAGTTATATATAGTCGTTGTAGGCAGTTACAGTTTCTCCATAGTATAGTAGTTTTTTATAGAAAAAAGGGGTCGCAAACTCTCATACATATTTCTCACGCTCAGAATTCCAAGTTATAGAGAAACATGAGTTATAGAAACCAGATGTATGATATTGTGTACCAATTTCTTTTATTTCAACGCAATCTAGTTATGTTTCCTTAAATATTTCTGCAATCTACTTGTTTTCTGCACTTGATCGAATTCAAAAGATTCGTAAGGCAATTCAACAGTTTCAACAACTTTGAAATTGTAAGTTATTACAAATAACATCAAGAACATTCATAATTTTTTTCTGGAAAACTATAGCACAAATGTCCTAAGATTTACTGGTTGATCTTGCAAGTAACAAATTCTAAACCAGCGGTTGTTTACCAAAATTCACGGTAAACAAATTGGCACGCCTGGTGGGACCCTTTGTGCTAAGTTTCAGAATCATTTGAAACAATTTTCGAATTGGTTCTTGAAACATAAACTTGTGATCTGTTGTGTGTATGCATTTAAGGAGTGGAAAACATCTTTCAGAGATGGCACGTTCTGGTTCGAACAACGCTTTGACGTCTAATGCACAGAATCCATAGAATTCACAAGAACAAACGTCAATGGGTGACGCTAGTGTTGCAAATGTCATGGGAGCAACTGCTCCTATGCCCTCTTCGACAATAGCAGGGGTAACTGCTCCTGTAACAGTGTCGACTACAGCGGCGTTAACACAACCATTGATATTAGGGTCTTCGACCAACCCTCTAATGGCTAATCCCTTAGTTGGAAATACTTTCGATACAAGGTTTCCAAATATCTCTCAATTTAGAGGTTACCCATATGGTATGCCAACAGCCATGATGGCAGGCCTTCAAACAAATATGTCTACTTATGCAGACACTGCAGTCACAGTGTTTTCCCCTCTCCATGGTTCACCAGAGAGCATTTTTGGTCGAAATGCTCAACCTGCCTTAACCACATCATCGTTGCTGGCCTTAAGGCAACAAATGGATGAGAGTAACCATGACATGATCAATATGCTGACCCAACAAATTGGTACGGTGTTTAACCCCTTAATTCAAAACACGAACCATAGTTACCAGATGTTGGCTAATCAAATGGGGAGAATAGCAGATTTCTTTGGCACTCCACCACTGCAAAACCAGCAAGTGCCTCAAATTCAGAATATAAGGCCTGTCGAAAACCTTGTGGGTCAAGGACAGCAAATTGCTATCGAACCACCTCCAAGAAGGGAAGTCGAAGCAAACCCTGAGGTTGTGTTGGTCAACAGAGGCCAGAATGCTGATGAAGTGGTTAGACAAGGTCAGCAAAACAATTTTGGACTCCAAAATAACTTGGCTAATCTCGTCGAAACCAATTTAGCCCAGAATAGCCTCAATTTGGGCCTGCATAGGCCTAATTTTGTTTCACCCTTGTCAGATTATGTGCTGCAAACTGAGTTGCCTAGAGGTTGGAAAATTTCCAAGTTCACAAAATTCGCAGGGGAAACTAGCGAATCCACTGTCGAACACGTTGCCCGTTATTTAACTGAGGCTGGTGACATAACCCATAATGAGAATTTGAGGTTGAAATACTTCCCAAATTCCCTTACAAAAAATGCTTTCACTTGTTTTACAACTTTACCCCCACATTCCATATTTAGCTGGGGGCAATTAGAGAAAGCATTTCATGAACAGGCACTTGTGTAAAGAACCTTGCATTGAGAAGTCTAAATCTATTGAGATAGTCATCAATAGACTCTGCCACTTTGCGTCGAGCGCTAGCCAATTCTTTAAGACTAATCTTCGACTGGCCCATGTAGAACTGTACATGAGTTAGTCGAAATGGCTGCTGGTGGCCTCGACTATTCTATCATAAAGAAGTTAGACACATCGCACTTAAGAGATATGGCCCAATTGGCTGATAGGGTCTGACAAGTCGAAAGGCTAAAAGCTGAAAAGGCTAGAACCAGTAGGTTTAATAAAAAAAAAAGGTTGCATACGTCGAAACTAATGACAGCGACCAAGAATTTGATGTCTCTTATGATGATGTCGAAGAAGAGGTCAATATGGCTGAACTAAAACCTGGACCTCCTTATACATGTAAATTATTGAAGCCTTCAGATGGGAAAAATCCTGTCGAACCTAAAAATGATAGATTTGTTGCAAAAACGTATACATTTGATGTTACTAAATGTGATCAAATATTTGATCTTTTAGTTAATGATGGTCAAACTATAGTTCCTAAGGGCCTGAAGATACCGCCATTAGAGCAACAAAAGAAAAGAGGTTATTGCAAGCATCATAACTTTTTAGGCCATGATACATCTCGTTGTGTTCTTTTCAGGGATTTGGTCCAAAAAGCACTGAATGAAGGAAGACTGAAATTTGGAGACAAGTCTAAGTCTCCAATGAAGATTGACACTGATCCTCTTCCAGTAGCAGACACTATGTATGCTGAACCAGTCGAATCAATGTGGTGGAAGCTATTGAGTTTACTGCTGCAGATGTTGACAAGAAAAACATTAAAAACAAATGCTTATGTAATCAATGCTAGATGGTGGAATCAATGTTTTTTTTAATACCCGATTTCCTTGCCTCCTTATGTAATCTATTAGTTAAGCTCTCAGACCCCATCTAGCATTTCTGGTATTATTGCAAAGACACCTCTAAAAAAAACCCTTGGCCCGAAGAAATCACTTGAAGCACTTGGTTCTTCACCTCCTCCTCCAAGGTAATGTGTTGTATTCTGCTGGTTGTTGATTTACTTTTTTCCCAGTTATTTATTATAATCTCTTACTCAGATTGGATACGATAAATGTGTGCGCCATTTTAAATCCCTTAATTTCAATTAGTTCAAATAGACAATATGGTGGCCTAACTTCTTCTACTAATAGGAATTTTTTCCTTTTTGTGGCATGCCGGTGATAATTGCTAGATTTGGAGATGGTAATAGACAATATGCTATGGACACTTCATGATGCCCTTGCTACCACACTTGATTCTCCAGGACCTGAAGGTATGGAGGTGAGTTTTTACTGACATGAGCATCGATAAACTTTCATCAGAGTTATGCTACTACTAGGTTTTCTACCACAGTTGTTTGGCCACACCTTTTTTGGATAAGAAAGCCCGGGACGATTCCGTCGGAAATGCATAAATATCCGTCGGAAATATCTACAGATATTGGTATTGTAGTAGTAGGACAACCAATGATTGAAACTAGCAAAACATATTTTGCGAGCATTTTCCACTATTTGCAGTTTTTGTCAAATTTAGAAATTTGCATTAATTTGAATGGTTCTTTCTTTCCATTGATGATCTCACTAGCTATTTTATTTTTATTATATGACCGGAAAGTTCAATGGATAGTTTTTTTTATTGTAAAAGTTCTGTCTGACATTACAATGTGGGAAGGTAATTTTCTTTTGGGATTTCATTGGAATCGATTTGTGGCAAGAAAAAGCATGCTCATTTACTATTAAAAATTACTTTGAAGAATGTTTTTGTGGCGTTTTGGGTTGTTAGAGATACCAATGTGATTGTCTCACTTTTGTTATTTCTGTCAACACTTTTTTCTTTTACTCAAAATTAGTCTCTTATGACTTACTTCAGTGCTGCCTTTTCTGCTGATGCATTCTAATCATTTTGCCTTTTGAATGGCTTTTTTTACCTTTATGAGGAAACTCTTTGCAGGCGGTTTTGTATTCCTAAGTGTAAAAGAAATGATCCTTACCTCCAAGATGCTTTCATGCTTTCAAAGGTGTAGGCTTTGCCGCTTTTGCGAGCATTCCTTATTTTAGTTTTCTCCTTTAAAGTAAGTCTATTTTATTTCAAGTTTTCTGATGTTCAACTACTCTTTCTTGCCTTTAAGTGTGGTGCCATATTTAACCCAACTTATATCTCACCTAAATAGTCAAAGTAGATGAGTGGGCTATGATGATAAAAAGTAGTTAGAAACTTTGCTAAAAGGATTTAGATTAGAGAGAACAGTTTCACTGGAAAAGGAAACTACAAAGTTAACATGTTATTTTATGTTCTTCTCTAACAAAAGTCTTTTTTGTTGTGCTCAAATTTATCATTTTCTCTTGCACTTTATCTTCTGCTAATTTATCCTATGCAAATAGCAATCAGTGGGTTCACTTTTTTCCTAATAGGCAACAAGAAAATGAGATCTTTCTAGAGCAAAGATTGAGCTTAATATGACAAAGGATAAGATGATGAGTTAGCAAAGATTGAGCTTTATTTGTACAGCTTGCTTTACAACTATGTGATAGGAATGATTAAATTTGTAAGACATAATTGAATTCCTTTAATCAAGTGATGATCTATAATTGGATTGGTCATTTTATCATGTAATTATGTGATAGGAAGGATTGTGTTTGTTGTTTGCTTCTCATCTTCGATTTTTTCCCTTCTGATTTTCATGTACAAATGCACATAATGCTAAATCCTTCATTTATTAATACCTTCCTATTGATTGATTAGGAGCACTACCTACTACTACCTGTGATGCTTTTCGTTATTTTTGTGTGTGTAGGTTACACCCTGTTACGGTAACTAGTAAAAGGCCTAAACTGATATTTACAGCCCCTATAAGGCCCGATAACCAAACCAGCCCATATTCAAAAAATCTAGTCCAGTTAATCAATGGTACAGATGCCTCTGTAAGATCTAACGGTTCAGGGTCGACAAAACAAACATCACACAAACTCTATAAATACCACACTCAATGCTCATAAATGTAAGCAATTGCTAATACAAAACACTGACTCACTCAGATACTGACTTTAGCATCAGAGTATCATTGCAGGTACAACATCGCCATCTCAAAGATCAAACATCGCCATCTCAAGGTCGAACGTCGCAGATCAAGGACAACTCCTACCAACTGTTTCAGACAACCCACTAAGGTCGGAAACACGGTACAGAACATTGGCGACCACAGTGGGAGGATCTATACTCAATTTCCTCTCCCATTACCTTGATCCACAAATGGCACCCAAACTCCATTCAAGACCGGCCAGTCTCATGGTCGGCCCCGGGGTAAGACTGAATGTACCCGAGCTCGAAACCCATCAAACCCCCGAGGGTCATGTCCAGGACATTACGAATTCCACCCGAGTTCGGGCACACTCCCCCAACCCAAACCTCGTCCATTCCCAGACAAGCTCATATAGGAATAGTTTACCACCTCCCCCTCCATTGCTTCCAGCCCTAACCGATGCTGTTCAACAGCTCGTCCAACTGCTGGCCCGACAGGAGGTCGTGAACCAAGAAAGAAGCTATCGCTTCACCGACCTTGCGGACGAGGTAGCAAATCTCGGGGCACGAAACGTTCCGGACCAGGAATCACCCGTACCGGGCTCCCCTGAAACGAGACTCCCGATCCGGAGAAGACATCGCTCCCCACCCAGGAGAAGACACTATCATCATTCTCCTCCTCGCCGACAACGAGGGAATGGTTCCCGTTCTCCTCCAGCTCGACAATATGACGATCTTGATGAATATCATCGTTCTCCTCCTCGCAGACAACGAGGGAATGGTTCCTGTTCTCCTCCAGCTCGACGACATGACGGTCTTAACGAACTAGATAACTCTCCCCAGCCTCGCTCAATTCTAGCCTCTTCGTCACCAAGAAGACGCTCCAGAAGTCGAGAGGATAACCGTGACAAGGCACAACCTCGACACTACGTTTATCCCGATCACCATGATCCGCATCGGCCACACCCTCAGGCACGACTAACCAAGAGAAAGGGCCCTTTCACTGCGACAATCGACAACTACCGAGTCCCAAGATACCTCGAAAAACCGCCTGGAGGTCTGAAAACGTATGATGGAACGGGGGACCCTGACAGGCACCTCGATCAATTCGACACCATTATGCAATACCGTAATGTACCCATGGAAATGAAATGTCGTATCTTCCCCTTAACCCTAGACAAAATAGCGTCGGAATGGTTTCGGACCTTAAAAACGAACTCCGTATCTTCTTGGGAACAATTGGCAAAACTCTTTTCGGTTCACTTCGCCCATTTCCAAAAGTAAACCCAAAAAGAAAGCAGTATTGATGTTTGTCATCCAAAAGGAGGACGAACCTCTCAGGGAATACATAGAGAGGTTCAACAACGAAGCTTTCCAAGTTCGGGAACTTGACGACGCTTTCCGCATTTTCTTTATGACGCAGGGCCTACTCCCTGGAAGCCCTTTCAAAAAGCACGTCAACACTTGGGAACCTACTACCTTGCAGGATTTCCTACAACTATCCCAATGTTTCATCAATGAGGAAGAAAGCATCAAGACCGGAAATCCGTCATCACAGGCCGCACCATTAAAATCCTGTAGCGGAAGAGAAAACCAAGGATACGACAACCGAGGTAATAGGGATCCCCGACCTCGGAATCGTCACCAAGTGTACACCGAACTCAACTTCTCCAACGCCCAACTATATGATAAATAAATTGAGTTTGCAAATCAAAATTACAACTACGGAAGAGACTCGTACCTTGAGCCACTCAAGTACGATCTGGGGATCCCCCAAACATGGTCGCAAACCCTTTGTTACCAGTTAAATCCAAGCCGAGTCTTGGTAAAGTATTTCAAAGGGTCCAGGTCTTCTAGGGTCAAGATATCCTCAGAACGACCATTGGCCACAGCTGCCAATACCCCTATAGGGCTAGTTAAATCTGGGCCGAGTCCTGGTAAACTGCTCTATAGGCCAACGTTTATGACCACCTCGAGTCCCTCAGGTGCCAAACAAAAAGTCAAAAAAATGATGTACATGACTTGCAGAATTAAAAAAGCATTCGTAAGACTCATGATCAGATCCAAAATGAAGATCGATTAAAAATATTATCGATTACAAGCACAGGGCCGAACCCTCAAAATCCCAAAATTACATTACGTAGTTCTAAATCTATACAAAACTCAATCGGAAAAGCATACACTTAGAACTTCTACAAAAGTACTGGATGTTATTAAACATCAGAGGTCGGGAAAATGACGGTCTTCTGCTCCGTCACTGGATCGACCTTGACAATACTCGTTCCATCAACCTCATGATCAACATTAACGATTAACGGGTTTAAAGGAAGGGAAGGATGAACCAACAGAACCTGCAGAAGGGCACATTGAAAACCTTCTTTGTAAATGTCGAGCGCCGCTTCGGCAGCCTCCTTGGCATCCCTCTTACTTTGATTGAGAGCAGCCTGAAGATTAGCGATACGAGCATCAGGATTGGTTCTAGCTTCCGCCCTCATTTCCAAGGCTTTTTCAAACTGTCTTCCAGTTTGACAATTCGTTCCTCCGAGACCCTCAATTCTCTCTTAGCCTCAGCCTCGGACTCCTCTAAAACCTTGACCTGATCTTCGAGCTGCCTCACACGGGTTTCAGCATTCTCGGCTTGGGTTAGAGCGGTCACCTTTAACGATGTCAGGGTCGCTTCATTCTCCTTCAATGTTCGGAGCTCAGACTTGACTCGACCAAGCTCATTGGTCTTCGTCGACAATTCCTCCAACGCCTTAAAATGTTTGGACTTCTCAGCCTCCAGCATCTCTACAGATGTGCCAAGAAAAATGGTCAATATGAAGAGGAATATCATAAACAAATCAACAAAACCAGCAAAATTAAGAAAGAAACTCACCTTCAGCTCGCCTCTCATACTTCGCTTTTGCGATCTTGTGAACATCGGCGAAGTTTAGGAAGATTTGGGCCGATGCTAAGATAGGATCCTCCCTCCACTGCTCAAAATTTTGCTCCAAAAACTTCTCATCCAGGGGCATAGCCTTACATTTGCGCTTAGACTTTTTTCCAGTATTTGCTTTCTTAGCCGATCCCGACTCATCACCGGCTTCACGTCCCCTTTTTACGGAGGTCCCAGCATCGACCCTCTTCCCCCTTTTTGCCTCAGCTCGTGCCAGATTTTTTGAGTAACCATGTTAACTGGTTCAGCATTGATGGCGACCTCTTCAGCCTCAACAACGGGTCCAGTTTGGGGAAATATTTGCAAAGGTACCCCTGCTGGCACGACACCAGCAGGTACCCCTATTGGCTCGACACCAGCAGATTGCATCGCTAGTTTCTTCAAAAACGCAAGCTTCTTAGGCGCCATCGTATCTGAAAAAACAACGAAAATACGAGTTATATAACTCAAAGAAATATCAAAACACGCAAAAATCCACTACTGAAAAACAATCTACCTAGAACCCGTTGCACCCGCACACGCTTCCCAGCCTGGACTAAGCGATCCGTAGGGATACCCCTGTACTTATGTTTTGAAAACGGAACCCTCTGGGAAATGAAGATCAAAATAGATTTGGTGAGACGATCTTCTGCGCTCAGACGATCCTCCCCAGCGGTATAGGAATGGGAAGATTGATTGAAATGACCATTACTCCAACCTATAGGAAACTTGATTGACACCAGAGTCCGACCATCCGCTCCGAACTTTCCCACACTATCGATGGCCCTATCATTGACCGGTTCAACCCAATAATAGAGCTGCGTCCAGCTTCCCCTCAGGGAACCCGCATAGGCTTTAAAAATCTTCGCACCTCGCCTCGGGCGAAAGCTGACATGCTCGCTACCGGACTTATCCTCCCCGCTGTTCCGATTGAGCTCAAACAAATGAAAGAATAGTTGGGACGACACCGGTCTCTCCAAGTGAATACACATCAACTCAAAAGCTCGAAGGAAGCCCCACGCGTTTGGGTGTAGCTGTGACGGTGCTACATCAATTTCTGCCAGAACGGTCTGTTCGAGAGAAGTAAAAGGAGGCCGGATATTCATGTCATTAATGATCACATGGTACATAGTGAACTTAAGATCTCCTGCCCAATAAGCCACATGTTCTCCATCATTCATGCCCCCGACCCTCCAAATGTTTCTCTCAGAACGCCCTGCAATTTTTCGTCCAACCAACTCCAGGTTATGGCCCGAACGATATAAAGACTCGACCTCTAGAATCTTGGCAGAAACCCAATCATACGGTCGAACTTCCCGCACCGGCACGTCATGAGCTCCAGAACCGGTGCTGGAATAACCGTCGGCTGAAAATTTAGAAGCTCGGCTAGTACTTGGCTTCTCCATCCCATCAGCACCATCCTGATTTTCTGATGTCGATCTTCTCCCAAACTCAGGGTCGGAGCTCTCCGATTCAACAGTGTCTGAGCTCCCCTGTCTTCCCCCAGATTGTGCACCCTCATCGGAGTCAGAAGAAAGAGCTACCACTTCAATCCTGCGATCTTCCTCCACTGCTTTCACAACATCTGCATCGTGTCCTTTAACATCGTCAGCCGGAGATAGAGTTTCAATGTTGACGGTCTCCTCCGCCTGTTCGCTGGTAAGAGCCGAAAGCGGATGGTCTTGCTCATCTGGAGTACCAACCATCATCTGATTGTCTCGATCTTTAGGAACGACACCACCAGAGGCCATGATCTTAACGAACTCGTTTCTATACTCCGTTATATCCTTACAGGTTTGTTTTGTCCTCGCCAGGTCTTAAAAGCTGCAGAAATGGGGGGCGAAATGTCAGGACAAAGAAGATCGCAAATGGGTCTGCGAGCAAGTCGGAACCCGACCTGACGACCCCCACTCTGAGCGAACAAAAGAAAAAACTAGGAAGGGCCCAAAACACAAATACAATTGGGAAACAAAAACTAACCTCGAAACAAATGCAGATGAGAAGCTTGGATCTTTTTGTCAACCTTAAAATCAAACGCCTTGTCCGCCTCGCTAAAAAGAAACCTCGACGCCTCAAGATCGGTGATCAGAGCAGAAAGAGTTACGCAGCAACAAATGAATGGAAGTGACCCCCTATTTATAGTGGGCCAGAAAATCGTGGGTTGGGCCTGGAAGTCGAATCAACGCGTCCAATCGAAACCCAAAAGTCAGGCACTAAAAAACAAAAACATCACCATCATTAGCCGCCATCGTTATACGCGTCGTGTCAGAAACATTTAATGCCCGACACTGATACTGAGGCGTTGGACCCCTTGGCTCAAAAAGAAAGCTCGGAACATCTCAAAATCGTTTGAAGCTCGGCGTGTCTCGATCTCCTCAAAAAGCTAAGCTCGGTGCATCATATGATCGACAATGAGAGCTACCGTCAGGCCAAGATCACCCTCGGTAAATTTCAAGATCGTCTAAAGCTCGGTACATCTTGAGTCCCTCAAAAAGAAAGCTCGATGCATCCTCAACTCCTCAAAAAGAAGGCTACCGTCAAGCCAAGATCGCCCCTTAGGCGACCAGACTTGAGGGGCCACTGTTATGGTAACTAGTAAAAGGCATAAACTGATATTTACACCCCCTATAAGGCCCAATAACCAAACCAGCCCATATCCAGAAAATCTAGTCCAGTTAATCAACGGTACAGATGCCTCTGTAAGATCTAACGGCTCAGAGTCGACAAAACAAACATCACACAAACTCTATAAATACCACACTCAATGCTCATAAATGTAAGCAATTGCAAAACACTGACTCACTCAGATACTGACTTTAGTATCAGAGTATCATTGCAGGTACAACATCGCCATCTCAAAGATCGAACATCGGCATCTCAAGGTCGAACATCGCAGATCAAGGACAACTCCTACCAACTGTTTCAGACAACCCACTAAGGTCGGAAGCACGGTACAGAACACACCCCTAGCTTAAGCTCTAAGTCCAACATGGATATTAGCATGCTCCTTGAAGAGGAGTATACCTTAAGTTCAAAACAAGTCAAAACATAGTAAAATATGTAATAGTTTTGGTTGAATATATTGGTTTAATCTCATTGTCTTTAATGGAGAATTATGTATTTAGTCTTTCAAACTTTGAGAGTTTCTGATCCTTGACATTTTTATATAAGATAATTGATTGATTGTAGTTGATTACATGTGAGGCTCTTGGTCGTTTTTTAAATGACATTTATTAACCTATGTTTTTTTAATTTCTATTTGAGTACTGATTGTACCATATAATGCGATCGACCCGTGTGGATGCACGAGTATGTTACTAGTTGCTACAATAAGAACTCATCTAAGGCTTCTACAATGGGTTGCAAATGCGGACAAAACAACTCACTAACAAAGAGAGTAGTAACACCAAAAAGCCTGACAAGAACTAGAGCACGGCCAACAACAAGAAAATAATGATGGAGATAATGACAGCGTTGTAATAGAGTTCCAAATTTTGGAAAACTAAGGTTGGAATAGAGACAAGATGGGTCGTGGAGGAGGATATGGTTCATTGGTATTTGGTACCAATCTGATACCGTCGTGAGATATTGCTCAAGGAATTTGCTCGACATAATGAATTAATATCTATTTATCTAAGGTAATATCTAATATCTATTTATCTAATATCTAATCTAATCTATCTAATATCTAATATATCTATCTAATATCTAATCTAATATCCTATGAAGTTACCAATTTGAATCTCTTATTAACAAGACACATGCCTAATTTAAGGGTGAAAATGTCATTACACTATCTTGTTTTCTTTTTTTTTTCTCTTTCTTCTTACACCATCTTTCTTACTTTTCACTTTTCTCTTACACTCGTTTTCTTCCTTTTTCTCTTTCTTCTTACACTCTCTTTTCTTCTTTTCACTTTTCTCTTACACCCTCTTTCTTCCTTTTTTCTTTTTACTTTACTTTTAATTTTTCCATAAATAATTATTCTCTTTCTTTTATCACTTCACTTTAATTTTTTTAACTAAATTTCTAAATTTATACAAACACCACTCTATTCAAATTACCTATAAAAATGTAAATGAGTCACACTAATATTTGTCATTGATAATTAATATTTTTGAAGACTACTATAAACTTACTATCTAAAAAACAATAATATTTAAAGACTATTTAATCTACTGATTAATATTTAAAACAAATATTTCTTATTGATAATCTACTATCTCTCCTTTACTATTTACTACAATATAATAATAAACTAAAATAATCAATTGAAATTACGAAATAACTGCATTGATATATAAAAAAAACCACGGGTTAACTGCACTGATATATGAAAAAAAAACACGAGATTAATATTTGTCATTGATAATTAAATTTTTTGAAGACTACTACTACAAACTTACTATCTAAAAAACAAGAAGACTTAATGACTATTTAAATTAGTAATTAATATTTAAAACAAATATTTCTATTGATAATCTAATATCTAACTTTTACTATCTACTATAATCTACTAATCAACTAAAATAATCAATTGAAACTACGAGATAACTGCAGTGATATATAAAAAACACGAGATTAATATTTACCATTGATAATTATAATTTTTGAAAATTACTATAAATCTACTATCTAAAAAAACAAGAAGGTTTAATGACTATTTAAACTGATTAATATTTAAAACACACGTGACAATATTTGTCACTAATACCTAAAAAAGGACAAATAATTGTTATTGATATATAAAAAAAACATGGGATAGATATTTCTTATATCTACTATCTATCTTTTACTATCTACTATAATCTACAAATCAACTCAAATAATCAATTGAAACTACGGGATAACTGCAATGACATATAAAAAACACGGGATAACTGCACTGATATATATAAAAAAACACTGGATTTATATTTGTCATTGATAATTAAAATTTTTGAAGACTACTATAAACCTACTATCTAAAAAAACAATAATATTTAATGACTATTTCAACTACTGATTAATATTTAAGACAAATATTTCTTATTGACAATCTACTATCTACTATAATCTACCAATCAACTAAAATAATCAATTGAAACTACGATATAACTGCACTGATATATATATATATATATATATATATATATATATATATATATATATATATAAAACACGGGATAACTGCACTGATATATGGAAAAAACACGATATTAATATTTGTCATTGATAATTAAATTTTTTGAAAACTACTACTACAAAACTACTATCTAAAAAACAAGAAAACTAATTAATATTAGAAACATTATTTCTTATTGATAATCTACTATCTAACAAATTTACTATCTACTATAATCTACTAATCAACTAAAATAATCAAATGAAACTACCAGATAACTGCACTGATATATAAAAAACAAGGGATAACTGCAGTGATATATAAAAAAACACAGGATTAATATTTGCCATTGATAATTATAATTTTTGAAAATTCCTATGAACCTACTATCTAATAAAACAAGAAGACTTAATGACTATTTAAACTGATCTAATATATATTTATACAAACAAACCTCCTATAAAGTTACCAATTTCGATCTCTTATTAACAAGACACATGCCTAATTTAAGGGTGAAAATGTCATTACACACTCTTTTTTTCTTTTTTTTTCTCTTTCTTCTTACACCCTCTTTCTTACTTTTCACTTTTCTCTTACACTCTCTTTCTTCATTTTTCTCTTTCTTCTTACACTCTCTTTTCTTCTTTTCACTTTTCTCTTACACCCTCTTTCTTCCTTTTTTCTTTTTACTTTACTTTTAACTTTTCCATAAATAATTATTCTCTTTCTTTTATCACTTCACTTTAATTTTTTTAACTAAATTTCTAAATTTATACAAACACCACTCTATTCAAATTACCTATAAAAATGTAAATGAGTCACACTAATATTTGTCATTGATAATTAATATTTTTGAAGACTACTATAAACTTACTATCTAAAAAACAATAATATTTAAAGACTATTTAATCTACTGATTAATATTTAAAACAAATATTTCTTATTGATAATCTACTATCTCTCCTTCACTATTTACTACAATATACTAATAAACTAAAATAATCAATTGAAATTACGAAATAACTGCATTGATATATAAAAAAAACCACGGGCTAACTGCACTGATATATGAAAAAAAAAACACGAGATTAATATTTGTCATTGATAATTAAATTTTTTGAAGACTACTACTACTACAAACTTACTATCTAAAAAACAAGAAGACTTAATGACTATTTAAATTAGTAATTAATATTTAAAACAAATATTTCTTATTGATAATCTAATATCTAACTTTTACTATCTACTATAATCTACTAATCAACTAAAATAATCAATTGAAACTACGAGATAACTGCAGTGATATACAAAAAACACGAGATTAATATTTACCATTGATAATTATAATTTTTGAAAACTACTATAAATCTACTATCTAAAAAAACAAGAAGGTTTAATGACTATTTAAACTGATTAATATTTAAAACACACGTGACAATATTTGTCACTAATACCTAAAAAAGGACAAATAATTGTTATTGATATATAAAAAAAAACATGGGATAGATATTTCTTATATCTACTATCTATCTTTTACTATCTACTATAATCTACAAATCAACTCAAATAATCAATTGAAACTACGGGATAACTGCAATGACATATAAAAAACACGGGATAACTGCACTGATATATATAAAAAAACACAGGATTTATATTTGTCATTGATAATTAAAATTTTTGAAGACTACTATAAACCTACTATCTAAAAAAACAATAATATTTAATGACTATTTCAACTACTGATTAATATTTAAGACAAATATTTCTTATTGATAATCTACTATCTCTCTTTTACTATCTACTATAATCTACCAATCAACTAAAATAATCAATTGAAACTACGATATAACTGCACTGATATATGGAAAAAACACGATATTAATATTTGTCATTGATAATTAAATTTTTTGAAAACTACTACTACAAAACTACTATCTAAAAAACAAGAAAACTAATTAATATTAGAAACATTATTTCTTATTGATAATCTACTATCTAACAAATTTACTATCTACTATAATCTACTAATCAACTAAAATAATCAAATGAAACTACCAGATAACTGCACTGATATATAAAAAACAAGGGATAACTGCAGTGATATATAAAAAAACACAGGATTAATATTTGCCATTGATAATTATAATTTTTGAAAATTCCTATGAACCTACTATCTAATAAAACAAGAAGACTTAATGACTATTTAAACTGATCTAATATATATTTATACAAACAAACCTCCTATGAAGTTACCAATTTCGATCTCTTATTAACAAGACACATGCCTAATTTAAGGGTGAAAATGTCATTACACACTCTTTTTTTCTTTTTTTTTCTCTTTCTTCTTACACCATCTTTCTTACTTTTCACTTTTCTCTTACACTCTCTTTCTTCATTTTTCTCTTTCTTCTTACACTCTCTTTTCTTCTTTTCACTTTTCTCTTACACCCTCTTTCTTCCTTTTTTTCTTTTTACTTTACTTTTAATTTTTCCATAAATAATTATTCTCTTTCTTTTATCACTTCACTTTAATTTTTTTAACTAAATTTCTAAATTTATACAAACACCACTCTATTCAAATTACCTATAAAAATGTAAATGAGTCACACTAATATTTGTCATTGATAATTAATATTTTTGAAGACTACTATAAACTTACTATCTAAAAAACAATAATATTTAAAGACTATTTAATCTACTGATTAATATTTAAAACAAATATTTCTTATTGATAATCTACTATCTCTCCTTTACTATTTACTACAATATATTAATAAACTAAAATAATCAATTGAAATTACGAAATAACTGCATTGATATATAAAAAAACCACGGGCTAACTGCACTGATATATGAAAAAAAAAACACGAGATTAATATTTGTCATTGATAATTAAATTTTTTGAAGACTACTACTACAAACTTACTATCTAAAAAACAATAAGACTTAATGACTATTTAAATTTGTAATTAATATTTAAAACAAATATTTCTTATTGATAATCTAATATCTAACTTTTACTATCTACTATAATCTACTAATCAACTAAAATAATCAATTGAAACTACGAGATAACTGCAGTGATATATAAAAAACACGAGATTAATATTTACCATTGATAATTATAATTTTTGAAAACTACTATAAATCTACTATCTAAAAAAACAAGAAGGTTTAATGACTATTTAAACTGATTAATATTTAAAACACACGTGACAATATTTGTCACTAATACCTAAAAAAGGACAAATAATTGTTATTGATATATAAAAAAAACATGGGATAGATATTTCTTATATCTACTATCTATCTTTTACTATCTACTATAATCTACAAATCAACTCAAATAATCAATTGAAACTACGGGATAACTGCAATGACATATAAAAAACACGTGATAACTGCACTGATATATATAAAAAAACACAGGATTTATATTTGTCATTGATAATTAAAATTTTTGAAGACTGCTATAAACCTACTATCTAAAAAAACAATAATATTTAATGACTATTTCAACTACTGATTAATATTTAAGACAAATATTTCTTATTGATAATCTACTATCTCTCTTTTACTATCTACTATAATCTACTAATCAACTAAAATAATCAATTGAAACTACGATATAACTGCACTGATATATATATATATATATATATATATATATATATATATATATATATATATATATATATAAAACACGGGATAACTGCACTGATATATGTAAAAAACACGATATTAATATTTGTCATTGATAATTAAATTTTTTGAAAACTACTACTACAAAACTACTATCTAAAAAACAAGAAAACTAATTAATATTAGAAACATTATTTCTTATTGATAATCTACTATCTAACAAATTTACTATCTACTATAATCTACTAATCAACTAAAATAATCAAATGAAACTACTAGATAACTGCACTGATATATAAAAAACAAGGGATAACTGCAGTGATATATAAAAAAACACAGGATTAATATTTGCCATTGATAATTATAATTTTTGAAAATTCCTATGAACCTACTATCTAATAAAACAAGAAGACTTAATGACTATTTAAACTGATCTATCTAATATATATTTATACAAACAAACCTCCTATGAAGTTACCAATTTGGATCTCTTATTAACAAAACACATGCCTAATTTAAGGGTGAAAATGTCATTACACTCTCTTTTTTTTCTTTTTTTTTTCTCTTTCTTCTTACTTTCTTACTTTTCACTTTTCTCTTACACTCTCTTTCTTCATTTTTCTCTTTCTTCTTACACTCTCTTTTCTTCTTTTCACTTTTCTCTTACACCCTCTTTCTTCCTTTTTTCTTTTTACTTTACTTTTAATTTTTCCATAAATAATTATTCTCTTTCTTTTATCACTTCACTTTAATTTTTTTAACTAAATTTCTAAATTTATACAAACACCACTCTATTCAAATTACCTATAAAAATGTAAATGAGTCACACTAATATTTGTCATTGATAATTAATATTTTTGAAGACTACTATAAACTTACTATCTAAAAAACAATAATATTTAAAGACTATTTAATCTACTGATTAATATTTAAAACAAATATTTCTTATTGATAGTCTACTATCTCTCCTTTACTATTTACTACAATATACTAATAAACTAAAATAATCAATTGAAATTACGAAATAACTGCATTGATATATAAAAAAAACCACGGGTTAACTGCACTGATATATGGAAAAAAAAAACACGAGATTAATATTTGTCATTGATAATTAAATTTTTTGAAGACTACTACTACAAACTTACTGTCTAAAAAACAAGAAGACTTAATGACTATTTAAATTAGTAATTAATATTTAAAACAAATATTTCTTATTGATAATCTAATATCTAACTTTTACTATCTACTATAATCTACTAATCAACTAAAATAATCAATTGAAACTACGAGATAACTGCAGTGATATATAAAAAACACGAGATTAATATTTACCATTGATAATTATAATTTTTGAAAACTACTATAAATCTACTATCTAAAAAAACAAGAAGGTTTAATGACTATTTAAACTGATTAATATTTAAAACACACGTGACAATATTTGTCACTAATACCTAAAAAAGGACAAATAATTGTTATTGATATATAAAAAAAACATGGGATAGATATTTCTTATATCTACTATCTATCTTTTACTATCTACTATAATCTACAAATCAACTCAAATAATCAATTGAAAATACGGGATAACTGCAATGACATATAAAAAACACGGGATAACTGCACTGATATATATATAAAAACACAGGATTTATATTTGTCATTGATAATTAAAATTTTTGAAGACTACTATAAACCTACTATCTAAAAAAACAATAATATTTAATGACTATTTTAACTACTGATTAATATTTAAGACAAATATTTCTTATTGATAATCTACTATCTCTCTTTTACTATCTACTATAATCTACTAATCAACTAAAATAATCAATTGAAACTACGATATAACTGCACTGATATATGAAAAAAAAACACGATATTAATATTTGTCATTGATAATTAAATTTTTTGAAAACTACTACAAACCTACTATCTAAAAAACAAGAAGACTAATTAATATTAGAAACATTATTTCTTATTGATAATCTACTATCTAACAAATTTACTATCTACTATAATCTACTAATCAACTAAAATAATCAAATGAAACTACCAGATAACTGCACTGATATATAAAAAACAAGGGATAACTGCAGTGATATATAAAAAAACACAGGATTAATATTTGCCATTGATAATTATAATTTTTGAAAATTCCGATGAACCTACTATCTAATAAAATAAGAAGACTTAATGACTATTTAAACTGATTAATATTTAAAACACATGCGACAAATATTTGTCACTAATACCAAAAGAAGGACAAATAATTGTTACTGATAGATAAAAAAACACGGGATAAATATTTCTTATTAATAATCTACTATCTATCTTTTACTATCTACTATAATCTACTAATCAACTCAAATAATCAATTGAAACTATGAGATACACTACAAGAAAAAGCCCCGTTTCCTGCGAAATTTTCCGACGAACTCTTATTCGTCGCTATTTCCGACGGATTTCCGACGAAAAAGTCGTCGCAAATGCACAGCAGAAGAGGCGCTTAAATTCCCGCGCACGTTTGCGACGAAGTTTTTGTCCGTCGCAAATTTCCGACGGATATTTTCGTCGGAAACCTCTAAAAGTCTGTCGCAAAGTATCAGATCTCAAATTAAAGGGAACTCTTCCCACATACCCTCTCATTTTTCAATTCACGCATTCCAGTATTCCACTCACTTCTCATACCTCGTCTTTCACCTCCCTCTCAGCCACCCTTTCTCTCTCAATCACCCTCCCTCTCGTCTTTCCCCCTCCACCTACCTCCACCATTGCTCAGCTCGTCCTCCGCCGCTCACCACCACCATTTCGTCCCACCCTCTTCAACCGCCAGTCATCTCCATCTCTCAACGAAGCAGAACCGCCCTTGACCTCCACTCTCCTCCCTTGACCTCCGCCCTCCTCCGTTGTCAAACCGTGCTCTACGGCCACGATGATCTCCCTCTTCCCACGCCTTCCACTCTCCCTCTCCTCGCGCGTCCACCACTTTTCCTCTCCGCCGTTTCTTGGCCGTTTGCCGCTGTATCTCCGCCTCTTCTCCGCCGCAACGTTCTTCTACTCAGGTAATTTCTATTAGTTTTCTTAATTTGTCCCAAATTTCACTGATTGCAGAAACCCTAAATGTCCCAATTTCTTTTTGAAACGAAACCCTAACCCTCTTCCCTTTCAATCTGTTGCAGCATCAACAACGTAGAACCCGAAAACGTTCTTGTTATTTTCAATTTGTAAAAGTTTTTTACAAATTTGATTGTTATTTGTGCTTACGTTTAATTTTTGAGTTTTTGACCTTTTTTATTTGATGTTATTTATCGTTTGTGACTACAAGTTCTGTTGACCTATAATATCTATTCAGAATTTTAAATAGCTGTTACTTTCATGTTGACTGGTTTTGAATTTGTCAATTTCTGTTTTTTTATCAACTCCTATAATATTTTACTGTGTTTCAGATTGCTTTGTGGTTGATATTATGGTGGAAACCTATCAGCGTGATGGTCATTTTGTCCAAGATGTTCTTTGCAGGTTTATCTGTTATAAACCCTTTTGTTTCTTTTTGTCTGTGTTAGAGGAAGGGGGATTAACTATCTGATTTTATTGATCATATCATAATTATTATCATTAATCAGGTTTTGCTATGCATGTATGCAGGGTCTCTTTGTGTGCGGCCCTTGGCTTTCTTCTCTACGGTGGAAGGTTTGTATATTGCAATTTTCAACTGCATTTGATGTGTTTGGATTATGGGACGGAATTAGTGCAATTTTCAACTACAATATTCAATCTTTTTAATGAATTGTTTCATTTGTGATGATACTAGAATGCAGTTGAAAAGGGATTCTTCTGCTACTGGATCGTGGAGTATTCAATGATGGCTTCAAGTGCTTCTCCTGTTCTGATGTTTTTGGTGCTCATGATCAGAAAGAAGTTAAGGTTAATGGGGGTTAGGGTTGTATTCAATGATGGCTATCAATACGGGTTCACCAATTCACCTTACTCATTGGTAATATAGTACCGCAACAGTTCTGTTTGTTTGGCTTTTCATTGGTTGTATGATTGCTATAATTTATGTCTCTAAGGTTATCACATGATAATTTTGAAGATGCAAGTCTTGCTTAGGATTATGATATCCATAGATTATGGTGTATATCTCAATTATTTTCTAAAACTCTGATGTATGATTCATGGATCAGGACCAGAGTTGCTTGAGTGGGTACCAATATTATCCTCACTTTTCACTCCTGTGCCAATATTTTCTTCATATATTAGAGAAGCTTCATAAATTTTTATTGTGACTCTTTTTTACAATTAATTGTTGATTCTGAAGGATTCAAAATATTAGAATTTCAATATATAGGGACAAAAGTTTTCTTATTATGGTTCAATTTTGAATTCTAAATGAAATATTATTCTTAAAACTTATTCCCTGTTATCTATTTCTGCAAACTTAGTCACTAATTTTTTTTCTGCTCCTTTCTCAGATGTCTTGATATCACCAAGTATAATTTTCTGCCCTCTTTTGTGCTTGAAAGTTGAAACACTGCATATGCTGTGTCTGTGATACGTGCAAAATGATATATGAAGTCATTATCAATAACTAGGTCTAGATGACTTTCAAAGTTTCAATTAGTTTATTGATGTTGATTTGCTCCTCGCATAAAGATTTTAGATTTGGTGCCTATTTGTTATATAACTTTGTTTTTTCTATACACATTTCGCTTATATCCAAGAAATCTGAGATTCGCCCAATTTTAGCATCTTTATCTGTATGTACTTTGTTTGTGCACCCATTTCTCTCTAATGATTTGCTACTTTTTGTTTTGCTACTGTCAAGGTACTCCACTTCTGAGGTTTTTGTTTCCCTCTTCTCCCTCGGTTCCCTTCGAATTGGTGAAGAAGGTCTTTCAAGGTAATCCACATCTCTCTCTTTAATTTGTTTCCGTTTTAAAGAGCTAAAAGCTTCATAAAGAGGAAAAATCATTGTATCTTGTGTGTGCATTTGTAATTTCTGATCTTGCTATTTGTTTTATTGTGCGAAGGTATTAAACCAATGGCGGAAGATCTGGTGCTGGATACTGCAATCAGAGATTGGGTGCTGATCCCTCTCTCTGTGAATTATTTGCCTAACCAATTCAACAGTGAATTAATTGTTTGTCTATTTTCATTGAAGGAAAATGGTCTGTTGTTTGTTCCAAAAGGCCAAGCCACGAATCCACAGGCACAGACGTTCTCCGATCCAAACATGGCCATGGATATGACGAATCAAAACCTTTCAATGATCATACCTCAGGTATTGAAATTAGAGTTTGACACTTCGCTGTCATTAGATTTTGGATTATATTCCTTGCTTGTTGTTCTATTTTTTGCCTATGATAAGACACCTTATTAACTTGTGTTGTTTCCTCTTGTGTTGTTCTACTCGCACATATGCATCAATCTTGTTCCTAATCAAACAATGCTTCTCCGGCCTTTACTTTTCAAGCTTGAGTTGCAATGAGAGAAGAAAGATAACATGCCAGCTGGCAATATTGATGCCCTTGCATTTGAAAAGGACATTCCTCTCATCTGTATGCTCTCTCAGCTCATATATCTGTCACTTAACATAATTTTTCCCAAGATTTTATGTTAATTAATACCTTGTTCTACTATATATGCATGCATTTACGTGTAGTCATCTTATCTGGAGAACTTGAGGATGTAACTGGAAAAGCTCTAGCAACAGGATCATGCTATTTACGTGTAGGAACATTTTATAGTTGATGACTGATGCTAATGTATTGCTTCTCCTTTTCACTGCCTTTTTGTTTAGATTTTTGCTTCACAAATGTTCCTACACAAAAATACAAAATTCGGTAAAAGGTTAGGAAGAATGGCAACAATGATTTGCCACCAGCAAGAAGAACATCATCAAGCTCATGCAACAAAGCCCAACTAACTCCTTCACTGTCTGAAGGGTCTAGCTCAGGAACAAAATGTACATCATCAAGCTCTGTTGAATTTGTTGATGTATGTTGTTTAGTTTTCTCCAAACAAAAATTTCCTTTCATATTTTTAGATATTTTACATTATTATTACAAAACAATGTATAAATTACTAGGGGCTTTTTCTAAATTATTGTTTTCTACAGGTATGGATCATTGTATAATAGTACAGCATTATGCACAATTCTTGTTTCAGTTGTGTTGTGCCTCTTACTTGATCCAATAATAATAATTACTAATGCTCCACCATATTGTTAAGTGGCTTTATTGATCATTGTATAATACTATAAGTTAGTGTCTTGTAAAATTAGGCATACTGTTGCTTAGCCCCAACTTGTCAGCAGCAAGATTGTATATGAAACCAGTTTGTATAGATATAATTATTAAATAGTATTTTGGATGTATAATTTAATTTTTTTTTTTTTTTTAAAAATTTCCGACGGATTTCCGACGAAAATGTGTCAAAGTTTCCGACGACTTTGCCACGGATATTTGCGACGGGTTTCCGACGACTTTCCGACGGATACATTTGCGACGAAAAAATCCGTCGGAAAAAAATTTGTGCCGAGCGATTTTGCGACGACTTTTTGTCCGTCGGAAAGTTCGTCGGAAACGTCAATTTCCGACGAAAATCGTTGCATTTGCGACGAAAATTGCCGTCGGAAATCGTCGATTTTCTTGTAGTGATAACTGCACTGATACATTAAAAACACGAGATAACTGCACTGATATATAAAAAAATACGGGTATAACTGCAATTATATATATATATATATATATATATATATATATATATATATATATATAAACACGGGATAGCTGCACTAATATATAAAAAAAACACGGGATAACAACACTGATTTATAAAAGAACACTTCACTGATATATAAAAAAACACAGGATAAATGCATGTATTGTTTTTAAATGATACTTTTACATTTTTATACTTTAATATTTATCTATTTTTTATTTGAAACTCCTTTTTTATCTACTTTAAATTTGTCTCTATTTTCACGGGGTAATGTTCAAACTATTTAAATATTGTCTGAGTTCATTTATAAAAATAACACGACAGCATCCGTGCGTATGCACGGGTATCCTACTAATTATGCATAAAATCTACAACCAAAACCATATAATTGGAGACTACATAAATAAGGAAACTAAGCAATAGGACAGATATGCCGATAAAACAAAAATAAAAACAAAGAAATTTAAAACACGGAAGAAAAAGGAAAAAGAAAGAAATCGCATTCTCTATCTATGCTAAGAAATTGATGCGAAGCCTAAACGCACGTGTAAAGTACAACAGTATGAGTTTTTTTTGTAACTTGGCAAGCAACAATCAATAAATAGAGCAAAACCATGTAGTGGCAACAAGTCAAGTAAAAATGACAAGTAAAAATTCTCAGCTAAAATAAATTTCATTGTCCACAAACTAAAAAGGATGAAGGAGATCCCACCTTCATGGTCTCTCAAAGTGAGTGAGTCAGCAGGTCGAGCACCGGGATCTTTATTGGAAGGACTACAGGACCCATATCTCATTTCAAAAACCATTTAAGTAAAAGAGGGTTGAAATCACAGCATTTCATCTTATCTGAAACTTACATGCGATACAATATCATGAAAACACGGCGGCTCAAATAAATCTCCCCGACAATATCACCGGCAACAATACCTTTAATCCCGCGATGAGGGAAATCATACCATCTGCTCCTAAATTGCAGGAAGCTATCAAGAAACTCATGCAGGGAAGTATCAGCTGATTTTGAGTTTCAGAAAAATATTTCAGAAAATCTGGGTTGAGTCGCGGACTAGGTCGTTTTGTGACACTGCTCAAAACTGTGCAGGCAGGCTATCAACCACGACGTCCCCATGATAAAACAGCTCAGTTAAAACTGTTACGAAATATCACTGCACGGTGAAATTTCGCTCAAGAAATACACATTCATATTATGGTCCGAAGACCACTCAAATATGGTACTAAGACCACTCTAATATGGTACGAATACCATTCTAATTTAAGAAGAAAGGAAATTGGGGAGGGAGAAGAGAAGAAAACTCGGTACTGTTTCGAGTTTTCGGTGCAAAGAATGAAGTGAGGAAATGTCCTATTTATAGGAAAAAAACTCGACTTGCTGCGCAAGTAAGTTGTTGGAGAAAAATCTTCAACAGATAAGAATGACCTACTTGCTACACAAGTCAAGTTGCTGGAGAAAAATCCTCAACAGCTAAAAACGGCTAGTTCAGCGTATCTGGTCAGTTCAACGAATCTGGACAGTTAGCGAGCGACGCACCAAAGTAAAATAAAAATAATTATTTTTTGCAAAGAATAAATTACACCTCATAGCCCAAGCCCAAGCCTAGTCCCGGCCCAACCAGGCGACCCGGTCAGATGGCGCGCGCGTGTGTGGTGGTCAGTTAGTGTGCGTGCTGTCCCTTTTACAAAACTGTGTACCCCTTGGGCCCCAAACAAAGGTGTGAAGTCCACACTTATAAGCACTTTTAAAGTGCCTAGTCTTAGCAAAGTGGGACTTTTTCAATTCACCAACACCAAGGTTCCAGCAATCCCCCACTTGAATTTAAAAAGAAGTTTCAGAAGTAGCGTCAAACGCCTCCATTAGATTGTGCATAAGCAGAGGTGTCATTCGACTTGAACATTTGCATAGCGGTTAAGATTTAGATTCAACAAGAGTGACTCGTAGTCTTGAACTCTATCTCTAATCATCAAAACCACACACAACCTTTTCCATAGGTGTATTTTCCAAAGCCCGTGCTTTTATGGCCCTGCACGTCTATCCCAGTTTAGTGAACGCTCTAGGAATTTGTGCCAAGAATTCCATAGGAAGCGGCCCCACTTCCACATTCACAAAGGCGGGTCTATCAAGAGTACTCCTATAGCTAGGTACTCCACTCCACATAGAGTATAGATCTCATTAAGAGTTTCTATTACCTCAACCTTACATGGCTTCAGGAATCATGCACTTATAGTGGCATGTTCATCTCCTATCACTTCACAACTTGTTATTACCCATTGAACCTAATTCTTGGGATCTCCTATCCTTTGACAATTGGATCGTATGATGAGCAAGAAGGTTTACAACCAAAGTAGTTATATTTCTTTAAGATCTTCTCAATATAATGAGTTCGATCCAAAGAGATTCCTTTCTCGGACCTAGTATTCTTAATACCAAGGATTACAATTGCTTCTCCAAGGTCTTTCATATCAAAGTTGTTGCACAACAATGATTTCACTTTATTTATAGGATGAATGTTTGATCCAATTATGAGTAAGTCGTCTACATAGAGACATATGATAGTGCAAATGTCATTTTTAGTTTTGTAATAAATACATTTGTCACTTTCATTCACTTTGAACCCATTCAATATAATTAGATCATCAAACTTCTCATGTCACTGTTTAGGAGCTTGTTTAAGACCATACAGAGACTTATCCAACTTACAGACCTTGTTTTCTTGCCCAAGAATTTCAAAAACTCCAGGTTGCTCCATATAGATTTCTTCTTCCAATTCACCATTTTTAAAATTCAGTTATGCATCCATTTGGTGTACTACTAAATTAAAAACAAGGCTAAAGAAATTAGTACCCTTATGGATGTATTTCTAGTAACGGTTGAACATGTGTCGAAGAAATCTATATTCTCTATTTGACTAAAACCTTTGGCTACAAGCGAGCCTTGTCGTTATCAACAGTGCCTTCGGATTTTAGTTTATTTTTCAAAAAAAACATTTACAACCTATCGGTTTGCAACCAGGAGGCAAGTCAACTAAGTGCAAGGTCTTGTTAGACTCTAGAGAATCCATCTCGTTGTTTTATGACTTCTTGCCACAAATCTGCATCCAACGAAGACAAGCTTCTTGAATGTTATATGTATCCTCCTCTAGTTTATGGACCGTATAATAGGTTCCATATTCTTTAGCAACTTGTGCTTTCTTATCTCTTCGAGGTTCTATTTCCCTTTATTCGTTGTTTTCAACGTTCCTAGGCATAGAAACTTGACTAGTTCAGTGCCCCCACTATTTCTTGATTTAAAAGGAAATTTATTTTCATAGAAGTCAACGTCATTTGACTCTATGATCACTTTTGCAATAAGGTCATAAAACCTGTATGTTTTGCTATTTACTGCATACCCAATGAATACACATTCATAGGCTCTACTGGCGAGTTTAACTCTTTTTGGGATTATGACATAAGCCAAGTAATCCCAAATTCAAAAATAAGACAAGATGAGTTGTCTTTTCTTCGAGATCTCCGAAGGAAAATTTTTATTTCTTTAGATTCAAAAGATCTTATTCATAACATAACCAACGGTTTTAAAAAACATTCACGAGAGATGAAGTGCTAGAATTCACCAAAATAGCAAAAACCAATTCAATAAAGATTTTATTTTTCTTTCTGCTTTACCATTCATTTCAGAAAAAATATGTTGCAGTCGTTTCATGTATAATTCTTTAAAATTAATGGGAATCATACTCTGTTCCTCAATCGCTATAAAAACTCTTAACCTTTCTACTTAATTGATTTTCAAAAATCTGTAATGGAAAACTTTGAATATGTTGAGCACAACACTTTTATTTTTCAAAAACTATACTACAATGTAGTCAAAGCAATTATAAATAAAAGTGACAAACTATCGTTTTCCATTTCTGGTTAATGTTCTATCTTATTCGCATATATCTGAGTGAGTCAAAACTAATACTCAGATTTCCTTACTGATTTATGCGAAGTTTTGAAAATTTTTGCTTGACTACAAAAATCACAATTTTTTTCTTAAGTCATTTAAGAAAATAACTTTTGAAAAATGCTATCTAGCTCTTATTGAAAATAATAGTATAGTGTACAAAGTCAAAGTCAAACACGTGTAAAAGTCAAACACTGCGTAAAAAATCATTGTTTAAAGAAAACTTCTGATAGACGAAGTAAACACTCTGTTTAAAAAAATCATTGTTTAAAGAAAGTTTTCACCAGACTCAGCATCCTTTTCTTATTTTCAGCAACGGTGTATGTTCAAAACATAGTCAATAACCATCCACCAACCTTCGCATTCACCAACAATGTTGATTTCAGAAATTATAGCAACAAATTGCTATTAAGTCAGGTTAGCCTGCGAGGCAGATCTTGGCCTGTTCATACACTTGCGTGTCATATGACCTCGTCTCTCGCAATTGAAACAATTAAATGGAGGAGCAGCGTCATTTCTAGGTGGTAGTTGAAGTTTAGAATATGGGAAATTTGGGGGTCCCATTCGAGTTGCTGTTCCTTTGAGCCTGATTATCGTTTTAATTTTTGAAAGGTTTTCTAGAAAATTATATTGCAATCAGTATTATATTGATAAACTCCGATTTAGTACATTTTTAAAGATACTTTTCAGGTCATTCTTAAAGTAATTATTATCAGTTATATAAATCAGTGACCAAATTTACTCTATATTTTGCAGAAAGAAAAAATAAATTAAAAGAAGAAAACTTTATTCATGTACATGGGTTTACTGTAGCCCATGATTTCAATAAAAATAAATTTACTCTATAAATGTATATGGGTTTACTGTAGCCCATGATTTCAATAGGCCTACGGCCTTGCTTGGTATTGAAAAAGAGAAGAAACTAGTAGGATACCCGTGCATATGCACGGGCGGTGTCGTGTTTTTTTTATGAATCAACTTAAACAGTATTTAAATAGTCTGAACATTACCTCGTGAAAATAAAGACATATTTAAAATAGATAAAAATAGTTTCAAATATAAAATATATAAATATTAAAATCTAAAAATGTAAAAGTATAATTTAAAAACAATATGTGCATTTATCTTGTATTTTTTACATATCAGTGTTGTTATCTTGTGTGTTTTAATATATCAATGCAGCTATTCTGTGTTTTTATATATATATATATATATATATATATATATATATATATATATATATATATATATATATCATTGCAGTTATCCCCGTGTTTTTATATATATATATATATCAGTGCCGTCATCCCGTGTTTTTTATGTATCAGTGTAGTTATCTCATAGTTTCAATTGATTGTTTGAGTTGATTAGTAGATTATAGTAGATAGTAAAAGATAGATATTAGATTATCAATAATAAATATTTATCCCGTATTTTTTATAAATCAGTGACAATTATTTGTCCTTTTTTAGATATTAGTGACAATTTGTCACGTGTGTTTTAAATATTAATCAGTTTAAATAGTCGTTTAGTCTTCTTGTTTTTTTATATAGTAGGTTTATAGTAGTATTCAAAAATTATAATTATCAATGACAAATATTAATCCCGTGTTTTTTATATATCACTACAGTTATCCCGTGTTTTTTTATATATCATTGCAGTTTTCTCGTAGTTTCAATTGATTATTTTAGTTGATTAGTAGATTATAGTAGATAGTAAAAGTTAGATAGTAGATTATCAATGAGAAATATTTGTTTTAAATATTAATTAATAGTTTAAATAGCCATTAAGTCTTCTTGTTTTTTAGGTAGTAGGTTTGTAGTAGTAGTCTTCACAATTTTTAATTATCAATGACAAATATTAATCTCGTGTTTTTTTATATATCAGTGCAGTTATCTCGTGTTTTTTATATATATCAGTGCAGTTATTTTGTAGTTTCAACTGATTATTTTAGTTGATTAGTAGATTATAATATATAGTAAAAGAGAGATAGTAGATTTGTCCCAAAAAAAAGAGATAGTAGATTATCAATAAGAAATATTTGTTTTAAATATTAATCAGTAGTTTAAATAGTCATTAAATCTTCTTGTTTTTTAGATAATAGTTTTATAGTAGTCTTCAAAAAATTTAATTATCAATTACAAATATTAATCCCGTGCTTTTTATATATTATTGCAGTTATCTCGTGTTTTTTATATATCATTGCAGTTATCTCGTAGTTTCAATTGATTATTTTAGCTGATTAGTAGATTATATATAGTAGATAGTAAAAGATAGATAGTAGATTATAAATAAGAAATATTTATCCCGTGTTTGTTACAAATCAGTGACAATTATTTGTTCTTTTTTAGGTATTTGTGACAAATATTTGTCACGTGTGTTTAAATATTAATCAGTGTAAATAGTCACTATGCCTTCTTGTTTTTTAGATAGTAGTTTTATAGTAGTTTTCAAAAATTATAATTATCAATGACAAATATTAATCTCGTGTTTTTTTTATATCACTGCGGTTATCCTGTGTTTTTTATATATCATTCCAGTTATCTCGTAGTTTCAATTGATTATTTTAGTTGATTAGTAGATTATAGTAGATAGTAAAAGTTAGATAGTAGATTATCAATGAGAAATATTTGTTATAAATATTAGTTAGTAGTTTAAATAATCATTAAGTCTTCTTGTTTTTTAGATAGTAGGTTTGTAGTAGTAGTCTTCAAAAATTTTAATTATCAATGACAAATATTAATCTTGTGTTTTTTTATATATCAATGCAGTTATCCAGTGTTTTTTATATATCAGTGCAGTTATCTCATAGTTTCAATTGATTATTTTAGTTGATTAGTAGATTATAGTAGATACTAAAAGAGAGATAGTAGATTATCAATAAGAAATCTTTGTTTTAAATATTAATCAGTAGTTTAAATAGTCATTACATCTTCTTGTTTTTTAGATAATAGGTTCATAGTATGCTTCAAAAATTTTAATTATCAATTAAAAATATTAATCCCGTGTTTTGTATATATCAGTGCAGTTATCCCGTGTTTTTTTTATATATCATTGCAGTTATCTCGCAGTTTCAATTGATTGTGCTTCAAATTTTGGGTCCCTTATTTGGTTGTCTCTATTATTTATTTGAAAAATTTATTGAGCCAGGAAATTTGCTTGAGGACAAACAAAAGTTAAGTGTGGGGGAATTGATAAACTTAAATTTAGTGCATTTTTAAAGATACTTACCAAATTTACTCTATATTTTGCAGAAAGAAAAAATAAATTAAAAGAAGAAAACTTTATTCATATACACTTATTTATTTATATATATATATATATATATATATATATATATATATATATATATATATATATATATATATATATATATATATGGGTGCTTCTAGGGTGAAAGAGCAAATTAAATCTTTCACCGGTGAAACACAAAAATTGACCATTGGATGTAGTATAAAAATTCATCAATGGTTGAGATTTAATATTGGTTGATTCAATCTTAACCATTCATAGCATTTTAAACAATATTCAATGGTCAATTTTAGTGTTTCACCGGTGAGAGATTTGATTTGCTCTCTCACTCTAGAATCACCCTATATATATATATATATATATATATATATATATATATATATATATATATATATATATATATATATATATAAGTGTATATGGGCCCACGGGAAGATAAAAGCAAGGAAAAGCACGGAACCCTAAGTTACACTATAAAAAGAGCACAACTTATCAATTGGAGAGCACGCAAGTAATAAGAAAACAAAAAGCTGCGCACGCAACCCGGGTCGAGAATCAGAACAAGCCGCGGCCTCAGCCACAGTGGGAGAGAAAAAGGGAGAATTAAGCACAGCATACACATACAGTGTGGCAACGGGAGATCGATGAGTTTTTGGTACCGTTCTTGACATCGTGAGAGAGCTTTGGAGAAGAAAAATGAGACAAATAATTTAAGATAAAGATTTTCTCTAATCCGGGTTATTTTTATCTCTGTAAATCATGACTCCTAATTTTATTTCATTGTTCTTAGTCTCTATGGAGAGTTAAATCCTCTACTAGGGTCTAGTGGATCTTGCAAGACTAGAGACCTTTTTATGTTTTAATTTATGCTTTGAATTCCCGACTTTTATTTCAATTAATATTATCTTATTCATTTTATCACATAATTAGGATTGACAACTCTTTGCATGTTCATAATCAATTAGTTGATCAGCGACCGTACTGTAATTAGTTGGTGGACCTATAGGATAATTGAGACTATAATTAATGCATGACCAAACTTTAATTTAGTCTTCCAATCATTCAACATTTTTGCTCGTTAATTTAGGAAAAAAATATTAATCGCGAATGACCAAACGGATTAATAGTTTTAGTAAATGGATTGGTAATTGAATAAAATAAACGAATTCAGGTAGAATTAGACATAGGGGACTCGAAGCTTGCAATTGAAACTGTGACCCTAGGTAGGGGTGTTCGTGGGTCGGTTTGGATCGGATTTGACCAAATCCGTTGCCCGAACCAATGATAATCATTCGGTTTGGGTTGGTTCGGATTTTACATTTTTTCCTCTAAAATCCGAACCAAACCGAACCGATATTGGACGGGTTGGTTTGGGTTGGGCTCACGGGTCATTCACTAAAATATTAATTTTCTAAAATATAAAAAAAACATTTTTTTATGATATTCCAACACTTTAAATAGCTAAAAAAATTGAAAATCACACGAAATCAAACTCAAATCCACTAATAGTCTGCCCATTCATAGTATTACAATTTTACAACTTAATCATAAATTATTAAGGTAAAAATTCTAAGCAAATAAAATTGTGTGCATCTAAAATTACAAAATTGTTATGACGTAATATGGGTTGGTTCGGGTTCGCGGATTTGATTTTTAAAATCCGTTGCCCGATCCAAACAACTACGGGTTGGTTTGGATTTGTTCGATTTTGACCCAAACACGAAAAATATCCGAACCAAACATATCGGTTTGGATTGGATCGTGGGTTGGTTTGGATTTGCCCGAACCACTGAACACCCCTAACCCTAGGCCTCTCTCCATTGATTCAATCTTGCATTTTACTATTTGTTATTTAATTATTTTTATTTAGTTTACATTACAAATCTATTATTGGTTCGTCTAAACAATATATAATATTGATTAGTGTGGTACTTATTAATTAATCCCTGTGGAGACGATATTTTTTATACTACTTCTACGATAGAGTACGCCTGCTCTAAGTGTGTCTTTGACGCAACATATATATTGCAATATATCGTAAAAAGTATAACTTTTCAAAAATAATGTTATTGCTAAAAAGCAATTCTATGATTTAAAATCATTAACCGTTAGTGTTAACCACTAACGGTAACAAAAGATATGAATAATAAAAATATGCAACTTCAAAATTGTTGGTTCGAGTAGGTTCCCAGGAAAGAGAGGTTGGTCACAATGGACACGCTTAAGTACTAAGTCTTTCCTAGCCAGAACTTTTCCCAAACAATATGAATTAAAAAAATTCATTCTTATAGAGATGATTATTCTCTTTCCGTAGAATTAACAATAATATAGAGATAATCATTCTCTTTCTATAAGACAGTATAGAGAAAATTATTCTCTTTCCAATGATAAACTGTATAGAGAAAATCATTCTCTTTCTATCGATAAATAGTTTAGAGAAAATTATTCTCTTTCTATAGGAATATTTCTTTAACTATTTTATCTCTTCCTTTCTGACCAGCTGTTTTAGTGAGCACTTGAATGTCATCTTTTAAATGTTGGCAACATTTTTCAAATTTAATAAAAATTTATTTTGTTGCCATCGTTTTAATTGACATTCTTGAAAAATAAACGATTTGTTGAAATTAGAAACAACAGAATCAGAGCCAGTAATGTCTTCGGTAGTCATGCCTAAATTCGAAATGTCTTAAAATTGTTGTTTTTGAGTTGAGTTTCAGAAAAATATTTCAGAAAATCAATCACCGAAGAAATTACTGGGTTGAGTCGCGGACTGGGTTGCCCTCTTTAAGACGTTTCGTGACACTGCTCAAAACTGTGCAGGCAGGCTATCAACCACGACGTCCCCAGGATAAAACAGGCCAGTCAAAACTGTTACGAAATATCATTGCAAGGTGAAATTTCGCTCAAGAAATACACCTTCATATTATGGTCCGAAGACCACTCAAATATGGTACTAAGGTCACTCTAATATGGTATGAATACCACTCAAATTTAAGAAGAAAGGAAATTGGGGAGGGAGAAGAGAAGAAAACTCGGTACTGCTTCGAGTTTTCGGTGCAAAGAATGAAGTGTGGAAAGGTCCTATTTATAGGAAAAAATTCGACTTGCTGCGCAAGTAAGTTGTTGGAGAAAAATCCTCAACAGATAAGAATGGCCTACTTGCTACACAAGTCAAGTTGTTGGAGAAAAATCCTCAACAGCTAAAAACGGCTAGTTCAGCGTATCTGGTCAGTTCAACGAATCTGGACAGTTAGCGAGCGACGCATCAGAGTAAAATAAAAATAATTATTTTTCGCAAAGAATAAATTACACCTCATAGCCCAAGCCCAAGCCCAAGCCTAGGCCCGGCCCGGCCAGGCGACACGGTCAAACGGCGCGCGCGTGTGTGATGGTCAGTTAGTGTGCGCGTTGTCCCTTTACAAAAATGGGTACCCCTTGGGACCCAAACCAAGGTGTGAAGTCCACACTTATAAGCACTCTTAAAGTGCCTAGTCTTAGCAATGTGAGACTTTTTCAATTCAACAACACCAAGGTTCCAACAGTATCGGCAGCCACTGCAAATATAATCAAAAGAGGCAACAACAATAACAAAAGTTAAAAATTGATAACCAAAAACTTGAGTTGAACAAACAAACTCTCCTTATGTAATATATAATATAGCATGCATCAATGATGGATTGGTTGAATATTATCATATGAAATTTCAATAGGATATTGGGTGGTTGGATTAAATTGGAAAGAATAATTAGAGAAAAATGAAGTACCTTGTTTCCAGAAATCCTTGGATTTCAACTTGAGCAAGCGAGACAACAGTGAATTAAGAAGATCAACAACTTTCTGAGACTCAATGGGATCCAATCAACCATCTTCGGTGCCAAGACCAGCTGCCACTGCCTCGTCTTGTGGCAAGTATTTCACGAAATTGACATTTCCACCGCTTTGAACCCTACCCGACCAATTGCTACTGCTTCCGAAACCAGATTGTTGTTTTTCTCTGACTCTGAGGGAAGTTGATAGGTTTGGAGTCGAATTTCTAGGGACGAATTTCTTCTGAGTTTTGATGAAACCCCTGTTATTGTTATTGTTATGGTCTTGTTGCCTCCCTTGACCGTATCTATTCATTTTTCTATCAAAAAGAATCGTCGATGAAAATTGTACGCTGACCAGAATAACAGAACACAGTCACAGAGGTTTCGCCTTAGGGCTCAAGAGATAGAGACCGATCTGTGTTGTGTCGGTGAATTGCTTGCGGTAGGGTAGGCTCCCAGGTTTTTCCGATCAAGCATGATATATCTAGTGATGACAAATATTTCAAATATTGATTGATTATTGATTTTGATAATTTTTTTTTTATGGAGATTTTGATAATTAGTTTTGAAAATGTAAGTATTAAAGTTTTTCATCTAAAATCCAAAAGTAATCAATCAATCAATACAATACAATATAGTTAGAAGATAGTTAGAAGGATGGGTTTTGATCATCACTATATTGTTGATTCTAGAGGCTCAATCCAGTGGGATTTGGCTTCTTTGGGATAATAATCACTCGGATATCCAGATTCTCAAGAATACCAATCAGCTGGTTCATGTCAAAGTTTCTCCTCCTAATTCTAGTGCCTGGTTCCTAGCCATTGTTTATGGTAGTCCCCATTTTACTCCTAGACAATCTCTTTGGGATGACATCCAAGAGATTAACCTGGAGATTGATGGTCCCTGGGTGCCTCTAGGTGACTTCAATGTTGTTCTACATGTGTATGAAAGGGTTGGGCCAGCTATGATTTGTAATCAGCCCATTGAAGCTGGTTTCCAGGCTACTCTTGATAATTCTAATCTATTTGATCTTGGTTTTAATGGTGACATGTTTACCTTGAGCTAGAGGTAACACTAGAAAGAGACTGAATCGTGCTATCTGTAACTTAGATTGACATTTAAGGTTTCAAAGCTCTGAGGTTACTCATTTTCCTAAGTTGAAATCTGACCATTCCCCTCTTCTTTTGAATTTTGATGATAGAAGACATGGAAATAGAGGTAGAAGAGCTTTTCGTTTTGAGGCTATTTGGCTCACTCATCCCACTTTTAACCAGCTCATTGAGGACAATTGGAGAGAGCCTATGGCGAACTTTCCTAGACAACTCAAAGAGCTTCAGGGGGTTCTTAAAGAGTGGAACAAAGATACTTTTGGTAACATTTTCTTGCAAAAGAGGAATTTGATGAATAAGCTTAGAGATGGGTGGAATGAACACCTCCTCAACATCCAAAAAACTACCTGGCAAGCTTATAAAGATATTCTGGCTAAGGAAGAATTACCTATGGTTTCAGAAATCTAGGGCCTAAGTGGATTGAGTTTGGGGATAGGAATACGTACTAAGTATTTTCATGGGATGGCTATTATTAGAAGGAGGAGAAATCGTATTACTACTCTTCAAAATGACCAGGGTGTTTGGGTTAATGATCCTAGCCAACTTGAGATTCTAGCTACTAACTACTTCAAGAATTTGTTCTCCCTTATGCTTACTCTGGTTTATTTCATGTTCTGGATGCTCAGTCTCTGGCAGATATGGCTAGAGAGGTTTCTAATGAAAAAATTGGTAACACTGTTAGAACTATTGGTGCTTATAATGCTCCTGGGCTAGATGGGTATCAGGCAGTTTTCTACCATAGCCAATGGAACATCATTGGTCCTTCCTTTTGTATGATGGTAGAGGGATATTTGGGATAACCTCTGGAAGGTTAAGGATCTAAATACTACCTATTTAGCCCTTATAGCGTTTTCCCTCTATGCATCTTGTGATGTGAATACCCTTATTCTAAAGTCAAAAAGTTTCATGTTATACATGTTCCTTAGTGCTTTTGTTGCATTCTTGTTGCCCTGTTCATCAAGAATTTCGCTATATCTACTTTACTATGAAACAACAAAATGATGGTATCACATTTCACACATGGAATGTGAGAATGGTTTAGGAAATAGGAAATATATTAAAAGTAGGGGAAAAAATGAAATAGGTGACTAGCGATAAAAAAAACATGCATGAAAAAATAGGATGTGTAAAAGCGGCCTAAAAGAAAATGAGAAGACCAAAACTCGGTATGTACCCGTTAACATGTAACAAAAATAACGTGTCAGCTGGGTGATTTAGGAGGCGAAAACTAACAACCAAAATAGCTTAGCCAAGCACAATAAACAGCCAAATTATTAGATTAGTCAATAATACTAGTCGAGTTCGGTTAGTTAAGTGATGTGCATTGAGAGACTGTTCCACCTTATCAATACGGCGGCCCGTGATAGGGAATGGCGTCTTATCCAGATAACCAAAAGGTGTATTCCTATTTCCCATCTTGCTTTTGCCAATGATATTTTAATTTTTACAGAGGCTTCTATGGACCAGGCTCAAACGATTAAGCATATCCTCCGAACTTCTTGTGAGTGCTCTGGTCAGAAAGTCAGCCAAGACAAAACTAGGATTTTTTCTTTGGTGACTTAAATGCTAACTCATTTTATTTCATCTTCTCAATTCAACACCACCACCCATAGCTTCGACGAGCCTTCGTCGGAAACCACCATACCACCATCATCAATCCACCACCACCAACATTCATTCATCACCACAATCAGTTCTTTAGCTACAGAAACAACAAACCTTCTGCTTTCTTCTCTTATCTATAGAAGGATACCAACACAAAATCAAGGAGAAGAGGGAAGAAATAATGATTTACAAAAGAAAGACGGAATAAAAGATGTAAGGACCCCATAGCGGTGCTCTGCCCTATTAGTTAGTAGTTATTATAAGTTGTTAGTAGTTAGAGTGTGCCTATAAATAGGCTTGATGTAATCACTTAGTGGATAACCTTCATCATTTGTATCACCTTTAGTTTCATGAATATAATAACTACTAACAAACTTCCCTAACTACTTAACCAACTAACTATATTTTATAGGCACACTCTAACTACTAACAACTCAATAATAACTACTAACAAACTTCCCTAACTACTTAACCAACTAACAATATTTAATACAGATAAATATTGGATTGAAACTACTTTTGGAGCTGAGATGAAAAAGCAAACCCTAACTTCAACTCCAAGAAAACCCCCTCGAAGGAAACTTCACTATTGGAGCCTATATAAAGACCTTCAACTTCTCATTCAAAAACACACCTTGATAGATATTTAGATTTACTTTTACATTCTCTTGTAAGAAGGCAAGAAAGAAATTGACAACTTCTTTCTTTACTTCCACACACTCACGTAGTGCAGACTAAATGCTGTGAGGTGAATGCTACAACATTGCTAGGCATATTTATGCAAAGGAACTCCAACCGTGTAATCTTTACTTTGTTGTCTTCCTTTTGTATTATCAAATATATGAACATGTTTACTTCTGTTTATATATGCTTTGTAATGTCTAGCATGAGCTAAACTTCTTTAGTTGGGATGCTTTAACTTCATAATGATCTTTTGACTATGTTTTTGTGTTATGTGTTGATGTGTGCAATTTAGTTCTTGTGTTATACTTCTTTCAAATGTATTTTAAGGTTGATCACTTAGAATAAATAGAGTCATAAATACATACATGGTTTATGATTAGAACTCAATAACTAATATGGGTAAGTGTTTAATAAAGGAAACTTTATTAATTCCATGCTAAAACCTAGACATAGGATAGCATAATCCATAGGGTAATACTGCGGGTACTTCATATACAAGAGTGAACTTATTTAGAGCTTAGACATAAGACTTATAATGAAGCTCTGACGATAGTGACTGAAAAGCACATTTCAAATGCTACAACATCCATTGCACCAACATCATACGTAACACAATGCTATCAAAAGTGATTTATTTAGTGAAGAGCATTCTAATTATCTTTCTCACTTGATTATATACTCTTCTTACATATATTGTTTACTTTCTGTTTCCCCATCATCAATATTATTTGTTACTTGGTTACTAAACACTAATTCAACTATTTATACAAGCTTTAAGAATTAGTCCAATCCCTGTGGGTACGATCTCATCTTTCATGTACTACTTATTGTAGACTGTGTACACTTGCACATACTCATTTTCTCACACCAAGAAGCCATGGAGGCATAACCAAACCAATCACAATAACCTAACATCCAAGCTATCAATAACTTTCGCATTGAGGCTAAGACATCCAATAGGTGAGAATCCACGGTCTTTCTTTCTATCCAATTAAGGATGATTTCTTTGACTTTTGTACGCGCAATTCGACTATTGTTGGTCTTTGGATTGTCCAAAATTCCCTGATGAATGCAAATTTGTTGATAATTAGAGAGGGCATTGGGAGAGGGGTCATCCGCGACAACCTCAACAATCAGAATGTAATGCATATGTCCCCACAAAAAGGTGTTCAAGTAGTATGAAACTCTATGAGGACTTATAAACACCTGGGATACAACCTCAAACCGTAAAAACCTGATGCAGAAAACACATACCAAGACATCCATAGAGACAACAAAATCAAAATAAACAGATATCCAAATCAGGGAGACACAGTGAGACCATTGGGGCTTTGGAAGAGGGCAGATGGGTGCCAAGCGCACGAACAAAAGGGGAGCCATAGCTAAACTGAGCTGCAGAGGAGTTGTAGAATTAGTAGATCCATTCAGGTCCATCTGCACTATTCAATCGTGGCGGCTCTGGTGGAGGTTGCGTCGTCGACGATCGGGAAAAGGCGGGAATGCGAGGTGGTGGGAGGAAGTCGCCCGTGAGGTGGGAGAAGTTGTTGGTGGTGGTTTGACGGTAGCAGACCCCAGGCGGAGGGGAGGGAACTGGCGAAGGGTTTTGGGAAAGGAGGGTTGGGGCTGTGATGAGAGGATGAGCCGAAGGGGTGGTGGAGAGGAGGAGGGATTGTTGCTAACCAGATGGAACAAGGCCAAGGACCGACCGGCGAGACCCACATGACGAGAAAGACGGCCTCCACAGAGGGAGGGGGAAAAGCTCATTGCAGCACATGAGAGGAAACCCTAGCAGAGCCAAAGGCTCGGAGGACCGCTGTCATTCATTCCACAGCAACACTCAGCAACCATGTACAAAGTTTTTTTATTATTCTATTTGTTTCTTAGCTTTACGTCATTGTAGTGTTGTATCTTCTGTCTTTTATTTTTATACTATTTGATCAATCAAACGTGCATAAGACTACATAAGGCAATTGTATCCATTTGAAATGAAAAAAAAAAGAGTTTGTTCTATCCGGTCTACATAAGGCTTTTCAGTTGGACTATTTTTATCATACTTTTTTATTTTAATTATATTTTAAATTAAAATTTCAAGTTAATATATAAATAGACTATTAAATTATAAATTTAAAAATTTATTTCCTAAATATCTTAATAATTAGTTTAATTATCATGACATTATAGCAAATTAATTTATATATATAGAAACATATTTTATATCAATTAAATAAATCTAACAATTAATTAAATATGTCTTTTATATCATTTTACATTTATCGGCTACTTCAACAACTAATTTTATCAAAACACTTTATTTATTATTAACTAACTTATCCACTATAAACTATCGACTATCAGCTAAGTTATCCCCATATCGTTTATAAGCTATTAGTCTCCGCTAGATTATTCACTATATTTTTTTTTCTTGGTATTACTATAAGCACTATAAGCTATTTTAGTCATTCCCCTCTTGTTTCATTTGCATTCCAACGGGGAAGGGTTTGACCAGACAAACAACTCAACAACCCCTAATTTGGCTTCGCGCGGATATTATTTCCTATATACAAAAGAAGAAAAAAAGGAGCCTATCATTTATCCAGCCAAACTTGTCAGATATTTCTTGAACGTCGTCGTTCACATCCGATTCAATACCTTGCTCTCGCAATCTGCAAAATCAATCAACAGTAAAAGAAAAAAAAGAGAAAAATAGACACAAGTTAAAAGGTACTATCATCGTGAGATTAATTTCCCAGAAAGCAACGAATTCCCGTTCTCCTCCAACCAACCAAACAAACAACATTTATTTCCATTAGTCTCTTCAATTCTCATTCCCACTACATTTATTTATTTATTTTCATATTCAATATTCATTTTCAACCACACACATCACCGAAATCAACCTGATTTTGAAGTTCCATATTCCCATCCATTCTCCCTTCCCCTTCTAGGGTTCGTTTTGGATGGACCTTCCACTGCATAGGAAGTGTCTCGAATTTTCTAGAAGAAACAAGAAACGGCTTTTCCTAATCGCCGTTTTAGGTGCCTCCGGTTACGGTGCTTACAAAGCCTACAATCTCCCTTATGTAGCTCAAAAGAGGAAGCGCTTAACCAAGCTTCTCAGAGCTTTCGCTTCTCTCGCTGAGCTTCTTTCGAATTCCGCGGAAACGCTTTCCCTCGTTTCTAACGACCTTAACCAATTCATCACCTCTGATTCCGACGAAATCCCTAATAGTTTAAAACAGTTATCCAAAATTGCCACATCAGATGAATTCTCTACATCTCTGGTTAGGGTTTCGCAGTCTATAACACAAGGGATTTTGCTTGGGTATAGTAATAATGAAAAATCCCAATTAAGAACCGGGTAATTCATCGGAAATTGGGGTTGAAGGTTCTAGCTTTTCTGATAAGGTGTTGGAGAGCCTTTTCTCTAAGGCCGGAACTGGTTTCATGTCTGTTGTGGTTGGAAGTTTTGCGAGGAATTTGGTTTTGGGTTTTTATTCTAATGCTGAATCTGTTAATTCGGGGTCTCAATCGGAGGTTCCTACATGGGTGAATGCGATTTGCGATGAGAGATGTGGGAAACTAATTGGGGATTGTGTGCAGATTTTTGTGAGTACTGCTGTTGCTGTTTTTCTTGATAAAACAATGGATGTTAATACCTATGATGAAATGTTTGCTGGAATGACTAATCCAAAACATCATGAGAAAGTTAAGGGTGTTTTGGTTTCTATGTGTAATGGTGCTGTTGAGACTTTGGTTAAAACATCTCATCAGGTTTTGACAAATCCTAATGTGAAATCAAATTCAAGTTCACCTTTGTCTTATGTTGTTGGTGAGGGTGATGGTCAAATTTTGAGGGAAGGGTATCTTCAGAAACTCAGGATTGGAAGCTCTGTTAGTTCAGTTGGTAAGGTTGGGGATTCTGGGTGGCTTGAACAGATTAAATCAACTCTTTCTGTGCCTGCTAATCAGAAGTTCGTGCTGGACGTGACGGGGAGAGTTACATTCGAAACAGTGAGGTCATTTGTGGAGTTCTTTTTATTGAGAATATTTGATGGATTCAAATGGAGTGTTAATAAAGTTCATGATGAGGTCATAGACAAAGGGATGCAGGTCGTTGGATATGTGGGAGCTAAGTCATCAGTTTTTTTTACATTGTGTCTTGCTTTATATTTACATATTTTGGGTGGATCTTACACTCCTACTTATGATGCTGTTGGTATATAGTGGCAGCAAGATTAGATCTTTACACTAGAGATAATTTTCAAGTATTAATCCCATACACTCATAATTCAATTAGTGAAATAGCTTTGTCTATAATCTCTAAGTTCTTTTAGCCTCTTTCCATACCCAACAAAAGGTTTAGGGACACCTTTATTGCTTAAGATCTAAGTTACACTGCTTTCTGGTAACGATATTTAAAGGTATTAATCTACTGATGTATATATGTCTATCCGAATAATAGTCTTCCAGTTTAACTTTGCCTCCTTAGTCCTCATAATCTTATTCACCCTTCGGAAAGAAACCTAGTTTTGAGTACATTTGTTTTTATGTGACAAACTGCCTATAAATTTGAAATTATGACAGAGATTTGACTCTGCAGTTGCCAACTTGAACTTATGGCTGGGGATTGATAGCACACACATGGATATTAAGAGCCAAAAGGGTAAACCCATCATTTGGAGGGTTTATGAAAGGAGAAATAAGAAGAACAAATAATATAATATTTAATAGGTGGTTATTGGCAGTTGTTGGTGTGTTAGTTTATATTTGAATAGTTAATTATGTCATTTGGTGTGGGTTTGACTATAAATATGTTGTGTCTTTTAGGAAGTTATGTTGGGAAGTTATTTGTAAGTTATGGCCAGAAGTTGTAACTTCTGAGAAGAGCATTGCTCTTGGGCGGTTACCTTGTAATCTTTACTATTATTATCAATACAATTCACATTTCCTTCTCATTTTCACTTAATCATAAATCTGTCATTGTCTCTGTTACTGTTCCATTATTCTGGTTTGTATCAAATTGGTCCGACCTGCCGGATGCCACCGAAGAAAATGGAGGCCAAGGTTGCTGTGCTTGAAAGCAAAATCGCAAATTTAGAAGTATCATTGAAAGAAATGCAGAATCAATCTGCTAATAATCAAGAGAAAATCATTTCCTTGCTCTCTCTGAGTAAAGGAAAGCAAGATGAAGAAAAAAATAATGAGTCTGTTGGTTCGAGTAAGAATTCTGAATTGCACAGAGATGCTCTTGATGAATTTCGCTTGTCTGTTAAAAAGGTTGAACTCCCGATGTTTACCGGCGACGACCCTGCGGGATGGATTGCGAGGGCAGAAGTCTATTTCAGTGTTCAAAACACTCGCCCAGAAATCAAAGTTAACTTAGCGCAATTATGTATGGATGGCGCAACAATTCATTTCTTCAAGGGATTGTTGGAGGAGAATGAAGAATTAACATGGGAGCAATTGACACTTGCGCTGTTGGAGCGATACGGAGGGGTGAGTGACGGCAACGTCTTTGAACAGTTATCTTCCTTACGACAAGAAGGAAGTGTTGAGGAGTACATTGAGGAGTTTGAGCGGTTAACTTCACAAATTCCACGACTTCCAATTGATCAATACGTGGGTTATTTCGTTCATGGATTAAAGGAGAGTATCAGAGGAAAAGTCAGAAGTTTAATTACCCTGGGTTTTGTTTCGCGACCCAAATTGATGAATGTAGCCCGGGCGATTGAGCGCGAAATTGAAGAGGGAAGAAGGGACTGGTTTGCGCGCAGACGGGTCGGGTTCTCTTCCGGGTCGCGAATCCAAACTTCCTCTGGTAACCGTTTCACGCCTAATGCCAAGAACAATAACAACGACTGGGTGTTGGTGACAGGAAATCAGGAAGCACGCACGCGAAATCAGGGCGGAACGCCACTGCGTGGTGCGTCGTATGCGCCGCCATCGTCGGAGAAGACAGCATCTTCGTTGCGTGAGAGAAGGGTGCGCAATTTATCTTCGCAAGAAATTGCGGAACGGCGTCAAAAAGGGCTCTGTTTCAAATGCGGAGGTCCTTTTCATCCTCGACATCAATGTCCGGACAAAAATGTTCGCGTCATGGTGATGGAAGAAGAATTAGAGGAGGAGAGCGAAGTGATGGTCATGAAAGAAGGAGAGGAAGAGATAGGTGAGGAAGAACTTCAACTCAATGTCATGAGTTTTAATGGTTTGATGGAGAACGCCAATGATAGGCTCAGTTTAATTAAGTTGCAAGGAACAATAGGAGGAGTGCCAGTGTTGATGTTGGTTGATAGCGGTGCTACTCAGAATTTCATGTCTAGGCGTTTGGCTCTGGCTATGGGTTTACATATCACTGAAGCACCTCCTAGGCCCATCAAGTTAGGGGATGGATTTACTGCTAAGACACGTGGAGAATGTCATGATGTTATAATTATGGTCCAAGGCATTTCATGGGTAATTAATACTATGCTCTTTGATTTGGATGGAATTGACTTGGTATTAGGAATGGCTTGGTTAACGCAAATAGGGGCTACTTGGATAGATTGGTTACGAAAAATTATGCGTTTTGATTACCAAGGTGAATGGGTTGAGATTCAGGGTGTACGGAGTAGAGAGTGTGCACCACTACAGCAATATGTGGAAGATAATCGCTTTGCTCAGTTACAATGTGTTTCCCAAGGGGCTGTGGTGACAGAGAGTCAGCAAATTGAGATGCAGTCTGTGTTGGACAGATTCAAGACGGTTTTCAAAGAGCCACAGGGTCTACCACCAGAGAGGCAGCAGGAGCATGCAATACACTTGGTTGAAGGCCAGGGACCGGTCAATGTTCGCCCCTACCGTTATCCTCATCATCACAAGTCTGAAATTGAGAAGCAAGTGAAAGAGTTGTTGTTGTCCGGAGTGATTAGACCAAAGCAGAGTGCTTATTCCAGCCCGGTTATCTTAGTAAGGAAGAAAGACGGTTCGTGGAGGATGTGTGTGGACTACTGTGCTCTGAATAAGGTAACCATTCCTGACAAATTCCCTATTCCTGTGATTGATGAATTGTTGGATGAATTGCATGGTGCGAAATACTTTTCCAAAATTGATCTTAAGTCCAGCTACCACCAAGTGCGCATGAGACGTGAAGATATTCATAAAACGGCTTTCCGTTCTCATGAAGGTCATTATGAATACTTGGTGATGCCATTTGGTTTGATGAATGCTCCCTCTACTTTTCAAGCTTTGATGAATACAGTTTTCAAACCTATGTTGAGAAAATATGTCTTGGTGTTTTTGGATGATATTCTGGTGTATAGTACTACTTGGCAAGATCATATTCAGCATATTAGTTTGGTATTGAATGTGTTAGCGGAGCACCAATTGGTAGCCAATCAGAAGAAATGTTCCTTTGGGCCGTTGTCTGTTGAGTATCTATGGATCCATCAAAGGTCAGTAGTGTGTTAGAATGGTCAGTACCTAAGAATGTTAAAGGAGTTAGAGGATTTCTGGGTCTTACTGGTTTTTACAGGAAGTTCATACGTGATTATGGTAAGATTGCAATACCTCTTACAGATTTGACAAAGAAAGATGGCTTCAAGTGGGGAGGAAAAGAGCAAGCAGCTTTTGAGAAACTTAAGCAGAAGGTCACATCAGCCCCAGTTCTAGCCTTACCAGACTTCACCAAGGAATTTTTCATTGAAAGTGATGCTTCCGGTAATGGGTTGGGTGCAATCTTGATTCAAGACAAGAAACCTATTGCGTTCTTTAGCAAGGGTCTTAGTGACAGAAACTTGAACTAATCTGCCTACAAGAAAGAGTTAATGGCAGTGGCCCTGGCAATTCAACACTGGCGTCCTTACCTTCTGGGGAGCAAGTTCACAGTTTGCATCGATCAAAAGAGTCTTAAACAATTGATGCAACAACGTGTTACTACAATGGACCAGCAGAATTGAGTTGCTAAGCTTTTGGGTTATCAGTTTGACATAGTTTACAAACCGGGACTGGAAAACAAAGGTGCTAATGCTTTGTCCCGCCAGTTTGATGTCGCAACCAGCAACACCACTGCTTCCCTAGGAGACTCGGATGACAGGTTAGGATTGAATACTAAGATTTATCATCCTGAATGGTTAGATTACAGGGCTGTCCATGCAGAAGTGCAACCGGATCCATCTCTACAGGCAATTATTTCATCATTACAGCAAAAAGAAACAACAAAAACTGGGTTTGTAATTCAGAATGGGGTTCTCTTGTATAAGGGCAGATTGGTCATGACAGCAACATCCGCCTTAATTCCTACTATTCTCAAAGAGTTTCACAGCACTCCACAAGGGGGACATTCTGGATTCTATCGTACTTACCGCCGTTTGGCTGCTAATCTTTATTGGAGGGGTATGAAGAAGGATATCCAGGAATTTGTGCAAAATTGTACCGTGTGTCGATGCAACAAGTATGCTGCTTCAGCTCCTGGTGGTCTGCTCCAACCACTTCCAGTGCCAAGTCAAATTTGGGCAGAACTTTCTATGGATTTCATTACCGGTCTACACAAGTCCAAAGGATTTGAAGCTATCTTTGTGGTGGTCGATAGGTTGTCCCAATACAGCCACTTCATTCCTCTTAAGCGTCCCTACTCAGCGTTCACCAAGGAAGTAATCCGACTCCATGGCATTCCAGAATCAATTGTTAGTGACAGAGACCCTATATTTGTAAGCAATTTTTGGCAGGAGTTGTTCAAACAGCAAGGTACGCACTTGAAAATGAGTACTGCATATCACCCTCAGACGAATGGTCAGGCAGAGGTTGTTAATCGTTGTTTGGAGACTTTTCTTCGTTGTTTCATTGCTGATCAGCCCAAAACTTGGGCCATGTGGATTCCCTGGGCATAATACTGGTACAACACGACTTTCCATGCTTCCACAGCTACAACCCCATTTGAGGTGGTCTATGGACGTCCTCCTCCAGTGCTCACTAGTTACCTGCCTGGTGAGGTGAAGGTAGAAGCAGTGCAAAGGGATTTGGCTGACCGCGATGAATGCCTAAGACAACTGAAGCGTCATTTGACCCGTGCCCGTGATAGAATGAAAACGCAGGCAGATAAACATCGTAAGGAACGCTCTTTTGCAGTTGGTGAATGGGTTTTCTTAAAATTGAGACCTCATGTGCAACAATATGTGGCGGCCAGAATCTGTCCTAAGTTGTCTCCAAGGTATTTTGAGCCGTTTAAAGTGTTAGAGCGTGTTGGTGCTGTTGCTTACAGGTTGGAGTTGCCTCCCACATCTTGCATACACCCTGTTTTCCATGTTTATTTGCTAAAAAAGGCTGTGGGTGATGCTGCTGTCCACCCGGTGCTCCCTACTAGTTTGGAGGTTGCTGAAGAATCTGTATGGGAACCAGAGGCTGCATTAGCTCACCGGATGATAGACCGAAGTGGTGAGACTATTCATCAAGTCCTTATCCATTAGCGTCACAAACCAATTGAGGAAGCTACCTGGGAAGACAAGAACTTCGTTGCTGCGCAATTTCCTACTTTCAGCCTTGAGGACAAGGCTGGTTCTCATGGGGAGGGCAAATGGGCAATGATAGCACACACATGGATATTAAGAGCCAAAAGGGTAAACCCGTCATTTGGAGGGTTTATGAAAGGAGAAATAAGAAGAACAAATAATATAATATTTAATAGGTGGTTATTGGCAGTTATTGGTGTGTTAGTTTATATTTGAATAGTTAATTATGTGACTTGGTGTGGGTTTGACTATAAATATGTTGTTTGTCTTTTAAGAAGTTATGTTGGGAAGTTAGTTGTAAGTTATGGCCAGAAGTTAAGTTGTAACTTCTGAGAAGAGCATTGCTCTTGGGCGGTTACCTTGTAATCTTTACTATTATTATCAATACAATTCGCATTTCCTTCTTATTTTCACTTAATCATAAATCTGCCATTGTCTGTTACTGTTCCATTATTCTGGTTTGTATCGGGGATGCATCTAAATCTGACTAATTGAGATTGTTGACGTATTATCAATAACTTTTTGAGAAACCAAATGTTTCTTAAAGTGCTTTGGCACATTATTCTCCAAATAAGAATATCATAAGTATACACATAATACATTCTTTGCATATTTGTTTATACATATTTTTTTTGAAGCATTTGTTTATACATATTGATCAGTATTGTTCCTGTTTCTTGCATCTTTATTACGCTATCAATGCTTTCTGTGGGGATTGGGTTAACAATTCTTCATCTTGAGCAGTTTTCCATTTCGTTACTTCTGCTGAAGCAGTGATACACTTCATGTCTGACTATAAATCTTTGCAATCAGAGTGTTTTCCCTGTGGAGCCTCAGCATTCTTGACTTCATGTCTGACTATATAATTAAAAATAGGTCAGATGTTTTCTATTTATGGCAATGATTCCAGTGCAAGGCCATTAGAGTTTTGAAGTTTTCTTTAATGCTCTCACTCTATCCAGTTGAATAGATGGTTTTTCCTAGCGTTTCTGGAATACATCGGTGCCATATTTGTCAGCATTATGATTTGGTTCCTTCTTTCTTTGAAGGATCTGTAGTTTTGTATTCTCTCTCTCGTTCTAGTTTTTCTTTTCCCCCAAATGATCTCTAGTTAAGACTTAGAAGTTAAAAAGCATTGTAAATCAGTGTTTGAGGGGCTGTCTTTTCAGAGTATTGTAATTTACTTGCTTCTTTTGTTATTGTGTTTTAGCCCATCCTATTCAGAGAAGATTTGAGTATAGCCTTGCTGCAAGTTTGGTTAGTAGTTTTTGTCCTCTGATAGTTTGCGCACATGGTTTTTTGCATGCCATAAATGTTGTATACTGCTACATATTGATGATCATTGGTGTTGATGTATCATTTTCTCTCAAAACAGTTTCGTTAGATACAGAGCCTGGTTAAATCTTCTTACTAGTTTGCACAGCATAAATTAACTGAGCTAGTAAATCATGCCATCATCAGTGAGACTACTAGCAATTTAGAAGCAATTACATAAACAACCAATTTTTTTTCTCATAGGTGTTGTCAGTTGATCAAATGACACGATAATCATTCATAAATCATGGTCAAATATAGACCAGTTAACTTCAAATTTATATTAATTACGTGTCCTATAGTTTTCATAGCATTCCCTTATTTTTCTTTGATTTGCCTGACTTATTAATGTTTTGTAAATTTTGGCTATGGTGAAGCACCATTACAAGTAATACTTATTTTGACTGGGCAACTGCCCACTTGGACTTGCTGCTTGGAATGTATCTCAGTCCGACTAATTTTGAAACTGTTGACATAGTTAGGAAAGTTTAGCTTCTCCCATGGTTGAGAAATGAGTATGAATCAATTTCTTACTGCCCAGAATTCCCAATTTCTATGCACTGAGACTTGGTTCTGTCAATATATGTATGAGAAACCAACTGGGTTCTTATACATTCTTTACGTCAGTTTAATATATATATATATATATATATATATATATTAATCAGTAGTATTTCTTATCGTGCTTTTTTTATTCAGAAATGGTTTTTTAATCAGTGTGTTTTCCTTGTGGAGCCTCGGCATTCTTGACTATTATACACTTAATAATAGGTCATATGATCTTCTTGATACTGCGGACTATATCTATGATAGCAGTTTAGTGTCTGTGTCATATGGCCAAATCTTCCTCATAGTTGACACTGAAGCTTGCTGTCTTGTGTGTTAGATTGCCTTCCTCCCCCTTTGAAGCTGTTGAAATTGAACCTTCCTGCTATATTATTGTATTGTATCTGACTCTTCCACGAAAAGAGTTTTGTTGAAACTGCCACATCAGATTTTCCTGCAGAATTTGCTTAGGAAAGGAGGCAGGATTCTTTTTCCTGTTTTCTCAAATCTTTCTTTTTGGGCCGTCAAGAGGAATTCCATTTCTTCAATTGTTTAGGACTCATCTGGACATAAAAGGCTTATTTCTCAGTTTATCAAATATTGTACAGATTTGTTCCTCTGTATCAATTGCAGCGCGAAGAGCAGCAAGCATGACAACTATATTTTTCATAGAAAGCGTGTATTAATAGATAGCTCAAGTCTTCTTGACACATGTTTGGTAAAAGAGAGCGAGAGAAAGATAGTGGTTTTTAATTGTTTGGTTTTGGAGAGAAATGCGATAGAGAGAGAGAAGAAAGGGATTAGCTTAGGGGGCGTTTGTTTTCTGGTTAGAAATTACATTCCAAGGATTCGCATACTCAAGAATCCGATAACTGGGAATGTGATTGCTAAGTATTTTCCAAAACATGTTTGGTTAGTTACAAGCTCATGAATCTAATTCTTGGGAACAATTTATAAACTTGTTTGGTTCGTACCATACATTCCTAGGAATAAACATTGTAATTATCAAAATTATCCTGTTTATATGACATGTTATTTTAACTTTCTAAGTTATTAAATGTGAAATAAAGGTATAAAATTAAAGTGATTATTAAAAACTTTTTTTTTTTACAATAATCATTTGTAATAATGTATTTTGTATATATATATATATATATATATATATATATATATATATATATATATATATATATCTATCTTAGTGTAGTGGGTGATTGGGGTTAGAAATGTAATTTTATGTTAAAAAGTGAAACCACTCTATGCTGGAATGAAAAATTACCACCATTTGTGGGAGACATCAGATTCCAACAAAAATGACAAAAAGGTTTCCAGACTAGCCATCATTTCTTGGAATGCACTTTTCTTTTTTCTTACACCAAACATAGAAATCTTTCATTCCCAACCTAGATTCTTTGAAATCCTCTTTCAGTCTCCCAACAAACGCTCCCTTAGTACTCGTGTTTTGGTAGAAGATAGAGAGAGTGGAGTGAAAGGAAGGGAAGAGAGAAGAGAATTATTTTTTCTCTCTTAAACTAAACAATAGATTAATGTATTCATTAATAGTTGAGGTTTTCTCGAAGTTGAATCTTTAGTTGATTGATCTTGGCTCGTATCTGAGATGCAAAGTAATTAACTCCTGTTATTTATCCAGATCTGCCACTGCCACGCATATTCACATCCAATCATGTTAGTGGTAGTTTTTTGACATCGAAGCAAGCAACCGGGAAGCAAGGCAGCTGATCATGTCCCCTTAATTCACCAATTCTGCTACGTTTGGTCTAATCGGAGGCGTGTAAATTATTATGTGTTTTAACATTTTTTTTGACATAAAGAATTTTTTATGGTAACGTGTTTTAACATTTGGTTGTCTCCGGTGAACAGGGGTGGGAATAGGCAAGGCCGGCCTACAAGGGCCTACGACCTAGTCTACATCACGCATAGGCCAGGCCAGACTTTTTTCTAAATAGATAAGACCAAGACTTTTTTAAAAACTTATTTAGGTAAAAAAGTCAGGGCTTTTTTTTTTGTACCCCCATCAACTCCCATCTACCCCCATCAAATTGCTAAAACCCGAAAATACCCCTGCCCAACTTGCAATTCGCTCGGATTTACCTTCATTTAAGGTAAATCCGCTTTGTTATTTTTAAAGTCGGATTTACCTCAGATGGGGGTAAATCCGATTTCAAAAATAACAAAGCGGATTTACCTTAGCTGAAGGTAAATCCGCTTTGTTATTTTGGAAATCGGATTTACCTGATGGGCACATAAATCCGATTTCCCTAAAAAAAGAGAAAATCGGATTTATCCCACCTAAGGTAAATCCGATTTCCCTAAAAAAAAGAAAATCGGATTTATCCCACCTAAGGTAAATCCGATTTTGTTATTAAAAAAATTTGTTTTTTATTTAATTTTTTAAAAAAGGTTATAAAATGCTACTAAAAATCCGTTAAACAGCCAAAACTAATCCAAAAATTATAAAAACACCACTAAAAATCTAATAAAACCAAAATAAGGTTATGCAAATTTTTTCAGATTTTTTGGAGATTATGAAAAATTAAAAAAATTAATAAAAAATAGTAAACGATGGAATTTGGGATTTTGAGGTCCCCACTCCTGAAAGAAGTCTCTTCTTTAGGAGTATTGATCCTTGATATTTTTCGGATTTAAAGAATGTGGTTTCATTAGAATTTGAGTAGGTTGCCCGAAAACTGATTTTTTAGCCTAAATTATTCTCCCGACGTACAATATCGTCACGTGTTAACGAACTACACACTAAACAGAACCAAAAGACGGTCGAAATTTGTATCTAAAATTTTAACTGATTTATTTACTTATTAGTTAGGTTAACAAAGCGGATTTACCCCCACATAAGGTAAATCCGCTTTGGTTATTTTTAAAAGCGGATTTACCTTATAGATCCGGTTTTAAAAATAACAAATCGGATTTACCCCCACTTAAGGTAAATCCGATTTGTTATTTTTCAAAGCGGATCTACCCCATCTTAAATAAATCCGATTTTAATTTTTTAAAATTTTTAGTGGAAATCGGATTTACCTAAATCCGATTTAAATTTTTTAAAATTTTTAGTGGAAATCGGATTTACCTAAATCCGATTTCCAAAAAAAAAATTGAAATCAGGATACGTTTGGGATTTTTAATTTTTGTGAAGGGCAATTGCGTCTTTTCGCAGGGTCGATGGGGGTAGATAGGAAGGTGATGGGGGTACAAAAAAAAAAACCCAAAAGTCAGACTACAGGCCATCGAAAAAGCCTTTTAGGCCTACCGGATCGACCTATTTAAATAAATATTAATAATATTTTTTATTATTACTATTATTATATTAAATTTTCCACTTCATTTAATTTATAAATTTGTTTACATTTTATGTTTATTCAAAATGATAACCTATATCAATTTTTAACATATTTAAATGTATTATTATAAAATAAAATTTAAATAAAATGTCTTATAAATATAATTCTCTAAAAGATTTTGTTAGAACTTGATCATTAGATCTTAATTCCATTGATCGATTAGTTTGTTCGTCTACTACTCAAAGGTTATAGACTTTCGTAATTTTTTTTGATGAAATAGACTTTTAAACAGGGTTGCAGGCCTCGTCAAGCTTTCCAAAAGGCCAGACCTCAAAAGTCGGTCTATCATAAGCCACAGGCCAAACTCAGGCCTAATATTTTCAACGTAGGCCAGACCCAAGCCATGCAAAACCTAGCTCGACCCAATAGTCTATTCCCACCCCTACTAGAGAACAATAATTGACACGCATTAAAATATAGTTTATCTGCGTAGAGCACTTACAATATTTCTTATAACGAGAAAAAATATATAGTTATTTATTATTTATAATTAGGACCGAAAGTTATAAAGAAAGTAGAATAAAAATAATATAACAAATGTAAATAATGACATGATGTTAATGTTTTCTTATAACAGGTGATATAATGAAAATTTGATATAATGAAAATAATGAAAGAGATAAAAGAAAAGCAACGTCTCTGATATTTTTTCTAAAAAAACGCTTCAATATTAGACATCCCAAAATTCGCAATATCTATCTAATTCTTCACTTCTATTTGTTTCTTACTTTATATCACATTTACCGTATCACCTATTTCTTCTTTCTCTGGGTATGCATATATCATTTATTTTTGAAAAAATAAATAAATACAAAAACTGTGTTGTGAAGAATCTAAATTATTAATTTTGTATTTGATTACACAAATGGTAATGATTGGGGGCAACAAAGACATAATAATAACAATTAAAATAACAATATAAAAAAAAGGACAACTAATAACAATTAAACCTAGCTAGAGTCCATTATTAGCTAGTAGCCACAATACAATTCCCTGAAGCTTCTTGAACTCTTTTCCTGAATCGTTATCATTGTAACGTAACGTGGGTGCTAGCTAGCTAATTCTATTCCATGGCAGCCACTACCTCTTCCTCTTCTAGCTGCACCGGTTTCTTCAGTCTCCGATCATCAAATCCGGCTGAATCATCCAGGCTCCGTGACTCCTCTTCGTCCAACCAAGGCTGCGGAAAACTCGATGGAGTTGCCATGTGGTTCATCAACGGTGTTACAATGGCTTTTTTCGCATCCTTGAATCGTTGCTCTTGCATCCGCATCTCCACTGAAGAAGACGGCGAAGATGCCAACGACTTGCCGTTGATGTTCAATGACGGTAATCTCCGCCCTGATGGTGTTTCTGCTGCCACCAGTACAAGTAGCAGGAGAAGAGCCGGTAAAGGGAAGAAGAGTGAAAAATAGTGTAGGTGGAATTAAATAAATGCCTGATGAGTCAGTCCTTGAGCAAAATCAAATCAATGTCGTTTCTTAATTTTCTTGGTAAGTGATATACATAATATTATGATGTTAATGTTATTAGAATTGTGCGTTTCAAAGCTTTTATGTTTTGAAGTGGTGTACTTTTGGAGATCAAAAGAAGTAATCTTCCTTGCCTTTGTTTGATATGTATACAAATAATCAAGAATATTGAATATAATATTATTCACGAGTAACTAAGCTTAATTAATTTCCGTACTTCTGATATACTGCTTAATTTGTGCAATTGTCGATTCCTTCTGCACTATTTCTCTTCGGAATACATAAGATTTATGCGGCCATTAATTCATTTATTTATCATGGTGTTAGTTATCTGTTCAGAAGAACATTGAATGAAGGAGCTTTGATTCTTTGAATATGACAGACAGTAAAATATTACAAGTATCATTGATCCCCTGTATTTTTATCAAATTATAAATTCGCTTTTTTTAATGAATAATAAAGGAAAACGCCAAATGAAGATGAGCTAGTATCGCATGAGTTTGCTGGATCAATGGGTTGGGGACATGATTACTTGGGTTTTCAAAGGGATTTTAAATCATTTTGCAGCACACTTACCATTGCTGTTTGAACACGTTTGGGACTAAAGTTACTTTAAAAAGTGAAAACATTCCCTTTCTCTCGATTAGTACTAATTGATGTTGTCGTTTGGGGCCGGGTCGTAATCATTGCGTCGTTTACGTTGACAAAGTTTCTTTTACTTTTTGAAAACTTTGTCATCGGTGCCAAGGAATCCAAGAAATTGTAGATGTTCTTGAAAGATGCTGGTGAGATAAAACAAATTGTCTAACTTTGTGTGGGAAACTTAAGGTGATTTTAGGCAAAATGGTAGAGAAAATGGTTGTCTAAAATAGAGAGATGCCGATGAAGACAACTCGAGATTTTAATTTTGGTCCAATCCAATGCGCCGGATATGGATGAATCAACGATAAGTCAATCGTCAGATAGGTGCAAAGAAACTTTGACGCTCAAGTCAACGAGGGAATACAAGGTAAATGTGCACTTACTTAATGAGTTAGTGCCTACTAGTATTTATATAAGTGTTGACGTCCTAACTTTGGATTCACACCGGATCTATAGGCTTCTATCGACCTCAAGGTGCTGACCACACCCTACAACGCCTCATGTATCGAGGTTCACATGTGTTAGTGTGCGTCCCCCATGTAGGTTTTTAGATTTGTTAATGTAAGTGAACTAAGTTCACAAAAAATTGCTAAACGCACAAAAGCAACAAGAAAAGAAGGGTGATTTGGTCTTTTCAAAATTTTAAAAATTCGCAAGGGTAAAAAAATATGATGGGGGAGTTTATAGCCCCAACTAGGGGTGCACAAATTAACGGGTTCAATGGTTAAACGACATCCATATCTGGTTAAAAAAATTCGGATATTTATGTTATTTTTATAACCAATTATTTTAATTTTTCCAATAATGAATATGGTTTTTACCCGATTATTTAATGGACGTCCATTGGATATCTAATTGGTTTTTGCCTAAGAATTTAAACACGTCCACCAAAATAATTTTAAAATATCTTTAAATATATATATATATATTAATATATAAATATATATATATAAATATTATATTTATGTGTATATATATATATATATATATATCAATATTATATTAATATATATTTATATAAATATTATATTAATATATGGGTGATTGCGGTGGTGGAAGGTGGCGGCAACCACCGTAGTGCTCTGGCGGCCGGTTGCGGCGGCCGCGGCGGCGCTCCGATAGCCGGTGGCAGTGCTTCGGCATTTCTTGGCGGCTCTCCGACGAGAATGGGGGCCAACAGTGGTTATTTTATATATATATATATATATATATATATATATATATATATATATTATATTTTTTCATTTCTGATTTTTTTATAAAAAATTTTTGGGACTTCAAAATCTGGAAAACTTTTTTTTTTGCTATTGGAAATTTTTTTTTTAAAAATACTTAAAATAATTATTAAATTTTTTCGAAAATACTTGTTAGAGGTTATAGATATAATCGGTTATAAATCCATAACCGGTTCTAGTGTAACCGGTTACATAACCGATTTTGTAAATTAATAACTAATTATGCAACTTTAGTTATGAAACCGGTTATATTAAATAAATATAAATTAGTTTTGTAACCATGATTATTTTGTACACCCCAATCCCCAACCTTATAAAACAAGCTTAATTGAAGGTATCACAATTGTGCAGTTTTGGTATCCTAGCTTTCAATGGTGTGACTTTGGTGTCCCGAATTTTAATTGCGCAAATTAAGTCCTCAATGTATTAAAATTATGCAAGTTTGGTTTCTCTATCCAATTGTGATTCTATTTACGACAAAAGTGTTGATGTGCACATATACCAAGAGAGCCACAACTAGAAATGACTAACATTTTCATTTTGAAATTGAAAGGTAAATGGAACCTAGGACTAGGAGACCAAAACTACATAATTGCACCGATTGCAATACTATCCATTTCGCACAATTGGAACTTGGTGAACGAAATTGCACTATTGAGAAATTGTAGAAATAGTATTTTATCCGTCTCATTTTAAGTGTCGTATTTTAGTTTTTTTTTTCGAGACCAGGGTATCCACGGCCGAACGCAGTGACTAATTCCCTCGCTGGATTGGAGGCACCTCAAAGGGTGAGACAGCTGGCCCAGGAATTTAAAGCTGCTCTATACCCAGTGTCGTATTTTAGTTGTGCACAATTCTTAAAAAATGATTAATTTTGTTGATTTTAATAATAAAACGAGTTTCATTTACTAAAACATCCTTATTAATAGTAGTTCATTAAATAGACAAGTTAGTTGAGATACGATAAATAATGATATATTGGTTGGAAAAGGTTAATAAATGTTGCTTTGGTATTCGAAAATGACAAATAATTTGAGGCAAAAAAAATACAAAAGAGACCATTAAAATGAGACAAGTGGAGTAGTTTATAACTATTTAAGAAAAACAATTGTCAAAAAAATTGAGGTTGAATAAAAAAATGCTAGTTTTCCTTTAGATTTTAATAATAAAAAAATCATGTATTCAGTAACATTTATTATGCAGCTTCTAACACTTTGATAGCATATGATATGTTGTTTTTTTATACAAGAAAGAAAAGGGAAAAGCAAAAAGAAGAACAAAGCAGCAAAACTAAGGTAGAACAAATTCTACTCCTTGCGCATTAGCCCGAAGGAGAGAAGAGATGTTAGGAGGGGGGTATCAAACACAATCAACTTATCATCATCAGGAGCTCCAATCTTCGCTAGATGATCGGTTCAAGCATTTCCTTCTTGAAGGGTATGTAATAACTGAACCTGCCAGCTCCATTGGAGCATGATCCTAATTTTCTGGATAAGAGGAGCAAATCTATTCCACCTGTTATAATTAGCAGCTACCAAATGTAACACATTTTGGGAGTCCGAATAGCAGACTAAAGAGGGATAGCCTCTATTCCAAGCAAAGAGAAGACCATTATATAACGTCGAAGCTCCGTGCGAAGGTTGTTAGAAATTCCAATGTTACTTGCAAAACCACAAAGCCACTCCCCATTATATCTCCGCAATAAGCCTTCAAAACCAAACCTCCCTGGATTGGCAATAGTACTCCCATCTACATTAAGGATAATCGCATTATCCCTTGTTGGATGCCACATGACGAGGCGCGACGTACATATGATATGTTGTTGTGATAGAATCTAACAGAATGAGAAGTAATCTAACAGATTCAGTTTCAACAGAATATCTCATTACTGTATATATGTAATTCAATGAGTGTTACAATGTGTCTTATATACACATGACTGGTCAGAGCCTAGTCAGTATCCAAGCCATCAAAGTTTGACTTTGCCAATATACAATGGTTTCACTATACCTTTTCTAACTGAGTTACTACTTATATCACTATTACTCCCCCATCAAGCTCAATTGTGGGTAATGACAATTGACCACTTTGAGCTTGAATCTTTGATCATTGAAAGCAGTAACTGTCAGAGGTTTTGTAAGAGCATCTGCCAGTTGATGTATGCCTGGAACATGTTGAACTAGCAGTTTCTTGGCAGCAACTTTCTCCCTCACAAAGTGGATGTCCAGTTCTAGATGCTTTGTTCTAGCATGAAGAATTGGATTGTGAGATAGCACGACTGCACTCATATTGTCACACAACAGAATTGGAGACTGAGTTGGAATCCGTAGTTCAGCAAGACGAGACTGCACCCAAAGTAAATCTGTAGTTGCATTGGCCATGCTGCGATATTCAGTCTCTGCACTTGATCTTGCTACCAATGTTTGCTTCTTAGAGCTCCAAGACACAAGGTTAGGTCCAAAGAAGAGGCAGGACCCTGATGTAGAACGTCTATCATCAGGATCACTTTCCCAATCCGAATGAGAGTACACCCTTAAAGAGAAAGGAGTGTCACGAGGAGTTGGTTGCAGAAGCAATCCAAAGTGAGTAGTACCACTGAGATAACGAATGTTATACCCCAATTTTGTCCGCTCTTTTTACTACAATCGTCGTTATTTTTACCAGTTTACAGGTCCTATTACCGTGAGTTAGCTTTTGAGCTTGTTCGGATGCTATCTCGTTTTATTGGGCATGTGCGTAGTAATTCACTTTATTGGACCTATGTTAGATTTTTCCGAACGGGCTTTGGCCCAACTTGTTCTTTTTTATATTTGTCTTTTAGTCAAAAATAACCTTTTATATTTAAAAATAATAATAATTTTTTAACTATTTTACAAAAAAATCATTTTTGCTTTCATTTATTATCACCAAAATATAAAATAAAGTTGCAAAAAATCAAAATTAATAAAAAAACGAAAATAATAAAAGGAGGTCATGTCGACTTGTCTAGCAAGTCAACTTGTCCAGTCTTTACCTTACCCTTCACCTATAAAAGGAGGTCATGTCCATAGTGAAAAAGACACCACAGTAATTCAACAAGAACACTGAACACATTTTCTCTCTCTCCCAGCGAAGTTCTCACTCTCTCCCCCTCCCCTTTTTATTTCATTTTTCTTTTAATTAGTTTATTTTTAAATATTAATAATAAATATTTTTTACTAGTTGCACTTTTCATTTTTTCTTCTTTGTCAGCATTTCATTCATATTCAAACACGAAAATAAAAATTCCTTTTCCTCTCATAAATAAACAAATCTTCCAAAAAAACGAATGGGGGATTAAGTCGACTGTACAGTCGGGTTAGTCAGCGTTCTAGGATGAATGAGCTGCACAGCTCAAGAGTCCTAAAACCCCTATAAAAAATAATAATTAATTAATAAACCTTTTTCCCAAAAAGCAAATAGGGGGTTAAGTCGATCGTACGATCGGGTTAGCCAGTTTTTTAGGACCACGAATGAACCGTACGGATCAGGTCCTAAATCCCTATTTAAAATAAAATGGTTTCTGAAGTTTGCACACTAGGGATTTGTCACTGGATATAAAACCTGGTGGCTGATCCATATAGATATTTTCTTGCAAATGCCCATTAATGAAGGCATAATTAATGTCTATTTGTTGGATTTCCCACTTGTATGTGAGAGCTACGGTGAGAATGATTCTGATTGTGGTTGGCTTAATGACTGGTGAGAAGGTTTCTCCATAGTCGTGGCCAGGGAGTTGATTGTAGCCCTTGGCCACTAATCTTGCTTTATACTTGCTTACAGAGCCATCATGATTTTCTTTTACTCGAAAGACCCACTTAAACCCAATGGATTTCCTATTTGGAGGAAGGGTAGTAAGAATCCATGTGTTGTTTTTCGTAAGTGCTTCATATTCACATTTCATGGCAGCAAGCCATTGTGGTTGAGAGGGCCTGTTTCACTGTGGCAGGGGAAATATTGGCAACAAATAGGCGAGGTTTGAGGCTTCCATTCTTGGATCTGGTTAGCATATGGTGAGTGTTTGGAGGTGAAGTAGGTAATTGGGCAGATTGTGAAGATACAAGGACTGTGGAGGTGGTAACAGGTAGTTCTGGTGAGCTTGAGGGTGGTACAGGGGATTCTGGTGTAGTGTGAGGTTCACTAAGTGTAATATGGGAAATAGCTTATATAAAAGTAATGATATGATGCCCGGGCTAGGAACTGCTGTTATTCAGAGTAGCACCTTGTAATCGAAGTTTTTTTCTCCGGTGAGATTTTAGCTCTACTGCATCCCTTCTCGAGGGGATTTGATTTCATTAGAGAGCTAGCGGCTCCTGTGTTACGTTACGCCCAAAAGTCCCAACTCTGGCTCAAGAAAAAGAAGGGGTATACTTCCGTCCATAATATAAGGAAGGGCCAATGGCAACGTCCCGCCGGTTCATCTACCCGGGAACCGTGCACTCCCGCAGCATCCCCAAATTACATATAAGGAAGGGTTTAGTCTAACTGACATAAGGATTTTCAGTCCTTTGCTCTAACCAGCTGAGCTACCTGAACCACTTTCCTAAAGTCTTTTTTCTTCATCGAATAGCGCCCTACCTTACTTACCACTTGACTAGTCAGGGAAAAGATTTGGAGATTATCAGTAACTCCTCCTCAGCAAAGAATAAGCCCCCTATGTGACTTTGGACAGGAAAGTTTTGAACGTTGGGTATAGACCGAGGAAGGGACTTATTTCAACCCTGCAAGGGCGGAGCTAGTCTAACTATCCGAGACATCGGCGACTGATAACGAGTTTACTTACAATCAAAATGATCTACATTACCCTGCCATAATGTAATGTGCTTCCAATGCCAATAAAAAGTAACCCATCCAATGGTATTTAACATCCAGAAAACTGCCAAATAAAATGCGTCCCAAGCCCAACCAGCAACTAGAGCTGTATGCATTATATGGACAGAAAGTAAACGGTCGGGATCATTTAATACAACGGTATGAACACGATACCAAGGCAAACCCATGAAAATACCTCTTATATCAACAAAAAATAGACACTATGTAACTTTATTGCATTGTAAAAAACTATATTTTCTGGGCAAGGCAATGAAATTCTTTCACTAATCTCAGGAGCTTTTTAAGAAGCTGTTGGGAGTAAAAAGGAATACCCTAAGATAAGATGTGTCGAAGGAAATTAGTAGAAGGAATAGGCACATTTAGAGCTGTATAAAAAAAAGCGAGAATAAATAATCCATTTCTATGAAAAAATTCGAAATGGATATATATGGGTTCAAGAAATCCAAAAAAGAGGATCGAACCTTTTCTTTTGACTCTTTTTACAATTTGATGAGGAAGAGGAAAAAAACCGAAGATTTTAAATAGTACTTTTGATCGACAAATCAATCTGATTTATTTCGTACCTTTCACTAGAAAATGGGTCAGATTCAAGGGATTCTTTCTCTTGGGTCTTCGGTTCAGAACGAGAATCCAGTCCAGCAGGAGGTGCTTTCAGAAGAGACTTCTCCCGGGTCAGCATCTGAGCTAAGTCAGTGTCATACTCTTCATGATCAATTCAACCGGGAAGATACCTAATATAGTGAAAAATACCTTAAACGGTATGGCCCTGAACCTACGTGCCTATGACTTTGTTTCTCAAGAAATCCACGCAGCGGAAGATCCGGAGTTTTATAGGAAATTTTCCTATCTTTAATTATGGAATGAGCCTATCCTCTTTTCTGTATTTCTATGTCTTGAGTGGTGGCAGGTTCATGCGTTAGAGGCACAGAGAGGGACAATGAAGAATTAGTTGTTGGAGCAGTGACAATTGAAGTGGACTTGGACTGAGGAAATAGAGTGGGATAGGGGAAAGAATTCTCATGGAATGTGACATCCTTTTGGAGATGTAGATACGACCACTAGGACTGAGACATTTAAAGCCTTTATGGTGAGGAGAGGGGCCTAAATTTACACACTCTTGACTATGGAATTGGAGCTTGTGCTTATTATATGGAGTGAGAAGGGGAAAACAAGTACAACCAAATGACCTTAGAGAGGAGTAATCAGGAACTTGATTGTATAGAGCTTGGTATAGTGATATATAGGAAGAAAGGGCTGATGTGGGTATTCTGTTGATGAGGTAAACAGCTGTTGTAAAGCCGTGATCCCAATAAGAGATAGGCATGGAAGCATGAGTGAGAAGGGTGAGATCCATTTCAACTATTTGCCTATGTTTTCTCTCAACAGTACCATTTTGGTGAGATGTATAGGGGCATGTGAATCTATGAGGGATACCTAAGGTGGCTAGTTCAGTGGTGAAAGGCTTAAATCCCCCCCGAATCTGATTGAATGGACTTAATGGTTGTGGAAAACTGAGTTTGAATTAGTTTATAGAACTGATGGAAAGCATGAATAGCATCAGATTTTCTTTTAAGTGAATAAAACCATGTAAATTTGGTACAAGCATCTACAAAAGCAATGTAATATGAATAACCACAGCTAGATGGAGAGCGTGATGGTCCCCAAACGCCAATGTGTACAAGTTCAAATGGTGTGTGATATTGTGTTGTGGAGGGTGGTGAGTGAATGCGATGAGACTTTCCAATAGAACATGATTTGCACAATTCAAAAGTATTATTATTATCTTTGGACACTGGACTCTTACAAAGACTCAAAATAGTATTGATAGCACGACTATTGGAATGCCCTAGCCTATGATGCCATACATGGTAATTACTAATATTGCTATGAGTAGTAGTGGAAGATGTTACTTTATTTTTATGAGTAGAAGGTGATTCAGAAAATGTAGCTGACAGGGCGGTGGGCATGGAAGGTTGAGCAACAGGGACTAATGATGGTAAAAAATACAATCCACCAGCACGTCTAATGCCTTGGAAGAGAACCTGCTTAGAGACCTGAGATTTGACAACACAAATATGTGAGTGAAACTCAAAGAACACATCATTATCACTGCAAAATTGTCCAACAGAAATAAGACTACGGGTTATGGCAGGGACTACTATAAGATTCTTAAGGTTATATTGTAAGTTAGGGTTAGTTTTGGTGCAGAGTTTAAGGTCTCCAGTGCATTGAATAGGAAAACCTTGGCCATTGCCCATGTGAACTTGTTGATTGGCAGTATAGGGTTTACAGTGAAACATATATTGTGTAGTGTTAGTGAAGTTGTGAGAAGCACAAGTGTCAGCATGCCAACCTCGAGGAGTTATTTCTGGAGGCACAGTGAAGAGCTCAGGAGCTGTAGGATCAAAAGAAGTGTAGGCAGCCAGGGCTTGAGGTTCAGTAGTGTTTGAAGTTGAAGCAGCAGTCTGAGATGCAGTTGAAGGCTGAGATTCTGCTGGTGTAGAGCTATTCTGATGAGCTGGTGGTGCTGGTGGAGTGTAGTTCTCATCAAACCTAAACCAACAATCCAAAGCAATGTGACCTATCCTGTTACACACTTGACAAATAGGCCTGTTAGAGACAGTGCGAGCCCTACCACGGCCACGACCAAAATGACCTCTACCACGATAGCCTTGAGAACCACGACTGGTGCTTGATTGTGCAGAAGAATTAGGGTTAACATGAACCAAATTAGCAGAAATTGCTGGTGCTGCCAATTCTTGACGAAATTTGTCAAGTTGCGCCTCTTGCAGAAGAATTATTTTGTTCATTATAAAACGCGTTACAGGGCAAATTTGGTCTCTATCCTTTTTTTTATATGACTAATATAAATTAGTCTCTTTTGTATTTAGGATGTGTTGCCGTAGGGGTAACACTCCCTATTATTGCTTAGATTAATTTATTTTCTTTTCTTATAAGAATTTTTAATTTGACAGCTGTATTGAAAGTTCAATTTTTGCATTAAGTTATTAAAAACTTATAATTTGACAGGGTTGATGTAACTTATTGAGGAGTTACCTAAAGTAACTATAACTCCATATTATATTACATTTAATGCATCAATAGAAAACAATTAACGGTGGATGTGGTCTCCCTCACTATTTGCTTATATAAATATATAGCTAAACAACATATAGGTAATCAATAAAAAGGACATGTTCTACAATAAGATGGATAGTACAAAGAATTCTCTTATCAATTTAGCATTTTTGGTGGCTTTTTTCATCATTGCTGACATTACATCAGGTATGAAACGAATAAGTAAATTACTTATCAATTACATTGAGATTTATCATTTCAACTAATTTACTATTCAAATATTTGAAATTCTATTTGCATACATCGTCATTCTTATGTCCATATGCAATATTCATTCGTGCAGATATGTGCATGAGATCAGAAGCAAAGGGAGTTTGGGAAAATGTTGAGTGTTTCTTTTATACGTTGGGCACTACAAGAATAACCTTATTTAGCTACGACTCTTTCTGACGGAATTTATTTTCGTCGCTAATGCCGACGTTTCTGACGAAATCGGCCGTCGCTACATGTTTAGGCTATTTCCCGCTCACATTTGCGACGAAATTTGAAATGGTCGCTACGTTCGGATGGACATTTTCGTCGGAAATGCTAAAAATTTCGTCGCAAACAGCTGTCACTTAAACCTAAACAAAAGCAAAACACGACCTCACTTTCACTTACCTCACTTTCACTCTCACTCTCGCTCTCGCTCTCCGCCCTGACTCTCACCTTCCCTCAACATCAACCCTCCTCCGCCATCCTCCAACTTCCTCCACCGTCTCTCTCATCAGTTCACCGCCACAAAACCTTTCCTTCTCCCTAGACCTCCCTCTTTTCTGCAAACCCTAACCTCCATTCCCATTTTCGAAATCTGTCACGCCTCCTCTCCTCGGTCATACCTGTCGCGTTGGTGTGACCCAAACTCCCATCTCAGTTCGATTTTCTTGTAGTGCCACTCCTCTCTCACTCTTTCCTTCGTTCTCCTTCATCTTCTCCCTCCACCACTCCATCGTTCTCCTTCATCTTCTCAACGCCTCAAGCCCCAAATCCATCCTCCTCTCTCAGCACCTCTCCTCCTCTCCTCTCAGCAACGAAACCAGTGCATCTCCTCTCTCAGCGCATCTCCTCTCAGGAACGAAACCAGCGCATCTCCTTCTTCTTAAAGGTAAATTTTTTCTTCTACTTTAATTCGATTTGATAGGAAACCCCCAATTTTTGGTTGAATCAAAAACCCTAACTTCATATTTACTGATTTGCTTTAATCAAAAACCCTAACTTCCTCTTCACTGATTTGCTTTAAAATAAATTAAAATTGCTTGTGGCTTGTTCAGCCGTTCAAGAGGTACGTCCAGATCGGAAGGGTTGCGCTGTGTGGTGAGTGATGCATTCAGGATCTGCTCGTGTGGTGAGTGATGCATTCAGGATCTGCTCGTGTGGTAAGTTCTTTTGTTGGTGTTCACTTGGTCTTTACTTCTTTTGACTTGAAGATTTTCGTTTTTCAGTTTTTGATTATGTTGGTGTGACTCTGTTTTCTATTGGTAAGGGTTTATTTTGTATATGGAATTTCAAATGTGATAGTTACTTGAAGCTAACTGGGTTTATTTCATAACAAATGTTCATCATTTGGTTTTATGAAGTGTGACTGCTAAATATTTATGTATAAAATTGTAGTTTTAAGTTTTTAAGGTCTATTTCTTTATGTATAATTGCATGTATTGAAGTCTGTAAGTTGGTTAAGTGTATATATGGATGTAAGTCTTTAGTGAATTGCTAGGTTACTTTCATCATGTATCATGTATTTGACTCAGTTGTCTGTTGTGTTTGCTAGTTGTGATGTTGCTGTGATAGATGATCATTCAATTCCTAGTTCCAAATTTTCAGATGATCATTCAATTCCTAGTTCCGAATTTTCAGGTCAGTGATGTTTTACCTAACCTGTGAGAGATGGATGCGTGGAGAAATTGAGAATTTTGAGCATTATATACAAAATCTAAAATCAGTTGACTTCCAGATTTGACTCAGTTGTCTTTAGTTAATTTTTGTATTTGGTAGGAAATTAGAATCTCCCATTATGTCTCCTAGTAATTTTATTGCTGTTATTACAATTTGAGGAGCTTAAATCGATTTCTTTTATTGATTCTAATCAGCAAATTTCTTTCAATATCTGATACAGTTGTTTGTTATTCACCATTGATTGTCAGGAATAGACTGAGGGAGGAAAAGAGAAAAACATTCAATATATAGCATTCATGCTATAACACGTGATGCTCACCTAGTTGGCAGATTAACGGAAAAAAATGAGGTTTTCGGAATCACAACTAAAGATTTTGAATGCTCACCTAGTTGGCAAAAGGATTTTCTGTGATACTTTCAGACATGTGTCCGTTGGTTTCTGGAATCACAACTAAAGATGCAGCTTTGTCATATGAGCTAGGGATGAGAGCATTGGATTTGGCTGTTGGCAGGGTTGCTTCTGTTTATAATTCTGATGGTGATGATGATAAGGTGGAGCCAAGCAGCAATGATTTGGATGACGGGGGAGTTCTGCAAGTTGGAGGGCATCTTGTTATCAAGCTTTTGGAGAGTGAAGATGCCAAAGGTAGTTTGTTATTGAAACAAAATTATGTCAGCTGATATGGTTTTTTGTTGTATATGTGAATTTGATTTTCTTTGAATTGACTATGCTGCAGAAAAGACTATGCTGCATATTAGAATGTCCACAGACATATTGTTGCAACACCTTCTAGTTCGCCTTATGTATCAACCAACCTGGGACATAAACAATCAATGAGTACTGTAAAATATGCTTCTTCACATCAAACACATTCTTCAAAGGAGAAACTTAGTGTTGTACTCAAGGAAAGGCAGGAGCTTGTGCAGGTATCTAATCATTTAGTTGTTAGTAGGAATTGGACCATAACTAAATCTAGTATCTTTTGTTTGCATTAATTGTGCCAGCTACTTAACTGCTTTATACTGTATTTTAAACTTGTCCCGGGATTGGAAATGTGCAGGCAAGTGATAGCTCGAAGGAAATGAGATCATTTAGGGAGAAGCTCCCTGCATTCAAAATGAAGTCTGAGTTTCTGAAAGCTGTTCGAGAAAATCAGGTGGGTAGAGCTATTTATCATAACAAAACTGACTTATTTACCATAGTTTATTGACTTGATATGTTTTTAAGAAATAATATCTGTAAATTTCCATGGAAATTGAGAAAAGTAGAGACTTTGTTCCTTGATAATCTCTACTTGGAATAATTGCCATCATAATGCACAAACTGTTGGGACTTATTTCAATACTTTGCTGAAGTTTGTTCCTGAGTTATCAGCAATTGAATTCATTCCAAGGTATAATTGTAGTTCTGATCCTTCAACAGAGTAAAATTTGGCTGATGCTAGTGCAGGTATTGGTAGTTTCAGGAGAGACAGGTTGTGGCAAAACAACACAGCTGCCACAATTCATTCTGGAAGAAGAAATATCATGTTTGCGTGGAGCTGACTGCAACATAATTTGTACCCAGCCTCGTCGTGTATCTGCAATTTCTGTTGCAGCTCGTATATCTGCTGAAAGGGGCGAAAATCATGGCGAAACAGTTGGATACCATATTCGTCTCGAAGCAAAACGTTCTGCTGAAACACGCCTTCTTTATCCTGCTTCATTTTGTAGTTAGTACATAGTAGTGAAAGTAGAAAATGTTATAAACCATATATATATATATATACGACTTCTAAGTGTTAAATATATTTGATATTTGATAGTGGACTCTCAAGTCTCAACAAGTTGTGTTGTGATGATTTCCAAACTCTTGATTAATACACTTTAATTTTTACATGTTTCCAAGCTTCCAATAAAAGGAATGGAAGCAACAATAGTTACATTCACTAGTGATAAAACAGATTTTATAACAGTTCTAGGAGACAATGATTGTGGGTGAATTTAATTTTTTTTGGATGTATAATTTTGTTTTTTTTTTTTTTAAATTTCCGACGGATTTGCGACGAAAAGGTGTCATAGTTTGCGACGACTTTGCCACGGATATTTGTGACGGATTTCCGATCACTACAAGAAAATCGCTCATTTGCGACGGCAATTTCCGTCGCAAATGGACCTTTTTCCGTGGCAAATTTGCGTTTACGACGACATTTGCGACGGACAAAATTCCGTCGCAAAAACGCTCGTCGCAAATATTTTGCGACGGATTTTTCCGTCGCAAATATTTTCGTCGCAAATTCGTCACAAATTTCCGCCGCAAATCCGTCACAAATTTCCGTCGCAAAGTCGTCGCAAATCCGTCGGAAATTTTAAAAAAATAAAAAAAAAAAAAATCCTACAAACAAATTTTCACCAATTATACAAATTTCTTAAAAGTCCTACATGTTTCTCAATGTGATAAAAAACGACTCCACTGGGGATCGAACCCAGAATCTCTGGTTCCGTAGACCAGCGCCTTATCCATTGGGCCATGGAGTCAGATTTCAAGTTTTAGGATAAAAGCATTCCATATCCTGAATATTATTAGTAAGACCAACAAAACATGAATTCCAGCAGCATACACACAACGACCACACTCATATACACATGTTAGGCATATATGCATGATAAAATAAAGAGGAAAATTATCAATCAGATACCATAACCAAAACTAAAGTATCATAGCAGTTTTTTGTTGAGTAAAATCCAGCTAACTAGAGTGACAGAGAACATGAGGTCAAATGATCAATTTGTAGCGAATCATAACAAATCAATAACCATAAAATTTAGGCAACCATTCAACACACATATGATATCCAAATCAAAGAATGACAGTGGGGATATTGAACACTGGTCGAATCTGTGGCATCATATCCTAAAGATCAGACAAACACCATAACAGAGATAATATAATGCAGTGAACTAGGATAATAAAGGTCAAGTGACTCAAGTATGTCAGATTCATGGAAGGTGAACAACATGTATGTATAAGCACGAGGCTCACCTTTCTCTCTATATTAGTCATATGCCTATCTTCCTCTGGAAACACAAGACACCCTGAAGGTATGCATAAAATCCCACACCAATTTCCAAAATCATGCTGGCATTATCCTATCCATCCAACACCTTATTCAAGAACAGCAATAGCATCCTCCAATTTTGTCAATAAATGCTTCAGCAACATGGAGCATCTCACCAGCTGCAGAAAAAAATACAAGACACTGAAAATGGGAAAAAGGCAACCCCAATAAATCAAGTAAAGAACCAATCCTCCGCTTAGTATACATACAACAACTCTATAATTTTTATTAATCATGCAATAAAAAAAGTGAAGCTATTTTGTGGAAGGGAGAAGATTATGATGTTATTGAATGAAGGGAGAAGATTATGATATTATGACATGCAAAACTACAAATTAAAGAGGGATTATATTCATCAGCCAAACTATCAAGTTGTAGAAGAGAGTGATTGAACAGAGAGCAAGACGATAAACCCACAACACAAGTCAATTTGGTTTTATGTCAAGAAGATTAACCATGGAAACTATATACTTACTATGCAGATTGATGGAGAGATATTCAAGGAATAAAAAGATTAGCACATGGTTTTTATTGATTTGGGCCATAGATGTATCCCCCAATTACAGAGAAGATGGTAATATCTCATTTAAGGTGGTCCGGTTTGGCCATAGATGGAGAGGACTTGTAAAAGCATCAGAAATGGTAAAATCCCCCAAGTGACGTATGAATACAATACTTAGAGATAGAAGAAGAGTAACAACTAATGATTCAAATCTAAATCTAAATCAAACTCAAACATTAACAGAGAAACCTAAGCATGAAATAGAAGATATCTCAATTGTTGGCATTAGTAATGCATTGAATTTCATTCTAGGACAGAAAATTGTAACTGATTACCCTGAGACCAACAATAGCAACATGACATGGGTAATTTTAAACTACCGATTCATTCCTTGTTGCTAAAGTTTAGCACCACAAGTATGTGGAAGATGGTTCTTGATGTGATGACTGACGAGCTTCTGTTGATTATTTTGCGAAAATTCTTAATCCAACTTGGCTTTGGCATATCTGCACACATAGATCAAAGATTCAGTTGGGCGAGAAAGAGGCACATATCCTGGAGGGTCTAACTGACTCTAAATAAACTAATTGAACAATCTAGTGAATCTATTAATAAATCAGCTACATGGTTGAGCCGTATCAAGCTCGTGTTAATTGAAGCTCAACTGACTTGGAGCTTATTGCTGCACATGGTCAGTTTCTATTAATTACTAAGCCTAAACAAAAGAGCAAGTCAAGACAAAGACACATTTCTTTGAATCAACAATAAGAGAAAATAATAGTCTTAAAGCCTCTCAACAAGTCAAAACATGTTCTCTACAAAGAATCATTTTTTAAATGTTTTTACAATTATATGTAACTTAATAGAAATGGATCAATTGCCTTCTTAAATTCAGTTTAATTTGAATATATAATTGAAACCAATAAGCCTATAAAATGATCAGACCCTCCATAAGGCAGCACAAGATTAGTTAATTAAGCCATAGCAAGAAAGCACAACTATATTGAAGAAAGGATGTTGTATTGTCACTAATACTATCCATCACCAGGAAAGACAAATAGTAACAAATCTATACTAACCTTGGAACTGGGAAAGACATCCTAGCCATTCTTGAGAAAAACTAATGGTCTAGTTTTGGCTGCATTGTGTTCATAAAACCAAAGAAAAGAGTTAAAAGTAAAACATGAACAAAACATATAAGCCTATCACATTGAATGGATCCTGTAAAGAATAATGGAAGCAGTAAATTACAACCACCCAACAAAATCTTGAACTGACTACTACCAGTCTTCAGTGAACATTCTCCCCACAAAATTTTGAAAACTCTTTGAGTAGAACTTTGAATCGACAACATAAATTGAAATAGGGTCAATTTGCAAGGACTTGTAAGCATGCTCAAGCTTCTTGCTGATATCATAATCTTACAAAATGTTAATAATTCCAAAATATAGAACAACATCGTAAGACTCACCACTATGATAAGGGGTCAAATGGCTGATTCCAAAGTGTATTGATCAAAATCGTTCCTATGCTCCTATGCGCCATGTTCTTGCAGTTGCAGGCAAATTGGCTCCCAGCCTAACTAATGATTTCCTGAACCAAGAAAAATTCCACTTAATACATGTCATGAAATTCGCTTAGATGTATTCAAATAAAAAACCCAATATCTAGAATAGTTTTCAAGTGTAACATAATAGTCTAAAAAATTAGAATTCTCAAAAGTTGAAATTATTTGTTTGTATATGCCTGGGCACGCGCTAAATCTAGAAAGAATTCGAAGGTAAAAAACAAACATGATTGCATCAATGAACTTATTGTCAGGCCAAAAAGAAATTAGAAATCCAGTTAGATCCAATGAATTAGGACCACAGGTTGCATGTGCCCTCTTCAATCGAACCAGGCACCTCTTCAATCCATAGAGTCACCTTCGGTTACGATTCCAAATCCTCTAATTTAGGGCTTCCGAACAACAACAACAGAATTTGATTTGATTTCATTTTAATTTCGAAAATGAAATGAAGAAATGAAACTATGAAATCTAGAAACGAACCTTGAAATCGTCGATGTCAAGAATGGAAGGAACGTGAGCACTCACCACACTATGTCGTGCATGCGCGCGGCGAAGAAGACGGCGGAGAAGATGAAACGCAACAGAATTAGGGTGACGATAAGGCTTGCCGGCAACGAAGATGAGAAGATGAAATGCAACAGAATTAGGGTTTTGTGTTAATAAAAAATTAGGGCTTTTGTGTTAAATAGAAGTATAGTAGAAGTAGAATAGAAGAGAAAACTTACCCTTGAGGAAGAAGAAGAAAAGCTTTACTGTTTTTGTGTGGTGGTGGGCGATTTTAGGAAGGAAGAGTGGTGGGAGAGGAAGAGAAAGAGGGAGCAGAGAAGAGGAGGTCGTAGGTGAAAGGTGGAGGAGCGTAGAAGACGGCGGAGGAGGTGGAGGAGGGTGGAAGAAGGCAGAGGTTGAGGGAGAAGAGAGTGTGGGTGTGTGAGAGAGTTCGAGAGAAGTGAGGGTTTGGGAGAAGAATGCGTGAGGGAGGAGAATGAACCGATGATACGAAGTATGAACGCGTGATTGGGTTTTGTGAAGATGATTTGCGACGGGCTTGTGACGGGATCTCCGTCGCAAATTTGCGACCGGTTTCTAATCCGTCGCAAACGTCAGCCGGAAATTTCCCTCTCCTTACTTTTTATACACGCTGTCGCAAATTCGTGGCAAATTACTGACGGATTAAGCTCCGTCGCAAATGTTGGTAGCTAAAACAGGTTTTTCTTGTAGTGGATGACTTTGCGATGACGTCATTTGTGACGAAAAAATCAGTCGGAAACGATTTGCGACGAGCGGTTTTGCGACGGCTTTTTGTCCGTCGGAAAGTTCGTCGGAAACGTCAATTTGCAACGAAAATCGCTGCATTTGCGACGAAAAACGCCGTCGAAAATCGTCGATTTTCTTGTAGTGGGGAGTGTGGGTGGTGACGACCAATGACACCTGGCGTTGCCCGGCCCGGTAGCAATTGCAAAATGAGTGACAAAACACAATATGATTGTGATGCAATCGTGTATTTTTGAATAAAAAAATGTTAATAAGATTGCATTTTAATTTTTTTGAATATGTCAATATGCGGCCTCAAATCGAATGTGATTTGTGATGAAAAATGTAGAAAGCTCATCGAGGCTGTGTGCAGATTTTTGTGAGCACCGCAATATTGTTGGTATTGAGTATATACTAGGTTATATATATATAATCTTAAAACTAACGCTGGAAATAGTTAAAGGTCGTGAGAACATTATATATAGAGATTATAATCAAGAAAATAAAAATAGAAAATCTAACCATGACGAACTGATCGAAAAGGAGATAAAAAAATAGGATATATACAAAACTGAGTTGTTAAGAATCTAAATTATCAATTTTGTATTTTTCATACAAATGATAATGATGCGGGGAGGGGAATAAACACGAAACAATAACAATTGACATAACAATATATAAAAAGATGATTAATTTAACAATTAAACGTAGCTAGAGTCTATTTCAAAAGTATTTTATATAAACACCTCCAACATTATTTTTTTTTGGTGATAACCTCCAACACTATTAGAAAGATAGAAATAAAGAGAATGATATGATAAATGTTATAGGTGAGAGTGGTGTAATAAGACGAGCTAGAGGAAGTTGAGATGTTCAAAAATCACAATTGAGTATATTATTTAGCTACAATGTCATGAACCACAATTGAAATTAATGACGTAATTTGATATGTTAATTTTAATTTAACGATTATAGTTAAATGTTTTTGTATATCATAATAACCAAATGTGGTCAAAAAAACCAAGTATTTGGTCAAAAAAGAAAGTCATCCCATATATATAATTGATGAAAAATGAATATTTATGTGTAATGAAATAAATTATTTGGCCTAATCCTCACAATTCTATGGAGAAAGTCAGCTAGCCCAACGAATTTTTAGTAATGTAGCTGATATTGAAAATTGAAGAATTAATTGAAGTGGCGCCAAGTGTTGCCATAAACACAAAACATTGTCAAAGTCAAACACGGCAGATTCGCGTGCAAAAAACAAATCTTGAATCCGTAAAACAAAACAACCTCGCCTTCTCTTTGATTTAGTTTTCAACAATGTAATGTAATGTAACGTAGCTTTCGGTTTTGTTGCATTGCATATAGTGACAGTCACACTTCCTCACTCCACAAACCTTTTTTGATTCCCTTTCTCTCTTTGAAGATGGCTTCACGGAGACTAGTTTCGTCTTTAATTCGATCCTCCCTCCGTAGAACTCCATCCAAACCTTCCATAACCGTCTCAACATCAAGACTCTCTTCCCAATCTCGGGCTTCTCCCTATGGTTACCTTCTCAACCGTGCCAATGAGTATGCCACAGCCGCGGCCGCTGCAACTCACAATCCTCCACCGCTGCCTCCAACGAAGAAAGATGTAGGCGCCCGTGGTAAGATCACCGATGAGTTCACCGGAAAGGGGTCCATCGGACAAGTTTGTCAGGTCATTGGTGCTGTGATCGACGTGAGATTCGAAGAGGGCTTGCCTCCGATCCTTACCGCACTTGAGGTTCTGGATCATTCCTCTCGGTTGGTGTTGGAGGTGGCGCAACATTTAGGTGAGGGGATTGTTCGAACTATCGCTATGGATGCCACCGAAGGGGTTGTTAGAGGTTGGCGTGTCCTCAACACTGGCTCACCTATCAGCGTAAATACCTCATAATTAATTTGCCTCTTATTCATTTCACTTGCCTCAACACATTTCTATTTTCTGAAGCTTAATTTAAATAGAGTTTATATGATGGAGTCGTGATATACAAAGATATTATTGTTTTTATTAGTGCACAAATCTGTATACCTTTTATTATGTATGATTTTATTTTTATTGTTTTCTAATTTGATCGTCTATTACATTTAGGTTCCTGTTGGTAGGGCTACCCTTGGTCGTATCATCAACGTTATTGGAGAGCCTATCGATCAGAGGGGAGACTTAAGTAAGTGATCTATAAAGAGTATATTTATGTTTGAGCAAATTAATGTTGTATATCCCTAAAAATGTGGACATGGCATGGCCATTTAAACTATCTGATTCAATTCGAATTTTAAAACATTATTACTATAGGCTTTGAACTTTTTTTTATTGTTTTTGCTGGATGTTTCTAACTGATGGTATTTTTGTGAAATGCCTTAGAAACGGAGCATTATTTGCCCATTCATAGAGAAGCTCCTGCTTTTGTTGAGCAAGCAACTGAACAACAAATTCTTGTTACCGGGATCAAGGTGTTGTTTCTTATCTTCTTTTGTTTATTTATGAGTTTGTTCTATATATCTCAATATGCGTACAAAATTTGCATAATTGTTTGCTTACAGGTTGTTGACATGCTTGCCCCATACCAAAGAGGGGGAAAGATCGGTTTGTTCGGTGGTGCTGGTGTAGGAAAAACTGTGCTTATTATGGAACTTATCAACAATGTTGCTAAGGCTCACGGTAAGTGCTGGAGACTCTAAATTTCTACTTACTGAGATGTCCTTTTACCTTTAGTTTTTACACAGTATATATACTGACAGAGTTTCGATATTTAATTAGGTGGTTTCTCTGTGTTTGCCGGTGTTGGAGAAAGAACCCGAGAGGGAAATGACTTGTATAGAGAAATGATTGAGAGCGGTGTGATTAAGCTAGGTGATCAACAGGTGAATTTAATTACATAATGTTGTTCTCGACATAGATATATATATATATATATATATATATATATATATATATTCAATATTTTTATTCTTAATGTTTTCACTTTTCAAAGTATGGTTGTTTCATATATGGAATCAGAGTGAAAGCAAATGTGCACTTGTGTATGGTCAAATGAACGAGCCCCCTGGTGCACGTGCACGTGTTGGTCTTACCGGTCTTACTGTGGCTGAACACTTTCGTGATGCTGAAGGACAAGATGTGCTTCTTTTTGTTGACAACATTTTCCGCTTTACTCAAGTATGAACAATATATGCCACATATATCTAGGATAACTTTGCTTCTATCTAGTATATTATTTTTATTATTTTCTTTATTAATGCAGGCTAACTCCGAGGTGTCTGCATTGCTCGGACGTATTCCATCTGCTGTGGGTTACCAACCAACCTTGTCTACGGATCTTGGAGGTCTTCAAGAGCGCATTACAACCACCAAGAAGGGTTCAATTACCTCAGTCCAAGCTATCTATGTGCCTGCTGATGACTTGACAGATCCTGCTCCTGCAACAACCTTCGCTCACTTAGATGCTACAACCGTGTTGTCGCGACAGGTCTGATTATATTATTTCAATTCAAAGTTTATCCATTGCACTTATATTTTTGATATTATTTATATATATATAATTGATGTTATTGAATAGATTTCGGAGCTTGGTATCTATCCTGCTGTTGACCCATTAGATTCAACGTCTCGTATGCTTTCCCCTCTCATTTTGGGTGAGGGCCACTACGAAACTGCTCGTGGTGTACAAAAAGTTCTTCAGAACTACAAGAATCTTCAGGATATTATTGCAATTTTGGGAATGGATGAGCTCAGTGAAGATGATAAGTTGACTGTTGCCCGTGCCCGTAAAATTCAGAGATTCTTGAGTCAGCCTTTCCATGTGGCAGAAGTCTTCACTGGTGCCCCTGGGAAATATGTTGAATTGAAGGAGAACATTACTAGTTTTCAGGTATTTGTTTTTCATCGATGAGAGCATGAATTACTGCACTACTCCCTTAAATGTCCTTTTTTACTACTACTCCCTTAGACGTCCTTTTTTTCGTGACTCCATTTCTTTCTTTCTTATGATTCGTTTTTATCTCCTATCTCCATTTCCTTGATAACTCTCTAGATGTAGCAAAGGATTATGAAAAATGAACGTGGGAATGGGAAGCTGAAACTAGCTTACAAAGTGCTTACATTAGTATAAGTTTTATACTGCAAGGGTTAGTATTATAGTATAAGTTTTATACTGCAAGGGTTAGCATTATAGTCTCATTAGTAATAACTCACTTTTGTGTCTTAATGATATAATCACTACAAAACTTATACTAATCCTTGCATGCTTTACTATTTTACCATTGGTGGTATATAAACCTCTGACACTCACTCCCTATATGAAAATAAAAAGTAATAATTCTAAAGTTTAATAAGTAGGCTTTAATTTTTTTTTAAAAACTTTTTGTCTCATTAGAAAAGAGACTACATATAAAAATATGATATGAAGCAAGATAGAGATTGGATATGATAGAAACATGATAACATTATCATATCATGTGTTTGATGTGCAATATCCAATAAGATATAAGATAATATATATTATCTCTTTTTAGGTGCAAAGTGCTATCTACTATCTATCTATACCATTTACCCACTACCAAAATACCAATTTTATCCTTTTCACTTTTTCACTTTTTCAAACTTTTTCACCTTTTCACTCTCTCACACACTTTTTCAAACTTTTTCACTTTTTCACTCTCTCACACACTTTTTCACTCTCCCTCACACTTTTTACCCTCTTCTCCTATTTCTTTTTCCAATTATCTCATTTCTCTATTTTTCATATTTTTTCACCCTCTCTCACACACTTTTTCACTCTCTTCTCCTCTTTCTTCCTCTAATTCTCCCATTTATCTATTTTTCACAATATATCTACTTTAATTTAATCTACATGTCACCTTCATTTTTCCTCTTTACAATTTTAAAATTTTCAAATTTTGACAAAATTTTAATATTTGTTTTAGGCTAATTAAATTTGTTAACTTTAAAATTGTCTTGATTTTCACGGGATAAAGTTCTGACTAATTAAATTTTGTCTGAGTCCATACATTACCCACTACCAAAATATCAATCTTATCATTTTTCCAACTAAGCAATTGGAGTATATTTATGTAATTTTATTTTTTCACCTTTTCAAACTTTTTTACTCTCACACACTTTTTCAAACTTACCATTTACCTACTACCAAAATATCAATCTTATGTTTTTCCCAACTAAATAATTGGAGTATAATCAATTATTTAAAAAAAATTATTCGTTTTTATAATTTACTCAAACTACTCAAACCTACTTTTTTTAAACTTTTTCCCACACAAATATTTTTTAAAAAAAATTATTCATTTTTATAATTTACTCAAACTACTAAAATTACTAAAATCAATTAAAATGAGTAAAATCAATTAATTTTTTCATAAAAAATAAAATCAATCAATTTAATCACTACAAAAAATTACCAAATAACTATTTTATAATTACTAAAAAGGAGTAAAATGCCAACGGGAGTGCAAACGGGAGTGCCAACGAGAATGCCAACAGGAGTGGCAACGAGAGCGGGACTGCCAACGGGACTGCCAACATGAGTGCCAACGGGAGTGGCAACGAGAGTGCCAACGGGAGTGCCAACAGGAGGACCAACGAGGATGCAAACGGGAGGGGCAACGGGGATGCATATTTTACCTCTAATGTCCAAATACATTATTATGGATCAATGTAATTCTGATTGTCAACGGGGATGCATATTCCACTTTGAATTTCAAATCATACATTTTGGACATTGTTCACAACTTATCAATATCTTCCAAATTACTATTATGACTTCATGGTAATACACCGACCATACAGTATCACCCGTGCGTATGCACGGGTAAAAAACTAGTTCTACTATATATTTAATATTATGTGATATATATTATATGTTAATGATACAACTACTTTTGTGGCAATTATATTTCATTTGTTGAAAAATTAAATTAATTTTCTATTTTTCTGCTTTTTTTAATAATAAATTTATTTTTCATCACTTATTTTAAATTTTTTTAATTTCATTGGATTTATAATTTTTAGATTATATAAAATGAAAAAATTACTTTTATGATAAAATTATACTTTGTTTTTTAAATTAAGCATTATTATTTTAAATTTTAAATTTAATATCAAATATTCTTTTTATTTTTGGTTTTTAAATTGTATTTATATTTATGTTTTATTACATTTCATATTTTTATATTTTAGAAGGGTAAATGAGTAAATTATTTTCTTATCCTATCCTGCTAGTTTCTAACCCAGCTCAAACTCAAAATAAAATTTTAACTAGAGAGACCGGATAGGAAATATCATAGGATTAAGTTATTGCTCAACAAATGTTAATTGGAGTGACACATGATATGAATGACAGAATGACTTATCATATGCTGTCTCCTTATCTTAATCACCAAACAAGCCCTAAATACTAGCGAGGCAGATTTTACAAAACATCATTAACTACTTATTATTTTTATTTTGAATACGAAATAAGAGGGTGGATGTAAGTTCATAGACTATTGGGTCTTTATTTTCTTACTTTTCTTTCTAGTTTTCAATATTTTTATTTCTTTTGAAAATTATTTCAATGTTATTCCATCTCAATTTAAGAAAGAAAGGGAGCAACAAATCTAGTTTGGGGTGGTTGTTTGTAAATTTGCTTCCAGTTTGTTTCTGGTATTTAATATAGCTGCCATCTATAACCTGTTTGACTTGCTTTTCTCTGTGGACTAATACATGGTTAATGAGCAATTGGCAGGGTGTGTTGGATGGCAAGTATGATGACCTCTCGGAGCAGTCATTTTACATGGTTGGGGGTATTGATGAGGTCATTGCAAAGGCAGAGAAGATTGCTAAGGAATCAGCCACATCTTAATGACACACAACTCGACTCTTCTCTTAATTTCCCCCTTTTTTTTGACTCAATCCCCCTTTTTTATAATTGCTTAATTTGATAACTTAGAATATGTTTCATTTTAAAATTAGAATTTTGTTAGGTTATTCCTTTCATTTTAACGTTGTTTCCATTTGTAAGGTGAGCCATGCCCACCTCCTCCCCTTTAGTTGTTGTGTTATTATTGAGTAAGGGGAAAGAGGTACACGGATGTAAATTTTTAATTTCTTTAATGCAAGCAACTAAGAAAGTTTCTTATAGTTAGGTCACCCATTTTCTTCTTTTCACCACTATAGTTGATCTAGGTGGCATCAAGTAAACTAAAATATTAGTTGATGGTAGTGAAATAGCACACCCACAAGATGGGTAAACTAACAATAAAAAAAATTCTTTCTCTCTCATCAACAAATAAAAAATATGAATATGTGTGGTCAGATTCAGTTCCTTATAAATAACTCCCATTGGAGCAAAAACGATTTGAGTTAACTAAAAATTGCTTAAATCCTATGTGGCTGTTTAGACCCAGAAAAATCATTTTAGTTTACCTATTTAGTTTAGCCTCATTAAAGATGCTCTTAATGACTTTTGGCAAGTGACAAGTCAAATGCCACGTAGTTGATCAAAAAAATCAAATGCCACGATATTGTCTTTTCCCACTAATAATCTAATTATATAGCATTTTAGTTAGGTTTTGATTTTCACTATTAATTATTCATTATTAATATTTTATGCATTTAACTGAATGGTTTTAAGAAGAGAAAAAACGTTGTTTAGAGGACAAATATGCAAAATAGAAAAGAAACGAGGTAAAAATTCAACGATGTAACTTTAGGTTGTCCATATAGTGTGTCACACTACCTGAGTCCATATAGCATCTAACTATCCCAAGTAGGTAGCTCAGTTGGCGAGCTAAGGGATACCGAAAGAGTGCACCAAATGAGTGCAAGAAGGAGGTCCCGGGTTCAACTCCCGAAAACTAACATTTCCCCACCCCCTAACATTGCTTATAAAAAAAAAATAGGGTCTAACTTTATTATGTATGTCTTTGAGTCTTTTTCTATCATTTCGGTGTTTTGGTTGTAAATAATGAAATTTTTTGTGAATTTCCTTAGAAACCAAGCATTTCTTGCACATTCATAGAGAAACCCCTTCTCTTATTGAGCAAGAAACTGAAAATCAAATTCTTGTTATAGGGATCCAGGTGTTTTTCTTTATTGTTCCTTACCTTTCTTTGTGAATCAAATAAAAATGCAAGAAAAAAGATGAAACGCCACTAACTATTTAGCATAAAAATGGTGGATGGTGGATGGTAGATGGTAGGGGGAGAAAACCAAGATTGTTTGATTATCTGTTGTCAAGTAGTGAAGTTAAGGAGAGCATTGGGCATGTTTTGAGTAGAAGTTGGTGGTTAATTATCATTGAGGGTATTTTAATAATATCACATGGAAAGAGGGGGTGTGGAGAGTAAAAGAGGGTGTGTCAAAAGTAATGATTATGAAACAACCCCGTTAATTCGCGCCCCAAGCTTTCGGCCCCTTTTATATGGGCTGAACACTTAAATTGAATAAATAACAGAAAAAGGCAAAAAACGCCGTTGCCGGGGATCGAACCCGGGTCACCCGCGTGACAGGCGGGAATACTTACCACTATACTACAACGACTGAATCGATGGATTCGACTCTCAAGACAATTTCGTTTTATTTACAGATAAGCAAGATTACCAAAATCAAAATTTTAAATCAAAAAGAAAAACGCCGTTGCCGGGGATCGAACCCGGGTCACCCGCGTGACAGGCGGGAATACTTCCCACTATACTACAACGACTTCGATGTTTAATGAACTACAGTAATATTACATAAGTGTATTCGTCTTAGGGTTTTCCTTCTCCCAGGCACCGAAGTCAGAACGGTTAACTCCATCTCTTCAATCGTCTTTGGACTTTGGTGATTGTAGACTGAATTAGTTCTAGATCCGCTATATTGATATCTTAGATTGTAACTTCACAAAGTGAAAAAGAAGGTTAGAAGAAATGCTTGGCGATGGAAGCGAAACCCCTTCAAGGTACATTTACGATCACGCTTCTCTTTTTCATTCTCACTGTTTCTTTTTTCGTTGCATCATTTCATCTCATGATTCTATAATTCGACACATGCAACATCACATGATGCTGCATCGTGTATTTTTATTTTTTAATTTGTGTTCGTAAGGTATGAATTGCTGAGCATGGTGAAGAAGCACTCCAATTTAATAGGGAAAACGGTTGTTGAAGAGCAAGATGCTCCTGATGTTGAAATGGATATGAGGTTTTGGCATGATGTCTTTGATTTGTATTTTGTTCGTGGTAAGGAGTCAAGGGGACGCCAAGATGATGATCTCGTTTTCTTTGTTAGAAAATTGGTATGTCGCTTGAGTGTTTACAATCTTTATGCTATCTATATTTCTTTTTTCTTCTTGTAAGAAGCATTATTGTTGATTTTTAGAAATTTTTATGCACAGGGTTCCCAAGGTTCTGGTTTCAATAATGATACAGAGAGTGTTGATCCTTATTTTGTACGCAGGTGGGCACCTGAGGTAAATTCAATATGTAAATGATGCTGCTGAAGTTTCAACAGTTATTAGTACTTATTGTCAATATATTTCGAACTGCATACTAAACTGACTATTGTTTCCCTGCATGTGTCCTTCATAATCATATATGATACCTAGTATTTTTAACCTGTCTTTCTGTCTGAATCATTTGCATCTTCAAAGAACTGTAAAACATGTTGGAAAAAGAATGTTTGTTACAGTTTCACCCATCATCCACTGTTATGGTACAATAAAAAATAAAAACTGTCGGTACAGTTGTTTGAGTAATAATGGAATTCATGGATATTTATTTGTTAAAAACTGTCAAAGTTAGCAACCCAGCATGCTAATGCTAATAATGTACAAATGTAGTTTTTTTGGTCTGACCTTCTTCGGCAGAATCTACGGTTTCCTTTTTTGTTTCTTCAAAAAGAAAGGGTTAGATTAGACCTAGTGTTAATTTGTTTGACAATGTGCTTAGCATACCATGTTAGTTGGCCTTGGGATAGCATGAGTTGGATTGTGATACCATATTGGTAGCATTAAGGTGTTTACTTATTGTGCGATAATTTTGTTTATTGGACAATTATTATATGTAGACTTTGGTATTCTGTCCATTATGATGCCAAATAGTTATTTTAATTTTTTTGCACCAGTTGAGCAGCTTAGTCGATGAAACTTCTATAGACGTGGATTGGAGGCGTTCATTTTACTTGAATTTAATTGCTCATACATCATTCAGTGTAACTGTTGCAATTTGCAGGTAATGATCTCTTTCCTTAATTCCTAGTCCACCATTGTGTTTCATCTTGGCTAATCTGTTTAGGTGGCTTTGCAAGCATTTAGATTGCCTTATTCATTTCATTTGCATCACGGTCAAATGCATGCGCTAATTAGTTGATGGACACTCTATAGAGGGTGGATCACAAATGAATTTGTTTCCTCGAAATGCTACCAAGATAGATTAGTTGTAAGATTTTATCAGTATATTGCCATTTCAGTTCAGCAAGATTTCCATTACGATGACTGCCAGAGTTCATTTCAGTTTCATAAGCTTTTCATGCTAACACTTGTTGGATGACTTTGATCATTGTATCTGTTGATCACAGTTGGAGAAACTTTTTAAGTGATAAATTAAAACATTCTGCAACTTCGAAGAAGAAAAATCTTATATATTTTTGAATAAATGGCCATGAATGGGTTTTTGTAAGCTATAATGTCGATAATTTGATTTGAACTATCTTTTTTTTCTAGTCACCAGGTTCTTCAAAATCATCAAGCTGGAAAAGATACAACTTTATCCCCTATATACAAGGTAAATTTAGTGTAGCAAATCTTTGTCTGTAAAGCAAAAAATGACTTCTTTTCTATTATTTCTACCTTTTTGTGCTTGTGAATACCCCACGAGAAGAATAAATTTATGAATCATGTGATCTGTACCTACAAAAAAGGCAGATGTATCAACCCAAACCCTTTGGTGGGGAGGGTGATGGTAAATCATATTCTTCTTTGGGAGGTAAATTGATTTTTGCAGTGAGACACCGTCCAAGCCACTACAGTTGCAAGTTTCGCACCTTAGTTTCTTCAATGGGTTAGGTTTATCCAGACTTTCATTTCAGTCCTTTGGGCTGTTTAAATTGCTTGTAATCTTTTTATCTTGAATAGCGAGTGTTTGCTGTAGCAAGGCTCACTGAAGTTGATGTTGGAGCCTATGAATATTTCCTGTTTGTGCCACTTATAGTCAATTATGTACTTCAATTCTATTGTATTTAGATTTTGAAAATATGTTGTTTTCCCTTGTTGGGAACCATATCTCAAACCTTTCCTAGTTAGTGTAAATTGTAACTCAAACTTATCTCCATAGTTCATAATATTCTCTGCTTTGCTCTAAATCATTTTGTATTTTATCTTCTAGAATGATTTTATTCCTTTGAAATAGCTATGGATTTCAGGATGCGCACTTCTGTGATAATGTTGTTCTTTCCTATGATCAACCCAGTTTTGGTGTTGGTTAATTTTAAAATAAGGCGTCATGCTTATGATTTTGAACTGTAGGGTCCCTTTTTTTGTGAAACTTTAAACCGACATGGTTGTTTCCATGTAATATAGACTTAACAGTCATGTACTTCATTTTTATGATGTCTAAAACTCTAAATATAAATATATGTATAAAATGAATTTTGATTTGGCAAACATGGCACGTTGCACTTTCTCAGGTTGTGAAGACTGTATATGCATCTCCAAGTCGTGTAAATTTTCAATTGGACTCTAAAAAGGCAAGTGTACCTCCTATCTTTATTATATATATTTTTTTTTGGTGGAAGAAATATTACTCTCATTTTTCGACATTCTTATAATTTTATTGACTATAACACTTTCATTGACATGTCTATAGGAAGTGGAAACAACACCTGCTTATCCAGATATATGTTTTGCAATTGATGATTTCGACTCCACTTTTGATGCGGTGGTAATATACCATATTATCTTATTTTATATTTTGAATCACATTTTCATATATGGAATGTTTTAGTATTCAGTTTCCTTTGGGGTTCACATTTCCTAATTAACTAAGCCAAGAATATTACTTCAAATACGCTCTGCTTTATCTTTCTGGTTTCATGTTTAAAAAATGTTACCTTGAAATGCTCCACATTTTATTTACATGTACTGTAATTTCAATCAAAAAATGTGGCTACTCTTGTTAATTGCTAATGCTAACATTGTGCTGTTAAAAGCTGAAAATTGCTATATATAGAGGCTGAAATCAGATTCACATTACGATGTTGCATTTATTTTCTCTCAAAACTCTTGCTCCTATTCATTGTTGGGAATCTTGTCCCATATTTAGGAACAGACATTAAATATTTTTTGCATTCTAGCTCTGATCACTTTATATAATAAGTCTTGGTCATTCCATTTCCTCACAGGTTTTGACTGAGAAAGATCATTGCTATTGCGTAGTTCTTAACGCACATGATGGGGCGGCATTTCCTAGTGAAAAGACATCAAATGATTGCAGTACTAGTGATAACTCCTCTCCGGAAGTTTCTACTGGTTCTACTAAGAAAAAAGATACTAAGGTTTGATCATTTCTTAGTTATTGTTTGAAATTCATTTTCTGTTAAAATTTTTTAAACTAGGATTAGTTTTTTCTACGTTAGAGATTATGTAATTAATTAATCATTCTTCATAATTCATTTTTGTTTAATTAATTACATGCTACTTGTAGAATTTAGAGAAATCTAAAGAGAGTGAATTGAACAATTTCCATTTCTTTCACTGAGATGATACAGAGCACAGATTACAATTTATACTAGGATCTTATCCTGTGCACAGTTCTGTTAAACTGCACACCCTTAACTAACTGATTCTGTTATGACATAACAGAATCAGTTCAGCAATTACACACGTGCATCAAGGCACAAATAGAAGCTAAGCTGTCTAATACGAATTACAATGAAGTGAGAACTGATACACACTTACACACCCCCCCACAAGCTCAAGGAGGGTGAGCTTGAGCAGCAAGGGAGCAAACATTGAGCTTGTCTCTGTATGTCTGAAAAGCTGTGGTTGATAAGGGTTTAGTGAGAGCATCAGCAGTTTGACAGTGACCTGGTATATGTCTGACAAGGAGTTGCTTTGCAAGGACTTTTTCCCGAACAAAAAACAGGTCGATTTCCATGTGTTTTGTTCTGGCATGCAACACAGGGTTGTGAGCCAATGCCACTGTGCTTTGGTTATCACAGAGAATGATTGGAGGGTTGATTTTAACATGCAGTTCAGAGAGTAAGGTCTGTACCCATAGTATTTCTGCAGCAGTTTGTGCCAAACTTCTGTATTCAGCCTCTGCACTAGATCTTGCAACCAGAGGCTGTTTTCTAGACCACCAGGAAATCAGATTAGGTCCAAAAAACACAGCAGAGCCTGATGTGGACCTCCTGTCATCAGGATCAGAGGCCCAATCAGCATCACAAAAGCCAGTCAAGTGAAAGGGTTGAAGAACATTGGCTGGATGCAATATTAGACCATGATGAGTGGTGCCTTTTAGGTATCTTAGGATCCGTTTGACTGCCACCCAGTGGCTCTCCAAAGGGTTAGCCATGAATTGGCAAACTTTGTTAACACAATACGAGATATCCGGTCTAGTAAGAGTGGCATATTGTAATGCACCAACAATGGAGCGATAAAGAGTTGGATCTTTGAATTGGGGTGAGCCTGTTTTGGATAACTTGGTTGATGAGGCCATTGGTGAGGCAATGGGGGCAGCATCCAGCATACCAGACTTGGCAAGAAGATCACGTATGTACTTGGATTGAGTGAGGAGAGTTGAGCCATTAGATTGAGGGTGCACCTCAATACCTAAGAAGTAGTCAAGAGTGCCAAGTTGTTTGAGTGCAAATTCATGGTGTAACCGTGTAGTAATGAGTCTAAGTAGAGATGGAGAGTTGCCAGTGAGAATAATATCGTCCACATAGACAAGTAAGTAAGCAACACAAGCCTTGGAGTGAAAGATAAACAGTGAGGGATCACATTTGCTACTCTTGAAGCCCATTGTGAGTAAAGTAGATGTTAGCTTTTCAAACCATTGTCTGGGTGCTTGTTTGAGACCGTATAGGGATTTGTGTAATTTGCAAACTAAGGAAGTATCAGTGGAGATGAAACCAGCAGGTTGCTCCATATAGACCTCTTCATTTAAGATGCCATTCAAGAAGGCATTATTGACATCCAATTGATGAATAGGCCACTTGTAAGAAATAGCAAGAGTGAGAATAACTCTGATAGTTACTGGTTTCACAACGGGAGAGAATGTCTCATGATAGTCAAATCCCTGAACTTGGTGGAATCCCTTGGCAACTAACCTTGCTTTGTATTTGTTCACAGTTCCATCAGCATTTTCCTTCACACGGAATACCCACTTACATCCAATGGCTCTCCTATTTGGTGGGAGAGGTACAAGGGACCAAGTGTTATTAGATTGAAGGGCATTATATTCTGTTTGCATGGTTGCAAGCCATTGAGGGTCTTTTAGGGCTTGTTTAACTGTTTTAGGCTCAGTGGTTAGAACAAAGATGGATGGATGTAATCTAGGGAGGTGAATGCCTGATTTGGATCGTGTTTGCATGCTGTGAGTGTTTGGTGGAGGGTCTGGAGGGTCTGCAGAGGGCATGGCAGCAGGTACATCAGTAGCTTGAGTAGGTATGGCAGTAGTAGAGTTATTTGCAGGTGTGTTGGGGTGGTTTGGAACAGTTTCTGGTGTGGCAGTTTCTGGTGTGGCAGAGGCAGTTTCTGTTGTGGTAGCTGCTGGTGTTGTGTTTGAAGTGGTAGGGGATAGGGTAGTAATGGGGCTAAGAGTGATGGTAGATTTTGGATCAGTTGTAGGAGTAGAGTTGGTAAAGAGACGGGTATAAGGGAAGCAAGACTCATTGAATAAAACATCTTTTGATACAAAAAGTTTACCACTTGGAGAGAGACACTTGTAGCCTTTTTGTGAGGTAGAGTAGCCTAAAAATAGACACTCATGTGACCTGAAATCAAACTTGTGAGTGTTGTACGGTCTTAGGAGAGGGAAACAAGCACATCCAAAAACTTTAAGGAAAGAATAGTCAGGTTGTTTTTGAAATAGTTTGAAATAAGGTGACACATGACCTAGAGGTGCTGATGGCTGACGATTTATGAGATAAACAGCAGTTTGCACAGCATAATCCCAGAATTTTAGAGGCAAAGAAGCATGACTCAATAGAGAGAGACTTAAGTCAACAATGTGCCTGTGTTTCCTCTCCACAACACCATTTTGGTGATGTGTGTGAGGACAGGTGACTCTATGAACTATACCAAGATCAGCTAGGTAGGTGGAAAATGGCCGAAACTCCCCACCCCAATCAGTTTGAATTGCCTTAATTGGGTGACCAAATTGTAGTTCAACTAAGGCTTTGAATTGTTTAAAAACTTCAAGTGTATCAGATTTTCGTTTGATTAGGTATAGCCAAGTGAATCTAGTACTAGCATCAACAAATGTAACATAATATAAAGCTTGACAAGTTGATGCAACAGGGGCAGGTCCCCACAAATCACTAAAGACAAGTTCTAAAGGTGTATTATAAACTGAGGTTGAGGGAGGAGAATATAATTTGTGGGCTTTACCCATGCAACAGGCTGCACAAAACTCAGAAATATCTTTATTTGATATAGGAATATTACAAGATTTGAATACATTGTTCATTGCTACATGATTAGGGTGTCCTAATCTAAGGTGCCAAGTGGTACGTAAATTGGGGGAGGGGGAGGATACAACATTGACAGATGGTAAAGATACATCAGCAGTACTAGTATGATTACTAAGACTAGGTTGAGAATGTGAGACAGAAACTGTGCCAGAAGGAGGACTGCTTGCTGCAGAACACGGTGGTGCAGTAGCATTATTTGGTGATTGATGATGAAACTGAAAAGGGGCGAACTCGTACAAGCCATCAGCACGGACAGGACCATAGAGCAAGGGTTGATGTGTATTTTCTGACCGAACAACACAGTGTTTAGCGTGAAACTGAAAATAAACATCATTGTCAGCTGCAAAACGACTAACACTAATCAAATTTTTGGTAAGAGAAGGAACATGAATCATTTTCTTAAGTACAAGAGAAACTTGAGGGTTAATAGGACTAGAAAAAGTAGAAGTGCCACAGTTGGTAACAGACAAACCTTGGCCATTGCCAATGAAGATCTGATCAGGTCCTTCAAAAGGTGTCTGTTGATGGATATTTTGAGATTGTAAGGTTGCAGTAAGAGAGGCTGCAGTGTCAGGGTGCCATGTACTCTGAGGTTGGGATGATGGTTGAGGTGAAGCAGTTGTCATTAGAGCCTGGGGAAAGGGATAAGGTTGCTGTTGAGGTGGTGGATATGGTGAAGACCGTGGGTTAAATTGAGGTCTGGTCCACTGGTTATTGTACATAGGTTGTTGTGGCATGTAAGAGTATGGATTAGGGTTATGGTTCATGTAATTTGGGGCTAGATTGGTATAGGAGTTTGGTTGTGAACTAAAGCCTTGGAGATCAGCAGGTATAGGTGCTTGGAACTGTTGATTGAACCTATGATAACATAAAGCAGCAAGGTGACCGTATTTAAAGCATACTTGGCACTGTATATTGCTAAAACGGCCACGGCCGCAGCCATTCCGACCACCGCGGCCTCCACGGCCTCTAACAGGACCGGAAAAAGCATTCGCATAGTTATTCTGATCAAAGTTTGAGTTAGGAACAGTGTTACCAGTATGTTCTGCAGTAGGCGTAGACTGCGAAGAAGAATCAGATTGCGAGTGCGTCAAATTGATCGATGCAACTTCCGTTTGTGATTTCTTCTTGAGGCGTTCAGATCGCATTTCGTGAGCGAGAAGGAGAGCCTCTACTTCTTCGAGAGGAATTGCTTCGAATTTGCTCTCGATCACAGAGATAACCGGAGCGAAGTCTTCATTCAATCCTTCAAGAATCACGTCAATGTGTTGTTGAAGAGGAACGGGATCACCGACGGAAGCAAGGCTGTCAACAATCGATTTGATACGCAGAAGATAATCCTCAACGGTGCGAGATTGAATCGTGGTCGCTCGGAGCTCCGATCGTAAGGAACGGGCCTTCGCGCGGGTCAATTTCTGGAAATGGTCATGAATTCGCTCCCAGAGTTGAGAGGAGTGAACGCAGCCAAGAACGCGAGGCATGAACGTGCTGGATAACGTCGATTGAAGCCACGATAGAAGCCATTGATCTTGCTTCAACCAATTACGATTATGAGGATTTTCGTTACGCGTTTCACGATCGTTAGGCGTGAGAAATTGCTCTGGAATAACAGGATAGTGAATGAAATCTTGTAGATTGTGTGCGTTTATCATCGGCTCCACTTGCTGTCTCCATACGAGGAAATTCTTTTCATCAAGCTTGTCTGAGATTTTGAGCGTGAACGTGATGAGGTTCTGGAGCGGTGGCGCGGTGGAAAGAGGTGTAGGAGTGGGAGAAGGCGGTGGCGACGGTGGAGGATCGTTGATACCATGTAGAATTTAGAGAAATCTAAAGAGAGTGAATTGAACAATTTCCATTTCTTTCACTGAGATGATACAGAGCACAGATTACAATTTATACTAGGATCTTATCCTGTGCACAGTTCTGTTAAACTGCACACCCTTAACTAACTGATTCTGTTATGACATAACAGAATCAGTTCAGCAATTACACACGTGCATCAAGGCACAAATAGAAGCTAAGCTGTCTAATACTAATTACAATGAAGTGAGAACTGATACACACTTACACTACTTAATATAAACTGTATATAGCGCTTTGGTGCTTCTATGTACTTGTTCTATAATGAAATACGCAGCTGAGGAATCATCACTTATGTACATGGCAGTGATCAGATAGTGCTTACTGCTAAAATGTGGTATCATGGACATTGTAAGCTGAAGCTGTTATTACTACATTCACATGTATCACTATCATCTTTTGAGAAAATTAAGCTCAGTGGCAAGAGGAACTTCCTCTTAAACACAGATGAAGTTTACTTGTTTGAAAAACAATTTGGTTATAGTTTATGACAAGACAATACCTGAAATCCATGTTAGATTCCAATGAATTTTAATATTATGGCGTGACAGTTTAGGAGAAGCTGTCTGTCAGGCGTCAGCCCATCAATAGAAAAAGTAATGGAAATTTGAATCGTGTGTTTGCATCCAAAAATACATCCTTAAGCCTATGTTTGGATTCGCGTTCACCTCTTCAAACTCGGTCTAGCAGCTCTAAGCCGTGATTTGGCAGGAGCTACAAAGGCAAGCTTCTGGTTGGGCGCAGAAAGACAACCGCGATTCTGGTCTACTGTGGGAAATGCAACGCAAAACTAAACGTTCACTAAGTAGAAAACACCAATACACAAGTCACTGCTATTTTCAATATTTTCTTATGGATGAATGAAGTGTTATTTTCAATGTTTTCACTCTGATGTATATAAGTATCTTCTTAAATGAGTACACTCTCCATAACAAAATATAAACAAAAATTCTATGTATCTGGTCTAAATTTGAACCAAATACATAGAATCTTTTTTTGCTTATATTTTGTTACGAAGAGTGTACATTAACAAAAGGTACTTTAGCGCAGAAGTTCTTAAATAACTAATTATTAGACATTCTGATTCTCTGGTTGATTTGCAGCTTACCCTTTTCTCAGGATTTGTCAGCTATCAGATGGTTAGAGATGCATATGATGGTAATTTTACCCTTTTCACATCTCGTTAACCATGGTTTTGGGAAATTCTATTCATCCCTGTTTCTGAAACCACAGCACTGAACCATGTTATGATATATCTTAATTCCTATTTATAAACAAACATCATATATAAAGCAGTTTGGTTCTGTAGAATAATCTTCAGTTACAGTCTTCATTTTTTTTCGTTTCCCTTAAATTGCAATAACACTTTATTCCCTTTATAGAATATATATACAGTGAAATTTCCAGGTTTATTATATTTTACATAGCTGATGTGTGTCATGTATCTTTTGTCTCACTAGTCAGCTATGCATTTCCTCTTTGCTTCACTGCAGCTGGCAAATCTCGATTTGGGAGCCTTTTATCAATAGGCCATTATCCTGGCAAAACAGACAGGATTTATATGAAAGGTCCTGGAGGACGAGGGGAAGTTGAAGTAGCTGTTTCTAGTGTTGCAGGTAGGTAACTTTGGGACATTTGTAGTTATGCAATCATTTGGTCAATATTTTACTTGTATTTTTAAAAAGTGTATTATACATTAACTTGGAGTTATTTGATGAAATATCAAATAAGGTAAAGTGTGAATAGTTAACACTCATCACAAAAGACATTTTTCACATACTACAATTCTTTTTGATATTACATTACATGTTTGCTTATTGAATTTTATTTTATCAGCAAGCATGTAGTTTTTGATTACTTGGTAAATCAAAGCCTCCCTCGCAATAACTAATGCTTGTCAGACTATTCTCATGAAATATGTTGTGAAGCTTGTGTGTGTAGTAAAGATCTAATTTTATTATTTAAAAGGTATATAGAGAGATGGATGAAATGGAATCTGTCTGTTGCAATGTCAGATCAAAGCCAGCAGGATTCAGGCCCATCTTCTCCAGTTTTATCAAAGAAAGGGTTTGGGCTTGGCGTAATTGTCCGTAAAGCTGCATCTGTTGCATCAGTAGCAGCAAGGCATGCTTATGCAGCTGCTTCTGCCTCTAGCTCAGACTTTGATGAAATGATACCTTTGAATTGCAGCTTAATGTCCATATCATTACCATGGGAATATATAGCATATGATCTTCTGTTTAAGGTAAGGTCTTGCATTGACCAATTATGGTTATATGAAATGATACATTGTCATTGCTTTTAGGAAAATGTTTTGCATCTGATCTTCACTATTCGTAAGGTTTGGGAATGCGAGTTACTTGACATGCTATCCGCATTAAGTAGTCTTACCTACCCGAAATGGCTGAATAATAAGGAACATGTTTTTATTCCCATTTCTTAGTGCTATTATTTGTTTTTATTTCACCGGTACTATCCACTTGGAGAACACTGATAATAATAGTTTGATTGTCCTATTTAGGGAGCTCCTCCGGTGAACATGTGACCATCAAATGTATTTTTGTTCTCAATGAAAATTGAAATGGAGATGATATCTGCAAGCAAACAGTTTCTCAGTCATGAAATTCTTTCTCTTCCAACAGTTGTTGTTGGGCGCACGTTGAACGTGAGCGTCCTGGAAGGTAACTTGTTGCATCTGGATTGTTGTTAACACACTGCCAATTACTTGGTTCCTATAAGGTAAACCCAGTTTTTTTTCCTCTTAAATTAAAAGATTGTGTATCCCTTCTAAACCAACTCCTCAGAAGTTAAAGAAACTTGTCTCGGGGTCAAAGAAGCTGAACTGCACGCAGGCAGCTATTTCCACTGAAAAAAAAAAGGACTTTTAATAGAGGACAGCTAGATGATTTTCTTTTATGTGCGTAATCACTGTTTTTGTTAATCTTTGCAAATAACTACATCCATTGGTCTTGGTAGTAGCAGTTTATTGGTTTCCGAATAGATATGATCAATATATGATAAGATGTGGCTGTAAATTGTAATGTCATCACTGGCTTAAGGTTATGAATGTAATAGCACATGTGAATGGAAGGAAGCAGAACAGTGGCTAATGGGACTAACCGTGCAGATAGAGTAGTGCACCGAGTAAATAGATAAAGGAAAAGCACCTAAATGGTACAATTCTTTTTTTTTTTTGACCAAAATGGTACAATTCTTCTTTCCATTAAATTTCCTTGCAGCACATGCAACCTACTTTTGCACCCTGAAAGAAGCGATTGCTTAATTATCTTTTTCCTTTAATTAATCAAGCTTAGCTAAAATGGTAATAGAATTGATTGCATGTTATCCTCCACTCACATTCGCTTTAATATTTGTGCTTTTAGTCCAGGGGGATCCAACTGACAACCAAAACAAAAATAACTGCCCCAAAAGAATACCCAACTAAGAAAACTACTCGAGAATATTCTTTTCATTTCTGTAATAAAAAATTTGAAGGTCACGAATAAGATACAACAATTTCGTCAGTCCCTGCCTTCGTCATTAGACTAGTTCATATGATCACTTACCCAAAAAAAAGACTAGTTCATATGCTTTAAAGTTTAAACTAGCGAGTAACTTCTGTATATTTGTGCACATCCCTTTCACCTACACAGTACAGTTACTTTATGTATATAAGTAACTTTTATTATAGATTTCCCTTGTTACTTAAACAATTTGTGCCTGGAAATTGAATTATATCTGATGTGTCACTTATAACAAGTGACGGAATATACTTTGAGGATTTTTTTGGTCTACTAAATGAAATGGTAAATAAATACCACGCACACACACTACTACAGCTCACACCCAGGTTCGAATCTAGGAGCTGACGTCTCTATGTCGCTGAAATTGCTAATATTGATTAGCCATCGAATTGTTGAAAAATATGACATCCATGAAAGATAAGAGAGAAAAGATTAAGAGACTCTAATATTCATCAAAGTAAAATGTGATACAAAATGATAAAAGTTGAAAGTAAAATGCTTACCTAAGCCTATTTATAGGTATCTACTACTACTAGCAAACTATATCTCTAATAGTCCCCCGCAAGCTAGAAGGTGTTCACAACACTTCTAGCTTGAGATGAGCAAGACAAAAGTACATCAAAACGAAAGAAAACTATCAACAAAGCCAATTAAGGCATAACAAGCCAAAGAAACAAGCCATGAAGGCTACAAAGAGAACACTACAAAGACAGTAGAAGCATCATGTGGTAAGCATCCTAAGTTCAACCAGCAGCAGCAATTATCATAGCCTACTGGCCTTCAATGCAACTCGTAGAAGTCAATCATCATAAAACCATTGAAAATCGAATCAAAGAAAGTGCCAGTATGTGCTTCCAATATTGAACTTGCTTCTTCATGCCAAATTCTTCAAAGCAGTACACTAGAAATATAACACCAGAAATCATAACAACACCAACAACACTAAAACTAGGTGATGTCTGTGCATCTGCGAATGTGAATAGAATCAAGCCAACCACCAAAAGTATAGCAGAACCTTCTCAAACCAGGGATAAAGGCACCCATTATCATCACTAGCAGAACCTTTGTGGATTTAAACATGATTTATGTAGGGTAATTAAGAAAAGCTAAAGATCCCTTTGTTAAGCCATGTGAACCCATGAGTACAGCGGAAAGTTTCTGTTGCGGAAACGAAAACAGAAACTGGATCAAGAGTCGATCCAAGAAGAGACGGCAATTTCAGAAAATCGAACTCGCAAAGAGAAAAGGGATATCACGATCCAAAACTCAAGATCGTAACCGAAAAGAGGGAAATCGCATTGCAAGAAACTGATTCTAATATTCATCAAGGTAAAATGCGAAATATATAGGTACCTACTAATATTCTAATATCGCAATGCAAGAATCAATTACGATCCATGGAAGATAAGAGAGAAAAGATTAAGAGACTCTAATATTCATCAAAGTAAAATGTGATACAAAATGATAAAAGTTGAAAGTAAAATGCTTTCCTAAGTCTATTTATAGGTACCTACTACTACTAGCAAACTATATCTCTAATAGAATCTGTTTGGGAGTTTGGAGGGGAGGAGAAGGGACTTGAAGGATTTGAAGGAGTGAAATAGAGAGAAAGATATAAAAATCTTTCATCTTAATTGAGAGACTACTTTTGTGGGCACTGATAATAGAATACTTATGAATTTTTGATCAAATAGAATACTTATAATTATCCTCCCTTCCATGTAAAAGTATATACAAATAAGCAAACATGCATTAAGAGTGAAACAGGGGGGGGGGATAAACGGGAAAATATTGAATAAGTTAATAGTGAATAGCACATAAGCTAGTGGATTGAATTTAAAAGGTTCGGTAAAATTGACGGTTAAATTAGTTTATAAATATAAAATAACCCATGAAGTAGATTGACATTTGTAATTAAATGTATAATCTATAAGTTCAAATATCACAAAAAAATCTATAAGCTCAAACTTTACTCCAAATACCGACTAGAAAAACACTATAAACTAGTGGTGTACCAAACACTATCACAATTTATCCGCCGTCTTGCCAAATAGAGCCAATGAGTAAATTGATAAAAAAAAATATACTCCAATCTCCATCTAAACTCACTATAAGCAAAAAAAAAACTTCACGATTCACATATATTAAGGATAATGTCATCCATTCTATCATATCATTTGAATTTACACTTATCTTTTGGGATAATCTCATCCGCATGGTCATTTTTTTCACTTATAATTGAGTGCATTGGGGGTAAAGTTATTATGAATTAAAATATTAAAGTTTACTATCTTTGAGCTATGCCTAATATCACATTGCAAATAGTGAATTTCATCAATTCATGTATACAACATTGACATATATATCATAATGATCATGTATTAAAGTTTCAGATGAATTGAATATGTGTAGCTATATAATCTTATAGAAAAAGTTTATTTGTATATTTAAAAACACCTTATACTCAATGGAGTATTTATAATTTTGAATCAATACAATCTTTTTTTGAGGAATTAAACTAAATACAAAATAATGAAATTCTTTCACCAAAGCAAAATATAAGATAAATCATTAAATAATTGTTATTTAATGATATAAATATGATTTTCCCTTGTACCAACAAAATTGGTCGATTGTGTCTGTATCTATAGAGTCCTGGATTTTGAATTTGTAAGACATAGTAGTATATCAGTGCATTTACACCGGCCGTGCCGTGTTGGCTTAGATAATTATACTTAAGGTTTATAAAATTGAAGAATCTTAATAGCACCTTGAGGATACATTCGTTTACCAAAAAAAATTGAAAAGTCTTTATATTTTATGCGTTGAACTTACAATAAAATTATAGTGATAACATGAATTGTTTCCCAATAGGGGCTAAAAGGATAAAATAATTATTTACAAATATGACAAGTGTTCAGAGACTATAAAATTACACTGACAACCCGTAATTTTTCACTATGCAGATTAAAAACAAAATAATCCTCTATAAATGATCAATAAATTTATATATTTAATGTCTTTAAAGAAGTAAAATTAGACCGGCAACATATAATGTTTGTGTGTCAGGACTCTAGCAAAATAATTCATAAATAACAAAGACATTTTGTAAAACTGATATGTTCCTAAAACAGTAAAATTATACCGGTAACATTGAATGATATGACTTTAATTATATGAATGTTTCTAAAACAAAAATTGAATGTTTACTGCTATCTTATTTCACAAGTTGAGATCATTCTCACTTCTTAAAAAAAATGAAGCACTCAATTACTGTGATGACGATTGAAAAGCACCTGCTACTGTGATGTTCCAATGGACCGCCATCCTAAACAACTCTGGGAAGACATCCTGAAATGGAGCCTGTCCATTGCATTGACTCTTCCAGAACAAAATTTCCTCCCCATTTCCAATCACACAATTCAAACCATCTCTAAATATATCATCAAAACCAGAGTAGGTCAAACCCAAAGAAATCAGGGTAGGTCGAACCAAAAGAAATGATGTCACACCACCAGAATGAGTCTTTTGATTCCCCACTGGTCATGACCCCTGACGTAAAATAAGATAATAGGTTTCCATATCGAAATTCCAGCAGCTTCCTATTGGTTTCCTATCTAAGATACATCTCCACCTCCACTTTTACAACAGAGAGACATTAAAAATCTCCAAACATTTAACCTAAACCGTGCCTTGATAGTCTTAGGATGGGTCAGTCTGATGGTCGCTCTGCCTAATGATGAAGTTGGGAGCAGAGCTCAGGTCGGGTTGTACCTGCAAAGACACTCCAACGCCCAAGTCAGGGAGGGAGAAGTCAAAGCAGAGTATGGAATGAATCAGAATGTGTACCTGGCAGTGGGGGTTGACTCCTATTTATAGAGCGATGTGACGCTCCTAGGCCGTAGGATTAGCCGAGTCGATCTCGGTCGTTGATTGCGCCTCTTGTATATTCAGCGCGCCCTGGTGAGTAGAGCTACAGTGACGTGGGCCGGTTCAGGCCCATTGCGAGGATTGGGCCATCGGCCCAGTCCGGAACATAACCCATAGACCACTCTCCTAAGATTTATAAATATTATCCCAAGCCACCCAACTGATCTTCCTTCCCTTCTAAGAACGACTCCACAAAAAATTTCGTTGCAATTTGATCAACTTCAAAATAACCCCTTTCAGCACTTGGTAAAGAGAAAAGAAATAAAGGGGTAAACTATTCATAACTGCGTTGATAAGAGTCACTTTACCTCCAATAAAAAGAAGGTGTTCTTGCCATATGGAAAGTCTCGAGCTAACCGGAACTAAATTTGGTTTCCATGTTTTACATCTTCTCGGATTAGCCCCGATCGAGAGCCCAAAAATTTGAATGGTAAAGATCATGAGCTACAAGAAAGGAAAATCGCAGCAGTGTCAAAGAAATCCCTGTCAACATTTACCTCAAAAGCTTGCTCTTAATTGAAAACATAATGTTCTATACTGTATCTCTGGACCTGTACCCGATCTTAGACACAAGGTCCGATCCGAAATAGTTGGTAGGGGTTGGTCTTGATCAACCGAGCTCCGCTTCCGATCCGGGGCAGGTGGTACCTGCGAAGACACTCCGATGCTCAAGTCAGCTAGAGAGCTAATTAGAGGTAAAGAGTAGGAAAGAGTGTGTACCTTTGGCATTGTATCAATGCTTTATTTATAGGTTTTGGAATCCAATGGGAACCATTGGATCTAGGTTTTTAATCTCCACCATTGATTGATGGATCTGCATTTGGTGTTGGGCCTTAGTAATAAAGGCCCAATCCGTAACAGTTGCCCCCCAAGTCGGGTCGTCTTGGGGCGAGCTAGACTTGATGCCTTATCTGGACTTCGTGAGAGTTTTTGAATTTGAGGTCGGACCGTCGTGGCGACCTTCTTCAAGGCCAGAGTTATAGCCACAAAGGGGTCTGCCCCCAGCCTCGGAGTGCCCGAGATACGAGTCTTGTCACAAATCTTCGAGGCCGGGCTTATACCAGCAAGGGTGTCTGCCACCAGCCTTGGAGCGCCCGAGATACGAGTCTTGTCAAAGATCTTCGAGGCCGGGCTTATACCAGCGAGGGTGTCTGCCACCAGCCTCGGCAATGTTAAAAACGTGACCACCTGAGGGACTCGAGGTGTCAATTTAAAGCCGCCTTCAGGGTAGTTTACCAGGACTCGGCCCAGATCGAACTCGCCCTTCAGGGGTATGGCAACCTCGGCCATTTAAAACGTGATCACCCGAGGGACTCGAGGTGTCAATTTAAAGTCGCCTTCAGGGCATATTACCAGGACTCGGCCCAGATCGAACTCGCCCTTCAGGGAAATGGCAACCTCGGCCATTTAAAACGTGATGACCTGAGGGACTCGAGGTGTCAATTTAAAGTCGCCTTCAGGGCAGTTTACCAGGACTCGGCCCAGATCGAACTCGCCCTTCAGGGAAATGGCAACCTCGGCCATTTAAAATGTGAACACCTGAGTGACTCGAGGTGTCAATTTAAAGTCGCCTTCAGGGTAGTTTACCAGGACTCGGCCCAGATCGAACTCGCCCTTCAGGGGAATGGCAACCTCGGCCATTTAAAACGTGATCACCTGAGGGACTAGAGGTGTCAATTTAAAGTCGCCTTCAGGGCAGTTTACCAGGACTCGGCCCAGATCGAACTCGCCCTTCAGGGAAATGGCAACCTCGGCCATTTAAAATGTGAACACCTGAGTGACTCGAGGTGTCAATTTAAAGTCGCATTCAGGGTAGTTTACCAGGACTCGGCCCAGATCGAACTCGCCCTTCAGGGGTATGGCAACCTCGGCCATTTAAAACGTGATCACCTGAGGGACTCGAGGTGTCAATTTAAAGTCGGAGGATCTCAGTGAGCGAAAGCGCCGACGTTCCTGCCTCGGGGAATTTTCCCGCTTTCTGGAACGTCGCCTCGGAGAAGAGGAAGCCAGAGATGAGCCGGGCCGAGGGGAACCCTCGGATCAGTAGGAATCATCAAGAGTTCCGATCCTAGGCGGAGTTCCGGTCTTAACGCGAAACTTTAAGGCGATCGTTCGACTGATCCCAAATCCTTCCCTTCAACCTCGGAATTCACTTCTACTAAGCAATAAATGTGAGGAAAATTGTAGTCGACCCATATATATTAGATGGTTAAACATTTACAAAGTCGGATTACATCATGCCCGTAGGCTCATTCTGAGACCTAGGAGAAACGTGGCCTTCCTGCGTTAATCCCTTCTTCATGATCGATATACTTCTGAGATCGCTGGAGGAACTCGGCAAGCGACTCAACTTGGTTGACCCCGACGTCTATCTGAAATAGACTTCCTTCACGAAGGCCAGCCTCCATGAAGAAAAGACGGAAGGAGTCGTCGAGGTTCCGAACTTGAGCAGCTTCTCTATTGAATCTCTCTATATAGTCCCGGAGGAGCTCATTTTCTCCTTGCCGAATTGCCTGCAATACCTTCCGAGATTTAGGCTTCATCTTCGAGTGGGCGAAGTGTGCAGAAAAGAGCTTGGCTAACTGATCCCAAGAGGAGATCGTATTCGACTTAAGAGCCCTGAAACATTCCAGAGCCGCCTTCTCTAGAGTAAGGGGAAAGGTTCGGCACTTTATCTCCTCTGGAACGTTACGGTATTGCATAACCGTGTCAAAGTAGTCGAGGTGGCGGTCCGGATCGCCAGTCCCATCATGCATTTTCAAACCTTCAGGGGGGTTCTCCAGGTGCTTTGGCACCGGGAAGTAGTCGATTTTCGCTGTGAAAGGTCATTTACGCTTTGCCGACCTCTCAAGGGGTGGAGACCGTCGGTAGCCATACTTGCCGGGGGATCCCCGCGAGCTAGGGCGCTGACGTTTCTGCCTCGGAGACCTTTTCAAATTTCCGGTACGTCGCCTCGGAGAAGAAGAAAACAGGAACGAGCTAGGCCGAGGGAAACCCTCAGGACCATAGGAATCATCGGTGGTCCGACTTGGGGGAGTCGCTGACCCTCGCCCTCCTCTACACCGAGGTGGAGTGCGGTGATGGTATCTCCTCCAAGCCGGAGATTGGTGGCGGACGCGGCCATGAGTCATTCCACTTGAAGAGTTGCGCAGAGAGGAACTCCGATCCGGGATGTTACGAGCCCGGATCTCAGCAATCTGAGCTTCTAACTGGGTGTAGCGTTGTCTTTCCTGTTGGTCGGCCTCGGCTTGCCGATTTAGGAACAGGACGAGCTGTTGAACAACATCGACCGGTACCTGGACGGTCGGAGGGGGAGGTGGAAGCCGGTTCCGAGATGGGCTCCCATGAACCATAGCCGTAGCCGAGCTTCGAGCATGCACCGGGCTAAGGGGTAAGATGACCGCCACTCCTTCCGAAGTCACCTGCTGCAGGACCGGCCCTTCACCGACATTCAGGACAGTCCTATGACGTAAGGTCGGAGCCATCGTCAATCAAGGAGATGGGAGAGGAACTAGAGTACAAGATCCTCCCACTGTGGTCGCCAATGTTCTATACCGTATCTCTGGACCTGTACCCGATCTTAGACACAAGGTCCGATCCGAAATAGTTGGTAGGGGTTGGTCTTGATCAACCGAGCTCCGCTTCCGATCCGGGGCAGGTGGTACCTGCGAAGACACTTCGATGCTCAAGTCAGCTAGAGAGCTAATTAGAGGTAAAGAGTAGGAAAGAGTGTGTACCTTTGGCATTGTATCAATGCTTTATTTATAGGTTTTGGAATCCAATGGGAACCATTAGATCTAGATTTTTAATCTCTACCATTGATTGATGGATCTGCATTTGGTGTTGGGTCTTAGTAATAAAGGCCCAATCCGTAACACATAATATAATAACATGTGTATAAAGTGGCGTTGATGTTATTAGATAGTCAATAAACGATTTCACTTGCAACATTTTAAAGCATGTGTAGGTGTCTAGTAACCATCCACGCAAATTTCTGAATTTTTAATTTTGTTTGTGAAATCAAACTTAAAAATGATTGAAGCATGCATGTTGTAAGTTCCAACTACGCGTGGATGCATAGGGTGGGTGGAGGGGAGGAGGGGGCAAATGATACATTGTTACTTGTTAGCCACACAAATATAATAGCTCCACCTTTCTTATCAAAAAAATATATATAATAGGCATACCTTAAAAGGCATTAGCTAGTTCACCTATGCCTTAATCTTAAAACACTTACTTATCTATCTTTATTTTCTCCTAATTCAGTTAGAGAAATTATAATGGTAGTACTAGTTTTTCCTACCTAATTACTTTATTTCTTCCTTCCACACAAGGTAAACAACTAAGGCCTAATGTTCGTTAAGAGCAACCTTAATTCACTAGCTTTTTCATCTCAAATATGCCTTCCAAAATGACTTCTTCGGAACACACACACACACACACACACACACACTAGTTCTAGTGTTCGGCAGCTTTCTAATCCTATTTGTTGTTTATATGTTTTTGTTTGATCCTTCGTCATTAAGCTAAAGCTTAATCTTCCCAAATAATAAATACCATTATAACAAATAAAGCTTACCCCTATCCTATTCCCCACCACAAAGCCCCCACCCGACATATAAAGTTTGCATGGAAATGGAATACTCTCATTTTGTGGTCTGTGCAATCTTATAATTTTAGTTAAAATGAAAAAGACACTCACAAATTAAACACCACACAACACATTACACATACTACATCTGAAGACTAATTAAAGCCATACTTTTAATATTAGTACTATTAATTATGTATTATTATTTAATTATTAGGGACCAATGAGCCCATTATTTTCCAAAGTCTTTTGCACTAATGGACCCCACGTGTTTCCCTTTCCCTCCCTTCAAATACCCCTCTCCTCTCTTTCACTTCCTCCCTTTTCCCCTTCCTTCCTCTCTCCGGTTCACTCTTTTGAATTTCCCGGTTTTTTTCCATCTTCTGCATTTGAGCCATGTTGTTCCAAACCGGTGAACCGGTTCTAGAAGCCATGTTGTCTGAAAGTGAAATACAATACCTATTTTCACTCATTAACCAATCCGAAGACCCGGCTAGCCCAAGTTCCGGTTCACAGTGTTCAAACCGGGCAGTTTACTCTGTAGAAGAAAGAAAGATGAGACGCAAGCAATCGAACCGGGAATCGGCTCGACGATCCCGTTGCAGAAAGAAGAAGCATTTAGAGAACATCACGAATCAATTGAACCGGTTGAGAATCGAAAACCGAGAACTCAAAAACCAACTAGCCTTCACCTTGCAGCACCATCTTTTACTTTCCCTACAGAATGATCAGCTAATGTCCGAATCTGTTACCCTTTTGGCCACACTTTCTGATCTACGTGGAGTTTTAGGTACCACCATGGTTTCACAATAGCCCTAATGAGAATGAGGAGTACTCATTTTGCATGCAGTTTACACTAAAGAGTAACAAAACAATTAATGAAACTTTATATTAAATTATTTCTATGTCTTTTTAGTTAATGCTATAATATATGGCTATAGAATAAAGTTTCTCTGAATGAAGAAGCACAAGATTTAGAGCTCTAATATTGGAAATGGCTAGCTGGTTGGTGCATCGAGGTGGGGAAAGAGTACATAGTGGTAGCTAGCTTTACTGGGAGAAGTGGGAAAATGGTGCTTTCATTTCATGGCTTTAGATAAGAAGCCCCGCGTTGTTGGAAGTACTACAATGTAGGGATTTTGAGGGTTTACCTTTTAAATCATGTTCTTGTAGCCCTTTATCTTTTCATATATAGCTTTTGTAAATTATATAGTGAGTGCGTGGGTGGGTGAAGACGTGAAGCTGAGTGTATTAATTGTTGGTATGTTTTAGTGATCTCAGTTAATGTAATGTAATGTAATAATAAGCTAGCTATGGGCCAAACAAGGTCAAGAAATTATTAATGCATTTTGTTTACTTCTTTTTGTGTCTTTTTGCATAATCTTGAATACTTTATGCCTTGGTCGACCGTTTGCAATTTGCAAAGATATACTATCATGCACATTGGTGTTGATGCATTTTGGCTTTTCCCCCCTCAAAAAGAACAAAGAACGTAATGGCTAAACATTAGGTAGTGAGGTCATGTTAGGACCCACATATGAATGCATCTTTCTAAACATGTGACGAAAATTACTTTTTTGCTGCATTATCTTTGATTCGGATTATTGTTGGCTACTCAGAGAGTGTCCTAATATTTTCAACGAAAGATTAATCTCTATTAGTGTTTAGGATCAAATTTTGCATTGACCAACACCGAGTTTGTCTACTACGAGAATTTAACCTGGGAGCACTGAGTAGACCCCTCGTGTCAATGGTAGATTAAGTCACTAGACCAGCGGTGTTGGTTTCGTGTTTCCAAACATATATACTACGCGTCCTAACAAAATAAACAAATAGACCTTAAAAAAAATACTGGGTGTGTTTGATTTACAGAACGAAATTACATATCCGCCGAGAACGTTATTCCAAGGAATATGATTACTAGAAATGCTATTCTAAGTAATATGTTTGGTAAGCATTCATAATTCCTTTGAATGTTTTAGTTGTTTAATAATTTGTTTAATTATAAAATTAAAAAAATCTAAGTAAAAAGAATAAAATTAGATTAGAGTGGATAGTTAGATTCCCACCCTTAAACATGAGAATAAGAAGTAAGAATTTGGCTAAGTGAAAGAAAAAAAAAATATCATGACAAAATACGTAAAGTGAAATGCTAAGCAGTGAATTTTGTTATACTTTATTGTTCAGAAACTCCTCTCTTTGTGTTTAGTTGCACCCATCATTACTGAAAGTTGCTTTTTTGTCTTGCAATATATAATATGTGATATATACTTGCTTCCGCGGGAACTTTAGCCATATTTACGATACAACTCCTCATCATATTCTTCAATTTGTATATGTGCTTTTATTTTATCGGCGGTTTTTAACTAATCCTACATGATATCCACGTGTTTTACTTTTTATTTGTCTTGCCTTTTTATTTTGTCGTTTCGCACCAACGGGTATTAGAAGCATACTTAAATTAGTGTTTGTATTTTTATTCGAGTACCGCATGCAACATTTACTCACGAGAACTTTAGCCACATTTACTATAGAACCCTATCATCTTCATTCAACTCTTATAGCTGCTTCTATTTTATTGGTGGTTCATCTAACTCTTAAAAAAATAGGAATACTAATATTATTATATTATTATATTTTTAATAAAATTTATTATATTATTATTAATGATTATTATTGTTATATTATATATGATATCTACAACTGTCAGAATGGTATTAAGAAGTCCACATGGAGCAAATAGCAACTTTTTTGGCCCAAAAGGACACATGGTAGCAATTGTCTGTATTACATGTTCTATACGGATAGTTGGACAGATAGATTAGTGTTAAAATAAATGTGAGAAATTAATTCAATGACTAATAATATATGTTTGGAAAGTAACTCTAAGGTAATTAAATGAAGTGTTGATACATGATAGTAAGTGTGATGATTTTTTTTTTGTTGACATTGATGAAAATATTGGTTGGAAGTTGGAAACTCACTTCTTAAGCTATTAAACCAATAATGCGATGTACACATAATACTTTGATCGTGAAGAAATACACTCCATACTATAGTTAGGTGGTAGAGTTAGGTGGGGAAATTTATTAACAAACAATTGATGATGTTTTAAGGAACACATGTTAACTAAAAAAATATTATTGTTTTCATAAGTAAAAACAAACATACTGCATCATTGATTAAAATTGGTTTGTGGAACAATTTGATGAGAATATATAGGATAGGTAAAATGTTTTAAATTTGTAACCGTAGTTTATTTAAAAATAAAATCAAAATAATTATAACAACAAATATTACTATGTGTAAACAATTGTAAACCGATAATAATAGAAAAATAGTTATCTATAGTAAACCGAAAGATTATGGGCGAGGGTCTATAAAGAGTTGAGATAACGCATAACCAAAGTACCTAATCGATACGATTTGGAGAATATTGGAAAATACATATTCAACCGGTATTAAAGAAAATATATCTAGAACTCTCAACCGTTAGTACCCGTACGTAGTAAGTGTGATGATTTTTTTTGTTTTTTTGTTGACGTTGATGAAAATATTGGTTGGAAGTTGGAAATTCACTTCTTAAGCTATTAAACTAATAATGTGACGTACACATAATACTTTGATCATGAAGAAATACACTCCATACTATAGTTAGGTGGTAGAGTTAGGTGGGGAAATGTATTAACAAACAATTGAGGACGTTTTAAGAATCACATGTTAACTAATTTATTTTTTTGTTGTTTTCATAAGTAAAAATAAATATATTGCATCATTGATTAAAATTGGTTTGTGAAATGATTTGATGAGAATAGGATAGGTAAAATGTTTTAAATTTGTAACCGTAGTTTATTTAAAAATAAAATCATAATAATTATAACAACAAATATTACTATTTATAAACAATTGTAAACCGATAATAATAGAAAAATAGTTATCTATAGTAAACCGAAAGAAAGAAATCTATATGGGCGAGGGTCTACAAAGAGTTGAGATAATGCATAACCAAAGTACCTAATTGATACGATTTGGAGAATATTGAAAAATACATATTCAACCGGTACCTAAGAAAATATATCTAGAACTCTCAACCGTTAGTACCCGTGCAACGCACGAGATGGACTAAATTTGCAAGCTAATCAGAAAGGAGGCATAAAGTTAAACAACTTGTAATGCAAATATCATAGAAACCATACATACATTCAATCGAAAAGCACTCGGATGTTAAATCTCAAATACAACAAAGGACGCATAAAAGGAGTATAAACGCTACTAAAGAAAATGAATCTAGGATTGTCAACCGGAATTTCTAATTTTTTTCTTACTGGCCAACACTGAGGTCAACCGGGAGCACAGGGTCGACCGCCATATCCTAGGGTAGCATATGCCACTAGGCCAACGGTGTTAGTTTATAAAATATATAGTCTAATAATTGTGCATATACATCAAATGTAAATATAAAAACTGGACCCATAATTAGAAAGAAAAGAAGACAACATAATAAGAAAGTGAAACATGTTGATATCATGCAGAGTTAGACGAAAACCGTCAATAAAATAGAACCAACTATACAAAGTTGAAAGAAGATGATGGAGTTCTATTGTAAATTTGACTGAAGTTCCCGCGGAAGTAAATGCTGCAACGCGGTACTCAAATATAAAATAAACAAAAATATAAACACTCATTTAATTAAGTATGCTTCTAATACCCGTTGGTGCGAAATGACCAAAATAAAGAAGACAACACAAATAGAAAGTGAAACATGTGGGTGTGAACACCCAATTTTAACCGGTATTTTCTTTTTTTTCGTGAAAATTCCAAAAAGATCGTTTTTATGCACTTTTGTGATTTTAACTGATTTTGCGTGTCGTTTGGGGCTTATTGTTGATTTTTGCTGTTTATCAATATTATTATCATTAGTACAACTTTTTTAAGAAAAAAAACTTTATAAAAAAAAATCTGTTTTAGAATTAAATATTATTATTATTAATCTTTTTTTTACACATTAAAAATAAAAAAAAATAGAAAACAAAAATTACAAAAAAAAATATAAAAAATAATACAACTTCTATTTTGGCTAAAAGCCATAGTCTCTTTTATCAATTTTATTTCTTTTTCACCAAAGAGGTTGCTGCACCATCTGCAATATCAAACAAGAAAATAAAGAAAGGTCAGTGGCAAGAATCAAAGGAGGCAGAAAACACAGCATCATAAATTAAGTATTTGAAAAAGACACCTCAAGAGCTACTAGCTGGCATTTGCAAACAGAAAAAACGGGAATAGCCTCTATAAAATAGGCAAAATCGAAAATCGGGGGGAGGGGGGAACCAGAGAGGGGAAGGCACTGTAACAACAAAGAAAGAAAAGAAAAATTAACACCAACAACACAGACAGGGGGGAACGCGCTGTAGCAAGAAAAAAAACTAACAACAAATCACAACACACACAGAGAAAAGAACAAACAGAAACAAAGGGGAGGGGCGAAAGAAATATGGAAATAGGAAGAAGAGCACCACCACTCTCCACCTCCACCCTCCCAACAACCAACACCATCCACCACCATGAACCGCCACTCTCACGGCCAAACTCAGCCACCACTGTACACCACCGTACACCATCTCACCGCCCTCTCACCGTCAACCACCACCCTCCTCTTCGCAACCCATAACCACCACCGTACCACCAAAACGACCCCTTCCCTCCACCACCATACGCCAAAAACCGCCACCGTACCACCCCTTCTGCATTTTCGTCATTCATGTGTTCCTTCTTGCATTAGGCCACAAAGGGAGCTTTGTCTCTTATCCTTAATTTTCGTTGAACTTTTTTTCCTTTCAAAAAAAATAATATAAAAATCTCTAAATTTGTATAGAACTGCATTACATGCATAAAAGATCATGTTGCATTCTAAAAATAAAAAAAATCTTTGCATATATTCAAATGAATAATATATTTTCTTTGCATGGTGTCTAAAAAAAACGCATTGAATGTGGCATCGTAGGATAAACATCTGCATGATGGCTCTAAGTTCATGCATAGCATGACATCATAAGAATTCTCAATATTTCATTTTTCTTTGTCTATACATAAAAATTGTTGCTGCATATTGTACATACTTACATGAGTAAATAGAATTGCATTGCATTTCAAGCATTCAGGACCATGTTGTATTCTAAAAATTGTGCATACTTTTATGAGCAAATAAAAATCCCATTGTCATTCATTTATAGTCTGTTTGTTTCAAAAAAAAAAGTTGCATTGCAACTTTTAAAAAACTAAAAATAAAAATTTGCACAAATAAAAACTAACATTGTCATTCATCATTTTTTTTGACAAAAAACATTGTCATTCATCATGGATCATATTCTCTTCTCTTTGAAAATTTACATGCATAGCATTAAACCCGTACACTTTCATGGAAAAGTATCACAAAATTTCTCCATATTTCATTATAGCATGTTGCCAATATCTTAGAAGTAGACGCATCAAAGTGTATTGTCATTTGTAAATCTTTATAATAGGGTTTTTAAAATAAAGTAAAAAAAAAGTAGGTGCATTTCATGTATAAAAGGCATTAAAAATTGTGTTGCATCCCGGAAAAATATTGTCTACATATTGGGTGCATAGAAAACTTACATCGTTATCCATCATTCATCATAGTTCATGCACTTTCATAGCATAACATCATAAAATATTCTCATATTTCGTTTTTTCTTTGCATATACATAAAATCGTTGTTGCCTGTTGTGCATACTTCCATGTGTAAATAAAACAAATCACATTGTCATTCCCCAATATTCATAGCATGTCTCCTTTAGATAAGTGCACAAAAAAAAATTGCATTTCATTTCTTGCCTAAAGAAAAGAAAAAACATTACAAAACAAATGCATATTGCATCTTAGGACGTGTTTGCATACATAAAATATACCCATGCACTCCATAGCATCATTTTTTCCTGGACACATTTTCATTTGTCATAATTTTTCTTGAAATAAAGAATTTTAAAAGTCATTGAGTGTCCATCCACATTTCTTTCCCAAGAGAAAGTTGAATTTTGTGTGCTTGCATCAAGGTGGATATCAATCAAGCGTTGACTCGTGGAATCAGATCATTCTTTTGAGACTTGTTGGAAAGAGGCGTAAGGAAGTGTACTGAATGGGAAGATTTCAGGGGGCATCCAAAAGGGAAGGGAGACATAAGGTTGGGAATTAGTTCTTGAACTAAAAGCTCAAAGCAAAAGAATACGATTGTCATTAGCGCTTTGTAATCATATTGTGTAAAGTCAAGTTGGCTTTGTTGAAGCTCTATACTAATGAATTTGCAGGGACTTAAAAGCTCTTTATGTTATTTCGAAATTAAATTTTTGAAAATGTGGAATCATGACTTGGAATCATGACTCCAAAAACGACCCCTTGCTGTCCCCTCTGAGCCTGTAATTTCCTTTCATTAAACCCCGGACAAGGATCGACCCTCAGTGAAATTTAGTGCATTTAGATTTCCAAAGGTACAATGAAATAAAAGGAAAAATGAAGCCCACAAGACTGAAAATTTGTATAGGCAGTCTTGGCAAAAATTAGGGTATAAAAGAAAGAGAATGAGAGTCGTAAATGAAGAAGAGGTGAAGGATGAAATCAACTATGAAAAAAAAAAGTGAAAAAGTAGAGAAGTGAAAAAAAAAATCAAAATCATGTAAGAAGGAGAATGGATGGGTTTGACAAGAAAAATGTGATGTTTCGGAGCCCCATAGGAAATGGAATGCACTAAAAATCATTGATCCTTTTAACCCATAAATCATTTTCTGAGCCTCCAAATCCTTCTTTTTCTTAACCCACAACCCATGTAAGAGGTTCTTGAGCCTTCTAACCCTTTTGTCTTAACCTATAGCCCATAAAATAATTTCTCGAGCCTTCTAACACTTTTAGTCCTAACCCATAGCCCATAAAACAATTTCTTGAGCCCTCTAACCCCATTTTTCTTAACCTTATAACCCATAGCCACATTACAAGCCTCTAAAAGTCCACTCTAATCGATGAATGATTGCTTTCATTTTTATAATGTTAGTTTTGAGATAAATCATTTATTTTCTTTTAACAAATCTTTGCTCCAATAAATGAAAAGAAAAAAAGAATGAGACCCGCTAGACTGAAAACCTGCAAGGGCAGTCTAGGCAAAAATTAGGGTTAAAGAAAAATAAAAATGGAATGAAGCCCGCTAGACTGAAAACTCGCAAGGGCAGTCAAGGCAAAAATTAGGGCGCAAAAGGGGAAATCAGGCTACATTTGAGAAGTTTATGTTTGACACTAGCGTAATCTCTTCCTTTCGAGTCAAACAGAATGACACATTGCGGAAATTTTTGTGGCTTGAGGTAACCTTGGGGGTCCTAAGAAATCCCACTCTGGGCCAACAAATTTTTGCACAACCCCTCATGAACTGAACTTTTCTTGCAATACCAACTTAGTCTTCTCCCAGGGCAATGCTTTTCTCCAACACTGGGGCAAGCATTTGGCAAGACGTTCATGAGTCAAACTTTGCGTGCTATGCTAGTATAATCTCATCCCAGGGGCAATACTGTACACCAATTTTGGGGCAAAATTTTTGTATGACCCTTTAATGAGTCCAACTTCGCTTGCTACACCAGCGTAAGCTTCTCTCGGGGCAATGTCTTTTCAGTAAACTGGGGCAAAAATGTTGCAAGACCTAACACCATTCAAACTATGTTTTCCACACCTGTGTAGTCTCTTCTTAGGGCAAAGCTTTTTACCAATATCGGGGCAAAATTTTTGCAATAACCCTTTGTGAGTCAAACTCTACTTTCTAACATCAGTGTTATTTCCTCTTTGAGAATATCATTTGCCACATAAGGGAAAATCTTTTGCAAAACCCTTCATAAGTCCAACTTTGGTTGCTTACACCAAGTAGTCATTCCTTTTGTGTAAAACATCTTACCAATGTCTACCAAGTAAGTTGCCTCAAGTAAATATAAATGCTCAAAAAGACTAACCTCGAGGCAAGCCTAATCCCTTTTCCCAACCATCTCAGTTTCTCTTCGTCTTCCCCCTTTCTTTCACTTTGTAAACAGCATTCACTTCCAAACCTTCATAAACCCAAAACAAACAATCCAGAAACACAAAAAAGGCCCAGCTTGTTAATGCCCGTGAATCTATGCATACTCATTAGGTAATGCTTCAAAAATAGTCAACTTGGAATCATTGATATGATTTAGAGAGCTGATGACAATCTGTGAAAAAGGGCCAAACTGGAATGTGTCATGCTTTGGAGGATGAGGATTGTAAAAGAAAAGAGATCTGGCAAGGCAAAGATAATGATAAGTTTCCAACCGAGGACAAGCTTGATTGGTTTCAAATAAAACATGCACGAAAACATATTCTCAGCAAACATAACCTTTAGAACATGTCCATCTCTATACGCATGCATAACTCTTACATTTCATGTCTCTATGCGCATGCATAACTCTTGCATTTCATGCCGTAGCATGCATATATTTCATGTCATAGCATGCATACATTTCATGTCATAACACGCATACAATTCATGTCAAACCATGCATCCCGCTTCATTACAAGAAGCACGTGTTTTCCCAGTCTCTTTGTGAATAAAGTAATAATAATAAAAAAAAGATAGAGTCATTTAAAGCAAGGCATGCATTGCATTTAATTTCCCTTCCATGCTACGGTTTAGCCCTGGCACTGGTCATTTTGATTTTGTACTACGGTTCATCGCTGGTACTTCCATTTTATTTTTGTGCTATCGGTCGCGGTCCTGGCACTGCATGCTATCGGTTACGCCCCTGGAATCGCATTTTTAAGTTTTGTGCTATCGGTCGCGCCCTGGCACCGCATGCTATCGGTTACGCCCTGGCATCGCATTTTTAAGTTTTGTGCTATCGGTCTCGCCCTGGCACTGCATGCTATCGGTTACGCCCTGGCATCGCATTTTTAAGTTTTGTGCTATCGGTCTCGCCCTGGCACTGCATGCTATCGGTTCCGCCCTGGCATCGCATTTTTAAGTTTTGTGCTATCGGTTACGCCCTGGCACTGCATGCTATCGGTTCCGCCCTGGCATCGCATTTTTTAAGTTTTGTGCTATCGATTACGCCCTGGCACTGCATGCTATCGATTACGCCCTGGCATCGCACTTTTAAGTTTTGTGCTATCGGTTACGCCCTGGCACTGCATGCTATCGGTTCCGCCCTGGCATCGCATTTTTTAAGTTTTGTGCTATCGGTTACGCCCTAGCACTGAATGCTATCGGTTCCGCCCTGGCATCGCATTTGAAATTTTGTGCTATTGGTTACGCCCTGGCACTGCATGCTATCGGTTACGCCCTGGCATTGTCTTTTAAGTTTCGTGCTACCGATTCAGCTCTGGCACTAGTTTTTTATGCTATCTGTTCAGCCCTGGCAATGTCTTTTAAATTTCGTGCTGTCGGTTCAGCCCTGGCACTATTTTTCTTGTAACCCTATCGGTTCAGCCCTGGCATTGTCTTCTAAATTTCGTGCTACCGATTCAGCTCTGGCACAAGTTTTTTTTATTATATCGGTTCAGCCCTGGCAATGTCTTTTAAATTTCGTGCTACCGATTCAGCTCTGGCACTATTTTTCTTTTAATGCTATCGGTCTCGCCCTGGCATTGTCTTTAATTTCGCGCTACCTATTTTTACGCATATTTCACCGATTAAAATTGAGGTTCGTATCTGTACTTATTCCTTACGTTGATAATACGACAAAACATGGTTTTATGTATTATCTCGTAAGAAAGTAATTACAGATGGGCAACTGTGAACACCCAATTTTAACCGGTATTTTCATTTTTTTCGTGAAAATTCCAAAAAGATTGTTTTTATGCACTTTTGTGATTTTAACTGATTTTGCGTGTCGTCTGGGGCTTATTGTTGATTTTTGCTGTTTATCAATATTATTATCATTAGTAGAACTTTTTTAAGAAAAAAAACTTTATAAAAAAAAATCTGTTTTAGAATTAAATATTATTATTATTATTAATCTTTTTTTTACACATTAAAAATAAAATAAAAAATAGAAAACGAAAATTACAAAAAAAAAATATAAAAAAAAATACAACTTCTATTTTGGCTAAAAGCCATAGTCTCTTTTCTCAATTTTATTTCTTTTTCACTAAAGAGGTTGTTGCACCATCTGCAATATCAAACAAGAAAATAAAGAAAGGTCAGTGGCAAGAATCAAAGGAGGCAGAAAACACAGCATCATAAATTAAGTATTTGAAAAAGACACCTCAAGAGCTACTAGCTGGCATTTGCAAACAGAAAAAACAAGAATCCTCTATAAAATAGGCAAAATCGAAAATCAGGGGGGGAACCAGAGAGGGGAAGGCACTGTAACAACAAAGAAAGAAAAGAAAACTTAACACCAACAACACAGACAGGGGGGAACGCACTGTAGCAAGAAAAAAAACTAACAACAAATCACAACACACACAGAGAAAAGAACAAACAGAAACAAAAGGGAGGGGAGAAAGAAATATGGAAAATAGGGAGACGGGCACCACCACTCTCCACCACCATGAACCGCCACTCTAGCGGCCAAACTCAGCCACCACTGTACACCACCGTACACCATCTCACCGCCCCTCACCACCCTCTCATCGTCAACCACCACCCTCCTCTTCGCAACCCATAACCACCACCGTACCACCAAAACGACCCCTTCCCTCCACCACCGTACGCCAAAAACCGCCACACCACAGCGCCTCCCCCTTTCTCCATGAACCACCTGTCGACCTCCACCACCACACTCTCCTTTTTTTTTGCGCCACTCCCTCCTCCGCCGGTCACCTTCACCCAACGGCCACCATCAGACAGCAAAATCATCGCTTTAACAACCACCACCCCCATCCCAAACCACAACCAAGTCGTGAACCACTCACAAGCGCCTTCCCCCGTCGTAAATCACCACCATCGCGCCACCTTCACCCTCCCTTCTCCCCCCTCTCTCTCTTCGGGTTACCCTCCACTCCCCACCACCCTCTTTTCTCTCTCCTTCACATTCTTCATTTTTTCTCTCACTCCACGATTTTCTCTCTCTCATTTTTTAGATTGTTCTTTTTTTTTCATTTCCTCTCAATCCTATGTTATGCGGCTGTCATGATTTAGAAAGGATGGAATTAGGTCATGTGAAAACTAGGTTTTTTTATGGGCTCGGGTCATCTGTTTGGACTTATTTCGTTTTTTTTCTGTTTACTCCTTGCACCGGCCCTTTTTAATAACACACGCCCCTCCCCTTCCAAGGCCTGCGTTTTCGTGGGCCGACAGAACAGCTTAGACTACTTCGTGCACCCCTCTTTATTCAATACCACCCCCTACGTTTTTCACACCCTTTTATTTAAATGCAGAACACTGTTCGCACCCCCTCTGCTTCATAACGACAGCGCCCCCCTGAAGGCCCAGAATGCGTGGGCTACTGAATAAAAAAAAACGAGTTGGGCTCAGCTTTCCACACCACCCCTTTTCAAATACACCCTCCCTTTATTTTCTTTATTTATTTATTACCATTCTTTTTTTACTCAATATTATTTTTACTATTATTATTATTATCATTCTTCAAAAACGAAAATAAATGTTAGTTCACGTAAAAATATTTTTCTCCCTTTCTTTTTCTCATAAAAATACCAAAATACGGGATTGGCTGAGATGTGACATCTTGTCGGTCCCTGGTTTAAGACGCATGAGTTGTACAACTTGATGATCTTAAACCACCTATTCAAAAAATTAAAATCAACAAACAAACTTTTTCTCAAGAAGAACTACGTGGCATTTGATTCTCCGCTTCAGAGATACGTAGGAGCGGGGCTTCCTCGTCAAGCTAAATTAATGTTTTTTTTTTCAATAAATAATCATTTTTTTCTTTAACACCTATTTTCCTAAAAAATTAAAAAATGGGTCTGACTGAGATGTACGTCTTATCGATCCCGGTTTAAGAGACTGTAGCTGTACAGCTTTGATCTTAAACCCCTTTCAAAAAAATAAAATCAACCAACCAACAAACTTTTTTTCAGGAAGAACTACGTGACTCTTGTGTTCCTCATTGCACCTGAGGATACGTAGGAGCGGGGCTTCCCCGTCAAGTCAAAATTAAGTTTTCTTAAATTGGTCCCTATTTTATTTATTTCTAAATAATTCTTTTTTACTTAATTTTGGGGTAAACAAATAACTCGTAATTTATTATTACTTGCACAATCGGATTTAGGGTAACTGTCTTAGGACAGATGTACTAGGGGTGCAGTGGGATTAAGTTTCCACCCTTCCCTATGCATAATCGACTCCCGAACTCAATGTGGTATACGCAGACCAATCACTTCTAGTTAGGTTTTTCTCAATTTTTCCTGTTAAATAAATTGGGTGGCGACTCCTAAAATCATCAATTTTTGGGCCGTCTACGTCGGGATCGCGGTCACGACAGTGGGTATCATGCAGGGTTAGACGAAAACCACCAATAAAATAGAAGCAACTATATAAATTTGAAAAAAAATATGATGGGTCTATTATAAATGTGGCTGAAGTTTCTGTGAATTAAATTTAAGTTTAAATCAAATAATAAGATTATAAAATTAAAAAAAGAACATTAACAAAGACATTGAAATTGAACATTCATAGGGTGATGGATAAATTAAGTTTCTCACCGATGTGCCAATCAAGTTGACCGTAATATCTAGTATAAAATGTTATTAATAGATGATATTACATATCAATTGATACAATTCCAAACACTGTTAGTATTTTATATTATATCATACGGTATATTTGGCAAGGGACATAAATGGTCGTTCATCTAAGAATGCAATTATTTAAATATAAGACCTAAATTGTTAAATCATTTATTTATTTTAAACTAAATCTTATTTCATGTATTAATTTTTTTATTTTAAAACCAGTTCCCGACCAAGACAAATTTGAAAACTCCTCATCGACATTGTCTTCCTTCCGTTGTTTTTCAAGATTAAAATTTCAAGAGATTTAGGCTACTTATATTGGGTGTTTAGTGCAAAAAAAAAAATTCTAGGGGGTTCAACTGAACCCCTCTGGTTACATGCCAGGTCCGCCACTGTCTCTGAGAAGTGGGAAAGATTTGCAAGGGCCATCAACTGTTCCAGGTGATGAAAAAAAATAAAAAATCTGAAAAAGAAAAAAATTCTTTTCCAGACGCTATAGCATCTGACGCTATAGCGTCTGAGAAATCACCAAATCAATAGTTAGTGCACTGGCCAAAGATCTGAAATGCCTAATCAAGCCATTTGTTGTGCTTTGAAGCCCATCATGTCTTATGTGAAGTTATTAGTCTACTCTCCTTTTTGAAAAATTCTTTGGCTAAACCAAAAGAATGCCACTCTTTCCAAGGCTAGGAGAAATGTTGAAACTAGATAGGAACTAATCTAAGCCTAGTAGTCACACACTCACAATTGAGCAGTAATAATTCTATATGTTGTGAAAAGCAATGGCGTGTGTGTGTTGGATGTGAATCTGAAAGTTTGGCCTAATGAGAGAGATTTTTGAAAATCTGTTTGATTTAAAGGTGCAACTAGTTTGGTCTTGATAATCAGTTGTTATTCTGTTTTTATTCAGTTGTTATCGTTATCAAGTGTCATTACTTGATAACAAGCAATGATTTAAGTTTGGGGGTGTGATAACTCATATTTATATGAGTTACTAGTGTGTATGACCCGTGCGCTGCACGGGTCGACATTTTCTATGTTGAATTAAATTTTAGAATAATATTTATTTTTAAATTTATGGATATATATATATATATATATATATATATATATATATATATATATATATATATATACAAAGTCTCATAATAAGATTTACAATAATATTTATTTTGATGTTTGTTATGGTAATTATAGTCTTTGCTATTTACACCCCCTCCAAAGGCCCAATTTCTGGAAAGCCCATTAATATCATTAGAGTCCAATCTTCAATGGCCAAGATCATTTCACGAGATCGGACGGCCCAAATCGGCCACAACAAACACCACTCAAAGTCTATAAATACAGCATTTAATGCTCATTGAAAGGATACCAATTTTTCCTAACAAAATACTCATTTACTCACACACTGACTTAAGCATCGGAGTGTCATTGCAGGTACAACCTCGGACACCTCAAGTTCGGATAACCTCGGACACCTCAAGATCGGACAATCTCGGACACCTCAAGATCAAACATCCCAAGACCCAAAGCCAGAAACAAGACCAAGGATAAAATATCTACTAACTGCATAATACCGGCCATCAAGATCGGGAGCACAGTACAGAACAATGTTCACACCTATCTTAAATACTTTGATGTGACTAATTATGTTTTTTTTACCAAGAGACCAATGATATTATTGTATATATGTATATATATTGTGTTTTCTTAAATTTTGATTAGGTAAAAAAAGGTTAAACATTTTTAGTTTAACTTATCGGAAAACAAAAACTAACCTGTGATTCGGTACTAATTTATTTAATTATATAAACTATTAAAAATTTTGAATAAATGAATAGTAATATAACCCCGGATGTCACCAAATTTTGAAAATATATATCAATATCTTTTCAATAAATTAAATTTCGAAGGTGTCCTTCATGCGATACATACAAAGTTGACTACAATATTTTCAAAAAAGTCACATATTAGTCATTACAGGATGGTGGGGGTAACTTAATTTTTTTACAATTAAATATGTTAGAATCTAAATATAACAATAATTTGATTATATTTTTGGTATAATTACTATTCTATACCAATCGTGAGAATACTTTTTGTGAATACAAATAGTTAAAAATTAGAAATATTTTTGGTTTCCCAAGGTATCATCCCCGACAATTGGGGTGACTAATCCTTCGAGGTACTGAAGTTCATTTTAGGGCTGACCTCTGCCAAACGATGTCTCTCCATACACACCGGCCAGGAATCGAACACCTGACCAAAAATGCTTAAGGGGCCCAAGCAACTTACAACTTCAGGCACACCCGCTTGGTTACAAAATAAATTTTATACATATTGATATTTATTAATTTATCATTAGTAAACAAATAGAGGTATTAGCTTATTTAATTACTGGTTTTATCAAATTAATTAATATTATGTATAAATAAATATTCTATACACAAATAATACTACTACTAATTTTTTATTTTTATTAAAACTACCACTAATTATTTTAAATTTTAATACTTTTATGTTTTTAGTATCAAAGTGGTTATAATTTCTTAATTTATTATTTATGAAACTGGTTAAAAAAATTCCAAGATAATACTATGCATATTTAAAAGGTAAACAAAGTGTAGATCAAATTAAAAAATGCACACAGCAAGTGTAAGAGATATGAAAAGGTACGAAAAGGGAAAGTAGCGCACGGGTCGTACCTTATCATTTTTCGTTTTTCATTCAGAAACACAACCATGTGTTGAATTGAAGCCAACAACAGGTTAACATATGAAAAAGGAAAGTAACCCAGGCTGATAATATCCTCTCAGAAAAAATCTAGACTACCTTCACTGCCTTCACACCGTCAGTCATCTCGCGAGGGATCCGTTTGATTTTGGTTTTCACACCCTCAATCACCCAGATTTGTTACCAATCTGCTGCGTTTGGACTGATGAATGCAACATGTTACACGTCGTTGAGTCTCGACTATGTTGCTCCATCGCCGATTCATACGCTGTGGTCGGATCTCGTTCGTTGGTCGCTTCACGCTAGGTGATTCAATTTGATTTTAATTTTCTGGACCAATATTGCTTACTAAATTTCTTTTTGTTATTTTCTTATAACCCAGATGAAGAACGCACTAACTTTTATTTTGATCTTGCTTTTCACACCCTCAATCACCCAGATTTGTTACCAATCTGCTGCGTTTGGAGATGAATGCAACACGTTACACGTCCGTGATTCTCAATCCTGTTGCTCCGTCGCCGATTCATACGCCGTTGTCGGAGCTCGTTCGTTGGTCACTTCACGCGAGGTGATTTGATTTGATTTTAATTTTCTGGTCGAATATTGCTTACTACTTTTCATTTTGTTATTTTGTTATAACCAAGATGATAAATCAATGGACTCTACAATTATAATAATTGACTATAGCTCCAAAGTTTTGATATTTCTAACTCACGAACAACAATTTCAGATTAGAGATTTAAATATTTAATGAATTTTTATATGATGTTGAAGATGGAGGACTCGGGGATTTGCAGAACGGAATGCGTTATTCTAAGATTTCGGATCAAACTCAAGCCACCCATTTTGCAGGGATTGGGATTTTGGTTCTTATACCGAGATTTCTGTTCAATCTCAAGCAACCCATTTTCCAGTAGTTGGGATTTTGGTCCTGCAAACAAAGGTCAGTCACTTGTACTAATTCTTACTGCATATAGAATAGTGGATGGAATTGAAATGATATGATTAAACATGTTTTATGAGATAACAATAGGATTCTAAAAACATCGAAGGCACCAGTACACACATATTGATATGTGTATGTTACAGATTACAGGGAAGACGAATTCACATTTTGAAGAATGCATGGTTGACTGTAGTGTGAAACCCCCTATTATGAAAGAATTAAAATTAAAATAGCAAAACATATATCTGATTGATGATCTTAGGATATAAACATAAAAAGAAATACGTTGACATGAGACGAATGAAAGCTATAAAATATAAATATACCCTTAAATATCCCAACTTTACACCAGAGCAAGACAACAACAACATTTGCAGCCTCACCAGACGATAGGAATGTGTTAAGTTCATCAACAAAATTGCCGAATAGGTTCAAATTGAAAGAGTATCTGTTCGAAACAGAACATTATGATTGAATCAGATATTCACCAAACTGACTTTGAAGAAAATATAACCACAATAAGCAGAAATTGAATGCTCAGAAAAAACATATACCCTCTGTTATTCAATGCAATCGTCATCAGCTTCGATTTGACATTGTATCTCATGTATTCCCTCGGAGCAGAAACTCCTGTTAAGACCCCAAATATATCTGTTGAATTTAAAAAAACCACATTATTATCGTTAGTGCATTGTAATTGCAAAGTCATATAATCTGGAGATAAAAACGTTTACATGAATATGTTACCAATTAGATAATCGCGGTCAAACGCTCCTTGGAAACACTCTTCAGGAGGAGTGGATTTGTATATGGGCAGAGGGACAGCATCAGAAGCAGCTTCCTGAATCTTAGTGTCAAGGTTGAAGTTTAGTCTAAATTCATGCCTAGTCGGACGATAATCACCCAAACTCGGACCGACACCAAATGTAGTCACATAATACACACACCCTTCACTGATGTGCTTGTCTAGTTTGTATATGTATGGACGATTAATATGAGCGTGCATTCTATTTCCCTAAAATAAATAATTGACGAAAGCAGATTTACTGAGTTTACTAAATAATTAAAATCATGGTAAGCTCTATAAAATCATTTACATACCTCAGCATCCATGAGGACCAATTCAACAGACTTTGGTAGTTTGGATCCTTTATTATCAAGGACACGCCATTTGTTAATAACACGAACTAAAATAGTCCTTGTTTCATGTGCAGGATCGATGACATTCAGCAGATCTACTTTTTTGGGAAGTGGTGCAGCAACTTTGGTACTTGGAGCCATGGAAATAATGCACAACAAAGTATGTATTTCTGAATTTCTGAATTAGTGTAGATTGAGATATCGATCAGAAGTAGGTGTCTCATGTGATGAATAGGAACGTCAGATTTATAGGTAAGTCAAAGGTGAAAGAAGTAGGGTTAGGTTATGCAAACTACGGTTAGTAAAATTCCTTATGCATATGTATAGGTGGTCATATATTAATCAGTTACTTTGGTTAAAAATAGTTTAAAAATAGGGACTGATTAATAGGATTGAAAGGTTGGGTGTATTAAGAATTTGCTGAGATTACTCCTGACTATTTGCAGATTGTTGTTGACGACAATTAGGGACATAAATGTTACGTGTGGCAGGATTTGAATAAGGGTACAGAATTGCGAAATTGAAGCTGTTTGATTGCGTTTTTGATTGGAGGTAACTGTAAGGGATGGATGGAGGGAAATGAAGGATTACATTTATTGAAATTGACTAATAAATTGCTGCAAGATTGCAAGCAATCAGGAGCTAATTTTATGGAATGTAATTATTGTTATATGTATTTGCGAATTATTTGCATGCAATCAGGAGCTAATAAATACCATTTTAGTGGAGCTAATTGTAAGGGATGCGCTGCACGTGCCTCCTTTCTTCATAGTCAGCATTGTTTAATCCCTGTCTATTGAGTCTATTGAGTTGACTGAAGGATTAATTGTCTACTAATTTGCTCCAATTTGCATGCAATCAGGAGCTAAGATTATGGAATGTAATTATTGTTATCAGTATTTGCGAATTAATTGGAGGCTGAAATCACGTTAACAGCATAAATAAGTTCCTGTTTGTATATAGTATTGGATAGTGAATGCAATTTATTGTAGTTAATGTTGACAGGGAAATGTTCGCGTATTTTTTCGAATTCTGAATGGAATACGTGTTGCATGATGATGTGTCAAAGAAGTTACTGTTATATTTATTTTCATTTAATTTTTAGAATCTGAATTTCTGATTGGAAATGAACAGCAAATTCGAATTTGTGGTTGAAGGTTCCATAAACAGCATTTACTGTCAATTCGAATTTGAATTTGAATGAATTTAGAGGAGGAATTAGTGGATATTTGTTGTAAGATATTAATTGACAGTAATTGTAATTGTGATCCGTTTTCCAATTAATTGACAGTAATTGTAATTGACAGTAATTGTAATTGTGATCCGTTTTTTTTTGAAAATAATAAGTACAATATTTATTGCAAGATGATGTGTCGAATAAATTAATGAATCAAAGGCTGAGGTCATCATGTTGAGAATTACATGGCAAATGACATGGCGCACTTAGATGTTGACAACTGTGAGGAGGATAATTTGAACAACTCACAGTTGTATATAGTATAGATTTATATTCTTTAGGCTTAAGTTAATGTGAGTTCTTAAGTAATTATGTGGTTAAATATTTAAATATATGTTAAGAAGTGTAAAAGAAGGGTTAGGAGATAATTTGTTATCACTTGACACATTTGGTACCTTTGTGAGTACTTTTTGTGGGTTTATGTAATTATTTGTTAATGTTGTACATGTAATTTTTTTGTTAAAATTGTACCTCTGCAATTTTTTTGTTAATTGTTATTAGTTTGAAATTGTGGATTTTTTAATTTATGTGTTGATGTAAAATTTTATTGAATTTGTTAATTAAAAAATTAATTAAAAAAAATGACAGGACACGCATAAAGAAACTTAATATTATAAAACACAACAATATAGAAGCTGAGGTGGTAGGACCAGTTCCTAGTTGCGTGGCATTGAGAGATTGCATTTTCGTGTGAAACACCGACTACAGAGTGACTGTAGGACGGCTTCCGCATATAAAAGAGAGATAATCGTGAGAATAAAATGTACTTGGGAATAATTTTCTTAGGGTGTGTTTGTTTCATGGTTGCAAAAATTATTCCCAGCAATAACTTTCTAGGGATAATATTATCGGCATCTTATTCTTAAGTAGTTTGCAAAAAAAGCGTTTGGCAAATACATATAACATTTCAGGAAATATTTGTAAGAGTTGAATTTTGGGTAGTTATACACATCTCTCTCCCTCTCTCTCTCTCTGCCCCTCCCTCCTTCCTGGAAATTATCTGTTAGTGTAGTGTTGAGTTTTTCATTGACCTTTAGAGAAGATATGAGTGACTCTTGTGTTGTCACCTCCATAATCCTCTACAGCAACATGTGTTGGGTCTTGTGAAGGGGTGCTTGCATGTGTTCGGAAAATTTTACATGGAGCTTTTTTAAAAAAAGAAAAGTTACAAGGACTAAAATCAAAAGATCCTATATTTTGCAGTTCCTCATTAACTCATTTGTCTCTTTTTTTGGGGTTAAATATTGATCTGTACCTTGGTCGCCCAAGGGTTTGAACTGGTTGATGTGGATCGCTCTGGTGGGATGATGAGGTCGCGAGCTGAGCCGGCGGGTGTACCTGCAAAGACACTCTGACGCCCAAGTCAGGGGGAAATAGTCAAAGCAGGGAATATGAGATGGGATAGAATGTGTGTACCTTTCCGTGGGGGGTTGAGCTTTATTTATAGAGTTCGACGGCGCTCCCTAGCCGTCGGATTAGGCGGCTTGATCTCAGCCATTGATGTGCATCCACTTCGCTCTAGGCGCACTGCTTGAGTGAACGTCACAGTGCCTTGGATTGGGTTGGGCCTCCCACAAGGATTGGGCCCTCGGCCCAGTTCAGAACAAATATATTTTTGGTCCCTATAAACTTTGGGTTTTTTGTTTCTAGTCTGGTCCCTATAAAATTTGAATTTTTTGCCTTTACTCCCTCGAGACTTTTAATAATGCTTCATCGCTTTTTTTTTGACAGCAATGCTTCATCGCTTTTAATAGAATTTTTTTGACATTTTATAAACGCTATTAAAAGTCTTGAAGTGCTATTAAAAGACATGAGACTCAAAGCAAAAAACCCAAATGTTATAAAGACCGAAAGTTGGTGAAATTTTTTGAAGGACTAAAACAAAAAAAACATAAATTTATTAGAGACCGAAAACATAAATTTGTCCCTAATATATCTCTTTCTCTTTCTCCCTCTCTCTACCTCTCTTCTCTCGCATCTCTTATATCTTCTCATATCATGACCCGTCTCCCTCATCTCTCTCTTTCTCTCTCTCATCTTCTCCTTCACACCTTTTTCTTTATAACTTTTTATTATATTATATTATTTAAATTATTATAAATATTAGAAAGGAAATTATAGCAAATTTTACATTTTTTTTTGCATGTATTGTCAACTATTCGCTAATTTGTTGAATGACTTTGTGTAATTGGGGCGGTCTCGGCGGGATTGCGTAGAGCCGTCGTCGCCCCTTCGTCTATAATTTCTTTTTAATTAATTTAACTGCTTATTTATCGTGGTGCGACAACTTTCTTCTATTTTTACCGTCTCGTTGCGCGGCCTCTTCATGGCCTTCGTTGTTTTTATCGTTCGGCCTCATCGTGGCCTTCGTTGTTTTTATCGCGGCCTCTTCGTGGCCTTTGTGAGCCCGCCTTTGAGCAGTTTACCGGATCTCGGTCCGGATTGAACTCGCTAAAAGGGAGTGCGACCTTCGATTATGGTCACTTCGATATATTGCTTGGATCGACCAAGCATGTTCCTCCTATCGGACAGTTTACCGAGACTCGGATCGGATTTAACTCGTCCCGTAGGTCGACTTGATGTTCCTCCTATCGGGTAGTTTACCGAGACTCGGCTCAGATTTAACTCGTCCCGTAGGTCGACTTGGGGCCCAATCTTAGCCTGTTGTTTTCGTTTAATTCGCCAATCAGACTTAACACAAAGATTTCAATCATTCGAAAACATCTTTTATTTAATAAGCAAGGCCCGTCTCATTAAAAAAAACCCGGAGGGAAAAAGAGTGCCCCCATCCTGTATCATAGAGTACCTCATGGGGGACTAGTCTATCTCGGGATTGTCGTGCGCAGCTTCTTTCTTTAGCTCGGCCTCCCCCTGCTGCTTTTAAGCCCATGAAATGGCATCGTCGAGCCGATCGAAAGTCTACCTGCAGGGTTACCACTTCTCCCGTGTCCGAGTAGAACTTCATCTTAACATGCACTATGGAGGCGACGGCTCCCAGTCGCCCTAGAGTGGGGAGACCAGCAATACACTGGTATACGGATTTGCAGGGGAGGATTAGAAATGGGGTTTTGACTGTCTTGTATAATGGCTTCTTCCCAGTGCCGTCCCCGAAAGTAACCAACAACTCAAGGTGCCCCAACGGGGTGGTCGAGGACCCATTCAACCCATAGAGGTCGGTACCTCGATAATGGGTTAGGTCGTTCTGAAAAATCTTCAGTACCTTCAACAGATCTTCAAAGATGATGTCGGTCGAGCTTCCTTGGTCGACCAAAACTCTCCTGACATCGACGTTCGCCATAACTTCTGTAATGATCATGGGAACGTACTTGTTTGGCATGCCATCTAACAAGTCTTCGTCACCAAATGCCAAGGGCGGCCGGTTGGATTTTTCTTTGGGCATGGAGGTCGACGCGACCATCATTATTTCTTTCCAACGCCTTTTCATTGTCTTATTCGTTTCTCCTGCTTCCAAACTGCACCCGCCCGATATGAGCATTGCTACAAGTCTCCCCTTGTATTTTTGGGTGTCATTTTCTTCTTCTGTATCGCTATCATCGTCTTTCCCGGTCTTGGTCACCTCGTTGACCGCACCCTTCCCTTTCCGAGAGGAGCGAGTGGACTTCTTTTCCTCTTTCTCGTCTTTGCCATTGCCCTGACCTTTGTCTATGTACTGGGTAAGCTTTCCTTTTGGAATCAATTCCTCGATGTCGTCTTTTAGGGCCATACAATTATTGGTGTCGCGCCCATTGCTCTGATGGTACCGACAGTATTTTCGCAACGGGCGCTGTCCCTCTTTGAGGACGAGGGGATTCTGGTCTTTTCATGTCTTTGAACTCAGTATTGGCGCATTCAGAGAAGATCTGGGTGCAAGTTGTATCAAGCTTGGTGCGCTCAGAAAACCTTCGAAAGCGGAAGTCATTGGACGACCCACCCTGGTCCTTCTTCTGCCCATGTTCTCGCCCTCCTTTGTCTTTCTCGGCCGCGCTCTGTGTAACTGTCTGGTTTGCCTAAGTCGGCCTCCTCATAATCCATATACTTTTGTGATCTTCTGAGGAAGTCGCCCAAGCTCCGCGGTTTGTTGATGCCGATCTCGACTTCAAACAAGCTTCCGCGCTTGAGACCGTCTGTCAGGAAGTAGAGTCGCATCTTATCCTCTAGATCCCTGACATTAGACGCCTCCTTGTTGAATCGTTCTACATATCCTCAGCCGTTGATGTGCATCCACTTCGCTCTAGGCGCGCTGCTTGAGTAAACGTCACAGTGCCTTGGATTGGGTTGGGCCTCCCTCAAGGATTGGGCCCTCGGCCCAGTCCAGAACAAATATATTTTTGGTCCCTATAAACTTTGGGGTTTTTTGTTTCTAGTCTGGTCCCTACAAAATTTGGATTTTTTGCCTTTACTCCCTCGGGACTTTTAATAATGCTTCATCACTTTTAATAGCATTTTTTTGACCTTTTATAAGTTCTATTAAAGGTCTTGAATTGCTATTAAAAGACATGAGAAACTTAAAGCAAAAAACCCAAATGTTATAAGGACCGGAAGTTGATGAAAATTTTTGAGGGACTAAAACAAAAAAAAACATAAATTTATTAGAGACCGAAAACATAGTTAACCCTTTTTTATTTTCATTCACGTGCGTTTAATTTGCTAAAAAGCGTATTGCACAAAAGTTGGGACAAGGAGTCGAAATGGAATGTACTCGTAAGGTCGGCTTACTATGGTATAATGGAGGATTTAATTGATAACCAACACCTTCGAAAACCCGGAAATTGGATGTTAATATGGGGATTAAAAGTTCCAAATAAGGTGAAATTGTTGCTTTGGAGGGTGGCAAGAGGGTGTTTGCCAACTAGAGTAAATTTGCGACGACGGCATGTACCTTGTGAGGATAATTGTTCTATATGTAGTGATGGAGTTGAAGATGATATACATTTGTTTTTTTCTTGTGTTGAAGCGTGATCTATGTGGGCTAGAAGTTGAATGTTGGCTGCTGTCCAAGCATGCTGCGACAGTTCTAATATATTTGCTGAATGTTTTTTTAATTTTTTTGGCAACCTGACAGATCTGAAACAGAAAAGAAGCAGCAATGATTATTTGGGTGATATGGAAGAGACATAATGAGAAGGTTTGGGAGGGTACGTTGAAGGCTGATATCATTTCGCAACAGCGGGCTCTTGACTATTTGCGTGACTGGGAATTTGTGAAGACCAGACCAAGGCACACCAACAACAATGCCGAACCAATGGTGCCAAGTGTGCAACAACGATGGACAAAACCGGATCCAGGTACACTGAAATGCAATATTGATGCTGCATTGTTTGATCATGAAGGGTATGGTATTGGACTTTGTATTCGAGATGAGAATGACACATTTATGGAAGCGAAAACTATGTGGTTTGAAGGAATTACAAAACCCCAAGAGGCGGAGGCGATGGGTCTATGGCAAGCAATGACGTGGTTTATGGAGTTAGGCTTGGAGGCAGTGGCGATTGAGACGGAAATTGTGTCTCATTGTAAAACTCTACTCTCAATTGTTCCAAGCTATAGGATTAGCTTTATTCGGAGGCAAACAAATCTTGTTGTTCACGCCCTTGCGAGGACATCAAGAAACTATGCTAGCTCCCACGGTCGTTATTATAGTCCACCTTGTATTACAACTTTTATTATATTATATTATATTATATTATGTAAAATTATTATAAATATTAGAAAAAAAATTATAACAAATTTTACATTTTTTTGCATCGATTTTCAATTGTTCGCGGAAGTTGTCCACTACTTTCCTGTTTGGTATTGTGCTGTCATGTCCGGTACTTGGCCGTTTGCGTATCAAACGGGCGCTAGTCTTTTTCATGCACGAAATATCCTTCTGCAGGATATAGATTTGAATTTCAGATTTGTAGCCCCCATGAAATCCCGATTAAAGAATGATCATGAAAGTTTTCTCTAAAGATGCATAGATAAAACCAAGTCGTCAAATGCAAACCGCCCATGGTCGACGATGGGACTTGTTATCCGATCGGTGCCACCTTGTACTAGTCGACATGGTTGCCTTTTGTTGCTCCTCTATCTTCAATTCTTCACACATGAATAAGTACTACTCCTTTTGATCTAAAATTAAAGAAAAAAGTTAAAATTAATTAATTACATTTTATTTTATTTTATTTTCTTAAAGTAATAAAAAAAGAAGTTACATCTTCAAATTATCATTCATAAGTTGATTCAAGTACTAATTGGGTTCAGATCTCATCCTAAAATTTAGAGTTTGACTTTTAGGCGTGACAAAAGTTCTATTGGAACCAGACAGTTGGACCTGGATAGTCCGATGGTTGGTTCAACTCCATTTGAACCGTTCTAACCAGACTGGACCGGTTTGAACTGTGGTTTCAGCCGCTTTGAACCGCCAATTGGCCCGGGTTGAACCGCCATAAATACAACTTTTGATTTATAATTTACTTTTTCTCTAAAATTTAATACTTTTTTATTTAATTATTACCGATCCGATTCAATCATAGTTGAACCAAGTGAACCAATTGAATCATGACCCAGAGATCTCAACGATTCCAGTTTTAAAACATTGCTTATAATATGTGTTTTGCCACCCGACTATATATACTCTTGCGAATTACAAACACCGACAACTATTTTTTACATGACTTTATTTATAGAAAAGTGTCATTAATTAGGACAACATTTTGGATGCTATGCCATGATTGTGCATTATACTAATGTTGTTTGCAAAGTTCCAGTTAGACATTTTCTACCTTTTCCACATTTCTACCTTTTACATAAATTAGTAGAGATAAATTTGTCTCATAGTACCGAGTACATGACTTTTTAAAATACCAATGAAACATTAATGTTCTTTTTTCTTTCATACCATTTATTATTTAATAATATATCTTCTTATAACTCTACTAATTTATGTATCCAATATCACTAATGAAAGTTAATTTGGTAAACTAACTCACAATTTCTCTTTCTCATACAAAATTAACTCTTTTTCTTAATTTGTGTGAAATGACCCAAAGTGACATATAATATGGGAGGGAGGGAGTAGAAGATAAGAAAACCTATCGGAACCGTAAAGTTTTCTTCCTTCTTTGGTTAATTAATTCAAGAGAACACACCAGTCTAGATTAGAATTTTTTTTATCAACTCTAGATTAGAGTTTTTAAATTGGTTAAAATGAGGTTTTTAAGTCGGTTATACAATTGATGAATTCAAGAGAACCGTAAAATGAGGTTTTTAAGTCGGTTATACACTAGTCGGTTAATTAATTCAAGAGAACACACCAGTCTAGATTAGAGTTTCTTCATTCTTTGCATATATTTTGATTATCTCGTAGTAGAATATAGAAACTTTTCTTAAGTCGGTTATACAATTGATGTGAGAAAACTTGCACGAAAGTTTAGAACAAAAACTTTGTTGTGCTGAAAAATAAGCGTTAGAAAGTGTTTTACAAGCACTCATCAAGAAATGGATAACTCGAATTTAGAGCAAATAACTTGCATGTACTACTAATTTATAGTAGATTGAACTCACCAGAAAAATTTTTGGGTATTTAATTTTTTTAGTACTTTTATGTTTAATTTAACAAAGTTTTTGTATTTCCATAAAAAAGAATAACTCGAAATTAATTAATTACCTTTCATTGCCAAAAAAAAATGATTTTCTTTTGTACGCCGGCCCTCCCACCTAAACTTCTAAACATACTCCTATTTTAAAATCCCTCTTCACCTCTCATTCCCACTCACCGTCTTGCTTCTCTCTCTCTCTCTCTCTCTCTCTCTCTCTCTCTCTCTCTCTCTCTCTCTCTCTCTCTCTCTCTCTCTCCCTCTCAACCTCACCATCTCCACTCTGGCAGCCTTCGTTACTGTTGACATCGTCGTCACACGCCACCACCACCTTTCCTCACGTTGTCACACGTATCTTCCCCTTCCCTGCAGATAACGTTCGCGCGACCCTTCTTCCTACAGCTGCACAACTCTCGGTATCAACTATCGTGTGATGTGTATGGTGTTGGGCCCTCATATAACATCAATGGTGGATCTATATGTATTTCAGGGGGTTCAAGCGAGCCCCCTGAAAATAATAAAATTAACATCGATATCTTAGGAAAAATGTTTTTGCACACCCTGAAAAATATCTTTTGCACCCAAGTCCCTGATTTTGCACCAAAGTCCCTAGTTTTACACCACTCTAATGCACCACACTCACATTTTTATTTTAAAAAAGTTTTTGTCTCTCCTTTAATCAACCCTTGTTCTCATTATCCTAGTTTTCATTCTGTTAATGCTATTTAATTGGTAATTTGTGTTAGTGCTATTTAACTAACTTGTATTTTGTGTTAGTGCTATTTAATTTATTTTGATTATGTTAGTCTATTCAATTTTAATTTGTTCTGTATTTTATGAATTTGTTGATTCATTTAGTGCTATTTAATTTATATTTAGGAACTTGCTAGTGCTATTTAATTTGTGTTGGTCTAGTGCAACACAAGTTGTGCAGTTGTTAAAGTCTTATTTTTATTACATTTTTAGCGATGTGTGTGTTTGAAATTTTTTGAACCCCAGATCCAAGGTCCTGGATCCGCCACTGCATATCATACTCGGTACCTTGTTACCGATAGGTTCCCGTACCTTAATACGGATTTCTCTCAGTATCGAGTGTGTGGTGTGAGGGCAAGGCGCATTCCCATAACACACTAGGTATCGTATGGTCTCAGTATCTTAATGCCAAATTCTCTCGGTAACAAGGTACCGAGAGTTAGGTAGTTGCAAAAAAAAAGGTTGTGATTTTACCTAGAAGACAGGGGGTGTAGAGACGATGGAGACAGCTTTGTTGTGGTGACCGGTGGTGGCGACAGAGGTGGGCTATGAAGCCCCGATACTTCAAAAATGGAGACGTACCCGTATCGGATACGTATCCGATACCGATACTTCCCGATACTTCCCGATACGTACCCAAAGAGTATCCAATAATTTTTTAATTCTTTTTAAAAAATATTTGACTCGATACTTTTCAGATACATCTTTGATACTTCTTACCAACTAAGGATACTTCTCAGATACTTTTTCGATACCTCTTACCAACTAAGCAAACGATTGTCACTCATATATAATACACTTTAATGCCTCAACAACTAAAAGACAAAATTACATGTTTTATCGTAATACAATAATAGAATAAATAATACATTGTGATATGAGTGAGATAAATATACGTAACTATCTCTACTTGATATGATCACAAGTATTTATTTTTATAATGTGATGATCATATATTGATTAATGCTATGCTTATGTTTTATTGAGCAACTATATACTAATATGAATATCTTAGTCTATAAAAAGCCATCTATTTCTGCCACTAACTATTCAGATTATACGATTTCGGATGGTCTCAATTTTTCATCCATCTTTACTTTTTATGACTAGTCACTCATACATAGGCGTGTCAGCTATCCTCTTCCTTTCATCCATATATTTTCTGTTTGATTTGTTTTATCTATTTGGGCAGGTTTTTTCGTATCTATAAAATGCAATATTTCAGTTTTTCATCTTTATTTTTTTCTATTTGTTTCTATTCTATTTTATTTTTTCTGTTATGTTTATATATATTTAAATTTAAATTTAATTTTTTATTAGAGTATCCCAGCCGTATCGTATCTTGATTTTCAAAATTTTCCCGTATCCCCGTATCCGTATCGTGTCGTATCCCGTATCGTATCCCGTACCCGGGCTTCATAGGAGGTGGGGCAGTGTTGAAGTGGTTGTTGTGAAGGGGGGCGACATAGTGGGTGACTGGGTGTTACTGAGAGAAGAAAGTGAGGGAGAGGGAAGGAATAATAGGAGTCAAGGATATTTGGCGGATTTTAGGTGGAGTGAGGAGGTGGAAAAGTATGAGGGGAGGGGGGAAAAGAATTACCCAAAAGAAAGACTACCGAGCATGGTTGCAATTTATGGGCCAGATTGTTTATTGTGCAGTTTGGATCATTTAAGGTTTTTTGGGCCCTGCCAATTTGTCAATGAAATCAATACAACTTTGACAAAAAAAAAAACATACAGTCTGATTTCCTCTTTATTTATGTGAATCAAATATTAGCAATTTCTGTTGTCAAAAAAAAAATATTAGCATTTTCTAGACCAAAAAAAAAATATTAGCATTTTGTTATTTCACAAATAATTAAGAAAATGGTCTAATTTTCAGTTTTTGTACCTTAGAGACAAGATCAAATAATTACCAAATCCCAGACATCCTTATATCTCTGTTATTGCAGTGTCCCAAACTGTCAGATTACACTGTCTGTCAGTCTATCCCAAATTTATTGTCCTGCTCCTTATCACGCCCCCATTTAACTGCCACAATCACTTCACTTCTTTATATTCCCATCCATTTCAACTCTTCCAATTTTAATCCTTCCAACTTATGGCCTCAGCAATAACCAAACCAGAGAAAAGACTAGGAGAATTTCTAAAGGAACAACAAGAACCTTTCATCCTAGATGTTTACCTATTAGAAAAAGGCTACTCCAAAAAATGCAGCAGCAGCTCAAAGAGAAAGCCCCTCTTTCCCTTTCTTAAGGTTCTAACAGTTCTTCATAAGAAACTTGCTTTTCACAACCAAAGCAGCAGCAAGAAACACACTAACGTTGGTGTCCCTCATGAAGATCAAACAGTTGTGGAAACAGATCGGTTTTCAACCGCCAGCAACTCCACGATGTTCAATTCATGCTCAGATATTGATGATGATGATGAGGTCACCAACAATGGAAAGCACCGCCAGAGATGTATAAAAGGTAGTTAGTTAGTTTTGTTTCATTTCTATAATCTAAAAATAGTTTGTTTTTTACTTTGTTGAGACTTGAGAACATGAATAATTAAGGATGTTTCTGTTATCACTACCAGCGTCTATGGCAGATGAAACATTGAATAAGGATGTTTCTGTTTGGGGAATAGAACAGAGAATACAAAGTTGCGGCGGTGTCCTTGTGCCTAAGAAAATCACAGAGGATTCACTATTATCAGCTGCTCTCTGGAGTTCACTTATTAATCAAACAGCAAAAAGAAAGAACTATACTAAAAAGGTGTTGCAAATGGAAAAGGCAAAGCAGTTACTATTTGATTGTGTTAAGGAAATGACAATAAATCATCCAAGAAAAGTTGATAGACAGCAAGGTTACAAACAATTCATGGGACCTGAAAAGCTATGGAAGAGGACAAAAGAATGGAGTCAACGAGCTACTGGAAATGAGACAAATCTGACAAAGTACTTATTGAATTTTGATTACTTGGATTCAATGAATGAGTGGAGTGAATTCAAGCCGCAAGTGAGAGAGATTAGTGTTGAGATTGCCGATGCAATCTTGGAACGCGTGAACAATGATATTGTATGTGAGATGATTCAAATTTTGTCACCAAACATTGTTACAAACTCGTACAAGGTGTAGTAATTTCCATATTGTAATATCCCGTGCCCTGACAATTCCTTCTTAAATGATGCATTCCTTCATCTCTCTCCTTTCCGAATTCAAACTTTTTAAAATTTATGTCCTTTTTCCCTTCTTTTTCCTTTCTTTTTGCTTCGTGAGGTAACTGTTGTGGCATAAAAAAACAGTTTTTTTAAAAAATTAAATTAAATTCGTCGCTAACTTTTGAAAAATCCGTCACTAATTTTTTTAAACAATCCGTCACTAACGTTTGACATATCCTTCGCTAATTTTTTTAAAAAAATAAGTAAACCCGTCGCTAACTTTTGAAAATCCGTCGCTAAATATTAGCGAGCTCTTTTTAGCGACGGATTTTATCCGTCCCTAATTCCCTTGCTAAGTCACATTAGCGACGGAAAAATCCGTCGCTTATCCTGCTTTTTTTGTAGTATAAGAAATTTTTTAGATAAAGCCAGAAATGCATAAGGCCTGAATTTTTAGATAAAGGATCGAGTGAGGCTACCAAGGAGTTTCCATTGTCTGAGGAGATTGAATTTTTACTTAACAAGGATGGTATCCGAATCATTGGCAGAAGTAGCCCGCTTTTGAAATCATTGAAACTTGGCTCTACCAGCGATAATGATGCATTTGCTATTTCAAAATCTATGTCGGGGCTTCGTCACCTTAAGATTTTTGGAGGTCATCACTGAAGCTGGATTGCTTGCGACAAAATAAAGGACTTTATATTTCTTAAAGTTGAAAGTTGTCAGTACGATTGTTCTCGTTGGGAAGGTGATTATGAAGATCATGATCCAATGGAAGTTTGGATTATTATCTCTAGTGACTTTTACTCACGGACAGAAACCGTCACTACAAACTGTTTGACAGAATGATCACATTTAGTGACAGTTTCTGTCCATAGGTAAAAGTCACTTTTTTTTAAAACTTCCCAAATCCAGAAATACCTTTTGAAAGATAAATCCGGAATGTATTTTTAGTTCCGAAAATACCTTTTGGAAGATAAATCCGGAAATTCTAAAACAATTGGATTCAAAATGGGGTATAGAATCCAAAGGGGTATGAAAAAAAAGCCTATACTGTCAAGATGGATCCATACACTTAATTGATAAGAATTGTGAAATTTTGAATAGTACTATAGATGAACTGCAATGTTTGAATCGCTAGGCATACAACAAGTATATTATAGGATAGGATGTGGACATTTAAACTACTAAAAGGCACTCCCATTCGAGAGAGGCCTAGGGTGTTTCTTCCTTTATCTCCAAGCATTAAAGTGAAAGTTACAAGCGCGGTACCCACAGTCCATCGATATCAATTCTATATACTTTGAGAAATTATTTGTGGGGACAAAGTGGTGGTCTCTTCACCCACTACCGCCGCTGCCATTCAGCTATAACTAACTATTCACCTTTTCCTTAAATATGTGTTTTGCTTCCATGTAGTGGTTATTTGGATACGCGGTTAAAACACTTCTCGCACGTCTATAAAAAGAGAAGAAAAAGAAAGGAATAGAGTAATTGAGAAAAACAAACCCTTAAGAAGTGGGTATAAGGGAAATCAATGCCCAAATGAGAGAAGACTTGGTCAGCAGCTTCACACCATTCTGCTCACTATTGAATTGGTGATCATGCACAAATACCCTAACCCTCGTCATGATAAGAAAAACAAAAGAAACTATAGCAATGAGGAAGGCAGGGCCAGTCATGGGCCTAAGGCCCAGGTTTGTAGTGGGCCAAAAAAAAATTAATACTCAGCATTTTTTATACTAGTGTTATAACAAAAAAAATAGTGTTATAATAGTGGGGGTCGTGATTGTGTTGTACTCAGCTTTTTTATAAAAAAATTATATACTCCTCCTTCAATGTCTCCAAATAAAATTGCCTTTGTCGGAATTATATGAATGTTGTGATAATAATGCAAAGACAAATAGTGAGGCAGAGAGTTCGATTAATGCACTAGAAAGTTTTGAATTTTTGTTTGGTGTGGTTATTTGGTATGATATTTTATTTGCTGTTAATATGGTTAGCAAAAATTTGCAATCTAAGTCTATGTGCATCGAAGTTGCCATAAAACAATTGGAAGATGTGTTATCATATTTTGTTAGATATATTTCCAAAATATATAGTTGGAGTGTGTTATTTCTGGAATGATTATGTACTTATTGTGAATTTGATTTGCAAAGGTGTAACATGTTATTTCAAAATATAGTGGGTAACATGTTAGAATTTTGTTGGAGTTTGGGGGCTCCAATGTTGACTCGTCACTTTTTGAATAATAATAGGGCTGGAAATGAGTCGAACTTGATTCAGCTTGGCTCGACACGATAAGAATCGCCTAAACTCGTAGCTCAACTTGAGTTCGACATGAACCTTTTTTTTCAGCTCAACTCGACTCGAGTTCGCGAGCAGCTCGATCCAGTTCATTAGCTTGGCTCATAGAAATAAAAAGTTAAGAATGTCTTTTTTTTGGTAAAAAAAATCGATATCTATATTTTGACATTTGAAAATAGCAATTTACTAAAGTTTTAAAGTTTTTTTTTTTGACAATAAAGTTTTAAAGTTTTAAAATGAAATAATCAAAGTTATTAAAACCAAGGTAATCAAAACCGGACCGGACCGGCCGGTTCGACCGGTTGAACCGGGAACCGGACCCCTGTCCGGTCCAGTTAGACCCCAGAACTGGATGGCCAAAGAACCAGGTGAAAAACCGGGAAACCGCTCAAAAACCGGCAAAACCGGCCAGAACCGGTGGTTCGGCGGTTACAGACGGTTATGAGAAATGACTTTTTTTTTAACTGAAATAAAAAAATTTAAACTATTTTTTGTAAAACAAAATGAGTGTCAGGGCTCTATTTATATATTTTATATTTTGTTGTGCACACTCTAGCTTTATTTATAGAGAAACACAGTTCATTCTTCTTATTTGTCATCCGATGTGGAACTAGATACTCACATTTTAACAACATTAGCTTTACTGTTTGCAACATTAGCTTCATTAGTACCGTTGCAACAATAAGCTTGAGGAGACAATCATCAATTTCCTATCTTGAAATCCATATAGATTCAGAAAAAGTATCAGACCACTGACAATGCTAATGCGGCTACTCATAGAAAACACCATGATCCGAACCTTCAATTTCATAAAACATTCAAACACGTTCTTTCCATTGAAATTCACCACTCCTTGTAAACTATAAACCCAGACTTATTTTTTTCAGATGACACCATGTTCTTATAAAGCAAGACTTATTTTTTTCTTTTTAAATAATGCATTAAAATATATATATTTTAAATATGTCAAACTTTGAGTTTTTTTATACCTATCAATTTTATGTGTAACTTTAACTAATGACTTGGATATTATATTGTTGAGCTAAGCATAATTTAATTGTTTGTGGTGTGAAATTTTGGGTATTATGGTTTTTTATCCTTTATATATTGTAATAAAAATATTAAAACCGGTTGAACCCAAGAACCGCTACGTCTTCCGATTCAATATCCGGTCCGGTTCTGATTACCTTGATTAAAACCAGTCTGGCCGAGAACCTAACTACTTCCCAGTTTGAAGGAACATCAAAACCGCTCATGCAGAAAACCGGCAAAAGAACTCCTAAACCAAATAATCCGGTTAAAACTAGTAGGAAATACGATTCAAGAAGTCGACCAGTCAAGTGAATAAGTGTACCGCACACGAACTCTATTTATAGTTCAAACCTGTCGCTCTGGTTTTGAAGCTTTCCTATGTGGGACTCAAATTTGCATTGCTTCAAATGCAAAATGGCACTCCTCCATTCATCTCACAATTACATTCAAAAGAGCGCTGTGAAATATTAATCATCTGATATTATTATTATTATTATTATTATTATTATTATTATTATTATTATTATTATTATTATTATTATTATTTTTGGTGTGAACCGGGTATCATTTGTGTGCAACTACAAAGACTAATTCTTCGAGCTGGGTAGGATCACAATGTGCGATAAAGCTCTCCCTCAAGAGATTTAACGTTGTTGCATTCCCAAGACTGGATTCGAACCCAAGACATTCGTTAAGCTGAATTATTATTATTATTATTATTATTATTATTATTATTATTATTATTATTATTATTATTATTATTATTATTATTATTATTATTATTATTATTATTATTATTATTATTATAAGCATGAGCTCCTCTTCCTTAGTTTTTTAAGGTATACCACTTCCTCAACTTTTATTTAATTATATAAATCATAAAATCAGAACAATTATTTTTATAGTTAACGTTGTCTGGGATAAAGTGAGCATTATTTAATTTATTTTCTGAACTCAGCATATCATGTGTTAATAAAATAATTTAAGAATTGTATAATAATATAATAATTAATACTAAATAAATTGTACCAATCAGTAAAAAAAACCTTGCTTTATAAATACAAAATGCATAACAAAGTTCATACTGAAATAAAAATGGTAAAGTGATATTTATATATATATATATATATATATATATATATATATATATATAATTATCGAGTTGGTTCATGAACTAGACGAGTCGAACTATTCCTAACTCAAACTCAACTCATTTATTTAATGAGCTCAACCTCATGGATCCTTACTAGGTATATTTTTCACAACTCTTGCTATTTTTTCTAATGTTGAATTTAGGACTGCTCGGAGATCATTCTCTAATGGATCCTTACTAGGCATTGGATCAACCTCTTGCTTATAATGTTTAAGGTATGAAAAAGACCCTTTTCCACTTACAAATTTATGAATGTTTGCATTAGTTGCATGCTGCTTTCAATTTTGGTGTGTCCTAGGCGCTTGAGATGACCATACTTTGTATTCATACATATGTTTGTAGACATTCATAATTTTTTTACGGTCCCTTATATAATTTTTTGAAGTTAAAGATATGCACACATTTTTTGGATGATTTACCGTCAAGTTTAATGTAACACCCTCAAAATAATTAACCGAATTATTTGGGTGTTAACCCAATTGAATTAATTTAGTACTTAACTGGTAAATTTACTGAGTGCTAAAATTAATTATTGGTTGCCATCGGATCGTTAACCGGATAATACGGACCAAGGAAGTTTTGGAATCGAAATAGGAGATTTCGATCAATATGGTAATTTGACCGCGTTACAACAAATATATTAAATAAATATATATATGTATACGTGGGTGTGTGTGAGTGAAGAGAGAATGAATTAATTAAATAAATAAATATAAGTGTGTGTGTGGGTTAATAAAGAAAGGAAAGAATTAAAGAAAGAATGCGAGAAACAGAGAGGCAAAGAATGAAAGAAAAGAAAGAATGGAGAAAGTGAGAAAGGGAGGAAACGTAGAGGAAGAAGAGAAGAGGGAGAGAGAAGACCTCACCCAAACCTCAAGCTTCCTTCACCAAAAATGTTCCCCACATCCTTCTCTTCATTTTGACGCCAAGATCTTCATCATCCATTCTTTATCCTCCATTTCACCATTTTCGGATTTGGAGAGGGAGGAGAAGAAATGTTGTGTTGTCTTCTTCATCAACTGTCCTAGATGTTAGGGAAGTCGAATATGTGGTTGGTTGCTAGCTTGGAATGAAGAATCAAAGGTTTCAAGAGTTAGGGTTAGAGAAATCAAGATTTTGGGTTATGGATGAATAGTAAATTGGGGGTTGAAGAAGATGAATAGTGCATTTTGGAGGTCTCGGGATTGAGCGGAAAGATTGAAAGCGGTTGCGGACGTCGCCGGAGCGTGGAATGGATTCGGGGAACGTACGTGTGGTTACTCGGTGATTTTGAAGTCTCGGAGTCGGTTCACGCTTCAAGGGTGAGTTCTACTCACGTTTAGGATTTTATGTTTCGAATTAATTAATTAACTGTTTTATCGCTTTCGCTGGACTGGAATATTTCTGGATATTGTCTATTTCGGGTTAGGAATCGATCGGAGCGAGTCTCGGGTTGAGTCGTGTTGAAAATGGAATTTTTAGTGATTTAATTTCGGAAGATTTTGAGTCAAAAACCATTATTTTTAAATATGTCGAATTTTGATGAAAATCGAATGTGCTGAGTCATTGATTGGTTTGGTTGATCGAGTGAGGACGTTGGATATGTTTTTGTACTATTTTGGTGTTAGGATTGGACTGGAACAGGTATCGGAATTGATCGGAATGACGAAAATTGCGAAAACAGGACAAAATACAATGCTGTCAAAAGCGCACGACCCGTGCGTCCCAGGCGCACGGACCGTGCGTGTCATTCTGTTTTGTTTTCAAAAATGCACTACAGGGCGCATGACCCGTGCGTGTGGGAGCACGAACCGTGCGCCGTGTTCTGTCCAAATTTACAACTTGCTGGAAACGATCCCGATCGATTCCAATCCTCTCCTAATCCTTTTCTAACCCTTCTATAATGATATTAGGCTTATAATGCCATGATTTTGGGTATGTTTCAAAAGGGTTTTATAAAATACTTTCGAAGTTGAAATTGTTTCGAAAAGCCGAGTAATAGTACACGTGTGCGAATATGTTTTATTAATAATAAAGTGGACTACGAGTCCTACGTAGTAAGGTATAACTGACGCGGGACGATTATTATTTATTTTCTAAACCGGTCTACGATTCACGATATATAAATTATATCGACTATGGGAAACGGCCCGATGCGGGTGTTATGTTCAGTTATAGGTCTGAATGTAAATGAACTAAATGTTCATATGATTATAGATATATATATTATATCGAGTTTGGGTGACGACCCATGTTAACATACTAGGCGGGGAAGTCATGATCCCTTACCCTAGGCTCTGAGGCCAATAGCGGAACTGTTATTGGATAGGGGTTCGCCGGGAGACGCAGATGTGCTGCAGCCGGTGTTATGTTAAAAGTATTGTACTATGAATACCGGGAGACGCAGATGTGCTGCAGCCGGTGTTACGTAGAAGGGCCTAGGATGCTAGTTCATCGGGAGACGCAAAAAGATTGCAGCCGGTGTCTTACTAGATCGAAGCCTTATTGTATGGTCCACCGAGATTAGCAAGCGGATTGCGGTCGGTGTTGTGTCGAATCATAAAAACGTTTTAAAAATGAACCGAGAGTGCTAGTAGGGGTCTCGGTAGAACTCACTGAGATTGTATCTCACTGTTTATCTTTTGTGGTTTTACAGAGAAGCAGGGGAAAAGGAAAGGTGAAGAAACACAGCTAGGTGGTGTGCATATGAAGACGGTGAAGACTTAGCTTTCATTGTTATTGTCTTTCCCTCGGGATTTTGTATTTTCGATTGTATAACTTGTATCAGTAAAAGTTGTAAAATCGTTTCCGCTATTTCTTGGTATTTGGATATTGGACACTAAGTTATGAGTTGTTTTTATTTATGTTCAATATCTAAAACAGGAAAAGATATCTCTGATTATTTTATGATGGTACACTTGGGTATTTTTACTCGATAAAAATACCGGGGTGTTACAGTTGGTATCAGAGCAGTTCGACCTAGTCGGACTTAGCTTAGGGTTGAGTCGATTCCTTGTTAGTCCTGGTTGTAATTACACTTGTGATGCTAAGAGACATTGAGCCTGATCAACTTAATACTTAGTGCATCATAAGCGGAATTATGGTAGGATGATCAAGATGCAATCCTCGACCACAATCGGAATCTCCAACCGGTGCATCCTCAGGAAAGGTGACATGACGGTGGGAGAATACACCGCTAAGTTTGAGAAGTTGTCTCAGTTTTACCAAGTTGTAAAGTAAGCTTCGGATGACGAACGGAGAATGCAGAAGTATAAGACGGGCATAAGTGCTTTTATGATTTATGGTCCCAGTTCTTATACTGCTACCAATTATGTTGCCTTAGTGCAATCAACCTATGTCGCCGAGGATGGTCTCATAAGAAATATGGGAAAGGAAAAGAGGTAGTTGAAATATCAACTCCGAATGCAAAGTCCTAAGATAATTTCATCAAAGGAAAAGTAGATGCGATTCTTTGGTTCCTCAAAAGTCAGAAGATGTTCTAACTATGGAAGACATCACTAGGGTGATCGTTAGCACTGATCAATCGGTGCTACTATTATAATGAAGAGGGTCACTTTGGTAAAAAGTGCCCCGTAAGGAAAAGTTCCAAGGAGTCACAAGCAGCTCCAAGGCAAGGACGAGTCAACACTTTGGATGCTCAGATAGTTACAACTGCTGACCGGGTACTGAGGGGTATGGGATCTCCTTTCAATAACTCCGTCAGTATATTATATGATTCGGGTGCAACCTATTGTTGTATATCCCGATCGCATGTGAATCGGTTGGGATCAGCCTTACCATCGCTATCCGAGCCGATAACTAATTTAACTGCTGCTAAGGGTCGTGTCCAGACATAATCTTTGTATAGAATTGTCTACTTGTCATGGGAGGCAGGAATTTCGTTGTAGAATTTATTGTTTGCCTATGAGAAGGGTGGACACCATTTTGGGTATGAATTGGATGACTGTAAATCATGTTGCAATCGACTGTGTTAATCAACTATCAGCTTCGCTGCAGAATCAGTTGAATTGTCTAGGACAAATTCCGAAGCGGTTACCCAGTTCACCTTAGACGGTCAATCTTCATTCCAAGGTGCGGGAGCACAGGTTAGTATGTAATCTGCATCCACTGAAACTAGTTTAGATTTGGCGAATATTCAGGTTGTGAATGACTTTCAGGATGTCTTCACAATGAAGTTTCTTCTGAACCTCCAGAGCGAGAAGTAGAGTTTACTGTAGAATTGATTCCTGGCACGGGATCAATATCTATTGTTTCTTATTGAAGGTTTCTTGAGAATTAAAGGAAATGGAGTCTCGACTTGAAGAGTCGGTGTTAAAGAATATATTCGACTGAGTGCTGTTCTAGGGAGTACTCTGGTGTGATTAGTCAAAAGGAGATATATAGTAGCATGAGATTGTACATCGGTTATCGACAACTCAACAAAGTGACGATCAGGAATAAATATCCCTTACCAAGGATAGACGATTTGCTTGAGCAATTTGAGGTGCTGCAGTGTTTTCTAAAAATTGATCTGAGGTCAGGATATCATCAAATGAAAGTTAGAGCCTTAGACATTCCGAAGACAGCCTTCCGTACTAGGTATGGACATTATGTGTTTGTAGTGATGCCCTTCGGTTTGACTAATGCTCCAGCGGTATTCATGGATTACCTGAACCTAGTTTTTCCTCAATTACCTAGATCAAGTTGTAGTCATTTTCATTGATGGTATCTTGATGTACTCGAAGACCATTGAGGAGCATGTCCAACATCTCCGCATTGTTCTGAAAGTACTCCGAGAAAAGGAGTTGTACTTGAAACCTTCGAAGTGTGATTTTTGGGTGTCAGAGGTAAAGTCTTTGGGACATGTGATTTTCCCAAGACGGGAGTTTCTGTAGATCCCAGTAAGAAGGAAGCGGTGTTGAATGGGAGTGACCGACGTCAGCCGCAGAGATCAAAAGTTTCTGGGTCTAGCCGGTTACTATCAGAGATTTGTTAAAGGGTTCTCACAGTTAGTTTTCCACTAACTCGGTTAACTCGTAAGGGTCATCCGTTTACGTGGGATGCCGATTGTGAAGAATGTTTTCAAGAGTCGAAGATTTTGACTTCTGCTCCAATCCTGATTCTTCCGGATCCGTCATTGGAATTTTAAATTTTCGATGACGCTTCAGGGAAGGGTTTAGGATGTATTTTTATGCAAAATCAACAAGTGGTAGCTTATGCATTCAGACAATTAAGGTCTCATGAGAAGAGTTATCCAACTCATGAATTGGAGTTAATAGCTATTGTGTATGCACTGAAGATTTGGAGACGTTACCTGTATGGGTCTCGTTTTGAAGTTTTTAATGGTTACAAGAGTTTAAGGTATCTGTTGATCAGAAAGAACTGAATAGCAGGCAGAGGAGTGTGTAGGATTTGTCTATAGTTTAATATTATTTTGGTAGTAAACCTTGTCTATATAAAGTGTGTTGGTATTTTGATCAATGTAATGCAATTGAATTATTAAGTCTCGAGTGTCAAACTTCATTCATCTTTTGGATGTGTGATCTGATTTTTTGGATGTATGATTTAATTTTTATTTTATTTTATTTTTTAAAATTATCGACGGATTTCTGACGGAAAATTCTGTCATAAATGGTTTGCGTTGAGGGAATTTGCGACGGAAATTTGTGACGGATTTGCGACGGAAATATCTGTCGGAAAGTGTTTGTGACGAGCGGTTTTGCACAAAAATTTGTCTGTTGGAAATGGCCATTTGCGATGGAATTTGCTTCATTTGCGATGGATTTGTCCGTTGGAAATGAGCAATTTCTTGTAGTGATCCTCTTTGTCAAAGTGGTGCAACATATTACCAACAACAATTTCACTCACAATCTTTAGGTTCAAATTATTATGTAAAAATGGTTGCATCACCCAAATAGACGACTTCTAATTTTTCGAATCCTCTTTGTGAAAGTGGTGCAACATATTACCAACAACAATTTCACTCACAATCTTTAGGTTCAAATTATTATGTAAAAATGGTTGAATCACCCAAAGAGATGACTTCTGATTTTGCGAAATTGGAGAAGTTTGACGGTGGTAATTTCATTTGTTGGCAAAAGAAGATGCAATTTCTCCTAACAACTTTGAAGATTTCATATGTGTTGAATACTCTGGGGCCAGTGCACAAGGATAATGTGACTATTGTGGAGATTAGAGAACGACAAAAATGGGAAAATGGTGACTACATAGGCATGGGACATATTCTCAACGGGATGTCAGATTCTTTGTTCGATATTTATCAAGGTGAAACTTCCGCGAAGGATCTTTGGGACAAACTTGAAACAAGGTACATGCAAGAAGATGCAACAAGTGAGAAATTTCTTGTTACCCATTTTATTAATTACAAGATGGTTGATAGTAGGCCAATTATGAAACAAATGCATGAAATAGAAAGGATTATTAATAATTATAAACAGCACAAAATGCATGTGGATGAAACCATCATTGTGTCATCAGTCATTGATAAATTCCCCCCTTCATGGAAAGACTTCAAAAGAAGTTTGAAACATAAAAAAGAGGACATTTCTCTTGATCAATTGGAAAATCATCTTCGGTTAGAAGAGGAGTATCAAAAACAAGAAGATACTAAGGACTAATATACTCATGAGAAAGCATATGTTTTGGAGGGTGGAAAGTCTAGTAAGTCCAATGAGAAAATAGATCAAGATGATGAGAAAGGTCATGATAACAACAATGGAAATGGTCACAACAAATGAAAAAAAAGGAAGTTGTTTCCATTGTGGCAAACCACGTCATTACAAGAATGAATCTAGGTTCTTGGAGAAGATGAACAAAGAGAAGAATTTTAGTGCACAAAGGAATTATCTTGTTGCGTAGAAGTTACTTCTAGAAATTGCTCACTCTTAGAAATGTGTATCATGTACCAATGATGGGAAGATTGTAATTTAAGTGTGTTTATTTATAATAAGATATGTTTTTGTATTTGATGTATTTAGTGTGCGTTGAATAATGTATTTTATAAATATGAAAGTGTGATTTATATTTATTGTAACATCCCCAAAATAATTAATCGAATTATTTTGATGTTAACCCCAATTGAATTATTTTAGTACTTGATTGGTAAATTTATTGAGTGCAAAAATTAATTATTGATTGTCATAGGATCGTTAACCGAATAATACGGAATAAGGGCGATTTGAGAAAGAAATAAGGGATTAAGGGCAATATGGTCTTTGACCATATTACCACTTAACAAACATATATATATATATATATATATATATATATGAAAGAAAGAAAGAAAATAAATGAAAGGGAGAGAACGAGAGAAAAAGAGAATAAAAGAAAGAATGGAGAAAAGAAAGAAAGAAGGAAACGAAGAGGGAGAAGAGAAGAGAAGGTATGAAATCTCCACCAAGTGTCTTCTTCTTTCTTCCATTAGAATCCACACTTCATCCTCTTCATTTTGACCCAAGAATCATCAACAACAAACCACTCTCTCTCATGTTGCCATTTTCGGATTTGAGAGGAAAAAATTGGAGTTTTAATGGTTGTAGCTCAAAGGAAGGTGATTGGTGGTCCCTAGAAGCCATATTATTGTTTGGGTAGCTCAATCATTAAAGTCTTGAAGCATTTAGAGGAATCAAAGGTTAGGGTTTGTAAATCAAATTTCGGGTTTATGTGTTGAGTAGCAATTTGAGGTTAGGGATGATGAATAGTGCCATTGGGAAGCTTGGAATTCAAGTTGGAGTTTGGAGAGGAGCTAGAAGCCCTAGGAGCAAATTATTGGTGCCTAGGTGATTGAATAGTTCAAGATGACGATTCTCGTGCGATATGTGTTCAAGTCGGGACGACACGCGAGTGCTTCAAAGATGTCTCTTAGTTGAGCGGAAAGCTTTGGAAGCGGATTTGGGTGTCGTCGGAGCGTCGAAGTTGATGCGGGGATCGTTCGTGTGGTTATGTGGAGAATTCCGTTTTGGTGGATCCTCGGCTATTTGTGATTTTCATCACAATCGGTGAGTTTTACTCACGTTTAGGTTTTAATTGATGAATTTGATGTGTCGAACTTGGATTTGGACAACCGTTATTTTGAAACTATGCGTATTTTGGCATAAACGATGATTTTTGAGGTTTATGTTTCGATTGATGATTTGATGATGTTCATTGTTGTTTGAATATGTTTTTGGACTGTTTTTATGTTGGGACTGGACTGGAACAGGTATCGGAATTGATCGAAACGATGAAAACGCAAAAACGGGACAAAACCAAAGTGCTGTCAGAGACGCACGACCCGGGCGCCCCAAGCGCACGGACCGTGCGCCTCGTTCTGTCTCCGTCTTCAAAAATGAATTTTAAGGGCGCACGACCCGTGTGTATGGGCGCACGAATCGTGCGCAGTGTTCTGTCAAAATTTTACAAACTTGTTCGAAAGGTTCCCGTTCGATTCCAATCCTCTCCTAATCCTTTCCTAACCCTTTTCCAATGGTTTTGGCTATGTTTTAACTTTTAAGAGGTTTATGAAAAATGTTTTAAGGTTATAAACGTTTCGAAAAACTGAACTTAGAGCACGTGTAAGGACATGTTTTGTCAAAAAGGAAACGGACTATAAGTCCTAATTGGTATTGTATAATTGACGCGGGATGTTTATTACTTATTCATCTAAACCGGTCTATGATTCACGATATATAAATTATATCGAGTATAGGAGCCAGTCCAATGCGGGTGGATACATAAATTATATCGAGTGTGGGTGACGACCCACAAGATTAACATACTAGGCGGGGAAGTCATGATCCTTAAACCTAGGCCCGTATACCATTAGGGAAAGTACTATTGATAAGGGGGTTCACCGGGATTTAGCACTGGATTGCAGTCGGTGTTATGTTAAAAGTTTTGTTGTACGATACACCGGGATTTAGCATAGGATTGCAGTCAGTGTCGTACTGTACGGTTCACCGAAATTTAGCACAGGATTGCAGTCGGTGTCGTACTGAGTTATAACACGGTTCACCGGGATTTAGAACTGGATTGCAGTCGGTGTCGTGTTAAATTAAAATGCACGTGGTTATAAATTAAACCACGAATGAAAGAAAGTCCTATAATACGGTTCACCGGGATTTAGCACAGGATTGCAGTTAGTGTCATGTTAATTTAAATAGGATTCTTAATTGAACCGAGAGCGTAGTTAGGGGTCTCGGTAGAACTCGCTGAGATTGTATCTCATTGTTTATATGTTGTTGTTTTACAGAGAAACAGGGAAAGAGGAGATCCAAGAGGCACGAGTAGGTTGTGCTCGGATGGTTGCTGAAAACTTAGCTTTTATGCTCAGGCTTATATTTTCCCTTGTTATCTATGTATCACAACATTATGCCTTTAACTGATGTAAAAGTTATGTATACTGTTTCCGCGCTTTCTTGTTATGGTATTGAACACTAAATCTTGCTAATGTTGATGGTCAGGGAACCGTTGTGGTTTTAACTATGTTTAAAACTGTTGATGAAGATTATTTAGCGAAAAATTTATAGTGGTGTTCAGTATCTAAACAGAAATTAATATCTCTGATGTTTTATAGTTAGTACACTTAGGTATTGCTTCTTGTTAGGAATACCAGGGTGTTACATTTATATTATTGATTTTAAATGATAATCAAATTGTGTGTCTATTTTATCTGTGAACAATTTTTTTGACAAGAATCTGTGAACAATCACTAGTAGAAAAATGACATTATTAAGCATCATTTAGTGTCGGGTGTTTGAAAACCCGACACTAAATGTGTGACCGGTGGCATTTTTGCAATTAAATTGAAGATTCCATTTTTCGCGCCTACCTTTAGTGACGGGTGTTTAAACAACCGACGCTAAAAGTATTTGCTTTGGACATTTAGTGTCGGTTGTTTACACACCCGTCACTAAATGTCCAAAGCAAGTACATTTAGTGTCAGTTGTTTAAACACCCGTCACTAAATGTCCAAAGCAAGTACATTTAGTGTCGGTTGTTTAAACACCCGTCACTAAATGTCCCAGTTTTAATTTTTCGCACAAAACACGCTCTTCATCTCATCCTCTCACAGAAACACGCTCTTCTCTCTTCCTCTCACAGAAACCCTTGGCGCTCCATTCGCGAACTCCGTTCTCCTCCCCGCCTCGCCGTGCACTTCGTTCGTGAACTCGTCGCCACCACTCCACCCTCTGTGACGGTTTAGGGTTTTCATCTTCCCTCTCTCGCTTCCTCACAGAAACCCCTCTCTTCCTCACACAAGCGGCGCTCCATTCGCGAACTCCGTTGTCCGCCCCGCCTCGCCGTGCACTCCGTTCGCGAACTCGTCGCCACCACTCCACCCTCTGTGACGGTTTAGGGTTTTCATCTTCCCTCTCTCGCTTCCCTCTCTCAGTCGCGAAAACAATGTATCAGTCCCCAATTTCTTAGTGAATCGCAAGCTTTCTTCTTCAGTTCTTCTTCTTATCAGGTTAGATTTCTTCTCCTCTTCTTTGATGATTGTTTGATTTGGGGAAAATTGTTCAATTTCTGCGTGAATTGAAAACCCTAATTTCTGATTTTTTAAATTTGGAATCCCTGATTGTTGCTTCTGATTTGGGTGTTTAATTTGATTGTTTAATTGTTTATTTTCTGATTGTTGCTTCTGATTTGGGTGTTAGTTATCAGTTGCTTCTGATTGTTGAAAGAGAAGCTGGTGGTACTGAAAAACTACTTTGATATTAAATATCACCCTTCTGGTAAGTCCAATTAGCATATCCTTCATTAGCATAGTTACATGTGTTTTATTTCTTTTTCCACATCTTTTTCATCTTTCTTCGTTGACAAATTTAAAGGTACATTATATAGCAGCTGTAACATCCTTAAAAAGGAACTGGTCTCTGATCATGTGATGGAACTTATATATAAACTACCTCAAATCCTGTTACTTTATTTCATACTAACAGTTTTAAGGATGTAGCTTTAGCTCATGTTCATGAGTGACCCTTCCTGAGTCTCTTCTTTTAGTTCCAATCAACAAGTGGAACTTAAATATTATACATATCCATATCAGCTGATAATGACGATGATAACAATAATAACAGTAATAAATATACTTGTTGTTGTGTTGTTGTACGATTTACATGAATGATGAATAGGACATTCTGTCCTAGATTAGCAATTACATTTTTATAAATTAATATAGTAAAGAGTCCAATGGTTGATCATGAAATACTATTTTAGTTAATGTCTCACATCAGTAATATTTAATAGTCCTTTGTATATAGTTGTATATATTTGGAATTTATGTGATACGATATGATATGGTTTTTTAAAATCTAGCTTTACATAACAATCCCCGCAAAAGGATAAGGCACTTGTGGCAAGCAACAAGCTCTGTTGAGTATCAGTTTTGTTTTGTCTCATGTATATACTTTTTGAAAGAACCATTTTGTATAGGATTCGGATAAGATGTAGTGAGAAGCTTGCGCGGTCATGCATTCAGTAGATCTGTCCGTCCAATCTTGATCGGACGGTTTAGATTATAACTTATATTTTATATCTGTTTTTAATGTTAAAAATATAGACCGTTTGATCAAAATCAAACGGTTCAGATCTTCTGAATGCATGACAGTACAAGTTTTTTTGACCGCACGGTATCCGAATCCTTTTATATATATATATATATATATATATATATATATATATATATATATACATACATATATGTTGTGTTGTATAAATATAGTAACTAACTTGTGCACAAATATTACATCCACAAATATTTTAAAAACAAGGGTGGGTTGGCTTAGCTAGGTTATTATGAGGACAAGTGTCCAAATCCCTCTTGGTCAATAGTTTTGCTTGGTGGTCATTATTTCTTAAGGACATCTCTTAGGTTAGGATACACATGTTACATGTGTGTTGCTTTGCTGATTTTGAAGACATGATTTTGACAATTAGCAACTATACAAATCTGTTTGTTTATTGTGATTGAACTAGTTTTGGATTGTAATTAAACTAGTTTTGGATTGTGAAGATGACATTTGGGGGTTCTTGACTGATTTCATTGTAATTAAACAATTAAACTAGTTTTGGATTGTGATTCCTTAAGGGAACTTTAATTCTTGTTTTGGATTGTGATTCCTTAAGGGAACTTTGAATTTGTTAACTGCATAATTTGTAGTATTCTTTGAAGGTGTTAAAGTCCTTAATCATTTCATAATATCATTTTGTAGTACTATTAATTTATCCAATATTCATAATTTTCATGCAGGTAAGTTGCAACTGATATTCCAAGTGATTTTTTAGATCAAATTGGATTTCTAGAAGTGGAAAGCTGAGTACAGTGGTATACGAATAGCGCGAACCGGAAATCGCCGTTGCTCGGACGGGTCAACCCGGGAAGTTCACTGTCAAACCCGCTTCTCACTCTTGCATCTGCTTCTCGGTATATTACTTATTCAATTTCTTGTCTAGATTAATCATTTGAGTTCATTCCCTGATCAAAATTATGTTAATATTATTAAATACTAGTAACAATAGTAACATGATTAAACACTTGTCCGTTGTGTTTTGTGGGCTGATTTTATTGTTGCACTAGAGCATATTAGTATGTGGAGTTGTTGGAGTTGTTGTTCATGTTTCTGTGAAGAATCATGCTATAAAAAAGAACCTTATTAATGAAGCTTTAAGTTTACTATGTTGGTTTGATGTTATACATTTATATTTTTACTTGTTTTGATTTATGAATTTATTTTTACTATCTTGGTTTGATGTGATAGTTTGATTTTGATTTATGAATTTATTTTTACTATCTTTGGAGCGTAGCGATGGATCGTAGATGGATACATTGTAATCGTCTGAGTGATGAGTATGCGAAAGGAGTCGAAGAGTTTATAAACTTTGCTCAAGCAAATCTTCGCAAAACTGATGCTCCCAAAACTAATGTTCCCGAAATTGCTGTAACTTATTCATGTCCTTGTTGTAATTGTGTGAATCGAACCCCACAACCACCAAGTGTAATACGGGATCATCTCTTTGTTCATGGGATCTTACCCAGTTATACCACATGGATATGGCATGGTGAATCAAGCGGCAACCCAAGTGTGTCCAAAAGTGAGAAAGTCGATGAAGATATGGATGATCGAATGGAGGACATGATACGTGACATTGGTCCTGAATCTTTTAAGCGGGCGCATGAATATGATAATTTGTGCAAAGACACAGATCAACCTTTGTATTTGGGTTGCACAAAATACACCCGGTTGTCTGCGTCGTTAAAATTGATCAATCTGAAGGCGATAAATGGGTGGACTGATAAGGGATTCACCGAATTGCTTGAACTGTTGGAAGACATGCTTCCCATTGGTAACACATTGCCAAAACGAACGTATGATGCAAAGAAGATATTGTGTCCGATGGGTGTGGAGTATCAGAAAATACATGCATGTCCCAAAGACTGCATATTGTATCGGAAAGACTTTGAGAAGTTGCATAACTGTCCTACGTGTGGTTGTTCGCGCTACAAAGTGAAGTCGGGTGAATCTAATTATGACGACAACAACACAAAGGGTTCCCCTGCGAAGGTTTTATGGTATCTTCCAATAATACCTAGGTTCAAACGCTTGTTTGCTAATGCAAATGACGCGAAGAGCATTAGATGGCATGCAGATGAGAGGAAATGTGACGGGCAGCTTCGCCATCCGGCTGATTCTTTGCAATGGAAGAAAATTGATAATTTGTATTCGGATTTTGGCACTGAGTCAAGAAATCTTAGGCTCGCACTTGCTTCAGATGGGATGAATCCATATGGTAACTTAAGTACGAATCATAGCTCATGGCCTGTTCTCCTTTTAATTTACAATCTATCTCCATGGTTGTGCATGAAGCGCAAATATGTGATGCTATCCATGATGATTTCTGGCCCGAGACAACCTGGTAATGACATAGATGTTTACCTTAGTCCATTGATTGAAGACTTGAGAAAAATGTGGGATGAAGGTGTGGATGTGTTTGACGGGTATTCTAATGAAACTTTCAAGCTGCGAGCCATGTTATTTTGCACGATCAATGACTTTCCTGCATACGGAAACTTGTCTGGGTATAGTGTGAAAGGTCATAAAGGTTGTCCTATTTGTGCAGAAGACACGTGTCACCATCAACTCAAACATGGAAGGAAGACTGTCTACCTTGGGCATCGGAAATTTCTCAAACCTAATCACAGATATCGTAAGCTTAAAAAAGCTTTTAATGGGTGCTCAGAAAATGACATTGCTCCGAATGCCTTGACCGGAGAAGAAGTCTATCAAGTGGTTAAGGACATCAAAGTTGTATTCGGCAAAAAGCAGAAGCAGCCTAAGGAAAAAAGCAAGTGGAAAAAGAGGTCGGTGTTCTTTGATCTTCCGTATTGGTCCAATCTTGATGTAAGGCATTGTCTTGATGTTATGCACGTCGAGAAAAACGTTTGTGATAGTGTCATCGGGACCCTTCTCAACGTTCAAGGGACAAAGGATGGTATAAAATCTCGATTAGATTTGCGTGAGATGGGCATAAGAGAACAATTACATCCAGTGGAACGAGGTAAAGGCACATATTTACCTCCAGCATGTTATACCTTATCAAGAAAAGAGAAAATGAGCTTTTGCGAGTGTCTACGGGGAATCAAAGTCCCACATGGTTACTCGTCAAATATAAAGCGACTGGTTTCAATGAAAGATCTCAAATTAGTTGGCTTGAAGTCTCACGACTGCCATGTCTTGATGCAACAACTACTACCTGTGGCAATTCGTGGCATCTTACCGAAAGATGTCCGATATACCATAACTAGGTTGTGCTTATTCTTCAATAGTATATGTGCTAAAGTCATCGACCCTCAAAAATTGGACGAGTTGGAAAATGAAGCTGCTATTATCTTGTGCCAATTGGAGATGTTTTTTCCTCCCTCATTCTTTGATATCATGGTTCATTTAATTGTTCATCTGGTTAGGGAGATTAGATTATGCGGCCCTGTTTATTTAAGGTGGATGTACCCAATCGAGCGATACATGAAGATCTTGAAAGGGTATGTGAAGAACCAATATCGTCCTGAAGCATCCATTGTTGAAAGGTACGTCACAGAAGAAGCGATTGAGTTTTGTTCTGACTACTTGTCAGAAGCAAAATCTGTGGGACTACCAAAGTCTCGTTATGCAGGGAGAGGTCAAGGTAAAGGTACACATGGTATAACCATTAAATGCATGGGTCGAGCTGAAGTGCTTCAAGCACATTTGTATGTTTTGAATAATACAGATGAGGTATTACCTTACTTGTCTCTCCATAAAGAGATAGTAAAAGCCAAAAACCCTCGAATGAAAGAAATATTGTTATTGAACGAGCATAACAACACATTCATAGATTGGTTTAAATCAGAGATTAAGAAAGATGTGAGTGCCTCTGAGACTTTGAGATGGTTAGCACATGACCCTCACTTTAATGTCGTATGTTGGAGCGGGTACGACATAAATAGGTTTTCCTTTTACACAAAGTCGAAAGATGACAAAAGCACCATGCAAAACAGTGGAGTTATGGTCATGGCTTCCGCGATGCACTTCTCTAGTTCAAATGATAGAAATCCTGTACTCGCATCTATTGCTTACTTTGGTGTCATTGAAGAGATTTGGGTGCTTGATTACTGTAAATTTAAAGTGCCTCTTTTTAAATGTAAGTGGGTTAACAACAATAGTGGTGTACGTACTGACGAAATGGGATTTACACTAGTGGACCTTGACAAGGTAAGTTATAATGATGAACCCTTCATCATGGCTGACCAAGCAAAACAAGTTTTCTATGTCAAAGATCCTTCTAACAAAAAGTGGTCAGTTGTCATGCAAGGAAAAATAGGCAGTGATGAAAATGAAGATTCAAGTCTTGCAATTTCCGAAACACCTTGTTTGTTAACACAAGTGCCTACTTCAGTTGATGACAATGAAGTTGACGATGAACATGCCACTCGCAATGATCATAATGAAGGAATTTTATACGAAGGAGTTTAGATTTGTTTTTTTGAACCTATGAAATTGTAATTTTGAACTTAGTGACAATGATGGTATGTAATTTTGAACCGATGTTGTATAATGGAACTTGTTCTATATCTATCTTCTTTTTGTTGGTGAGCTTGTTCTATATCTATCTTCTTTTTGTTGGTGAGCTTTGTTCTATATATATATATATATATATATATATATATATATATATATATATATATATATATATATATATATCTATTTTGCACCTATGTTGTATAATGGAACCGATTGACCTATTTTTCAGTTTTCTAACCAGTTTATATGCTATTGATGATTTGCTCAACTTAAGAGATGGTTCCTTATTAATGACATTGTATGGACATGTACCACCAATTATAACATCTTATTTCTTTTCTTATTTATAACATCTTATTTCTTTTCTTGATTGTTTCCTTTGTTTAAGTTCAGCTATCATGTCTTCAAAAAAGAATACCAGACGTCCAACTTCATTAAAAAAGTTCACTTCTAGGTGCCCAGATGGTCAAAAATACAGAGTGGAAATTGATAGTAAAGGCGGTCTTATTGGTCCTTATGCTAACAAATTCAAGACCTATTTAGGGGTGGTTGCACGAACAAAGATAAGCATATTGCCAATGAAGTGGAGTGATGTTGACGAGGAGACAAAAACGATTGCTTGGGATGATGTAAAGCTAATATTTGATGTTCCCGAGAGTAATGAATTCAAGAAAGCTTGGATGTCTCATATCTCTCTTTGTTGGAGACAGTTCAAGACAACTCTCACCAGAACATACGTCTTTGGTAGTGGGGATAATGATGGTCAAAAAAATCCATGTCACAAGTACAGCAACATATCTCTCGAGACATGGGCTGCATTTGCTAACAGTCGCATTACTGAGGAGTTTGTGGTATTGTTTTAACTATAACTATTTTAGTTTCTTAAACATTAATGATATGTTGTAAATATGGTGGTGTTTTTGTTCTTTGTAACAGGCTAAGAGAGAAGCTGCCAAGAATATTCGAAAAAATAATAAATACAACCACACAATGGGGCCTGGTGGTTATAAAAAGTTGAAGAAGAATTTGAAAGAAGAACAAATCAAAAAAATCAAGGAGGAGTCTGGTGATCCTGATTTGGAGGTGGAGCCTACATCTCCAGAGCGTCATGAGCTGTGGAAGGCTGGCCGCCAAAGCAAGTCTGGATCTTATGCATGCGAGTCGTCAGCATCTGTTGGATCTAAGATTGTAAGTATAATATTGTGTGGTGTTTCTAAGACATTGTGTGTGAATCTAAGATTGTTAAATTGTAACATGTGAACATGCTTTTGTTGCAGGATGAACTTGCGGTTTTGAGTAGCCAAGGATCTTTCGTTCCTCAAGGAAAGAATGATATTTTGACGGTTGCCATTGGAACACCTGAGCATCCTGGTCGTGTTCGGGGAGTTGGAAAAGGTGTTGGGATAAAGAGATACTTTGGAGGTGTGACACGTACTGGCCCGGGTAGCTCACAAGTTGACAAAGCGGAGTTGATGAAAGAAATTATGGAGGACGTGGAAGTGATGGTGCAAGACCGAGTTCGCAAAGCGTTGGCAGAGGTATATGTTTATATATTACTAGATTTGTTTTATTATTTGAATCAATTCATAAATAATAGCTTAATTTATATTTATGTTTTAATTTTTCAGCACACCATCTCATGTGGAGGTCTTCAACATGCTGGTGTTCAGGTTCCCTCTCCCAATACAACGATTGGATCTAAGGCAAGCCACTCACCACCTCATGCGGAGGAGGAGGTAAATATTGATTGGATGAAAGAGATGCTTGTGGTGGGGTATGCCGATAAGAGACATGCCAAGATAATGTTGGAGCACGAAGCTCATGAATGCTTTGTCTCCTTCAAAGAGATCCTGGACATGGTTTCCGGTGAAGAGTGGCTTGAGATGAGCCATTTGGCCTTATGGTCCACGTAAGTAGTAAATTCTATTTCATTATATAAATTTCTCACATTTTTACATATATTAATCGATTTGATAGTTTTTCTTACTTGCCACTAGATATTTGCACCGTCAATGTCTTGAAAGAGGTATTGGGGACTTATATGGATTTGTGTGTCCATACAAGCTTAACTTGAAGCATTACTCCATAAATGTTGTCCTTCAAAACATTCAAGAGAAATTGATGACCACCACTACGAGAGTATATATTACTCCATTTTGCCATAGGTACGTAACAGCAAAATATTTCAACTAATTGGTGATTCATTTTTCTTTGTGTGTTGGTTAATTTTAAGTTTATCAATGTTGCAGTGGACATTGGCAACTAATTATCTTAATCCCAAATCAAAATACTGTGGTCTGGATGTGTTCTTTAGGCCGCAAACCAAACAAAGAAATCAAAGGGATGCTTAGCAAGTAAGTTTTTATTTTTTATCATGGTTTAGATTGTAGTATTTGAATTAAGTTGGGTTGAGGACTTATAAGGACTTTTATATTGTTATTAGAGCTGTCAAAGGTTATTCTACATCTGCCCCCACGTGGTTGTACCCTACAGTAAGTAATTTAAAATATTGAGTTGATTTAATTTGAAATTGGTCATATATATATATATATATATATATATATATATATATATATATATATATATATATATATATTCTGTTTATGTTATTGAGTTGATTTAATTTGGAGTGAATTCATTTGTGTAGATGCCAATACAACGGAATGGTTATCATTGTGGCTATTATGTGATGAAGTTTATGCTGACCATTGTGAATGCTGGTATTGTTGATAATTGGGAGCAGGTATAAATTTTTGGTTAAAATTATACTTTACACATTTATTTGGAATTAGAATGATTGAATATAATTTGTTTCAGTAATTTTTAAACTTGTAGGTATTTGATGACTCAAAGGCATACACCGAAGAGGAGATTTTTGAGGTTCGTCAGCTTTGGTCAGAATTTTTTATGAAGATTCGCACGGAGCAAAAAGATACATTGTTTAAAATTCTTTGATTCTGTTAATTTGTATACTGTCTGTGATGCATACTTTTAATAGAATTGGTCGTTTCTGTTATGGTTGCTGTCTGTGATGCAATCTGGTAATTTGTACAACTATAGTTTGGAATTGCTGTCTGTGAATTGTACAACTATAGTTTGGAATTGCTGTCTGTGATGCAATCTGGTAATTTGTACAACTAAGTCCAATCTGGTAATTTGTACAACTATAGTTTGGAATTGCTGTCTGTTATGGTCGTTTCTGTTATGGTTTCTGTTTGGAATTGCTGTCTGTGAATTGGTCTGTGAATTGGTCTGTTTTGGAATTGCTGTCTGTGTAATTTGTACAACTATAGAATGGAATGGTATTAGAATGAATTTGTCTGTTTTGGAATTGGTCTGTGAATTGGACTGTTTCTGGGAATTGGTCATTTCTGGGATACAACAGGTTTCGTAAGGATAAAAAAATGAATGAAACTAAAATGTGTAAAATGACATTTAGCGTCGGTTGTTTCAAAAAACTGACGCTAAATGTCATTTCTGTTGACGTTGAGAGACATTTAGCGTCGGTTGTTTCAAATAACCGACGCTAAATGTCATTTTTAAATGACGTTTAGAGACATTTAGCGTCGGTTGTTTCAAATAACTGACGCTAAATGTCCCCTTTGATACATTTAGCGTCGGTTGTTTCAAAAAACCGACGCTAAATGTCATTTTTAAGAGACATTTAGCGTCGGTTGTTTCAAATAACCGACGCTAAATGTCATTTTTAAATGACATTTAGAGACATTTAGCGTCGGTTGTTTCAAATAACTGACGCTAAATGTCCCCTTTGATACATTTAGCGTCGGTTGTTTCAAATAACCGACGCTAAATGTCATTTTTAAATGACGTTTTGGAGACATTTAGCGTCGGTTATTTAAAACAACCGACGCTAAATGTCATTTCTGTTGACATTGAGTGACATTTAGCGTCGGTTAAATAAGCGACGCTAAATGTCTAACATTTAGCGTCGGTCGATTTAGCGTCGGACGGTAACCGACGCTAAATGTCCAATTTAACCGACGCTAAATGTCTTTTTTCCATTAGTGAATTAATCACCTTAAAATGTTGAATTTTACCTTCATTATTTTAATTACATAAAACAATGAGAATATCATGAGTACTTGGTAATATTTATGTTCTATTTAAAATTGTAAGCAAATGGTTCAATGGAGTTCAAAGTTAATGCTCATATAAATTAATGTTATTAATGCTATAATATGTGCTATATAACATGTATGTTTTTTGACACTTCTAAATTTATATGCCAATTAAGATGTCAAGACTTATTATTTTATAGAATTGAGTTAATTAACTCTAAAGTTTATGATCTAATTTTGTGATGAGTTTATAATTTACATATTTGCTCCATCTTGTAAAAGAATTGTTGGTTTTGACAATTAGTGATCATGTTAGTTGCTAATTATGAAAATTGGTGTGATCATGCTATGTTTAATGTTGCTATACATTAATGTATTATATGTTGGATATATTGAAGTACAAATATAACTTTCAATTGAAATGTTAATAAAAATTGTAATGGCAAAGTAGAACAATTTAAGGTGTTTGTGAGAGATAGAATTAAATGACCCAACTCACCCAAGTGTCATGGTTTTGGGATAGATGTCAATTCTATCAAGAATATATAAGTGATGAATATTCAAAATCTATTGAAGTTGAAACAAATATTGCAATTCTTTAACGAAAGAATCTTCAAGGATGTGATGTTGAAGACATTATTGGGGATGTGGTACAAGCCCGTATCTAATTGATCACCAATAGTGGAAACCCAACTCACACTTGAGTAACATCAAGTCTTGAGTTCAATGGTGAAAGTACACTATAAGAATGATTGAAGTGCTTGATAATAGACACATCCCAAGGTTTATAAGTACTTGGACCATAAGTATAAAGTTGAAAGGTTGAGTTCTTGCTCTTAATAGACCTATAGCATATATGTGCTGAAGTGCTTATTATGGGAGTGCTTCCGATAGAGTCTACCCATATGAGAGTGAAGTGGGCCGCTTCTTGAAGATCAAGGGCTGATTCTTAAAGCTCTCATGAAAAGATACACGACACAAGTCCTAAACAAATGTGTCATCTTTATAATTATTTTGATAGTACCGATATTTCATGTGTGAATTATGCACACCTGTTCTATTGAATAGTTGGTTTAAAGCTTGTCTACCAATGTCTATTCGAGATACGTGGAAAACTTAATTCATTAAGTAATGGTTCAAATCGTAAGACATCATTCTCTGAAACCACGGTATTTCCAAAATTATGGGATTTAGTTATATTTTGTAAATGGTGGGGGATGTGAGATATATTTCCAAAATATATAGTTGCAAACTTGGAATGTGTTATTTCTGGAATGACTATGTACTTATTGTGATTTTTATTTTTTTTATAAGCGTACTTATTGCGAATTTGATTTGCAAAGGTTGAAAACTTGGTCTGGTGGTGTAACATGTTGTACTTATTGGAATTTACCACCGTACCAATGCAGCATTTCGCTAATAGTGTGACAATTTGTAACATCCTAAATTTTAGCCGACAATAAAATTCGGAACATTACGTTTTAGATCTTTCAGAGTACACATTCATAATTTGGATTGACAAAAACAACCCTAAGGTCTCACATTGATAGGATTTTCATAAAACAAAACTTAGTTCAAACTTAAATCAACCATTTGCTTCAAAATGACCTATCGGAGTCAACAACACAACTTTAATCCAAATTACAAGTACATAAATAACTTAATACAACTTAGTTCATGTCTTGAACAAAGACAATCACAAAATGTCTCAACAATTGAGACTAGCACACCACACATGCTGAAACTCTAAACTTCAAAGTCCTCCACTAACGGAATCCTTCACTTGGTTTTACCTTCATTAACTTTTAACTTGGAATCTGAAAAACAACAACAATGAGGGGTGACACTACATAATCAGTGAGTCCTTTCGAGACTCCCCTACCATAATACACTCTGAATATCTTTTATCATTTACCTATAATGCATCCCCCTAACGCAATAGACTTGCGTATCTTGAATGCTATTAACGTACACTTTAGGGAACCCGCACCCAACATATTATTTGAGCACAAACCTTTGGGCCTTGAGATTAGGTTCATGACACCCACCCCTAGTACATCATCCGTTCTTTAGTTCATTTATATGTGTACTTATATATGTACTAACTAGTTTTCTCACACGAGTTTTCGAAAGGAATTATTAACACGACACAAAACCGTTTAACCGTGACCTCCGAACACATTACAATCAATGGAAATGGGTTCAAATAATTGCAATTGGCTTCACATATGATAAGGGTTGGGTTAGGCTTGTGAAACGATGTAATTGAGGTCAGAATAGTGAAGAAATGAATGGGGAAACAGATGCTGACACGGGCACCCATGTCAGGCAACACGAACCGTGTTAGCTGTTTTGCAAAAAAAATTGCCATAACAGAAACTGACACGGGCTAGTCGTGGTGGCTGGCACGGGCAGTGGCAGATCATTAGGTCCTTGTTTTTGCAGTTTTATGTTTTGTTCCTCAATCCCATTGTACTCCAACCTTTCCCAATTCGAATCACAACCTTCAAACAGAAATAAACTACCATTTAACACATACTTAGGAGTGGTTTAAATCCTCAAATCTTCAATGCAAACACCACATGATCTTTGAAACTATGAACACGTGATAGTAGTTTAAAAGCTTGTTTATTCACAACATGAACACAAATTCAGCGCACAAAACAATCCAAAATGCACATGCATTCATCAAATTGATACCACTAACATCCTACATCAGAAATTCATCATTTCAAAGTAAAAGAAATAGGTGAAGGACTCACCTTGTGTAGCTGAATTTCAAAACAAACAAGATATTGGTTCCCTAGACACTACCTCAAGCTCCTAGAAATCAACCCACTAGCTCCAGTCCCTATACCCTCTCCTTGAGCTCTTGAATCTACAATGTGGTTGCTAAAATACCCAAAACTATTTTCTACACCAACATGCAAAACCTTATTCAAGTTCCTAGCTCCTCAAAAGTGACATGCAAGCTGAAATTCCACCACAATCTAAAGGGTATAGTGAATGGACAGATTTTAGGGTTTTTGGAGATGGAGGTGTTTCTCGAAAATGAGAGGGAAAGGAAGTGAGGGGATGGTGAAATGTTGTTGAATAAACAAGGTTTCAATGGGAGGAATGAGATGAACAAGAGAAATCTTCCATAGCTCACCCTCTTCACTCCCTCGAGCTCTCTCTCTCTCTCTCTCTCTCTCTCTCTCTCTCTCTCTCTCTCTCTCTCTTCCTAAGTGTGTGTTTGTTCTCCCTAGAATTTTGAAACTTGAGAGTGTGTATGTTGTGTTGTGTTCAGCTCCTTTGGGTTTTATACAAGGGGTTTAAGTGAAGGGTAATATAGTCATTTGAGGTGACTAAATCCTAACAATTAAATATGGTTTAATCATTCTAATAACTTTTAAACTCTCACCAATAATTTCCTAAGCTAATGCATCAAAATAATTACCACAATAATTTCACATAGCACTTAAAGTCAAACCAACACAATACTTTAAAACACTTTGCAATCAAAGTAATTCAAATTTACTTTGGGTGTTACACAATTAACAATATATAACTGTCCAATTGAATCGGTGCATTTGAAGAGTTGTATCTCTTCACTAAGTGCTTAAATTTTCTATAAATAGAAATACTTAGGCGGTAAATATACGAATTTTGGCTATGATCCTAGACCAAATATCTTTCATTTACATTACTCTAAATGTTCTTATATTTCTCTAATGCATTAGTGAGATATAAGAAACATTTTTCCTATAAACTATTATCATGAGATAGGCTTGTTATGATTGTGCCAATTACATCAAGGTATTCAAAGCATCGTGAAGGGAAATTGAACTGAGGTGCTCGATGTAACACCCGAGTATTTCTAACATGTAGATACACTGGGATGCACATCTATGTCAACAATCAGAGGACACAATCCCTGCTTAGATATTGAACATACAAATTTTTTCAGATAACTAAACATAATATCTCGGATTCATCCGTCTTAAATTCCATAAAGGTTCACTTGATTCACCACTCAAAAGGAATACAGACCCAATTGTTCAATATCATAACCAGAGAAATAGAGAAGGTTCATACAACTCATATCAAGTATAAGTTACATAACCAAAACAGAACAACAAAAGAAGAACAATCGGACATATCAAGACTACACATCTTTGGCATCTCCGTAAGCACGTCACCTACTCGTGTCGCCTTGTCTTTCGCTTCCCCTGTTTCTCTGTAAAAACCACAATAATGATAGGGTGAGATAACATACCTCAATGAGTTCTACCGTGCCCCCTCACTCTCACTCGGTTCATTTATAAAACCGTTGCAATGTAGTTAATTTATAAACTACTTGCTCCAAATATACTTAGCTCATTACCGACCGTGCAACAGCCACAATCTCGGTAAATAAAGTGCTATTATATATTATTAAGCCTCGTAAATTAATTTATAATTACTAGCTTACCAAACGAAACACCGACCGTGCAAACACCGACCGTGCAAACACCGACCGTGCAAACACCAACAATCTCGGCGAATCGTGCACCTATTGTAGCATACATCGGCCGTGCAAACAACCACAATCCCGATAACCCCCGCTAGTACTTTCCCTAACGTTCAGGGCCTAGGGTGAGGGCTCATGACCTTTCCTTCCTAGTATGCTATTCGTTGGGTCGTCACCCAACTTGATATAATTTATATACCACACCCGCATTGGGCCGACTTCTATATTCGATATAACCTATATCTATCGTTGTTTTATAACCCATTTCGATGAATACGATACTAGACATCTGGCGTTATAATACAGTACCAAGTTGGACATGTAATCCGTTTTGTTATTCCGTTCCGCTATTTCGTTCGCGTCCAATCCAAATTTCGATCAAAATCCAACCTCAAAACAGATAATATATATATATACATATATGTGTGTGTTTCCAGGCAATAATTCCAGTCAAAAATCAATATAACATATATACATTTTTATAAAATCCGTTATACCCGAGTATATGGAAAAACGGTTTTCGACTCGATAAATCTTTCGAAATTCCAATTTAAACCACGGAACCAGAAATACCAATAGTTCAAGAACAATAAGCAAAACCCTAATCGTGGGTAAAACTCACCGATTTGACGAATCCCCGAGAAGTCACGTCCTCACTCGAACGATCGAACCGTAATCACACGAACAATCCCCGTAATCGTTTCAAACCGTTCCAAAACCGACGCCAACAGCCCCTATTTCGAACCCAAGATCCTTTGCTACTGAGATTGCTTCCAAAATGATCCTAACCACAATGTAGCTTCAAGGAGTTGCTAAGAATTACTCCCAAGGTTCCAAAGAGCACATGCAATACTTCATCAAAGTTGAAAACTCAACTTTGAGCTTCAAAATTCAACAATGGCAAGTGGTGATTTAGAGAGTGTTAGGTTCTGAAATTGGTACCAAAAGAAAGAGGATTGAAAATGGAGTTGAATGGCACAAGGAGAACTTACATGCAAGAAGGTTTGATGGAGGTGGTGCTCTCTCCTCTTCTTCCTCCTTCGCCCCTTCTTCTCTCTCTCTCTCTCCTATTCTTCTATTCTGAATTTTTGTTTCAGCTGAACAATGAGAGTGAAGGTTGAAATATTTTAATGGGCTGAGGGTTTAAATGGTGGTGAAAAGACCAAAATGCCCTTGGCTCATTAATTCTTTCTAAATCCTCATTTTCACCTAAGTTTTCTCCTACTTAGCCATAGCTTAACGTTTTCTCGACTAACCCGTATCTGATTCACGAATTATTATTTCACTGTTCTAAGAAATTATTTACAATTCCCGTGAATCACATTTTAAAAATTAGGGATGTTACAATCACCCCAACTTTTAAAATTTTGTCCTCAAAATTGAAAAGACATACCTCAATGGAATAGATATGGATATCGAGTCCGCATGTCATCTTCTAACTCCCATGTAGCTTCTTCGGTTGAGAAGCCATCCCATACCACTTTGACAATGGAAAATTTCCTCGTCCGCAGCGTCCTCTCGCCACGCTCCAGGATATAGCTAGGATAAGGTTGGAATGATAGATCCGGTCGGAGATCAATCGTTTCAATACTCAGCGGCTGATTCGGATCGGGAACATATTTCCTCAATTGAGAGACATGGAAGACATTATGAAGGTTTGATAAGGCCGGGGGCAAAGCTAGACGATAGGCAACTGGCCCAATACGCTCGATGATTTGGAATGGTCCAACATATCGAAGACTAAGCTTCTTTGCTCGCAAAGCTCTACCGGTACTTATGGTTGGAGAAACTCTTAAGAATACATGATCACCAACTTTGAATTCCAAGAAGGTTACCAAGACTATTGCTGAGCTGCATAGGGCCATGAAGCTGCCACCAAAGTTTAGTTTAAGGGCAAACATTGGAAAATCCCTATTGAGTGGATAAAGGGGTTTTGCGGACCAGGTTTAGGCTCGGGAGTCGTTCATGCGTAGGGAATGTATTAGCACCCTACGACATCCTTCCTAAGGAAGGTTACCTTTTAACTAAATGTTTAAACATTTATTAATTCAAAAATAATGTTTGTACCCTTATAATAATAATAATAAAAAGACTCGCTAAACGGTTAGTTATTTTTTATACTTTTTGAGAAATAGGAGAGAAATGGATTAAAAGAAAAAAAAGGTTTTTTATTAATGCAATTGACAGAGGTCGGTCGCCCTTTGCTTCTACGTATCTCCTGGTAGAGAATCAAATCACACGTAGTTCTTGGTAGAAAATGTTTGTGTGTCGGTGTTTTTTATTATTCAAATGTTTTGAAATTTGGAGGGGTATTCGTAATGACCAATAAGTAAACTCAGAGTGGTCACCATTAATTTCCCATTTGAAAGCTATAGTCGTTATTAACGATCAAACAAGTTAAACTCAGAGTGACCATTAATAATAACCTATTTTGTGTGAGTTTGATTGTTTGAAAGAAAGAAAAATTAGTTTGCAAGCAATATTAAAACAAAATATGTTGTAGTAAAAATACAAGGGGTGTAACTAGCAACAGGAACAGGGGTATTGTTTTTTTTTAAAAACAGGGGTGCGGGTAGCAGGAACAGTCCTGTTCACGTTTTTGGTTTAAAAGGGCTGGCCTGTGAGTTGGGCTTGAAACAGGGTTGTTAGGTTATTAAAAATAGGGGGTGCAAGCAGAAGTAGCCCAGTTTTTGTCACTGGGCCCTTTTTTAAGCTGGGCTGCGAAAATAGGTTTAGTGCAGGGGGGTATGTATGACTGAAAATCAGGGGTGTGATTAGTAAGCTGGTTAAAAAAAGATAAAATAAAAATCAATGAACAAACAAACAGAAAGACAAGAGGATTTCATTTTGAAACCTAAATCTGTTTCCTCTTTGTTCCCTCACTGCACTGCAGCCAGCACTGAGGAGAGAGAGAGCCCGAAATTCATGGTGGAGAGAGAGAGAGTGTTGCGCTGAGAGAGAGAGAGAAGGTGCAAAAATTTGAGGAAAACGAGAGAGAGCTTTACAATGAGGGTGAGAACGAAAAGAGGAAGAAAGGGGAAAGAAAAGAGTGCGATGGGAAGAAAGGAAAGAGAGGGACGACGGGAAGAAGGGCGAGGAGAGAGTGGGACGGTGGTGAGAGAGAGGTGAACGAAGGGAGAAGAGTGGGTGTGAATGGCGGAGGAAGGAGAGGTGGAGATGGACTCACGGTTAAAGCCATCATCGGAGGGAGAGCCATGGTTTGGCGCCGGCGACGGCAATGGTGGGAGAGAGGATAAATCGTGCGACTTAGAGAGAGAGAGAGAGAGAGAGAGAGAGAGAGAGAAGAGCGCGAATCGCAGAGAGAGAGAGAGAGAGAGAGAGAGACAGAGAAGAGCGAGGGTAGGGGAGGATAGGGTGGATGCGATGGTGGCTGACGTTTTGGGGGGTGGAGGGCCGTGAGTGGTGGTCGTTTGCGAAGGGAGAGAGAGAGAGTGGCGTTTGTGGGGGTTTCTGGGTGGTTCACGGTGGTGTGGTGGTGGTTGGTGATTTTGGTGTGTAGGTGGTGGTGGTCGTGGCTCCTCCTTCTCCTCCCTTACATTCTCAGCATTCTGTTCTCTCCCTCTCCCTCCTTTTCTAATTTTTTGTTTTGTTCCTCTGTGTTTTTGTTGATCTGTGTGTGTGTCTGCGTATTTTACACTGACTCCCCCTTCACTGTTTATTACTATTTGGTATTTATAGGTGAATTGGTGTGATGGAGGTGAGGAATCAAAGGACAACCATTGAGTCAGCAAAAGGACAACATCTTTGAGGAGGAATAAAAAAGGACAAGAGCTGGCACCAAGGACAGTCAAAGGAAGGACAAGGAATCAAAATGACAGCCAAGGGGAAACCCTACCTAGGGCAAGCAGCCAGCTGCTGCGCCCCTTTTCTTCTTTTTCCCTTTTTTTTTTAGTTTTGTATTTTTTTTAATTTTTTTGTATTATTTTTGTACTGTTTTAGCTGTTTGTTTTTTGGCTCATCTTTGTAAAGAAAACTGTATATATATATATATATATATATATATATATATATATATATATATATATATATATATATATATATATATATATATATATATATATATATATATATAAACTTTCGACTATTCAGCTTCTTCAATTATTATTATTATTACTATTTTTTCGCATCAATAACAATAAGCTAAATAATAACAATAACGAAATAAAATAAAACGAGCATCGAACAATCGTTGTACGAGAGTGCCAAAGACACACGCGCTTAAAACGATACGTGATACAACGAGAATAAAAACTTTTTTTGATTTTTTCTCGATTAGCCGGACAAAATTAGGGTATGACATGCCACACATGTCAGGAAGGATACCAAGACTTATGTTGATGAGCGCTCGAGAACCACTCAGGTAAATATACAACTTGATTTGTATTATATAATGTTTTCTTAAAATGGAGTGCTTATTTTTATGGTTATGCAAAATAGGAGAAACATTCTGAGACGATGTTTGAGCCAACTCAGGGGAGCTGGAACCCTGAGTCACTTGGTCCACTGACTCCTGAGATGATGGCTGTCATACCCTAATTTTGTCCGTTAGATTAATGCAAATGGTTTCAATGCGCACCTAGCGTATGCGAGTCGCTTTTAATTGTGTGCACATTATTGTTCTCGCTATGCCACGTTTCATTTTTTTGTACGCGCGTCTTTGTTCTCATTGTGCGTATTGATCAGCTCTTCGCCGCGTAAGAATGGTTATTTTGGTGCTCGTTTTTTTGTTAGTTTATTATTATTGTTATAAAAAAAATCTAATCTAATAAAAATCATTTCCTGAATTAATGTTTTTATTATTATAAACAGTTTTGTTACAAATAAGGGGTTCAACATAAGTCAACTTTGATATACATATAGACAAAAAAATTTAATTACAAAAAAAAGTAAAAGAATAAAAAAGGGACAGCTCAAGTCGTTGTTGCCCTTGTTGGTTGCTGTGGGTGAAAAACATTTTGAGCTTCAAACTCAAGCTCCTTTCATCTTGTCCCTTTGCTTTTTACGTTTTAGGCAAAAACACTTCAACAAATTTGCAGCACCACCTCCACCCCCCTTGCTGCTGCTGCTGCATATTTTAGTGGCTGTTATGCTTTTGTCTCCAATGAGTTTTGCTCCACTGCTTCCTCCCACACCTACACCACACAATTGGCCTATAAATACTGTGAACAGGCAACATAGAAGGGGGGACAAAAAATCCAGAAATCAGATAAAGGATTAGGGGTTTTCACACTGAAACCCTAATCAATAAAATACTCAAAATTCTTAAGCGAGCAGTAGTAGGAAGCAGTAAGCAGCAAAAACGATAGCAGAGCAAATAACAGATGTTACAGAAGCTGGAATTGAGGTTGGTCTTCTGTACAATTTAGTACATAATAGGTCACTTTGTAAAAAAATGTAGTTGTTATTATTCTGAAATCAATATCGAACTGTGTATATGAACTAAAGAGAATAATTAGGTCTAGTTTATATTCTGTTTTTTTTAGAAATGCTGATAGAAATAAATTAGGGTCATAAACAGATTAAGTTGGATCAACGAAGACAATAACAGATTAGGGACAGATTAGGAACAAACTACAAATAGGAAAAAGTAGGTTTGGAAGTGACCACAAAAACAAATTAGGGTTGCTGTCTTCCTTTTTAGAAAACGAATTTAGTCATGAATAAATTAGCTCAAGGAATTAGGGTTTTATTTTAAAAAGGAAGAGAAAAAGAAATCACAAAAAAAAAACAAGAGCAGAACCAGTAGAAGAAAGAACAGAAACAAAGAATAGAAACAGTAAAAGAAAGGGATAAAAAAGAGAATCGGAACCGTACCATTCCCGACCACCATAGACGGTGGTCGTTGCTTTCCAGCGCCGTCGTCATCATCCCCTTGCGCCGCCACAAGTCAACACCTTGTCATCGTCTTAAAGGTCACCCTCAGGCTGTCGCCGTTCATCACTGTCGCCCTTCCCTTCAGCGAAAACAGTCACACAACCACCGCCACAGTCACCAAGCTGCGTTAACCCTTCAAACCCTCGCTGCCGTTGCGCACCACAGCGAACCATCATCTCGCCGCCGTGAATCCTCACTACGTCCCTCTTCGGAACCACCGTCCCCATTTCTCACTCCTCTCACAATCACCACCCACACCTTCGCAAACCATAGACCACTGTGCCACCACCCTTCCCCCTCCACGAACCGTGTACCACTAAACCTCCACCGTTCAACCACCGTGGCCTAACCCAAACCTCCACCGAAAAACAGAGCTACCCCTAGACACCATCGCAGCCACATCGCCGTCAATGAGAACGATTTGTAAGAGAGTAGCGTGAGACGCGGCGTTAAGAGAACGAAGAAAACGAAGCAACAGTTGAGAGAGAGAGAGGCGGCGGTGAGGAGAGGAGGAGATCTAGGTTCGGTGAGAAGGAGAGAAGGTGAGAGTGATACGACAAGAAGGAAAGTGATGAAGAAACGAAAATTAGGGTTAGAGAGGATTAGGGACGCGGCGCAGCTGAGAGAGAAACGAAATTAGGTTTTCCAAAAACCTAATTTCCGTTTTATACCCCCCTCCCATTTTATTTTAATTTTAGTTTTTTTTTTAACTCAGATTACAACTCACACCCCTCATATTAATATTCACGCCCCCATAAAAGCCCACAATTTTGCAAGCCTGTTCACCACTAAGACGAAGTGGGCTTGCTATCTGCACCCCCCATTTTTAAAATACAACCCTTTTCTGCTAATCACACCCCATTTTACTACTGCAACCCCCTGTTTCTCTTTTAAAAAAAAAATTTCTTTTCCATAAATAAATACTTTCTTTCACAAACCTATTTTTTTTTCCAAATAAATAAATGTTTTCCTAAACATAAAAAATGGTTTGTTACTAATGGTCACTCTGAGCTTAGCTTGTTTGACCATTAATAACAGCTTTAGTTTTCAAACGAGCTTTGAGTGACGACCACTCGGAGATTTAATTGTTTGGTCTTCATGAATACCTCTCCCAATTTCAAAAATAAATAATTAAAAAACACCAACACACAAACATTTTCTACCTAGAACTACGTAGCCTTTGATTCTCTACCAAGAGATACGTAGGAGCAGGGTCACACCCCTGTCAAGCGCAAAAATAAACAATTTCCATTACCTTTCTTTCTTAATTCTTTTTTTACAAAAAAACACAAAATATAAATAGGGGACTAAGTCGACTATACAGTCGGGTTAGTCTGCTTTTTAGGTCACTAATGAACCGTTACGGATCATGTCCTAAGATCCCTATTTAAAATAAATAATTTCTAAAATTAAAAAAATATACAAACACATCTCTTTCATTTCAAAAATCAAAAATCTTATTTTCAAAGTAGGGGATCAAGTCGGTCGTACGGCCGGGTTAGTCATCGTTTCAGGATAAGTGAACTGTGGTCCTTCAGAGCCCCAGCGCTCCTTCAGCCCTCAGCGGCCCTTCAGAGCCCCAGCGCTCCTTCAGACCCCAGTGGTCCTTCAACACAGATCACAAATCCTAAAACCCCTATATTAAAAAACACCAACCAACAAACATTTTCTAAACCAAGAACTACGTAGCTTTGATTTCTCCATCGCACCTGGAGATACGTAGGAGAGGGGGCCCACTCCTGTCAAGCACAAAAAACTAAAATTTTTATTAAGTCTTTTTCTTTCAATAAAAGGGTAAAAATTAACATTTTCAAAATCAACATTTTTTTCCTACAACTAATTAGCAGGTAACCTTCCATAGGAAGGATGTCGTGGGGTGCTAACACCTTCCCCATGCATAACCAACTCCCGAACCCTAATCTGGTCTCAAAGACCTTTATCCATTCCAAAGGGATTTACCGATGTTTGCCCTAAAAATTAAACGTTGGTGGCGGCTTCATTTTTGAACCTTCGAGGAATCCTCGCCCGGATTTTTCGGTCGCTACAATGGCTTTGGCAAACCGCAACTGAGAGAAGTTGGTAGGGGATGTATAAGAATCGTATGTATGGTACGGGGCCCTTGGCTGCAAATTTCAGATTTGAGGATGCTCAGTTTGACACCAGCGGACCCTCTAGAAGTCGACCTCCTCGTCCTTCAGCTGAGACAGAGCAGCTCAGGCAGCAGATAGAGGAGATGCGTGCTCAGCACCAGCAGGAGATACATGAGATACATCCTCAGCACCAGCAGGAGCAGCAGAAGCAGAATCGGACTATGAAAGATATGCAGACAGACTTCTATAGGATTGCACGTCGGCAGGAGAAGCTGTTAAAGTACTATAAGAGCTTGAAGCCAGATGCGCCCGAGGAGTCCGGATCTGATGATGATGGCTCGTATTAGTATTATGTTGTTATTTGCTGGTTTGGAATATTATGTTATTGCTGTTTTGGATATGTGTAGAATTTCGATTGTTATTGCTAGTTTGAACTTGTTTAGGATTTGGATATTTGGTATTGCTGGTTAGTTTGGATGTTGATTTGGATATTTGGTACCAGTTTGGACGGATTTTATTTGAGTATTCTCGAAATTGTGCTGCATTTGATATATAGTTATTTAAAAAAAAAACAGGTTTTCAAATTTTGGACACGTGGCATAAAATAAAGCAGTTATTTTATAATAAAAAAATTAAATTAGCGACGGATTTGCCCTCACTAAAATCTGTCGCTAATATTTGGACACGTGGCCTTCAGAATTAAAGATGGAAATTTCCCTCACTAAATTCCGTCGCTAATTAGCGACGGAATTTCCCTCGCTAAATACTAGCGAGGCCCTTTTTAGTGAGGGAATTTTTCCGTCGCTAATTCCCCCGCTAAGACACTGTAGCGACGGATTTTTGAGGTTTAGCGACGGAAATTTCCGTCACCTATCCTGCTTTTTTTGTAGTGATTGAGGAAGAAGAAGCTTAACGTGAATTCCATGAATAGAAAATGTGAATTCTATGAATATCTATTGAGGAAAAAGAACCTTAGGGTGAATTCCATGAATAGAAATTAAAAGTTAGGGTTAAAGAAAGATGCATGTCAAAATTTATCTTTTTTATTTTCAATCTAGTATTGAAAGTCGTGAAATGCACGGGACATATTTTTTTTTAATATATATTAAATATATAATATATACCATATTTTTATATTAAATTAAATTCGTAGTTTATTAAATTAAAGTTAAAATAATTAGTTAAATTTGGAAATTAAAATAATTTAATCAAAAAATACCTAGCTGAATTATTAATAAATGTTCACTCAACTATTTATGCAGTTGTGTCACTTGTGTGTAGAGGATATATTATTTACACAAAAAGATGTTCAGTCAATTATATAAAGGAATAATAATTAAGTTATGTTGAACGAATTTAACAATTTCAAAGTTGAAAAAAAACATTATCATGATACTTCATGCATAATGAAACCAAAAACTACAAAAAGAGAATACTAACCTTCTATGTTCAGCATAAATTCTCGCTTATATATGTTGATAAAAACTTATGAGGAGGTATGAGACAATAATACAAAGCAAGTGGTCACCATATTTGACATATATTTTATTATAAATATATATTAAATATATAACATATACTTATACAGTATTTTTACATTAAATTTAATTAGTAGTTTATTAAATTAGTTAAAATAATTATTTAAAATTTTATTAAAAAAATGGAAATTAAAATAATTTATTAGAAAAATGTTTAGTTAAATTATTAATAAATGAGAGTCATCCATCCAATTATATAATATAGTTATGTGAGATAAAAGAAAAAATAAGTGTAGTTAAACGAACGTAACCAATTCAATTTTTTTTACAAAACAATCAAGCGAAAGTTTAAATAACATATTATCATGAATACTTAATGAATAATGCAACCAAACACATTACATAAAATTTTCACTTATACATGTCATGAAAATCTTATGAGGAGGTGTGGTCAAAAAAATAAAATCTTATGAGGAGATAAGACAATACATAGCATCAAACTCTCGCTCATATATGTCCTTGAAAATCTTATGAGGAGATGACACGATAATACAAAAGCAAGTTGTCACCACAATTGAGTTGCATGTTTTTGAAGAACTGAAACCAATAATTTCCAAGATAAAGCTATATATAACAATTGATCGACAATCGATATAAAGACGATAGATATATAAATAATTATTTAAAAATGAATCAAAAATATTTAAAAGTGTAGTTTTGGATAAATTATATTTTAATATTCCGACTGTGGATTAGCTAAAATCCGGCTAATATCCGCATATTTATAACAAGTAATTCTTTAACCAAAATATGGATATCAATGTGGTAATCATTGTGAGAATGCTCCAATTATTTGTGTCAAATTTTTAATGGGTAAAAGTAAACACATTATGTAAGAAACTGTGCGTAGGGGTGGGAATAGGCTGGGCCGAACTGGGATTTGCAGGGCCTGAGCCTGGCCTGTGTTGAAATGTTAGGCCCGAGCCTGGCCTACGACCTGTCGTAGGCAGGGACGGATGCAAGTCAGTGTAATTGGGGGCATTTGATGCCCCACTTGAAAATTTATTTTGCTTACAAATATATATAATAGATTTATTTTGCCCCCATAAGAAATTTTTTAAAACTAAATAGAGAAATTCACAATAGATAAATAAAAAAGAGAATAAGTTGGTACTAATTTTACCTTTTTAGCTATGTAATTTATAAAAAACTAGTACTATACCCGTGCATCCGCACGAGCCGATCGCATTACGTGACACGATTACCTCAAATAGAAACGTTAATTTGAAATCTCATTAATCTAAAATCATTTGTAAAATACAGAGGATGACTTTCATATGCACATGTGTTGTCGTGTTTTTTTTATGAATGAATTTAGACAGTATTTAAATAGACTGAACATTACCCAATAAAAATAAAGAAAAATTTAAAGTAGATAAAAAAAGAGTTTCAAATAAAAAATTGATAAATATTAAAAACTATATGTGCATTTATCCGGTGTTTTTTATATATCAGTGCAGTGTTTCTTTATATATCAGTGTTGTTATCCCATGTTTTTTATATATCAGTGCAACTATCCCGTGTTTTTATATATAACATTGCAGTTATCCCCGTATTTTTTTATATATCAGTGCAGTTGTCCAGTGTTTTTTTATGTATCAGTGCAGTTATCTCATAGTTTTAATTGATTGTTTGAGTTGATTAGTAGATTATTGTAGATAGTAAAAGATAGATAGTAGATTATCAATAACAAATATTTATCCCGTGTTTTTTATATATCAGCAACAATTATTTGTCCTTTTTTAGGTATTAGTGACAAATATTTGTCGCGTTTGTTTTAAATATTAATCAGATTAAAAAATAATTAAGCCTTCTTTTTTTTAGATAGTAGTTTTCAAAAATTATAATTATCAATGGCAAATATTAATCCCGTGTTTTTTATATATCACTGCAGTTATTCCCGTGTTTTTTATATATCAGTGCGGTTATCTGGTAGTTTTAATTAATTATTTTAGTTGATAGTAGGTTATAGTAAATAGTAAATTTGTTAGATAGTAGATTATCAATAAAAAATAATTGTTTAAAATATTAATTAGTAAGTTAAATAGTCATTAAGTCTGCTTATTTTTTAGATAGTAGGTTTGTAGTAATAGGCTTCAAAATGTTTAATTATCAATGACAAATATTAATCTCGTGTTTTTTTATATATCAGTGCAGTTATCTCGTAGTTTTAATTGATTAGTAGATTATAGTAGATAGTAAAAGAGAGATAGTAGATTATCAATAAGAACTATTTATTTTAAATATTAATCAGTAGTTTAAATAGTCATTAAATATTATTCTTTTTTAGATAGTAGGTTTATAGTAGTCTTCAAAAAAATTAATTATCAATAACAAATATTAATCTTGTGTTTCTTTATATAATGGTGTAGTTATCCCGTGTATTTTTATGTATCATTGCAGCTATCTCATAGTTTCAATTGATTATTTGAGTTGATTATATTAGATTATTGCAGTTATCCCGTGTTTTTATATTAGATTATTTGAGTTGATTAGTAGATTATAGTAGATTGTTGCAGTTATCCCGTGTTTTTTAGATAGTAGGTTTATAGTAGTTTTCCAAAATTATAATTATCAATGGTAAATATTAATTATAAATTATCAAAAAAATTATAAATATCAATTGTAAATATTAATCCCGTGTTTTTTAATTATAAATTGTCAAAAAAAATTATAAATATCAATGGTAAATATTAATCCCGTGTTTTTTTATATATCACTACAGTTATCTCGTGTTTTTTATTTATCAGTGCAGTTATCTCGCAGTTTCAATTGATTATTTTAGTTGATTAGTAGATTATAGTAGATAAGCCTAATAGGCTTAATTACAGTTTTGGTCCCCCTAGTATGACCAACTCACGATTTTGGTCCCTAAAGTATTAATTTGACGATTTTGATCCCCCTTATTTTTCTAATTTGACGAATTTGATCTCCCTCTTAATTTGGTCAAAATTGGGACTCAATTTTGACTGACTCATCCTACGTGGCAGTCCACGTAGACTGCCACGTAGGCACACCCCCACCCCCCACCCCCACCCCCACCTTCGATCTTCTCCTCTGCTTCCTTCGATCTTCTCCTTTGTTCCTTCGCAGAGCAACCACCTTCCCTCCATCACCACCGCAACCACCTGCCCTCCATCACCCCTCCCTCTCTCGCTCACCGACGCTGACTGCCGCCTTCTCTCTCTCCTTTCTCTCTCACCGTGACCACCCACTGCGACTGCGAAGAGATGCGAACCCGTGAACCCGTGAGATGCGAACCCGTGAACCTCTGCGAATCCCTCCTCTGCGAACCCATCCCCCGAACCCCTCCCCCTATCAGCGGCGTGAATCCGTGCGTGAGATGCGAAGAGAGAGAGAGAGAGAACGGCGAGGGGAGGGGGAGATGCGAAGAGAGAGAGAACGGCGAGGCTCCGTGGAAGAGAGGGAGAGCGACGAGCGAAGAGAGAGAACGGTGAAGAGAGAGATGGAAAACGAGGGGGAAGAGAGGGACGGTGGTGGCGACGGTGAGATTCAGGAGGAAGAGGGACGATGGTGATGGGTCGGTGGGAGGGGAAGAGGAACAGTGGAGAGGGGGGGTGGGGTGGGGGTGGGGGGAGGGGTGGGGTGGGGTGGTGCGCCTACGTGGCAGTCCACGTGGGCTGCCACGTAGGATAAGTCCGTCAAAATTGGGGTGGGGACCTTGATTTTACAAATTGGGAAAATAGGGGGACCAAAATCATCAAATTAAAACTTTAGGGACCAAAATTGTGAGTTGGTCATAATAGGGGGACCAAAACTGTAATTAAGCCTAGATAATAAAAGGTAGATATTAGATTATCAATAAGAAATATTTGTTTTAAATATTAATTACTAATTTAAATAGTCTTTAAGTCTTCTTGTTTTTTAGATAGTAGGTTTATAGTAGTAGTCTTCAAAAAAATTAATTTAAGTAGTGTTTGTATAAATTTAGAAATTTAGTTAAAAAGATTAAAGTGAAGTGATAAGAGAAAGAGAATAATTATTTACGGGAAAAGTAAAGTAAAAAGAAAAAAATGAAGAAAGAGAGTATAAAAGAAAAGTGAAAAGGAGGAAAGAGAGTGTAAGAAGAAACAGTGTGTAAGAGAAAAGTGAAAAGTAAGAAAGAGAGTGTAAGAATAAAGAGAAAAAAAACAAGAAATAGAGTGTAATGACATTTTTACCCTCAAAATTTTGAGATGTCTTTTAGATAGAACGAGGGTATTGGTAAAATCATATGTGGTGAATTAGTATAAATCTATAGTAGATTAGGTATTTTAAGATTTTTTTTATAATAAAATTATGTGTTTTGTAAAAATTTACAATATTTTTTTGAGAAAATTAAATAGGCTATTTTTTCCCCATTAATAAAAATTTCTGGATCCGTCAATGGTCGTAGGCTCTATTCTTAGGTCTGGTATGGTCTTTCTAAATTCCTGACAAGGTCTGTAAGCTTGTTTAAAAGCTTATTTCACTATATTTTTTACGAAAGCCTCCAACCTTTTCAGTGATGTATGCTTTGTAAATAGACTAAGAAGCTAATAGGTCAGTGAGATTAAGTTCTATTTTATATGACATGCAATTTAAATTCTATTTTATAATGATAATACACCAAAAAATAATGTATGTCAATATGTTTAAATTAACAGAAAATATTAGCAAGTTTACGATTTAATGATGTGCAATTTTAATATAATAGTCATGGTAGTGATAAAAATATTATTTATATTTATTTAAATAAGCCGGCCTGGTAGGCTTAAAAGGCCTTTCTGATGGTCTGTAGCCTGACCTTTTCAGCTAAATAGGCTTTTGAAAAAGCTTTAGCATGATCTATTTTAAAAAAAAAAGCCCGGCCCTGACCTGGCGTAGGCTGTGTCGTAGGCCCCTGTTAGGCGGCTTGGCCCATTCCCACCCCTAACTGTGCGTAAGTTCTGTCCTAAAAAATTGGATTTCGGTCGAATTGTCGATTCTCGATTTTCTGGCTATATCCAGGTTCAGAACGGTTCTCATGTTCACTTGAACTAGACATGGCATTATTTCAACCGGCCGAACCACCTCGATATGGTCTGGTTTTGACAACCTTGATAAAAAGTGTCCAATTTGCACAAATGCGACCAAACGAACTTTTAGAAGTTTTGATCAAAATGTAAACATTTGAGAATAAATTTTGATTTTGGTTTATGTTGACATGTTTTGAAGTGTTTTGGCAAAAAAAGTATACATTTGAGATTAATTGGATTGTACTGTTGATGTAAAATGTTTTACACCATTCACCAATAAATTGACCAAGTAAATTCTTATTTGCCCCCATAAAAAATGTGTTTGTGTTTCCCCTTGAAGACAAATTTAAAAAAAAAATGAATGTGGCTAAACCTAAATTGTTTTTATGGAGGCAATTAAAAATTTAATAAGTCTATTCAAACAAAAATGTTTTAATTTTTTTTTTGAAGCAATTACCCACTTCTGTATATGATATTTTGGTTCCAACTTTTAGATCTATTCATTGCTTCTTTTTCTCTCTTTCTTGGATTTCTTATTTTTTTTAATGAAATACTAATTCTAGTTATCATTTTATACGTATAACACTATTATAAAAGTAACAAAGCTTGACAAACACAAATTTTAGGTAAACACTTCGATTCCATTGGGTGTTGTTGGGTATGACTAAACCTTCAATCACTCAATGACATGTTGATTTTTTATATTTAAGTATTTTAAAATAAATTTAAATACCGTACTAATTTTGCCTACAGAGTATCATACCCAATAAAACTCAATGAGTATCATAGAATTCTCCCAAATCTTACTTAATATATCACTTGACTTGATGTTTCTCCATAACTTTTTTCATTTAAGAACATAACATAATAATAAATGGATTCTTGTAGCACTCATACAATTAATGATAGGGTAGTACTAAAAGAGCCAAAAAGTTAAGTTCTCAAGTGATAGGATACTAAATAATTAGCAATTTTGTTTCACGATACTCGTGTATTAACCAATAAAAACTAGTGTTGTAAAAACAACTAATAAAAATTAGTATGTCAAATAAACCTAGTCTTTTCAATGAAGGACTTACTGGCGTGTTGTTATTTATGTTAATTATTACATCCTCTTTTGTGGCATTGTAATACTTCAACTTCAAAATAAAAAACTTGGACCTTAGGTTCTATCAATGAAATTAATATATAGGCTTAAATATATGTTTGGTTATTGTAAATATTACGTTGATCTAGTTTAGTCCCTTGACACCGTATATGGAGTGTGCAAAAAATTATAAAACATGATACCAAGGTATCGAGCCTAATTAGCTACTATGGTACCGTAGCCATTGAATTCCAAAAAAAAAAAACTAAAAAAAAAAGCACAGTGAGTTTTTTTTATTTTATATTTGAACGGTATTTTTGGTTTTTCCATATTGAAGGGGGGGATTGTCGTGAGTAAGAGGGGGGTGTTAAAAAGAAAGTAAACTGAAAACCCAATTTGCATTGGGCTTGTGTATTCAACGCCGAATGGGGCGAATGAGTTAGGGTTAAGGGTTCTGAGCCGCCGCATCGTGCGTCTATCTCAGCTTTAAATACTACCTTCATCTACTCGTTTCTTACTTGTGAGCCATAACAATAACAATGAAGTATGCGGCGTCTGAATCCATCGTCTCATTTCAATCCCTACAACCACAAGTAGATCTCTGTTAGATTGCGTCGTAGTTTTTCGCTTATCAATTTTTGCAGTAGTATGAAAAAGAAGAGTAAATAGGGGGTCGGTTGCGATGATTATAAAAAATTCCTCGTTCTGAATGCTATATGCTTGACAGACACCTATACACCCATAGAATATGAGCATCGCCCCCCTTTCTATACGTTTTATTTTTATTTTCTATTTTTTTTTGCCTGATTGCCTTAACCCCATTCTTTTTGGAATCTATTGAAAATTCGAAAGGGGAGTAAGGTAGATGATTTGCAGGGCAATTTTTACATAATAACTGCTTTGTGTTCAGCTAACTCCTCATATTGATCGAGTGGTGTTTAAAGCCCAATCTGAATTCTTTGAGATCTGGGTTACGCACACCTCCATAGTTTCGTATTAGATTTATGAATTTCGTTGTAGGAAAGCATGCCCTCGATTGTTACAACATAAGAATGAAGAGACGGTTACGTGTCTTTTACATTTTGCGAACAATGAGGCATACCAACGATCGAGTCATCGTTTCGGTCGTCCTTATTTTGGTTGGCGAATCGATTGTTCCTCGTCTACATTCAATTTTTTCTGTTTCAATTTTTTAATGTGCGATATGCTGATTGCTTTTATCTTTGTTGTTTTAGTTAGATGCTTTTTAATATAATTAACAGGTGCAGATGATGTAGAAATATCTTCACTTTGAACCGAATGGATATGTATATCCATGTGGACTTTGTTCCATCTCTGATGCACTTGCTACATTCTAATTTCGTACTATGAATATGGAATCATGCTCTCATATATCTTCCTCTACCTTTACTATTTGCAAGTAGGATTAGTAAGTGAGCTTCAAATCTATCAGGTTCTGCTAATCAATTTAGTGCTAGTTTCTTATATTGATTGCATTATTTCTTAGGTTCTTCGTTTGTAGTGCTTGTATTACTGCGCTAAAGGTGCTCTTAAGGAAGATCCGGAGTCAATGGTTCAAGCATCAGCATTTAATACAAAATGATGCCAACCAAATTTTTAGCTACGGTGCCTTAGTAATGGCAGCTATGTAAGTTGATATAGTTAAATAAAGTGAGCATGATAATTGTTGTGTTGCTGGCAACACTGCTATTATTAAGAGATCCGAACATTGTATTTTGTATAACCCTAATGTAAGACGAGTTTAAAGTATTCCTGTTCATGAGGTTGAGAGCCTCTCCAAGGTGATGACGTGCAGAGTGCAAAAAGTTAGTGTATAGTGGATTGCTTATGGTTGATAAGCTTGTGATAATTGTTTTGTACAATTGCAATTCAAATGGTACTTAAATTTGCGTTATTTATAGCTACGGTTCTTTTCATTTTTTCTATTTTTTACGTCTAGTATTTTAATTACATTACATTTCTCATTTATACTTCATTTAGATGAACGTTCTGTCACTTTTAATCATTAATGTTTTTTGCATTCAAAGATATTTGTGTGTCGTGGTTATTTATAATTCCGCTTAAACGACCAATAGATCTTGGCTCACAACTTTGATTATACCCCTATCAAAATCATGTTCATTTGTGTACCGTAAATGCCATCGTAGGATATACGAGGGATTAAGCGAGTAAATAAAATTCAACTTCCTCTTTTAGTAGGTTAGTAGTTTGTAACCACTTGTTAAAAAGATTTGTTCGAGTTGACAAAAATAAAAGGCAATCAATCCTTTCTTAGAAGGAATGTTCTCGGTATAATTTTGGTTTGATTTTGAGGTAGATGGTGATCGTTTCAAAAGTTAAAACACCACTTGGTTTAGTTTTGTTTGGATGGCTCTGATAAAATTTCCAAACCCATTTTATCCGACTGAACGTGGTTTGAATTGGAATGAGTTGCATTGTTGAACTACCCAAATGCTTTATACTAGAATTTAGCAACTGAAGTCTGAAACCTTTCCTAGACTCATCTGTCCGAATGATTTCTCTAAACAGTGACTTGAGTTCAGGTTAATCTGAGTTACAAGGTATGGTAACTACTAGACATTATCTCCGAAACTGAGAAACTTGGTTGGACATGAATTGGAGTTTTACAGTGTCAGTTACTCCTAAATGGATCGCTGAACACTAATACTCCTGCCACTTGAAGATTTTGTTTAGGTTACAATCGCCCACAGCTTCCAAAGACTGAACAGTCACCCACAGCTTCTTGAACCATCACAGATGCCCATCTATTGTTTTGGAATGTCATTTGTAGCCTTTTACTTCTGTCGCGCTCTTTGATGAAACGAGAAGGCTAGAAGTTCTATGATTTAGGGTTTCGGACACTTGTGGTTGAGGCACCAATAGTCATCATTCTCAGTAACTCAAATGAAACATTGAGCGGATCCTGGACTCAATACTTCACATAATATACTCAAAGGTTCTGACATTTAATTGTCTAAGTATCTAACTGACTGGATGTAATATCCTCTTGACCGTAAGGTCACTAAGCCCGACTAGGTCGAACTGTTCTGATACCAAAATGTAACACCCTAATATTTCTACCAAGTCGAAATGCTAAGATGCACGAAATGACATACATCAGAGTAATATTTCCTGTTTAGATATTGAACATGACTAAAAATTTTCTCGATGATTAACATCAACAGTCTTAACATTCATAACTTAATTAAAAACCATATAGGTTTCATGTCTTTCATTATCCTCATAACCTAGTGTTCAATACCATCACAAGAAAAGCGAAAACAATTACATAACTTAAAACAAATTCAAGTCATACTATCGAGTTACAAAGACAACAAGGGAACTCAATATCAAATATAAAAGAACCAAGTCTTCTATCTTCTCCTCAAGCACGTCACCTACTCGTGCCTCGTCGGTTTCTTCCTTTCTTGTTTCTCTAAAAAACAACAACATATAAAGGGTGAGATAAATATTATCTCAGTGAGTCCTACCGTAACCCCTCACAATGACTCTCGGTCCAAAGGTTCTACGTGCATATATCTTTTCCTTTCATGCCATAGTACATCTTCGGTAATGACCACGCCTTTACCGTCGACCCTCTCCACTAGCTTACACTAGCTTCAAATCTTCTGAGGCCTAGGTTCTGGGGCTCACGACTTCCCCTCCCCTACTGTACTAATCTACTAGGTCGTCACTCATCCTTTTGATATAATTTATATATCCACCCGCTTTGGGCCGTCTCCTGTATTCAATATAATTTATATATTTAAACCTCAACAGTCTTTGATGAAAATATTTATTCATCCCTTTTTATTACGTGTCATTCATGTTAATACATAAACATAAACTTGATTGAACATATAGTTCCATAACCTTAAACATAACTCTGTCCTCTCGCGTATACTACTTTACGGTTTTTGAAACAATTATGACTTCCAAAAACAATTCATTTAATACCTTGCAATCATGTTCAAAAACAGAGCATCATTGGTTCCATGACATGAGGGATGGTTGGGAAGAAGATTAGAAGAGGTTTGGAATCGAAAGGAGCGACGAAACGAATTTTGGTAACCAGGAACAGGAAAACTGGCACGACCCGTGCCATACCTAGCACGGCTCGTGCTGCTTGGAGATGTAATTCCAGTCAACCAGAAAGGTTGGCACGACCCGTGCTAAGGGTAGCACGACACGTGCTGCCTGTAGCAGAGTCACAATTCGCATATTTCGTTCCGTTTCGCTTTTCCTATCGCGTCCAATCCGTAACCCAATCTTAATCCAACATAAACACAGACAGTATTCCAGTCCAAACAAAATCGTTCAATCACAATGCATCAATCAATCACAATGCATCAATCAATCAACATAATCATTTCAATTACAATCAATATCATAGCATTAACCTCAACCTCATGGGACTTATAGTCCACTTATCGTGACATAACATAATCATATTTAACATCAACACATAGGGTTGGGGAAAGGAGTAGAATATGTTTGGAATCAATTAGGAAAGCTTTGGACCCATTTAAAAATCTGGGACAGAAAGATCAGCACGGGTCGTGCTGACTTATCAGCATTTCTAAAAATCTTGTTTTCATGTGAAATTCCCATTCCGGTCGATTCCGAAACTTATTCCGATTGATACGCAAACATAACAACACATAGTTCAGCAACAACAATCATCATACATATCATCAAATCATCCAATCTCAATCATTCAAACATTCATAATGAAATACATTTTCACAATTACGGTTTTCGCAAAACAACGGCTTTCAACGAAATCGAACGAAACGAAGAAAACGAACCAAATTCTCAATCACATGCTCTCTACTTTGAACTTGAACTACCCAAATCAAGGCTCACGAAAGTCGAAATCCCACGAACGGTCCCCGAAATGCTCTCTACTTTGAACTTGAACTACCCAAATGCTTAGAACTAGAATTCAGCAACTGAAACCTTTCCTAGACCACTCCCATTTGCAATGTAGTTCCTTTTTTCAGAATGCAATTTGTTGTATTTAATGTATAACACAAGAGAAGTGACCAAAATCACTCATGACAGCCCCAAGTTCGAAACAACCTTCCAATGGTCCTCTAACCCCTTTAAATTCAGACCCTCACTCTTCCATATTCACTAATAGTTACCCCAGACACAAATGCAAACGCAATCTCACCATAGAGAGCCTCCTAGTTGCAGTGAAATGCACATGCAAAAGGAAGTACAAGGTTTTGCTATTGATCTGAAACTTGGACAGATTTGGGGTTATTTGAGAGTATGGGTATTTCGAGAATGTGGGTGTTTTGGGTTAGAACTATGAGAGTGTTTGGTATTAATAGAAAGAGAAGGAAGAAAGGAGTGTAGTGGTGAATAAAAGAGGAACATGCATCAGCTTGGGAAGGACTTCCTTCCTCTTCTTTATCTCGCAAGCTCTCTTCTTCTCTCCACTCTCTCTATTTATGTTTTCCCAGCATCCTTATGAGAGTGTGTGCTGTTCTTTATGAAAGTGTGTGTCTAAATGGATGGGCCAGCTGAAGGATATGTAAGAAAATAAAAGTAAGATGACTGTTTTGTCCCTCCTCTTACTCATTCACTTAAAACCCTTTCTATCACTCATGTATTAATTATGATGTCCTAATTAATCTAGTACTCAAGCATACAATTAATCATCAAGGCACATTAACATATTGTTAGCAATTTAAACACACAATTTATTTATCTAAATCACGACAATCATCTCATATTTAATTAATTACGCTAACTTACTTAGAATAGCTAATTAATTATCTATACCCTTTTGCTAATTTTAATTAACGAATCCAATCAAATTGGGGATGTTGCATTTTAGTTTTAGTCTGTTATCACATTTTTTTTGTTTTCAAATGAGATGGAAAATCCCATCATAAAATCAAAACTCGATGTTGTCTTGTTCGGTACATTGCTCCAAGATAAGAATCCGGGATTTCAATGTTGTTGAAGTGAGGTCGGATCGATGGTGGGTACTTGCAGACAGTTTGATACCAAAGTCAGCAATCAGAAGTCAAGTTGAGGTACAAATGAGCGAAGTGTATCTGATTTCTGAGGGTGATGTCGTTTTTATAGACATTGACAGGTGGTCGCCCCTAGCCTTGGTTGGATCTGGGTTGCAAGATCATACAGAGCTGATCCTTGCCGTTGATCTCAGTGTCGCCCCGTGGCTAGATTCAGTGTTGGATTTGGGCCGCATTTAGAAATATCGATTAAAAACACGGGCCGTGGGACAAGAAGATTTTATATTACGAATAGTTATGGCCCATTCTTATCCAATACCCACTACTCACCACACACCCTGTCCCCTAAATATTCTAATATTACACTCACGTGCAATGTGCATGGACGCTGTGTTTTCCAGTGGTACAATGTTGGATCCCTGAACTGGTTCGGTTAACTGTTGTCTGTTAGAAATATCAATTAAGTAATTCATGTGTTCGGCGTAATATAACTAAACCAGTTCGGTTAAGATGCACATGATGTGTCAAAAGGGGGTGTGTGTTGTACTTTCAAACGTCCGATTAGGATGCACCGGACGGATTCAGCTGTCATCCAATGAACCCGTCTGATACTGCAACTTACAAAAATAGAGGTTTATGTTGTATGGAAATATTTTTTACAAATCCACTATCTTATAAATAAGGAAAGCCAGTATTGATTAAATAAATGTGGTAAATATTCGAATACAAATCCAACGAAATTCAGGGGTGTTTCTGAACCCTAAATTCGAGTAACCGAACCCTTTCGGATTAAGGGAACAGAACCAAGCGTGATTTTAGGGAGAAAAAACGACAAATGTAGAAACTTTCATTGACAAAAATGAAAACTGGTTGGTAGGGATGATACCTTTTTTTGGTTGGCAATGTTGAGAAGTTGAGTAGAAGGTTAATGATGAAGGAGAAGAAGAGGGAGGTGTGGGTGTTAGAGGGGAGTGTGTTAGAGTTGGAGGCGAAGAAGAGGGAATAAGGATAGGGGTGAAATCTTTTAGTATGTTAGGGTTATTGTAGTAAATTCATAGGGTAAGAGGGTGTGTGATGAGTAAGGGGGAGTGGGAAAAGCACGAGCCATCGTTATTTGATCTATCAACATTTTTTGTTAATATTTGAACTCAACCAAGATTTGAACTCGAGACTTTGAGATAGGATTTGAGCCCAAATACTACTAAAACCAACCTTTGTTATTTAATCGATCATTCAATTGGTGAAATCAAGAAATTACTATGTCTTAAAAGCCAAATAGAATATCAAAACCGTCAAGATCTTCAAATCATGGTTTTAAATACCCTAAATTACTTGAGCCACGTGAACTTAAAGTGGAATAGAGCCCATATAACCAAACCTTGAGGCATAATTGGTTGTGTTCGGTCTGACCGAACTGCTCAATCCATTTTGGATCTTAACATAGTTTTTAACAATAGATTAAGACTGTTAAAATATTGAACTGTCCAATTTGTCCATTGTAACTTAAAAGAAAGTGTAATCCATTTAGAAATTCTGTTTTAATTCTTAGGGGTTGTCTTTTCCTAACAAATACTTTTTCATATGCGGTCAAACTCATGATCAAATGGCTAAATGACCCAAGTATTTATTCTTCTGTCACAACATGATAATCTAATTCTTTAGAGATGAATTTCTAAATTGTTAAGAAAATTGAAATAACATCTTAAAAATTGGTAGGATGGAATGTATGTTGCATATTTAAAACGAGTTAAACAACATAAAATAATTGATGGATGGGGTACACAATACAATCCGCACTACAAAAAAAATCTTTTTTTTTCTTTTGCAAATAAAAAATATTTTTAGGAATTTAGGAACTAAAAGTAAAGGTAACCTAGTTAAGGTTGGTTATTTTTAAATTGCATGAGATTATAATAAAATAAATTTAAACTATAAGGTGTTTATTGTAATTTACTTTTTTCCGGAATGAAGTTTGGGCCGGCGAGTTTTACGGAAAATGGGCTTAGTTGGGCTCAAGAAATATCCAAGTGTTTAACGGCCACCAAGTGTTAAGTCAAAGAAGTTATTACCGTAGTAGTGGTAGAAGCGCAGTGGCGTAGGAGTTGGGATAGGAAAAGGGTTTTGTACTTTGTATGATCGAATTAGGGATTTAGGGATTGTGCACAGTAACAGTAGAATAGAATAGAACGAATTTGAAGATGGATTCCGACGGAGCGAAGCTCTTCGTAGGAGGCATTTCTCGTGACACCACCGAAGATATCCTCAAACTCCACTTCTGCAAGTACGGCATCGTTTTGGATTCCACCATCACCATTGACCGCGTTACTCGAAGCCCTAGAGGTTTTGGTTTCGTTACACTCTCCGATATCTCTGCAGCTGACAAAGCCCTTCATGACACTCACGTTATTCTTGGAAGAACTGTTAGTTTCTCTTTTTCTTTCCACCTTTTCTTTGTTCATTTTTGCCCTATTTGTTTTACTTACAATTTTCAAGGTCATTCATTTATAATTTTAAATTGGGTGATATTTTGGTAATTTTTTGTTATTTTTTTGTAGTTTTTTTTCGTTTTTGATGGGTTTGTTTTGTTTGATTTATGGTTAGTTTTGTTTGTTTGTGTATATAGGTAGAAGTGAAAAAAGCAATACCAAGAAGCGAACAGCAACACCAAAACCAATTACAGAATAGAGGGGGAAATAGCTATAGTGATTATGAATGTAGCAATGACCAATTTAGGACTAAAAAGATTTTTGTAGGAGGTTTACCTGCTAGTTTATCTGTGGAGGAGTTTCAGGGTTATTTTGAGATATTTGGTGAAGTATTAGATGTAGTTGTGATGCATGACAGTGTAACTAACAGGCCTAGGGGTTTTGGTTTCATCACTTTTGATTCTGAAGAATCTGTGCAAAATGTCATGGTGAAAAGTTTTCATGAATTGAATGGTAAGCGGGTGGAGGTCAAGAGGGCTGTTCCAAAAGACAGGAACTTTGGTTATGATGGTTTTAATAAATTGAAAAATAAGGGAGAAAGATCGGGGCCTAAAAGTATACCTCATTATAGTCCTAGTAATGCACTACCTGGGATTGCTCCTTTACCTTGGTATAGTACTGAGGGAGTGTATGGATATAGAACAAATGCCTATGGTTGCTGGTACCCTGTGGGTGGGTATGGGGGGAATGGATATGTAGTTCCATCTGATGCTTCTAGGAACTTCTGGTATCCGCAAATGTTTACTGGTCCTCAGGCATGTCAGATGCCTTATGCTAATGCTATGTCAAATCTGGCATATGTGGGTGGTAGTGTTGGGATTTTAGGTAGTGGTGCTGGAACTTGGGGGTACAGTGGGATTCTTGGGTCTGCAACGAATTTGAAATTTGATCAACCTTTTAATGCCAATGGATTTGTTCCAGTCAGTGTTCCATCACTTCCTGGTGTAAAGTGGGATGTCGACTCTTCAAGTTTGAAAGGAAGAAGGGGTGACATTTCTAGTTAACAGACCCATAATGGTCATTGGGCCTTAACTCATCTAGGTACATACTTGCTGACTGCTGCTTCTACTCAACTGAAAGGTTGGTAAATTCTTTGCTAGATGTTGTAAGAGCTTGTCATTGACCCTTTCTATGTGACATAAATATGTAGTTTAGCTACCTGGCATGTTTAGTTATGGAGTTTTATTTGTAAAGGATTTATGCATCTGTAAAATAATTTCATGCATGTCTTTTACTTTTATTCTTTTTATCACTTTTAGTTTGGTTTGTTTGCAGTAATTCTGTTCCCCTTCATCTTTCATTGCATCATGAGATCTTTACACCTTCCTCTGTTGAAATGCATGTTTTCTATGATTGCTAGCCTTTTCAGCAAGCTGGAATGCTTAATATTTGTTTGCTAGATTCATTTAGTACATTCATATGCGTGATGAAAATGTATACTTTGGTTCCACCAAAGCAGATTGCGGATTAAGTGTCGCGTTAATTTACATCATGTTCTTGTTATAAGAATAGTGCTACTTTGATTAAATGGGGAAAATATGCTGCAAAATATTTTCTATTACAAGTTGAATGTCTGAATTTTTCACAGTGTAGTAACAAATTTAGCTGACTGGCTTGGTTTCACCTGTTCATTTCCTCCCCGGCACATTGTTTGTGTCGGAGTTTTTTGTTATTGTGAGAAAATTGCGGAGATTAAAGATTACCAGCTTATAGGACTTGGGGACCCGTTTGGATAAACAGCTTAATTAAACGCTTTTGGCATAAGTGTTTATGCATAAGCTTTTTATATAATAAAGAATAAAATAATGTTAAAACTATTTTTCTATAAGCTATAAGCTGTTTTAATAAGCTATCCTTTGGAGCTTATGTAAATTAGCTGAAAACAGCTTATGAATATGTCATAAGCTGTTTTCCTCGGCTCCTCCAAACAATTTCACAAGTGCTCACGTTAATAGATAAGTCCAAATAAGTCGATTCAAACGGGCCTTTCTCCTTGTCAAAAAAGCTTATAGGACTTGATTCAAAAGTAAGTGCTGATTTCTAAGAAGAACAATATGTCTAGTAAGATTTATTGAATTAAATTATGGACTAAAGTATTTATCGACTTTAACAAGTTATATTAAAGATCAATGGATTTTAGCAATGGTGTTTTAAAAAAATTACAAAATGTTTTACACTATTGGACAAATGTTTATCAGCAGGTGAGATGAGGAAGTAGTTGTCTACTTAAAAATGGAATCTTTAAAGTGCTTTTATAATTGATCTATTGAACCATTAATTTTGGTGAAAGTTGAAGCTACCTGCCCAAATACCGTAGGTTTTTTTTATTTGAAAAGATTGACCCGAAATAAGGGACTTGCTCTCCCCACACCCCCTCCTACTCAAAACACACCCCTTCACCCTACACATTTATCAAACTATCCCCACTTAAAATTGATTTTCCCCCTCTACCCCTCTCCCTCTTCTTCTCCTTCAACACAACACACCCCTCTAAAATCCCAAACCTCCCCCCTCTCCACTCCAAACCCACCCATCCTCACCTTCATCATTCACTCTTATTCAACTACCCAACATTGGCAACTAGCTAAAGGTAATAACCCTACCAAACTTTTTTCATTTTGGTTCTGTTTTCAGTTTTTCACGCCATTTTTTTTCTTCTGTATTCGCGCTCCGTTCGAACAGGGTCGTTCGAACATGTTCGAATGATCGTGTTCGAACAAGTGTTTAATGGGGTGTGACTTTGCTTGGTTCGCATAAGGCCGTTCGAACAGTGTTCGCATAAGGCCGTTCGAACAGTGTTCGCATAATCCCAACTGTAGCAGATGAGATGTCAACTGACGTCGCAGAAAGCAAAAAGAGAACTCAAGCTGACAGTGCTACTACAATCCCTACTCCTCCACTACATAAGAAACCAAAACCCACACCTATTCCCTTGAGCATGATTCACCAACATTGGCAGAGGTTGAATTTCAAAATACAGACAGAGGTAATGGATGATGAGTTGAGTGTAGACATTGAACTTGAAGCTATCAAAAGAAGGTTTGAGGCCTCTGATCACGCCGGTAGAGTTATGATTAAAGCAAAAGCACGTGAATTGGCATTCCCAGACACGACTTCCATGTGTCCACCTCCGGATACGATCATTACAAAGGGAGCACCAAAAAAAGATAAGAAAGGGAAAGTTGATTACTCAACAAAGCGAGACAAGTCTTTTTGGGAGCATGTAGATGACAAATTTGACTCCCCCGATGGTTCATCTAGTGGATGTTTTGCTCAGTCTCGTAAACGCCCTACTCCTCCCCAAAGTAGGAGTGGAACGCCTACAAACCCACACAGTTCGGGTTCCACTCCTACTTTGTCAACGTGTCCAGCACCTAATCCATCAGAAAGCAAAAAGAGAACTCAAGCTGACAGTGCTACTACAATCCCTACTCCTCCACTACATAAGAAACCAACACCCACACCTATTGTTACAGAAGCTGCTGCTACTACTGTTTCAACAGCTCTTATTTTGACACCAACACTTACTTTGACACCAGCTCCTCATCCAAAACCCACACCTATGGATGCTGCACACATTGATGTTTTTAATACTTACATAATAGGGATGCCAGAATACATGCGTTCCTATGTTCAAAAAATTGTTAATGTGGTAGGTGATGGAAATTGTGGCTTCCGATGTATTGCTGCATTTCTTGGTAGGGATGAGGAGGCTTGGCAGTCAGTCAGAACTGATCTGATGGAGGAGCTTAACCATACAATGACTTCTACACTAGACTGTATGGTGGTATTGGTAAGGTCACATTTTTGATGAAGGCATTGTTGAGGGCACATCATGGCAATAATGTTGAAGATAATTGGATGACTACACCAGATATGGGGTATCTAATCAGTAACAAGTACAAAGTCGTCCTGACTTGTTGGTCACCTAATTGTTGTTACACAATTTTTCCATTCAATGTTGCACCATTCAGAACTGCCCGACAGTTCAACATCCTTTTGGTACCAGAACACAAACACTTTGTACAGGTAAACTGTCTTCTATTTAGATTCAATGTAGTAATTCCAAAACATTACATAACATTCTGCTTTTTGTTGTCTTTTTGAAGGTCTTTATGAAGCCTGGAAGTCCAATGCCCTTGCCGGATTTGATATGGAATACTAATAGGGCACCCATAGCAAAGGGTTGGGACTCGCTTTTTGTTGGCCGGATACAAAAGTGGAAGAATTTGCTCATACAATCACAACCCCCCCATCCCCTTCTTTGTGTAGATTTAAGTAAAGATAGTGATGGTAGTCAATGTTAAGTTAGGTTTATAATTTTGGTACACAATGTTGTATAATTTTGGTACACAATGTTGTATAATTTTGGTACATAATGTTAAAGTTAGGTTTATATTTTGAAATCACCAAAACTGTGTGCTGATTTATTTAGTTTCTGTTTCTGCATAACAGTGGTTCGCATGTGGCCATTCGAACGCACCCATTCGAACACGTTCGAATAAAGCCATTCGAGGCAGCCAAAACACACCCTCACACCATCAGTTAACAATATTCCTTAACACGGATGACATTATTCGAACAGGTTCGAACGATGTCATGCGAACAATACAAATTCCTTTACACGCACAACGTCGTTCGAACTGGTTCGCATAACCTCGTTCGAACAGTCACTTAACCCGTGTTACACGAGCGCCTCACGCGAGGTCATTTTGGGGAAAAATAAGGTCGGGGGTGTGCGAAGAGTAGGAAGGGGTGTGGAGAAAGCAATCACCCGAAATAAACATATTGAAACTTGGGCTTGTTACAAGGAAAACTAGTGATTCAATAATCCCATTAAGGATGTCAAATAGATGGATTAGATAAAATTTGATTCCGACTATAATGAAAGAATAAAAATATTTCAATAATCCATTTACAATTCATTTATGATAAGAGGACACGTCATGTTTTAATTGGCAAACAGCAAAAGCAGCATGTATGAAATTTTGGAGAACATTAACTTCTATTTTGCAAACTCCCAAAAAAGGTTTCTCCCCTGTGTGTTGATGAAAAGTGAAAGGGATAAATTTTTTTTTAGGGATGTAGAGTTTACAGGTATAAATTAAAATTGCTTCAAAAAAAGGTATAAATTAAAAAAAATTCCTTTTGTTAATAAAAAAATATAAAACCATTTTGATTTTGGGCTAAATTACGGTGTGATGTTACATTTTAAAAATAAACTAAATTATCTAATTTTATATGCATATAGCCCGGTTTTATGACAATGAAATCACGGTGTGGTATTTTAGCTATTTGTTTAACGTTAGAATTGTCAATGAATAAAGTTAAAGAAAGGCGATTTTCTTGATTTTCTTCATGCATTAGGTAAACTCGTAGACATCGGGTCAAGATTTGATGCTATTTTTCTATTTTTTTTTTATAAAGTTTGATGCTTTTTTTTGGGGTCAGTTTGATGCTATTTTTCTATTCACTGTTTATGCATCTTAATTATTGAACATCCATAATGACACGTATAAATAATAGTGGTACATTTTTTACTTAAACTAGTACTATACCCGTGCATCCGCACGGGCCGATCGCGTTACGTCATACAATTACCTCAAATAGAAACGTTAGTTTGAAATCTCATTAATCTAAAATCAATTGTAAATTATAGATGATGACTTGCATACGGACAGATGCTGTCGTGTTCTTTTTAGGAATGAATTTAGACAGTATTTAAATAGTCTGAACATTATCCCGTGAAAATAAAGAAAAATTTAAAGTAGATAAAAAAGGAGTTTCAAATAAAAAATTGATAAATATTAAAACTAAAAATGTAAAAGTATTATTTAAAAACAATATGTGCATTTATCCCGTGTGTTTTTATATATCAATGCAGTGTTTTTTTATATATCAGTGTTGTTATCCCATGTTTTTTTATATATCAGTGCAACTATCCCGTGTTTTTATATATATCATTGCAATTATCCCCGTATTTTTTTTTATATATCAGTGCAGTTGTCCTGTGTTTTTTTATGTATCAGTGCAGTTATCTCATAGTTTCAATTGATTATTTGAGTTGATTAGTAGATTATTGTAGATAGGGAAAGATAGATAGTAGATTATCAATAACAAATATTTATCCCGTGTTTTTTTTATATATCAGTAACAATTATTTGTTCTTTTTTAGGTATTAGTGACAAATATTTGTCGCGTGTGTTTTAAATATTAATCAGTTTAAATAGTCATTAAGCCTTCTTGTTTTTTTAGATAGTAGTTTTCAAAAACTATAATTATCAATGGCATATATTAATCCCGTGTTTTTTTATATATCACTGCAGTTATCTCCGTGTTTTTTATATATTTGTGCAATTATCTAGTAGTTTCAATTGATTATTTTAGTTGATAGTAGATTGTAGTAGATAGTAAATTTGTTAGATGGTAGATTATCAATAAGAAATAATTGTTTTAAATATTAATTAGTAATTTAAATAGTCATTAAACCTGCTTATTTTTTAGATAGTAGGTTTGTAGTAGTAGGTTTCAAAAAATTTAATTATCAATGACAAATATTAATCTCGTGTTTTTTTATATATCAGTGCAGTTATCTCGTAGTTTCAATTAATTATTTTAGTTGATTAATAGATTATAGTAAATAGTAAAAGAGAGATAGTAGATTATCAATAAGAAATATTTATTTATTTTAAATATTAATCAGTAGTTTAAATAGTCATTAAATATTATTGTTTTTTAGATAGTAGGTTTATAGTAGTCTTCCAAAAATTTAATTATCAATGACAAATATTAATCCTTTGTCTTTTTATATATTTGTGTAGTTATCCCGTGTGTTTTTATATATCATTGCAGTTATCTCATAGTTTCAATTGATTATTTGAGTTGATTTGTAGATTATTGCAGTTATCCCGTATTTTTATATTAGATTATTTGAGTTGATTAGTAGATTATAGTAGATTATTGCAGTTATCACGTGTTTTTTTAGATAGTAGTTTTATAGTAGTTTTCCAAAATTATAATTATCAATGGTAAATATTAATTATAAATTGTCAAAAAAAATTATAAATATCAATGGTAAATATTAATCCCGTGTTTTTTTATATATCACTAAAGTTATCCCGTGTTTTTTATTTATCAGTGCAGGTATCTCGTAGTTTCAATTGATTATTTTAGTTGAATAGTAGATTATAGTTGATATTAAAAGAGATAGTAGATTATCAATAAGAAATATTTGTGTTAAATATTAATCAGTAGTTGAAATAGTCATTAAATATTATTGTTTTTTAAGATAGTAGGTTTATAGTAGTATTTAAAATTTTTAATTATCAATGACAAATATAAATCCTGTGTTTTTTTATATATATCAGTGCAGTTATCCCGTGTTTTTACATATCCTGCATCATCTTTTGCTGATTCTCAATTATATTCTGCATCCATTCAAAGTTTGGATCAACAGGAGGAGGAACGCCTCTACCTCTTCTGGCCATGATTCTGCGAAATATGCACAAAGTATTAAGTTGATCAAGCTCAATGTCTAATAGCATACTAAGAAAATCACGACTGGAGAGAGTAAAGACCCTAACAGCTAAGTCCGACTAGGTCGAACCGCTCTGATACCAACTGTAACACCCCGGTACAATTAACTTGTAAAAAATACCAAAGCGTTCCAACTTATAAACATCAGAGATAACAATTCCTGTTTAGACACTGAATACCAACATAAAATTTTTGCTGAACTACGACATAACCATCTTATACACAAATAAGATCATACGGTACTCAGACCATAAATGTCAGCAACTGTGGTAATCAGAGTCATACAAGAAAGCGGAAAAGGATAAACAAAACACTAATGCCATAGTGTTGTAATACATGGACAACAGAAGGAAAATAAACTTAAACATAAAGCTAAGTCATTATTCTCCTCCCGGGGCCACCTACTCGTGCCTCTGAGATTTCTTCTGTCCCTGTTTATCTGTAAAACAACAACAATTTAAACAGTGAGATACAATCTCAGTGAGTTCTACCGGAACCCCTACTAACACTCTCGGTCCAATTTTATGATTTTTTTTGAATGTTACACCGACTGCGCGAACGCTAAGCTGCGGTGTACCCCATTCTTTAACTTTAAATATAAGGCCGACTGCGCGAACGCTAAGCTACGGCTAACATGTTATAACCCAGTACGGCACCGACTGCGCGAACGCTAAGCTGCGGTGAACCGCACTATACGACACCGACTGCGCGAACGCTAAGCTGCGGTGTATCGCACAACAACAATTTAACATAACACCGACTGCGCGAACGCTAAGCTTCGGCGAACCCCATAGCCAATAGTGTTTCCTAATGGCACAGAGCCTAGGGTAAGGGATCATGACTGCCCCGCCTAGTATGTCAACATGGGTCGTCACCCAAACTCGATATAATATATATATCTACAATCATATGAACATTTAGTTCATTGAATTTTACCTTAACACATAGGACTCATAGTCCATTTGTTATCAATAAAAATATATCCGCACACGCATGCTATTGTTCGATTTTTCGAAACGATTTAGACATCAAAAGCGTTTTATAAAACCCTTTGTAACACACCCAAAATCATGGCATCATAAGCCCAATATCATTATATAAGGGTTAGGAAAGGATTAGGAAAGGATTGGAATCAAAACGGAATTATTTTGGACAACTTGAAAATTTTGGACAGAACTGGGCGCACGGGTCGTGCCCCTGGGCGCACGGGTCGTGCCCCTGGACGCACGGGTCGTGCGCCCCCTGTTTGACATGTTTGCACACTGAACCCGAACCAGGCGCACGGGTCGTGCGCCCTGGACGCACGGGTCGTGCGCATTTGACAGCATTGCCAAAAATGCCCTGTTTCATGAAATTTTGCTTTCCGATTGATCCGAAACTTTCCCCGATCGATTCCTAACTCAAAAACAGATAATACCAGACAATATACCAGTCCAATCAACATCAAACAATCAAGCAATTCAATCAAAAACTCAACGATTACGAATTTCGTTAAAACGCAATATATTTCAAAATAACGTTTTCGACTCAAAATCTTTCGAAAACAAATCACACAATTCATTTCAAAACGGAATAAACCTAAACGTGAGTAAAACTCACCCTCGAAGCGAGAGTCGGCGCCGAGACTTCTAAAATCACCAAAACGAGCCCAATCAACACCAATTCGCTTCCAACTTCGATTCGAGCTCCCAAACGCGTTCCACCGCTCTTGGCTTTGATCCTAATCATGAATCAATCATCAATTCCAGCTTACAACTTGAGATTTCAACAAATCGATTCCCAAAATCTCTAGAAATTCGTAGGCCATGAGAAGGGGAAAAATTGAGGGGAAGCTTACCAAGTTATAGGGTTTTGTAGAGGGAAGTAAGGGGATGATGGTGATGAAATTTGAGAGGGTGGGCTTCACACCTCTTCTTCCTTTCTCTTCTTCTTTCCTCTTCTTCTTTCTCTTCCTTTCTTCTCTTTTCTTCTCTTTTTCCTCTTCTGCGCGTATCTCTTCTTTCTTTCTTCTCTTTCATTCTTTTATTTTCTTTAATCACACACACACAACACATATTTAATTATTAAATAGGTGGTAGCGTGGTCCAATTACCGTATTGATCTTTATCCCTTATTTCGATTCCAAAACTTCATTGACCCGTATTATCCAGTTAACGACTTAATGTTATCCATTAAATAATTTTAGTACTCACTAAATTTACCAGTCAGGTACTAAATTACTCCCATTGGGTTAACATCCAAATAATTCGCCTAATTATTTTGAGGATGTTACATTCTCCCCCACTTAAAGGAATTTTGTCCTCAAAATTAAACACAACGTACCTCAAGAAAACAAATACGGATACTGGGTCCGCATATCGTCCTCCAACTCCCAAGTAGCTTCGTCGACGGAAAAACCATCCCAAACCACCTTGACAATGGGAATTGACTTCGTCCGTAGCGTCCTCTCGCCACGCTCCATGATGTAATTTGGGTGAGGCTGGAAAGACAAGTCCGGTCGAAGGTCAATCGTTTCAAAATCTAACGGTTGACTTGGATCGGGAATGTACTTCCGCAACTGAGACACATGGAATACATCATGTAGATTCGACAATGGTGGAGGCAAGGCGATGCGGTATGCAAGAGGCCCAATTCGCTCGATAATTTGGAAGGGTCCAATATACCGAGGACTGAGCTTCTTCACCCGTAATGCTCTACCTGTGCCAATTGTTGGTGATAATCTCAAAAACACATGATCACCTGACTCAAACTCTAACGGCCTTCTCCTTTTGTCGGCATAACTCTTTTGCCTACTTTGAGCAGCTTTCATTCTTTCCCTGATCTGGCGGATCTTTTCGGTAGTGTCTTGAATCACCTCGGGTCCTAACAATCGGTTCTCACCGACTTCCCACCAACACAATGGAGTTCTACATTTCCTTCCATACAAGGCCTCAAAAGGCGCCATTCCGATACTGGAATGATAACTGTTGTTATATGAGAATTCAACCAGTGGAAGATGATCCTCCCATTTCTTCCCGTTATCAAGTACCGAAGCCCTAAGCATATCCTCTAATGTCTGGATAGTTCTCTCGGTCTGCCCATCTGTCTGCGGGTGATAAGCGGTACTAAGAAGTACTTTGGTCCCCAATGCTTCATTCAGAGCTTTCCAAAATCGAGAAGTGAACTTCGGATCTCGATCCGACACTATACTGGTAGGAACCCCATGTAACCTTACTATGTTCTTCAAGTACACCTCAGCTAACTTGGATACTTTACTGCTAGAACGAACTGGAATAAAATGAGCTGATTTGGTTAACCGATCTACAACTACCCAAATGGAGTCGTTACCGGCTTGAGACTTTGGCAACGCCATTACAAAATCCATGGAAATGTCTTCCCATTTCCACACTGGCACATCTAGTGGCCGTAGCAGACCAGCAGGCTTCTGATGTTCTATCTTAACTCTTTGGCAAGTTAAGCACTTTGATACGAATTCAGCAATCTCTAACTTCATCCCTTGCCACCAATACATCTGCTTTAAATCTCTATACATCTTGGTGGATCCAGGATGTACAGAAAATAGACTTCGGTGTGCTTCTTCTAGCACCTGATTTTTAATATCTTCATTGTCGGGCACACAGATTCTACCGTTGAAACAAATCACTCCATCCCTATCTTCAGTAAAATCTGGCAACAATTTCTGCGATTGCAGCTTCACATCATTTTCCTGCGCTAAGCGAATAGAATCCCTTAATGAGCTAGAGATCCTCATGTGGCTCAACACTAACCGGTTCTTCCTTGATTTTGCATTCAAATTCAAGTCCCTAAAGGACTCCAACAATTCCATTTCATGCATCATAAACTTTGCTACGTGAATGGATTTCCTACTTAGTGCATCGGCTACGACATTAGCCTTTCCCGGATGATACTTCAATTCGAAGTCATAATCCTTCAGAAATTCCACCCACCTTCTCTGCCTGTTATTCAATTCCCTCTGATCAAACAAATACTTCAAGCTTTTATGATCACTGAAGACTTCGAAACGAGACCCATATAGGTAATGTCTCCAAATCTTCAGTGCGTACACAATAGCTGCCAACTCCAGATCATGAGTCGGATAATTCTCTTCATGAGTCTTCAACTGTCTGGAGGCATAAGCTACAACTTGTTGGTTCTGCATGAGGACACATCCCAAACCCTTCCCAGAAGCATCGCTGAAAATTTGAAATTCCAAAGACGGATCTGGAAGAATTAGGATTGGAGCAGAAGTCAACCTAACCTTCAATTCTTGAAAACATTCCTCACAATCGGCATCCCATATAAACGGTTGGGTCTTACGAGTCAACCGGGTAAGTGGAAGAACCAGTTGTGAGAAACCTTGAATAAACCTCCTATAGTAACCAGCTAGACCCAAGAAACTTCTTATTTCTGTAACAGATGTTGGCCTTTCCCAGTTCAATACCGCTTCCACTTTACTGGGATCCACAGCAACTCCCAACTGGGAAATCACGTGTCCCAAAAACTTTACTTCCGGCATCCAGAAGTCACACTTCGACGGCTTGGCATACAATTTCTTTTCTCGGAGTACGTTCAGAACAATGCGGAGATGTTGAACATGGTCCTCAATGGTCTTAGAGTACACCAAGATATCATCAATAAAAACTACTACAAACTGATCGAGATAAGTATGGAATACTCGGTTCATATAATCCATGAATACCGCTGGAGCATTAGTCAAACCGAAGGGCATTACTACGAACTCGTAATGTCCATACCGCGTACGGAAAGCTGTCTTCGGAATATCTAAGGCTCGTACCTTTATTTGATGATAGCCCGATCTCAGATCAATTTTTGAAAATACCACTGCACCTCGAAGTTGGTCAAGCAAATCGTCTATCCTCGGCAATGGATATTTGTTTTTAATAGTCACCTTGTTGAGTTGACGGTAGTCAATACACAACCTCATGCTTCCGTCCTTCTTCTTAACTAGCAATACCGGAGCACCCCATGGAGAAGCACTCGGTCGGATAAACCTCTTCGATATTAACTCTTCAAGTTGAGACTTCAATTCCTTCAATTCTAAAGGAGACATCCTATAAGGGGCAATAGATATCGATCCTGTACCAGGAATCAATTCTATTGAGAATTCTACCTCTCTGTCAGGAGGTAAGGATGAAACTTCCTCTGGAAAGACATCTAGAAATTCATTTACTAGTTGTACAGATGACAGGTCTAAACCCGTTTCAGTAGACGCAGACAACATAATAAGAATAGCTTCCGCACCTTGGAATAATGATTGGCTTGCTTCGGTGTAAGAGATCGTTGCTTCAAAATCTGCCTGTGTCAACCCTACGGATTCGGAGGCGAAGCTAATGGTTCGATCAGCACAGTTGATAATCACATGATTTTCAGCCATCCAATTCATACCCAGAACAACGTCCATACTTCTCATAGGCAAGCAAATAAATTTCACAACAAATTGTCTGTCCCCTATGACAAGTAGGCAATTTTCACACAACGATTGGGTCTGGACGCGACCCTTGGCAGCAGTTAAAATAGTTATCGGTTCGGATAGCTCAGACAATGCTAAACCCAACCGATCGACACATGCTTGCGATATAAAACAATGAGTTGCACCGGAATCATATAAAATATTGACTGAGTTATTAAAAAGAGATCCCGTACCCATTAGAAGATTATCTGTTGGTGTGATGGTTCGTGCATCCAATGTGTTGATTCGTCCCTGACTAGGAGCATTAGGTGCCCTTTGGAAGTTTCTCTTAGCTGGGCACTCATTTGAATAGTGACCCACTTCATTACAATTGTAGCACCGGTTCGGTCCTCGCCCGCAATCCCCACTGTGATACTTTCCACACTTTGTACAATTTCTGGTCTTTGGAGGATCAGACGTTTGCACCTGCTTCCCTTTATAATTACTTCCCTTGAATGGCCTGGATGGAGTAGAAGATTCAGCAACCTTTTTCTTGCCCTTCCAATAGTCTTTCTTTTCAGCATACATTTTCCTCAGATCCTCCTCAGCAACATATGCTTGTTGCACTAAGGCAGGATAATTAACCAAGGTGTAAGAACTGAGTCCTTGGCTCACATCAGCTCGGAGACCTTCTTTGAACATTTGCATTTTCCACATATCATTTGGGGCATACCTTCCCAACTCATAGAACTGAGACAGTCTTTCAAATTTCGCAGCATACTCCCCAACCGACATATCACCTTGCTTAAGATTTACAAACTCTGCTTGTTTACTCAGCTTCTTCACCGAAGGGAAATATTGCTTCAGAAATAATTCCTTGAAGTTGTCCCAAGTTAGGGGAGTTTCTTGGAGTTCCATCATATGTCTTGCATTACACCACCAGGTGTGGGCGTCTTCGTCGAGCACGTTTGCCGCAAATATTACCTTCTCCTCTTCCCCGCATTGCAAGGTTTGAAAAATTTTCTCCATTGAATCAATCCAATAGTAGGCGGTCATTGGATCTGATCCTCCCTTGAAAGTCGGGGGCTTCATCTTTTGAAATTGAAAATATGCCCGGTTAGGATCTTCCTGATGGGGTTGAACATTGGGCTGCTGCAGAGCCATTTGGTCATGCTGCATTTGCAACATATCCTGCATCATCTTTTGCTGATTCTCAATTATATTCTGCATCCATTCAAAGTTTGGATCAACAGGAGGAGGAACGCCTCTACCTCTTCTGGCCATGATTCTGCGAAATATGCACAAAGTATTAAGTTGATCAAGCTCAATGTCTAATAGCATACTAAGAAAATCACGACTGGAGAGAGTAAAGACCCTAACAGCTAAGTCCGACTAGGTCGAACCGCTCTGATACCAACTGTAACACCCCGGTACAATTAACTTGTAAAAAATACCAAAGCGTTCCAACTTATAAACATCAGAGATAACAATTCCTGTTTAGACACTGAATACCAACATAAAATTTTTGCTGAACTACGACATAACCATCTTATACACAAATAAGATCATACGGTACTCAGACCATAAATGTCAGCAACTGTGGTAATCAGAGTCATACAAGAAAGCGGAAAAGGATAAACAAAACACTAATGCCATAGTGTTGTAATACATGGACAACAGAAGGAAAATAAACTTAAACATAAAGCTAAGTCATTATTCTCCTCCCGGGGCCACCTACTCGTGCCTCTGAGATTTCTTCTGTCCCTGTTTATCTGTAAAACAACAACAATTTAAACAGTGAGATACAATCTCAGTGAGTTCTACCGGAACCCCTACTAACACTCTCGGTCCAATTTTATGATTTTTTTTGAATGTTACACCGACTGCGCGAACGCTAAGCTGCGGTGTACCCCATTCTTTAACTTTAAATATAAGGCCGACTGCGCGAACGCTAAGCTACGGCTAACATGTTATAACCCAGTACGGCACCGACTGCGCGAACGCTAAGCTGCGGTGAACCGCACTATACGACACCGACTGCGCGAACGCTAAGCTGCGGTGTATCGCACAACAACAATTTAACATAACACCGACTGCGCGAACGCTAAGCTTCGGCGAACCCCATAGCCAATAGTGTTTCCTAATGGCACAGAGCCTAGGGTAAGGGATCATGACTGCCCCGCCTAGTATGTCAACATGGGTCGTCACCCAAACTCGATATAATATATATATCTACAATCATATGAACATTTAGTTCATTGAATTTTACCTTAACACATAGGACTCATAGTCCATTTGTTATCAATAAAAATATATCCGCACACGCATGCTATTGTTCGATTTTTCGAAACGATTTAGACATCAAAAGCGTTTTATAAAACCCTTTGTAACACACCCAAAATCATGGCATCATAAGCCCAATATCATTATATAAGGGTTAGGAAAGGATTAGGAAAGGATTGGAATCAAAACGGAATTATTTTGGACAACTTGAAAATTTTGGACAGAACTGGGCGCACGGGTCGTGCGCCCCCTGTTTGACATGTTTGCACACTGAACCCGAACCAGGCGCACGGGTCGTGCGCCCTGGACGCACGGGTCGTGCGCATTTGACAGCATTGCCAAAAATGCCCTGTTTCATGAAATTTTGCTTTCCGATTGATCCGAAACTTTCCCCGATCGATTCCTAACTCAAAAACAGATAATACCAGACAATATACCAGTCCAATCAACATCAAACAATCAAGCAATTCAATCAAAAACTCAACGATTACGAATTTCGTTAAAACGCAATATATTTCAAAATAACGTTTTCGACTCAAAATCTTTCGAAAACAAATCACACAATTCATTTCAAAACGGAATAAACCTAAACGTGAGTAAAACTCACCCTCGAAACGAGAGTCGGCGCCGAGACTTCTAAAATCACCAAAACGAGCCCAATCAACACCAATTCGCTTCCAACTTCGATTCGAGCTCCCAAACGCGTTCCACCGCTCTTGGCTTTGATCCTAATCATGAATCAATCATCAATTCCAGCTTACAACTTGAGATTTCAACAAATCGATTCCCAAAATCTCTAGAAATTCGTAGGCCATGAGAAGGGGAAAAATTGAGGGGAAGCTTACCAAGTTATAGGGTTTTGTAGAGGGAAGTAAGGGGATGATGGTGATGAAATTTGAGAGGGTGGGCTTCACACCTCTTCTTCCTTTCTCTTCTTCTTTCCTCTTCTTCTTTCTCTTCCTTTCTTCTCTTTTCTTCTCTTTTTCCTCTTCTGCGCGTATCTCTTCTTTCTTTCTTCTCTTTCATTCTTTTATTTTCTTTAATCACACACACACAACACATATTTAATTATTAAATAGGTGGTAGCGTGGTCCAATTACCGTATTGATCTTTATCCCTTATTTCGATTCCAAAACTTCATTGACCCGTATTATCCAGTTAACGACTTAATGTTATCCATTAAATAATTTTAGTACTCACTAAATTTACCAGTCAGGTACTAAATTACTCCCATTGGGTTAACATCAATTATAAAAAAAAAATATTAATGGATTGGATTGAATCCATCCGTTTGATTTTGTGGATGGTTGTGATCCATCGATTATATTTTCTAAATCTATTGAATTACAATAACTACAAAATCAAAATCCATTGTATAATTAATTTTTTTAACAAATCCATTGCATAATTATAAAAATATTTTTTTTTACCAAAAAATATTTTTTAAAACATATTTTTTTCCAGAAACTTTTTTTAAAAATATTCATTCAAAAAATAATTTTTTTTGACCAAAACTCATTCAAAAATTAATATAATATATAATATAAATATATATATATATAATAAATAATATAATATATACAATATAATATTACCACCGGAGGGCCACCGCTGGCCACCCGCCGCAGCCGTAACACCGCCGGCCTCCGGAGCGTCGCCGCCGGAACCAATACCGGGTGCCGGAGCTCCGCTGCCGCCCGCCTCCACCACCACCACATATATAAATATATATTTATATATTATATTATATTATATATATATATATATATATTAACAATATTATATATACATATAGTTATATATATATATATATATATATATATATATATATATATATATATATATATTTATAAATCTAAAAAATTCAATTTTGTCAAAAAATGATAATAAATTCAATTTCTAAAAAAAAAATTAATTTTTTTTTTGACTTAAAAGATTTGTTTATCTTTTAAACATATTAAAAAAATTGCAAATTGATGGATTTGATGAATTTTTTTGTAAACGGATGGATTGGATTGGATTTTTTTGACACAATTTTAATGGATATAAATGGATAAATGGATTGTCTTCAATCCATCCATTATAATCCAAATCGAAATCCATCCGATCCATCCATTTTGACACCCCTAACAATAGAGGATATGAAGCTACTAAAACAATATTTTTGGGTGCGTGATATCACTATGCTTATAAATAAGATCTTAGATAATTTTTATAAAAAAATAACAAAAATAATTTTGTCAAACATATATAAGTACTAAAATAATAAAAACAATTTATTTATTGTTTTGACTAAAAAGGATATTCAGTCATTTAAATTGATAGATTAGATCGATGATAATACAAAATCAGAATTGGTAAAAACACAAAAGAAGAATCTGCGAACAAAGTCACAGCATCCAAATTAATAGCATGAAACGGTAAAATGCCTACAAATGTGACAATTAAAATCACCTGAGTACCCATGCCTCTGGATCTGTAACTTCGAGGCGCTAGTCATTGGTTGAATGTCCAATATGTCGAAGTTGATCTGTCGATCTGAACCAAACGAACACCGCAATAAGACGAGAAATCAAAAACACCGCAACAAGATGGCAACTAAAAAATGCCGCACCAAGATGATGAACGACAATAATACCGCACCCAACAACCGATGAAATCTAAAAAAAATATGAAATAGAAACTACATCTTTGTGATAACCACTTATTTAAATTAAAATCCTGAAAAACTATATAGATCGGTGATTGTAGGCCAAAAAATGACTTAAACCAAGTCCTTTTGTGGTGATTTAGAAAAAAGAGAAGAGTGAGAAAAAAATGGAGAAGACGGCCAAGTTTTTTTTATCATCAGTCAGGTAAAAACAAATTATCGCATGATAGATAGAGTGAGAGAAAATTAAGAGAGACAGGTTTTTTTTATCAGTTAATAAAAACAATTTACCAAAAATAATATAATATAAACAATATATTAGTATTATTATTATTTTTAATGGGGGTGTAAAAAAGGAAAAGGGATTGAAATGACGGGTAGGATGATGCATGGAATAGGCTATTGGATTCTGGGTTGGCCGCCGCTAGCCGTCGGGAAAGATAGTTTGGGTTCAGTTCTGCAGCTTGCTTCCTTGCGGTGTCAAATCACATTCACACCTCTCTATCTCTATGCTCCATATTCTGAAAACACTACCTCCTCTACCTCTACTTCTAGCTCTACCTCTATGCCTCTATGTATTAGTATTATCACCAATCACCAATATTTACATTTTTTTATTTATTTTTCATTGATCTTTCCCTGATTTCTGTATTCTTTTGCAAACAAATCCCCCCCTTGGCGGTTGACCTTGGCTGCCTACAATCGGGTCATCATAAATTTTTGATTTGATGGATTAGATTAGATTAGATGCACTGTTAACTACAGCAATCCTGATTGCGGAATCATGTTGCTATGATTCTTTGGATTAGCATATAGTCATATACTATACTAGTAGCAGTAAACAAGATCCACTGCCTTAGTTACATTTTGATTTAGCTATATTCTTTTTTGGAAGTATTTTCTTTTACCAAAAAATACATATTATATATATATATATATATTAAGTTTTTTAATTATATAAATAAATAAAAGTTTTGAATTGATCTCTTTGGGATAACAATATCCCTTTACTATTTGATGAAGCTCTATGATGCATAATAGAGTGAAGTTGGTGAGAAATATAAAAATTTAACCGTCTTATAAGCTGCCAATTCCTCGCTAGCTCACCATTAGTAGCATATTGACACATAGGAAAATCAATTTGATCCTTTGGAATATAATTAGCCAAATACTCAATCAGAATTTCATGGTCTGAGATCCAGTACCTGACAAATTAAAAACTCAAAAATAGTGAAGTTAGTTCTATAGGCCATTAACTAATCGGTGTTGTAAATTGTTAATCAAAAATAGTCAAAAATCGGTGTTGTAAATCAAGTTACAACACCGATTAATCAAGTTTTATAGGCCATTAACTAATCTGTTTTTTCAGTTTTTAGTTAATGACCTAGTAAACCGTAAAAAAACGGGTTGGTTAATGACTTATAAAACTTAGTGAATTAGTATTGTAACTTAGTTCTTGACTATTTTTACCTGAAATATTTTGACTAAATAACATTACTAATTTTAAAACAACCGATAAAGATAGAACACGTTGATTTTGTTGTTTTGAAAGAGTTGAATAATCAAATAGGTTTTGGCGCGGGAAAGATGTTATATCCTTTGGATCATAAGAGGGATTCCCCACTGCTGCTATTTGCCTATCCTATCTATCATACTGTATATGCTATGCCTGCCGAGTGTGACAAGCTAGCTAAGCTTAATACAATTACAATTGTGTTGTTGTAGGGTTGCATTTCTTTTTCATCACATTCCTGCCATGTCAGTATATGCTTGCTTTTAAATACCCACTATACCGTAAAAAGCAACATTTTTTCATAGTCTTATTCCTCTAACAATTACCTCCTCAAAAATATTAACCAGACACATTACATTACATTGATTACTATTTCAGTTAAGCACGTAATAATAATATTGCAAGATAAGATCTAACTATATGTGTTTAGAACTCCAACTTCCAAGAACCAATTTCTTGTTGACATCGATCCTTTTCACTCTTTAGGAAACTTGTACACAGAAAATGCAGTTAGCTTAGTAGATTAGCCTTGGATCTCAATACCCTTTTGGAGGATTCCTCTCACATCATTGTATTTAACTTAGTTTATTGCGACTTTTGTAACAAGGGTTGAATTGGAAAGCTAGGTAGCTACTGCAGTGGGCTCACCAAGCAAGCTTTTATAGAAAATGTCTCTCAGTCAGCAATATAGTATTGCAATATCTCTCTCTCTCTCTCTTCATTAAAGAAGGAAAAAAGAAAGAACAAAAAGAAAAAGAAACACCGTTCGTCCTCTATGATAAGTCGAGAGAGAGAATCTAAGGTGATGGTGACAGGACATAGAAGCTTAGATTTTGACATTTCATCACAGGCTGTGAGAGATTGGTGGGTGAGTGAGTGACTAACACAAAAAAGAAAAGGCCCAGTATTATCGCATATAGTAGTATAGCATGCCATGCAATATAAGTATTCAAGAGAGAGAGAGAGAGACTTTAATTAATATAATAATGAGGTAAAGGCACTAGATAGGATAGTCTAGAAGAAGACTAATATAGAGAAATTTGCATGGGGATGAAATGAGGTGTATTTGAAATATGAATTGGAATAGCCAAGCATGGTGGCAGTCTGGCAGAGACAGAGGGCCACAAGGTCAAGATATTACATACAGCTACTACTACTACTACTAGTAGAGTAGCCATCAGGGGCACAGCACAGGGTCAGGGGACAGTGATCTCATTCATATTCATATTATTATTATTTATTATATAGTAATTCTGTTGGTTTTTGCTAGCTTCTGCCTGCCGTGATGATCTGGATTTTCTTTGGATTTTCTGATCCCACGTGATTCTCATTACTCTCATTTATTATTATTATTATTATTTTTCATATAGCAAGAAGGACTATTGGAATTAATACCTAATCAATATATCAACATTTTTGTCTCCTCCCTCTTCTAATTTCCTTCCTTCCTACAGTTAGTTTCTTCAGTTAATTACCAAATGTCACTTTCTTCAGTTAGTTTTTCTTTTTTTAGCAAAAAACGTCCCTTGTAGGTAGGATCCAAATTAACAATATTTTGTAGACAAATTAAAACAAAACAGAACGTTGCATATATATACTTGCTTTGTCTTCTATTATTAAACAATTTTAAAAATTTAAAAATGTGTGAGAAATATGTTGAAAACATAGCTCTTTTTTTTATTTCATAGAAAATGTAGAATTTTTTTTTAAAAATATCATGAATATCTATTCAGTTTTTCAAGTGTAATAGCTACTGTACTGATGAAAGAAACTTAGGTCATGTTAATATGTGTTATGTGGCAATTTATCACCTTCCATAAACACATGGAATATCTGTCCTTTGAGCCGATTTTTAATTACTGCAGGTTTTCCGTATGCAAGCCTGCTTCAAGCTTACAACTGTTCTGTGCATCAGAACAGTGTTTTCACTTTTGTCTTACCCCTTGCTACTTAGTTCTCCCACTTTTGCTTCTTCTATAATATCCATGGCTAACAATATGGCATTTGTTTTGTGATGGAAAAAACATGCAAATATCAGGGTTCAAACCTAAGAAATTATGATAACATTACACACTTGGTCCTTGGGCGAATTCTATAAGTGCTACAAAGGGAATATATCATCTCCAATGACTTTATTATTTAGTGAAATCTCAATCATTCATTGAATACAACAAAAAAGTGAGAGAGAAATATTAAAAATATTGTGAGAAGGTTAGTTGGTGACGATTTGACACTTGAGAATATAAAGTGAAAAATCCACTTGAATGAATCTCCTCCTCTTAGGTACATGGTGATGTAGAATATTTGGCCCCAGATTAACTATGTGCACCGAATCTTATGTTGGAAAAATGAATACCAGATTTCACCCTTATTATGGTCTTTTAGAATCTCTTATTGTCTTCCGTAATCGCCATCATCATCATTCGCCCAACAATGATCGTAAGTCGTAACAACCCAAAATACTTTCACAATTGCGAACTATCCTAACAAAGCAACATGAAGGTTTATGACCTTACTCACATGTTTTCTAAGCAATTTCCCAAAAGATTACTCATCTCTCAAATGCTTTAAGTCAAGCACGTTTACTTATGCAATTCTTATGTTTTTGGCAATCGAAAAAAGATGCATTTTGTTGATACATGTAGTATATATTATTGTATTAATTAACTAATTCTTATAAGTTTCCTTCAACTATACTTCACATACCAACACAACTTTGTTGGGTCTATTACTTAGTTGTTGGGCATTTAGTCTTGTATTTGGCATTATCCCATTGTAATTTATTGAGTTAGTTGCATACAGTTTTTTGTTATAGTCAACACTAATGTATATAGCTATCCAATCTATGAATGAGAACTCAATGTGTTCAGTTGCAATAAACTACATTTTTTGATTCCTAACAGTTGGCATCAAAGTACTGCAAAGAGGCTGATTCAGAGTGAGTAAGAGTGAAATATGCAGCGATTGCAATGGCAGAAGGGAAACAATTTGTCCAACCAGTGATTCCCAATCGAATTCGACGGCTACTCTGATCATTGGGTGATGTTGATGGAAAACCTCCTTCGATCGAAGGAGTATTGGAGCTTGGTGGAAACAGAAATTCCCCGCACTTCCTGTGGCGACGCAAGAACAGATCAAGGCGGTGGACGATGCAAAGCTGAAGGATTTGACGGTGAAAATTTACCTTTTCCAGGCCATGGAGAGAGACATAAGAGAGATGATTCTCAAAAAAGATTCGGCGAAAGACATCTGGGATTCAATGAGAATGAAGTATTCATGGTCAAAGAAAGTGAAGAGGGCTCAATTGCAAGCCTTGCGAAGGGAATTTGAAATCTTGAGCATGAAACAAGATGATTCTGTGGAAGACTATTTCTCGTGAACCCTAACTATTGCAACTAAGATGAAGGCGCGTGGTGAAAGAATGGAAGAGATTGTGGTGGTAGAAAATCCTCAAATTGATGACCGTAAGTTCTGCTATCTTGTTTGTTCAATTAAAGAGTCAAATAATGTGACCACCCAAACAATTGACGAATTGCAGAGTAGCCTATTAGTCCATGAGCAAAGGATGAATGGGCAGAAAAAGGAAAAACCAGCTTTAAAGGTGACTAGTGCTGGTAGAACAGGAAGCAGAAGTCGAGAGAGAAATAACAGTAGAGGGGGGTCGTGGTAGAGGAAAGCAATCCTTCAACAAGGGTCAAGTTGAGTGTTTCAAGTGTCATAAATTTGGTCACTACAAGTATGAGTGTCCTAATTCTTAGGACAATGCAAATTATGCTTAATTTGATGTTGAGGAAGAAATGCTCCTTATGGCTCAATCAATTTCAAAGAAATCTACAGATAAACAGGTACGGTTTATTGATAGTGGTAGTAGTAATCATATTTGTGGCCATAGAGATTCGTTTTATGACCTTAATGAAAGCTTTAGAACCACTGTGAAGTGGGGTTATAATTCAAGAATGAAAGTTATGGGGAAGGGTAGTGTAAAACAAAAAGTTGAGGGTAAGATTCAAATAGCTTTTGATGTATATTACATACCTAAATTGAAAAATCATCTTTTGTCTGAGTTGTGCTTCCAGAATGTTTTAGTGTGAAAGGTGGAGACATTACCCACCTATGGCACTGTAGATATGGTCACCTTAGCCGCAAGGGATTAACAACTCTAGCTCAACAAGAGTAAGTGAAAGCGTTGTCAGCATTTGCAGACACCAAACAATGTGCAGTAACTATTTAATTAGGAAGCAACACAAATTCATTTCCACAACAGAGTACGTGGAGAGCAACAAGAAAGTTGTAGCTTTTTAAAGCAGATCTATGTGGGCCAGTCAAGCCAATTTTGACACTGTGATAATAGGTACTTAATCACTTTCTTTGATGACATGACTAGAAGAACTTGGGTATATTTTCTGTCTGAGAAATCAGCTGCACTAAAATGCTTCAAGAAATTTAAGCTACCAGCAGAGAAGGAGAATGGAGAAGTCGTTGAATGCTTGAGAATAAATAGGGGGAATTTATCTCCAGTGAATTTGAAAAATTCTGTTAGTGAAGAGTCAAAGGCCTATAGGCTTTTTGACACTGTCTCTAAGAAGATTGTGATAAGTAGAGATATAGTTTTTGATGAACAAGGGAAATGAAACCGGGGAAAGAAGAGCAAAGAGAACTGAACAGAACTTACTGACCTAGGTGACAAGGAAGAAGGTCGTGATGATGAAGACAGTGCAAGAGATGCATGTGGGAGCACCAGATTCTGTGCAAGAAGCCACAACACAAGTATAGCCTGATCCTGAAAGAAATACAGATCAATCGAAGGAATAAGAAAATACCGATCTATTTACAAGATTATGTTATTGATCAGGAGGGATTTGAGAAGTGTATGATAGAATATACTCTGTTCTTAAAAACAAAGAGGGATACGAGAAGTGTATGACAGTCCATGATGCAAGACTTTGACATGTTAGATTTGGGTAAAATGAACTATTTTTTGGGTGTGGAAGTTATGAAGAACTCAAAAGGAATTTTTATCTGTCAAAGCAAATATGCAAAGGATGTTTTGGAAAGATTTGGGATGAGCAATAAAAAGCCTGTAAATAAGCCCTTTGTGCCAGGTATTAAGCTCTCAATGGAAGGAAGCGGGGCCAAGGTAGATGCAACAAGGTACAAGTAAATCGTTGGGAGTTTGATGTATCTAACTGCCACTAGACTTGACCTCATGTATGTTGTCAGCCTAGTTAGTAGATACATGGAAGCACCAATAGAGGCACATTTTCAAGTAGTGAAGGAACATGAGATACCTCAAGGGCCATGAAAATCCAGGTATATTGTAGACTGATAGTGACGATGCATGAGATATCAATCACAAAGAGTACCACTTTGTATGTTTTCTCTTTTGGGACATGTGTTGTTTCATGGGCATCTAAGAAACAACCAAGTGAAACTTTGTCTATTACAAAAGCAGAGTTTGTTGCTACTGCTTTGTGTGCGAGTCATGCTATTTGGCTTGCACTACAACAGGAAAGGCCATTAGGGGCGCTTTTTTTATCCATTGGGGGCGCTTTCCGGGCTCCCCTAAATCTAGCGCTCCTGTTGCCAACCATTCTACAGGAGCGCACAATAAGCGCCTCTAATTATTAGGAAACAGAAGCGCTAACAAAAGCGCCCCTGTTGGTCTTAGCGCCTCTGACAATCAGGGGCGCTCGTGGTAACAAGTCCCCCTGTTGGTCTTAGCGCACTTTGACAATCAGGGGCGTTTGCAGTTAGAAGCTCCCCTGTTGGTCTAACCAACAGAAGCGCTTTTTACTGGGAGCGCCCCTGATTGTCAAGGTGGGGGTAAGACCAACAGGGGCGCTTCTAATTGCAAGCTCCCCTGATTCTATGTTTTCTTTTTAAAATATTTTTTCCTGTTTCTGGTATATCCAATATTTTGCAGCACATCACTACTCTCATTTTCATCAACCAACAACAACCAATATCAACTCAACAACCAGTATAAATCGCCAAAATCACAGGCCATGTACTGTGGGAGCTACTCTGGATACCGTGCGGGTTAAATCCATAGGCAGACAATGCAAGGCGTAGGTTTCTTGGGTCATGCCCAAAATCAGAATACTCAATATCAATATTTTTCCACTGCGGAGAATCTGTCGGGTGTCATAGCATGCCATCTTTAATCCTTTCATCATTATGCCAAGTCAACTGTTTTGCATCTTCCGAACTACGATACATACGCCTAAATTGAGGAATTATGGGAAAATACCACAATACCTTTTCTCGAGCAGATTCTTTCTTCTTATACCGCGATGCATTACATTAGGGCACGACTTTCACAATGCATGTTCATTCCGAAATAAAATGCAATCATTCGGACAAGCATGTATCTTCTCATAGTTCAAACCAGTGGTGCCTAACAATTGTTTTGCATCATACGTCCGAGAAGGGAGCACATTGTCTTCCGGCAACATATCTTTCAATAGTGCGAGTAATTCCGTAAAGCTCTTATCCGTCCATCCGTGGCAAGTTTTCAAGTTATATAGCTTTATCACAGCCAATAACTTTGTGAATTCAGTACAGCCCGCATACAACGGTGTCTCCGCGTCGGTTATCAACTTCTCAAACATTTGAGGACAATCATTAAGACCGTCTTCAACCGCCTTTTCCACCTCTTCAAATTGGTGGCCATCAAATGTATGTGTTTCAGGATAATCAACTGAATCACATCTCTGATTACTATTATCCATATTTGAAGGTTCACCTCTTTCCTCACCGTGCATTGTCCAACAAGTATAACTTTGATCGATTCCGTTGGCCTTTAAATGTCTTTCCAACTCAACTGCAGTAACTCGATTGGCGTAACAACAACTTAAACAAGGACACTTGAACTTACTAGAAGTTCCTAAACGTCGAACAACAAAGTTCACAAAATATTCCACTCCATCGGCATATTCTTTCGATAGACGATTGACAGACATCCACTTTCTATCCATATTAGACCGAAATTTATTATAAATTCCTGATAAGAGAACTTAAACATATTAAAGGTGAAAAACACACAAGTTACAATTTTTTCAAACCAAGACATTCGACCTTGGATAAGGTCTTTGCTAATATGAATACATATGTGAACTATAACTCAAACAATCCATCAATTTCAAATACACCAATTATGAATACATATATGAATTGCTCAAGTGTATAAACAATAACCACAACTGCTCAAGTGTATAAACAATAACCACAATAAACGGACAACAGAACAAGAAAAGTACCTGAAAATTAAGGGAAAGCAACAACGAACTCGAACTAGATGTGAACCGGATCAAGAAAGAACTTGAAGCTCCGCAAAAAGAACTCGAACTAGATATAACAAAACAAATTAATCAACAAATTTATTAAACCACTTTTATAAAACAAAAAATTTATTCCTGCTACACCAATGAAACTAGTAATAGGCTTCATAATCAAATCCATATGTAGAGGGAATCACACTCCAAACGAACATAGTAATTTTGAACCTTAAAACTACCAAGGAAAAAAAAGAGAAAAAAAAAACCAGAAATGAAAAGAAAAAAAGAAGCAAACTTTGTGAAGAGTATTACCAAAAAGAAGCAAATCGTGAACTATGTCACCAGCAACCAACAATGACAGATTTGCTGGAGAGAGGACGAAGCAGCGCCGCGTCGTTCACGGAGGGAGAAGCATCGTCGAGCTCACGAAGGAGGGAAGGCGGCTCACGGAGTCGCAAACGGAGGGAAAACTGGAAAAGACAGAGCTCACGGTGGGAAGAAGTCGTCGAAGGAATAACGACGTTTGGGGGTTTGGGCGTCGAAGGGTGTTTGGGCGTCGTAGGCAGCCGGAGAGATAGTTGTTGTTCGCAAATGAGAGGAATACAGCGCAAGAGAGGAAGACTGTGTGTGAACGTTGAGAGAGTGAGAGTGTTTTCGCAAATGAGAGGGAGATAGGGGAGGAATTAGAATTTTAGGGCATCAGGAGCGCTTTTAAAAAGAAGCGCCCCTGATGCCCAAAATACGGAGGGCCTTTAGAGGCGGTTTTTAAAAAGCGCCTCTAAAGGTCCTCCGTATTTTGGCATCAGGGGAGCTTCTTAAAAAGTGCCTCTAAATGGTGCGCCTTTTTTAACAATTCTATTGTAGTGTTGAAAGAATTGTAAGAAAGCCGAGAGAGTGCCAAAGGAATTGTTTACTAATGTGTGACAATAGCTCAACAATAAAGCTATCAAAGAACCCAATTATGTATGGAAGATACAAACATATTGATGTAACATTTTTTTTCCTGCATGATCTAACTAATGAATGAAGGATTGAACATATTGATGTAAGATTTTATTTCATATGTCTCTTTACTTATAAGTGTGTGTTAGCGACCGCTTTTGTCCTACCTGATCATGCACTAGAGATCACTCTCTACTTTGTCAACCTCAGACGTCACATGATCCTTTCATGAATCTTGTGTCTCGATTCATCTTCTCCATGTCTAGCCTACTCCCCTCTCTCTTTCACCTGAAAAATGTAACTCCTCGCCACATTAAACTATGATTGTACCAGAGATTTGATGCATAGTGGAGATTATGGGGATGGGGTTTCGTCGCAAGGAGCCAAGGGTTGACTTCTATAAGGAAGGGATAGCGCTAGAGCGTGGATTGCATAAGGAAACCAAAGTACATGAGAGTGAGAATGGAACAAATGAAGTTAATAGAAGTATCATCCAATTTTTGTTCTTAATTGGTTTTGTCACGTGATAATAACATTGCCAAAGTTCTTAAATGTGATACAATATAAGTTGACCTACTAAATCGGGTCTTGTGGCAGCCTAGCAGGAGATGCTCTCACAATTTGGTCATGAGTTTTTTTATTCACCTTATTTGTTTTTGGTTTCGATTCACTTCATATTTTTGTATCGTTTTATTTTAGATTAAAGAAAGTGGTGTCACTAAAAAACCAAAAATGCACTACTATGGCACGCAACCTACCAAGCCTACCACAATTGCTGCGAATTGAAAAGCTTGGTGAAGTATAAGTGAATAAGAAATAAATAAAGACCGGGTCAATTTATGATTAGATCAAGTTGTTCCGAAAGGCGGTTGATATAAATTATAAGGTGATCACTCAAACTACACGTATTTTGCGTCTCCGTGCGTACGTCATTTATTCGTGTTGTCTTGTCTTTCGCTTCCCCGTTTCTCTGTAAAAACCACAATAATGATAGGGCGAGATAACATATCTCAGTGAGTTCTACCGTGCCCCCTCACTATCACTCGATTCATTTATAAAACCGTTGCAACGTAGTTAATTTATAAACTATTTGCTCCAAATATACTTAGCCCTATTACTGACCGTGCAACAGCCATAATCTCGGTATATAAAGTGCTATTATATATTATTAAGCCTCGTAAATTAATTTATAATTACTAGCTTACCAAACGAAACACCGACCGTTCAAACACCAACAATCTCGGCGAATCGTGCACCTATTGTAGCATACATCGGTCGTGCAAACAACCACAATCCCGATAACCCCCGCTAGTACTTTCCCTAACGTTCAGGGCCTAGGGTGAGGGATCATGACCTTCCCTTCCTAGTATGCTATTCGTTGGGTCGTCACCCAACTTGATATAATCTATATATCACATCGCATTGGGCCGACTTCTATATTCGATATAATCTATATCTATTGTTGTTTTATAACCCGTTTTGATGAATACGATACTAGACATCTAGCGTTATAATACAGTACCAAGTTGGACATGTAATCTGTTTTGTTATCCAAAAACATGTACTCACACGCGGCCTACTTTTCGGTTTTTCGAACATTTATAGTTTTCGAAACCCTTCCTCAAAATCATGTTGAACACACTCAAAACAATGATTTTATTAAGGCAATATCATCACAATTGGTTGGGAAGAAGATTAGAAGAGGTTTGGAATCGAAAGGAGCGACGAAACAAAAATTTGGCGTCCGGTAACAGAAGCATGTGCAACCCAGGGGCGCACGGTCCGTGTGCATCCTTTTAATTTTTGCAGGCAAACAGAAGAGGGTGCACGGTCAGTGCCCAGGGGCGCACGATTCGTGCGTCCTGCACAGATTTAGATTTTCATTTCGTTTTAATCCGTTTCGCTTTTCCAATCGTGTCCAATCCGTAATACTATCTTAATTCAACCTCCAATAAGATAATATATCCATCGAATTCCAGTCCAAACATTCAATCAACAATCAATATAACATATATTTATTTTTGGTGAAAACCGTAAAACACAATATTTTAGAAAAACGGTTTTTCGACTCGATAAATGTTTCCAATTCAGAATTCGTCATAGAACTGAACATGTAGTATTTCCAGAACAACAATTAAATCCCTAGTCGTGAGTAAAACTCACCGCTTTGACGAATCCCAGAGAATTCACGTCCTCACTCGAAACGACCAAACCGAAACCACTCGAACAATCCCCGTAATCATCTCCGTTTCTTCAAAATCGATCCCCACTGCTCCTATTCTGAACCTAGGCTCCTTGGCTACTGAATCTTCTCCCAAGGTGTTCCTACTCACAATGTAGCTTCACCAAGTTGCTGAAAATCACTCCCAAGGTCCCAAAACACATGCAATGCTTCAAAGAGTGGAAAACCTCACTTTGAGTTTCAAAATCTAAAAATGGCAAGTGAGGATTTAGGGAGAGTTAGGTTCTGAAATTAGAACCAGAAGAAAGAGGATTGAAAAGGGAGTGAATAGGCATAGGAAGTACTTACATGCAAGGAGCTTGAGGATGGTGATGATTCCTTCCTCCTTTCTCCTTTTCGCCTCACTCTCTCCTTTCTCTCCTCCACTTCTCTTCTGAATTTCTAAAGCTGGTTCAAATGAGAGAGTGTGGGAGTTCAGGTAAGTGTAAGGGCTGAGGTGTTTTAAATGGAAAGGAAATGACCAAAATGTCCCTAGCTTAAAATTCTCACTTAAACTCCTTGTTTAATCCATTAATCCCATAGTTTAGATACTAATATCTTTTAATCCTATGGTTTTATCCCCTAATGTTGCTTTCTCGACTATCCTATATCCGAGTCACGACTTATTATTTCATTCAAATAAATAAATCGTTCATAATTTCCATGAATCGAATCTTTAAAAATTTAGGGATGTTACAATAACCCCAACTTTTAAAATTTTGTCCTCAAAATTGAAAAGAGATACCTCAATGGAATATATATGGATATCGAGTCTGCATGTCATCTTCCAACTCCCATGTAGCTTCTTCGGTTGAGAAGCCAACCCAGACCACCTTGACAATGGGAATAGTCCTTGTCCGCAGCGTCTTCTCGCCACGCTCCAGGGATATAGCTAGGATAAGGTTGGAATGATAGATCCGGTTCGAAGGTGAATTGTGCCAATATTCAGCGGCTGATTCGGATCGGGAACATACTTTCTCAATTGAGAGACATGGAAGACATTATGAAGGTTTGATAAGGCCGGAGGCAAATCTAGACGATAGGCCACTGGCCCAATACGCTCGATGATTTGGAATGGTCCAACATATCGAGGACTAAGCTTCTTTGCTCCCAAAGCTCTACCGGTACCTATGGTTGGAGAAACTCTTAAGAATACATGATCACCAACTTCGAATTCCAACGATATCCTTCGATTGTCAGCGTAGCTCTTTTGCCGACTCTGAGCAACTTTCATTCTTTCTTGAATCAGTCGTATCTTCTCAGTAGTTTCACGAACCACATCGTGTCCCAAAAATTTATTTTCACCTACTTTCGACCAACACAATGAGGTTCTACACTTCCTCCCATAAAGTGCTTCAAATGGTGCCATTCCAATACTGGAGTGGTAACTGTTATTGTAGGCGAATTCTACTAATAGAAGATGATCCTCCCATTTTCTCCCGCTATCCAGCACACATGCCCGAAGCATGTCTTCAAGAGTCTGAATAGTTCTCTCTGTTTGACCATCAGTCTGAGGATGATTGATGTGTGGAAAACATGTGCAAGTATACACAGTCCATAACAAGTAATATAGTGTTTAGAAAAGGTCGAACCCTCAGGGATTGATGAACTCTTTCAAAAGTCAATATTATGTAATTTAGAGGAAAGTAACTAATTTAACAAGATAGTTGATGATGGTGAGTATCACAAGTAAGTTAGAATAAAGCAAGGTGTAAGTAGTTGTGATGCAAATAGAGAAAAGCTAGTTGGAATGTCTTCCCCAAGTAATTTACTTATAAGTGTTTAATGCAGTTCTGATGCAGTTGCACTCAATGTTGTTGCATTAGTTGTGTGCCTTTCAGTCACTTTTCTCTAAAGTTTTCATTACAAGCTTCCTATGTCTAGGCTTGCTAAATAAGTTCACTCTTGTCTTTTAAGGAGGATTTGTCACTTCCTTCCTTTCCTTCTTACAAAATAGAAACTAACTATGTATATTGAAATTTAAATCTAACTTATGGATTGTGATCTATCTTCAAATGAAGGAGTGAGGTCTTTATATAGTCTTCAAGAGAGGTGCTTCCTTCCTTCATGTTGAAGTAACCTTGATGGCTGTATTCATGGTTGCTTTACAGCAGTTGATTCCCATGTGAAGTCTTTAATCAATTGTATAGGGAGGTCAAATGAGATAACAACATGTGTCCCTACGTTGATGACTCTTCAAAGCTATGTGGGAATTGTAGGCAACGAAATCTGAAGTGTTCTTGCTTTAGGGGACCAAGTATGAGGTTATCAAATGCAAGTGGATGGCAAGTGGATGTGCAAGTGGATGGCTCCAACCTTCAGGTAATGCAGTTGCAGTGCAGTAGCATTGTACTAAACCAGTGCAGGATCAATGCAGGAGCATTTCATGCAGGAGCATCTAGACTGCACTGAACAAACTTATCAAACATACCACAATGTATCCAAAATGGCCTATTATCAACTATAACCATGTCAAACATTCAAGTTATCACATATTACATAAAATACTATATAAACTCTTCACCTTTGCTTGAAAGAGAGTAATTTACTAAGTTTAAACATATGAATAACTCTATATAAAATAGAGTTATCAATGATAAGCAGTGCTAACAAGCACCATTGTCCCTAAAGCTTCATTCAATGCTTTCCAAAATCTGGAGGTGAACTTAGGATCTCGGTTCGACACAATACTGGTAGGGACTCCGTGTAATCTTATAACACTCTTTACGTACTCCTCTGCTAGCTTGGAGACTTTGTAATTCGAGCAAACGGGAATAAAGTGGGCGGATTTATTTAATCGATCCACCACTACCCAAATGAAATCATTACCGGCTTGCGACCTTGGTAAGCCCAAAACAAAATCCATCGAGATATCTTCCCATTTCCTGACTGGAAGATCAAGAGGTTGCAGTTGACCAGCAGGTCTTTGGTGCTCTACTTTAACTAGGGGTGTTCGCGGTGCGGTTTGGTTCGGTTTTGGGCAAAAAAGTGGACCGAACCGCAAGGCCTAAATAGATGCGGTACATCTTGCTGGGCCACCAATTCATCTGCTTTAAATCCCGGTACATCAGCTTTCATTTCGGGCCACCAATTCATCTGCTTTAAATCCCGGTACATCTTGGTAGATCCAGGATGTACGGAATATTGGCTCTGATGAGCTTCTTCTAATACCTGTCTCTTGATGTCTTCATTATTGGGTACACAAATTCTACATTAAAACAGATAACACCATCACTGTCTTCGGTAAAATTTGGTAATCCTTTCTGAGATTGCAGCTCCACGCCAACCTCTTGAGCCGCACGAATCTGATCCCTTAATACACTGGTAATCCGAATATACTGTAACACTAATCGATTCATTTTCTTTGTCACCTTGAGATTCAAGTCTCTAAAAGACTCTAACAATGTCATCTCATAAACCATTAACTCTGCTGTGTGGAGAGACTTCCTGCTTAATGCATCTGTCACAACATTAGCCTTCCCGGGATGATACTTCAATTCGAAGTCATAATCCTTCAGAAATTCAATCCACCTTCTCTGTCTGTTGTTCAGTTCCTTTTGATCGAACAAATATTTCAAGCTTTTGTGATCACTAAAAACTTCGAAACGAGAGCCATAAAGGTAATGTCTCCAAATCTTTAGTGCAAACACAATAGCCGCCAACTCTAAGTCATGAGTTGGGTAATTCCGTTCACGAGTCTTCAATTGCCTGGATGCATAGGCCACAACATGTTGATTCTGCATAAGAACACACCCCAAACCCTTCCCAGAGGCGTCACTGTAAATCTGGAATCCCAGGGACGGATCCGGAAGAATCAGGATTGGAGTAGAAGTCAACCGAACTTTCAATTCGAGGAAACATTCCTCACAATCAGTACCCCCATGTAAACGGCTGATCCTTGCGAGTCAACCGGGTAAGTGGGAGGACTAACTGTGAGAAGCCGTGAATAAATCTCCTATAATAGCCTGCTAGTCCCAAGAAGCTTCTTACTTCTGTCATTGAGGTTGGTCGTTCCCAATTTACCACAGCTTCAACTTTGCTAGGATCGACTGCTACTCCCTCCTAGGAAATCACATGACCTAAGAATTTTATTTCTGACATCCAGAAATCACACTTCGACGGCTTTGCGCATAACTTCTTTTCTCGGAGTACATTCAAAACAAAGCGGAGATGTTGGGCATGCTCCTCAATTATCTTTGAATATACTAAGATGTCATCTATGAAGACAACCACAAACTGATCCAGGTAGGAATGAAAAACTCGGTTCATGTAGTCCATCAATACCGCTGGAGCATTAGTTAGACCGAAAGGCATCACTACAAACTCATAGTGTCCATATCGAGTACGGAAAGCGGTTTTCGAAATATCTAAGGCTCTTACTTTGATTTGATGATATCCCGACCTTAGATCAATTTTGGAGCATACTGTAGCGCTCGAAGTTGATCAAGCAAATCATCTATCCTTGGTAACGGATACTTATTCTTGATGGTAATTTTGTTCAATTAACGATAGTCAATACATAATCTCATGCTTCCGTCATTCTTCTTGACTAGCAATACCGGAGCACCCCATGGAGAAGCACTCGGTCGAATAAACTTCTTGGAAATTAATTCCTCAAGTTGGGATTTTAATTCCTTTAGTTCAAGAGGAGACATCCTATAAGGTGTTATAGATATTGGCCCTGTACCAGGCACCAAATCTATAGAGAATTCTACCTCTCGATCCGGAGGTAAGGAGGAAACTTCATCAGGAAAAACATCTAAAAATTCATTCACAACCTGAAACAGACGATAAATCCAAATCAGCTTCTGTAGATGCAGATAATTTAACAACAAAAGCTTCCACACCTTGAAATAGAGACTGGTTGGCTGAAGTGAAAGAAACAACACTATCAGTTGTAGGCCGTGAATGTTCCACCACTTCAGAAGGAAACTCAATGGTACGGCTGAACAATCAATGGTAACATGTGGTTGGTAGTCATCCAATTCATTCCCAAGACAATCTCCATTGCCCTCATAGGCAAACAGATAAAATCAACAACAAAATTTCTGTTTCCTGTGGTAAGTAGACAGTTAAGGCATAACGACTGGGTTCGAACACGACCCTTTGCAGCAGTAAGGATAGTTATCGGTTCGGATATAGGAGGTACTGTTAATCCTAACTGTTCAGCACATGCTTCTGAGATAAAACAATGAGTAGCACCAGAATCATACAGTATATTAACAGAGTGATGGAATATAGAACCTGTACCCCTTATAAGATTATCATCTGGCTTGATAGTTTGAGCGTCTAAGGTGTTGACTCGAGCCTGTCTTGGAGCATCAGGAGATTCTAAGAAAGATTTCCTCGCCGAGCAATCGTTTGCATAATGGCCCACATCCTTGCAAAAGTAACACTGATTCGGCACAGCTTGGCATTTTCCCCGATGATACTTCTTACAGAAAGAACACTTGTTAGGCCTTGAAGAATCATTGGTCTGTACCTGCTTTCCTTTGTCAGAATTTCCCTTGTGTCTAGGGTTGGAAGAGGTTGATTCATTACCCATTCGCTTGTCCTTCCAGAAATCCTTCCTCTCTGCATACATCCTCTTGAGATCTTCTTCAGCGGTGTGAGCTTGTTGTACCAACGTAGGATAAGTGGTCATAGTGTAGGAACTAAGACCTTGGTTCACATCACCACGAAGACCTTGTTTAAACATAATCAGCTTCCACCGGTCATTAGAAGCATGAGTTCCTACTTCATAAAATTGAGACAATCTCTCAAATTTTGCAGCATATTCCCCAACTGACATATCCCCCTGTTTCAGACTAACAAATTCAACTTGTGTGGCAAGTCTCTGAGCATCAGGAAAGTAGTGACCTAGGAACAACTCCTTAAAGTTAGCCCAATTGAGAGGTGTTCCTTGGGTTTGAAGCATCCTGCGTGCATTAGTCCACCAAGTATGAGCATATTCATCCAGAGCATTTGCAGCACAAATCACTTTCTCCGTTTCATCACATTGTAAGGTCAGAAAAATCATCTCCATGGCATCCACCCAGAAATGAGTTTTCATTGGGTCGGATCCTCCCTTGAAGATTGCAGGTTTCATTTTCAGAAACCGGAAGTACATCCTGTTAGGATCCTCAGGTTGTGGTACAATGACTGGCTCATTCGGTTGTGGTTGGGGCACTTGATGCATCTGCTGCATTTGAGTCATTTGAGCCATCTGTTGCTGCTGCATTAGCATCATGTCATTCATCATCTTCTGTTGAGTTTCGATGACATTTTGCATCCATTCTTGATGAGGATCAATAGGTGGGTTTCTCCTACCTCTTCCAGCCATGATTCTGCGAAATATGCACAGCGTATTAAGTTGATCAGGCTCAATGTCTAATAGCATACTAAGAAGAATCAGACTTAGAAGACGTAAAAGACTCTTAACATCTAAGTCCGACTAGGTCGAATTGCTCGGATACCAAATGTAACACCCCAATATTTCTAACATGTAGATATACTGAAACGCACAACTTAGCAATAATCAGAGGACACAATCCCTGCTTAGATATTGAACATACAAACTTTTTCCGATAACTAAACATAATATATCGGATTCATCCGTCTTAAATTCCATAAAGGTTCACTAGATTCACCACTCAAAAGGAATTAATACAGACCCAATTGTTCAATATCATAACCGGAGAAATAGAGAAGGTTCATACAACTCATATCAAGTATAAGTTACATAACCAAAACAGAACAACAAAATAAGAACAATCGGACATATCAAGACTACACGTCTTTGGTGTCTCCGTAAGCACGTCACCTACTCGTGTCGCCTTGTCTTTCGCTTCCCCTGTTTCTCTGTAAAAACCACAATAATGATAGGGTGAGATAACAAACATATCTCAGTGAGTTCTACCGTGCCCCCTCACTATCACTCGGTTCATTTATAAAACCGTTGCAACATAGTTAATTTATAAACTACTTGCTTACCGACCGTGCAACAGCCACAATCTCGGTATATAAAGTGCTATTATATATTATTAAGCCTCGTAAATTAATTTATAATTACTAGCTTACCAAAGGAAACACCGACCGTGCAAACACCCACAATCTCGGCGAATCGTGCACCTATTGTAGCATACATCAGCCGTACAAACAACCACAATCCCGATAACCCCCCGCTAGTACTTTCCCTAACGTTCAGAGCCTAGGGTGAGGGCTCTTGACCTTCCCTTCCCAGTATGCTATTCGTTGGGTCGTCGCCCAACTTGATATAATCTATATATCACACCCGCATTGGGCCGACTACTATATTCGATATAATCTATATCTATTGTAGTTTTATAACCCGTTTTGATGAATACGATACTAGACATCTAGCGTTATAATACAGTACCAAGTTAGACATTTAATCCGTTTTGTTATCCAAAAACATGTACTTACACGCGGCCTACTTTTCGGTTTTTCGAACATTTATAGTTTTCGAAACCCTTTCTCAAAATCATGTTGAACACACTCAAAACAATGATTTTATTAAGCCAATATCATCACAATTGGTTGGGAAGAAGATTAGAATAGATTTGGAATCGAAAGGAGCGACGAAACGAAAATTTGGCGTCCGGTAACAAAAGCATGCGCAACCCAGGGGCGCACGGTCCGTGTGCATCCTTTTAATTTTCGCAGGGAAACAGAAGAGGGCCCACGGTCCGTGCCCAGGGGCGCACGATCCGTGCGTCCTACACAAATTCAGATTTTCATTTCGTTTTAATCCGTTTCGCTTTTCCAATCGTATCCAATCCGTAATCCTATCTTAATTCGACCTCCAAACAGATAATATATCCATCGAAATCCAGTCCAAACATTCAATCAACAATCAATATAACATATATATATATATATATATATATATATATATATATATATATATATATATATATATATATATGGTGAAAACCGTAAAACACATTATTTTAGAAAAACGGTTTTTCGACTCGATAAATGTTTCGAATTCAGAATTCGCCATAGAACTGAACATGTAGTATTTCCAGAACAACAATTAAATCCCTAATCGTGAGTAAAACTAACCGCTTTGACGAATCCCCGAGAATTCACGTCCTCACTCGAAACGACCAAACCGGAACCACTCGAACAATCCCCGTAATCGTCTCTGTTTCTTCAAAACCGATCCCCCCTGCTCCTATTCTGAACCTAGGCTCCTTGGCTACTGAATCTTCTCCCAAGGTGTTCCTACTCACAATGTAGCTTCACCAAGTTGCTGAAAATCACTCCCAAGGTCCCTAAAACACATGCAATGCCTCAAAGAGTGGAAAACTTCACTTTGAGTTTCAAAATCCGAAAATGGCAAGTGAGGATTTAGGGAGAGTTAGGTTTTGAAATTAGAACCAGAAGAAAGAGGATTGAAAATGGAGTGGAATGTCATAGGAAGTACTTACATGCAAGGAACTTGAGGATGGCGATGATTCCTTCCTCCTTTCTCCTTTTCGCCTCACTCTCTCCTTTCTCTCCTCCACTTTTCTTCTGAATTTCTGAAGCTGGTTCAAATGAGAGAGTGTGGGAGTTCAGGTAAGTGTAAGGGCTGAGGTGTGTTAAATGGAAAGGAAATGACCAAAATGCCCCTAGCTTAAAATTCTCACTTAAACTCCTTGTTTAATCCATTAATCTCATAGTTTAGATACTAATATCTTTTAATCCTATGGTTTTATCCCCTAATGTTGCTTTCTCGACTAGCCCATATCCGAGTCACGACTTATTATTTCATTCAAATAAATAAATCGTTCATAATTTCCATGAATCGAATCTTTAAAAATTTAGGGATGTTACAATCACCCCAACTTTTAAAATTTTGTCCTCAAAATTGAAAAGACATACCTTAATGGAATATATATGGATATCGAGTCTGCATGTCATATTCCAACTCCCATGTAGCTTCTTCGGTTGAGAAGCCATCCCAGACCACCTTGACAATGGGAATAATCGTTGTCCGCAGCGTCTTCTCGCCGCGCTCCAGGATATAGCTAGGATAAGGTTGGAATGATAGATCCGGTTGAAGGTCAATTGTGTTAATATTCAGCGGCTGATTCGGATCGGGAACATACTTTCTCGATTGAGAGACATGGAAGACATTATGAAGGTTTGATAAGGTCGAAGGCAAAGCTAGACGATAGGCCACTGGCCCAATATGGTCGATGATTTGGAATGGTCCAACATATCGAGGACTAAGCTTCTTTGCTCACAAAGCTCTATCGGTACCTATGGTTTGAGAAACTCTTAAGAATACATGATCACCAACTTCGAACTCCAACGATTTCCTTCGATTGTTAGCGTAGCTCTTTTGCCGACTCTGAGCAACTTTCATTCTTTCTTGAATCGTCCGTATCTTCTCAATAGTTTCACGAACCACATCGGGTCCCAAAAATTTATTTTCACTACTTCCGACCAACACAATGGGGTTTTACACTTCCCCCATAAAGTGCTTCAAATGGTGTCATTCCAATACTGGAGTGGTAGCTGTTATTGTAGGCGAATTCTACTAATGGAAGATGATCCTCCCATTTTCTCCCGCTATCCAGCACACATGCCCGAAGCATGTCCTCAAGAGTCTGAATAGTTCTCTCTGTTTGACCATCAGTCTGAGGATGATAAGCAGCGCTAACAAGCACTCTTATCCCTAAACCTTCATTCAATGCTTTCCAAAATCCGGAGGTGAACTTAGGATCTCGGTTCGACACAATACTGGTAGGGACTCCGTGTAATCTTATAATACTCTTTACGTACTCCTCTGCTAGCTTGGAGACTTTGTAATTCGAGCGAACGGGAATAAAGTGAGCGGATTTATTTAATCGATCCACCACTACCCAAATGAAATCATTACCGACTTGCGACCTTAGTAAGCCCATAACAAAATCCATCGAGATATCTTCCCATTTCTAGAATGGCACATCAAGAGGTTGCAGTTGACCAGCAGGTCTTTGGTGCTCTGCTTTAACCCTTTGACAGGCTAAGCATCGGGATACAAACTCAGCAACATCAGCTTTCATTCCGGGCCACCAATACATCTGCTTTAAACCCGGTACATCTCGATAGATCCAGGATGTACGGAATATTGACTCCGATGAGCTTCTTCTAATACCTGTCTCTTGATGTCTTCATTATTGGGTACACAAATTCTACCATTAAAACAGATAACACCGTCACTGTCTTCGGTAAAATTTGGTAATCCTTTCTGAGATTGCAGCTCCACGTCGACCTCTTGAGCCGCACGAATCTGATCCCTTCATACACTGGTAATCCGAATATACTGTAACACTAATCGATTCCTTTTCTTTGTCACCTTGAGATTCAAGTCTCTAAAAGACTCTAACAATGCCATCTCATAAACCATTAACTCTGCTGTGTGGAGAGACTTCCTGCTTAATGCATCTGCCACAACATTAGCCTTCCCGGGATGATACTTCAATTCGAAGTCATAATCCTTCAGAAATTCAATCCACCTTCTCTGTCTGTTGTTCAGTTCCTTTTGATCGAACAAATATTTCAAGCTTTTGTGATCACTAAAAACTTCGAAACGAGAGCCATAAAGGTAATGTCTCCAAATCTTTAGTGCAAACACAATAGCCGCCAACTCTAAGTCATGAGTTGGGTAATTCCGTTCACGAGTCTTCAATCGCCTGGATGCATAGGCCACAACATGTTGATTCTGCATAAGAACACACCCCAAACCCTTCCCAGAGGCGTCACTGTAAATTTGGAATCCCAGGGACGGATCCGGAAGAATCAGGATTGGAGTAGAAGTCAACCGAACTTTCAATTCGAGGAAACATTCCTCACAATCAGTACCCCATGTAAACGGCTGATCCTTGCGAGTCAACCAGGTAAGTGGGAGGACTAACTGTGAGAAGTCGTGAATAAATCTCCTATAATAGCCTGCTAGTCCCAAGAAGCTTCTTACTTCTGTCACTGAGGTTGGTCGTTCCCAATTTACCACAGCTTCAACTTTGCTAGGATCGACTGCTACTCCCTCCTAGGAAATCAGATGACCTAAGAATTTTATTTCTGACATCCAGAAATCACACTTCGACGGCTTTGCGCATAACTTCTTTTCTCGGAGTACATTCAAAACAAAGCGGAGATGTTGGGCATGCTCCTCAATTGTCTTTGAATATACTAAGATGTCATCTATGAAGACAACCACAAACTGATCCAGGTAGGAATGAAAAACTCGGTTCATGTAGTCCATCAATACCGCTGGAGCATTAGTTAGACCGAAAAGCATCACTACAAACTCATAGTGTCCATATCGAGTATGGAAAGCGGTTTTCGGAATATCTAAGGCTCTTACATTGATTTGATGATATCCCGACCTTAGATCAATGTTGGAGCATACTGCAGCGCCTCGAAGTTGATCAAGCAAATCATCTATCCTTGGTAACGGATACTTATTCTTGATGGTAATTTTGTTCAATTAACGATAGTCAATACATAATCTCATGCTTCCGTCTTTCTTCTTGACTAGCAATACCGGAGCACCCCATGGAGAAGCACTCGGTCGAATAAACTTCTTGGAAATTAATTCCTCAAGTTGGAATTTTAATTCCTTTAGTTCAAGAGGAGACATCCTATAAGGTGCTATAGACATTCATAAAGAAATAAAACTGATGACAATGATATAAATATTATTTTGTTATAAAATAACTATATATTTATATAAAACCAAATAAACTTAAATGCCCTTATTATTTTACAATAAATATGTCCAGTTCAATGGCAGATGCAAGTGTATTAATATGGTGGCAATTGCCCCCATAAGTTAAATTGTTTTTGCGTCAATATACTTAATAATATTGTCCTTGCCCTCATATAAAAAATAGGTGTTGCCCCATAAAGAGAATATTTTAAAAATGAAAGCTTTTTTTTTATAAGCAATAGGTAAAAAGAGAAATTAAATTAGTACTATCTCTATTCCAAAACTTTGATACTTTTGGTCTTTTATTTTTGTCTTAAAACAATGGTGAATTCCAGCGATCTGCCTAAATTGCTCGCACACCACCCTAAGAAATACTCTTAATTTTACATAATGTCGGTGTAATACATGTTACTGCACATTTGATCAATGTGTTATTTCTCTCCCCCCAAATGCATCATAAGAATGCCAACCAAATAAATAAATCACCTTCTTAGCTCGAGGGCTCTGAATTCGACTTCCGAAATGTTGAAATTGTTCAAATAATTTCTGAGAAATGCACTGGGAGAGTCCTAACCTAGAAAGGATACCTCACTAGACTTGAGTGGTGAACCTGCATGAGAGAAACAAATTTGGGAATGTTTCCTCCTGCTCAAAATACAGAGGACAACACCGTTCGTGGGTTCCGAGTACAACCCCTATGTAAAAAAACATCCCTCATCCGTAATCTGCCAAGAAGTAATCGCTAGACAAAAATACAAACGTTCGAAGGTACATGTACCTTCTGAATCAAACCCAACACATGCTTGAGTTGCGACTCTAGTACTAACCTGTGGCAACCTTCTTTAAAGCCCGATGTATCAATTTGACAGAGAAAAGTTTGGAAGACTCCATACCCTGTCCACCAATTCAGAATGATACCAGGGTGGAATTCCCTCAAAATATAGTCCAGATGCCCAGTCGAAGTAGTCTTAACCTATGTTAGCTCATGAGACCATTCTAAGCACCACCGCCCACTACTGGATGACGACTGAAAAGCATCTGCTACAATGGTGTTCTGATGGACCGCCACCCTGAATAGCTCCGAGAAAACATCACGAAATGGAGTCGAATGAATCCATTAATTCTTCCAGAATAAGACTTCCTCCGCGTTTCCAATCACACAAATCAAGCCATCTCTAAATATGTCATCAGATCAAAGATTGCCCGAACCCAGAGAAGTGATGTCACACCACCAAATTCAATTATTCAGTCCCGACATGGCATGGTCCACTACACAAAAAAAGCTGATTAGCGAGGGAATTTTTAGTCCCTTCGCTAATTCAGTCATTAGTGACAGAATTTTTAGTCCCTCGCTAATTCCCTAGCTAATTTTTGACAGTTTTCAAATCATAGGGCTCCGTGGAGGTGATTAGCGACGAAATTTTCAGTCCCTTGCTAATTCCCTCGCTAATTTCTGACAGTTTTCAGATCATAGAGCTTCGTGCAGGTGATTAGCGACAGAATTTTCTGTCCCTAGCTAATTTCTGACAGTTTTCAGATCGTAGGTCTCCGTGCAGGTGATTAGCGACGGAATTTTCAGTCCTTTGCTAATTCCCTTGCTAATTTTTTGAATTTTCAGCTTATTTATCCTCTCACACGCACACTCTTCTCTCCTACTCTCTTCACACTCTTCACTCTTCTCTCTTCTTCTCTCCCACCTTCCCATAACTTCGACCACCACACCACCACCACCACCACCTCCTCTCATCCTTACCCTCTCTCTCAATCTCTCTTTCTCCCTTACTCTTCTCCTTCTCTCTACCCTAATACCCTTCACCACCACCACCACACCACCACCCCACCACCACCACCACAACCACATAGCTCGTTTCTCTCTCTCTCTCTCTCTCTCTCTCTCTCTCTCTCTCTCTCTCTCTCTCCCTTACTCTTCTCCTTCTCTTTCTCTCTACCCTAATACCCTTCACCACCACCACCACATAGCTCGTTTCACTCTCTCTCTCTCTTTCTCCCTTACTCTTCTCCTTCTCTCACTACCCTAATCCACTCTTCACCACCACCACCACCACCATCACTCTCACTCCTCTCTCTCTCTCTCTCTCTCTCTCTCTCTCTCTCTCTCTCTCTCTGGAAAGCTTGATAATAACAATAATAATAATAATAACTATATAAAAAAAACAGGTTTAAAAAAATTAAAATAGTACTTAATACAAGCCATTCAGATTGGGACACGTGGCTGCCAAACTTAGTGATGAAATTTGAATCCCTCGCTAATTAGCGAGGGATTCAAATTTCCCTCGCTAATCCCATTAGCGAGGAGCAATTTAGCGAGGGACTGATTCCCTCACTAATTCCTTCGCTAATGGGCATTAGCGACGGATTTGGGGCATTTAGCAAGGGAAAAATACCTCGCTAATGAGCAATTTTTTCGTAAAGGTCCCTGCACGTAAATCAAGATGAAAGGTTTCCATATTAAAATTCCAATAGCTCCCTCCAAATTGCTTTCCTATCTGAGATACATGTCCACCTCCACTTAGACAATAGAGCAACTTTAAAAGCATCCAAATCCTTAACTCTTAAACCACCCTCCTTCTAATTAGATATATGTATATTTTCCCAAGACACCCAACTGATATATATTCCTACCTTCCTCTGAACCACTCCATAAAAAATTTCATTGCAATTTGATCAACTTTGAAATAAACCCTTTCGGCGTTGTGTAAAAAGAAAAGAAATACAGGGGTAAATTGTTCAGAACTGAGTTGATAAGTGTCACTATAACTCTAATAGAGAGAAGACATCCCCTCCATGTGGAAATTTTCAAGCTATCCGAACTAAAAATCAGCTTCTATGTACTGCATCTTCTCGAATTAGCCCCTATCGAGAGTACCGAAAATTAGAAAGCTGAAGATCCTGACCTGCAAGAAAGGAAAATTGCAGTAGTGTAAGTACAAAAAAATTGGTTATTAGCGACGAAAATTTCCCTCGCAAAATGACCAAAATCCGTCGCTAATGACCGTTAGCGAGGGAATTAGCGAGGGACCTGTTGCGTCGCTAAATTGCTCCTCGCTAATGGGATTAGCGAGGGAATCTGAGTCCGTCGCTAATTAGCGACGGACCATGCCGTCGCTAATTCCCTTGCTAATGACAGCCACGTGGGAAAATTCTGACAGCCACGCGTCCACGTTCCCTCGCTAATGCCTAGCCACGCGTCCAATTTGCCTCGCTAACGCCTAGCCACGCGTCCAATTTCCCTCACTAATTCCCTCGCTAATGCCCATCTGATTGTATTATTTTTTTGATTAATCTGCTTTTATACCTGTTTATTTTATTAATAAATAATAAAAACTAAAATACAAAAAACAGTTTAAAATTAAAATTCTTCAATAAATAAAAATTACGAGAATAAAATTTGAATCCACAACACTTAATTTGAAATGTTATAACAAAAACGTTAATCAACAACACTAAAAGCTGCCACCATCAGACTCCTCGGCTTGCTCCTCATCTTGCTCATCATCTTCCTCCTCATCTTCCTCCTCATCTTGCTGCTGATTTTGCTGCATATTCTTAAAATACTTTAACATCATCGCCTGCCTACGGCTCACCTTCTCAAAGTTTTGCTGCATCTTTTTCATCGCCTCAGAAGAGGTCCTGACCTCCTGTCGAGTATCGTGCAGCTCCTGTCGAGTAGACTGCAGCTCCTGCTCCATCTGCCTCATATGCTCTGTATCTGCAGGAGTAGAAGCTGGTCGACTGCGTCTTCTGCTGCTCCCGGCCCCAGACTGGCCCATACATGGAGCCAAGGGCCCCGTACCATACAGGCGACCCTTAGACCAACCAACTGTCTTCTCCCAATGTTGATTTGCCAGATCTATCATCTCAGGAGTAAGTTGGCCAAGTGCTTCAGGGTCCCAGCTCCCCTGAGTTAGCTGAGTCATGAACTCATTTACTTGCTCCTGTTTTGAATAACCAAAAATTAGCGCTCCATTCTGACAAAGCAACATTATATAATACAAATCAATTTGTATATTTACCTGAGTCATCTTGGAGCGCTCATCAACATACTCGCCAGTGTCTTTCCTCACATGGGTGGCTCTATGCAGCTCAGAAGCAGTGATAGGGCGTCCTGCCTTTTTACTCTGTAAAATGAAACACATTTTCAAAAATTGCTAACTAATTAAATAATGTAAAAAAACACACACAGATTTGTAAAATAATTTACCAATCTAGCAGCATGCTGAGCCTGGTTGATGGACCCGCCGCAGTGAAGCGAGCCACCCTTTCCAGAGTTTCTATTGTTTTTGGCGCTTGCAACATTTTTCTTGAAAGTCTCGGTAGCCCAATGGCTCTTGAAGGCATTCCAAATATCATCACCCATGAAGTCAAGCTTTTTATCTTTACAGCGGAGCTTATAAAGCAAATCTGAAATCTGAGCGCCCATCCTTTTGAAAAAAAGTCTCCGCACATTGTCATCTTCTTCTATGTCCCAAGTTACCTTGGTCTGTATTAAGTAAAATGAAAATATCTATTAGTAATTATATTAAACGTTATTAAACATAAAATTTAAACAAACAATATAAGTAATGACAAAATAATTGACACTTACCCTAAAGAAGTCAAGCAGATCCTTCCTGTCATCTTCTTCGACTTTGCTCCACTTTTTATGGAACTTTTGTAAATATTTTTTCCGGATGACATAGGTGATGCTTGGTGAAGCTACCTTTGCAGGAAGAAGCCTGCATAATGAAAGATGTATCGAACAATCAAATATATATAAGTCGTTGCAGAATTAACTTTAAAAAAAAACAATATAATACTTACGCGTTACCACGGCTATAAATGACTTTGAGTCTAATACCATTAATAACAACTACCTCCACTCTCTCGTCATCGGTGGATGAATCACCTTCAACATTACCACCACCAACATCATGCTGAATATCATCCTGGGGCTCTGGTGTAGGCATAGATAACCCAGCTGATGGGCCAATATGTCCAGCTGATGGGCCCATATGTCCAGATGATGAGCCTATATGCCCAGCTGGTGTGCCATACCCAGCTGGTGTGCCATACCCAACTGGTGGGCCATACCCAGCTGGTGGGCCATACCCAGCTGGTGGGCCATACCCTGCATACGCATCTGCTGGGCCCATATAATGCCCATGTGATGGTAAATGATACCATTCGGGGCCAGATGGAGGCGGAGGTTGTGGGGCGGTAGCTGGTGGGACCACATACATATGACCCCTCATATTCTCAATATTAAGTTCCACCTCACGATTACGCCTCCTCCTAGGAGGTTCATCGGTCATAGTCTTCTTCCCTTTATTATTACGTCTCGGTGGGTCAGAACCTCCTCCTGGATCCATATCTATGAAAAAATAGAAACGAAATGTGATACTAACAACATTAATTATATATATTTATAAATAATTTAAATAAAGTAAATTAACAAGAACAATATTGATATATTAATGATTCTAATAAATTTAAAGACAACATAAGGAGTCAACATAAGTAGAGAATATATATAAGATTAATCAAATACAACATTCTCTTCTTCATCTTCATTCTGTTCTTCATCTTCATTCTCTTCTTCATCTTCATTGTGTTCTTCATCTTCATCAACTTCTTCAATTAGGAGTCGATCATCACATAATGAGTCAATCGGTTCAAATTCAATTACCTTATCTACTCCTGAAATTTCATCCACCTGATAAGGAACCTCATCCTCCGCATCAATGGCTTCAATGCGACCCATGGTTTTGTCTTAATTGCAACACACCATCCTCTCTGAGTTGATGGATATGGAACATAATACACCTGCCTCACATTTTCTGCCATGATAAACGAATCATAAAGTTTATACCTTCCATTCATTCGAATGTCCACGGTATTACATTTTGGATTCAATTTCATTCCTCTAACCGATGGATCAAACCATCTACAAAAAAAAACAAAACTATTCTCTTTTCATAGTCTAACAGTGGGTATTCAAGTTCATATATGTGTTCGATCACACCGTAGTAGTCATTTTCACCTCCTCCTGTTTCACCTTTAACATATACCCCACTATTAATTGTTTTTTTCCCCTCACTCCATGATTGGGTGTCAAATTTGTAACCGCTAACTAGGTACGTGTGCCACTCGGTCACCTCAAGAAAAGGACCATTGGCTAAGTTCCTCAAGTGTCGGATTTGGGGAGTTGGTTCTGCTTCATAAACCTAAGTAAACAACATATGGAAAAATAAGTCATGTCTCATATCTACTTTAGAGAATTATTCAGCGCCTTGGGGATTTGGTTACTTACTCTAGTCTTAAACCAGGATGGAAAACTTTCATGTATACGAATAGAAGATTCTTCAGCGCCTATACCCTCAATTCGTAAGAATGCACTGAAAAAGAATTATTATTACTCTTTAAATTGAAAGTTGATCAAAATCTGATTTAACATCATACAGTATAGATTAACAACTGAATTGGAGCATACTTACTCAAGATATGGTTTAACTTCAGTGCAATTGATCAAGACATGAACATGTGCTGATTTATGCTCTTTATCTGATAAGTAGTTGGTTGACTTCTTTCCCGAAGGGCGACCAGGTTTGATAAACACAGAAAGTGAGCGGGTGTATTTCTTCTTCAATCTCCATTTCATTTCTATTATTTGTTGACTACATAAAGTTGTTGAAATAATGTGAACAAAAATAAATTGTTTCACAGTGTAGATAAGCTGTGCAGATCGATCCTTCAACTCTAGCTTTATTCTTCACCGATCGTTTATAATCACCCATTAATCTATTTGTTGAACGAAAAATACTTCAAGAAACTAATAATCATACTAATTAAGATAATTTTAATAAAATTTTTAAATAGATAATTACCTCTCAAATGGATACATCCACCTATAATGAACTGGTCCACCAAGCCTTGCTTCATACGCAAGGTGAACCGGTAGATGCTCCATGGAATCAAAGAAACCGGGAGGAAATATTCTCTCCAACTTACAAATAATGATAGGAATATTCTGCTCCATCTTAATAAGATCATCCCTTCTCAATGTTGAAGAGCACATATTTTTAAAATATTGACTCACTTCAATAAGTGGTTCCAAAACACACTTTGGTAATGAATTAAAAGCAATTGGAAACAAACACTCCATGAATACATGACAATCATGACTTTTCATCGCATACATCTTCCCGGTGTTCACATCGACACATCTTGCAAGGTTAGAAGAATAACCATCTGGCATCCTCAATTCTTTCAACCATCGACAAACATCTTTCGCTTCATCTGGTGTTAGGCAGTATTTGGCTTTGGGTTTTAACATCTTCCTATTAGGCATTTCCACCAAATTCAAATCAGATCGATGTTTGCTACAATAAAGAGCAGAATCCAATCTAGCCTTATTATTGTCTTTGGTTTTATCTTTCACATTCATCACAGTGAAAAATATGTTGTCAAAGAAATTCTTCTCGATGTGCATAACATCAAGATTGTGCCTCAACAAATTATCTTTCCAATATGGGAGATTCCAAAATATGCTTTTTTTGTCCAATTATGCACCTGTCCATAACCATCCAGCCGGGTGAGCTCCCCCACCTCTCTGGTTTGTGGCAAATCCATAACTCTGCTCCAGATTTCACCTGATGTCAACAAAGGCGGTGGTCCATCTGTTTCAACTGCCCCTTTCTTGAAGGCCTTCTTGTTCTTTCTAAATTTATGATCTTGCGGTAAGAATCTGCGATGCGAGTCAAACCAAGAACTCTTGCCTCCGTACTTTAGCGTAAACGCCTTTGTGTGTTCCATGCAGTGGGGACATGCCAATTTACCGTGAGTCCCCTAACCAGACAATATACCATAAGTAGGAAAGTCGTTAATTGTCCACATCAATGCGGCTCTCATCATAAAACTTTTCTTTCGTGCTGCATCATATGTCAAAACACCCCCCACAATCTCTTAAGATCATCAATTAGAGGTTCCAAAAAGATTTCAATGTTAGCTTTTGGATTGGATGGACCAGGTATCAGACAAGTCAAAAACATAAACAGTTTAGTCATGCACATCTCAGGAGGAAGATTGTAAGGGGTAACAATGACTGGCCAACAAGAGTAGGGTGACGCCGATGCTTGGATATATGGAGTAAACCCATCAGAGCACAAGCCAAGCCGAACATTCCGTGGGTCTGAGGTAAAATCTGAATGCACTTGATCAAAGTGCTTCCACGCTTCACCGTCGGATGAGTGGCGTAAAATCTCGTCTGAGGTACGCCTATTGTCATAATGCCAAGTCATTTTCTGCGCAATTTCGGTCGATGCAAACATTCCTTGCAACCTTGGAACTATAGGCAAATAGAACATCGACTTTACAGGGATAGCTTTATAATTACGTTTTGCCCCTTTACGATCATGATACATTGGCTTTCCACAGAATTTGCATTCAAGTAGCTCACCATCATTTTTACCAAATTCGTTGTTGTAAAACAACATGTGCCATTTCTCACAACAATCAATCTTCTTAAATTTCAATCACAGCTTCGAAACTAACATCTTTGCTTCATAATAACTTTTTGGCAAATTATCCTTATTAGGTGTCGCTTCCAACATCATTTCAGTCACATAGTCTAAACCCACCTCAGAAATATTACTCATGGACTTGAGAGCTAAAAGTTTCACACACATAGATAATTTTGACTGTGGCGAGCCTTCAAACAACGGTTTGTTTGAATCTCTTAACAAATTATAAAATTTTTGTGCTTCTTCATTTGGAAGTTTATCATGATCGTCATATTGAGGCTCATCAAATGGCACATTCACCCTGAGACCATCACAAATCATGTTTTCCATCGACTCAAAATTTCATTACGTGGAACACCAACACCAGAACTGCTTGAAGCCTCTACCTCAACATTTTGACGTCGTTGTTCTCCATGGTCCACCCAAATCCAATAATTAGGCTTAAACCCCCATTGATACAAGTGCTCCCTGATTTCATTATTGGTCCTAATAGGTACACCGTCCCATTTTAAGCATGGACATCTAACCCCCTTTTCCCGTTTAGCCAATTCATGTCGCCACGCTACCACAAGAAACTGTTCAACCCCAATTACAAAAGATTCCTTCAAACACGCTCTTCTCGGATATAACCGATCATACACCCATTCACGATTAAACTCATACAAATTCATCTACACGCATTTAAGAAAACGTGTTAGATTCCCTTAACATTCCCAATAATCTATCAAGTTAGTGGCATCGATATGATCTCAGTGGAGATGAATTTCGAGCCGAATATGGGGGTTAAGGACAGATCAGACAAAACCCTTTTCCATATAAGTAGTGAAGGATCGAAGTTATTTCTAACTCCCAACCTTCAAATTGTTAGTATCGCCTCGCAATTATCTCAATGGAGATGATTTCGAGCAAAATATGGGGGTGAGGGACGGCATCACCTCACCCTTTTCCATCAACAACACACAGTCATCTAATCTAGGGTTCATGAAAACAACAATTAATTTATTTTGGAAACTAACCGTTATGAGATTAAGGTCCGGTGCGGTACGTGGTTCGGTGATGGTGCGCACTCTAGTGCGGTTGTGAGACTTCAAACACCAACAATTTCAATCCTAAACCATTTCAACTTCAATTTCAATAACTAACTTCAATTTCAACTATTAATTTCAACAACAACTTCAATATCAACTTCAATTTCAACTATTAATTTCAATTTCAAGCAAAAAACATAAATCAATTCACAATTAATTTCAATTTCAATAAAACAACTTCAATTTCAACAAACAATTTCAATTTCAACTTCAAATTTTTATCCTACACAATTTCTATAAATCCTAAACTTAATCCTAAAACCTAAAACACAATTTCAATTTCTATCCAATTTCAGTTTCTAATCCTAAACACAATTTCACTAAAACAATATCAAAAATTAATTTTACAAATCCTAACAAAACAATATCAAACAAAATCAGTTGGTAAAAAAAAATCAAAATCAGTAAAAAAAAAACCTCCAAAGGTAGAGCTCCGGTGGTGAGGAGGGCGAGCTCCGGTGGTGGCGAAAAGGGAGAGCTCGGGTGAGAGAGAGAGAGGTTCGCGTAGGAGAGAGAGAGGAGAGAGAGCGACGTCGCGTAGGAGAGAGAGAGAGAGGAGCGACGACGACAGTTGGTTGTGGTGGTGTGGTGGCGGTGGTGTGGTGGTCGTGGTGTGGTGGTGCTGGAAATGGTGTGGTGGGGTTGGGGTTCGTGAGAGAAGAGTGAGGGAGTGAGAGAGAAGAGGAGACAGAGAGAGGAAAATGGGATCCGATTCTATTTAATTGGGGTTAGCGACGGAATTTGCGAGGGACTATTCCGTCGCTAATCCCTTCACGCTAACCAAGGTTGGAACAGTCAAAAACATTAGCGAGGGACCAGTATTTCCGTCGCTAATCGCTTCGGTTTTCGTGCTGTTCTGATTTCAGTTTCCCTCCAAACAATTAGCGACAGACTGTTCCGTCGCTAATGCACTAATTTCCGTCGCTAATGTCAGTTTTAGCGAGGGAATCGTATTCCGTCGCTAATGTCCATCGCAAATGACGTTTTTTTTTGTAGTGTGTCCAAGAACTCCCTATCATCATTTACCCCATAAAACTCGCTCTTAAAGAAGTTTATCTTCATTCCAGAAACCAATTCAAAACCTTTGAAAGTCGGTTTTTATATTCCATAAATTCTCCCAAGCCACCTTACCCATTAGGATAGTGTCATCTGCAAATTGGAGAAGAGAATGATGAATAAAGGGAGATACCTCAAATCCCTCAATGTTTATGTACTAATTTATTTGTTGAGTAGCTAAGACCGAACACAAGTGTATGTGATTATTAGAGAATTCTATCAGTGACAATCGTTGAACCCTCTCAATAGCCCATGAGGGCGGTATATATAGTACAAACATCGTAATTAGTGAAATTTGTTACAGAATATGACAGCTACAGCTGTTATAAGACATAAGGGATTTTAATAAATGGTGTCTGACGTTACAGGTGAGTCTTCTGGCCGAGGAATGAAGATTGTCTTTCGAGTAGCATGAGCCGATCGATTGAGGGGCTAGAGTGAGCTCTGTCTTCCACTAGCATGTTGTACTATTCTGAGCCTCAGTAGATATTGGTTGTTCTGGCTGAAAACAATTTCCAGTTTGAGTGACTCTCTTTGCCATCCGTGACAAACCCTACGTAACTATAAGAAATAAAAATGGAGAGAGAGGATCCCCATGGCAAAGCCACTTGTGAGCACTAAATTTCGCTGTGGGATTGTTGTTAACCATGGGCAACATTGAACTAGAGCATATGCACGCTCTAATCCAACTGATCCATGTCTTAGCAAAACTCATGCTCCAACATAAACATCAGATAATCCCAAGACACCGAGTCATATACCTTCTCAAAATTCACCTTTAAAGTGTAAATACTCATCCTTTCCGCACTTGGCTAAATCCACAATCTCATTAGCTACCACAATCCTATAAAAAAAATCTGCCTTCACGATAAAAAAAAACCTATCTATCAAGGTGAGATCACCTTGTGAAGAACTTTTTTTAATCTATCCCTTTCAAAAATTATAAAGTCCGTTTTTCTCCCGTAAAATAAAGTCAAAATTTATAATAATTACGCAATATTAGTATTTTTGATGTTTTTCCCGTAAGAAGTTATGTTTCCCATTGGGTGTGCAAATTGCATGGTAATTGCGTTGTTCACTTGCTTGGGAATTTTGACATTCACCCCTTACTAGTCACTCCTTTTGCTGTCAAAGCACCGAAGGATAATTTAGATTGGCTGGCCCATATAGTCAGCAGAGGTGTCAGATCAGATGACCGGCCCCATCTCTTCCTTGTCCAGATCGACAGTGGACAATGGGTTGTTACCCATTCACGGTGTCATCTACTGTGTCCTCTTGGTTTTCTTCTTTTTACTTTCTTATTATTGTTATTATCCCTTTGTTAGAATATCATTTAAAATTATTTATACATATTAAAAAAACAATAATATTTTTACAAAAAAAAAATTATGTTGAGAGGAAAACAGTTAAATCCAACGTATAAAGAAAATTTTAAACTCTGTATTTTTTTTATAAACCGAGTACCATCTGCGTGCAACTGTAGAGACTAATCCATCGAGACGAGTAGGACCACAATGGGCGGCAAAACTCTTCCTCAAGAGATTTAACATCTGCATGCTCAATGATACGGTTATGGGTCTAGGAGGTGCAGCTAGCAATACAATACTGTGGAGACTATTGGGCTTGCTGAACAGCCCATTACAATTGTTAGGTGTATCATTCACTTATGCATTATGGCTTATATATAGTCTGTAATTTCCATTTGGAGGATTATCAATGAAATATCTTAAGAAAAGTCTCTCTTCTTCTCTTTATCCCTTGCTTGAGGAGGTTTGTTCAGTTCCTTAAAAACTGAGTATCTATCACTCAAAGCTGGATTCAAACCCAGGACCTTGATTGACAGCTATCTTTTAACCACTCTTTGAGGAATGGTAACTCATGTGCTGCCTGGTTAGCAAAGTATGGAGCAAACATGGAGCAAAGAATTCATATTTGAACTAGAGTTAGATTTTAGTTATTTGTTTTTACCTTTCTTTCTCATAAAAAAATCCAGGACATTGATTATACCGAAAGAAATCCCTACTATTTCATCCAAGTATTTTTGGGTTAAACTCCATGTGTATTTAACATGGATAATAATTGCACTTTTTTTTGATAATATAATTGCACTTCTCTCGTCCTAAAGAGATATCTCATCGTAAAGAGATATTCGGGTTGAAATTTCTATCTACTCCTCTTTTCCTTCCTACTCATCTATTGGTGATTGGGTTTTTGAGTCATTTTTTTTTGGCTGAAATCACATATATGTATATCTTTTTATTTCTTTTTTAATCTAAATATGTGGTTTTTACATAGATCTCATTTTTCTTGATTATGTTGTCCGAATGCGGCGTTGTTTTGTTCGCCATTTTTTAGTGAGTTCTTGTTTGGTGTTTGATTCCAATTGACAGATCAGGTTCAATCCATTACCGATTCAATCAATGACTTGAGCATTAATGTTGTAGAACTGAAGACATTAGTATTCTAATCACTTTAATTTTCTCACATTTGTATGTATTTTTCTTGTTTATGCTATTAAGCTGGGTGCAGTGGTGGATCTGGTACCTAGGATTGGGGGTTCAAATTTTTTAAATGCACTAGAGAGAAATAAGTGAATGAGTAGTTTGTCTTGGGTACAATTAGGTGCCAATTTAGGAGTACTAGTACAATTTAAAATTTTAGGGGGTTTAAAAAATTTATATAAGGAACTTTTTTTTCAAAGAGTTCATGAACCCCTCTCGAACCAAAGTAAAAATCCACTATTGGTTGGGTGCTATGAGTCTATTCGCAGATTAATTTTCCTTGTTCTTTGCTATGCTATTTTGGGAAGAGAAGAGAAAATAAAAGGGAAAAGTTGCAAAGAAAAAAATAGGAAAATTAAAATAAAGGCTTAATTACAGTTTTGGTCCCCCTATTATGACCAATTCTCGATTTTGGTCCCTGAACTATTAATTTGACGATTTTGGTCCCCCTATTTTCTCAATTTGAAAAATCAAGGTCCCCCACCCCAATTTTGACTGACTTATCCTACGTGGCAGCCCACGTGGACTGCCACGTAGGCACACCCCCACCCCCCCACCCCCACCTTCTTCTTCCTCGTGACCCTCTTCCCCTCCCCCCTCCACTGTTCCCCTCCCCCTCCCACCCCCACCACCGTGAACCCCCCCTCCCCCTCCACTGTTCCTCTTCCCCTCCCCCCTCCCACCCCCTCGAATCCTCTCACGCTTCTCCCACCCCCTCGCTCGCAGATCTAACAACCACTCACCACCGATTCCCTCTCACCGTCGCACCTCCCCCCTCCCCTTCGCCCCTCCTCCCCTTCGCACCTCCTCCCCTTCGCCCCTCCTCCCCTTCGCACCTCCTCCCCTTCGCACCTCCCCCCTCCCCTTCGCACCTCCTCCCCTTCGCACCACCTCCCCCCTCCCCTTCGCACCTCCCCCTCTCTCTCCTTCGCATCTCACCACCGTCGCTCTCCCTTTCCCTCTCACCACCGTCGCTCTGCCTTTCCCTTTCACCACCGTCGCTCTCGCTCTCGCTCGTCGCTCGTCACTCGTCGCTCTCGCTCTCGCAGATCGCAGATCTCATTCGGTGGTGGGGTGGGGTGGGGTGGGATGGGGTGGGGTCGGTGGTGGGGTGGGATGGGGTGGGGGGATCGGTGGGGAAGACGAACAGTGGAGGGGTGGGGGTGGGGGGTGCGCCGACGTGGCAGTCCACGTGGGCTGCCACGTAGGACAAGTCAGTCAAAATTGAACAGGGGGACTATGATTTTTCAAATTGGGAAAATAGGGGGACCAAAATCGTCAAATTAAAAGTTCAGGGACCAAAATCGAGAATTGGTCATAATAGGGGGACCAAAACTGTAATTAAGCCTAAAATAAATTAGCCTCTTGCAAACCGAACCCGAAGGGCATCAGCTTGCAGCAGTGGGGAAATCCCATCTGGAGGTTCCAAGAAGTCCAGCCAACCACCAGAAGTAGATGCTCCTAGCTTTGCCATAAAGTCCGCAGACGAGTTTGCCTCCCTCAAAGTGTGGAGAATCTGAATACGCCAATGCCTTTGCACAAGATCCTAGATATTGCAAATAATTGATGTAAAGTGGTGCCACGGATTCACAGGCCAGTGCTGAGTCAGAATAACAAATAATGTCCCTATACCCTTGTTCTTTGCTATGCTTGATGTATTCTACTAAATTGAATGAATAGATTTTTTTTTTTACTAAAAAAAGAAACACCTAAATTGTACTCCCTCTGTCTCAAATTATATGACTTTTTAGCCAAAAATATTTGTCTCATAATACATGACTTTTTAGAATCCCAATAGAAATTAATGTTTCTTTTTCTTACCATACCCTTCATTATTTAATAATATCTCTTTCATAACTCTACTAATTTATCTTCCCAATGTCAATAATGAAAGTTAATTTGGTAAACTTACTCACAATTTTTTTTCCAATTTTTGTTAATACATGTAAAATGACTTCAAAGATATATATATATATATATAATATGAGATATATAATATGAGATGTAGGGAGTAAATTTAACGCTCAAAAAATTCGTTGAAAAGATGATTATACGAATTTTGAATTAAATAAATAAAACCATAATGAAAATAAAAAAAGCTGTGAAGCAAATAGATGCAGTAGTATTTAAGTTGGGGAATAGATTGGAAAGGAACGGATTAAATTAGATTTGGAATTAATGAAAGCGCAGAATAGTTGTCCGTACTGTATGAATGAAGTGACTGGATGGGGCAGATATGTCCTTCCCGTCAAATCTAACTAAAGGCCCCACACCGGCTACGTTTCTCACTGTTAACTCACATAAATAAATATAAATACTCCACTAAGGAGTTTTTGGTTATTACCATTACCATTACCATCTCATTCTGAAATCTGAATCCCATTTCCTCCCCATCCAATCCATCATCCCACCACCTCAGCTCACCTCACTCACTAGATTCATTCAGCACAACACCTCTTTCAATTTTCAAGTTTCCAATGCACACACAGATATCATAGATAGATACTAGGCTCAGAAAGAACCTGACCAAAATAGTTAATCCCACCATTTACATTCCGGGCTCTTTCCTTTTCCTCCCATCATCATTTTCGATATTTACGCTCTTATTATTCTGCTGGGTTTAACAAAAGCCTAACCAGGATATTAACCAAGGTTGTTTGTTAATTAATTAAGTACTACTAAAATAAGGAGAATAATAAGAAAAGGAAAGAAAATATACGTGGTCTTTCTTTCTTTCTTTCTTTCTTTCCTTTTCATATACACAGATCCCTATGGAATTAAGTGGGTGCTCCCCAGCATCGCTTGCTTGCCGAGTAGTATTCATTCCTTTTGTTTAGTTTAAAGAGACCACTTTTGTTGTCTTTGGAGAGACAGTTTTTTCATTTCATGTTTGTGAACAACGATCGATGAGTTGAGTTTGGTTGGTAGAGAAATTTCACGATATAGCTAGCTAGCTACACAACAAAATAACCAACAAGTCTTCTTCACTTCACATGCAGGCTAAGATTTTTTCAACATCATTAGTTTATTTGTCTGCCAATCATTGACTTCCATTCTTCTTCTTCTTCCTGCTAACAAATTCTAAACCCTTTTCAAGTAAAATATGAAGTCCATGAATGACAATAGTGAATGTGATGATAGAAACAATCATAACAACTGGTTAGGCTTTTCTCTCTCACCCCACATGAAAATGGAACTTCCTTCTTCTACTTCTGCCCCTCCACATCAGCACTACCATCATCAACCTTCTGCTGTTACCACTGTTCCCACTACCTTCTACTTGTCTACTCCTCACTTCAGCAACTCCGGAATCTGTTACGGTGTTGGAGAAAACAGTAACTTCCATTCTCCTTTGACTGTTATGCCTCTCAAGTCAGATGGTTCTCTTTGCATCGTGGAAGCTCTCACTAGATCACAAACACAAGGTTACCTTCCTTTCTCCTTTTTTATTTATTTAAATAAATATGCTTAATGCCTTTAAAAGTACAGTTCTTTTTTATAATGCTGCACATCAGTACATGGTAAAATGGCACTTTAATAATTATGTTGTGGCTATAAATGATTTTCCATTATAATGTAGTGATGGTACCGTCTTCATCTCCAAAACTAGAGGACTTTCTAGGTGGTGCAACTATGGGAAGTCACGAATACGAAAACCACGAAAGTGAGGCAATGGCATTAAGCTTAGACAGCATCTATTACAATAGCCAAAATGCAGATCCTGAAGCCAATAGAGACCATTCCCTTGGCCTTCTTTCAGAACCCTTCAGCCTAAGACAACAACATTCATATTATTCAGGACTTGGTTATCATGGTCTATATCAACAACAACCATTAGAGGAAGAAACAAAGGAAACAACACACCACCATGTTGCAGTTTGCAGCTCCCAAATGCCTTCGATGACTGATGAAGGTTTGAAAAACTGGGTGTCACAAAGGGAGTATTCTTCTCACTCTCATCAGCAGCAGACACTAGAGCAGCAAATGAACTGTAGTGTGGGAAATGATAGAGTGGTTGCTGCTTCTGGTGGTACTGTAGGGTCGCTTAGTCTTTCAATGAGTCCAGGTTCTCAATCTAGCTGTGTTACAGCTCCTAGGCAGATCTCACCTTCTGGGACAGATTCAGTAGCTGTGGATGGAAAAAAGAGAGGATCTGCTAAGCTTGGTCAGAAGCAACCAGTGCATAGGAAATCTATCGACACTTTTGGCCAGAGAACCTCTCAGTATAGAGGCGTCACTAGGTTAGTCTATTTCATTTTTTTCTTCTCTTATTATCATCATTGTTGAAACTTTCCCTCATTATTTGATGTTTGATGTTTTTTCTCTCCATTAGGCACAGATGGACTGGTAGGTATGAAGCACATTTGTGGGATAATAGTTGTAAGAAGGAAGGACAGACTAGGAAAGGAAGACAAGGTTAGTGACTAAAACCAAACAATGATTTCTTATTTGGAATATCTTAACTGTGTCAACTAAATGATTTCTTTTTTGTCATGTGTTGGTGCTTGTGAATGATGCTTTAATCAAACTTGGCATGTTGCAGTATATTTGGGTAAGACTTCTAGTTCTCCCCACATATTAAAAACAGCACTTTTTTATTATGTTGCTACTATTTCTAATTTTGATGTGGTCAAATATATTTTTGAACAAAAAGGGGGTTATGATATGGAAGAGAAAGCTGCAAGAGCATATGATCTAGCAGCACTGAAGTACTGGGGAGCTTCAACACACATAAACTTCCCGGTATATTTCAACTCAGTAACATTTTTCTTCCTAGTTTTCAATCTTGTTGTATTATATGCCTTGTAACAATAATCCTATTATCTATTTCCCTTTGGCAGTTAGAAAATTACCAAACTCAGCTTGAAGAAATGAAGAACATGACTAGGCAAGAGTATGTTGCCCACTTGAGAAGGTACACCTATCTGTTAATTTGGCACTTATGTCGGCAAAAGTTACCGAAATTATATAATAATCATATTTATTTTGCTTTGCAGAAAGAGCAGTGGATTTTCCCGGGGTGCTTCAATGTACAGAGGGGTTACAAGGTTCTTACGCTTCTCTTGTACCTTTTTTTCATTCAAATTAGAGAGATTGATCATTTTGGATATTTGAGCTAAAATTAAATTCACTTTTTATTTAATGCAGGCACCACCAACATGGTAGATGGCAAGCTAGAATTGGCAGAGTTGCTGGCAACAAAGACCTTTACCTTGGCACATTCAGTAAGTCCTTTTTTAAGTCTATATACTAGCACTCAGTAAATCCTTGAATATGTGTAAAAACTTCTTTGAATTCCCCAAATATAATCAAATAACATTAACATCATAGGACTTTATTTTGTCATTTTTGCATCAGTTTATCATTTGCCCAAACAATAGTGACTGGTAGTGCTTTTTATAAGGCTGAACATGTTGCTACTTTGAGAGCAAAATTCCACTTTTTCTAAGGCTGTTCTTCTATGAGATAAAAATAGGCAAAGTGTATCTATCTCCACAAGAATGGTTTTAATAAAAGTGCTAAGTTTTTGAATGTTTTTTTGTTATTTCAGAATAATTAATTAATTAATTTCCCCCTACCCCCTTCAATTAATGTTTTTAGGTACTCAAGAGGAAGCAGCAGAAGCATATGATGTAGCTGCAATAAAATTCCGAGGAGTGAATGCTGTAACAAATTTTGACATATCTAGATACCATGTTGAAAAGATCATGGCCAGTAATACTCTTCTTGCTGGTGAAAATGCAAGAAGGAACAAAGATAATGATCCAAGAACTGAAGCCACTAACCAAAATACTACTACTGTATCAAGCCAGATCAATGTAGAAGCAGTTCAAGCTCAAAACAACATTGAGAAAAAGGAATCTTCAGAATGGAAAATGGCTTTGTATAATCATCCACAACAGCAACAGCAACAATGTGACCAAAAAGTCGTGAGCATTGAAAGTCATAAAAATTCTGCTTTCTCTATGACCCTACAAGACCTTGTTGGGATTGATGGTTCAGGCCAGCATATACTAGATGACTCTAACAAAATTGGTACTCATTTTTCAAATCCATCCTCACTGGTTACCAGTTTAAGTAGCTCAAGAGAAGCTAGTCCTGATAAAAATGGTCCCTCTCAATCCCATCTCTTCTTAAGGCCTTCAATTGAAACAAAAATTGTCAACCCTTTTGCTAGCTCATGGTTTCCTTCACCAGTTTCAGCTCAAATGAGGCCAGCTTCTTCTATCAATTTGTCTCACTTGCCAGTTTTTGCTGCGTGGAATGATACCTAGACAATTGAAGACAGATAGGGATATTAGTATTAGTATTACTATATCTCCTCGTTATGTTAATTTCTGCATGTAAAAGTAACAAAAAAAAATAGAGAAAGGGTTAGTGGAGAAATTTGGGGGGATTAATGAAGTGGGGACCACATGTCTGTCTTCTTTATGTAACATAAGGGTAACATGGCCTTTACAAACATAGCCTTTTTGGCTATGTGTTTTGGAATGAGAATATGGGAGATATTGGAGGGAAAGAATTTAATTAAAGTAGACTAATGATTAAATTCTGTGAAATGATGTTTGGCTATATGGGAAGTGGCCCTTCCTACATTGTTATTGAATTTTCTTTTTGGAGTTGCATCTTTACTATAAGGTCCTGATAAGTACAGAAACCAACTCTTTGTTTTCCAATAATTCATAGATCACTTTGCCTTTGACTACATTTACATTATCTCATTTTGCAACTACTAATGCTGCATAACATAATCATTGCATAAACCTTTCTTGTTTTGAGCTTTCTTCAAAGGCAACAAATACTCTCTATTCATTATTCAAAAAGGAACAAACGACTGATGAGATTCTTGCCTGAAAGTTTATGGTTGGCTAATTTGTCATAATTACATGGGGACACCACTATTTTTCTTTTTTAAAGAAAAGGTGTTAGATAGTTATTGGGAAGTAAAAGTGATATCATGTCTTGTGTGGATGATGATGCATTAGATAGAATGAATACCTTAACACAAGTTGAGTCTATCTTGTTATCAAGTGCTTTTCACACGTGTGTGTTTGTGTGTGAGTGCAACTCGTGTGTGCTTGATTGCTAAATTGTTGATATTTTGACCATTACACTATATGGGACGACAATTATGAGGAATCAATGCCGGGAAAGCTGGAACCTTGTAGTTTCAATATGAAGTTGCTAAATAGCTGTGTTCTCTCACTCTGCATGATGATCACTATAATGTGTTAATAATTTAAATTATTATATAATTAACATGGTTTAACAGGAGGAGAAACTGAAAGGTTCTATGGATTGACCCATAATGGGGAGGTGGGAATGTGGGATAAATAATCGAGTAAAGGAATCCAGCTACCTTCTCTGCTACAGTTTTTTTTGCTTTAAAAAGTGGCAAAAAAAAACTGTCCTGACACAAAAAATAAATAATATGCCAAAATAACACTTTTTTTAAAATATTTACCAAACTAGCACACTTTTCATTTGCAGTTGAGAAATCGCCTCCCAGAAAACAACTTCTCAAACTGAGTTTTTTTTTTATTTTTTTACTTTTTATGTTGAGAAGTCGCCTCCCCAGAGGGACTTCTCAACGGGTTTTTTTTAATTTTATTTCTAAATACGAATTTAAATGATATAAAATGAAAAAATTAGCATTTCTAATTTAAAATATGTAAGTTAAATGAAATTAATTAGAAATAATCTTTATATTAGATATATAACAAGAGCCCGTGCCTCACCGCCACTCCTTCTCCTTCACGCCAACCCATCAACATTATGAGGCGGTCGACTAGTCACTAGAGTTTACGCCAGTCCAAGGTCATCATCGGCATTATACGGCTTCGTCTGACACAAATTTTTACCGTAATTTGTTTGGTGCCGACTATGATACGCCGGATTCATATGCATATTATAGATCCATTTTGGAATCTGGCCACCCATCGAACACCAACCAGGGAGGTGCTAGTTCATCAACATGGCACCAATACGAACAACCACCCGCCCCTACCCCTACAGAAGAACAAATCCCAGCACAACGTCGATATCGTAACCGTCGACCACCACCATGTGGGACTGGGCACCATCTAGGCCAATAAAACTTTGCTTTTCAATTTAATTGTAATCATCTGTATTAATTATCAATTAATAAATGTGTTTATTTTTTTTCATAAATAAATATATTACAAATTTTGAATTAGAAATACTAATTTTTTAATTATTTTTTCATCTTATATCATTTTTTGGGTAAACCAGGGTATCCTCCACGGCGACTGTGGAGACTAAGCCCTCGAGGTACTTGAGTTCATTTAAGGGATGACCTCTCTCGAGCGATGTCTCTCTATACACACAGACCAGAGATCGAACCCCTGACCAAATGCTTAAGGGGCCCAAGCAACTTACCAGTTGTGTCACACCCACTTGGTCATCTTATATCATTTAAATTCGTATTTAAAAATAAAATTTTAAAAAAAACCCTGGGGAGAGGCGACTTCTCAACTACAAATGAAAAGTGTGCTAGTTTGGTAAATAATCTAAAAAATGTGTTATTTTGGTATATTTTTTACTTTTTTGTGCCAGGACTGTTTTTTTGCCTTAAAAAGTAGTTATCCTAATTAACCAATTGCCAAAAAAGTAGTGCAACCACATCAAATAGAGGGGTTAGGTAATACCTGATACCATTCAACACAATAATTAGTCAATTGAACCCCAAAAAAAAGGGCACAGTTCAGATTATTAATCAACCAAACGCCTCGTTGCCTTCTATTCTAATTATGTTATAAATCACATAATATGATTTATATGGTAGTGTACATTACCAACAACCTAATTAACTAACCAGACTATTTCAAGTAGGTAGCTTAGTTAAGGGATACCAAAATAGAATAAGAATGAGGTCCAAAGTTCAAACACTCGAAATTAACATCCCCCCTCTAATAAGTAACAACTAACATTACCTATAAAAATATCATCTTAAAGAAAGTGGTAGCGCCCATTTGATCAATGCTCATTAACCGTAAAATGTTTCAAAGATGAGATGCTTACCAAAAAACTTTTAAACCCCTATAAACTAGGCTATCTGTTATTTGCTAACTTATCCGCTACTTTTTAATAGACAAATGTGTCTGGCTCTGTTTAATAAAATATAGAGGATATAAGCAAACTTATAGCGGATTGAACTTATTGCATAGCGAATAACTTTAGCACTCTCGCTTCAACGCTCTCTCAGTTATTGGATAAAATTCACGTGGATCTCACCAATTTAGTGGACCCTATTTTTAAAGTAGTGAGCGATTTTCATGCTATCATTGGAGAGTATTGTTAGCATTTTTCACTAAAGACTTACCCAACTTATAGATAAAAATTACATAAATGAACGTATGCTTAAATATTGTTACATCATTTCATTCATTTAAAGTTCTTTATTCGTAAGTGTGAAATAATCTACAGTTACACTTTTCATTAGACAAAGAGAGTACCTTCTTCTTTTTTTTTATCAAAATTATGTGGGAAAATAAAAAAGAAGCCTTTGCTTTGAGTTTTGACAAAGGAAAAGCGGGAATGTTTAAAAGTGAAATACAACAAGAAGCAGATCGCATATAAAAACAAAAGGCTAAACAGTTGGTGGTCAAAAAGCTAGCAAATGTCGTAGAAAAGATAGGAAAGTAAAAGATGTACCTCACTCTTAACAGGGCAAAAAAAAAGTAAGATCCACTTCAATTTTATTGTTTTTCTTTCTGTAATCCAAAGAGATTATTAGTCAACAAATATGATTACAAATCTTATTATTGTGGACAGCTTAACTTAAGCAAACAAAAAAGTTCACTAAAGACAGCTTTGGAAAAGCACTTGGGCATGAGCTGGATTATAGTGCTCGTTTAACAGAAGTTGAAATTAAACTTAAAGTGAAGAAAATTTCAGGATTACGCACGTAGATATATTGTTGCATTGAAGACATTGAAAGGACTTGACGATGAAAATGAAATTAAAGAATGTGAATGTGGTAGTTGAAATTTAAAGAGAAAAATAATTAAAGTTGAACAATATGGCGCCCAGAACATAAAGATGAAGCTATAGTTAGCATATGTTTTATTTGAGACAAGATGTGGAAGTGGAAGAATAGGTGGTCAAAACTAGTGGCCCATTAATAGCCCAATATTGTCAAAAATCTTTGCATGATTGAGGGGTAGTAGTTAGTTGCCCCGTGACATCACGTGAATAAGTTCATTCTTGTATTTCACAGGATTCAGCATGAGCAATTCACTCTAATTGCTCATACCCCCACAAGACCACAGTTGCCTGGAAAAAAAAATACTAATATACATTATATCTGTTCCGGATCGGGCAGATCCAAGTCTGAATTTGGGCCCAATACGGGCCCAAGTAAGCACTATGGAGTCGCCTCTGGCGACCCGCGTGCCTAGATTCAACGGGGCGGAACTCACTCTTCTTCCCACGCGCTGAGACGCGCTTGAAACCACCTGACATCTATAAATACCATCGCATTTATTGCAGCAGGTACACTTTTCCTCTCTTACCTCATGCTCGATTTCCCTAGACTGATTTAGGTGTCAGAGTATCTGCGGGTATCAATCCTCTCACTGGATTAGCACGAGGTCGGACTCGACAGGAGCTCACTAGACTTACCACTTCGACACTCCCGAGTTCGGGTAAGTACCGAACAATAACAATAACAATAATATTCCCCTTTTTTTAGGCTTGGTTACTGTACTCGGATTAATAATATAGTTTGATGGTGTAAATATAAATGGTGAAAGAGGTCCCCACAAAATATATTGATGTACAAATATACAAGGGCAAGGCTGCATGAATTGTAGCAGAGATGGTCCCCAAAACATGCTGAAAACTTGACTTATTTTACAAGTTGATTGAAACTTCAAATATTAGATGTCGTATTCTTCAATAATATTATTATAGGACCATATAGGGGGACCTAGATTAGATAACCTTGTGAATGTTTTGTTCTGCTATGAAAGGGAGAGAATAATATTATATGTCCCCTATGGATGAGCCATGTTTCACCCAGGGAGTCCTCTAAATGGCTCTTTCTTCGAAATCTTAAATTTCCTCCTCTCAATTTGGTCCTGTCCTTCTCATTATCAGGTGGTGCATTGATCTCTGGATATTATTGCAGTAGAAAATAATGCAGTATAGCGTTTTCCCTCTATGCATATTCTGATGTGAATCCGCTTTTTATTAAGTCAGAAATTTCATGCTATACGTGTTCCTTAGTCTTTTTGTTGCATTCTTGTTGTTCTGTATCCAACTGGAATTTTGTTGTATCTACTCACTATGGAACATATCACTCAAAACAAAATGATGATGGTATCACGCTTCATACATGGAATGTGAGAGTGGTTAAGGAAATAAATTACAAATAGGAAAAAAAATGAAATGTGATTAGGGATAAAAAAAGATACATGAGAAAATAGGAGGTGTGAAAGCGACCTTAAGGAAAAATGAGAAGGTCTTAAAACTATTTCTTGTCACATGTTTGATGTTTGTGACAAAAAAATTTAACAGCAAAAATGACAAGTCAAATGATTGATGTAGGAGATAACTGCTAACAACCAAAAGTGTTAATCAAGCAGAGTAAACAGTCGTCGGGTTATCAAATTTGTTGATAATACTAGTCGAGTTCGGGTTAGACAAAGTAACAAAGACCATGAGTTGATTAGGTGAACACTTAGAACTGTTAATTGGGCTATGATTATCCTATTAGATAGTTAGCTAATACGTTGTTGTAGTAAACTGCTTATAGCAATGTTTAGTCAAGGCAAATATTTGCTAATAGTTAGTTACCGCCGGGCTAACAGAAGTAGCCATTGTATATAACATTGATCAAGCAATAACAGAAAGCACTACAAGAATGTGCTAATTTACCTACCACATATTTCCGAGGGATTTTTTTTGGTCGCTAATATCTTCGTTTTCGACGGATAGTTCCCTCGCTACGTGTTTAATGCATTTCCCGCTTATATTTCTGAGGGAATTTAAATCCCTCGCTACTTTCCGATGGAAAGTTCCCTCGGTATTGCAAAAAGTTCCGTCGGAAACGTTGTATCCATTGGATTTATTCTTTCTTCTCCCTCGAACGTCCTTCGTTCTTTCTTTTTCTTGTCTCACTCAAAACTCCATCTCTCTCTCACTAACTCTCTTGACCTCCTCACTCTCAATCACCACCACCCACTCAATCACCACTCCGCCCACACTCCTCACCGTCACACCGTCGTCCTCACCTCCCTTGTTCTCCTCAAATCCGGCGAAACCCTAACCTCACATTTCCCCAAACCCTACTCTGGCCTCCACCCTCAGTCGCGCAACCAGCGCGCCGCCAGCTACGCATTTCTCTGGCCACCGAAAGGTAAGTACTCTCTCTACTATCTTTCCCTAATTTTCGTTTCCCTGTTATGAAGCAAAGCATTTTCCGTGTTTGGCTTTGATTTAATTTACCAAAATTGTCTACATTTTCATTTGAGTTTGATACGCAGGGGATCGATCTTAAGGCTGGGGGTAAGAGCAAAAAGACCAAGCGAATAGCACCAAAGTCCAATTATATCTACCTTAAGCTTCTCGTCAAGGTTCCTTTCACTTTTCTATGAACTCGTCAAGTTTGATGATGTTGAAGATGTGGTCATCAAAGGGAGTCGGAAGAGGGATTCTGCACTCGTTGTCATGGAAAACGAAGGAGTTGTAAGTTAGAGTTCATTTAATTTTTTATTTATTAAAAGGTTTAGACTTTAGAGGAGGTTTGAAAACACGATGGCTTATTAAAAGGTGAGACATCTTGCATAATTGTTTGCCTAATGTCCAATAAGTTAATCACACTCACTTATCCATTTGTCTTGTATTTACAATGTAATGGCAGGTTTTGATTTATTCTCCTGCTAGAACTGTGACAAACCTCAGGGGCCATCCAATATGGGGAGCCTTTGCTTGATTTCACATTGTTTAATTAGGTTGCCTGTCATAGGAAAAGAATCATCAGTATAATGTCATGCAGTTAGGCTTCAGAGTCATGGAGACTGGAATATGATTTTGTTGATTAACAGATGCAATAAGTTAATCACACTCACTTATCCATTTGTCTTGTATTTACAATGTAATGGCAGGTTTTAATCACACTCACTTATCCATTTGTCTTGTATTTACAATGTAATGGCAGTTTCATATTGTTGAATATGTAATCAACTACTCTGTTTTTGTTGAATATGGAATCAAGAGGCTTACTTCCACAATTGTAGTTCTTCTCTCTTTGATCTATTTGTATTTTTGTTTTCATGGTTTGGTGCCCATTGTCTTTGGCTAGGCAACACAACTAGAACTAGTTCTGATTTGTTTGACTCTTTTTAATTTGATACTAAGCCATTGTATGAGGCATGTGGGTAAAATTTATAACCCATGAATATCAGTATGTAATAAAAAAATGTAATAAAAATTATTTGTGGAGCTTGAATGGATGACTGTTGGGATTTAGTTTTTTTTTACAGTAAATTAATTTTTCCGACGGATTTTCGACGGAATTTCCGAGGGATTTGCGAGGGATATTTCCGAGGGATTTGCGAGGGATATTTCCGAGGGATTGTCGAGGAATTTCCGACGGAAGCGTTTCCGAGGGAATTTTCCGTCGGAAATCGTTTGCGAGGACTGTTTATCCCACGGAATTTTGTCCGTCGGAAACGTGAATTAGCGACCGATTTTCCTGCTTTTCCGAGGGATTTTTCCCTCGGAAATCACCGAAATTCTTGTAGTGAAGGTAGTTTTGGGTGGATCATTTTGCACTCAACAAGTGGTATCAGCGCTCCTATTGGGGTCTGGAAAGAAATTGCAATTTCAGAACAAAAGAAAAAGAAGGAAGGTCTAAATGGTGGATAACAACAAGCACTTCGCTCAACCAGCAGTTCCCAAATTCGATGGCCATAATGATCACTAGTCCATGCTCATGAAAAACTTGTTGCAATCAAAAGAATATAGGAGCAATGTGGAGAATGGTTTCCTTGTGCTAGGCACAATAGCAACAACAGAAGAGATCAAGATTGCGGAAGAAGGAAAGCTCAAGTACTTGTAAGCCAAGACCTATCTCTTTCAATCGAATGAGAGAAACGTCTTGGAAACAATACTCAAGAGAGGTACCTCGAAGGACATCTGGGATTCAATGACGAAGAAGTTTCAGGGATCTACGAAGGTCATACAGACACAACTACAAGCTCTGTGGAGAGAGTTTGAGATCTTGGCAATGAAGGAAGGTGAGACAGTCAACGATTATTTCTCAAGAACGTTGGGAATAGCAAACAAGATGAAGATTCATGGTGAAAATGTTCAAGAAACATTTGTGGTAGAGAAGATTCTCAGGTCGATGACACCCAATTTCAATTACGTGGTGTGTTCAAAAGAGTAATCGAACAACGTCACTACCTTGTCCGTGGACGAGCTTCAAAGCAATATTCTCGTTCATGAACAAAGGATGTGAGGGAAAAAAGATGAAGAACAAGCCCTGAAAGTGTCACATGAAGGTAGAAACTTTGGAGGAGGACGAAACACAAGGGGCAGTTGCTAGAGAGGAACGAAATCTTCCAATAAGGAAACAATGGAGTGTTACAAGTGTCATAAATTAGGGCACTTTTTGTACGAGTGCCCTGATTGGGATGAGAATTCAAACTATGCAGGTTTCAACGAGGAATAATTAATGTAGCTCATGACCTATAAGGAGGTCAGTGATGCATAGGAACCTGAGAAAGGCATGGTTTGGTTCTTGGACGCAGGTTGAAGTAGTCATACGTGTGGGGTGAGAGATTGATTCTTCAACTTGGATGAAACCTTCAAGGAGTCTGTAAAACTAGGAAACAACTACATAATGCAGGTGTAGGGTAAAGGCAATATTAAGCTCAGAAGTAATTGCAATGTGCAGGTGGTAACATACAAATTCTTTGTCCCGGAAAGGCTTGGTTGTGTTGTTCAAGGATAATGTATGCAAGGTCTATCATCAAGAAAGGGGATCCTCTTGACCTCAAGGATGGATACCAATAGGTTGTTCATAGTTATTGCCTCTATAGCTGCATGAGTGTCTACATGTTAGTGGAAAAGATGACTACAAGCTATGGCATTGAAGATACGGCATATGAATTTTAAGGGTATGAGTCCCTTGTCCGAAAGGAATATGGTAAGAGGCTTATGTAGTTTCAAAGAACCATAACATGTGTGTGAAGATTACATGATTGGGAAGCAACATAGAGATCCGATTCCCAAACAAAGCACTTGGAGGGCATTTAGGAGATTGGAATTAATATATGTTGATATATGTGTTCCTATAAATCCAAGCTCAAAAGGAAGTAAAATATACTTTATCACTTTCATAGATGACTATAGTAGAAAGATCTAGATTTTTAGCTGAAAAGTCTACTACCTTTGAAACTTTTAAGAAGTTTAAGACAATGGTTGGAAAAGAAGTTGAGTGTGAAATATGATGCTTAAGAATTGATAGATGATGTGAATTTACCTCAAAGATGTTTGATGATTTTTGTAAAAAAAATGATATTAAAAGACACCTCATAGCTGCATATACTCCACAACAAAATGGAGTAGCAGAAAGAAAGAAGAAGACCATCTTAAATATGGTAAGGAGTCTGTTGTCAAGTAGGAAAGTACTTAAGACATTTTGGCATGAGACAGTGAATTAGGTTGTGTACCTATTGAACATATGCCCTACATTTGCAGTTAAGGACACTACGCTAGAAGAAGCTTGGTGTGAGGTGAAACCCTCAGTCAAGCACCTTAGGATTTTTGGATGTTTAGCACATGTCGATGTTCCAAATGCACAAAGAAAGAAGTTAGATGATAAAAGCATAAAATGTATCTTTTTGGGTGTGAGTGAAGAATCTAAGGCATTTAGATTCTCTGAACCTAGCACCAAAAGGATTAACATTAGTAGAGATGATGTCTTCTCTAAACTTGAAGCATGGGATTGGGAAAATACAGGTGTTGTTATTGAATTCCATGATGAGAAGGAAGAGGACCCAGGTGTGAATGATGAGATTACTTGATGTGAATTGTTGTTACTAATTCACTCAAAATAACGGATCGTTCCATAATCAAATTGATAACTAGACAATAAAAAGACAAAAGACAAGAAGAGGGAAGAAAATCAAAAAGATGGAAAGACAAGGAATGGATCTATGTGGTGAAGAGAAGCCACATCTTTCATGGAAAGATGATAATCCTCATGTTTGGATCGCCACAAAAACTCTAAGCTCTTGATAAGATCCCAAAGATGGTTCAAGGAAGAACCCTAGAGAGAGCACTTATGCTAATTCCTCTCAAATTAAAAATATGACCAAAGGTTCTTTCACAACTTGCAAAGCCACACCTATTTATAAGGGAATAGGTTGTGGACTCACTAAAGTAACAAACATAAACCTAAAAGCCCAAATTCAAGCCCAAACTAGGCCTTACACAACTAGGCTTCTAAGAAAGGGAAATAACATACCTAAAAATGTTTGGCTTATTACAATTATAAATTCCTAAGAAATATCAACTACAAGAGCATTTAAAAGACAAGGAACAATTTTAGAACATTTGCTGTCATTAAGCAAATTAATCATTTAAGCTTCCAATTGTTCTTTAATCTTCTTTGCTCTTCCTCTTGTTATTGGTCCAAGTGCCAACTCTTGAATCTCTATGCTCTTTGTGTCCATAACATTCCCTCCCTCTTGAAAAGAATTCGACCCCGAATTTGAATCTTCAATATCTTCAAGGTTCTCATGTGTACCTACATCAAAGGGAGAAAGGTCACTAACATTAAAAGTGGCACTCACATTATACTCACCGGGCAAATCTATCTTGTATGCATTATCATTGTAGCGCTCCAAGACTTGAAAGGGTCCATCACCCCTAGGTTGGAGCTTGGATTTTCTTTGGGAAGGAAACCTTTCCTTCCTAAAGTGAACCCAAACCCAATCACCGGGTTCAAAAACCATTTTTCGCTTTCCTTTGTTGGCACTCCTAGCATAGTGCTCAACCTTTTTCTCAATATTTTTCTTGACCTTGGCATGTAGCTCTTGCACAAATTTGGCTTTATCTTCAGCATCCTTGTGTAGCACATCATCACTTATGGGCAAAGGAATCAAATCAAGTGGGGTTAGTGGATTAAAACCATATGCTACCTCAAATTGAGAGTAAGATGTAGTGCTATGAGGCACTCGATTATAAGCAAACTCAATAAAAGGTAGACATTCCTCCCATGCCCTCAAATTAGAGTGTAAAATGGTCCTAAGTATGGTACCTAAGGTTCTATTGACTACTTCGGTTTGGCCATCCGTTTGGGGGTGGCAAGTAGTAGAGAATAGAAGCTTAGTACCAAGCTTAGCCCATAAGGTTTTCCAAAAGTGGCTTAAAAATTTTGAGTCCCTATCCGATACAATGGTTTTCGGAACCCCGTGCAACTTGACCACTTCCTTGAAAAATAAATTAGCAATGTTACAAGCATCATCAACTTTATGGCAAGCAATAAAGTGGGCCATTTTGGAGAAACGGTCAACCACTACAAATACAGAATCATGCCCATGCTTGTTCTTAGGCAAACCCAATACAAAATCCATAGACAAATCAACCCAAGGGGAGGATGGTATAGGGAGGGGAGTGTACAAACCATGAGGCATACTTTTGGATTTGCCCTTTTTACAAACAATGCATCTAGAACATATCAAATGCACATCATGCCTCATTTTAGGCCAAAAGAAATGCTCATGCAACATCTCTAAAGTCTTATGCTCCCCAAAATGTCCCATTAACCCCCCTTCATGCACTTCCCTAGCAAGTAATTCACGCAAAGAACATTTAGGGATGCACAATTGATTTCCTTTAAACAAATACCCATCATGTCTATAATAGGAATCATGAGACATAAGTTCACAAGCATTAACAAGAGAGGCAAAATCATCATCCAAGGCATACAATTCTTTCAAATGGTCAAAACCCAATAACCTTGTTTGAAGGGTGGTGATTAATGCATATCTCCTAAAAAGAGCATCCGCCACTACATTTGCTTTCCCCTTTTTATGTTTAATGACATAAGGGAATTGTTCAAGGAATTCTACCCATTTGGCATGTCGTTTGTTAAGCTTTCCTTGGCTCTTTAGATACTTCAAGGATTCATGGTCACTATGGATCACAAACTCTTTGGAAAGTAAATAGTGCTGCCAAGTGTGCAATGCCCTCACTAAAGCATATAACTCTTTGTCATAGGTGGAGTAGTTTAAACTAGCTCCATTCAACTTTTCACTGAAGTAGGCAATAGGATGGCCTTCTTGAAGTAGCACGGCTCCTATGCCTATATTGGAGGCATCACATTCAAGTTCAAAAGTCTTTGCAAAATTGGGGCATTCATCAATTTATCTTTGAGAGCATTGAAGGCCTCTTCTTGCTCTCTTCCCCATCTAAAAGACACATTCTTTTTAACAATTTCATTCAAAGGAGCGGCTAATGTGCTAAAGTTAGGAACAAAGCGCCTATAAAAACTAGCTAAGCCATGGAAACTCCTCACTTCACTTAAACACTTTGGTGTAGGCCAATCCTTGATGGCCTTGATTTTAGCTTCATCAACTTTAACACCTTGTGCACTCACAACAAATCCCAAAAAGGTATGTTCATCTTTGCAAAAACTACATTTTTCAAGATTAGCATACAACTTCTCACTTCTCAAAACATTCAAGACACTTCTCAAATGGTCAATGTGATCATGCATATTAAGACTGTATATGAGAATGTCATCAAAGTACACAACAACAAATTTTCCAATGAAATTTCTTAAGACATGGTTCATCAAACGGATAAAAGTGCTAGGGGCATTAGTCAAGCCAAAAGGCATGACCAACCACTCATAAAGCCCAAATTTGGTCTTAAAAGTGGTTTTCCATTCATCTCCTTCTTTGATTCTTATTTGATTGTACCCACTCTTTAAATCAATTTTAGAAAAAATGCAAGCACCATGTAACTCATCAAGCATGTCATCAAGTCTAGGTATTGGGTGCCTATATTTAATTGTGATGTTATTAATGGCCCTACAATCGGTACACATACGCCAAGATCCGTCCTTTTTTGGGACTAAGATGACCGGCATGGCACAAGGGCTTAGGCTTTCCCTAATCCAACCACTACTCACAAGCTTTTGGACTTGTCTTTCTATTTCTTTTGTTTGCTCTGGATTACTCCTATAAGGAGGCCTATTGGGCAAAGAAGCACTTGGAAGCAAATCAATTTGGTGCTCAATGCCTCTTAAAGGGGGTAGGCCTTGAGGTATATCCTTTGGGAACACATCATTAAAAGCATGCAATAGACAATCCAAAGCATTAGAGGAAACCTCTTGAGACGAAGACAAACACAAGTGATTACAATAAAGCAAATACAAAGGTTGTCTTGCCAATAAGGTTTTCCTAACCACATGCTCTCTAAGAAACAAACTCTCCACTTTTGGAGTGGAATCCGCGGAACAAGATGGATTGATATTCAAGATGGTTTTTCCTTTAGCATTATTTTTCTCTTGTTCCCTTTTTTGTTTCAAAATGATTTGATCATGACCAACCTCTTTGGGACTAAGAGGTAAAAGAGTCACTTTGTGTTTGTTATGCACAAAGGTGAAAGTGTTAGATTTACCATCATGAACTACCATTCTATCAAATTGCCAAGGCCTACCCAAAAGGATATGGCTGGCTTCCATAGGCACAACATCACATAATATTTCATCATTATACTTGCCTATGCTAAAAGAAACCAAAACTTGCTTGTCCACCAAAATTTCCTCATTTTCAACAAGCCATTGAAGTTTATATGGCCTAGGATGAGTAGTTGTTTTCAAAGAAAGTTTATTGACTAATCTAGAGCTAGCCACATTTGTACAACTACCACCATCAATTATTAAAGAGCAAACATTTCCCTCCACCAAGCATCTTGTGTGGAAAATGTTTTCCCTTTGTGATTGATCATTTTCCTTCACATTGACTCCTAGGAGTCTCCTAATCATTAGAAGGTCTCCTTGCACGGGAGCCAACTCACAACCACTTTCATTTTCACTAGAGGAAGATGGTGAGGTGGAGGAATATGATGAGGAATGAGACTCATATGTATCTTTTTTTTTTTTGAAATCATTACTTTTTTGTTTGGACAATTAGATGCAATGTGTCCCCTTCCTAAGCATTTAAAACACTTTGATGAATGAGAAGAAGTGGTAGAAGTAAAAGAATTTTTTTCTTTAGAAGGGTTAGAAGACTTACCTTCCTTAGGCCTCGTGGCCTCTTTGCTTGATTCACCCTCCCTCTTGTACTTATCCTTCCAAGTTGAGGAGTCTTTATGCTTCCATGATGAGGAATCTTTGGATGAGGAGTACTTCTTGTAGTTGCTTCTTCGCTGGATTTGTTGTTCCACCTTTGAGGCTTCGTGGACCAACTCTTCTATGTCCATGAAATGTTGAAGTTCAACTACATCTCTTATGTCATAGCTCAGGCCATTGAGGAACCTAGCTATGAGGGCTTCTTCACCCTCCTTTGTGTTGGCTCTTATCCTCAAAGTTTCAAATTCTTTGTGATAGTCTTCCAGACTTTTGTTTCCTTGCTTCAATCTTTGGAGCTTTTGTTGGAGCTCCCTAGTGTAATGTGAAGGTACATATCTTTTTCTCAATATGGTTTTCAACTCCTCCCAATCTTCAAGTGGTCTAGCACCACATCTTCTCCCATCTTTCACAAGTTGATCCCACCACAACAAAGCATAATCTTTAAATTCCAAAGTTGCAAGTTTCACCCTTCTTGGTACTTCAATTTCATGGGCCTCAAATAGTTGATCAACTTTGAGTTCCCAATCTAAGTATGCATCGGCATCATTCTTGCCATGAAAGGATGGGAACTTGATTTTTTCTCCCTCATACCTTTGTCTTGGCCTTCTATTATCATCTCCATTGTTTCTATGATGCCTACCATGACCCCTATGCCTTCTTCCATGCCTTCTTTCTCTATCGGTTTCATCATCAAACTCATCATCTTGAGAATGTCTCCCATGATTGGACCTTGTATCTCTTTGGTGCAAAAATTCCTCCCTCAATTCATTGACTTGAGTATTTAATGCAATGGTTTGAGCATTCATCATTCTAGTCAAATGATCAACAAGGGAAGCCGTCCTTGGGGAATGAGGTATAGAATCACCCATATTCAAGTATCCAAGATCACAACAATAATAGAACAATAAAAAAGAAGAAAAACAATTTTTTTTTAAAAAAAAACAAAATTAAAAGGGACCTCTCCACACACCTTAGTGTTTACACTCAACAACGGTCACTCGTGTTTGTCACTCAGTTGGCTTTTTTTTAATGAGATACTCTATTGCCTTTTACCTCCCTAAAAGTGCTGCTCTTAGGCTCTTAAAAGAACCAAACAAATCGCTTATCAAGCTTGTGGTAAACTTAGAAAAGTTGTGACAAAACAAGCAATAAAAATTAACATCCAGGAGGCCAAAAAGGACAATTTGAAACTCTAAGACAAAACTTAAGGAAGTTTAAAGACAAGCAAGAAACAATGACAAAGAAAACACACTCAAAAGAAAGCAAAAAAGATAAAGACCGACTCACTAGTTGAAGAAGAGACAAAATAGTGTAATATTTGTGTGTCTAGGTAACAACACCTCAAATGAACTCCAAAAATTCCAAAATAAATTCAGAAGATACAGAATGAGTTGAGAATTTTTTTTTGACTTGTTTCAAAAAAAAATTGGGTCGTTTTGGACAGTTTTGCCCTTAGTAGCGTCTTTTTACTAATACACTTTTTTTTGTGCCACATGCTTTATTCGCACCCAGACAATTTTTTTTCTATTTTTTTTTTCTACTTGGCTTTTGAATTTCCTGAAAATAATTTGAAACGAATTTTATCACATCAAAACAATTCTCAACTCAACTTTGTTTAGATCAAACAACTCTATGCTGATGAATATGGATGAATAGCATATTATTGTTTTGCATCTACAATTCACAATATTCACCCAAAAACAGACTTAAGAATTGGACCTTAAACACACAAATAATGACTTGGGAAAAAAAACAAACAACACAAGAAGTGGAAACAAAAATAAAGTGAAGAATTAATAGGAAGAGAAACAAAATACCTTGACTTACAGCAGTACGACGTGGGAGTTGAAGGACAGCTAATTGCATTAGCACCTAATGAGTCATCATAAGCACAAGGAATTCAAACACAAAAACGTTATCAAAACGTGAAACAGATAGCGATTGTATTTTTTTTTTTTAAAGAATGAAACCCTAAAAAATTGATTATGGAGGAGGCTCAATGATACCACTTGATGTGAATTGTTGTTACTAATTCACTCAAAATAACGGATCGTTCCATAATCAAATTGATAACTAGACAATAAAAAGACAAAAGACAAGAAAAGGGAAGAAAATCAAAAAGATGGAAAGACAAGGAATGGATCTATGTGGTGAAGAGAAGCCACATCTTTCATGGAAAGATGATAATCCTCATGTTTGGATCGCCACAAAAACTCTAAGCTCTTGATAAGATCCCAAAGATGGTTCAAGAAAGAACCCTAGAGAGAGCACTTATGCTAATTCCTCTCAAATTAAAAATATGACCAAAGGTTCTTTCACAACTTGCAAAGCCACACCTATTTATAAGGGAATAGGTTGTGGACTCACTAAAGTAACAAATATAAACCTAAAAGCCCAAATTCAAGCCCAAACTAGGCCTTACACAACTAGGCTTCTAAGAAAGGGAAATAACATGCCTAAAAATGTTTGGCTTATTACAATTATAAATTCCTAAGAAATATCAACTACAAGAGCATTTAAAAGACAAGGAACAATTTTAGAACATTTGCTGTCATTAAGCAAATTAATCATTTGAGCTTCCAATTGTTCTTTAATCTTCTTTGCTCTTCCTCTTGTTATTGGTCCAAGTGCCAACTCTTGAATCTCTATGCTCTTTGTGTCCATAACACTACTGGTGCTGCTAGGGAAGAAAGAAGTGAAGAAAATATTACATAAACAGAACCCACAAATAACACTGATGCAGTGATACCTAAGGCAGTGCAAGGGAGGAAAAGACAGGCTTCTGGTTGGTTAGCTGAGTATTAAACAAGTGAAGATGCATAAATGTTGATCTTGGCCATCTTTACACCAATAGAAAACCCTTTGTCTTATGAAGAAGTATCAAATGGCCCTGTCTAGAAAAATGGCCCTCTCGAACCTTCCTCTCCAATGTTGGGCTTGCGGTAAACAATAGTAGTGACCTCTCTAGAAAAATTGCCCTCTCGAACCTTCCTCTCTGATTTTTTCTTGAACTCCAAAAATTGAAGTCTTTTTCATCCTACAGAATACAAGAACGGGGTATTGACACTAGAAGAAAAACAAAAATTACCAATGGTCAATTTCCGAAAGAAGTGTCGCATTTTCGGTGATTTTTGGCTTCCGATAAATCGCCCCTAGGTAACGGTTTCCGGCAGCTTGACCGCCGATAATTACCGATGGTTTTGGCAGTCGGTAATTACCGACGATTTTTGGCCGTGGGTAATTACCGGCGGTTTTTTGGTCAATTTTAATTATTTAATATTAAATTATAATTTATAATGTTCTAAGCGCGTTTCCAAAGATTTAAGGATATTTTGATCATTTCTCAAGGACAAGGGGTGTTTGGTGAGTAGTTGGGGGTGTTTAATAAGTATTGGCCTTAAAGTACTCAAATAAGAAGGTAGATGCAGCGAGCACCGAACCCAAAGAAAGCCCATTTTAGCAGTAAAGAGGCCGAAGAATTTGGATGCAATGATCTATTCTATAGGCTATTTCATAGCCCAAATTATTGGTGTTGCCCTTCTTTTTAATAGCTGGAAATTTCTCTTGGCAGCAACATTTATAGTGGGTGCAATAACATTGAGTTTCTTTTAAACATGCACCATAAAAAGTAACGTTTTCCCAAAGTTATTTGAAATCTAATTTTTTTAGTCCGCACACAGACCGACAAGTACCACTCATAGAACTAACACACATGAAGTGAATATCTTGAATTCGAACCCAATTGACCACAAAAGTGTCTAGTCAAACAATATTGATTTTACCAGTTGTGCTAGGCCTAATGAACATTTTATGAAATTTATCGAATTGTCTAGAGATACTTCTGGAATAGGAAAAAAATCTCTTTAATTTTAGAAATAGCTTATCGAATAAGAACCTCAATTATGGTTACCTATGATAACCTACAAGGAAATTGGAAAGGGCTTTTTTAGTTTATCTACATAAGTACTTGAATCTAATGACATACTCCAACTTTTTGTTGCATTGATTGCATAAAACTTAAAATATCGTTAAGCGACAATAATATTTGGGATGTTGCCCCATTGCCATTAGGAATGTCAGCGGTGCGGGGCGGGCACAAGTATCTCACTACCCGGACCCGCCTCGTTTATTATAAATAGGCCCCGGACCCGTTCCGAACCCGCGCGGGTACCCTTTTAACGGGTTTTAAACGGATATTTTTTTAAACGGGTACCCGTGGGTACTCTACTCGCGGGTATTTGCAAATTAATAAATAAAAAAATTTTAAAAATAAAATTTGAAATACCATAGAAAATTAGTTTTTTTAACACTATTTTTTTGATTCATTTATATAAAAAAATTACGCATTTTGATATGCATTTATCGTATCAACTATTTATTAATATATAATTGTTAATGAATTGAGATAAAAAAACTAAAATTATGATAATAGAAACTTGGAAAATAACAACTAAACATTATCCAAAATATTAGGATAAAATATACAACAAAATGTGAATAAACGTCCACTTAAACAACAACAACAATAGATGATAAAAAAAAGGAAGAAACAACAGAATTTTCAACGGATACGGGTACCCCGCTACCCGGACCCGCCCCGTTTATTGACGGGTAGCCAAAATACCCGTTTATTTGGCCCGTGGGTACCCGTTTAACTACCCGCCCCGGACCTGTGACGGGTTTTACCCGCGGGTCCGGGTTTTTTTGACACCCCTAATTGCCATGAGGTAAGAATTCCTTGGTTGCAAATAGATATTTAAGACCAAGAAGGATTCAAAAGACAACGTGGAGAGGCGCATGACTCGTCTTATCATAAATGGATTTACACAAAGAAGGCGTTGACTGTAAAGAGATTTTCTCTCCAGTTTATTCGAAAGCCTCTTTCATGACTATAATGGTATTGATGGCACATTTCAATCTTAAGTTACATAAGATGGATGTAAAGACAATGTTTCTCAATAATAACATTGATGAGATAATTTATATGGTTCAATCATAACACTTTGTTTCGGACGACTCAAAGAATATGGTTTGCAAACTAAAGAAATCAATATACGGGCTCAAGCAAGCATATCAACAATGCTATTTGAAGTTTCATCAAATGATCACCTTGTTTGGTTTTGAAGTGAATTTGGTAGATGGTCGTATATACCACAAGTAGAGGTGTCAATTTGGCCCAAGCCCCCAAGCCCAGCCCCATTGGCCCCCAATCAAGCCCCATAAAATTGAAGCCCCCTATTAATGGGGTTTTTTTAGCCCCAGCCCACACTTTTAAATTTTTTAGTGAGTTGGGGCCAGGGCTTTGTGGGCTGGCCCCCAAATTTTATTCTCATTTTTTTTCACTATTTACACCTCTACTTTCATTCTTTCACCTCCATTCCTCTTCTCCCTCCCTCTTACCACCACATTCTTCTCCCTCTCACCACAACCACCACCACCATCTCCCACTCACCACCACCACCACCTCATTTTCCCTCCCACCACCACCACCTCCTTATCCCTCTCGCCACCACCACCCCACCTCTTTTCCCACTATTTATACCTCTACTTTCATTCTTTCACCCACTTCCCCTTCTCTCTCACTCCCACCGCCACCATCTTCTACTCACCACCACCACCACCTCATTTTCCCTCTCACCACCATCACCTTCATTTTCCTCTCACTACCACCACCACCACCACCACTTATTTTCCCACTATTTACACATCTACTTTCATTCTTTCACCCTCTTCCTCTTCCCTTTCACTCTCACCACAACCTCCTTTTCCCTTTCACCACAACCACCACCACCATCTTCGACTCACCACCACCTTCTTTTCTCTCTCACCACCACCTTCTTTTCTCTCTCACCACCACCACCACCTCCTTTTCCATCTCACCATCATCACACAACAACCACCACCTCCTTTTTCCTCTCACCAACCACCACCACCACCACCACCTATTTTTCCACTATTTACACATCCACTTTCATTCTTTCACCCCCTTCCTCTTCTCCCTCACTCACCACCACCTCCTTCTCCCTCTCACCACAACCACCATCATCACTATCTCACACTCACCACCACCACCACCACCACCAAGAGTGGGTCATTATTTGCAAAATAAATATTCAGTGCCCATGGGCTAAACTAGGCCATCAAAGTTGAGTGGGTCATTTTTTGCAAAATAAATATTCAGGGCCTATGGGCGGGGCTGGGCCCACATGGGCCTTATGGGCTTGGGGCCTTAGGATGGTGGGCTTTTTGGCCCATGGGCCATGTGGGCCTAGGGTGGGCTGGCCCACGCGGGCCAAATTGACAGCTCTAACCACAAGTTCTGTGGGGGCAAATGTATTCGTCTAGTTTTATATGTTGATGACATTTTGCTTGCTAGTAACGATATAAAATTATTGTATGAAACCAGGAGATTTCTAGCTAGAAATTATGAGAAGAAAGATCTTGGTAATGCATCTTTGGTATTGGGCATACATATACACTAAGATCGTTCTCGGGGTATTCTTGGATTGTCACAAAAAGGTTATATTGAAAAGGTTCTTAATGGATATGGCATGCAAGATTGCAAACTAGATAATACCCATGTGGATAAGGGAGACATCAGACAAGTTTAGTCCTAGTTAGTGTCATAAGAGTGAGTTTGAAGAAAGGAAATGCAGAAGATTCCTTTTATATCGATAGTAAGGAGTCTAATGTATGCTCAGGCTTATTGGTGTTTGGTTCAAACACCTTTTTAGAGTCGTTCTTATCTCATTATCAGTAAGATAGCTAGAGAGAGATAGCTAAAGGGTTCTCTCATACAAAGTGTATGTTGACTTGAAAGACGAAACCACAAACCAAATCAACATCAAGAGTTTAGGTCAGCTTTCGTTTTGGTATTTTTTATGATTAGCCTGATTGATTCTAGATTTATAAAAAAAACAATTTTGGATCTAACAAAACGAGAGTGATTTAGGTAACTAAGGAAATCCTTAGTTTTTATTACTAAATCAGTCTCGGCCATTAGATCTGTATTATTTTAGTTAAATAAGATCCAATGGCTATCAATTAAGGAGGGTATCTAGGTAATTTTACACACCTATTCCTCCATCGTTGCACAGTAGTAGCACAACCTCTTCTTCCTCTCTCCGTCGCACACCATCCTTGCAACGGCAAACCACCACGCCGCACCACGTCAACTGATAGTATCGACAGTAGTAGTAGCTAGTTTCTCCATGGTTTGGTTTCTCTTTGAAGTGGCTGAATATAATCTTGTTACTCTACTATGTCGCATCCTCATTTCCCTTATGCTTATCCTCTTTGTTTGGCATAATGCAGCTGGTCTTGTTAGCTAGTAATCTAACCTTGTCCATTGATGATTGATTCTAATTCAATTTGTGCATTAGATCTGTACTAATTCTGGACACCACCGAATGTGGTCTCCGCAGTAAACTCACTGTAAGTAAATCTCTCCACTCACCTGTTCGATAAAATGCCTAAACCAAAACACCATAACTATAATTATCAGAAACTATAACCACAAATATGCATTCTGTGGTTACTGGACAGTAACCAGAGAATGCATATTTGTGGTTACTGGAATCCAACTAGTGTTTCTAATTTGATTATGTTCTTGTTTCACATTGAATTGCCATTTCTTTCAAGTTTATTTTTAGATAAAGTAATTTTCTCTTAACTTTTATGATGTTGTTTGGTATTAGTGATTTGCACATTGGTAAATTCCTTTAGAGTTATATGAGCTTTTAGAGTTTTACATTTGTTGATGTTTGTCCCCTCTTTATTTTTGATAAATTGTTAGTGGTGCTTTGTGCCACCTGAAAATTGAGTACAGAATCTATGGATGATTCTATTTTAGTTGTTTGGTAGTGATCAATAAAGTACTTTGTCATTAACTCTTCATACGTGAAATGTGTACTAACATCAAAAATTTTCTTGTTGCTAAATGCTTTTGATCTGATTTTCAGGCATTTGTTGCTGCAATATATTAAAGTTATATGAGCTTTTAAAATTTCTGTTCCAATAACCACAAATATGCATTTTGTGGTTACTGGACAGTAACCAGAGAATGCATATTTGTGGTTACTGGAATCCAACTAGTGTTTCTAATTTGATTATGTTCTTGTTTCACATTGAATTGCCATTTCTTTCAAGTTTATTTTTAGATAAAATAATTCTCTCTTAACTTTTATGATGTTGTTTGGTATTAGTGATTTACACATTGGTAAATTCCTTTAAGTCGTTTTTCTGCAGATTTTAAAATGCTTGGAGTTGATGAATTTGCTGAAGCAACCAGCTTTACACATTTACTTGCTCGTAAGTCGCTTGTTTCTTTGTCTGATATAATTCATGTGCCGTGTTTTACTACCTTACTTCACATTTCACAATTAATTCACGTTGTGGTTTTGGATTTCTTTATTGCAGTTCAGGGTTGTCCTGGTTTGGATGAAAATCTCACTGAGATGGCTGTTTCAGGTTCTTAACTTATAATTGTCAAATTCTTTGATTTTAATCTTACACGGGTGCGTCAAAACCCATGCAAGAGCAAGATCAGATTGATGTCCGAATCAGAGAAGAGGCATCTAATTTGGAACTAGCAATGCAAGCAGGCGATTGAAATTCAGAAGCAGTCCGAGATTTAGAGAGCAAGATAGCAGTGCTGCCATCACCCGTCTGTCCGTCGTTGCTAGCGCCATAGTTATTTCTGCTTCTACCCCCATCTTCTCATGATTCATGTTTCTCTACTATTGGGAAAGTATCCTAATTGATCATGGCAATAACTTGTGATAGGTGCCATGGTGGATGTCTTGTATTTTTCTGAAAAATCTCTCTCTGATTTTTCACTATTTGTAGTTGTACCTATTGAAAGTTACAAACTAGTTTCATATTTTTCCTTTGACTTTGAGTTTTCTTTATATCAAAACTCCCTTAAATGGCCTATAGTTTTGGTTTTGCTTTGTTTTTGGTCTACAAAGATTATGTTTATGCATTATGTTCTTTATTTTGGTTTTTGGATTCAAGTAACCACAAATATGCATTCCGTGGTTACTGGGCAGTAACCACAGAATGCATATTTGTGGTTACTAGATGTTTATTAGTCATTCTCTATGGCTAGATAGGTTGCACCGATAGAACAGGTGAAACGAGGCTTCCTCCATCTCAAAACAAAGCAACATCATGTATCGTGAGATCTGTGAAGAACCCCTCTAGAAACAAGGTTATCACGGGTTTGAAGCTTATCAAGCAACAATCGCCAACCAAAGATGCCCACTTGAATTTTTTTCATCTGAAAGGATCCATTATATTACAATTACAAATACTATACTAATATGATTCCTTTTTTGTACCATTAAATTTTTGTTACAAGATTGATCAAATTAGTAGCATAATCCTAACAAAAACCACAAACGTCATATTTGTGGTTACTGGCCGGTAACCACAAAATAGTGCGACAGTGGTTAATAACCGAAAATTACATTGTTTTCCTACACTTTCCTCTTTTTTCCTCTATCATTACCCCCTCCTTTTTCCAAGAGCCTAGCTTTCAATTCTTCACAAAATTTGTTGGCTTCCCCTTGTATGGTTTCCTTCAACAAGTTGGTTTTGTCTTTCATTAATGAGCAGCAAATATCTATTCTTAATTGATTGGTGACCAACACCTGGCCAGCCTCCCTCAATGTGTTCCAGTTGCGGAAAGAATCAATCTCATTTTCATCTCCATGCCAATGCTTTAAGAACATCATGGTGAATACACCACAGCTAGTTCCATCTGGTTGTTCTGGCACTTTTAGATCATGCCACTCAAACTGCTCCCATTTATATGGGCAAACCTTTTTCATGACTTGATATCTCTCTGAAATGAAACTGCATGCTTCTTTCATCAACTTGTTGCCAGTGTGTTCAAATTCAGAGGAAGATCTTCGAAACTTTTTCAAGCTTGTAAGGTACTCAAATCTCTTCTTCTTCAGGTTGAGCACGTACGTGACAAATTGTTTTTGGGCAAGGGTAGGTATGAGGATCTGCAATATAGGTCATGAGAACAAACACACCCGAGTATTAAGATAAGGGAGTAGAAAAAAATGAAAACAAATAACCATAACACAAACAGAAACAATATTAGTAAGGAAAATCCTATTCATTTCATCCTATATATCTTTTAATATTTGGTGTGCCATTTAGCAACTAACCACAGAATCACAAATTTTCACAAACAGTAGTTGGATTCCAGTAACCACAAATATGCATTCTGTGGTTACTGTCCAGTAACCACAGAATGCATATTTGTGGTTACTGGAATCCAACTACTGTTTGTGCATATATGTGGTTTGTGGCATATTTGAAAAACACAAAATGCTCACATTTCAACAACAAAAGATTCACAAAATGCTCACAAAATGCTCACCAATCACAAAACTTACATAATCAAGTGAACAAACGTTAAGCCTCCTGTACGGCATGAAGCTGTTGAACATCGACAGCTTGGCAGTAAACTGTTGAGCAGCTTCGGATTGATCACGTTTGTCCTCAAAGTTTCCCGTTGAAACAGACGCCACTATGCTCAACTGTGTTCCAAAGAGTTCATAATACAATTAGTGGTTTACATATACAAAGGTTTATCAAAATAAAGCATATTTCTTACCACGCACGATGCTGTCAAAACTAGTCTACGTATCTTCGCTTGATTTTCTTGTTTTTCTTTTAAGTTCAACAAGAATGCATAGGTATCAACCACCAGGTTTGACATGCACTGCTCTTCTTGCAACGTCCAAAGTTCCAGTCTTCTTAGGCTGAATATATCATCCAACTGGCATTTGTACATGCATTTGTCACTGCATGATACATCTTGAAATCGTAAATACAATTTCTATGAAATACAAGAAAAACAAATTGATTGGTCACAGCGGAGAAAGCTGCAACTTACAATGACTGGTCCTCCGACCAAATGTATGTCACCAAATTCTTGTCCAACTCTAATGCATTCGACCTATCCACATGGACATCGTATGGGCTCTTGAGGAATCTGGATGGCTTTGTTACTCTCTTTTTTTGTTTCCTTTGTTTTATGTACAATGTAGCCTCATAATCGTCCGGTGATCCTGTGCTAGTAGGAGTTACACTGAAATTTACAAGTTAGCATGTTACATTATTGTAAAAGAAGACTATGAAATCAATGTACAATTTAATATCATGGGCGTATTTATAATTACACTACTATTTTGTCCTCCATATCGTCATCACCAAAAATCTCATAAAAGTAAACATTGAGATAATCAATATCCAATTGAATTGTTTTTCTTTGTTCAACTGAAGCGGTGGTTACTTCACAATCGAATTCGTCCACTAGCTTCCCTCTATCATCCGGAGGAGTTGGGGTCAAGCTGTAATTTTAACAACTAATTACTATTTATGTTTGTGGCTGGTGAATATGTGATTCTGTAATTTTAGCAACTAATTATTATTTATGTCTAATTGTTTGTGGCCACTAAACTAATTACTATTTAACTATTCATACTTACAGATCAAATCTTGGAGAAGTGTAGTCAATGTTTGTCTGCTTCTTTACAACCACTGCATCCTCTTTTATAACCTCCCTAATGTTACATAAAAAAACAAATCATTTAATGGAGAACACAATGCAGAAACACTAATTGGATTCCAGTAACCACAGATATGCATTCTGTGGTTACTGTCCAGTAACCACAGAATGCATATTTGTGGTTACTGGAATCCAAAAACCAAAAATGGCATATACTTCAAGCAACCAAAGCCAGCAATCTCAAATGACACCAAGAAAACAGGATGAAAAACATGGAGAGACAAATAAAGCATCTGTAAATACGCTGATATAGGGCCACTTAGCTAACCAGTAAGAAATACGCTGATATGTCCTTCTAGTCTTCTAGCATTTGAAACTTATGTATGTTACACATGTAGGAATGCCATATGTACTACCTATTATTATTAGTCTTGTATATAGCAAGGTTTTGTAACCCTTCACCGTATGTATGTATATCATATCCACTTCATTTGTACAAATACAATAACGTGTTTACATTAAAATCAACCAGTACTTTGGAAACAGCAATGCAAGCAAACACAAACACAGAAAACACAAACACATTCTTACTGAATGAAGAAAATCTGGAGCATTCTACTTGTCATCTATTTCTCTTTTGGCCTACAAAATAAACCTTTCTCTCCTCAACACAGCAAACACAAACACAGTTCAGTTCAGTATATTCTCAATCTCATCTCATACAGAATAGAAAGCACAAGAGAATCTGTTTCAACATGGCAAGCAATGAGGCTAATAAGTTCCCACCTCAGAGACAAGAAACTCAACCAGGAAAAGAACATGTCATGGAACCACTACCACAAACCATACATCCTAACCACAAGCCTGCCAATAAACTCCAGGGAAAGGTGGCATTAGTCACAGGAGGTGACTCAGGGATAGGAATTCCAACAGCACCTGAAATCGAAGGCATGGAAATTAAATTAGTTGGAAACAAACATGGATAATAGGATCTGGAAATTAAAATTGGAAGCTTGTGAACTACGGCGATCGGAGAGAGGGTTTCGCCTTCGCGAGAGAAGAACGGCGAAGAGAATGGAAGTGGTTTTGTTCGCGGAGAAGTGGGTTGCGACGGCGGAGAAGTGGGTTGCGACTTGGAAGAAGGGTTCAGAAAAATAATGAATAGAAACGGAAGTGGGTTTTAATTCTCTTGGTGAAATTACTCCCATACCCTTGGTTATTATTTTTTAGTAAAAGTTACTAAACATTAGCTTAGTTACCTAAACCCAGCCCCGCACCCCCTAAACACTTAATTTTTCTCAGTTCAAACTCCTAAATCACCTCGCACATTTTTTTTTATTCAAGTGTCAGGATTCAACTGGAGCAACAAATAACGTGAGAGAATCTACCGCCAAGTCGCAGCACTAGGAGTTCCTTTGCTCAGCTCCTAGCACTCTTTGTCTATGTTAGTTTTGTTAGTGCGAGTTATCCCACCAGAGAAAACTGGAGAAATTGTGATATGAGGCAAGCTATTAACGTAGTGGCTGAGCCCAAATAATGCATGAAGCATATAGCATACGCTCGTGTCACTGTCCTTCTAGAGGCTAACCAAACATTAGGCATACGGACTTTTTTTAACCAACAAAAAATTAGGCGCAAGGTGCTTACTGCTCAAACTCATCAATTTCAATTATATTTTCAACCATGTGATAATTTCATAGTTTTTATCCAGCTTATATTTCCGACCATTATGATTCCATCCAACATAAACATAATAATCTTTAAAATCTGTAATACAAATTCTTGATCCGATCCAAAATTAAAAGTGAAAATGAATGAGAACCAAATTTAAAATCCATCCCAGATACCCCTTTTTTTTTAATTTATTTTAAAAAAAGCAAAACCGGCGAAAAGCGTTACCAGATAATTAATTATTTAAGTTTATTGTTTGGATGTTGAGCTGGCCAGATGTTGTCAATTACGTATATAATGGGAGTGGGGGCCTGCAAACATGGCTCAACCTACCAACTTGTTTACTAGTCCAGTCCCACAAAGCCCGCAGAACGTATGCCACCGACACAACACTTTCCTTCCCATCGCTATAACCTACTACTCCGTTACAGAATATAAGCAAAAACAGGTCAGTTTACTAGTGTTATAATTAAATTAAATATGAATATTTTTTGAAAGTTTTATATCTACAAACTTTTTTGTTGGCACAATTGGGATTTTGGAATCACTCTATCAAGTTGGTTTGGATAATTTACACCAGTGAACAGAACTGAATTCAACAGCTGTTTGTCTAGCTACTACAGCCTGTAACCAAACCAGTAATTATGTAAACGAACCTTACATCCACGTGCAACGAAATCAAACTAGCCACGGAACTGCACCAACGTTTATTTCATACATCATCAGTTTTTGCTTTCAAAGTAAGTACATAGTATTTCGGTCGTCCCGGATTACATTCCCCAAGCAGTTGAAAAATGGCATTGTCCCTTTGGTAGCGTTGCAGTTGAAATTAAAACTTTGAAACTTGGATATCAATCTATGGCGTCACTCAAAAATAGACTGACAGATTCATCATCAAAGCTTCGGTGTAAATGAGCATAACAAACCACAAGCAAAAACATTAAAGCTAGTACAATAGAACAGGACCACCTTGAATTCCTTTAGCCTTTAGGAGGTGCCTCAAGAAATCAAATCCCAATTCTCCACCATTGTAATAAATTTCAGCTAGTATTAAGTATTCCATCTGCATTGTGCTGCCGCATACTAAACGGTGGAGAAGAAAAGTTAAAAACAGGACAACGAGGAGAATAATGTTGTTCCTGTCCATAAAAATTTTGAACCACAAATTTTCTTACAAAAAAGAATTGTCCCGTGAAGAAAAGAATCCACATAAAATTACAAAAAATGAATTAGAAAAATAAAAGAAAAGGGTAAACATACACATTAAATGAAAAGCCCTACCCATTTCCACTTTTTAATTAACACGATATACTCTCTCAGATTGGGTGGAAATTGGAATTGAATAACATGGCTGGAAGGAGGAGCGTGAGCAAGAAAAAGAAACATTCTGGGTCCTCTACACTCTCTATTGCCCCCAATAATAAATTGTCTCCACTACTGATTCATATTAGAGCCATCCCTGTCCACCACCTTTGCTTTTTCCGTGTATATAATAATTCATTCATCCAAGCGTGTATCTCTCTACAGTGTTACAGAATCCTGTTATTGTTATAATTATTTTCAGTCCACTTGTTCACCAATCAAATCTAAACCAACTAACAGGAATGAAACACCTTGGAATAGCAAGAAGTAGAAGTGAATTCCCTGAGCTGAAAGGAGACTCCTTGCTGATGCAGTTAGAAGTAAAAACGCCAAAGCAAGTTCCTTCATATATATTCTATTATGTTTCTTTTTCTTCTTAGCAACCTTTTCCTCCTGCCTTCGAATTTCCTCTTTCATTTCTTCAAGATCAGGTGCTGAGGACCCTCTTTGATGCTTTGGTTTCTCAATTAATGAAACAAGATCGCCCTCCGAAGATCGACCCGATTTCTTAGTTACTACCCATTCATATGCACTGCCTAGCTGAAATAGACCAGAGATCATGGCATTGAATTTTGTAACTGACATTGTGTTCTCAAATAGGAGATAAGGAACAATGAATGGAAAGGCTTTTGGGGCTGGAAGAATGTTGAGAAATGACATCACTGCTGGGATGTAACAAACAACCCACGCCGGAATCTCAGCCTCCGGTACGAACATTGTCATTGGAAGAATGATACAGAATAGTGTGAATGAATAGAATGGTAATATCAGTTTTCTAAGAAGAAAGAACAGAAATATCATGTTGAATTTCTTCCATACGCTTATCTGCAAAAACATAATTTATACCAACACTACACTACATAAGCACTCTACCGCAACATTAACATGCTCATTGTAATACCAAATCTGGTTCACTTTATAAGAGACGGTGTAGTTTCTGATTCATTGAATAACTGCATTGTCTCTTATAAAGTGAGACCAGATATATTAGTTATTCAATGAACCAAAAACTGTGTTGTCCCATATAAAGTGGGCCGTTGCCATAAAAGAATTGCGATAAACATACCTTTGCCCGAATAACATCAGGCAAACAAAGGCGGAACAATTGCATTGGCCCAGAATGCCATCTATGTTGCTGTTTCCTGTAAGCTTCATAAGATTCAGGTAGCTCACACTGGCACTGAAAGCATTAAAAAACATGGAATTAGAGAATGAATTGGCAAAGATAAACAAACCAACGCAGTTACTAGTGTGAAACAATGTATGGCATACCTCAACATCATTGAGGAAAATGAATTTCCAGCCATGAAGATGAGCACGAACGGCAATGTCCATGTCTTCCACAGTGGTTCTCTCCAACCAACCACCAGCTTCCTCCAAAGCCTTTATTCTCCACACTCCAGCAGTCCCATTAAACCCAAAGAAATTAATGAAAATCCCATTCACTTGCTGTTCCACTTCAAAATGGAAAGACAAATTAATATTCTGCAACCTTGTTAACAAGTTCTCATCCTTGTTCACAAAAGACCACCTTGCTTGAACAAGCCCTAATTCCTCATTATCCTGTAGTATATATCACCAAATGGATCAATCAATCAATTCACCAAGCTTCTACCATAATAATTCACTAAGCTACAGGACAATACACAATTATTAAAAAGAAACCAGTACCTTAAAATGAGGAACCGTTTTTTTAAGGAAATCAGGCGTAGGTTGAAAATCAGCATCAAAAATTGTAACGAACTCGTAGTCTTTGACATAGCTACAATTCATTGCAGATTTGAGATTGCCAGCTTTGTAACCGTCCCTAATTACACGGTGGCGGTAGATAATATTAGCACCCTCTTGTTGCCATTTTTGAACCTCCTCGTTGATCAACGACGAGGTTGTCGGGTCATCCGAATCATCCAGAACTTGAATTAACAACTTAGACTTTGGCCAATCCAAATTACACACCGCACCAATCGATTGTTGATAAACCTAAAACGTAAAAAAAAACATCATTAATTAGATCAAGAAACAATTCATAACTAGAAAGTAGAAACAAACAAAGCAATTTGAAATTTGAAATTTGAGTTTTAAGTTTACCTCTTTCTCATTGCACATGGGGATCTGAACAAGTACCATAGGGAAGAAACCTTTCTCTCCAGATTCTGGATCTACATCACAAGCTTTAGGAACGGGTTTAATTTTCTTAAACCGGATCCAAAAACAACCTAAACAGAGAACCAATCTATCTATACTCTGAATAAGGAAGAGAAGAATACAAGCATTGGTGAGAAATTGCAATGGAGGAGCAAGGTAATCAACACGAATCAAAACCCATCGCGAATAAATCCAATCGAAGAAATCCTTAACACCAAAAGCAGGTGAAAACCACAAATACTCTAACTGAAGATGTGGAGCACCGAAATGCCAACCTTTAAAGTACGCAGCAACCTCAAAACATAACAGAAACACCGACAAACATAGAAATACCTTAATAAACGAATAAAATCTACTTTTCACGGTTGGGTTTTCTTTTTCCCTTCCACCGACACCATCGTTGTCGGCATCTACATCTGTTCTTCCAGAAGCCACACGGCGTTTCACGGCGGAGACTAACCCCAACAATGCAGGAGCTATAGAGGTTAAACAACCAGCAGCTCGATGAGCTTTAAGAAGAAGAACCCATGTGATTTGCTTAGCGTTTTTACCTCTTCCTTTGTCTCTTGAAGAGTCAGTTATTAGATGCAAGTCTTCTTCAGATGGACCTTCGAGTTCAACCATGGAAAAATTTGGATTCTCCATTTTCACCACCACTGGTGTTCCTCTATGACTCTCTTTTACACCCCAATCAAACAACGGTGCCATTTTTGCCCCTGATCTCGTTAACAAACTTTCTTCTTCTTCTCTAACAAAAAAAATCAGAAAAAAGAAAAGACTACTACGAGTTTGATCTCATTGTCAGAAAACAAAATGAAAACGAGGAATGATGGCGGTGACAGACGCGTGTAGGAAGAAAGCAAAGCAATGCGTCTCTAAGCAATTGTGACATTCGGAGTTAACTGATACGTGAACTGTTTACACGGAGGAGAGAGGAAAGACATTAAAGAGAGAGAGGAACTCAACATAACACAACACAACACAGCACTGTGACCTGTTTGGATGAGATGAATCTCACTCTACTTGTTTCAACAAACGGGGTTTCAAAAACCTAAATAAGAAACAAAAGAAGTGAGTGAAATATTGAAAGTGGAAATATAAAGGGTAACAGCTCAACACGTCTTTCTAATTCTTTGAGTTTGATACTCAGAATATTATTTTTTTCCTTTTATTTTATTAAAAAATGTGTAATGTTAATTCAACAAGATTTGAATATTATTATTACCCTGGAGGAAGGAAGCACCTTCACCCGTCAAAACACTCCAACAAATTATATTTTTCCGTAACGAAAAAAGCTCTGATTTTCTCCCTTACATCACATGATCCTATCATCAATTCAATCATCATAAATTAAAATGACAGTGGTTATGGCATGGTAGTAACGCTTAAATGCGACAATTGATAATAGTGGAAACAAAATCACGTAATACACGAATTTTCCGACAATTACCTTTTTTTTCCTTTTCTTCACACCACCACCAACTCTTTTTAATTTTCTATAAACATTCACAACAACCCACCACCACTGGAACTTTCCAATTTTTTTTATTATTCAGAAAATGAAACCTTTTTTTTAACACCGGTAGTTGAGGGTTTAAAATTACAGACGTTTTCTGCGTGCTGGAATTGAAAGCTTGATCTTTTCTTCCTTTCTGGTGGGTCTTCTTCTCGCACGTGAAAAAAGATAGAAATCTCGGAAGTGGTTATTATTAATCATAAGTTTTATTTACCGTGGTAAAAACTAAAATGGGGTAGAGGAGAAAAGTTCAGAGGAAGTGTCACGCTCTATTAACAGCCAAGCGCAAACCAATGCCTTAAAAAGCCAAAAAGTGTTTATGGTTTTTATTTTTTTATTACAGTATTATTGTTTAATATTAGTACTATATTCGTTTTCCAAAGTTCATATTAATTAATAATTTTATTTCATAATTTTTTGTTTTCTACCTTAGTGGTGGAGAATGTGAAAGAGGGTGCTAAAAAATCCGTAGCCGTCCCCGTTTGTTTGTGAAGCTGACCAAGTCGTTAGTTTCCCATAGTTAACGCTAATTCCAAGCTCCGAATCAGCTTTTATTCGTTATCAGGAGGAGATTAGTGAGTGAAATACGCATGTTCTATCAAGGAGCGTGACGATCACATTTTTCATTTTCTATTTTTGCACGAATATTTCAATGGCTAAATTTACTGCGTGCTTACTAAGTTTTTTTTTTTTGACATGAACATGTCATGTGCTTACTAAGTTTGTTGATATTTCTGGACTTAAAAATGGAAAATATCTCATCTTACCGGTTGGTTATCTCTCTTTGGTAAAAAAAAGGAGATAAGGAATCTATTATCATGGGTATACAGAAAAAATAGAAACTTAAACCATAAAAAAGAAAAATAGTAACCAAAATAAAATAAAATAAAATATGTAATTAATGCCTGATAGATTCATAGATTGTATAGCGAGAAAGGAATATAAAGATGTAGTAGCGGACGCACCTAGGCACAAATTTGTGAGGGAGTAAAATAGTTAAGTGATATATTGGTTTTTTTTTTATAAGCAAAAATTTTATTCAAAGAGCATTGGGAGTGCTCAAACCCAAACAACAAAAATTACACCGTGTTTAGGATTTGTAGTGGATTGGAGCACCGCGATGAATTAGATCCAGATGAATTAAAATTTAATCTATAAACACTCCAACTACAAGTTAAGCTCTTGATGCGGGTTACCGTGGAAAAAACATTCGCCTCCTCATCCTTAAAAATAGCTCCGTTCCTAGCGAGCCAAATACTCCAGCAAGTTGTTAGCCATAACATATGTTTCGTACGCTTTGATTTTTTCCTTTTGCACAATGTTGCACAACCAAGGAAGAACTCCTCCAAGGGCGTTGACAAGTCTAGCACTCCACCAAGCCAAGCACCAACTCCTTCCCAAACTGAAATTGCGAAAGAACAATTCAAAAACAAATGAGCTATAGTCTCACTTTCTTGTTGACATAAGGGGCAGCGAGCATCATGTTCGGAGTTAATGACATTCCTCCTAAGCAATTGCCTGCGCACCGGCAGAGAGTCCAACAAAAGACGCCAACCAAACACTGCCACCTTCGATGGAACAATCGTTTTCCACAAGGTTGCCGAAAATACATGTTGTATCAAATGGATTTGCTGCTGTATGAGAGCGGAATTCAGCTCCATATAGTAGGATTTAACCGAGAAAGTCTTTGAGGTATCGTGCGGCCAAATCCACATGTCCTTCTTTCCTCTAGTCGGCACAACAGACAGCAGAATACTATTCAAAATCTCTCCTTCTCTTGTGGTCACGGGATCACTAAAGTGCAGCCAAACATCATTCCACCGCCAAGTATCACCAGTCCAACAACCCAATTCAGCCACGGTTTTAAATTGCTGACCACAAGCTTCAAAGAGTAAGGGAAATACCTTGAAGAAGGGCTCTATGCCTAGCCATTGATCCTTCCAAAAATTAATTAGACTACCACCCCCCAAACCTCTTCTTATGCTCCACGCAAATCTTCTTTCCTCCCCCACCTTAGTATCCAATAAGATCAAATCCCTCCACCAAATTGATCCATGGTTTCGCATCGTGTGGCCCTCCAACGAGGCATAAACAAAAGAGTTAGCTAAATCGTCATACCTGTGAGATAATAAGCGACTCCAACAAGCACTATTCTCTGTCAAAGATCTCCATTTCCATTTGGAAAGAAGTGCCATGTTGAATACTTCGGGATTTTTGATCCCTAACCCGCCTTCCTTTTTTGATTTGCAAACTGTGTCCCAAGCCACCCAATACATTCCGTGCTCCCCTTCCTTGATGCCCCATAACAAATCTCTTTGAATTTTTATCATCTTCTTAATTACAACCTTCGGCGCTTTGTAGAAAGACATCATGTACACCGGGATGCTATTCAAGACAGAATTGATTAAAGTTACCCGGCCACCTATAGAGAGATAGTGCCCCTTCCATGTAGACAACCTTTTACGCAAGGCCCCAAGAACCTGGCTCCAAGTTGACTCCAGTCGGGGGTTGGCGCCAATAGGAATCCCCAAGAACTTGAACGGAACGGTTTCCGATCTACAATAGAGGAATGCACTTGCTCTCCCCAAGAAACCATCCGGGGTGTTAATACCAATAAGCTTGCTCTTGTGGAAATTAACCTTCAGTCCCGACACCATTTCGAACGACCTCAGAATGGATTTGATGCTCCAAATATTATCCCAAGTGGCTTTACCCAACAGCATAGTGTCATCCGCAAATTGCAAAATAGAGAATCACAATTCTTCATTCAGTGCAAAATCTTGAAAGACGCCTATATCCACCGCTTCTCGCATAAGTGCTGTCAAACCTTCTGCTGCAATTAAAAAAAGAAAGGGAGATAAAGGGTCACCTTGCCTTAAGCCACGGTGAACCTTGAAATCTTGAGTTGGACTACCATTGACTAGAACCGACATAGAACTAGTACAAATACACGATTTCATCCAAGAGATCCAATGAGGAGGGAACCCCATTCTATGTAACATGTAGATAAGAAAATTCCACGAAATAGAGTCGCAAGCTTTCTCAAAGTCAACTTTAAACATTAAGCATTCTTCCTTGCTTCACTTAGCATAGTCCACCAACTCATTAACCACCACCACTCCATCTAGAATTTGACGCCCCCCAATGAATGCTGATTGTTGGGGCGCAATGATGCTAGGCAACACCTTTTTGATCCTACTAGCCAACACCTTCAACAAAATTTTGTAAAGACATCCAATTAAGCAAATAGGCCAGAATTCCCCCAAACCTTGAGGGTTGTCATTCTTTGGCACCAATGCTATAAATGACGCTGAAATCGCCTTTGGAACAAAAGAGTTATTGTAAAATTCGTTGGAGAATCCAACCACGCCTTCTTTCACCACATTCCAACAAAGCTTTAAAAAGTTGAAGTTAAACTCATCCGGTCCCGGGCTCTTATCTCCATCACAATCCCACACTCCCATCCTTATTTCTTCCTCAGAAAAAGATTGTGTTAGCAAATCTGAATCACCTGATGAAACTTGGTTGAAGTTCAGGCCCCCCAAAGTCGGTCTCTTGTAACTAACCTCGGAGAAACACTTTGCGAAGTGATTTTTAACATAGAGCTTCACCTCATCTACATCTTCCACTAACTCCCCTGACTCATTGAGTATCGTAACATTGCATCTTCTTCTTCTAAGCCTCATTAAAGAGTGAAAGTATTTAGAATTCATGTTGCCTTCCTTTATCCACCTAGCTTTAGATTTTTGAGCTAATATGGATTCTTTCACGCGTATCTCTTTCCAAAGCTCTGCTGATACTTCTTTTCTATCCATTACCACCCCTTCATCCCACCCTTCACATAAAATATCATCAAGAGAATTCAAGTCCCGAACCAATTTTTCAATATTCAAGTCCACTTTACCAAAGACCTCTTTATTCCACCCTCGGATGTTGCTTCTCAGCAGCTTCAATTTTTCTTTGATGACGAAAGCTTTGAAGCCTGAAATATTGTAGCTATTCCAACACTGTTGAACAAAAGGCAGAAAATCAGGGTGCTCCAGCCACACATTAAGAAAACGAAACGGCTTAGGACCCCAATCTGAAATAGACCGGATGAGCCAAATAGGCGAATGATCGGAGATGTCTCTGCTCCCAATCCACTGACCTGTGATCCCCACTTAGATATAAGTCCTTCGGATACCAAAAACCTGTCTAATCTACTCATAGATAATCAATCAGAACAAAACTGAGAGAACTTCTTTCCTGATACCGGAACATCCACAATATCCATATCTACTGTAAAACTAGTGAAATCGTCCATCTCAATACCTGAATGGTCGCCACTCCTACCCTTTCTCTCAGAAGAACAGACCACTGCGTTGAAGTCTCCAACAATACACCATTCACCACTCCCTATGCTTTGCTTGATCGCTAACAACTCTGCCCACACCCTTCATTTCCCCACCGTTGAGCAAGGAGCATAAACGTTCACCACGTGCACTGTAGAGCCCCGGATGGTTACGCTAACACCAAGAAAACCGAAACCAGAAAAATGGGACGAAACTACACAAGCCCCTTCTAGCCACGTACACAATATACCTCTAGATGAACCTCGAGAAGGTTGATGGACCCACTGGAACGGTCGATTTCCCCAAAGCAAACCAATCTGATTAACAACCAACACCTCCCTCTTTGTTTCCTGAATACAAACAAAATCAAAAAACGAGAATTTATCAAAGAAGCTAATTGGCGAGTTTTACCGCGCTCGCCCCACCCTATAATGTTTAAGGATGGCAAATTCATGAGATTCTGATGTTATCCGCCCTCTTTCTACTTTCCGCTTCATCTATGCGTTCACCTTCTTCAATCAGATCAACATACCGTTCTTCGTGCATACTACCTTCAACACCCAACCGCTTAGCCGTGTCCCAAACTCTCCTAGCAACCGCATTTTCTTGAAGGGCCCAAAACTTGTTATTGCATAAGCCAATGTCTTCGCTAGAGATAGATCCATCACACAACACTGTACCAGCAGAGAACAAAGATGAAGGATTGATACTAACCTCCTGAGAAGATTGCGCAATTTGTTCCTCTGGGATGGAGCACAAAGGGACCTCCGCTAATTCTCTAGTTGCTTTCTTTAGCTTACCCGACTTCGGTTTCCTCTTCACATTGATCAAAAGATATTTCCCCTCTTTTCTCGGCCTTTCCAGGGCCAATTTGGGTGTAGGACTCTTATTTGGAATTGAAGGGAGGTCTAGGGGTTTTCCACCAATCATTGGGCTTTCCGCCACATAGCTTTCAGCCGAGGACAAAGGGGATTCACCACGTAAAGAGTGACTTCCACCTTGCACTTCCGGCACACCATCATTGTTCACAATAAACGACGGTAAAGAGTTGTTGTTCCCAGTTTCATTATCTATCCTTCTAGAGTTTCGTCCTTCTTTGAGAAGAGCATTCAACTCGTCTTCATCAACCTCTTTGACACCTTGGTCACCCACACTACCATCAAAACCATGATTAGGGAACTCCTCCTCCGAGCTTATAGAATCATCAATCACCTCGTCATCCCTATGCCCCTTATCACTCCCTTGAAGCGGACCGCACCAATCCTCCATAATCTTAATGGAATATGGGATTTTGTTAATAACAGCTTTAACAGTTCTATTCACCACATCTGTCGACTGAGTTCGCACCATAAGCCTAGCAACATCAATAGACCTCTTCCTTTCAGTTTTATCATCGGCGCACACAAATTCTCCTACATAGGCAGTGAGCTTGGAAAAGAAAGTAGAATTCCAAGCGTGGACCGGAATGCCATAGCACCTAATCCAAGTTACCCTCTCAGGGTCAACATTTGTTGGTTTCCATGGGCGAATCTATTTGAACCATTGGTAGAGCCAATCCCTAGCCCCATCTATATATTCAGCGAAATCACCCTTCTCTGAATCACCTTCCAACAGGACTAAGTTAGATCCCATCGAAGTTGCTTTTATTGCGAACACGCCCATCTGGGCTAATTCATCCTGGATGTAGTACGAATTCCCAGTAGTGATAACCTCCCCTACCATAGCTCTTGGTAAAGAGGGTCCTATGCCTATGTCGCATACCAAGTCTTCGTTCCCTTCTTTCGAACTTGGTCCTTGCACTGGTGGATTGGCGTCGTTCTTTTTCACCCAAACTTTCTTCACCGTCTTCGATCGAGTCGATTCTGTATGATGCATGTGCCCTCCAAATGTATCCTCCCTTTTGAATCTAGGGAGATTGACGTTAATCTTCTCCCCTTCAATGAAGATGTTGTCAAGGATGATTGCTAGGTGTTCAGGCTCCTTGACGTCATAGAATCGAACAAAACCAAACCTCTTGCCTTGCGCATTCCTTCTTGCCGGTATGACAACCTCTTGAACTCTTGCTTGCTTATTCAAAATTTGGAGCATATCCCAAGCTCTCCAACCTTCGGGGAAGGATGTGAAGTATAACGATGAAACCTCCCCCCCCCCTTCACGGTTCCTATATCCTTTTGCGACATCCACCAATCTAACGCCTCCACGACCTCCATACCTTCTTTCTTGCTTATTTCTCACACGGTGCCACCCTTCGTTGTCTACCGGAGCAAACCTTCGTGAATCGGACCTTCGTCCACCGTACCCAATGCCGCCCCCCTATCATACTAAACTTCGTGTATCACACCCGTTCTGCATCAGAATTTCTTTCGTTCAGAACATTGTGCCACAACGAAGCTTAGAGAGGAAGATGGCGATCACACAACAACTCTGGTTCAGAGTAATCGCATGTGGGAAGGAGTTCTTGGCCGGGGCTTGTTACGGATGCAACGGCTTGTTACCTAATGATCACGGCTGCGACGGCGCTCTAGGGTTGCGACGGCGCTCTAGGGTTGCGACGGCGCTCTATCCTGAACCAAACTCTAATTCCGACCCAAATACCAGCAACTTATTGAGTCTGTAAGAGACCAAAGCCAACTATTACACATCATTGGTACTTTGAAACCATTCCTGAAGAACCCAACTCTTGATTAATTCTGAATTCTATTATTCCACCCGTAAAAAGATGGGCATTACAAGAATTTTCAGTATTTCAGTATTTTCTAAAATTTTATTTTTGTTCTAGTATATACACTACAAGAATTTCGCCCATTTCCGGCGGAATAAATCCGCCAGTACATTACCGGCGGATTTTTCAATTTTTTCAGGCAGAGTTTAATTCGACTGTAACTTACCGGCGGAATATATAGGTGTTATCGACAGAAAATTTTGCGAAAAACATTTAAAAACAATCCGTCGGTAATTACATCTTCCGGCGGATATTTTCTGTAATTTAAAAAATAATATTTAAACAAATCCGTCGGTAAGAGGAATTTTCTGCGGAAAATATTTAAAATTTGAAATTCAAAAATCCGCCGGTAAATTCAAAAATCCGTCGGTAAATTCAAAAAGCCGCCGATAATAAAAAATCCGCCGGTATTGTTCATATCCGGTGGATTTCTGTATGGGAAGTTGTGTGCGTACCGTTTACTGAATCCGTCGGTAAGCCATAAATTCCGTCGGTAATCGACATTTCCGGCAGAATTGCAAAATGAGCCGTTGCAACCTTCCTCTATATAACGAACCCACTCTTCACCCACTCTTCATTCACTCTTCCCTCTCTTCTCCAAAATCTCTCACTCTTCTCTTCTCAAATCTCTCAATCCACGGCATTCGAAATCTGTTATGTTCTACCTACGAGATTATTGTTAAGTTTGATTTAAGGTATGTTTTTTAACTGATATTTGATTGTTTTAGTTAATATTTAGTTTTTAAATATAGTTTTTTAATATTTTTTTTGTTATTATTTGTTTTGCAATTGATTGGAGTTTGGAGTTTGCTTGAAAGTTTTGTTCAAGAGTCCGAAAAGCTTCAAGTCAGAGACTTCTCTTCACTACCGGTTAGTTAACAAAATTATTTTTTATATAATGTTATTTGATATTATTATCTTAAATTTTTTGCGAAAATAAAATAAATTTAACTTATTGTGTAATAATTAGATTGTGTTTACACTATTTGTATAATAATAATTATCTGAAATTTTTGAGTTTTTTAAAATACGAATTATTTTAATTTATTAGTTAAAAATAGAAAAATTATTAGTTATTATTTAATAAAATTAAATACGATATTATGTATATATATATATATATAATATAAGTAAACCCATGTAAAATTATTATTACCTATAAAATGTTATCATTATTATTAAAAAAATATGTTACCATTTACTAAAAAATCAAAATATTAATATATATTCAAAAATAATAGTTAATAAATTATTTAATTTACTTTGTATATTTGGTCAAACATAAAAATACCAATACCAATGTGTATTGTTCTAATACACATGTATGATATATGTTGTATTGTGTGTATTATAAGGAACATAGACAAAAAAATGGATCGCAGTTGGATGTATGATCGAATGTATCCTAGAAGAGCTGGGTTGAAGCGACGTTTTGTACAAGGAGTCGAAAAGTTTGTTCTTTTTGCTAAGCGTCAAAAAGAATTTGAGTGACAAGGTGGAATTAGATGTCCTTGCTCCAAATGTATGTTTCGATCTATAAAAAAGGAAGGTGATATTCGACTTGATTTGTACAATAATGGGTTTAGGCCAAATTATTGGATATGGACCCGTCATGGTGAGGTAGCAGCTGGAGTTCCTGCGGTTGATAATGTTCCTGTCCAAGTAGAAGGTCACATGTCAAGTCCAGTCGTAGCTTCCACATCAAGTAGTAATCCAACGACTACGGGATATCAACCGTTTGATGTTGTTCAGGGGATGATATCTGATGCTGTCGGTGTAAATTTGGATTTCGAAGAACCACAATATGATGCTGAAGAAGTTCCAAACAAGGAAGCTCAGAGGTTTTATATGTTTTTGAGTGAGACAAATAAACCATTATTTGAAGGATCTATAGACTCTAAGTTATCAATGTGTGTTCGGTTGTTGGGTCTTAAGTCTCAATTTAACGTTGCGGAATTGTGCATGGAATACATGACTAAAATGATGTTGGATTTAACCCCCGTTAGAGGACTTTTGCCACAGAGTTATTATGATGCTAAATGATTGGTATCGAAGCTTGGTTTAAATTCCATAAGAATGGATTGTTGTGTGTCTGCTTGCATGATCTATTATAACAATGAGTTTGGCATAAATGATGGAGAGTTGCTGGAATGCAAGTTTTTTCAAGAGCCACGGTATCGTGTCAGCAGGAAAGGGATAAACAGAGGCAAACCAATTCCAAGGAAAGCAATGTTCTATCTGCCGATTATACCAAGACTGAAGGAATATGTTCACTTCAATGGAAACTGCTGGTAAAATGACGTGGCACTATGAAAATAGGAATAATTTTGGTGAATTACGTCATCCATCTGATGGTGAAGCTTGGAAGCATTTTGATCGTGTTCATCCAGATTTTACCAATGATCCACGCAATGTTCGGCTTGGTTTATGCTCTGATGGTTTCACACCATATATTCAAGCGCCAGCAATACCGTATTCTTGTTGGCCAGTTATTGTTACCCCATACAACCTTCCTCCTGAAATGTGTATGTCTAAACCCTACATATTTTTAAATGCTATAATACCATGGCCAACTAATCCAACAGCTGGTATTGACATATATTTGCAACCTTTGATTGATGACCTAAAAAGGTTGTGGAATGTGTTTTAACTTATGATGCAGCACGAAGACAAAATTTCATGATGAGGGCGGCTTTGATGTGGACCATTAATGACTTTCCTGCGTATGGAATGTTGTCTAGATGGGGGACACATAGGTAAGATGACGTGTCCGATTTGCATGGTTGACACAAAGGCTTTTACTCTTAAATATGGAGGAAAAACCTCATGGTTTGACTCGCACCATAGGTTTTTACCTACCGAGCATCCTTTTAGAATGTCAAAATATGCATTCATCAAGGGGAATGTTGAAACAGCTGAACCTCCTCGTAGGCTGACACCAGAAGAAGTTTGGAACAGTGTCAAGGATATCCCTCATGTGGAAGTCGTTGCGGGTGTTGTTTCTCGTTCAGATGGTTATGGACTATGGAATAATTGGACCAAAAAAAGTATTTTTTGGGAACTTTGTTATTGGAAAGATAATCTATTGAGACACAATCTCGATGTAATGCATATTGAAAAGAATTTCTTTGATAACATATTTAACACTGTTATGAACGTGAAAGGTAAAACGAAAGACAATGAGAAGGCTAGGAAGGACGTGGATCATTACTGCAGGTGAAAGGATTTGTTGTTGGTTGAGCAAGCTAACGGTAGGACACTGAAACCCAAAGCCAGTTATACTTTATCTACGGAGCAAGCGAAAGCAGTTTATCGGTGGATTTCTGAGTTGAAAATGCCAGACGGTTATTCTTCTAATTTAGCAAGATGTTCCGATGTGGATAATGAGAGGTTACATGGGATGAAGAGCAATGATTGTCATGTATTCATGGAGTGCTTACTTCCTATTGCCTTTAGTTCATTGCCAGCACACGTTTTGAATCCGCTCATTGAAATAAGTCAATACTTTAAGAATTTGTGTTCTGCAACGCTAAAAGCGGATGACCTTACAAAAATGGAACATGACATCCCACTTATCTTATGCAAGTTGGAGAGAATATTTCCGCCCGGTTTCTTTGATTCTATGGACCATCTTCCTGTTCATCTCGCATATGATGCTAAACTTGGCGGACCTGTCCAATACAGATGGATGTATCCGTTTGAAAGGTCTGTTAATATATATATATATATATATATATATATATATATATATATATATATATATATATATATATATCATTTGGATTAGATGATTATTAACATATCATTTTCTAGGTTCATGGGTGATTCAAAAAGATCAGTTAAAAATAAAGCTAGAGTTGAAAGATCGATATGTTCTTCTTACTTACACCGTGAAACAACTCATTTTTGTTCTTATTATTTCAAGAATGAATTTGCTCCTAGAAGTAGTCGAAATGAAATGGAAATTGAATGTCCAAGACATCATTTAGCTTTATCTGTCTTTTGTTTACCTGGCCGTCCATTTGGAAAGGAGTCAATTCATTGGCTAACAGAAGAAGAGTTAAATTCAGCCCATGTTCATGTCTTGATAAACTGTACTGAGGTCCAGCTATTCATTGAGTATGTATTTCTTGACCTAGCTATCTCAATTAGTTAATAAATTAAAGTATACAGTTGTGTAACAATTAATAATTTCTTATTAGGGAGTTCTTGTCATTAGAGGCAGTAAGTGAAGAACAATCTTCTGCTCATATTCATGCGCATTTTCCAATGTGGTTTAGGCAACGTGTGTATTCCCTCCCGCCGACTCCTACCAACCAATGTAACACCCCACTTTTTCTAAATAATTATTAGGATGTGTTTTGGAATATGTTTTATTTTAATTGTGTGTTTTTAGGGCATTGAGAGAGACCTAAGTATAACACCCCAATTTTTCTAAGTGAAGCTATAAAGTATTTTATGAAAATAAGTTTATGAGTTAAAGAGAATTAATATTTTAATTCTTGTTATTAAGATGAATATTTCTCTTTGGTAAATTTACATTAAATATATATTGATAATTTATATTTATATATATTTGGTTGATATCCATATATATATATATATATATATATATATATATATATATATATATATATATATATATATGCATAAGTATATGTCTTGACAAGGAAAAGGAGGAGAAAACAAAATTGTGCACCTCATGTTTACAAAGTTTATGTGTTGGTTTAGTAAGATTTGGCCACATGAAAGGCTACTTGATGACTCACTCTTAATACCTTAGATTCATGCCACCATGAAAGTAGAAAAAACACACCTCATGCTTCACCACTTTTGTGTTGGATTAATTGAATTAGGCCACCTAAGTGTTTCTTTAATGAGTCACTCAAAGCACTTCTAAAATCTTGACAACTGATAACTCTATTTTATATAGAGTTATTCATATGTTTAAACTTAGTAAATTGCTCTCTTTCAAGCAAAGATAAAGAGTTTATATAGTATTTTATGTAATATTTGATAACTTGAGTGTTTGACATGGTTATAGTTGATTATAGGCCATTTTGGATATATTGTGGTATGTTTGATAAGTTTGTTCAGTGGAGTCTAAATGCTCCTGCATCAAATGCTCCTGCATTGATCCTGCACTTATAACTGAACTGGTTTAGCACAATGCTACTGCACTGCAACTGCATTGCCTAAAGGTTGGAGTCATCCACTTGCACATCCACTTGCCATCCACTTGCACTTGATGACCTCATGCTTGGTCTCCTAAAGTAAGAACACCTCATATTTCGTTGCCTACAATTCCCACATAGCTTTGAAGAGTCATCAACGTAGGGACACATGTTCTTATCTCATTTGACCTCCCTATACACTTGATTGAAGACTTCACATGGGAATCAACTGCTGTAAAGTAACCATGAATACAGCCATGAAAGTTACTTCAACATGAAGGAAGGAAGCACCTCTCTTGAAGACTATAAAAGGACCTCACTCCTTCACTTGAAGATAGATCACAATCCATAAGTTAGATTAAAATTTCAATATATATAGTTAGTTTCTATTTTGTAAGAAGGAAAGGAAGGAAGTGACAAATCCTCCTTACTTCGATTTCATAGTTTTACCAAAGTGCTAAGGAGCTAATGCAACTACATTGCTAGGAGAATTCATGCTAAGAGCTACAACTTGTGTAAACTCTATCTTGTTGTTTCTCTTTTGTGATTTCAATTATATAAACATGTTCTATTCTGTTTATATTTGCCTTGCAATATCTGTGTTGAGCTAAACCTCTCTTAGTTGGAATGTTCTAACCATTTAATGAGCTTTTAAGTAAGTTTAATACAAGTATATGATGTGTGCACTTTAGTTCTTGCTTGATAATACTTTCAACACTTATTTTGAGGTTGATCGCTTAGAATAAGTAGATTTGTAAAAGCAGACACTGTTTACAATTAAGGACTCAAGAACTAATATGGGTAAGTGTTTTACATAAAGGAAACTTTGTGAAAACCATACTAAGTCCTAGACATAGGATAGTATAGTCCATAGGGTGATACTGTGGGTACCTTAGAAGACAAGAGTGGACTTATTTAGCAAGCCTAGACATAGGAAGCTTGTAATGAAACTCTGAAGAAAAGTGACTGAAAGGCACACAACTAATGCAACAGCATTCAGTGCAACTGCATCATAACTGCATTAAACACTTATAAGTAAAATTACTTGGGGAAGACATTCCAACTAGCTTTTCTCTATATTGCATTACAACTAATTACACCTTGCTTTATTCTAACTTTCTTGTGATACTCACCAATATGAACTATCTTGTTAAATTGGTTACTTTTCTCTAAATTACATAATATTGACTTTTGAAAGAGTTCATCAATCCCTGTGGGTTCGACCTGTTCTAAACACTGTATTACTTGTTATGGACTGTGTATACTTGCACATGTTTTCCACACACCAACAACACAAAAAGTGAATTTTACACCTCATGCTTAGCATGATGTAAGCAAGGTCCAAGAATTTACTATAAATAGCAAGCCAAGTTCTTCGATTCATTCATCATTCCATAACCAAAACACATCCTTCTCATATTCCTTGAAACCTTCAACCACAAACAACCAACATCTTGTGTTCGTAGTTTCGTTGCTTTGTTCGAGTACGTGTCGGTGTTGTCGGAGCAAGTGTACGTTCGTGATATAATTCAGGTGGGGGCAAGATACCATATTCGTCGGGACAGTTAGCGTAAAGTTTTAATTTAAATATGTGTAGAGTGACTCAAGCTCTACTAGAGTTAAATAGTCAGCTATACCTAAAGATAGACCGTCGAGGACCAGGTTAACGCGTAGGAAAGTTTTATATTATTATTTGATTGATTAAGTGATTGGTTGATTACTTGAGATATTGTGATTAATCGCTTTGATTGTTATCAATGTCTATGTCCTATTTGTGGTTATTTGTTGAATTGTTTAAATGTCTTATTGATATAGTTATGATTTTATTTCATAGTAATATTGAAGTTAAGATTTAATAATGAACCTAGGTGTGGAAAGTGAATTAAGAGTCATGAAGAGATATAAAGTGAAATGAATAATTAACCGTAGTGCAAGAGATAGTACGAGGTACTGATCAACAAGATAAGTAAGGTATACAGATTAAGATATAATTAAATAAAATCATATAGACTGCATATGTGTTGTAAGTCCACAGCCGTGTGGTATGGGACACACGAGGTCAAGTACCGGGCTTGGTCCTTAGTAGGACATATCTATTTCGGTCGGATGGGGTAATGTTAGGTTTAGATTACTCTGATCAGTTTTTGGCAGGGAACGACTTATAAACACTCGGACTCCATTGTGATAGTCGGGTGGGCGTCTGCGAAGTACAGTAGGGACGCTTGTGGCAACAGGATATGGCCAGAGTCAACATATAGTATTGATACATACTCATAGAGAGAGAGTCTGGAAAATAAGATATTAATAAAGGATAGAAGATAAGGAATAATTAGAATTGTTGTGCTTGTGATATGTTTAAATTGAACTTTACCCTGTCTTCCCATTTTCTGACTTGTACTTGTATCTTAGCTCCACGTGTTTTTCTTTTGTATATTTATTGAAATACTTAGATCCAGCCGAGGAGCCACTTGCAGCAGAAGGAGATACTCTTCCTTCCACGATGGACGTTGAAGGCATTGAGGATGTTGATGCGATATGATGGGGCAGTCAGGTGTCTCATTGAGAGAACCTGAGTTTTGTTTAGCCAGTGTGTCAGTCAATCGAGTCTCGCCAGTTTGTTATTTGGCTGACCTTGTTTTATGTTTTATGTTCCGCTGTTTTTTACTACTCTGATAAATTTGAGTGGCTTTAGTATTGCCACATATGTTGTAAAACTCTTAAAACAATGTTTTTATCTATGTGATGCATGTTGGGTTATATATGTTTTAAGTTTTTAATCTTATTCACTTTTGAGAATAAGGAATTAAATGTAAAAGGTTACTATGATGAGGACGAGGGTCGTCTCAACCAACACTTGAGGAACTTATCTGACGGTCCTCGAAGAAGTGTTAAAGAATGACACACATATTTTGTCAATGGATACAAATTTCACACTAAGGAATGGACAGAGGGCATAGAAACAGACAAACAGTCAATAGTGGAGTTTGCATGAAGGGTGTCACTGGGAGAGGCGAAGATGATTTCTATGGTGTGGTTGAACATATATAAACTTGCGTACCCTTATCTAGATTATAGTCAAAAGATAGTTGTTTTTTATTGTAATTGATTTGATCCGTCCGCTCGAGGAACAAAGTTTAATCCAAAGACAAATACAGTGGACATTAAAATGAATAGTAGATATCGACCGTATTATCCGTTCGTCATTGCAGTCTCCTATCCATCAACACGGACTGATCGGCGTGGTTGGTGTGTCGCAATTAAGACAAAACCAAGAGGTCGCATTGAGACAAATGATGACACAGTGGAAGATGTGCCATATCAAATGGATGAAATGTCCAATGTAAATGAAGTGATTGGAGTTGAACTCATTACCCGTTTATGTGATGAGCCAAACACTGGTTGAATTGATTAATTTGTTTTTACTAACAAGTTAATTAGATTTGTTTAAATAGGAAAAAATGGCATGGTACCCAGATGCGGCGAAGGAAGTTGAGAGAGCATTCAACACAAGAGCTTCTCACCGCTTTTCTGAAATGCTCCGGGAACACCGTAATAAGAATAAGCAGCCGACGTGGATCGGTGATTCTGATTGGCATGAGCTCCAACTGAAATGGAACGATGGGAATTATAAAAAAATGTGAGAAAGCCAAGAAGAACCATGCTTCTGAGAGAGGGGGTTGCATAAACACGGGTGGTTCTATCAACGCAGCTGAACATTACAGATGCTTGGTAAATTTAATAATTGATTAAATTTATATTATACATTCGTATTTTATATTTTATTAAATAATAGTATTAAATAATAACTATGTATATATAGGAGGCTATCCTTGGTCGGCCGACCTACTTTACCTGAGTTATACCGTCAACTTCATATGCGAGAGGAGATTGGTGAATATCTTGAAGACCGGTCAAGGAATATTTTGGTAAATAACGTTTATTAATTATTTATATTTATATATTGTTTTTGTTATGTTATATATTACATACTAATGGTTATTCATTTATTGGTTGTTGCTTTCAGAACATTTCTATGATTGGCAGGTCAGTTATCGTGAAACTCAGTAGAGTAGTGGCAGTGAGATTGATCCCGCTGAGGAGAGTCGAGCTCCTTTTCTTGCTTGGAAGGAATCTGTTGGGCCATCAAAAAATGGCCGGTTATTAGGAGCTGGTGGTTTGGGCCCGTCTGCTTTCCCAAATTCTATTATTCCAAATCTGAATCCCGCATCTTCTTCAGACAGAAGTACTGGTCGCTCTTATGTCCCTACGCCTTCAGAATTAAGCGATGTTCAGCTATTGACGTAAAAATTGAGCGATCAACAGCGTGAGTTGGAAGAGCAACAGAACAAACATGATCAGGAAATACATCAGATGTGGGAGCAGCAGAGGTTGAATGCGGAGCAACAGCGGTTCAATGAGGTGCACTGGAAGCAAATGTTTGATAGTATGTCTCAATCGAGGCCATCTATGGCATCATCATCATCATCATCATCATCATCATCATCATCATCATCATCATCATCATCATCATCATCATCATCATCATTTTATCCACCGTAGCAGATGCAGCCTTACGGCGCTGCTTTTCAGCCGTACGCACCAGTCTTCCAGCAACCCCAGCAGTCGTACGCACCGCAGCAGATGCAGCCTTCTTTCCACAGCCCATATGGTCAGTCGTACTCTTGTTTCAACTCTCAGCCTCAGCAACCCCAGCAGTAGCCTGAGCAACCCCAACAACTCAACACAGATCTAGACCTCAACATTGATTTTGAAACATGGTTCAATAATTCAGACCCCAACAACAACCAGTCCCAGCGCTACTATGACTAGGAGTTTTAGTCATTTTATTAGATATTTTAATTTCAATTCTTGGATATTTTAATTTATATTTTGTAATATATACTTTAATTTCAATTGAACTGAGGTGCTTGTTTGCGGCGTTCGTGTGTGTTCTAATCGCAATGGTGGCTGTCGATTCGGACTTTGGACTCGCAGTCACGCCTCCTCTCCTTTTGTCGTGGGCACTTCTCCCTGTCGCTCGCGGTTTTGCTTGATTGTGCCACGGTGTTGGCCGGGGGCGCAAGGCCGCGGTGGTGGTTGGTGGCTCGGCTACCTCGATCAAGCTAGGTGTTGTCGCAGTGTTGGCCGGTAGCACGACTTCGCGATGGTGGCTGGAATCACGGTGCCGGATATCTGGGGGTGTGCTGTCGGTGGGTGTTGATTCGATAGTTTGTACCTTGTCGGACGCCAGATTGCAGTTTGCAGATCGCCGGGCTCCTCCCCCTTTGCCTTCCGCTTCTTTGCCCCCTCCCAATCGTCTCCGGGCCTCCACCTCTAACCTCGATGCTTTGTGATGTGCTTAATGTGAGGATAGCGAGGTGATCCAGGCTGTTGTGATTTGGAGTGTGAGTTCAGGAGGTGGTGGGTGGAGGTTGTGTGGGGACTCTCAGGTGTTGCCTTGCCTCCTTTCGGGTTTTCTATTCGCCTTAGAATTTCTTCCATTAGAGTTCTATGGTTGTTTATTTTAGAGGCCTTGTTGGGCATTTTATTACTGTCCTTATTACCAAGGGTTTTGGTATAGTCCCCCATTGTGCTTTTTATATCTCTCTTTATTTTATTAATAAATTCGGGCTGACTGCCTGTTTGAATAAAAAAAAAATCGCAATGTTAGTGCAAGTATACACGTCGTACAAGTAATAAAGTGGATAAAAATAAGAGATCGTTCCCACGAGGATTGATTTACTTTCAAAGTTCAAGTCTTCAAAACACAAGTGAAACAAGTAATAAATTGGCACTAAAAGTTGGTATTAAGACTAAGAACGTAGATAAAGCAAATAAACAAGAAGTGGTTGTGAATATGGAAGAGTATGAGTTGGATTGCTGCATGCAAGTAAATCTCCTCTAGTCAGACGTTATAACATTTACACGTTAACACGTACAAATGCTATGTTGTATAGACGTTATAACGTTTGAACGTTGTTGCAAAAGAGTTGTGCTTTTCAGTCACAAAACGTCAGAGCTTCAAGTACTAGAATTCCTATGTCTAGGTTCTAAGTAGGCCTACTCCTGTATTTTAAGTACCCACAGCAATGTCCTATGAACTATTATCCATTCTATGTCTAGACTTAGATAAAAATGCCTAAATGTCTTTAGTGCACCTTTTCATTCACATAAGTCTTTGAGTTCTTTTCATAGACCATGTCTGTACCTATGAATCTACTTGTTTTAAGTGGCCAATTTCAAAACAAGTTTGGAAATATTAACATGCAAAGATTTAAAACGCATAAACATCAATACTTCATAGCATTAAACTAGAGGTTCATTACATGCAAACCAACAACCCAACTACCAATGTTTAGCTCATGCTGAGCATCTTTACAGAAAGAAGAGGAGTTAAAATTCAAATACCGTACATAGAGAAAAGGAGACTAAGCTCAAAAGATACGCCTAAGTAGCCTTCCTTCATGCACGCTGTAGAGACATTACAACGTCTGAGCTTCACAGTAATGGTTGCGAATGGAAATAAAAATTGGAGCTTGAGAAAATTTCAAATGAAGAAGTCTGTGTCCAGAACTTCTCTAGGAAAAACTATCTCTAAAAATGGAGGAAGGTGGATGATGAATGGATTTTTCCGTATGATGCCCCCTTGCCTTTCCTTTTGTAGAGAGAGAATAGCCAAGGTCAAAGGGGGTCACATGCTTGCTGATGTCACTCCCCACCTTCCAAGCTTGCTTGTAGATTGACTCTGTTCTGAAATGACACCGCACTGCTACAGTGCGTCAGCCGCGTCAGCGCTGAGGAGAGAGAAGATCTTCTGCACTTCTGGATCTTTGACTATCATTACTTGTGTGCCAAAAATGAGATATCTCTTTCTTGCTTTGCTGCCTTCCTTCAGACGTGACGAGAGACGCTGCCACGTTCAGCTCACTGCACAAACACAAGAAGCATCAAAATGTTCACAAAGGCGCTAATTGGCACCAATATGCTTAGAATTTGTAATTTAGCCCCCTTTCTAACTAAAAGTGATAAACTAACAGAAACTTAATAGAAACAACCTACTATTGCCAGAGAACTTGCATGATTTATCTTTGAATAAGTATAAATAACTCATATAAATATGAGTTATCACACCCCCAAACTTAAATCATTGCTTGTCCTCAAGAAATCAAAATACAACATATGAAAAGATGCAAGAAATTAAATACATCGGCAGTTTACACCCTGCTCATCCATTTTGATCAAAAATTTTCCTCAAGGGGCTAATTCCTTCAGACTTACACTACACACTCATGCACCAATGCACAATTACATTCTAGATTCATTATTGCCCAAAGTGAGTGTGTGATCTCTGTATCAATTCTATTCCTAGCTAGGTTCAGAAGCTACCCTAGCCTATGAAAGAGTGGTTTCCATATGGTGAGAGTATAACATCTTTCAAAACAGAGAGTAGGCTAACATTTCCACATAAGACATGAGGGTTATTTTAAGCACGACAAAGGGTCTTAATTTGGGTGCTAGGACTAAATTAGTGCAAACTACTTTTCTGACACAACACAAAACACACAGAGGACTGCAACCCCTCATTACTGAGCAACTTTCATTTGATTCACTTCACTTTTGGTTTGGAGTTTTTGTGATTTTCTCCTTTTTGATCCTTTGGATTTGACAATTTTGGATTGAGATATTTGGGGTACCCAGTACTTGTTTCGGGAAATTGCAGCAAACACAGAGGACATGTGGATGTTTCCACTTATTTGAAACAACACACACTTTTTGGTCTTTTTGGAGTAGACGTTATAACGTTTGATAATACAGAACACAACACACACGGCATACGTTATAACGTTACGGGTAGACGTTACAACGTTGCACTCACACTACACCTGCACTAATCATCCTACAGTCTTTGCACCCAGCCTTAGTGCAACCTGATATACCCCCAAACTTAGTTTCTACTGCTACTCTAAGTTTTTAATCAAGTTTTACCATCACCATAGTCAACCAAAACTAGCTTTTGCATCACATAGTCCCTAGCTAACTAGGTTTTCCTCAAAACAGAGTTTGTGTGGAAGCAGTAATCAATTCTATTCATCTAAGCATGCATCAGCTACTCACACAAATTCACACACAGTCATTCCTAGATTTAGCCCAAAGAGAAACATTTTTTTTTTGATGATTAATAGAGTAGGGAAGTAAACTGATTTTGCATTTGATTTTATGCATACACAAAACATAAAAATGATCCTCCCCCCCAAACAGAAAGATGAGCAGTGTCCTCACTGCTCACTGATATTTAAAAGAGGGAAGAGGAACACTCAATCACAATAAAAGCAAACAAACTAGTGACTACTAACTATCCAGACGTTGTAACGTCTGGACAGCTATTTATTTGTACTGAAATTACAAACTATAACTATACTACTGCTAAAAAGAGGGCTAACTTACTTGTTCAGGACACCAGACCTGAGCCTTCCACTCTGTCTGGCTGGGATGCCTGCTTGAGCAGTCTTCTTTTTCTTTTCCTTCTTCTTCTTCTCGCCTGCACCATCAGCAGCAGCAACTGAAACTTCAGTTTCTTGGGACATCGTTGCACTGCTCTCAGCAATTCTTTTCTTTTTCATTTAAAACTTTACCCAGGCAGCAAACGTGACAACATCCTAGACAAGCAAAGACGTTATAACGTTTACCATACTTGAGTCCCCAATCTCTTATACCTTCAGCTCCCATTCCTGCACAAAACAAAAATTTAAAGACACAAAATTGTTGGTTAGTTAAAACCATTGGGTTGCCTCCCAAGAGCGCTTGCTTTAAGAGTCTTCAGCCAGACTATTCCCTTTTTAATTCAGGGGTTGTTGAGAGCCACTGTGGTCTTGTCCCTAACCACATGTTCTCCATGGTATTGCTTCACTCTTTGGCCATTGACTTTGAAAGTGGAATTAGTTTTCTCATCAAACAGGTCCACAACACCATGAGGATAGACTTTTACCAGCTTGAAAGGTCCTGACCATCTTGATTTTAGCTTCCCAGGGAACAACTTTAACCTTGAATTAAACAGCAAAATTGGTTGTCCCTCTACTAGCTCCCTTCTTTGAATTTTCTGATCATGCCACTTCTTGGTTTTCTCCTTATAGATTGCTGAATTCTCATAGGCAGTGTGCCTGAATTCATCTAGCTCATTTAGTTGGAGGAGTCTTGCTTCTCCAGCCTTTGAATGATCTAAGTTCAGTTGCTTCAGTGCCCAGTGAGCTTTGTGTTGGAGTTCAATAGGCAGATGACAAGCTTTTCCGAAGACTAGCTTGTATGGTGACATGCCCAGTGGTGTCTTAAATGCTGTCCTGTACGCCCACAATGCATCATCAAGGTGCAGGGACCAATCTTTCCTGTTTGGACCAACCATCTTCTCAAGTATTCTTTTAATTTCTCTGTTGGAAATTTCTGCTTGACCACTTGTCTGTGGGTGATAAGCTGTAGCAATCTTGTGCTTCACTCCGTACTTAGCTAATAAGTTCTCAATTAGCTTGTTACAGAAGTGAGAGCCTTCATCACTTATTATAGCTCTTGGAGTACCAAATCTTGTGAAGATGTTTTGCTTAAGGAATTTGCTGACTGATTTGGCTTCATTATTGGGCAAGGCAATAGCTTCCACCCATTTTGATACATAATCCACAGCTACCAAAATATATAAGTTTCCATGAGACATAGGAAATGGCCCCATGAAGTCCATTCCCCAAACATCAAACAGTTCCACTTCAAGGATATTTGTCAATGGCATTTCTTGCTTGTTGGAGATGTTTCCAGTTCTTTGGCATTTATCACAGCTTTTCACTAATTCATGAGCATCTTTGAAGAATGTTGGCCAATAATACCCTGACTGTAACACCTTTGCTGCAGTTCTGGTTCCTCCAAAATGTCCTCCATAAGGTGATGCATGACATTGTTGTAACACATGAAGTTGTTCCTCTTCAGCAAGGCATCTCCTAAGAAACTGATCTTGACACATCTTATACAGATAGGGCTCATCCCAAAAATAGTGCTTCACGGTGTGGAAGAATTTTTTTTCTTTGCTGATGGTTGAAATCCACAGGCACAATCTTGCTGACTAGGGAGTTGACTATATCAGCATACCAGGGTGCAGTAGCATCAGACGTTATAACGTTTGAAGAAATTGCCATAGACGTTGTAACGTCTTCAGCTACTGTCAGCAGTTTTTCATCAGGGAAATTTTCTTTTATCTCTTCTGCACCTGTACCTGCATCAACATTCTCAAGCCTAGAAAGGTGATCAGCAACTTGGTTCTCCACCCCCTTTTTATCATGAATTTCCAACTCAAATTCTTGGAGGAGGAGAACCCATCTGATGAGTCGTGGCTTTGCATCTTTTTTAGCAATCAAATACTTGATGGCTGAGTGATCAGTAAAAACAATAACTTTTGCACCCACCAAGTATGATCGAAATTTGTCAAAAGCAAATACAACAGACAGTAACTCTTTCTCAGTTACAGTATAATTTAATTGGGCATCATCTAAGGTTTTACTAGCATAATAGATAGAGTGAAAAATTTTGCCATACCTTTGACCCAATACAGCTCCCACAGCGTAGTCACTCGCATCACACATTAATTCAAATGGTTTGGACCAGTCAGGAGTGACTATCACAGGAGCTGTTACAAGGGCAGTCTTCAATTTCTGGAAGGCTTCATGACATTGCTCATCAAAGTTGAAGACGTTATCACGTTGCAGCAGCAGACACAAAGGTTTGGAAATTTTTGAGAAATCCTTGATAAACCTTCTGTAAAAACCAGCATGCCCTAAGAAACTTCTAATACCTTTGACAGTGGTAGGTGGAGGTAATTTGTCAATAACATCAATTTTTGCTTTATCAACCTCCAACCCTTTCTTTGGAATCTTATGCCCCAAAACAATTCCCTCTTGAACCATAAAGTGGCATTTCTCCCAGTTGAGTACTAAGTTGGTCTCTTCACATCTTACTAGAACTCCTTCTAAGTTATCCAAGCATGCCTTGTATGAATCTCCATAGACTGAAAAGTCATCCATGAAAACTTCCATGGATTTTTCAATAAAATCAGAGAATAAAGCCATCATACACCTCTGAAATGTTGCAGGAGCATTACACAGCCCAAATGGCATCCTTCTGAAGGCAAAGGTACCATAAGGACAAGTGAATGTGGTCTTCTCTTGGTCTTCAGGCACAATAACTATCTGGTTATATCCTGAGTAACCATCAAGGAAACAATAGAATTCTTTGCCTGCAAGTCTATCCAACATCTGATCAATAAATGGCAGAGGAAAATGGTCCTTCTTGGTTGCTTTGTTCAGCTTCCTGTAGTCCATACATATCCTCCATCCAGTCACTGTCCTTGTTGGAATCAATTCATTTTTGTCATTGGTCACCACAGTAACTCCACCTTTCTTTGGTACACATTGAACTGGGCTCACCCATGAGCTGTCACTGATTGGGTAGATGATTCCTGCGTCTAACCATTTGATGATTTCCTTCTTGACCACCTCTTTCATTATTGGGTTCAATCGCCTTTGCCCTTCAATGTTGTTCTTTGCATTCTCTTCTAAGACAATTCTGTGCATACAAATTGTGGGACTGATACCCTTGATATCCGCCATTTGCCAACCAATGTCTTTCTTGTGTCTTTTCAAGGTGCTAATGAGATCACTTTCCTGCTCTTGTGAGAGATTAGAAGAAATGATCACAGGTAAAGAATCATTTTCCCCTAAAAAGGCATACTTCAGGTGATCAGGTAACACCTTCAGCTCCAGCGTGGGTGGTTCTTCAATGGAAGGAACTATCTTCTTGAGATTTGAGTCTTCTTGCCCCAAAGATTCATACTTCTTTGTCCACGCCTTGGGTACAGGAGAGTTAGACGTGACAACGTCTGTAGCTGACGTTGTAACGTCTAACGGAACAGCTTCTTCTGCTAACAACTCTTGAATCTCATCATTGCCCAGAATCTTCTCCAAGTGGTGATTATCTTTATTGAATTGTTTTTGAACCACATGGTCAAGGGCAACCACAAAGGAACATTCCTCTGTGTTAGGTTCTGGATACTTGAGTGCGTTGAGGACGTTGAACTTGACTTCTTGGTCATTGACTCTCATGATTAATTCTCCTTTCTGCACATCAATGAGTGTTCTTCCAGTGGCTAGAAATGGTCGCCCCAAGATGATAGGAACTTCCTTATCTGCATCAAAATCTAAACTAACAAAGTCCACTGGAAAAACAAATTTGTCAACTTTAATTAAAACATCTTCTAATATGCCCTCAGGATAAACTCTACTTTTATCAGCTAAGGTAAGACTTAAAGAAGTAGGTCTGGCAGTTCCTATACCAAGTTTATCATAAATGGACTTGGGCATCAAGTTAATACTTGCCCCCAAGTCACATAAAGCTTTGCCAAGGTAAAAATCTCCAATGGAGCATGGTATAGTAAAACTGCCAGGATCCTTCAGTTTTCTAGGGAGTTTATTCTGCATTATTAAGCTACATTCTTCAGTTAAAGCAATAGTTTCAAACTCCCCTAGCCTTCTTCTTTTGGAGATGATATCCTTTAGGAACTTGGCATAGTTTGGCATCTGCTGTAGAGCTTCAACCAAGGGAAGGTGTATGTGTAGCTGTTTGAGCATCTCCATGAACTTGCTGAATTGCTTGTCTTCATGAGCTTTCTTTAGTCTTTGAGGGTAGGGTGGAGGAGGATATTCAGGTACAAGATTAGAAACAGTCTTGATTCCTGGTTCAGAACTAGACGTTGTAACGTCTGGTTGAGATAGCACAATATCTGGAATAATCTTCTCTTTTTCTCCACTTCTGTTTTTCTCCTTTTCCTTCTCTGGCACCTCGGGTTCCTTAGGCATAGATGGGTCAGGATACTCAGTTCCACTTCTTAATGAGATAGCATTTACCTGTGCATTCACCACATCTTTACCGTTTGACTTAGATGAAGATGGTGTTTCAGTTGTGGATGGAAGAGATCCATTCTGCCTTTGAGTAAGAGCTGAGGCTATCTGCCCAATTTGGTTCTCCAAAGTTTTGATTGAAGACTCATGGGTCTGTAAGGTTGCCCTACAACCGCTTATAAAAGTTTTCATCAATGCTTCCAAATTGCTGTTGTTGTTATTCTGCATGTACTGCTTTTGTTGTTGAGGGGGAAATCCTGGGGGTATTGCAGGAGCAGAATCGCTAGCATTCAAAGAATTGTTGTTTTTCCAACCAAAGTTTGGGTGATTTCTCCAATTTGAATTGTAAGAGTTAGAGTAAGGACTGTTACCTTTGTTATGGGATACAAAGTTTACAGACTGAGGGTTATGGGGACACTCTTTCGTAGATATGCCCTCCTTCACAATAGACACACACTACTCCCCCAGAAGGTGTTGGTTCAACAGTTGCAGCAGTCTGTCTTTCAGACGTTGCCACGTTTGGAGTACTCATGTTTTTAATCATGTTGGTCAGGGAAGCAACCTGAGCAGAAAGGGCAGTTACTTCACTTATCTCATGGACACCAGCCTTCTTTCCGGGAGTGAATCTTTCAGAAGGCCAATGGTCATTATGAGTGGCTATGTCTTCAATAAGCCTGCATGCCTCAGAGAAAGACATGTTCAATATGACACCACCGGATGAAGCATCAAGTATAAGCCTGGTAGGCTGATCTAGACCATTGTAGAAAGTCTCCATTTGAATAACCACGGGTATACCATGGTGTGGGCACATTCTTAGTAATTCCTTCCATCTTTCCCAAGCCTCAAACAATGATTCCCCTTGAAGGAAGTGATGTCATTTCTTAACTTAGCATTTTTGTTGGGAGGGAAGTATTTTCCAAGAAATTTCTCAGCTAGCTCGTCCCAAGTGTGAATTGAATTTGGCTCCAAGGAGTTCAACCAATTCTTGGCCTTATCCTTGAGAGATTATGGAAATAACTTCAATCGGAAGGCATCTTCTGAGACTCCAGGGATGACAAAGTTGCTACACACATCCAAAAATTGCCTTAGATGTGCATAAGGATCTTCTTGAGGGAAACCCCCAAATTGCCCTGCAGTCTGCAGCATTTGGAACATCATTGGCTTGAATTCAAAGTGACCAGTATGAATGGGTGGTCTTGCAATGCCTGTTTGTAAATGGGCAGGATTGAGCACGGTATAATCACGCATAGGCCTGTCTCTGTCATTGACCATGTCTTGTGGCCCTGCATTGATGAGTTGCTGTCTCTGCCAGTGTTCATCATCAACATATGTCTCTGTATGAGTCTGTGGTCCACGACCACGTTCTCTACCTCCAGCATCAGAGTGCCTTCCTCCTCTTGGAGTACGTCCACCTCTAGAGCTTCTACCACCCGTACCATGTTCAGACATGATTGGTGGCTGAAATTGCTGGTGTTGTTGCTGCCTTCTTAACCTTTGTTGTCTCCTTAATCGCCTGAAGGTTCTTTCAGGTTCTGGATAGAATTCAGGCTCAGATCCACTCCCTGGTTCAGTTGAACTAGAGCTTGAACTGGAACTAAGCATACGCTGTAACGTTTACCTGTTCACTCACAGAAACAACAAACGACACAGCAGAATTCTTTCACCTAGTGTTTTAATTCTTGTTGAGCAATAAAAGTTAAATTCAATCCCCGGCAACGGCGCCAAAAACTTGTTTGCGGCGTTCGTGTGTGTTCTAATCGCAATGTTAGTGCAAGTATACACGTCGTACAAGTAATAAAGTGGATAAAAATAAGAGATCGTTCCCACGAGGATTGATTTACTTTCAAAGTTCAAGTCATCAAAACACAAGTGAAACAAGTAATAAATTGGCACTAAAAGTTGGTATTAAGACTAAGAACGTAGATAAAGCAAATAAACAAGAAGTGGTTGTGAATATGGAAGAGTATGAGTTGGATTGCTGCATGCAAGTAAATCTCCTCTAGTCAGACGTTATAACGTTTACACGTTAACACGTACAAATGCTATGTTGTATAGACGTTATAATGTTTGAACGCTGTTGCAAAAGAGTTGTGCTTTTCAGTCACAAAACGTCAGAGCTTCAAGTACTAGAATTCCTATGTCTAGGTTCTAAGTAGGCCTACTCCTGTATTTTAAGTACCCACAGCAATGTCCTATGAACTATTATCCATTCTATGTCTAGACTTAGATAAAAATCCCTAAATGTCTTTAGTGCACCTTTTCATTCACATAAGTCTTTGAGTTCTTTTCATAGACCATGTCTGTACCTATGAATCTACTTGTTTTAAGTGGCCAATTTCAAAACAAGTTTGGAAATATTAACATGCAAAGATTTAAAACGCATAAACATCAATACTTCATAGCATTAAACTAGAGGTTCATTACATGCAAAACAACAACCCAACTACCAATGTTTAGCTCATGCTGAGCATCTTTACAGAAAGAAGAGGAGTTAAAATCCAAATACCGTACATAGAGAAAAGGAGACTAAGCTCAAAAGATACGCCTAAGTAGCCTTCCTTCATGCACGCTGTAGAGACGTTACAACGTCTGAGCTTCACAGTAATGGTTGCGAATGGAAATAAAAATTGGAGCTTGAGAAAATTTCAAATGAAGAAGTCTGTGTCCAGAACTTCTCTAGGAAAAACTATCTCTGAAAATGGAGGAAGGTGGATGATGAATGGATTTTTCCGTATGATGCCCCCTTGCCTTTCCTTTTGTAGAGAGAGAATAGCCAAGGTCAAAGGGGGTCACATGCTTGCTGATGTCACTCCCCACCTTCCAAGCTTGCTTGTAGATTGACTCTGTTCTGAAATGACACCGCACTGCTACAGTGCGTCAGCCGCGTCAGCGCTGAGGAGAGAGAAGATCTTCTGCACTTCTGGATCTTTGACTATCATTACTTGTGTGCCAAAAATGAGATATCTCTTTCTTGCTTTGCTGCCTTCCTTCAGACGTGACGAGAGACGCTGCCACGTTCAGCTCACTGCACAAACACAAGAAGCATCAAAATGTTCACAAAGGCGCCAATTGGCACCAATATGCTTAGAATTTGTAATTTAGCCCCCTTTCTAACTAAAAGTGATAAACTAACAGAAACTTAATAGAAACAACCTACTATTGCCAGAGAACTTGCATGATTTATCTTTGAATAAGTATAAATAACTCATATAAATATGAGTTATCAGTGCTCGACCTGGAGCGGGTACGAGTAGTCGAGTCCGGAGTCCAACTGTGTGATGGGGTGAGTGATATCTGGTCGCTCGCAGAGTTCTGCCCGGGTTGTACCTGCAATGACACTTCGACGCCCAAGTCAGTGGAGTAAGAGTTTAAGCAGAGTAACAGTATGGGTTGAGATTATGTCTACCTGTTTAGTGAGAGCAATCACTCTTTATATAGTATAAGAGGGGCAGTGCTGGCCATCAGATCAGTATGGTCGATCTCGACCATTTGATCAAGGAGCCTCCACGAGGGTAGATCTAAACAGTTGATCTCAGTGGATCGAAGGCCCAACCATTACTTCTCCATTTTGGTAATGGGCCGGTCCTGGCCGGTTCAGCATCGGATTGGGCCGAAGGCCCAGTCCAAAACAGTTGCCCCCAATGCAGTGGCCTATTTTCAGGGCGGTCACCTGTGCTGAGGTAACTCGTTTATACTTTTTATGTTGGAATCAAGTCGAAGTCGTCCTTGTGATGATGTGGCAGTCAAGCTTTGATGGATATGACGTTTTGCTTTTGACGTGATGGACAAAACATTTCGCGTTTTCCAGAGGGGGGATGTAATGATGTTGGCTCAATTTCCAAGAAACACAATTAATGCTGAAGAAGGAGGGTCGTGTCTCTTCGACTTTTGTCTGGTCCCCTTATATATAGGGCTCTCATTCCTTCATTTCGTGCGTTACCTTCGCATTAGTTTCTCTGAGAACGACTTGCATTTGCTCTGAGAACGACTTGTATTTTTCGGCGAGCGACCACTACTTCAATGATATTCTGGCGAGGTGCTCCCCGATGAGCGACTTAATACTCCGGACCAACCTATCTCCCACTCCAGGTAATCATCTCTTCACTATTCTTTAGTTTAATTATTATCTTTACTTTTGTGAGGAGGGGGTCTCAGGTCCAGGGTCGACCTTGTCGCCCCCCTCTACAAATTCTAGACGGCCCTGACTCCCTTTCCCCCTCCTTACAGGGTAACTTTATTTTGGCGCGGATATCGTGATCGCCCAGTCGAGAGTGGAGTTATGAGTGATTCTCGTGATTTTCAATCTAAAGACCGTCCGCCTACATCCTCTACAGACATGTCTAGCTCGAGTACATCTTCCGAGAGTACTCTTTCCATCGATACTTCTATTCATCCTTCCCTCATGAGGGCGTCTGAGTCCGCTACATCGGCCGAACGGTCGCCCTCTCGATTAACGGAATACACCATTGAGCCTTCTGGCGACGAGGCCGCCCATTCTGGGCGGGGGAACGACCAAGATGACGAAGTTGAGGAATCAGATTGGGGCAGCGTGATAGGTGAAGATCACTCTTGGGTTTCGCTGGGTGTGATTGACAAAGTGCCCTCGATACTCCGTCCTGGGGATGAGTTGCTGCAATACTATGCGGAAATGGTAGGCGAACCGGGTCAGACATGGGCGGTTGAAGGTCCTTCTGCGGACGAGCATGTAGCGGTTGTTCCATCAACCCTAAAATTTATCATGTATTCGAACGTTCTACGCGACATGAGGGTTCATCCACCCTTCACCCCTTTTCAACGCTCTGTTCTTCGCTATCTTGGGGTCGCCCCGTCCCAGTTGCATCCAAATACCTGGGCGTTCATCAAAGTGTTTGAGCAACTCATGGCCGTGATGGGGCGTGATTGCTGTCGCTCACTCTTTTTCAATATCTTCGAGATGAGCAGGCGGCCCGAACCTGGGAGCAACAGGAATCGGTGGGAGCATCTAAGCATCAAAGGTCAGCAAGACTTCAAGCCCTACTCCGTCTCCTTAAAGCCCTAGAAGCATTCTTTCATGTGGGTCGTGCCTGTTTGTGAAGAGGCTCGCAAAACGGTCGGGTCTCTTGATACTCGGGGTCGAGTGACCGGTCATAAATTCCCTATTGCATGGACGTACGCGCATTATCGCCGTACCCTATCACTTATAGGACCAGATGTCGACTTGGTGAGGACGATCTGGAAACCCTAAGATTGCTTGAGAACATGGCCTCCTCGATGGATGAGGAATTGATCAAGTGCTACCAGGTGACTCGGACTCGGGGTGACGACGAATTCAAAGTCTTTCTTGGTGCGAGTCGTTCTCATTTTTTCATGTTTTTACCTTTGCGCTCTTGGCGGGGATGAATTCAAATTGTTTCTGACCATTCTTCTTTTTGCTTGTAGGTGAAATGGCCGGTATGGGATATGAGGAACTTATGAGGAAAGCCAGGAGGGGAAAGAAACCCCCAACCGCCTGATAACTCTATTTTATATAGAGTAATTCATATGTTTAAACTTAGTAAATTACTCTCTTTCAAGCAAAGATAAAGAGTTTATATAGTATTTTGTGTAATATGTGATAACTTAAGTATTTGACATGGTTATAGTTGATTATAGGCCATTTTGGATATATTATGGTATGTTTGATTAGTTTTTTCAGTGCAGTCTAGATGCTCCTGCATCAAATGCTCCTGCATTGATTCTGCACTTACAACTGCGCTAGCTCAGCACAATGCTACTGCACTGCAACTGCATTGCCTGAAGGTTAGAGCCATCCACTTGCACATCCACTTGCATTTGATGACCTCATACTTGGTCCCCTAAAGCAAGAACACTTCATATTTCGTTGCCTACAGTTCCCACATAGCTTTGAAGAGTCATCAACGTAGGGACACATGTTGTTATCTCATTTGACCTCCCTATACAATTGATTGAAGACTTCACATGGGAATCAACTGCTGTAAAGCAACCATGAATACAGCCATCAAGGTTACTTCAACATGAAGGAAGGAAGCACCTCTCTTGAAGACTATATAAAGACCTCACTCCTTCACTTGAAGATAGATCACAATCCATAAGTTAGATTTAAATTTCAATATACATAGTTAGTTTCTATTTTGTAAGAATGAAAGGAAGGAAGTGACAAATCCTCCTTACTTCGATTTCATAGTTTTATCAAAGTGCTAAGGAGCTAATGCAACTACATTGCTAGGAGGAATCATGCTAAGAGCTACAACTTGTGTAAACTCTATCTTGTTGTTTCTCTTTTGTGATTTCAATTATATAAACATGTTCTATTCTGTTTATATTTGCCTTGCAATGTCTATGTTGAGCTAAACCTCTCTTAGTTGGAATGTTCTAACCATTTAATGAGCTTTTAAGTAAGTTTAATACAAGTATATGATGTGTGCATTTTAGTTCTTGCTTGATAATACTTTCAACACTTATTTTGAGGTTGATCACTTAGAATAAGTAGATTTGTAAAAGCAGACATGGTTTACAATTAAGAACTCAAGAACTAATATGGGTGAGTGTTTTACATAAAGGAAACTTTGTGAAAACCATACTAAGTCCTAGACATAGGATAGTATAGTCCATAGGGTGATACTGTGAGTACTTTAAAAGACAAGAGTGAACTTATTTAGCAAGCCTAGACATAGGAAGCTTGTAATGAAACTCTGAAGAAAAGTGACTGAAAGGCACACAACTAATGCAACAGCATTCAGTGCAACTGCATCATAACTGCATTAAACACTTATAAGTAAATTACTTAGGGAAGACATTCCAACTAGTTTTTCTCTATTTGCATTACAACTACTTACACATTGCTTTATTCTAACTTACTTGTGATACTCACCAATATCAACTATCTTGTTATTTGGTTACTTTCATCTAAATTACATTATATTGACTTTTGAAAGAGTTCATCAATCCCTGTGGGTTCGACCTGTTCTAAACACTGTATTACTTGTTATGGACTGTGTATACTTGCACATGTTTTCCACACACCACCGCCCCTTCAGCGACTGTTGACGTTCCTTCCCCGGGCGACGGGGAAACGACCACAGGTGCAGATCGAGGAGGTGACTCGCTTTCCTCTGTGCCTGGCTCTGGAAAGAAGAGGGATCGCCATGAGCACGCTGCTGGAACCAGTGGAAAAGACGCTGGAATCGACCCCCCGCACAAGAAGACCAAGGCAGCAAAGGAGGTTCAGAGGAGGTCGACCTCTAACTTAGACTTGGACGAGATCTCTGAGGCGAATTTCGACCGCTTTCATCAAGACCCTCTCCTCTTCATGGCTGAGGTGGCCAAGGCTGGTTCACGCTTGATTGCAAAACTCAAACAAGGGGAAGCGGATAGGATCACAGGTAAACGTCTTCTCGCTCAAAATTTGTTGTTAGAGGGTGATAATTTAGATAAAACCGATAAGCTAAATCGTGCTTATGAATATATCTCAGAGTTGCGGGGGGAGTTGGAATCCCTAAAGAAGAAGTATCAAGAATCTGAGGCTGCTCTCAAGCCCACTGCTGATGCTCTTACGGAGACAAAGAAGTCGCTCTCCACCATGACCAAAGAGCGGGACGAGGCCCTGGCCGCCCAATCTAAAGCAGAGCGGAAGGCGCAGTTGGAGACGACCAAGGTTGACGAGTTGTCGAACCAGGTCAAGGAGCTGGGGGATGAAGTGGCCGGCCTGAAGAAGAACGTTAATGTCCTAGAGAAAGAGAGGAATGAGGCTTTGGAGGAATGTGATCGGGTGGTCGAGTCTACACTGGCCATCTGTAAAGAGCGTTTTGATGAAGCTTTGGCCCAAGTGCAGTATGTCTATCCCGACCTTGAAATCAACCCTGATATAATCAATTATGCTCACTCTCTCAACGATGGTCGCATAGTATATCCCGCGGAGAGGGACGAGTAGGGGAAGATCATAAGGGAGGAGTCTGTGGTGTATGAACATTGTCGTACCCCGAAAAATCCTTGGATGGATTTTTCTTCGCGCAACGGGATTTTAGAGTCGCCACCAATATTTTTTAAAAGGTAAAACATCGGAAAAACCTTTTTTGGAAAGCAATGGTCTTTGGAACCATTAGATTTGGGTTCGGGGGTCTAATTACGTATGGGGAAGGTATTAGCACCCCATAACGTCCCTTCAAAGAAAGGTTACCTTAATTAAATATGTGATTTGCAAAGTTGATTCGGAAAAATGCTTTGTTTTTACCTCTTTTGTTGATGAATGACTTAATGAAAAATCTTTAGTTTTCGCGCTTGACGGAGGGGATCCGCTCCTACGTATCTCCCGGTGCGATGGAGAATTCAAAGCAACGTAGTTCTTGTTTTTGAAAAATGTTTTATTTTGGAAAAGTGTTTGGTTTTTGAAAGGAAAAATGTTTTGGGTTTGTTGTGCTTGACGGAGGGTATCCGCTCCTACGTATCTCCCGGTGCGATGGAGAATTCAAAGCTACGTAGTTCTGGGTTTTCTAGAAAAAAAGGTTTTTGTTTTTTACCTTGTTTAATTGTGAAAATTGAGCTTTCATAATGATCAATTGAGCAAAGGCTCCAAGTGACCACCATTAGCACTCCATTGTTAATAATCATGCAAGCAAAGACTTCGCAAGACTACTAACAAAGTTTTTGATTTAGTGAAAATCTTTAGGAAAATTAGGCATTCACGATGATCAATTGAGCAAAGGCTCCAAGTGATCGCCACTAGTACCTCATTGTTAATAATCATGCAAGGAAAGGCTTCACAAGACTACTAACAAAGTTTTTGATTTAATGAAAATCTTTAGGAAAATTAGGCATTCATGATGATCAATTGAGCAAAGGCCCCAAGTGATCACCACTAGTACCTCATTGTTAATAATCATGCAAGCAAAGGCTTCACAAGACTACTAACAAAGTTTGATTTTGAAGAGTTTTCGCAATTGGATTGATTCTTGTTTAGGGAATGATTTTGATGTTTGAAAAGGATTTTGATTAAAAGTAGACCTAGACTACACACATTGTGACACGATACATAGATAGGCAAGGAATGAACCCAAGTTGAACATTTTGGCAAAAATGCATGAATGGGAAAGAAAATGAACCTAAGTTGCACATCTTATTGAAGATGCTAGGCAATGGGATGAACCTAACTAGGCATTTATGACACAATATGTGAATAGGCAAAGGCATTTCAAAGCACAAGTGATATCAAACTACTAATGAATCACTTGCAAAACCCTAAGGATTTCACATCAACATTAGACATAAACACCCATGTGGTATCCTTTTGATGTCATCAATGTCTAATACATTTCTTCAATCAACCACATGGAATGAATAAATTAAAAGGGGCATTTGCCTCATGCAAGATCATATCCGTACATATTTTTTATTATTTTTATTTTTACAAGAAAGAGATATTTATTTTTTAGTAAAAGGAAAAAGTGGAGTAAAACTTCCCTTTTTATGATGGCGAATTAGTGAAAATTCATTTTTTGAAAGAGGAGTGTTTAAGTAACATAATACAGGTGAGGTTAGTAAAGTTTACTTGTAAATAAAGCCCAAAACTCAAAATGTTTAAAGCCCACATATTCAAACATTCTTTTAGTTTGGTTGATCAAGAAACAAAAGAAGCTGATAATAAATAAAATAAAATAAATAGTAAACAGGTAATGGTACTTTAAGCACAACCCACACACCTAACCTAATCAAACTCACGCAGTAGCCGCACACACACTTCCAGAGAAGAGAAAAAAAAAAGCAATTTCAAAAAAGAGAAAGAAATAGAGAAGGAGAGGAAAGAGCCAAAGTGAGAGAGAGAGGGGAAGAAAGAAACCATGGGAGAGAGGAGAGGGGCGTGGCCGGTGGTGAGGCGTGGCCGGCGAAGGTTGTGGGTGGCTGTTGCGAGCGGAAGGTGGTGAGACAGCGGCGGCGCGGCGGCGTTTTCGTCGGGGACGGCGGTGGTCGTTTGGTGGAGAGAGAGAGAGACGTGATGGTGGAGAGGGGGGTGCCGCGTCGGTCGCCGTTGGTGGTTGTTGGGTGGTTGGTGTTGATTACGGCGCGAGCGGCGGTGACGGTGGTGCTTGCGGTGGTTATTGGTTGTAGGGAGGGAGGAGGTGGTGAGGAACAGAGAGAATCATGGAACTTTGAAGAGAATGGTTTTTCTTTCTGTTTTTTTGAGGAGGTTTATGAGAATGGCGTATTGGTATGGAGTTAGAGGGGAAGCTTTGGAGAGAAGGAAATGAGGGATGGGAAGTTTGTTGGATATGCGTTTGTTCCAGTAACGAATGAGTGAGGCTTTGGGGCTGAAAGGGTTTATGATCTGTTTTGAATAATCTTGTGTTTGTGTTTGAGTGATTTCATTGTTGCCACTTGTCGCTAGACAAACATGGAAATGAGAGAGTGACAAAAACAAGAAAATGAAGAGAATACACATTTTTGATGTGCTGAACTGGTGTCCTCCGTCCCAATGAATAGAGTGAGTGTGATCTATAAGAAAAGCACATGAGGGGTAATGGATTACTTATGGTTTCCCCAGACATACTCTGCTTTTCTCTGCACAAGCATTGTATCCATGACTAGGAAAAGTAGGAGCTGCAAGGCCTGAAATCTTTTTGCCTAAAATGTAAAAAGCCAAGGGACAAGATAAAAGAGCTTGAGATTGTAGCTCAAAATATTTTTCCTTTCCCAGCAACACAGTTAGGGAGCGCTGGATCCCTCCCTTTTAATCCCCTTTTTTTAATTTTTTTGTACTACTTTGTATTTATTCATTTTTGTCTTCTTCATGTAGCAAAGTTGACTTCCCCTTTTTTGGTACTGTTTAATTAATTTTTTTGTTTGTATATGTAACCAATTAAATAAAAAGGACAGCTGAGTTTAATTTATTATTATTATTTATTTTTTTTATGATAATAAAAGCGGTAAAATAACGCGCACCGACGCAACTACTTACACACGACTCCCAACCAACGCGCGTTCGCGTTAAGATTATGAACGCGTAACGGACTTAATGCGCACACGCGTAAGTTATTAAAACCGATTTCACTTTATCCTCTTTTCTAAAAAAAAAGCGGTAAAATAACGCGCGCCGATGCAACTACTCACATGCGACTCGCAACCAACACGCGCTCGCGTTATTTATTATTATTTTTATTATTTAGTTTTTTCGGACTCTTTTTTTTTAAAGTAATGAGTGTCAAACAAAATCGTTGCACGAGAGTGCCAAAGACACCCGTGTTTAGAACAATATGCGAAGCGATAAAATTTTGGGATTTTTCAACTAGTCGGACAAAATTAGGGTATGACAAACATCCCCTGTGATTTTGTAATCTTGTTTTAGTTTTTCTGTATTTGGGCGACCTCGTGGTCGTTCTTTTCGTTGTAATATGTACTTCTATTTGATCACCGTTTTGCCTCATCTTTATTTTGTCTTCGATTTATGATCGTTTTGTTTCTCTTTAAATCGTATTATTCGCAAGAGCTACTCGCCCCTAGGTGGTTTTACCGGATTTCTATCCGGGTTCAACCCATCCATAGGGGTGCGGCTATCCTTCGAGGACACTCGGTGTCATTCACGGGCAGTTTACCAGATTTCTTATCCGGATTGAACTTCGCCCCTGGAGGTGCGACCATCTTTTAGGCCGCCTCGTTTGTAGTTTTGTTCGACCAAGTATGTTATTCCAAACGGGCAGATTACCAAACTCGGTTTAGTTTTATCTTGCCACGTAAGGCGCTGGTGTAGCCGGCCCATATCGTTTTAGGTTTATCGAACCTAGAGTGGGAAAATATACTTCAACATAAAAAATAGAAAAATGCCTCATTTTATTTATGACCATGATTAAGATTGTTTTGGCCATTTTACATAATTCATTCCTCAATGTGACATTCCTTTTCCAATTATATGAAGTATTTTCTCAAGTTCATCGCGTTCCAAGTTCTTGGAATAGGCCCTCCATTCATCGTTTCAAGTTGGTAGCCTCCCTTCCTCGTCTTCGAGACGACCCTATACAGGCCCTCCCAATTGGGGGCGAGCTTCCCTTGAGAAGCATTCTTCTGATCGATGCTGGCTCTTCGGAGGACGAGCTGTCCTAGTGCAAAATCTCTTGGGACGACCTTGGCGTTGTGCCTCGTGGCCATCGCTTGCTTGATCAACGCTTCTCTTAGGGCGGCCCGTGAACGGATTTCTTGGATTAAATCTAGTTCTTCTCTGATTGCCTCCTCATTTTCTTGGAGCGGCTTGGGGTTTGTTGTTCTCCAGCTTAGTTCCCCGATCTCGACCGGGATAACCGCGTCCGTGCCATATACTAATTTGAAAGGAGAGTCACCTGTGGTAGAGTGGGGGGTTATTCTGTACGCCCATAATACGTGTGGGAGTTCTTCTGCCCACCTTCCTTTTGCCTCATCTAACCGCCTCCTCAGCCCGCGCAAGATCACTCTGTTGGCGGCCTCCGTCTGACCGTTGGTCTGGGGGTGCTCAACTGAGGTGAAGCGCTGCTTCACTCCTTTATCCGTAAACTGGGTACCGTTATCCGACAGTTCCTGGCCGCAGGTACGAGTAGTCGAGTTCGGAGTCCAACTGTGTGAGTTGATGGGGTGAGTGATATCTGGTCGCTCGCAGAGTTCTGCCCGGGTTGTACCTGCAATGACATTCTGACGCCCAAGTCAGTGGAGTAAGAGTTTAAGTAGAGTAACAGTATGGGTTGAGATTATGTCTACCTGTTTAGTGAGAGCAATCACTCTTTATATAGTATAAGAGGGGGCAGTGCTGGCCATCAGATCAGTATGGTCGATCTCGACCGTTTGATCAAGTGAGCCTCAACGAGGGTAGATCTGAATCGTTGATCTCAGTGGATCGATGGCCCAGTCATTACTTCTCCATTTTGGTAAATGGGCCGGTGCTGGCCGGTTCAGCATCGGATTGGGCCGAAGGTCTAGTCCAGAACATAAATAAATATTATTTTTTTAAATAAACGAATTAAAAAACTGTTTTTTTTAAAATAAACGAATTAAATAATAAATATTTTATTAAACGAATAATAAATATTATTTTTTTAAATAAACGAATTAAAAAACTATATTTTTTAAAAAAAAAAAACAACATTATCGACGGATTCTATTAGGTTTCCGGCGGATTTGAAAATTAAATTTTTTTTAAAAAAATGTTACCGGCGGATTTGTTAGCATTTCCGGTGGTTTTTTAAATAATTAACGGTGGTTCGTATTATGTTTACCGGCGGATTTTCTGCCCGTAACCATTACCTACGGGTTAATTTCCGGCGGAGTTCTGACGGATAAAATCCACCGGTAACGCCCAATTTTCGGCGGATTATGTCCGCCAGAAATCCCCAAAATTCTTGTAGTGATAAAATGAGGGTAGTGCCATGTCTTTTAGTGTCCCTGCAAACATCTTGCAGCTGACGACATCGTCCCCCCCACTGATGAACATTTACGTCTGAAAGGCGGCGACATGGTCTTGTGGGTTGCAAGAACTGTTGTAAGTCATTTTTGAACGAATGTTGGGAGCTTCACAAAGCTTTCACATGCTCTTGCAGCTCGCGGGCCTCCATGGCTTGCGTCTGGAGGAGCTAGTCCTAGTTCTTGCGTTGTTGCTCCGTGTTACATTCCTCCAGCGCAGACTGAAGTCTCTCATGCGATGCATTTCCACGTTTGGTTCTTCCACATCGCTGTCGCTAGTATGATTCGAATGTCCCATCTCCACCATAGCTTCAGTTGAAACACTCAACTCTTTTCTTATAAGACCGTCGAGAAAGGAGTTTTTACCAACGACCCCACGGTAAGCGCCAATGTTCTCGTATATAAAATGGAGGTGGTGCAACCCTTAAGGACATAGCCTTACTAGGGGGGACCTCCGAAAGTACATGAACCAGGAGTCCGTAATACAACAGTAGCATGAGCTATTTGTAATACAATGAGAGTCCTATGGTGTTCTATACCGCAGGGGATCGCTCTCCTATACTTGCTCTGCGCTTGCCACTGAGGTAGTCGTGCAGTCATTACTTCGGTACGAGCCAATGCCCAACCGCCACGTCCTCTTCCTAGTCTGTGCATGGTCCATGCAGCGGCACATGCGGTACTAAGTCTCCTTTGATACTACCCGCACCTCCTCGAGTGACGACCGCTCTTCTTGGCTTCCCCTTCCCTGCTCGGTAGGGGTCTTCCTCGAGGGGGGTTGCCCTTCTCGGCCTTCTGTAGCCCTTCTCAGTCTTCTCGAGCCCAGTTCGGCAATCTTTATATTATATCGGTTGTTACAGTTCTAATATGCCTGCAACCAACTTTTTTTTTAACAAAAAAAGGTTTTTTTTTTCTTTATTAGGCCATTTGACTTACTTTATTTTTCATAATACGATAAGAGGTTTGAAATTTTGCATTACTAAACGTTAACACCCTATTTTTCATATTTATATGTATACATACATGTTGAAACAAAGTAGTAATTTTTTGATAATTTTGATGTATGTGTATTTCAGTAATTAGTATGTTTTAACAGTATATTATTATTCATGTAAAAAATAGTATATTGTTATTTTATTAATTTGTTAATTATTACATATGAGTTACTATTACCATTATTATTTTCAATTAATTATATAATGTTAAAAAGGAGAATATAAATGGTGTTTCTAAAAAAAAAGGAAAAGAGATTTGGTCAAAAAAAAAAGAAAAGAGAATTGTTAGTACATGAAAAAATGGATTTGGAAATCTGCGTTCATGTCAAACACTCCAGCTCAGTTTTGTTGTTTTTTACACTTTTACCAGCTACAACCCAATTCTTCTAAGCGCACCCCGTGTCCAACTTAATTTATTGTTCATCATCTTCTTTAAACAAAACGCAATGATTGACCAAAAAAAACGCAATGCAGGTTATTTCGAAGAGTTTAATTTATATACAGTGATTTTGCAATTGAAATCAAATGGTTTTCATTTCTCTATAATACACCTTATATGGTGTTCTGGTAAATTCTCTTTTTCTCACTAACAAATACAACAATTGAAAACATTGAATTACAACAAGCTTGGGCCACTTACTAAGTGAAGCCCATACAAAGAACTAATGAGCCCAATGGCTTATCAAAAAAAAAAATAATGAGCCCAATGTACAAGTGATTTATCAGTAACATATAGATGTCTTTACATCAACTTTCAATCACAATTCACCGTTTAGCCACGTTAGATTATTTTCAATTAAAATAAAAAACCGCAAAATAAGTGAAAGTAATCGCTACGAGCAGTTACTTTGACTAACTTTCTAGTTTTTTTTTTTATTTTCATTGTAAATAATCTGACGTGGTTAAATGATGAAATGTGATTGGAAGTTGGTGTAAAAACTCCTATACATAGTTAGTGTATATAAATTAAACTCTATTTCGAAACCCTCACACCACTTCTTTGATTTTTCCATCATCTCGTTTTTACTCCGTAGACCATGAGGACGTGCCAAACTACAGGTGTAAACTTGCAATCAACCACTGAACATGTTTTCGACATTAGTTCTATCAATTTTCGGTCACCATGTTTCGATGAAGTTGGCGTCGAACCCCTCGTAACCTGTTGGCGTATAAGGTGTTTTCTGATCATTCATTTTGCTTCTTTTAAATTTCGTTTCATCTTTGATAATTTCCAAGAAAATATTTAGAACTCATTTTTTTTACAGTTGTGTTTCGCTTCCCGTGTTCTCGTTTGGTGCCCAAAATTGTTGTTGTAGCCACTTTTCTTTCGCACTCGTTGATACTGCAATTTTTATTTATTGAGCTAAGAATACGGTGGTTGATTCGTATGAGAAAGGGGTACTTAGGGATTTCAAGGACGTTATTGGGGTGTCCCATGCATGACCTTACATCTCGCGCAACACAAGTTCAGTACCTAATTTAAGAATTTAAACCAAAATATGAGTATTGTATTCAGATTGAAGTTAATGTTAGTATTTATGTGTCTTATTAATGATTTGGTAACAATTTAGAGCAAGAGAATGAGGTGTGATAAAATAGTGCAAGAGTTTGATTTAGAAACTCAAATGTCTTGGTTAAAAATGGAACTAAGCTTGTAAATTGAACTAAATTCGTAGGAGTTACCCATTGATAAGAGAGACTTTAACATATAAATTATATTACATTTGGAGTGTTAAGAAATGGACCCAGTGAGTTAAATTATGGATTTATGGTATAATTAAGTTGTGTGGATTTTGGACATAATGGTGTTTGATAGATTAGCTATCCTTAGGTTTTCAAATGGTGTTGAATGTTAAGGAATGAGATGACCTTAGGATTGACTTGTCTTGAATGTAATTCTCCAAGTATCCCTTTAGCTAGAGTTGAAGTTGAGTTGATACCGAGTAGCTAATAGGTGAGTTGATTGGACTTCACGAGTTATGGTCCTGTAGGGAGTTTGTTGATGTGATTGTTACAAACTAGAGCTATGCTTAGTTACGTTTTGTTTAGATTTGTGTTTTTGGTTTTGATTTGACATATGGGACGAATATTTTATATGTAACGACTTATCGCTACAGTTTAGTCGTGTTTCTTGTCTTATGGTTGGTTTGACACAAAGGTCGATTCCCAATAAGATGGTCTTACTTAAAGGCGAGGTTCAGTTGCTCACTTTGGGGTGTCATATAGATCTATTGGGCTACTTTTGCTTGACGCTACTTGTGTCTCAGGATGTTGAGGGTACTCACATCCGCTTACCCAGAGTTAAAATTGGATCCATTGTGTTATAGGAGTGGAGTAATTAGGATGAGTCTCGAGCCCGTGTAGTTTGTCTTAGATTAAGATTGTATATGTTTGAGTATAGTCTTGTCTATGGCTTTGGATTTGCACATCATGTGCTTGATTCCCTTGCCTGCTTGTAATCCACGAGAGTGGGATGTCTCGCCTCTCCTTGTTTTCCATGTGGCTATTCGTACACCATTGTGTATGTTTAGGTGATGAGCTTGCAGGTGATGATAACTAGTTCAATGAGGATGGTGAGGAGTGGCCGCGTGTTGCTGCTTTAATCTTGCTTGAGTTTTAGTTAGATTATGATTTGGTTGTCATCTTATTTTCGATGTCATAAGTACTTTGTAAAGCTCTCAGACATGTGACATTGGGACTTGAGGTGTTATGTCTTTAGTTGCATTGATTCTTCAAAATCTTTTTATTACTCTGCATGAAAGTTTGAAATATCTAAAGTGACTTTTCTAAAGTTTTTTTTTTATAAGCAATGTTAGTGGGGGATGGAGAATGTTAGTTTCCCAGGTTTGAATCGGGGACCTCTTGCTTGTGCTTCTTTGGTGCACTCATTCGGTATCCCTTAGCTCGTCAACTGAGCTATCTACTTGGGATGTGACTTTTCTAAAGTGACTTTTCCCAGGTTATAATATATATATTATATATATTATATTATATTATATTATGTTATATATAGTTACTATTATTACAATTTTCAGTATATCTAACTTTAAAAAAATAAATCGAAACTACTAATATTTTGGGTGCTTTTAATTCACTAAATGCTCATGTGTAATATTTTAATTTGTAGATACAAAAAATAATGGTTTTTTAAATTAAATTATAATATTTTTAGTGTTATTTATTATTTTTTACTGTTAAAATGTGGGTAATGGGCATGCCCATGGGCACTTGGTGTCCAGAGGGTACGGGGACAGACACTATAATACCCTGCCCATACATGTGCGAGCTCGGGTACAGGCACTGTAGTACTCTACTCATAGAATAGCCATTATCATCCCTAGGTGTGAAGAAGAATGGAGGAACAAGTAAAAGAGCGTTATGAACAGGAAAAATAAGAGACACAGAGAAACAAATACTCTCCTAGAAAAGTCTTGGAAAATCCCAAGGTTTTTAGGTGGGATTGTTTTATAGGTGTGGTACTTTAAATTGTAATAAAAAGTCCCACAAAAATCCATCTCCTAAAACAATCTCTCAAAATTCTTATATTTTTGAATACCAATGGATTGTTTTGGTAAAAAAATACCAATGCATTGTTTATAAGTGATAAAAAGTCTCAAACAAATACCAATGGATTTTGATAGACTCTTTAAAAATCCTGAAAATCCTGATTGAATATCAGCGGATTGTTTTTAAGTGGTAAAAAGTCTTGATTGAATACCAACGAACTTTGTTACCAAAAAAAAGTCTTTTAAAATCCTAAATCAATACACCTGCTAAATGTATTTATCGACGTACAAAGTAGGGGGCGTCACATGCACTACCACCCCCCACCTCAGGGGAGATAAAAAGAGATAAATACGGTATGGAAATAATGAGAGGGATTATAGATATTCAACAACGAATCTATTGCATTTAAGCAAACAGAGCTATAAAAATGTAGTCTAATAGTGGGGAATCAAATAGGAAATATGAGTGTATAATAGAATAAAAAATAAATTGATTTCAGGTTCATCTCATATATCCTAATTTGATGGAAAAGAGTGGAGTATTGAGTCTTCTGAAAAAAAAAATTTAGTTCGACTATGAGTTTATTGAAAAAAGTATTAAAAATTTCTTGTTTAATTTTTTAATATAGGTTGGTTTTATTGTTTATATTTGAGATCGGAGGAGAATTGGATTTGTTGTGCACATGAGGATCTTGCACATAAGCTCTTGGGTTTTTCCCACATTGACCAGAGATATGGTCTCAAAAGAGCTTATAAGTGGGAGACAACTTTCACCTTACAAGCCGGTTTTGTGGGGTTGAATTAGACCTTAACCACATTCTAAGATGGTATCAAAGCCAGTATAAGATCCGTTGGGCCATCCGCTATCGGGCCACTCGGGTCACGCTCCAGTTGTCGAGTCCTGGGCGTGAGGGGGGTGTGTTAAGAGTCTCACATCGGATGTGATATGGCCTGAAAATGAGTTTATAAGTGGGAGGTATTCCTCACCTTACAAGTCGATTTTGTGGGGTTGAGTTAGGCCTTAACCACATTCTAATTAAGATGGTATCAGAGCCTATCATAGATCCTTCGGGCCACCCACCATTATAATCCACGCACCAAGCCCAATAGTGCTGGGCGTGAGGGGGTGTATTGGGAAAAACCCAAGTCCCACATTGACTAGAGATATGGTCTCAAAAGAGCTTATAAGTGGGAGGCAACCCTCACCTTACAAGCCGGTTTTGTGGGGTTGAGTTAGGCCTTAACCACATTCTAAGAACTAAAGCAGCAAGTACACATAAGCTTTAACTAGATACACTTAAAACACGAAGAGAGAGAGAGAGAGAGAAAACAACTCATTGACTTCTTCAACCACGAATTCTCAGCAAACCCTAGTGCCGCAACCAGCACAGTATCCATCTCCAACAACAACAATTCACCATGCAATCCTCTAGTTCATTTCGACGCCTCATTTCTGTTTTTCCTTTCCATATCAATCAAGCGTTTAAGCGTTGTAGGGGGGTTGCAAATCCAGTTGCCATTCAACAAGTTACGGCTACACAGCGATGCGATTTCGTGAGCAGTATGTTACCCTTTCTTCCCACCCAGGTAAATCCAACGCTTTCGAACTCACCTTTAATGAGGTTAATGTCTTGTACAATGTTCTGAATCTCCCTAATCATTGAATTTCCTCTGCATGTTTCAATGAGGTCAAGGGTATCTGATTCAAGGATTACATCTGCTATGTTGAGAGAGCGACATATCATCATAAGAAGATATCGTCAATTGCTTGGCATAAAATATGTCACCCATTGCAGACTTGGTCTTGGCATCCATATATGCTCTCCAATGGCTTTGGTTTCTTAGAGATAGATGCATGTTTTAAACACTCAGACTCTTATTTCTTACTATGTTCAATCCTCAACGTACGCAGTGGCGGACCTACCTTGTAATGAGGGGGTTCAAGGTTCAGTTGAACCCCCTGAAAAAAAAATTGCACTTACCACCCTATATAAATAGCCCAAATCCCCTGAAATTTTAATTTTGAACCCCCTAAAAATTTTAAATTGCACTAGTAGACCAAGTTTTACACCCACTTGACACTGGGCTTAAAAAATTTGACACCCCTAACCCAGGGTCCTTGGTCCGCCACCATACGTCAGTAGCTTCCTTTGAAGATTTTTTTCATAAAGTTTTGGACTATATTCTTGGCACATTGGTGTCTATTTGGTGAAAAAAATTCAGTCAATTTTAGGACTGACAACTGGCTCTCTGAGCCTAGAGTAAACTATTTGCAAATTCGTTCTCACATGCATCAATATTTAAAAGCTTAGATATGTTGAAAATTTCTTTGCTTGCTTTAATAGGAAATGTTCCTTCTCTTTTTTTTTTTAAATAATTTATTTAGAAATGAGCAATAATAATTAGTGTATGTTTGGTTCTGCAGTTACAAGAATTGATCCTGTAGAATTAATTTTAGTTAAAAGTGACTTAAAAATGACGTGATTTTTGTTGGATACATTTACTGAAAAGTTATTTTTATTGATCAATGTTGTTTGGATAGCTTGGATTAGAATTGCTTTTAGGTGTGAAATTACCAAAATTTGTTTTAACTTAAAATTGCATTATAAACTTAAAAATTGATATATATATATATATATATTCCGTTTTTTATCAAAAAATAGTAGGGGGTACTCATTTTCCTTCTTGATGTTTTTTCCCTAAAAAGGGTTTTGCATCAAAAGGTTTTAATGAGGCTCCATATCCCTTTCTTTTGCTAAAAAATATATCATAAATACTTCCTTAGCAATATATATTATAATAATTTTCTTTGACATCATTATATTATATTAATTAACAAATATTTTTATAGTTTTTGTCATTTAAGTTAATGGGCTTATATAAGAAAATAAAATAAATGGACTTTGAAGCCCAATTCCTCTTTATTCTCTAACCTAGAGATTGCAACTCTGGAACCTGCAACCTGAAAGTAAAGCAAGGCGACATCCATCCAAAATTTTAGAGATGTTGAGTGAACGGTGAACAAATTCAATATCCAAGGGTGAATTAAAATTCAGGGAGGTTACAAAATCGGTTGGGAAGTCAATTCAAATTTCTTAGAAAATGCAAATGTGTAGAAATTCAATAGGTACATTTCACAAGGTTGATGGATGTATTTAGAGTATTGGAAATGTGTGGCCATTAATGTCCACTAAGTCTTATGCATGCATGAAAGTCATGTTCTCTCCTATAAATAGAGAGACTTGTGAAGAGATGAGATATGCCCGAATGAAGAGGTGAGGCATCCCCATTATTGGGTGACAATGTAGAGAGGTGGAGAATCTCCAGCCAGGTCCTAGTGAGAGGAGAGTGCTGGTGATCATTTGTTGTGTGAGATGTGAGTGTTATCATTCCTTATAACTCTTAGAGTGAGAAGAGTATTGTAGGGTGATACACATATTGGGTTGGGTTACTAATATTGTAATCATGTTTCGGATGATGAATGAATTATGTTGAGATGTTCCGGTGGACGTAGGCAAGAGGTGCTGAACCACGTAAATCTCTTTGTGCCTTCTCTTCTTTCTTTGTAGTGTATGTTCCCATATAAGATCCTACGTGTGTGCGAATTTCCCCATGTATCAGAGCTAATGGTTTGGGGTGATTGGCGCAAAGTTGTTGGTGCAACCAAGTGATCGGTGCAGACAAGATTGAAACTCAATGAGTTTGGTGGTGGATCCACATGGGATCTTTGTGTCGAAAGTCTTTCTGGCAATGGAGGTCAGGTAGCGTGTCTTGTTGGTTGTTGCTAACAGCGGTGCAAGTACGAGTGAAGCGTCACCATTCAATACTCATAAAGGAGCATTCAGATCAGAATTGTGGTGAGGAACACACTCAAGTTTATTGATTAGAGGTGAGTATGCAAGATGCACATGTGGAGGAGCATTATCTCGCCAAAAAAAAAGAAATTAAAGATGTTGAAGAAGTTTGGAAATTTTAATTAAGGGAGGATATGTTGGGAAGTCAATTCAAATTTCCTAGAAAATGCAAATGTGTAGGAATTCAAGAGGTACATGTCACAAGGTGGGTGGATGTATCTAGAGTCTTGGGAATGTGTGGCAATTAATGTCCACTAAGTCTTATGCATGCATGAAAGTCACGTTCTCTCCTATAAATAGAGACTTGTGAAGAGATGAGATATGCCCAAATGAAGAGGTGAGGCATCCCCATTATTGGGTGACAATGTAGAGAGATAGAGAATCTCCAGCTAGGTCCTAGTGAGAGGAGACTGTTGTTGTGCAAAAACGTGTGCAAGTATACACAGTCAAACAAGTAATAAAGTGATAAGTAGAGATCGTTCCCGCGAGAATTGATTATGGTTAACTTCACAAATTCCCAATTTAGCTAATCTAGTTAGTGAGACAATAAAGTAACAAGTAACATATTTGATTAAAATGATTAGGACAATAAATTAAAGGGCAAATGACAATAAAAGATAGTAACAATAATGTTGAATCAGAGAGATAGGTATAGCCAAGACAAGGATCAGTAATTAATCAATATTGACTTAATGCTGTGACAAGTGCTATGATAGCATTCAGTGTGCTCAACCACCTCTTCAACACAAATCTTTTCTTCTAGCTCAACCACTTCTTCAACACAACCCTCTTCTTTTAGATGCTCCATAATTGTTCTAATGTGAGCCTCTATATTCTTACATGACACTTGAAAGTTGTCGTTATCCTCCTTGGTAGCCTCAAGGGATTGAGCCACAAACTCTTGGAAATTGAAGATGCTCTCATGGAATCCTTCGGTTTGAGCTAGAGAGTATGTCTCTTGCTAACATGAAATTTTCCATGGCATAAGTCTCATTTTTGGCTGTCACGGACGTGAAACTTGTCTCAAAACAGCCCCCTTCATTTTCACCTCCATAGCAACCGTAATTGAAATTTTGTGGTTGGACTTGGACACTTCTTGCTTGCATAGAGTCAAAATACCAATGTTCCAGGGCTATAGTTTTTTTTTTTTACAAAAACGCAAACACAATTAGTAACAAACAAACAAACAAAATGGATAGAATCTCAAATAACTAAACTAGCTAAAATGAAAAACCCATGAAAATCAACAGTTTCAATCCCCGGCAACGGCGCCAAAAACTTGTTGTGCAAAAACGTGTGCAAGTATACACAGTCAAACAAGTAATAAAGTGATAAGTAGAGATCGTTCCCACGAGGATTGATTATGGTTAACTTCACAAATTCCCAATTTAGCTAATCTAGTTAGTGAGACAATAAAGTAACAAGTAACATATTTGATTAAAATGATTAGGACAATAAATTAAAGGGCAAATGACAATAAAAGATAGTAACAATAATGTTGAATCAGAGAGATAGGTATAGCCAAGACAATGATTAGTAATGAATCAATATTGACTTAATGCCGTGACATGACAAAGTAGTACCTAATTACCCCAAATAAAGTCATGATAATCACAATTACAGCTTAGATAAAAAATACACAGCGGAAGGAAGGAATTACAAACAAATTGGAACTCAAAATAAGCTTCCAATGCTGCAAATCTGCTCCACAGAATCTGTGCCGTGCTGATGAAAAATAGTGCTGCAGAATGTGAATTCTCAGCTCCAAAAATGGAGTTTTGGTACCAAAAATGGTGATGGAGGTGGAATGGATGAAGATGGGGTGATGGTGGCTGCTAGGGTTTCGTGGATGGAGGGAGGGTATGGATGAGTGGGGGTGTGTCGTTTTTAGGTTAAGCCTTGCCTTTTATACTAATTTCTCTCTCCAAGTACCAATTGGGCCAAGGAAAATTCTGAAAAGTGCTGTCAACCCAAAACACAATGACATTTTGTCTTGTAGTGCCTCAATAATATTCCTTTTGCACATCTCCACATAAGACAAAACATCATTTTTCTTCATTTAAATACTTGGGGCCACTTCAGATAATTCTTTATGCGCAAGCCAGCTACGCTCGTGCTATCACAGCACTACGAACAGCATCTGGACTAAATTTTCCTGCACAACTAAATACAAGGTAAAATCCCACAAAATGGCACCAAAAGTGCCCAAAATACTTTTTACACAACACAAACATACTTATATTTAATTGTGCATAAAATCCATATTTATTTGCACTAATTGCCATTGAACAAGCTTAATTCTCATTTGTTTTGGCATAAATAACTCTTATTTCTAAGAGTTATCACACCCCCCAAACTTGAACCATTGCTTGTACTCAAGTAATGACACTCAAACAGCACAAAGCACGGCACAACAGCAATTAATAGCGTTGAAAACAGCTCCAGCACAGCTCTATTTTTCTCAAGGTTTTCCTCTCAAACACAACACATTAAGAACCCTTAGCAATTCATGAAATTATAGCTTTTGCCCTCTAGCTTAAGTGTGTGTGTGTTGTCTTGCACTCCTTCCATAGGCTCCGACAATTACTAGGCTTGGCGTCGGATCCTACTTAGAATTTCCTACATTGCCCTTCCTTCTCAATAGCTACAAGCAAAGTTTACAATGATTCACACAAGGGTAGCCCTCTTAAAATTATGCATTGAATACACTAGACCATACAACTTGATTACAATTGATACTAGAGTGGTGCACACCTCTTTTTTTCTCTTTTTTTTTAATCCGATTAGCTTGACCACTACTTCGACTGAAACTGTAATGGTGTCGCCACAAAACAGCCTCCCTACACAGTGGCCAAACCAACCTTGTTGCAAGAGTGCAACTTTTGAATTTCTATTTATTTTGCAAATGTGCACCCTCTTTTTACATTATTTGATTTTGATAGCACTCGGTCTTACTACTAATAGGCTACCCCCAAACTTGATTTTTACCCTACATGCAGTTTCTATCAAATTCCAAGCAGTTTCGGTCCTTGCTAAGTTTTCACCTAACTTCCACCTAAGTAAAACCTTTCACCTATTTCCAAAATGCAAGAGTTAAGTGTATACTATAGGGGCTAGGCTATTTCCTTCAGAATTCTAAGTCCACGCCAATTCTGGCTATCCTCATTGGGTTCTGCCTTGGTACTTAGAGCTTAAAGTTTTTATTTTCATTATGCATTAACAACTGCTGTGACAGCTTTACAGACAGCACTGAACAGAAAATTAAAAACATGACAGCAGCAAAACAGAAAATTAAGAACATGACAGCAACAGAAAAACAAACTAAACAGGACAGCACTAACAAAATAGAATGGAAATGACAAAACAAATAACAAAGGGTGGGATTATTTCCCTGAATCTAGCCTGACACTCCTTCGGGATTCAAAAATGGTCCTAGGCTTCTTTGCCACAGTCTCCCCCACGATTTCCAAGTTCGGATTGGCTTGTTCACCTTCTCCAGCAGCTTCTGCAGCACCATTATGCTGAATATTGGTGCTGAAAATGGTAATATTTGGCACTGTGACAGCATTTGTTAAAATACTGCACAATGCAAAACACCAGAAACAACTCCAAAATAGGAAGAATTAACCCCAAAACAGTAGTTATCCCACCAATTTGATTCCTAAAAATGAAAATGAACAACAAAGAGAACACTAAAGAGGTTAGAATCTGGGTTGCCTCCCAGCAGCGTTTAATTTATAGTCTTTAGCTAGACTTGCCCCTTTAACACACATGTTATGGTGGGTAATAAGACAAGAAGAAAATCTCATCCGTCCTATTTTCTCCTTTGTGCAAAAATCCCATGTATTTGGCATAGGGAAACAAGTGTTCCCATGCTCCAACAACTAAGCATTTGGGATATGAATTCCTCCATTCTTGAGAAAAATGGAACTTGTTGTGCAGAGGAATCTTGTCTTCAATTACCACGGATTGAGTTTTAAATGTCACATAACTCCCTTCACGCCACCCTTGGCTTCTCTTCCTTCTCACTATTTTTTTCTTTTTCTTTTTGTTCTACTTCTACTACTACTACATTATTTTTTTCTTTTTCTTCCACTACTTCCAAATGGAGACATTCATTTTCCAGCTCTACACTCTCTTTTTCTTGCTCAACCACCTCTTCAACACAAATATTTTCTTCTAGGTCAACCACTTCTTCAACACAACCCTCTTCTTTTAGATGCTCCATAATTGTTCTAATGTGAGCCTCTATATTCTTACATGACACTTGAAAGTTGTCGTTATCCTCCTTGGTAGCCTCAAGGGATTGAGCCACAAATTCTTGGAAATTGAAGATGCTCTCATGGAATCCTTCGGTTTGAGCTAGAGAGTATGTCTCTTGCTTGTAACACCCTAATTTTGTCCTATCTAAAAATAAGAAGTTTTATCTATTTTTAATAAAAAATAATTATTTTATTTTCATGCCATGCTTTATTTTATTTTTGTTTGCTACAAGTTCCAATTTTTGAAAAAAAAATAATAATAATTAGAAGTAAAGAAACAAAATAAGCAAAAGAGGAAATATGGGAGGTTTGTAAAAAATATGTAGAGGTGCATTTAAGATTGGGCCATCTAAAGCCCACTCCTCCACCAAACCTTATGCCCAATTCGCATAACCCTAGACCTAACCCATATCCAACTCCTCCACCAAGCCCAATCCAACTCCTCCACCAAACCCAATCCATATCCTAACCCTAACCCATATCCAACCCATAACCCAACACCCAACTCCATCCAACCCACTCCAACTAAACCCTAAATTCGAATCCCCCTTAACCCTAAAATATGTCCACATTCACCACCCCCCTTAACCCTAAAATGTGTCTACATTCACTCTCCCCCCTACCCTTAAAAGTCATCCACATTCATCCCCTCTCTCCTAGCCTAGAAATCCGCCCCACTTTCCCTCTTTTCCTCCTTGGAACTCATAATCCCACTTCCACACACAACCCCACTTCCCCACATCTCCTTTCCCCATACACTCCACCCTTCCCTCTCTCCTCTCCCAACGGCTCTCCCCCCTTTTTCCTACGCCCCCCTTTCTTTCTCTCTCCCTCACACATCACTCAACTCACTCTCTCTCACACACTTCCCCTTCCAAACCCTAAACAAATTCGACACTCAACCCTCCCTCTCCTATCTCATGCCTCACATCCCTCACACATCACACACCCACTCTCATCCTTTCACACACTCAATCCTCTTTCTCTCATACACTCCCACACTCCATCAAAGAAAAGAAAAGAAGCAAACATCACTTCTACCTCTCAACTCAAGTTTTTAGTATAAATATGGGCTACATTTTTGAAGGAGGGAGGTCGGTTTTTTTGGAGAGAAAAGAGAGGAGAGTTCGAAATCTTGAAGTTTTCAGGAGCAAGAGGAAGCAAAAGCGGATTGGTTGAAGTTTTAGTGAGAGAGAGTTTTTGTTCTTCTTTTTTTTCTTCTTCCTTAAAATTTTCATAGTTTTTTTTATCCTTTTGTTGTTGAGGGATCTGTGAAGGAGTTTCTTTGTCCAAAGAACATTTGGTAATAATTTCATCTCATCCTTAGTTCTCTGCAAATATTTATTTTTGATATGGTCCAAAAAGCCATTGTTTAGGTTACTCATGTTTTAGATAGTTCATATATATTTTGTCGAAACAAGTACTATGTTGTTAATATTGTTATTGCTCATGTGATGCTCCTTCTCCCATATGCATTTGATATATTTCTTTTTATTATCTTTACTTTCTATTTTTTTAAAGGGCCTATGGTGACAATAGGAATTAAAATGTTACTAATATAGCATCATATTTGTCATTTTGTTATAATCACCCATTTGAGTTTTCATTATGCTTCCTTCTTGAATGCATCGATTCTTATTGGAAATGTGAGCAATGTCTTTTTTTATCAACAATAATAATTGTCATCAAAATAATGGCAATAAGAAATATAGCAATTTTTTCTTTTAATATTAAAAAAGGATTAGGTATCAAAAGAATCAAAAAAGATTTAAGGTAGAATGTTTCTCTAAATAATTAATAGATCTCTTTTATACCAAATACCAAAAAAACACTTCACAAAAATCATTTCCTAACAATTAATAAAAAAGGGGTAAATAAAACGTTTTTTAAAAACAAATAAACTGATTTTTGTTTTTTTTTCGTTTTTATTTATTTATTTATTTTATTTAATTATTTATTCTTTTCCAACCAAAAATTATCTCAACCAAAAAATAATAACAAAAGAATCTCAAAGAAAAAAGAACAAAAAAGCTTTCATTAGTAAAAAGGGAGTGGTAAGTAAAACTTTTTTTAAGGAACAAGTAAATTGTTATTTACACCCCCCCAGGCTCAAGCATAAGGCCCTTTTTGTCACTTAAGCCCAGTTTCGCTAACTGGGCCCTCCCATGCGAATTGGGCTTCATTCTCTGCACCCCCCATTTTAAAAATGCAACCCTCCTCGCTGTTTACACCCCATTTTTGATAATACAGCCCTCCTTTTATTCGCACCCCCATTTTACTATTACATCCACTGTTTCTCCTTTTACGAAATATATTTCCTTTCCCTAAACAAATATTTTCTGACATCGAAAACAAATGTTTTCAAAACGTCGAAATCAACAAAAACACTTTTCAAAAACAAATCTTTTCAAACGTCGAAATCGAAATTAATCATCACTAATGATCACTCGCGCCGTTGCCGTTTGATTATGGGTGATGATTTCATTCCTGTGGGAGCTAGTAGTGTGGCCACTCTAAACCGTCGTTGTTTGGTCCTCACAAACGCTCTCCTTCAATTGCGAAAACCTTTTCGATACTCAAAATAAAAACCGATTATCATTAATCATCACTCGCGCCGTTGCCGTTTGGTTGTTAATGATAATTTCATTTTCAAAAGAGTTAGTAGCGCGGCCACTCTAAACCATTGTTGTTTGGTCACTGCGAACGCTCAACCTCTTTGCGAAAGAACTCTAAACAGACTAAAAAACAAAAACCCTTTTAAAAAAACCAGAACTACGTAGCTTTGAGTTCTCCATCGCACCGGGAGATACGTAGGAGCGGATATCCTCCGTCAAGCACAATAAACTAAAAACATTTTTTTCTCCTAAAAAAAGCAACAAACACTTTTGCCAAAAATAAAAATTTTCATTAAGTCGTTCCATTCTCTTTTCGAAAAAAGGGCAAATTTAAGTATTTTCCAAATCCGCACTTAAAACCACACATTTAATTAAAGGTTCCCTTTCGGTAGAAAGGAGGCGTGGGGTGCTAAAACCTTCCCTATGCCTAACCGACCCCCGAACCCAAATCTTCCGGTTTTCCAAAAGGCCATCCGCTTTCCAAAAGGTTTTTCTTCAATATTTTCCTTATAAAAAAATATTGGTGGCGACTTCATTGATTTTCAAAAAGTTGCAAGCGAAGAAAGATTCCCTCGGGGACTTTTTCGGGCGCAACAGCTGGCGACTTCACTGGGGACTTTTCTTTTTAAGTGGGTCAAGCCTAACTAATTAAATGTGTGGTTTAGTGTGCTATTGATGTGATTTGGATACTTTGTTTGCTTCCATCCCTTTTCGGTTTGCTCTTCTTTATCATGTTGTATGCATGTGCATTCGTTTTCTCTCCTTCCATGTTTATTTTTCTCGTCTTCGCTTATGTGCTTAGTACCCTCATGCTTTTCCCCCATCTTGTTATGTTCCTCTCTTCTTGGCCCCCTCTCTCGAGGAAAGCAAAGCACTTGATTATTGTTGAAACCCTAGGGTAGCTAATTTGATATTGAACCATAGTGTATACAACATGTTATCGCTTGCTATTGTTTGGACTGTTCTGGGTTTTCCTTCGCAGGTGGGGTATATGTGGGTAGTTTTAGGCGGTATGTCCCCGCTACACACACTCACCCCCTTATGATTATGAGCTTTGAGAGAGGCCTAAAACCCAAGGTTTGAAAAACACCTAGGAGAGTGGAAACGAGTAATGACTGCCAATTGGACCGATGTCCTTCTGCTCTCACGAAAGTTTCGGCCAGAGTATGCTCTTTATGGTACCTCACACCAGATGGCGTTCCATCGTTGTGGGTGTTATCATAAAAGAGATTTAGCTCTGGTAGCCTTTGCGAGGGAGCGAATAGAGCCACATGGGAGGATTACCCTTTAAATTGCCCTAGATCGTAGGTCTCACCCCTTTTTAGGTCACAAGGGCTTTCCAAATTGTATGCTGCATTGTAAACTAGGCACGTTTTCAAAAAGAAAAGGAAATTTTTCGAAAAAAAATAGAGAAAGAGTTGCCGTTGTAACCTTTCTGTCGCCGGTCGGTATGAAGTGACATATGAACCACTTTTAAAAAAAAAGAGAGGGAGTGAAAGAGTTACCGCTGTAGCCTTTCTCATACCGGTCCATATGAAATAACGTACGACCCGCATTTTCCAAAAAACTTGAATCACTGCCAATAAGGGCTGGTCTCTGAGTTACATAGACATAGAACATCATCATCATTTACACGCATCCTTTGCATAAAACATACATTTTCAATAGTTTTCGCATGCATCTTTGCATCTCATCATGGTTTGCTTGCCGAGAACCCCAAGTAATAAGAAATTTTTGTCATAGATACGGCATGGAATCTAGAAGGGAAACGGTGTATACTCCAAGGTACCCCGCTGTAAGCAAGGTAGATGTGACTAGTCTGAAAAAATGTGTTGACCTGATGGGACCGATTGAAAGGGGATCGTTTGATAATGCTTATGGGAACCTCCGGAAGTTGTTGTTGCTAGAGGTGCAGACTGAGGCTATTGTGGCTTTGAGTAGATTCTATGACCCAGAAATCAGGTGCTTTCTTTTCAAAATTTTTCAAATGGCACCCACATTGGAGGAATATCAACAGATTTTGGGTTTCACTCAGACAGAAGCTGCTCCCTACCGGTATCAAGAACAGTACTACACAGATGAGGGGTTCGCTGCATTACTACAAGTAAGTGTAGAGGATTTGAAGCTCCAAAAGCAAAAGAGAAACAATGTGATAGGTTTCCCGCAGAGCTACCTTGAGGGTTTAATGGGAGCCTATGCTAGAAGTAAAAATTGGGTTGTCTTCAAGCGAGTTTTAGCCTTAGCAGTTTTTGGGGTTGTTCTCTTTCCGCAGATTGAGAGGTATGTAGATGTGACTGTTATTGGCATTTTCCTAGCTTTTCAGAACAAGCGGAGCCCCATTAATCCAATTCCCGCCATCCTTGCCGACACTTATTCTGCTTTTACTCATCATTGTGACTTAAGAAGGAAGAAAATCTCTTGCTCTTCTCACCTGTTGTATGCATGGCTTCTCATCCATGCCTTCACCAACCCAACACGAGTGGAAAAGTTGATTAGCTACGCTGTAACTTGTGAGGTGAAAGCTATGAGTATTCAAGAATGGATCCAGTTTCTAGGGGGTCTAGATGAGCACTCGATCCGTTGGTATCTCTCATCTTGCTGGGAAGATAGGCCTAAGGTAGTCTTCCGCTGTGGCGGTTTCCAAAATGTCCCGCTAATGGGCACTAAAGGATGCATCAACTACAACCCGTCTCTGACTCTGAGGCAATTAGGGTATCCAATGAGGAATTCGCCTACTGAAGAGATGATATTCCCGCTTTACATCTATGAAGGAGGACCAAAAGATGACAGTTTGCTCAGAAAGGTCTTGCAAGCCTGGAATACGGTGTTTCGCATGGGAAGAGTAGAGCTCGCTCAGAGGACTAGTGGTATCACCTTCGCTCAGTGGCTCGGAAAAAGGATCCAGAATGTTCAACTGCCTTACCAAAAAGAGTTGCAAGTCGAGAGGGAAGTAGTAGACGCCAGTGCCCCTGTTGTCGAAGAATTAGGCGAAGTTAAGTTGGCTCTGATAAAGGCAGAGGAAGAGAAGAAATCTTTGCAAGCTGAGATAGAGAAAATGGCTTTGAAGAACAAGAGGTTGAAAGAAGAAAATGCCCTGAAGTCTGCTACCATTGAGAGTTTCAGTCAGAAACTAAAAGGGGAAGAGGAGAGCAAGTTAGAAGTTCAAAGGTATCTGCAAGGAGCCAAGGAGGAAATCAAGAGACGAAGCTTGAAAGAGAAGAAGGCCCTGGAAGAAGCCAATCAGTGGAAAGAGTTATGGGATGAAGCAAAAATGGGAGAGAGAACGGCGAAAAGCTTGCTTGCCAAGTCAAAGAGAGAATCCCACATGTTACAAGCTGAATGGGAGAGTAAGTTAGACAGTGTTGTGCAAGAGAGAGACTCTTTTGAGAACATCCTCAGGGAATATCAGCGGGCCCTAAGAGCAGAGCAAGAGGATTCTGACGAGCTGAAGGAGCGTCTTTGTCACATCAGTGATGCGTACCGGCAAGTGAGGGATGAAAGTCAGTATTGGGAACATCGCTATGTTGAGCTGCTCGGTAGGATTGAAGAGCAGGCAGTCATCATAGAGCTGAGGGATGAAGTTCAACACTGGAAGGATAGGTTCTCCAAGCTATCAGAATTGGTCAACCAGGCTCTTGTGGGTATGCCCAGGAGATTAAGAAAAGCTGAAACTGAGATGTATCCCCTCAACACCCCGCTTGAGGTGTACAAGTTTGTGGAGTACTGCAGAGCCCTAGTTGAGGAAGCCAAAGGAAGAACCGGAAGTACCTCCACCAACAACAAAAGGAAAAAGAGTGGAAATGTCAAAGCCCTTTGTATTTGAGCTTCTTTATTGTAATTTTCCATTTTTGTTTTATTGTACCTTTCCTTTTTCAATCATTGTACCAGAATGTCGTACTTTCGGATTCAGATTTTGAAGTATTTTGAATACACCCGTTTCGCTTCCAGATTCCAATTTCAGTATAATCCAAAGAAAGCGATATAACAAAAATAATCAAAGATTTACTCGCGTATCTATGACAAGACATAATACACTGCGATTCTCGGCAAGACAAACTAAACACGCATTCATTCGCATTGCATTCATTTATTCGTTCTTGTGTTCATAAACGTGTTCCGTCAACAGAAAATTAGGCAAGCTGGTTAATCATTGCTATTGGACGCGTCTGCAAGCAAGAAACATGGAAAACGATCAAGCCAACCATGATCAGAACGATCCGCAGCCACATCAGGATGACGGAATTCCGGGAGGTCCGGATCCTAATGGTCAGGGTCAGCACGATCAGAATCAGGGGAATCAAGTCACTCAAGCTGAGATGGAAGTCCTACGGGCTCAAATGGCGGAGGTCATAAGAGTGCTAAGTGCCTTAAGAGATGTTGGCACAACTGAAACCGCTGTTGCTGGGACGAACAACCCTCCTCCCCTTCCTGGGTCTGGGATCTCTCAAACCCTTCAAGCTGCGCAATGGCCTCCCTATGGTCTCCCACTGGGCTATACGCCTCCTACTGCTGATGCAAACCCTGGAGGGGATCCTTCAGGAACCACGGGGCACGCTCAGCCTAATACAATTGTGAACGAAGTTGGAACAGGGACGCATCAAGCCCAGATTCAGATCCCAATTCCTGTTATTGCTCCAGGAACTCCGGCGGGTTTCAATTCACCAATAATGGTTCATCCACACGTGCAGGGTCCAGTCCCTCAGAATATTGCTCACCGACACATGACCCCGGTCGTGGCGTCGATGAATAACCCTCACTATGGTGCCGGCGTTTTTCCACAGAATTATCCTGCCGAAGCTAGAAGTCAGTATCAAATGCTGGAAGAAAGGTTAAGAGCCGTTGAAGGGGCAGGTTCCCGAGCCAGGAATGCCCATGAGTTGTGCTTGGTTCCTGATCTAGTCCTGCCACCCAAGTTCAAAGCACCAACTTTTGACAAATACAGAGGGACAACTTGCCCAGTCAGCCATGTGACAATGTACTGCCGAAAGATGACTGCCTATGCCCGTGACGATAACTTAATGATGCATTGCTTCCAAGAAAGTTTAGCTGGAGCTCCCCTTGACTGGTACATGCAGTTAGAACCAACTAATATCCGTTGCTGGAAAGACATGGCGGATGCCTTCATGCGTCAATACCAGTATAATAATGATTTGGCTCCAGATAGAACTCAGCTGCAATGCATGTCTAAGAGGGATAACGAGTCGTTCAAAGAATACGCTCAGAGATGGAGGAACCTTGCGGCTCAAGTAAAACCCCCTCTGCTGGATAAGGAAATGGTCCACATGTTTATGGAAACCCTTCCTGCAGTGTATTATGATAGGTTGGTTGGCAGCGTAGCCTCAAACTTCTCTGAGATGGTGGTCACAGGGGAAAGAGTAGAGAATGGTATGCGCAGCGGAAGAATAGCTCATAGCCCGACGCCTCCTGCCAGTCAAAAGAAGCCATTTTTTGGGTCTCATAAGAAGAAAGAAGGTGAAACTAATGCAGTCATCGGAGCCAGTGGTCCGTCGCACAGCAATCCATCGCAAGCTATTTCGGTTCCTCCTCAGGCACCGCTGGCACAGCCTTTTCAATCAAATTATCAGTACCGAAACTATAATGAAAGGAAGCCTGCTGTCTTTGATCCCATTCCCATGTCCTACACGGACTTGTTTAATTATCTCATCACCAACAAAATAATCGGTACTCGTCAAATGAAGCCATATCAGCCTCCCTATCCTAGAGGGTACAACGCAAATGCCACCTGCGCCTTTCATTCTGGGGCAGTAGGTCATGTGGTGGAGGATTGTAAAGCATTCAAATATGTGGTGCAAGAATTACTTGATAAGAAAAGCATATCATTTCAACAACCCAATGTAGCCACCAATCCGTTGCCAGGGCATGGAGGGTCTGCTATTAATGCCGTTGACCATCAGGAGGGTCAGTGTTTGGTTAGAAAAGTTGATTGCATTCAGACGCCCTTGAATTTTATCCATGCTGAATTATGTCGTTTTGGTGTCATCAAAGAAGGGTGTGCTAGGAAAGACGCCTGTGATAATCCTCGATGCATCGGGGCATGTGAAGGCTTTAAACCAATTCTCCAAGATCTCTTAAACAGACACCTGGTCCAAGTGGGAATCCAGGAGAAAGAAGAAAGTGTACTTACCTTGCAATCAGGCAATGGAGGCTTCAGAAGACCGATTGAAATTCCCTGCAATCTGAATTCCAGCCTAGCTGTGACGAGACCCTCGACTGTTGTTATTCCAGTACCTGCTGCTACCCCTAGTGGGGAGGCTAGGATGATTCCATGGAGCTGCAATGTGCAAATGCAAGCGGAGGTCCCTAAAGGCACTCTGGATATAACAAACATTGCTGGGGGTAGTTGTATCACAAGGAGTGGAAGGATGTATACTCCTGAAAACCTTAGAAGAGAGCAATCCAAGGGAAGTGAAGAAAGGGACCGTAAGGGAAAAGACAAGGAAGCTGTAGAGGTCAGGGATGTGTCGGACAAAGAAGCTCAAGAATTCCTGAGGATAATGAGACAGAGTGAATATCGGGTGGTAGACCAGCTGAATCAAACCCCATCCAAGATCTCAATGCTCTCTTTGCTGCTTAGTTCAGAGGCACATCGTGCTGCACTGCTAAAGGTCCTGAATGAAGCTCACGTCTCCCATGACATTACAGTAAACCAGCTTGATGGTATCGTTGGCAGCATTGTAGCCTCTAATTACTTGACCTTCTCAGACACTGAGCTGCCTCCGGCAGGAAAGAGTCATAATCAAGCTCTTCACATCTCAGTCAAGTGTGGGGACCATATACTTGCCAGGGTGCTTATTGATAACGGTTCATCCTTGAATGTGCTGCCTAAGTCTACAATGGATAAGCTGGATGTAGACTGTTCATACCTAAAACCGAGCTCCACCTTGGTCAGAGCATTTGATGGGTCAGTGAAGGAAGTTTTTGGAGAAGTAGAAATGCCACTGCAGGTGGGCCCTGAAGTATTTTATGTCATCTTTCAAGTGATGGACATCAATTCATCCTACAGTTGCCTGCTGGGACGTCCTTGGATACATGCGGCTGGGGCAGTGCCATCCTCGCTTCATCAGAAACTCAAGTTTGTGGCTAGGGGAAAGCTGATAGTGATCTCCGGAGAGGAAGAAACATTGATAAATCGATCACCACCTGAATATTATGTGGAAGCAGCAGAAGAGTCCTTTGAGACTGCTTTCCAGGGATTGGAGATTTCAAACGCTGTCTTCGTCGAAGGAGAACCTCGGTGGAAGCCCAAGTGGTCCAGGGCAGACATGATGACTGCAAAAGTGATGCTGGGACATGGGTATCAGATTGGTAAGGGCTTAGGAAAAGCTGCTCAAGAAATTGTAATGCCTATCCAGTTGAGGGGTAATATTGAGAGGTTCGGTGTTGGATACATCCCAAGTCTTGCTGATCGGGAGAGGCTGACATCTGACAGGAGGGAGAAATGGCTAGCCAAACTCAGAGGAAGGGCACCCAATCAGGAGAGAATAGTCATCGCTAATCTTAAGGACAACTTCCGGAGTGCTGGTATGCTGAACCCTGACCAGGTCAATATGGTTGAAGAAGGATCAAGCTCAAGTGGCCGTGCTGAAGGTCTGGTGCGCTGCTGTGTGGTTGGAGAGAAGCTGCAAAACTGGGAGACCATGGATTTCCCCGTATTTTCCAATTTAAAGTAATTATCATTGTAATGCAAATCCCTCGGCTCTGCCCAAGGTCTTGGGATATTTCATTCGGGCACACATGTTTTCGTCGAAAATCATCAATCAATAAAGTGTTATTTTGAATTTTCAATAAAATTTCTGTCTTCATCTTTTATCTGTGTTGCTTTTTCTTTGTTTTTATTCGCCGCTCCATTCTAATGCAGATCGAAAATAAACCCTGAAAATAATAATGCCCATAACTCATACTGTGATTTTGATTACCCGGTTAATCAAGCCGAGGAAGACGCTGAGAATGATTGGGATACCCCTCCAGAAATCATGAGAATGGTAGAACAAGAAGAAAAGGTCATCGAACCCCATGAGGAGTCTACAGAAATGGTCAATTTGGGTACTGAGGAAGACAGAAAAGAGATCAAGGTCGGTACCGCAATGGAGGATAAAGAGCGCAAAAAGGTGATTCAGCTCCTGTTCGACTACGCTGACGTATTCGCATGGACATATCGGGACATGCCAGGGTTGAGCACAGATATTGTTGAACATAAATTGCCAGTGAAATCAGAGTGTCCCCCTGTGAAACAGAAGTTAAGGCGGATGAAGCCCGAAATGTCTTTGAAGATCAGGGATGGGGTCAAGAAACAGTTTGATGCAGGGTTCTTAGCTGTGGCAAAATATCCTGAGTGGGTCGCAAACATTGTCCCAGTCCCTAAGAAAGATGGGAAGGTCCGAATGTGTGTCGACTACCGTGACTTGAACAGAGCAAGCCCTAAAGATGATTTCCCTCTACCCCATATTGACGTTTTGGTGGACAGTACCGCTCAGCATTCAATGTTCTCCTTCATGGATGGATATTCGGGCTATAACCAGATCAAAATGGCTCCAGAGGATATGGAGAAAACCACCTTCATAACCCTTTGGGGAACTTTCTGCTATAAGGTCATGCCTTTCGGGCTGAGGAACGCCGGGGCAACCTACCAAAGAGCGATGGTAACCCTATTCCATGACATGATGCATAAGGAGATCGAAGTCTATGTGGATGACATGATCGCCAAATCAAAAACTGATGAAGAGCACGTGGTTAACCTGCAGAAGCTGTTCGAGCGTCTCAGAAAGTACAAACTCAGGTTGAACCCCGCCAAGTGCACCTGGTCAGGGAAGCTGTTAGGGTTCATTGTTAGCCAGAAGGGAATTGAGGTAGACCCGGACAAAGTACGAGCAATCCTGGAGATGCCAGCACCTAAGACAGAGAAAGAAGTTCGAGGTTTCCTGGGAAGACTAAATTACATTTCTCGATTCATCTTCCAGTTGACTGCGACTTGCGAACCAATTTTCAAACTGCTGTGCAAAAACCAAGAGATGAAGTGGAATGATAAATGTCAAGAAGCATTTGAGAAAATCAAGGCGTACCTTCAAAGTCCACCCGTCCTAATGCCACCTGTGTCCGGCAGGCCCCTCATCCTATACCTCACGGTGCTAGACAACTCTATGGGCTGTGTGCTGGGGCAACACGATGAGTCAGGAAAGAAAGAACACGCGATCTATTATATAAGCAAGAAGTTCACAGACTGTGAGGCAAGGTATTCATCATTGGAGAAGACTTGTTGTGCTCTAGCCTGGGCTGCGCATCGACTGAGACAGTATATGCTGAGTCACACTACCTGGTTGGTATCCAAAATGGACCCAATCAAGTACATATTTGAAAAACCTGCGCTCACAGGTAGAATTGCTCGTTGGCAAATGCTTATGTCCGAGTACGATCTCGTGTACGTAACCCAGAAGGCGATTAAAGGTAGCACACTGGCAGACTACCTAGCACATCAACCGGTTGAGGATTACCAATCAATGCAATGTGAGTTCCCAGATGAGGACATTATGGCATTATTTGACACAGGGAAGTCTCAAGATGATGAAAGGTGGAGAATGTTGTTTGACGGTGCCTCTAACATGTGGGGGCACGGAATCGGAGCAGTGTTGATCTCCCCAGACAACCGCTTTATACCAGTCACCGCTAGACTAAGCTTCTATGTCACAAACAATATTGCGGAGTATGAAGCATGTATCTTGGGTATCCAGGCAGCTCTCGATTGGAAAGTCAAGAGGCTCGACGTGTACGGAGATTCAGCTCTAGTTGTCCATCAAGTAAAAGGAGACTGGGAAACAAGAAATTCAGATTTGATTCCTTACCGTGACTACATTCAAGAATTGATCAAGCCCTTTGAGGAAATCACTTTCCAACACATACCCCGCAACGAGAATCAGTTGGCCGATGCCTTGGCAACTTTGTCCTCTATGTTCAACGTCAGCTGTGACAAAAGTCTGACGACTGTCAGAATCCAGCACAGAGAACAACCTGCTTATCACTACTGTATGGTAGTCGAAGAGGGGTCAGATAGTCAGCCTTGGTACCATGACATCAAGCAGTATATCACAAACAGAGAGTATCCTCCCGGAGCTACAGAGAATGACAAGAGAACCCTCCGGAGGCTGTCAACAGGTTTCTTCTTGAGTGGAGACGTCCTTTACAAGAGAAACCATGACTTGGTACTCCTCAGGTGTGTAACAGGAGAAGAATCAGTAAAGATTATGCGAGATGTTCATGAAGGCTCATTTGGGGTTCATTCCAACGGGCATGCAATGGCTAGAAAAATCCTGAGAGCTGGATACTACTGGTTGCAGATGGAATCAGACTGTTGCAGTTTTGTGAGAAGATGCCATAAATGCCAAATCTATGCAGATCACACTCATGTACCCCCAACTTCTCTGAATGTTTTGAGCGCACCATGGCCATTCTCAATGTGGGGCATGGACATCATTGGTCCCATTGAACCCAAAGCTTCCAATGGTCACCGTTTCATCCTGGTTGCTATTGACTATTTCACTAAGTGGGTGGAAGCCGCCTCTTATCCCAATGTAACGAGCTCAGTGATTGCTAAGTTCATCAAGAAAGACTTGGTTTGCCGCTACGGTCTTCCAAACAAGATTATCACAGACAACGGTAGTAATTTGAACAGCAGAGTGATGAAGGATTTGTGTAAAGACTTCAAAATACAACATCACAACTCTTCTCCCTACCGCCCAAAGATGAATGGGGCAGTTGAGGCAGCCAACAAGAACATCAAGAAGATTGTGCAAAAGATGGTGGTAACCTACAAGGATTGGCATGAGATGCTCCCATTTGCCCTGCATGGTTACAGAACCTCAGTACGCACCTCCACAGGGGCAACCCCTTACTCCCTGGTTTATGGGTCAGAGGCAGTCCTCCCCATCGAGGTTGAAATACCATCCCTGCGGGTGTTGATGGAGACAAAACTTGATGAAGCAGAATGGGTGCGGTCTCGTCTTGACCAGTTGAATCTCATTGATGAAAAACGGGTGGCCGCAATGTGTCATGGACAGTTGTACCAACAGAGGATGAGGAGGGCTTTTGACAAGAAAGTCCGTCCTCGTGAATTCCAAGAAGGAGATCTTGTGCTCAAGCAGATCTTGCCGATCCAGACAGACTCTAGGGGCAAATGGGCTCCCAAATATGAAGGACCTTATGTGGTGAAGAAGGCATTCTCAGGAGGAGCTTTAATTCTGGCAAACATGGACGGAGATGAGATCCCAAATCCAGTGAACTCAGATGTGGTCAAGAAGTATTATGCCTAGAAAAATAGACGAAAAAAGAGAAAGATAAGCCAAGGAAAAATCAGCTCGCTAGGTTGAAAACCCGCAAAGGGCGACCTAGGCAAAATCAGAGCGGCCCGGTGGATTGAAAACCCGCAAAGGGCGATCCAGGCAAAAATTAGGGTCAGAAAACTTGGGCTTGAGAAAAGAAAAAGGCAATCAGCATTCCAAAGGTTCGGATAAGGGGGTGATCAATATTATGAGTATGGAGGTGGGCACCGTTACTTCAGAGATAGAATCACGAGATCTGTTTCCTTTTGCTTGTATTTTTTTTAGTTTAAAAGAAAGATTGCAATGCACTTTCGATTGGCGTGACTTTCTGCACGTCCAATTTCTATATCAATAGAAGACCAACTTTTCTTTCATATGTGTGCTTTTCGTGTCTCTGTTTTCATCTGTTCAGTTTCTTTCAAAATAATAACTTTTATGATTGATGAAATCGAATTGCAAAACATGTGCACATTCAGAGCATTACAGGATCATTACGAAATCTTTGAAAAAAATACAGAAAGAAGTGATTTCCCAAGTGAATAAAATTGCAGAAAAGACAGTCATAACGAACCAGTGTGCAATCCCCGCGGGATCATCGTCCTGGAGCAGCCTTCGCCCGGCAGATCGATTTAACCAGCAAAAAAAGAGTGCCAAAAAAAAAACAAATAAGCAGAAAAAAGAAAGCTGCTTAAAGAAAACAAACAGAGTAAACAAAGACAAATAAGCAGAAAAAAGAAAGCTGCTTAAAGAAAACAAACAGAATAAACAAAAAAAATCACAGAAGACGGAGCATAAAAGAACACAACATCTTCATTCATCATACCATCCATACCATTCGTCATCAAACAGTGGTGCATTATACTTTCAAATTCGCATCTCAGAAGAGCGAAGAATAACAAAAGGAAAAGAAGTGAATGAGGAAATAAACAGAAAAAGCATCCCACCAAAATCAATCATTGCATTCATGCACATCCAAATACCCAAATGCATGCATTTCATGCACCATCCAGGAAGTTACTTCGGACCAGAGAGTCCCAAAAATCCCATCTTTAGAAAATCACCATGACACCGAGTTAGTAAACTCCCTCAACCCAGAGTTAGTAAACTCCATCAACACAGAGTTAGTGAACTCCTTCCACAGATCACAACATCGTGTACGAGCACGCGATGGATCCATCAGACTTCGTTAAGTCCTTCGGATTAGTTGTGTCAACCTAAGGCATAGCGTAAATCCATTGATCAAATCAGTTCCAGACCTGATATTGATCGGCCGCTCGAAGAGGCCACCCCAAAGCTCGGACTCGACAAGAGTTCGTTAGAAGGTTTTTAGGCAACCTCCGAATTCCCAATTTACCGCTTTTCCCAATTTGCCGCTTTTCCCGATTTACCGCTTTTCCCAATTTACTGCTTTCCCGTTAATGCGACAAGTGTTAACCCCCGTTCCCAAAAAGAAAATAACAAAAGAAAATCTGAGCTTTTCCGAAGCGGACAAAATTAGTGTTATTTCTATATCTTTATTTCCATTTCACCAACAAATATGAAAAGGCCAAGTCATATTTCTTGGCGAAATGTGAAATAAAGAGGGGCAGCTGTAACACCCTAATTTTGTCCTATCTAAAAATAAGAAGTTTTATCTATTTTTAATAAAAAATAATTATTTTATTTTCATGCCATGCTTTATTTTATTTTTGTTTGCTACAAGTTCCAATTTTTGAAAAAAAAATAATAATAATTAGAAGTAAAGAAACAAAATAAGCAAAAGAGGAAATAGGGGAGGTTTGTAAAAAATATGTAGAGGTGCATTTAAGATTGGGCCATCTAAAGCCCACTCCTCCACCAAACCTTATGCCCAATTCGCATAACCCTAGACCTAACCCATATCCAACTCCTCCACCAAGCCCAATCCAACTCCTCCACCAAACCCAATCCATATCCTAACCCTAACCCATATCCTAACCCTAACCCATATCCAACCCATAACCCAACACCCAACTCCATCCAACCCACTCCAACTAAACCCTAAATTCGAATCCCCCTTAACCCTAAAATATGTCCACATTCACCACCCCCCTTAACCCTAAAATGTGTCTACATTCACTCTCCCCCTACCCTTAAAAGTCATCCACATTCATCCCCTCTCTCCTAGCCTAGAAATCCGCCCCACTTTCCCTCTTTTCCTCCTTGGAACTCACAATCCCACTTCCACACACAACCCCACTTCCCCACATCTCCTTTCCCCATACACTCCACCCTTCCCTCTCTCCTCTCCCAACGGCTCTCCCCCCTTTTTCCTACGCCCCCCTTTCTTTCTCTCTCCCTCACACATCACTCAACTCACTCTCTCTCACACACTTCCCCTTCCAAACCCTAAACAAATTCGACACTCAACCCTCCCTCTCCTATCTCATGCCTCACATCCCTCACACATCACACACCCACTCTCATCCTTTCACACACTCAATCCTCTTTCTCTCATACACTCCCACACTCCATCAAAGAAAAGAAAAGAAGCAAACATCACTTCTACCTCTCAACTCAAGTTTTTAGTATAAATATGGGCTACATTTTTGAAGGAGGGAGGTCGGTTTTTTTGGAGAGAAAAGAGAGGAGAGTTCGAAATCTTGAAGTTTTCAGGAGCAAGAGGAAGCAAAAGCGGATTGGTTGAAGTTTTAGTGAGAGAGAGTTTTTGTTCTTCTTTTTTTTCTTCTTCCTTAAAATTTTCATAGTTTTTTTTATCCTTTTGTTGTTGAGGGATCTGTGAAGGAGTTTCTTTGTCCAAAGAACATTTGGTAATAATTTCATCTCATCCTTAGTTCTCTGCAAATATTTATTTTTGATATGGTCCAAAAAGCCATTGTTTAGGTTACTCATGTTTTAGATAGTTCATATATATTTTGTCGAAACAAGTACTATGTTGTTATTGCTCATGTGATGCTCCTTCTCCCATATGCATTTGATATATTTCTTTTTATTATCTTTACTTTCTATTTTTTTAAAAGGGCCTATGGTGACAATAGGAATTAAAATGTTACTAATATAGCATCATATTTGTCATTTTGTTATAATCACCCATTTGAGTTTTCATTATGCTTCCTTCTTGAATGCATCGATTCTTATTGGAAATGTGAGCAATGTCTTTTTTTATCAACAATAATAATTGTCATCAAAATAATGGCAATAAGAAATATAGCAATTTTTTCTTTTAATATTAAAAAAGGATTAGGTATCAAAAGAATCAAAAAAGATTTAAGGTAGAATGTTTCTCTAAATAATTAATAGATCTCTTTTATACCAAATACCAAAAAAACACTTCACAAAAATCATTTCCTAACAATTAATAAAAAAGGGGTAAATAAAACGTTTTTTAAAAACAAATAAACTGATTTTTGTTTTTTTTTCGTTTTTATTTATTTATTTATTTTATTTAATTATTTATTCTTTTCCAACCAAAAATTATCTCAACCAAAAAATAATAACAAAAGAATCTCAAAGAAAAAAGAACAAAAAAGCTTTCATTAGTAAAAAGGGAGTGGTAAGTAAAACTTTTTTTAAGAAACAAGTAAATTGTTATTTACACCCCCCCCAGGCTCAAGCATAAGGCCCTTTTTGTCACTTAAGCCCAGTTTCGCTAACTGGGCCCTCCCATGCGAATTGGGCTTCATTCTCTGCACCCCCCATTTTAAAAATGCAACCCTCCTCGCTGTTTACACCCCATTTTTGATAATACAGCCCTCCTTTTATTCGCACCCCCATTTTACTATTACATCCACTGTTTCTCCTTTTACGAAATATATTTCCTTTCCCTAAACAAATATTTTCTGACATCGAAAACAAATGTTTTCAAAACGTCGAAATCAACAAAAACACTTTTCAAAAACAAATCTTTTCAAACGTCGAAATCGAAATTAATCATCACTAATGATCACTCGCGCCGTTGCCGTTTGATTATGGGTGATGATTTCATTCCTGTGGGAGCTAGTAGTGTGGCCACTCTAAACCGTCGTTGTTTGGTCCTCACAAACGCTCTCCTTCAATTGCGAAAACCTTTTCGATACTCAAAATAAAAACCGATTATCATTAATCATCACTCGCGCCGTTGCCGTTTGGTTGTTAATGATAATTTCATTTTCAAAAGAGTTAGTAGCGCGGCCACTCTAAACCATTGTTGTTTGGTCACTGCGAACGCTCAACCTCTTTGCGAAAGAACTCTAAACAGACTAAAAAACAAAAACCCTTTTAAAAAAACCAGAACTACGTAGCTTTGAGTTCTCCATCGCACCGGGAGATACGTAGGAGCGGATATCCTCCGTCAAGCACAATAAACTAAAAACATTTTTTTCTCCTAAAAAAAGCAACAAACACTTTTGCCAAAAATAAAAATTTTCATTAAGTCGTTCCATTCTCTTTTCGAAAAAAGGGCAAATTTAAGTATTTTCCAAATCCGCACTTAAAACCACACATTTAATTAAAGGTTCCCTTTCGGTAGAAAGGAGGCGTGGGGTGCTAAAACCTTCCCTATGCCTAACCGACCCCCGAACCCAAATCTTCCGGTTTTCCAAAAGGCCATCCGCTTTCCAAAAGGTTTTTCTTCAATATTTTCCTTATAAAAAAATATTGGTGGCGACTTCATTGATTTTCAAAAAGTTGCAAGCGAAGAAAGATTCCCTCGGGGACTTTTTCGGGCGCAACATTGCTCCAACATGAAATTTTCCATGGCATAAGTCTCATTTTGGGCTGTCACGGACGTGAAACTTGTCTCAAAACAGCCCCCTTCATTTTCACCTCCATAGCAACCGTAATTGAAATTTTGTGGTTGGACTTGGACACTTCTTGCTTGCATAGAGTCAAAATACCAATGTTCCAGGGCTATAGTTTTTTTTTTTTACAAAAACGCAAACACAATTAGTAACCCTAAGAACATCAAGGACAACACAACACAAAATAGAAATTTTGCTCCTAATAACAAGCAAACAAACAAAATGGATAGAATCTCAAATAGCTAAACTAGCTAAAATGAAAAATCCATGAAAATCAACACTTTCAATCCCCGGCAACGGCGCCAAAATCTTGTTGTGCGAAAACGTGTGCAAGTATACACAGTCAAACAAGTAATAAAGTGATAAGTAGAGATCGTTCCCACGAGGATTGATTATGGTTAACTTCACAAATTCCCAATTTAGCTAATCTAGTTAGTGAGACAATAAATTAACAAGTAACATATTTGATTAAAATGATTAGGACAATAAATTAAAGGGCAAATGACAATAAAAGATAATAACAATAATGTTGAATCAGAGAGATAGGTATAGCCAAGACAAGGATCAGTAATTAATCAATATTGACTTAATGCTGTGACCAGTGCTATGATAGCATTCAGTGTGCAGAATGAACATGGATATTCCTATCACTGTGAAACGAAATGTTTCCAAGGTTTTCTTATTCCTAAGCTCCCATGAGGTTCATTCCGTAGGGTGAAAAGCACGTTTCAGATCACACTATAGCCCTAGTTCATATTCTTATCATTCACTAAGAAAAAGAAATATTCCTATTACCTTTCAAACGATATTAACTTGAAATCAGCACTTTAATCCTTTCCGGAAAGTAAAGCACATTACCCTAATTAAAGTGATCAAGTTCAAAAAGAGTGTATAGCATTAAATCGCACAAGTTAATGAAGCATCAAGCATTAATCACAACATCTCATCATTAATTCATAATTACTTCACCATAGTCTTGACTATAAGAAGATCTAGCTCATAATGAGCTTAGACATGACAAAGTAGTACCTAGTTACCCCAAATGAAGTCATGTTAATCACAATTACAGCTTGGATAAAAAATACACAGAGGGAGGAAGGAATTACAAAAAAATTGGAACTCAAAATAAGCTTCCAATGCTGCAAATCTGCTCCACAGAATCTGTGTTGTGCTGATGAAAAACAGTGCTGCAGAATGTGAATTCTCAGCTCCAAAAATGAAGTTTTGGTACCAAAAATGGTGATGGAGGTGGAGTGGATGAAGATGGGGTGATGGTGGCTGCTAGGGTTTCGTGGATGGAGGGTATGGATGAGTGGGGGTGTGTCCTTTTTAGGTTAAGCCTTGCATTTTATACTAATTTCTCTCTCCAAGTACCAATTGGGCCAAGGCAAATTCTGAAAAATGCTGCCAACCCAAAAAGCAAGGACATTTTGTCTTGTAGTGCCTCAATAATAAAGCAGATTCCTTTTGCACATCTCCACATAAGACAAAACATCATTTTTCTTCATTTAAACACTTGGGGCCACTTCAGATAATTCTTTATGCGTAAGCCAGCTACGCTCGTGCTATCACAGCACTACGAACAGCATCTGGACTAAATTTTCCTGCACAACTAAATACAAGGTAAAATCCCACAAAATGGCACCAAAAGTGCCCAAAATATTTTTTACACAACACAAACATACTTATATTTAATTATGCATAAAATTCATATTTATTTACACTAATTGCCATTGAACAAGCTTAATTCTCATTTGTTTTTGCATAAATAGCTCTTATTTCTAAGAGTTATCAAGTGTTGGTGATCATTTGTTGTGTGAGATGTGAGTGTTATCATTCCTTGTAACTCTTTGAGTGAGAAGAGTATTGTAGGTGATACACATATTGGGTTGTGTTACTAATATTGTAATCGTGTTTCAGATGATGAGTGAATTATGTTGAGATGTTCCCGTGGACGTAGGCAAGAGGTGCCGAACCACGTAAATCTCTTTGTGCCTTCTCTTCTTTCTTTGTAGTGTGTGTTCCCATATAAGATCATACGTGTGTGCGAATTTCCCCAACAAAATCAATATCCTATAAGTTATATTCTCGCCTCCTTATTCTCTTGTGCACAAAATCATGAAAGTTAAGAGGGTAATGAGGGAAGAAAAAGAAATTATGTAACTGCCAACTAACAATAAATGATGAATTGATTTTGAGGCACCGTGAAAGTTAGGATTTGTGGCTTCTCATGAAATCGAATTTGCCAGGTTGAATAGATTTTAGAAGAAGAAGCAGCCAAACATACTACAAAATGAAGAAATCACGAAAGGCAACGTCAAAAGCACTTCTAGTCCCTTCCACCGCCAAACCAAACATATACTTATAAAAACTTTAACATGTAGGCTTTATAATTGGCAAAAAGTAGTGGATAACATATAAGATAACTTATATCGGATGAGTTGATAGCTAATACTAGATAAAATGACATAAATGAATATTTGTAATTAATACTTAAAAATGAAATAATGTTCATTAAATGAAGGATAAATGGAAAATTCAAGTAAAGCAATAAAGGTAAAAACAAGAAAAAAAACGAAACGCTATAAACTATAAATTTAAAAGCTAATTCAAGCTTAGTCGGAAAAAAAAGCTAATTCAAGTAGCTTTTATAAAAATACTATAAACTTATAATATCAAACACATATTACAAGCGTATCCGCTATAAACTATTAGTTAAACACTAGATATCAAGTCTTCCAAAACAGAGCTATAATGAAAGAAAAATCAACTAATAAAGGCAGGATTAGACAACAAATTAAATCAATAAAAGGTACTAGCTAGTAACATAATCTAGTAAACAACTTAAATCAATAGAAGGTACTAGTAACATATAATCAGGATTAAACAACAATTTCTAGCGTGTTTGGTTACACGTTTGAACAATTAATACCGCGTCCCGATGCTGCGTTTAGTGAGATGCTCCAATTCATAGCATGAAGGTGAACATGAGTTTAGACTTTAGACGGGTTTCGCCACGGAAACAAACACAGGGTTCGTTTGTCAAACTATACACTAGGGGTGCGTGTTACTTGGGTTGAGTTGGTTTTGAAGTGTTTAAAGACCCAGCCCAATCAAATACTTATGGTTTGAGTTTGGGAAAATTAGACCCAAAATTTTAGGTAACTTAAATCAGCTTAAAATGGATTGGGTTGGGTAATGAGTTCATTAGTAAAATATCATTTTTTAGAAAAACAAAACAAAACTAGAACAATAGCAAAAAAAATAAGAAAAACAAACCAACAAAATAAGCTCACATAATAATCCTATACTTTGGCTTGACATATGTAAGCTCACATTCCATGGGTTGGGTTAGTTGGGTTCTCAATTTCCAGATCCAGTACCCAACCCGTACTCCATGAGTTTGTCTATTTTGAAACCTACCCAACTCAATTATCCGAGCCAACCCACATTTTGTAGGTTGTGCTGAATTGGGTTGGTTCAAAGTGTACCCATGCCCACTCATTCTATACACTTCAAATACTCAACTACAACAAAGACTGGGGTGGGAGACCAAGTCTTGTCTCTCTCCTCTCAAATCTGCAACATAGTTGTCCTTTCATGGTTCTTTTTTTTCTTTCAAATTACTCTATGCAGACATTTATAAGCAAAAAAGTATTAAATTTTTTGGATTCAAATATAAGTAAATAACAACAAACTCAACTTTCTTTAATGCTATTATTATACAAATATCATTATTTAATTCTACTTTTAGTATTAAGAGTAAAAGCCTGCCTTACATACTTCTAAGAAAAGATGGGTATATTAGTAAAATATTTTTTTATGAAATCCAAAATATTAAATGAATATAACTAACTTTCTTAACTTGTATGAAGTACAATTTTTTTGCTTATAAATGAGTTTAAAGTACAAATCTTCTCCCGCTTCGTGGTATTTTTTTTGGGTATATAGGCGGAGTGGTAAATACCACCTGAAATCGACACATAACTACAAGGTCCCGAATTCGAACTCAGGGTGATTGTATTCAACATAACAATATCGACATTTGCTAATTGAACTATGTTTTATAGATTTTCGTGGCCTTATTTGATTAGGTCTCCCACGCTTGTCTCTCCCCTCCTAAGGCAAATTCTCCACATGTCTAAATGAAAAGGCAACCATTGTGCATGTGCTCTTTTTTTTTGTTCCATTGAATTAATTGTCTGTGTTTCCAGCCTTTCATTTGGATTTTGGAGTGATATAGTCGTGCAACAAATATTTTAAAATTTAATATAATTATTAATTAGTCGCTATCATGTATCGTACATATATTTATAAAATGTAAAAAACAAAAATACATTATTTTTAATTTATAGAAAATTATTTTATTGGTTCAAAATTAAATAAAATAATAAAAGTATCCGTATATTATACTACCAAATAGTCATCAATGGATGCCTGGTGGCGTTAGAAAGGTTATAACATAAACAAGTTCTGATAAAATACACATCATAACTATATAAATTCATGAATAGTATACATCATCTGTCCACCTAAGCTGTCATGTATTAATTCATAAAAGCCACGCAATCAACCAAATAACTACGTGTCAAGCCATGTCATCAATCCGTAAATCCGTATAAAATAATAAATGTTATGTGGTATTATCTTAAAAAAAATGCTATGTGGTATTCAATCTTTAGCGACATACTAGGAAGACAATTGAATCCAGTTTTATTGCCTTTTAATGCATAGGTGTAACTGACAGCAAACAGATTCAAACAAAATGCATTTTCAAATAGACCTCAACCGTTTTGTTTTCTAAAAATAAACCAAATCCAAAATTTTGGCAAATTGATAATATATAAAATAGACCAAATTAAAAGTAATATATATTTGTTTTTTGTTACCAGAGTAATACATTTGTATAACTAATATCTCTCATAATATTTTTGTTATTTTTGAAAGTCAACAATAGTTTTACAATTATATATGCGTCGTACAGAAAATGTGAACCAAAAATATAAAACTCCTTCATGTTTATATATTAATTTTAAGAATTCAATAGAGTGTATGGGATTAAAAACCATTAATGATATAATCAACTGATAAAACTTAAAAAAATTAAAAAGGAAAGTTGTCAACAGCCTCTATGGGAGTCAATATGGAGCGACATACTAGGAAGGCAATGTTATCCAAATTTTGAAAGTCCTTTAATGCACAGTTGTAATTGTCATCGAATTAATTCTTAGAGACACTGAATCAAATTCAATTTTGATATAGTACAAAGTAATATATAGATTTAATTTCTAATTTTTTTTTCATTTGTATGTTGTAAATTGTAATACCAATTTTTTAGCTACATCACATTAAAAATTAAATAGAAATATTAATGACATTTCTTATACAAATTTTTACATTTTGATTTAACACTGAATATACACAATTATGCATGATACCCAGAATGCAACCTTTAATTGATAAAACTCTTTCAACTTTGAATTTAAATTAATAAAAGTTCAATATATAAAAATTATAGTAATTCGTAATTCTAACATGGTTGCATTAGTAAATTTCTAAAGAAATACATACAATTTTAAATCATAAATTCAAAATTCAAATAATATACTCAATGGCATTATGAGGTTGCCATGTTTAAAGTATATTTATGGAATTTGAAAGGCTCAATTATTAGTATCAATTCGTTTTGTTTACCAGAAACACCATAAAACCATATCAAATCTTTATGCAAATATTTCTGAAATTCCAATTTCAAAATAAATATTCAACTGCATTGATACCTACATTAACACTAACGCGTTTGACCATATAAATGTCGTTGTACATTTTCACATATTTGAATTGAATACTCATTATTAGATTTCCTTTCTGTTAGTATATAGACATGAATTATCATTTTGTCACTAATTTCAAATTTCAAATTTAAATATGCACTAAAAATAACATCAATCATGGCTATATAATTTGACCTCACTTCCACAATTTAGGCACTTCAGTATTTCGAGAAATGGTGAAAGAAAAGGTATGTAAGAACTGGAAGAATGTTTGTCACACACTACTTCAACCATTTAAGCTATCTGTAGTTTAGCTTATCGAAAAGGGAAAAAAAGCTATCTGTAGTTTAATATATTTTGGGGGGTTTCAGTGATCCTATTGTAGCGATTCTATAGCTTTGCAAGTCAAAGTATGGTTATTTTTCTATTGCTAATAATTATGCATCTTTTATATTTTATTTGAATTTAAATAATAGTATGATAGTAATAGGAGATTAAGTGCTTCATTAACTGTTAACAGGCAAAAATGGGATCTCGAATGCTTATAGTGGAATAAAGTTGTACACACAATTATAAAGAAAAAAGATGATGGGTCACACAAGAATAAAGTTAGGACTTAGGAGGAGAGGGGGAGATGGTGAGAGAGAAGTGAAGAAAAGTGCTGGCGGCAGGAGAATTATGTAGACTTTTATGGCTTTTTTTCTATACTCGTGGTTTGTATTTGTTTCTTTTGTTTGTTCTTTATTTAATATTATCTGGGACTTTTTTTTCTTTTCGGTTGCCTCAGTGGCAGAGTTTTGTTTTTGCATTTCTATTCCTACTCGATGGATATCAATACTGAAATATCTTCTCGACAAAAGATTTTAATTTGTACATTTATTCTTTCTATTTTTTTTTTGATAAGCAATGTTAGTGGGGGTGGAGGAATGTTAGTTTCCGGGAGTTGAACCCGGGACCTCCTTCTTGCACTCATTCGATATCCCTTAGCTCGCCAACTGAGCTACCTACTTGGGATTTATTTCTATTTTGATTGATACCACACGCAAGAACAACCTTTTGGAAGAAGATTATATTATAGGAGATCATTTGTTTAGTTGTTATTTTCAGTGAATGACAGAACTACTAAGCTTTTTAATTTGTGTTTGATGTGTCTTTAATGGCTATTACGGATTCGAATGAAAGTATGGATGCGTCATGCCATCATCAATGTCAAAAATCAGATTTTTAAAAGAAGAAATATGGTTTTCAAACTCGGTGATGAATAGTGATCTCTGTCTCTTCAATTTTACTGATTTCTTTGTGAGTTTTCTATATATGACTTCATTACTATCATATAGTAATTTTGAATGCATGTAAAAGTAGTTTGAAAATATTTTCTTTTATTAATCTAATAATCTAATGTCTTAATTGTTATGCTTTGTCGGAGGCATTATAACAATCTTTGCTTGCCATCAACCTAACAATCTATCTGCAGGGCAACCAAGTGTTAATTTTATTTGCTTTTTATTTTATTTTATTTTTGGTTTGTTTAGAAAATGATCAATTGAATTGCTCGAGACTTTTTAACAATAAAAATAGTTGTATTTTTACAAAGGTTGTATATTAATTTCTATTAAATTTAAAGAGTAATATTTATTTTTCTGTAATTTTCTTCTAAGACTGACTAATTTTTTTTAGTGCTTTATTTAGTAAGGTAAAAAGCTTCCTATGGAGAGTGTGCTGCCAATGATGTCAATTGATTCAATGTCTAATATGTATCATAATCCCAAGAAATGATACATATTTAACATGTGAATCTTGAAATTCAGAGATTTTTTTTAAAAAGGAACAAGTTTATGGAATATAGCATTTAACTGAATGGCAATGGATTCTTAAGTTATATAATTTAATACAACTACTAAAAGAGTGTGAGATATAATTTAATCCAACCAAAAAATAAATTATAGTGTAAGCGCTTTTTTCGTAATTTTGTGATGGATATTTATTTTTATAATGTTACAATACACTTATCGTTTCAAAAATAACAAATAGCGTACAACCCTTTCGAATTTGTCTATGCCGAACAATATAATAACCTCACTGTAAAACAACAAGTATTTACTATTACTCTTTTTCCACGCACGTTGAACCAAAATTTACTTAAGTTTGTACATCCTTATACCTTATATACAACTTCAACATTTTTATTTAATTAAGATACCATCACCATAAAATAAGTCTCACTTTTTTTGGCTAAACAATAAAACTAATATGTAACATACACACATTTTTTTCATCTAATTATATAAAGGATTACCGAATTAGTGTTTCTTTTTTTTTCATAAAGTACAAATACATATTTATAAACATTTACAATACAACACACACATAATGTTAGTAATAAAATAATTTCAAATTAAATTAAAAAAAGAAGATGTATACCCGTGCAGCGCACGGGTCATACACACTAGTTTTCCAGTAAATCAAAACATTGTTGAAAATGTATTCCTTAATGACCTAGGTTGAAAATTGATATTTGTTAAATAAAATCAATCAAATTGTTTAAAAATATTTTAAGAAATTTAATGCTAAATTAAATTATGTTATAATTAAAATTTACAAAAATAATTCTACAAATGAACTAACTATTTTTTAAATAATTAAGTAATCTAATCTATAAATATCTATAAATATAAAAGCTAATTTGAATTTGGTGGGAAAAAAACTTGCAACTGTGTAACACCCTAATATGTCTAACTTGTAGAAATACTAAAATGCACAACTTAGCATACATCAGAGATCTGTCCTAGATATTGAACACAACTAAAAACTTCGATGAATAATCATCAAATGGTGACCTCAATTCATAACATAACATAGAGTTACTTAAAATACTTAAGTTCCATGTTCATAAACCTGTCGCATCCCTAGTGTTCAACATCCAAAACATAAGTAGCGGAAACGATTTACAACTTTTAAGAATGTATAAGTCATACAATCGAAATTACAAAGACAACTGGGGAAAACCAGCATAAGCAATAAAGATAAACTTCAGCATCTCCTCAGAATGTCACGTCTAGCCGTGCCTCTTTACCTTTTTGCATTTCCCTGTTTCTCTATAAAAACCACAATTATAAAGGATGAGACAAACATTATCTCAGTGAGTCCTATCGAGACCCCTTACTAAAACTCCATCGGTTCATTATTCATCACATAAATCGTAGCTAAAAATAATAGCCACATGAAACCTGATAACATAGCATATCACCGTGAATTATTGTCTATATTCCCGGTGAACCCAATCCACTTACCATAAACTGCGGGCAAACCTCAAGGGGCCTAGGTTCATAGGGCTCATGACTTCCCCTCCCCTAGTACGCTAATCTCAATAGGGTCGTCACCCATACTCAATATATATAATTTATACATATATAACCTCAACCTCAATCTCAAAGGACATTTAGTCCGTTTAAACATTTATCATGTCTTAACATTAGTCTAACTCGTGGATACTAAACATTTATCATTGAAACAGGAAAACCACACATTATTTACCTTGGTTTAACCAATCCTATTTTCACATAAATTATAGCTCAGGGAGCATTTTTCCAATTCAATCAATCATAGGCATATACCACAATTTATGGTTAATTAATCAATATACATGGTTGGGGAAGGGATTAGAATGGAATTGGAATCAATTGGAATAGGTTAGGACATGTTTTAAAGACGGGTAACAGAGGCTCACGCCCGGTCCGTGCGTTAAGGCGCACGCCCCGTGCACATTTAAAAATTTTAGTGCGCAGGTACAGACAGGTGCGCACAGTCCGTGCCACAGGGGCGCACGATCCGTGCGTGCCCATCAGTATGCCAAAACTGTGATTTTTCATGTAAACTTGGCCATTCCGATCGTTCCAATACCCGTTCCGATCAATTCCCGAACACAACCACACATTAATTCAGTCCAAACAATCATCATAATCAGTCCAACAATCACATAACATTCATTCAAGCACTCACACCGAAATACCCATTTTTGTAAATAACGGTTTTTGATGGAATTCAATGAAACGAAACATCGAGAAATATTTTCAATAACATTCAGATTCAAAAGGAAAACACAATCCCTAAGCGAGTATAGAACTCACCGATCGCGATGATAATCACGAAGTATCGAAAATTCTCGTAGCTCGACGACTCCGAAATTTCACGAACTCGTACCAAACGGGTCTAAACTTCAAAACTGAAACCAACCCACTAAGAACTTCGAAAACAGCAACTTCAACACTCCAATCTCTCCTTAGTTCCACAATGTAGCTAGCTTATGAGCTCTAAAACTAAACCTTGCACCTCACACACCACCTACAAGATTCCATAGACAACATGCAAGACAAAATTTCATGGTTTGACCAACTTTGAGCTTCAAGCTCGAAAATGGTGGAAGGGGAAGGAGGAAGATTGAGCCAACAAAATTGGTGTCATTGGAAAGAGCTCGAAAAACTGAAGAGAAAGGTCCAAGAATCACTTACATGCATCCATGGATTGAAGCTTTCTCACCTCCTTCTTCAACCTCTCACTTCGTCACTCTCTCTCTCTCTCTCTCTCTCTCTCTCTCTCTCTCTCTCTCTCTCTCTCTCTCTATGTTCTATGTTTTTAATCTTTCAGCAACTGAACTTGTGGGATTGAGTGTGGTCTGGTTCTATGTGTTCCAGCTGAAGGTTTTAATGAGGTGGAATTGACCATTCTACCATTGGCTCACTAATTCTCACTAAACCCATTTTTAACCACTCAAACACAATCAATCAAACATTCAATCACATAATTCATACTATTAACAATTAAATGTTGCTTTCACGCTTCTAACATGTCCATGACTCGATTTATTATTTAATTAAATAATACTTCGCTAGTTAATTTCATAAAACAAATTAACCAAAAATAGGGATGTTACACAACACACACCCCCTTTTTCATAAATAACACCCACCTTTTTATTGACAAAATAAAACATCAAATTTCTACATCTTTCTCTGAAACAAATAAATAATCATTATTTGAAATTCCACCACATCCTAACATGTTTATATATATATATATATATATATATATATATATATATATATATATATATATATATATATGTGCAACTATTATTGGTTTTTTTTCAAAATAGTCCTGAGTTTTTAACAGCCCTTCTTTATCACTTTTCTTCCTTGATTTCTTTCTCTCTTTACGTGTTAAAAGGGTGGATGCATGTCCACCGGGTAAGTTTAGAGTCAAAATTGTCATTAGAATTTCTTTTTCTTTTATCTCTCACTTTAAACTGTTCTTGCTCTTACTTTATTTATATTTCTTTTAAATTCGATTTCTTTCTCTCTTAACGTTTTAAAAGGGTGGATACGGGTCCACCAGGTAAGTTTAGAGTCAAATTTGTCCTTAGAAATTCTTTTACTTTTCTTGCTCCAACTTTATTTATTTCTCCTCATTTAGATTTCTTTCTCTCTTTATGTGTTAAAAGGGTGGATGCGTGCCCACCACGTAAGTATAGACTCAAAATTGTCCTTAGAAATTCTTTTACTTTTCTCCCTCACTTTAAACTTTTCTTGCTCCTACTTTATTTATCACTTTTCTTACTCTTCTTTCTCACGCATTAAACTTACCTGCTATCTTATTTTATTTTTATACAAGTAATCTTTTCTTTTTATCAAGTAACAAGTAATAGATTACAAAAATTACTATTTTGGACATTTTACACCTTTAACAACTATTAATTTATAAGCTCAAAATTGTCATTTGGACTTCTTCTACTTTTATCTCTCGCTCTCTCAAAACTTTATTTCTCGCACTTTAATTCTCACTCCTGTTTTGAATTTATTTTCCCTTCTCTCATACATTTTCTTCAATTATCTCCCGTCGAACGATAAAGTATTATCTCCTGTCGGTATAATTATTTTTTATATTTTTATATTCATAAATGCATATTTTGTTTTTAGTTTCGATACATTTCCACCTTCTCTTTTGCTTGAAAGTGAAATGAGGAGCAACTTTCATGTTTCATGTTGTTATTCAGTTAGACAATGATAATAAGTCATTCTTAGAAACCGATACAGTTGGTATTTGTAAGTTATACCAACATGATGTCTGACAGTGTCATTGCTAGGTTCACATATATTTATAGCTACATGGTGTTTTAAGATCTTTGTACTTGTTTTTCAAGGTACTTTTAACATGGCCGTAATAATGTTCAAAATGCACAAGTTGTAGCTGACAATGCAAATGCAAATGACATTGTCGACTGCCATATGGAAAACATTGGTAATGATCAAGCGAGTGTATCCATACATGACTCCTCGGATGTTAGAGATGTGAAGAAGATCTCGCTTTTATGGATAACTTACTTTCAATTTAGTTATAACTGTAGTTTTCATTAATGTTTTTTTTAAAAAAAATATGCAACTTTGATCAAAGTGCATGGTCATGTAATAGTTGAGATATAGATTTTTTTTCATGACTTTTTAAATGGGATGTATCGGTTTCTTTCCAACTTAATTTGATTATGTGTTTCTTTTTTCCGTTATAACCGAATACATGTTAATAACATATTTTTTTACAAAACACTATTCATCCAACTTTGATTCAACTATCTCGTGTATCGTGTAACCATCCCCCAGAGTTTCTACCATCGTTGCTCTCACACCTTTCCAACTACTCTTTCAATTGAAGACAAATTTGGCAACTGATATCCCGGTACAATACGCGTTGACCATCATGGAGTTTGCAACATGTGTCAGTATAAGATTTCTGCCATTGTTTGTTTGACATACCTATCTAGGGGCAATTTCAAGTTGTTTGTTCCACGTTTGTTTTCCTATTTTGCTGAACGTGGGCTCTTGAGTCCTACCTATTTAGAATGCTTCCTTGCCGGATGAGTACGTTGCAGTTGTAGACGAATTTGGTGTCCCTCTCAGTATGACTGGTGATATCACACATGTTGGTCAGAACGCTGATGTTGATGATGATACAGCCTTTTCAGACAGCGACGAAAATGAAAAGTGACCAGGATGAAGTTATAGTTGACGTAGAACCCTCATATGATGAAGATGATGAGGTTGATATTACTTCGTATGGATTCTAGCCAGTATGGATTAAGTTTTGTTGGTCTTTACATGTCTTCAAAATTTATTGGATTGTAACCTTTTAAATCTCGGACTTATCTTTAACTTTCACAAACTTTGTTCCTCTTGCGCTTTTGTGATTTTGACATGACGTATTTGTCTCTATTTGATTATTTTGTTTTCTTATTTTTTTATATATATGCCTAATATTACACTTGAGGTGCTAGCTTAGTGGTAAGAGCTTAGCATTGTATCCTAAAAGTGCTCAGTTCAAATCCCCTCGGGGACAGTCGTAAAATGGCCATTAGTGTCACTTTGATTATTAAAATTTTTCGCTTCCCCAATTTTTTCAAAAAAATGTGCATGCCTTTACATGTGCCCCCTATGACAAAGTAATACCTTAAAATGTGTATGCCTTAACATTTGCCCCCTATGACAAAGTAATACCAGGAGGGAGTTACTAACACAGCCCGTGCGGAGCTCCCGTGCGGAGCTCGGGTGTGGGTTCTAGTGAAAAATAACATTCACAAGAGAATTGGCACCAACATTTTATGTGGACATGCAATGAGACAAGTGGGCGAGAAATACGTATGGTACGTCCGATCCAATTCCAAATACCTACCATCATGGCCCATAAGACTTAAATTAGCCAGCGGCTTCATCTACGGCTAGGAACACCAAAATGTGTTCGACTCATGCAAAGCAAAAGGAAGGATGTATTTTTATTTTTTTGAGTAGAAGAAAGATATAACAAAAGGATTTAGATTTACTGCAGTTATATTTACTGCAGTTTCCTGAATTCTAACTATATTTAAGGACTTTTATGTCTTTTCAGTACCAAAAAGAATTCATTTCCTTTTTTGCTTGCACACATTTAAGTCAAATGCAGTTTAAAACAACCGCGGGGAATCAAGGTCCACAAGTAGAGAGAAAAGTGGAGATTCAAACTCGCAATCTCAACAATTCTACTGTAGTATTTTTTGACAACATCTTCTGTGATGTTAAACATACCATTTTACTAAATAAAATAACAATGATATATTGTAAATAAAAAATAAAAAATAATATAACTGCATAAGAAACTACCAGTTATGCTATCAAAAAAAGAAATTACCAACTATGAAATTATGCACAATTCATGTTATGAATAATTAGTGGATGTCCATCCATATCTTCAACATTCCCTTAACTCCCATTAGTGATGATTGTTAGTGACCTTTAATTGTATGTGATTATTCACTTGCCTATTTGTGTCCTATAAATAGGACTCATATTTTAGTGTAAAGGTACACATGTGAAGAGCATAATGGAAAGACTTTTTCATTCTCTTCTTCTCTCTTCTTCATCTCATATTTGTTCTACTCTAGTTTTGGTTATTTTCATAACACGTTATCAGCACGAAGCTCTACCATATGATTGATGGCATAATCATCTCATTCTCCTTCTCTATTGAAGACGCGGCATAATTATCTTGAAGATCTATTGAAAGAATAAGTTTTCTTCTTCTTCTCATTATTTTTTATTTGTGATTTTGTTTATATTTTATCTCATTTTATGTTTTATCTCATTTTGTATTTACTTATCATTGTTGATGAAAATTTGATATAAAGTTCCTGAAGAACAATAAATCCATTATCCAATCCCTGAAGGATTGAACAAATAACTGTTTCTATGTGCGTTGGTGATACAGTTCCTGAAGAACTTAAAAATTTAATATCAAAAGCATCCCTGAAGGATTGCTCATAATATGGTTATTCGTGATCATCGTTGAAGAAGTATTGTGGTATAGTTCCTGAAGAACTAGGATTGCACAAAGAATTATTTTTCTTTATTACTGTTTGTGAATATTTGTGATAGTTCTTGAAGAACTCAAAGAAATAAGAACTTAATATTCAAGCATCCCTGCAGGATTGCTCGAAGCAAGATTTTTTTCATCAATATTTAGATTTTGTGGTATAATTCTTGAAGAACAATTGATTAGAAAGTATATTTTTCTTTAATCATTCTAAAATGAAAGATTTGTGATCGAGTTCCCGAAGAACTCGACTTTTACACAATGAGTGTAATCTATAAGATCTATTTGATCTTAGTATGTTTTACAGCAAAAGAAATCAAGAGAAATGATATATAATTTATGTCTCAAATATTCTCATAAATTAGTAGAATGAGAAAAATGTTTCCAAAAATATTATGAATCAAGATTATGTGATATGGTGATTGAAAAGAATACTCACAAACCACTCAATGAATTGAATTTCATTCCCAGAAGTGAATGATTCACATTAAAATTATGGTACAACAAAGTTTGTGGTGATGACCGTTGATGTGGTAAATGTGATCATTATCCTATTTAAATGTCATTAGCATATGATTTGTGATTATGACATTTTTTATTTCTAATATTGGTGTAGTAACTCATGGATTATGGAAAAATGTAACTTTTCTTCTTTATTATGCTTAGAATTCCAAATAAAAATATTGCATTAAAAAAGTGGAATTAGAACAATTGAATGTATGACTAGATCCTAAAGAACTAGACACTCTTATGTTCTTATTTTCCATCCTAACTTTCTATTATCTTGTTGTAATTTCATATATTACCATTATATTATAGCGCATTTGAAATGACATGGATCATACCTATTAGAAGCACATGTTGAAGCACATGTTGTAAACCAGAAGTTTACATATCATAATAATTTTGTTGTTGGCAAGATCAGGTGGGCCATCCCGAGTATATTATGATGCGAAAAATGGTTAAAAATTTTATGTGAACTTGTATTGAAGAGCCAGTAGTTTCTTCAATCTACTATATTTTTAGTTCACTAGTTCCCAAAGGAAATTGGCAATTTGAGAGAATAAGTGTCTCGTATTTCTAGAACTTATATAAGGTGATATTTGTAAACGAGAACACTAATCACGTGGACCATTTAGATATTTGTGATTTTAATTAATGCATCAATTAGATGACCACATATATATTATATGTCGTCAACTCACAACCAGAAGTTTGTGAGACTGTTTGCTCAACTAATTTGAGTAAGAGGTTATTATGTGAATTACCCTGAAAGTATCTGATAAGTATTGTATGTATTAGAATTGATATTGGACATCACGTAGCATACATTCATTCATAAAATGGTCTTGAAGAACAATTCTTTAGACGTCTAAAGTTAATTATATGACCAATACTTATGAGATAAGAACTTCCAATTTCTACTTGGGAACATGCAATTTTGCCTGCTGTAACATTAATTCGCATCAAGCCAACAAGTTATCACAACTCTTCCCTTTTACATTTGGTTTTTGGTCACGAACCTAATATTTCCCATATTAGAATTTTTGGATGTGTAGTGTATGTTCCAATTTCTCCATTCATAATGCACTATGATGGGTCCTCAAAGAATTTTGGGAATATATATTGGATATAAATCTCCATGTATAATAAAGCATCTTGAGCCAACAATTGGAGATTTGTTTATAGTTCAGTTTGATAATTATCATTTGATCAATTAAATTTTCCAATATTAGGGGGGAGAATAAGCAGCTGGAAAAAGAGATCAGTCTGAATGAATTATCATTGTCTCATCTTGATCCTCAAACTATACAGTGTGAACTAGAAGTTACAAAGATAATTCATCTGCAAAGCTTAGAAAATCATCTACCAAATGCATTCACTGACCCAAAGACTTGACCAAATCCTACATATCAGCTGCTAATGCTCCAATAAAATGGATGTCCATGTTGGACAATCTAATATTGCAAATGAGTCTCAACTGCGCCTGAAGCGTGATAGACCAATCGGTTCCAAAGATAAAGATCCTCAAACAAGAAAATGAGCTAAAAAGAAAGATGGTCCAAGCGAGGATATAGAAACTCTAAAAGAGTCTTCAGATATAATTGACATTTCAGATCCAGAAGAACTAATCAGGTACCTGAAAATTTCTGAAATTAAAGATATCTCAGTTAATTATGTCAAGAATGAAATACAATGGAACCGAAATGAAGTCAATGTTGACAATATTTTTTACATATAATATAGCGCTAAATGATAGTGAGGATCATGAACCAACGTCTATTAAAGATTGTAGACAAAGTGCGGATTGGCCAAATTGAAAGATGAAATCAAAGCAGAGTTAAACTCGTTTTACAAAAGTTTTTGGACCTGTAGTCCAAACACCTGAAGGTGTGAAACCAGTCGGATACATGAGTTTTTGTGCAAAAAAAAAACAGAATGAGGATGGTGAAATTGTGAGATTCAAAGCTCGACATGTTGCTCAAGGATGGATGCAAGTACTTTTCAGTACTTACTTAGCCTTGTAGTACATGAAGAGTTCAGTTTTCACATGATGAATGTTGCTATGACTTATTTTTATTACTCATTCGATAGTCATAATTATTTGAAGATCCCTGGAGGATTAATATTCCAATACACACTTTTCGGATTCTCGATATGATTACTCAAATTTAATCGGTTCTTCCATCAGGTAATATAATTTGAACGCATGTGGTATAATCGTCTCAGTTCATAGTCTAAAGGAGAGGTATAAAATGACATCACTTGTCCATATAGTTTTATGAAAAGATCAAGAAATGAATTTGCTATAGTTTGCTATTATTTGAACTCCTGAAGAGCTTTCCAAAATAATATAGTTCTAAAAAAAAGAGTTCTATATGAGTAACCTCAAATTATATATGATGGATTTTTGAGGTTGAACCTGTAATTGATCTCTACATGGAAAATCCCAGAAAGATTCAAGATATAAAGAAATATCTTCATATAAAATCTTTTGAAAAACAAAGTCTCGTCTTGATCTAGAGACTGAACAATTAGCTAGTTAAATTTTTGTATGGCAAGAAGATAACAAATATCTCGATCCCAAAGACTATAATCTGGTGTTATCATATCACTAAAATGCTACATTGTATGATATGATAATATTATGTGATAATTAGTAGTAATATAGTTCATCGCAAACCAAAATGCATCAAGAAAAAAAAAGGTAAGATGCATATTTTATGTTTGACTATTCTAATGAAGCAATCATTTTAGGTATGTTCCAGAAATTAACTATGCAGATACAAAGTATTTTTCTGGTCCAAATCAAGCAGATTAATTCGAAGTCAGCTATTATCTACATGTGATAACAGTGAAATATCTTTATGATCTGCGAAACAATCTATGGTTATTGCTTCTTCATTTCATGCTCAAATGCCAACAATTCAAGGAAGATGTTCTGAAGATAATATTGACTGCAAAGATACATTAAAAGATGATATATCACAAGTGACAGAGCGGAGTAGATTGCTCCATATGCACTCAAGGAGAAAGTCCAGATGTTGGAATTCATCTTCTTTAGTGGCGCTTCAATTAGGGGGAGAAAAACTACACTCTTTTTCCCTTTGCCATGCTTTGTCCCACTAGGTTTTCCTGGAAATGTTTTTAACGAGGCCGTTCCCACTGAAAGGATATTGTACTATTTTTCCTTCACTAGAATTTTTTTCCCACTGGGTTTTTTCTAGTAAGATTTTTAATGAGGCATATCCTCAATGGACATCCAAGGGGGAGTGTTACGAATAATTAGTGGATGTCCATCCATATCTTCATCATTCCCTTAACTCCCATTAGTGATGATTGTTAGTGACCTTTAATTATATGTGATTATTCACTTGCCTATTTGTGTTCTATAAATAGGACTCATATTTCAGTGTGAAGGTACACATGTGAAGAGCATAATGGAAAGACTTTCTCATTCTCTTTTTCTCTCTTCTTCATCTCATATTTGCAGTGTTTTAAAAACCGGCTCGGCCCGGCCGGTCGGACCGGTCGAACCGGGGGGGTAACCGAGCCGGGCAAAGTTTTGGATCGGCCATGCAGCAAACCGGTGGGAACCGGTGTGACTCGGCCGGTTTTTGGAAAAACCGGTGACCCGGCTCGAACCGGACCGGGTTGTGTATTTTTTTTTTTTATCAAATCTTTGAACTGTAATTGGGAGGGGCCGCGCAAACGCAGGCCCCCACTAGTGATTGTCATCTAGGTAAGTATGTTTTTCATTGACATATGCCTTGCTTTTATATCTCATTCTCCTCCCTGTTCCGTTCATTCTATCCGATGTGGGACTATTTGTAAACTACTTAAAACAAAAGAGACTAAAAAAAAACCCTCAACAAAATGCCATTAGTGGGGTTTGAACCCCTGACATGTTGAAAGTAAATGCTGAACACTACCATGAGGCTAACAATCTTATTGAGGATATTTTTCATTTCAAATATATATAATTGGTACCTCTTTTTCAAAAAGTCAAGTACGCTCATCCCCATGGCATTAGCTTGTAATATTGATATTATGTTTCAACGACTTATTTAATGTTAAGTATTTTTTTAAAGATTTATTTAATATTAAGTTGTTAACTTATGAAATTTGTTCTAAATATTTATTGAATCATGATATGAACTTTTAAAATTTATTTAATATATACCAAGCAAATAAAAATAAAATAGGCATGGTGTGTAATTTTAGCAAATTAAGTTTTACAAGTATGAAATATATAGGTCCTGAAAATTTGGGAATTTTTTATATTTTAGTAGATAAAATAAACATAGTTATTAATTTTACTGGGACGAAATTTATATTATATACTATATAGGTATTGAAAATTCTCGAAATAGAGACCGGGTCCGAGTCATCCGGTTCCGGTTTTGGTCATGCGGTTCAACTGTCGACCCCTCGGTCCGACCCTTGACCCAGTGACCCGGTACCTTCACCGAGTCGGTCACCAGTCCGAATTTTAAAACATTGCATATTTGTTCTGCTCTAGTTTTGGTTATTTTCATAGCGATTCAAATGATTCATGTCTTCATCAATGAATATTATCTTCTTATATTATATGTAAAACCAAACACACTTTTCAATCAAGGCTACTTATAAATTTTTCCACTCTACACACACTTCGCTATGGATAATTTTTCAATCAAAGGTGACTTATAAAATTTTTTCACTCTTTGTTAATTTTTTTTTCACTCTTCGTTTGCATATAAAAAGCAGAGTAATGATGTTTTGTCCGAAACGAAACATACGACATGTGCATTGCAATTAATAAACGTGGAGCATGGCTTAACACCGACCCTACGCATTTTCAGTTATGCAGTGCAATTCTTACATTTCGTACGGTAATGTCTCGTACTAAATAGCAGTATCCTAAAAAGCACGACCGTTCAATATTCACATATTGTGGCCAGCGAAGCATAAGAGGGAGAGAGGGGACAAGCACCGCATCATCATCGTCTCGGTGGCGTCGGCGAAGAGGTTCGTCGAAATGGTGGACCCCTACGTACTTGGATGGATCATATGCTCCGTGCTAAGCCTAATTGCACTCTTCAATTTGGTTTTCGCACGTAACACCATTCCGGTTCTTCCAAACCCGTGCCTCCGACCACGGAGAACGTAACAACCGCCACCGGAGAATGCAAATCCTTTAACCGCAACGGTGAAGTTGATATCATCGTCGTTGGAGCCGGTGTCGCTGGTGCCGCTCTTGCTTACACTCTCGGCAAGGTAGTTTTATTTCGATGCCTATTTCTTCATTATTGACGCCTTCCTCTTGCAAGAAATATAACTGTTTTCGGTTTATAGATTATGGAAATGCGATTGCTTATTATTGATTTGTAGTATATTTTTGTAGCGAAATTGAGCCTCATTTGATTTTAGCGTCATAGAATCGGTGTTAAGTATTATAAAATGAATTTATGAATTATGATAGATGGCTAGATTTCTGTTATCAAAGAATCTCTAAAAATTGTCATTGAATGTGGTGAATTACAAGTATTTGTATCACCGCAACTCACACACTGAGTGCTAGTCAGCATATGAACATTAAGAGAGAGGAACATGACAGAGAGTTTAATTGGGCCTAAGACAAAGCAGAATGGCGTTTGCTTTTCCCACACCCCCTCCTACTCGAAACACACCCCATAAGGGTGTGAAATGACCAAAAGGCCAGGCCAAACCTCTTTTTTTTCACGAAATTTCACCTGTTCGAACACGGGCCTTCGAACAGGTTCGCACGAGGCCATTCGCGTGTGTTAAATATGGGGACACACCCTCTTGGGTGTTTTTCACCTGTTCGAATGGGGTCATGCGAACAGGTTCGAATGTGGTCATGCGAATATGTGCGCATGAGGCTGTTCGAACCAGTGTTGCAGAGCGACAGATATTGGACGTCTCAGATTCCACCGACAGTTTTGATCAACGGCTTACAATCAGTCAAATGTGTGTCAGATAAAGGAGTGGATGTCAATCCCTTTGGAAAATGTGTCTGAACGGATAGAATTTAAACGGCTCAGATTTGTGATCTAAAAATGAAATCAACGGCTGACATTTCACCATGCCTATTATAAAAGGGGGTTCACATCCTCAGACCTTCTTCACCAAACCCTAATCTGCTTCCTCACCAAAACCTACTCTCCCTCTTGACAGCTACAACCAAGCTGAAATGGAATGGCAATTGTGCTCAACCCAGTACTCATCCACCAAATTCCTAACTGCCCTTCATCACCATGGGACTGTCACCACCGACGAACATGGTGTTGTGTTTCGTTGTCCTAACCATGTATTCTGCAGGATGAGTAAGGACATCACCTTCGCCCAACTGAAGGAAAAGGCTGAGAGGAAGATTCGTCCAGAGGGAGCGTGGCGTAAAGACGTGGCGCGTATACGTTACCGAAAGTACAACCGGCTTGATTACGGGACTGGCTATTTTACAGTTATGGAGATCCGCAACGATGACGACGTTGGGACCATGATGGAATATCATGCTACACTTCCGATGGGGCGACAAGTCTTAGAGTTGTACGTGGACACAATACGCACTCCAGAAGAGATCATTTATCTTCTGGAACAGGGACGACCGAAACACTAGTTTCTTAGTTAGTTGTTTGCTTATGTTGGTTTTATGTCTTTCGTATTTCATGTCTTTCGTATTTCATGTATGGTTATGGTTTGTAATAAAAAGGCAATAAATTTGCGCCAAATTAAGTAGATGACATCACAAAAATACTTAATAATATCAAAAGTAGTTAAATTATACAAAAGTTCCAAACAGTTAAATTATACAAATATCCCCCCCTACTGGGTGTTGCGCCCCCTCCTCTGATACACATTGACGATCCTCCTCCTAAGCCTACGGAAGGGGTTGAGCAACCTCTTGATGCGCTGAAAGACGCTCCTGGTTGGCTCTGGGACATTATCATTGATGGTCCCATCCATCTCATCCACCATATCCAGGAGCTCTGGCAGCATCTGTCAAACAAATAACATAACATTATTTAAATAAGTAGATTTAAATAAGTAGAAGAAACTTATTACTGTAATTAACATAAAAAACACGTACCACACTGACATCCGGCTCATCCACAAGCTCTACATAATTTTCAGGGAAGGCAAAGGGATGTGAGACCCTAGAAAACCATGGAAAGTAGCCCGGCACCGTGTTTGAGGAGTACGGCACACAGGGAGGCCCCCGCGCCACCAAGTGGTCCTGGAACTGTGTCCACCTCTCATCACACTCCGTGAGAGTACAGACGGCCCGATTTGCAGGTCTGGGCTCCTCCGGGATGTGCTGTACCTGGCCAAACTGTCTGACCACTCTATCCGGCAAATGGCTCACCATACAGCCAGCACTCCGGATGAACCCTCTGAACCTGCCCAGCTCCTCAAAGGGTCTCTCCTGCCTATGGCCTGTGTAGGGGTCCCAGGTGACCTCCTCATGGTGTAGCCGGTCAAGGCACAGTCTGATGGTGTGTGACTTGATGGCCCCGGGGCCATCCCTACACAGCCATTTCTTCGCCCGTGGCATACTCTCAACATATTCTGGGTGCACCACCCAAGATGTAAAATTGGCACTCTGGAAGTGCTCAAAAATCCAACCCTGTAATGAACATATCATTGGTTGATTATAAATCTGAAAGTAAACCTAAAGCAAACTTATAAAAAAAAAAGTAAGTTTTATACCTGTAGTAGAGCCATATGACCAGCCATCTTCTTCGTCTTCTTTCTTGAAGCATCCTTCAGCTGATCATACATATGGGCAAGGGCCATTGCCCCCCAGCAGTAGTCTCCAACATTGTTCAAATCAAGAAGCATACCTAGGTAGCCAAGCTTAACCTTGCTTCCTGACTTGTCTGCGAACAATGTGCAGCCCAAAAGATAGAGCAAATAGGCCCTAGCAGCATGATGCCACCTCTGCTCAGCTATGGCTGGGTGGTAGACATGATCCCTCAGCCATACAAGACCAACTGACAACCCTCGCGCAGAAGTCTGTTCAGCGGCATCTTGGGGGGTGGCCCCCAAATAGTCAATCAGCATCTGCTCTCCCTGCCACGAAGTCCAGTCAGGCATGTCATAGAACTGGCCCGTGATGGGGATGTGTAGCAGCTGGGATACATCATCAAGGGTGATAGACATCTCACCCACAGGAAGGTGGAATGATGATGTATCCGGCTGCCAACGCTCTATGAATGCGTTCAGCAGCCCCTTGTGAGTGAGGGGAAAACCAAGTCCTATGAGAGGGAACAACCCCGATAGGATAAGAGTCTCCCTGATCCTAGCATGGACCACAAGGTTAACCGGTCCATGTGGAATCGTAGTTATGTCCGGCCGAACCTGCATTGACAAATGACACCGGCACAATAAGCCAATATGTTCAACAAAATAAGAAACAAAATTGACAACACGCTATTATATAACAATAACTTACCCGGCCAGCATAGAACTCAGTCAAAATATGAGACCCGTATGTGGGCAAGACAGAACCATCAACAGGTCCACCAGGGAATGGGAATGTAGCCCTAGGAGCAGCAGCAGGCTCCTGAGGCTCAACATCCTCCTCATGTTGAGCACCTCCCTCCTCATGTGCATGACCAGAAGGGCCGGCCAGCTCATATGCCGGAAATTGAGCATCACGCTCAACATCCCGGACAATATCATCAACCTCCGGTGGGGGAGGAGGGACGTCCCTACGCCTACCCCTCCGGGAAGGTTCAGCTCCATCTTGCCTCCGTTTGCGTTCGGAAGCCGTCGGGGGTGGCCTACGCTCCGGCTGTTGCGAACTACCGCCACGATGCCTCACCATATCTGAAACAACAACCATTAAACCAATTAAGCAACATAATCAGCAAAATAACAGAAACAATACTGTCACACCTGTTCGAACAGCATCATTCGCACCTGTTCGAACAGAAGCATTCGCACGTGTTCGAACAACCCCATTCGAACGGGTGTTCGCATGGCCTCATTCGAACGGTGTTCGCATGACCTCATTCGAACACCTTCGTTTTCACGTGTTCGCATGAGGTCATGCGAACACAGCAGATGCACAGGAAAAAAAAACTTAAATGGACAGAAGGGAGAGAGGGTTACCTGAATGAAAATGGAACGATTAGAGAGAGTGAGAGGACGCGAACAAAACCCAGGTGGTCTTGAGGGTGTTTGTGGAGAAGATTGAGTGGGAGATTGGGTGAGATTGAGTGAGTTGTGAGAAGTTGAGTGAGAGGGGGAGAGGAGAGTTAGGGTTCGAATGAGGGGTGTGAGGGAGAGTGAAAGGGAAAATGAGAGGAGTGAGGGGTGTGAGGGTGTTGTGTTTTTTTTTTTTTTTTTAAGTTGAGGGTATTTTAGGGTTTTTAGAAGTTAGGGGGTGTGAAAGAGTAGGAGGGGGTGTGGGGAAAGTAAAAGCCAAGCAGAATTCTAACATGCTAAGATACACATTGGGCCAAGCCCATATACTATTCACCACACACTAAAATACTAATACAAACAAGGTCATATCTAACAATTCCTCCCTCAAACTAAACTCTGTTCAGTGAACTTCACTGCATCAAAGTATCAACTTTGTTCAGTGATTTGCACTGCATCAGAGTCTAGTTTGCACACACCAAGTAGCCTTCTAAACTTCTGAAAGCTCTCAGTCTTCAAAGGCTTAGTCATCACATCTGCCAATTGCTCATGAGTCTCACAATGCAACAATTCAATTACTTCCTTCTTAACCAATTCTCTAAGGAAGTGAAATCTAATATCAATATGCTTACTTCTTCCATGAAGTGTGGGATTCTTAGACAGTTTTATAGTGGAACTGTTATCACACAGTATCACTGTCTTCCCAGTTTGAGAGTGGCCCAACTTCTCTATAATTCTTCTCAACCAAATGGCCTGACAAGCACACAATGCTGCAGCTATGAACTCTGCTTCAGTTGTTGAGAGTGTCACTATCGGTTGCTTCTTAGATGCCCATGCAATTGCTCCATTTCCAAGCAGGAAAACATAACCTGAAGTGCTTCTTCTGTCATCTAAGTCATTGGCATAGTCACTGTCAGTGAAACAAATCAACTCATTCATCTCAGACCTACTGTAATGTATTCCTAGGTCTGTAGTTCCTCTTAGGTATCTCATTATTCTTTTTGCTGCCTGCATATGGAGTTCAGTGGGATTCTCCATGAATCTGCTGATCATAGCCACCGAGTACATAATGTCAGGACGAGTAGCTGTGAGATACATCAAGCTACCTACTATTTGTTTGTAGTATGTGGCATCAACTTTAGCTCCTTCACCTTGCTTTGAGAGTTTGAAACCTGGTATCATAGGAACACCAACAAGTTTACTGTTGCTCATCCCAAATCTTTTAAAATTTCATTAGCATATTTACTTTGACAAATGAAGATGCCATGTGAGTTTTGAGTGACTTCCACCCCTAGGAAGTAGTTCATCTTCCCTAAATCAGTCATGGCAAATTCCTTCTTCATGGAGCTTTTGAAATGCTCCATCATACTTAGAGAGTTGCCTGTGAATGAGGTCATCCACATACAGGCTCACCACCAAAAATTCACTGTTAATGTTGCCCTTAATGTACAATGTGTACTCTGAATCACATCTCTCAAAGCCCTCCTTTTGGAAATAGGCATCTATTCTACTCTACCAGGCTCTGGGAGCCTGTTTGAGTCCATAGAGAGCTCTCTTGAGCTTGTAGACTTTGTCTTTTGCTTCTTTGTTCAAGTATCCCTGAGGTTGCTCTACATACACATTTTCTTTGATCTCACCATGCAAGAAGGCACTCTTTACATCTAATTGGAAGACATTCCATCCCTGTGTTGCTGCTATGGCAAGCATAGCTCTGATTGTGTCCCATCTGGCCACTGGAGCATAGACTTCAGTATAATCAGTACCATATTCTTGGGAATAGCCCTTGGCAACTAGTCTTGCCTTGAACTTGTCCACGTCTCCCCTTTCATTGTACTTTGTCTTATAAATCCATGTCACACCAATCACCTTGGCTCCTGCAGGTAGTGATGTTAATTCCCAAGTGTTGTTCCTAACAATTGCTTCCATTTCTTGATTCATTGCCTCTCTCCACTTCTTGTCTTTCTTAGCTTCTTCAAAGCTGGTTGGATCCTCAGATACAGTGAATACAGCATATACCTGTTCATCAGTGTCTTCTTCAGTTGAGAATGAAGTGTCATACTCACTCAAGTATGCTGGTGGCCTTCTAAAACCCTTGGTTCTGATCTTCTCCAACTTCTTCACTATTATCATTGTTGATCACTGTTTGCTCACCATCAGTTATCGCAGCAGTATTTTCATCTATGTGTTGGTCAAGCACTTCTGTTCTTTGAGACTCTTCTTCTTCATCATGTATTTCTAATTCACATGCCTTTTCTTTCCCTTTCCAATTCATTTCTCATCTTCATTAAAGATTACATCTCTGCTAATCAAAACTTTATGTGAGACAGGATCATAAGTCTATATGCCTTTGATCCTTCACTAATTCCAAATAGAACACACTTGGTGCTTCTATTATCAAGTTTTTTTCTATGTGCTTCAGGCACATGAGCATAGGCTACACACCCAAAGGTTCTAAAGAACTTAGTAGATGACTTCAAGCTTGACCAAGCTTCTTGTGGAGTCATGTTCTGTACTGCCACAGTGGGTGACCTGTTTTGGAGAAACACACTCCAATTCACTGCTTCAGGCCAGAAGGTTTTGGGTACATCTTTATCATTGAGCATGCTTCTTACCATATTAAGAATGGTCCTGTTCTTCCTCTCAGATACACCATTCTGTTGAGGACTATATGCAGTAGTGAGCTACCTTTTAATTCCATGTTCATCACAGTATTTCTTAAACTCATTGGATGTGTACTCTCCTCCCCTATCAGTTCTGAGGCACATGATTTTTTCCCCACTTTCATTTTCAACAGCAGCCTTGAATTTCTTAAATATATCAAAAGCTTCTGACTTTGCATTTAAGAAGTATACCCATGTTTTTCTAGTCATGTCATCAATGAATGTAATGAAGTATCTTCTCTTACTATTTGACTCAGGGATTCAATGGCCCACATATGTCTGAGTGTACGAGTTCTAATTTCTTTGTTGCTCTCCATGAGGTGCTCTTTGGAAAACTGTCTCTATGTTGTTTTCCCATCATACAGCTTTCACACACTTTGTTTTCTCCACTAAGCAATGGTAGGTCTCTCACCATTTCTTTCTCAGCAAGCAGCTTCAAACCAGTCATGCCAAGATGGCCATATCTGCAGTGCCACAGTTTGTCAAGGTCTTCACATTCTACCTTGAAACATTTGGCTTGTTCATCATAATCTGCCTTAGCACCATTAATCAGAGACAGGAAACACACGTTTTGCAATCATTTTAGCCCTCATGATCAATCCTCTTTCTTTGTGATGGACTTCACACACCATCCTCAAAGTATATGCCTAATCCCTTTTCTAGCAATTGACCAATACTCAACAAGTTGCTAGACAATTCAGGAATGTATAACACATCTGTTATAACTTGCACTATGCCTCTTATCTTAATTTTCACATTCCCTTTACCCTTTGCCATTATAGTGGAGCCATTGCCTAATTTCACAGATACTCCAAAGGTTTCATCTAGGCTACTGAACCACTCCTTAATTCCAGTCATATGATTGCTACATCCACTATCTAGGAACCAAAAATATACCTTATCTTTGGTGATATCTTCCATGTCAGTGGTAGCCATTAGGAGTAGTTCCTCATCTTCCTCACATTCAGCGAAGTTTGCATTTTCTTCCCAGCTTGGACATTCATTCTGATAATGTCCATATTTCTTGCATTTGTAACACTGGATTGATTCCTTGCTTGTGTTCCTGCCTCTTCCCCTACCTCTGGTGCTTTTTCCTCTTCCTCTAAAGCCTCCTCTTGAGGGAACAGTGGCCTTCAGTGCTTGCTCTTCTTCACCCTTTCCCTTGTATTCATTTATCCTCAATTCATGAACCAAAAGACTAGCCTGCAATTCATCTACAGAGAGTCTGGAAATGTCGTGTGCTTCCATGATTGAGCACACCACATAGCCAAACTTTTCTGTCATTGAGCATAATATCTTCTCCACTACACCAGATTCATCAATCGTGTCTCCATGTGCTTGCATTTTGTTCGCAATTGCAAGCGTTCTTTCCACATATTCTTTCACTCCCTCTTCTTTCATTCCTAGCAATTCGAATTCCCTTCGTAGTGCTTGTAACTGTGCTTTCTTGACTTTCGTTGAGCCTTGATGCTTAATTTTCAACGAATCCCAGATTTCTTTCGCCGTTCCCTTCTTCATGATTGTTTCTATGGTTCTTCAATCAATTGCTTGATAAAGATAGTTCTTGACTTTCAGGTCCTTCAATTTGGCGTCCTCCACCGCCTTGACCTGTTTTTGGTTGGCGTTGGCGGGGAGTCGTAGAATTCCAGTTTCCACGAGGTTCCAATACTCCTTGGACCTCAAGAGATTCTCCATTAGAAGTGCCCAGTGCTCGTAGTGATCGTCGAGCCTTGGGATCGCCGACTGCATGAATGATTTGTCGTTCGTCGACATCGTCATGAGCTTCGGTGATGATTCCGATCGCAAAAACTAACTGCGATTATTTGTGCGATTTCTGTTAGAGATTCAGTTACAACTCTGGATACCAATTGTTATCAAAGAATCTCTAAAAATTGTCATTGAATGTGGTGAATTACAAGTATTTGTATCACTGCAACTCACACTGAGTGCTAGTCAGCAAACGAACATTAACAGAGAGGAACATAACAGAGAGTTTAATTGGGCCTAAGACAAAGCAGAATTCTAACATGCTAAGATACACATTGGGCCAAGCTCATATACTATTCACCACACACTAAAATACTAATACAAACAAGGTCATATCTAGCAATTTCAACGTTTGTTGTTAACTTGTTATCCTTGTTTTCATGTGATTTGAATTTGGTTGGTCACAATAACTAACGAGAAGCTAATTTTTTATCTGTGTTCTAGAAGCTTCCAGGACCATTTGTCCTACCTTTTATCCTCTAAGATATGTGGATAAGACATTGCGCTGGATGAATATATTTAAAGTCTCAAAAATTATAGGACACAGCATAGTTGGAGTACATTATGTAGTCAAATAGAATCTTCCCCCCAAACAATTTGCCTGAGATATGTTGCTGCAGTATATACATGCAGAGTATTAGGCTGAAACTCATGAAATGATGCAATTGCTTCTTTGGATTGCTTGGTTTTTGTTTTGTTTGTGGTACTCTTTTGGCCCAGTGCTTATGAATGATAAATTCTAAACAGAAGAGGGCTGTTTACTATATAGGTTACTTGAAGTTTTCATTTTCTTATCCAACAAACAAAGCAAAACTTTACTTATGTTCAACAACGTCATTTTTTGGCTTGTACTATTCTCTGTATTTTGTATTTAATAGCTCCGAAGCTTGAGTATTCCAAAATTAAAGACGTACATGTATTGTACTCGTATCCGGTATTTTTACTCATTGGTACTCGTGAGTATTTACCGGTCTGTACTTGTTGTCCAATATATAAATATATTTTAATAAAAAAATTCAAGTTTTTCCCATTCGTTTTTTGATGATATTGATACTTTCTCTCTTACATTATATATATAACCCTATTTTTTGCTATATAAATAACTTTTTCCTTATTTTTCGTTATGTTAATATCCAATTCATATCCTAATTTTTCTATATTTATTTTCTGATTCTATTTTGATTTGTTGTATAGTAAATTAGGAAATACGTTTGATTTCATATTTATATGTTTTATGATGTACTTATTTGTGGTTTCTATCATTTACAATCTAGTCATGTTTATATATTAAAAATTATATTATTATACCAGTACCCGATACCGTATCCGTATCCATGCAACATAATGTAATATGAAGTTATGAAGGGGAATAGCATTCTGCTACCATATCTGAGAAAAATCTCAGCTGACTTTGAAATTTACTTTAGGGTCTTACAAGGTTCTGCAATCCAGCTCAGCTGGTCATCCCCCTTTCCCTGTCTTTTGTCTATCATTGTTTGTGTTATGTTGTTGATCAATTTGATCCATGCCATATTATTGGAAGCTTTCAATTGAGTACTGCCTTCTAGAACAGATTCTCTATCAAATTTTGACATCGTAAATATTATCTACTGTAGGATGGTCGTCGGGTACTTGTCATTGAAAGAGATCTGAATGAACCAGACCGAATTGTTGGAGAGTTGCTACAACCTGGTGGCTATCTCAAATTAATTGAGCTGGGACTTGAAGGTAGTGCAAACTTTACTATGTGTATAAGGCACATCATTTTTTAAACTTCTAGATTGTGGCTGATCCTGAGCGCTAGAATACACGTGAAAATTTGTCTTTTTAACTCCAATTAGAACAAATCAGAGAATGATCATTGCTCGTCTATTACTGCAGATTGTGTGGAGAAAATTGATGCTCAGCAAGTGTTTGGTTATGCTCTTTTCAAAGATGGGAAACACACAAGGCTCACTTATCCCTTGGATAAGTTTCACTCAGATATTTCTGGGAGAAGCTTTCACAATGGACGTTTTATTCAGAGGATGAGAGAGAAGGCTGCCTCCCTTCCCAAGTATTGGTTTCTTCCTTTATCTCACAGTCCTCATTTGTGATATAACGTTGGGCTTACTGCTGAGTTCTACCTGCCCACATTTCTACATGAAGGGTTTCATTTTCTGCTATATACACGTCATTTGACCTCATTTTTAGTTTTATAGTTGTCATTTAAGCTTACATGGATAAAAATTTTCAAGGATATTGCTTGCAAGATATCTAAGAGGCTAAGGGCGTTGGTTAAGCTAAACTCCACTAAACATAAATAACATTTGTCTTTTCAATGTAAATAAATATTTTCACTTGCATATAAACATTTTTTACTTTCTTCTGTTGTTAGCATTTGTTATTATTTGATCACTTTACTTGAATCCTAATTTATTTGAAGTTGTGTTAGCAATTACAAGTAAAAACAATTCAGAAAAGACATTTGAAAATTTTAAATAGATTTATGGTTCTACTCTTGAACTAAAGGTATTTTCTTGATCAATTTTCATGTGATTTTTGTTGTTAATATTTTTGTATTATATAGTGTACGATTGGAGCAAGGAACAGTTACTTCCCTACTTGAAGAGGAGGGGACAATTAAAGGTGTACAGTACAAAACAAAAGATGCTCAGGAATTATCAGCATGTGCACCTCTTACCATTGTTTGTGATGGCTGTTTCTCAAATTTGCGCCGGTCTCTTTGTAATCCTAAGGTAATTAAATTTTCAGCTTAAATATATGATTTTGTTTTGACAGTTGAATAAATTTATCTAGTTCCTTCTGTGAAATAACAGGTATCCATAAGACCATAAATGATTTAGCATTTGGCTATTAGTTTCGCTGCATATGTTCTTGTTAGTCATGTTTGTAATAGCGAGTTGTCTGTATAATTCTGAATCATTGTTTTGTTTTTTAATTTCTATATATTTGCAGGTAGAAGTTCCCTCTTGTTTTGTTGGCTTAGTTTTGGAAAATTGTGAACTTCCATGTGCAAATCATGGCCACGTCATACTGGGAGATCCTTCGCCGATTCTGTTCTATCCCATAAGTAGCACAGAAGTTCGCTGTCTGGTTGATGTTCCTGGTCAGAAGGTTCCATCAATTTCCAATGGCGAAATGGCTAAGTATTTGAAAACAGTGGTAGCTCCATCCACAGGTACTTGTTATATGCCCGAGGTTCTACATATTGTTTGTTAAGCTTGGCACGTGATTACCTTTCTCTCAGTGAGACCAGGATTTTATTTCAAATTTCTCAGTTAATAAAGTTAGGTGATGATAAGGGTAAAAATTACTGCAGGTTCCCCCCGAGCTTTCTGATGCTTTCCTAGCTGCAGTGGACAAAGGCAACATAAGAACAATGCCAAACAGAAGCATGCCAGCAGCTCCTCATCCTACTCCCGGAGCCCTTCTCATGGGAGATGCATTCAACATGCGCCATCCTCTAACCGGGGGCGGAATGACTGTGGCTTTATCTGACATAGTAGTGTTAAGAAATCTTCTCAAGCCTTTGCGGGACCTGAATGATGCTCCCAACCTTTGCAAATACCTTGAATCCTTTTATACCTTGCGTAAGGTAATGTGCTGCCTTAAACTGAGCCAACCACAACTTCCCCTAGTCTTTTTTTTTGTCTTCTGAACTGAAAAAAGATGATGTATTAGCAATTAAGCATTCATGCAGCTACTTAGCTTTGCTTAATGTCTAAGGTATCTTAATATTTGAATGTGCAGCCCGTGGCATCAACCATAAATACGTTGGCAGGAGCCCTTTACAAGGTTTTTTGTGCATCACCTGATCCAGCAAGGAAAGAAATGCGCCAAGCTTGCTTTGATTATCTGAGCCTTGGAGGTCTATTCTCAGAAGGGCCAGTCTCTTTGCTTTCAGGATTAAACCCTCGCCCCCTGAGTTTGGTTCTCCATTTCTTTGCTGTTGCAATATATGGTGTTGGCCGTTTACTACTACCATTTCCTTCCCCTAAACGCATTTGGACTGGAGTCCGTTTAATCACTGTAAGTAGGAATATTTTGGGATTCATTGCTGTTTTATCTGAATTAATCGCTGGGAACCCACTTTGATTGCAAAAACAAATTTATCTTTTACAGAGTGCATCAGGAATCATCTTGCCAATAATTAAGGCAGAAGGAGTCCGTCAGATGTTCTTCCCTGCAACTGTTCCAGCTTATTACAGAGCTCCTCCGGCTGCATAAATTTGAATTTGAATTTAGTAAATACGTCTTTCAAAGTCAATGTGTTTTCAAGATGAGCTAGCATTTTTTCCATCAGAAATCAAATGTATTCAATTCAATTGAGACATCTGTAAACATTCTGGCTTTGGAGTGGATTCTTTGTAGATTCTATCTTAAATATCAGTTTTTTAATTTTTTTGATTTGAGGTGCGCCAGGAAAATGAGTTGATATTGTAATCTCATTTGATTTAAACTTTAATACAAATAATATATGCCAAGTCAAAATCTTAAATTAGCGTAAAATTCTTTTTTATACTGAGGTTTGTAACATCATAAGAAATTTATACGTTTTTATTTATTTTCTGCTTCTTTTTTCTTGTTATTTTAACATTTTAAGAAAACTCTAATAGATTGTTTCTTAATTATTTCTCGTAGAGAAAGAAATAAATGTAATGGATAATAAGCAATCATGGAGACTATAGAAAAGTACTAACAATATTATCAAAAATAATAATATTTATTGATTTTCTTGAATTGTGTAAAATAATCTTAAAAGATAAATAAAATCTAACAGAGGGAGTAATAATTGCAATATATTTGATTTTAAAAGTGGTCAAATGACAACTAAAAAAAAGTAAGGAACAAAACAAAAAGTCAATTTTTTGTCCAAGAATACTCTGCCATCAGTCTTGTTAAATTTACAAAAAATTGAGTTATTTCCTGTATTACTTCGTATTGAGTTAATTAAAGCCAACTTCGTATTGAGTTAATTAAGTTCTCTTCTCTCTTCTTCTTTTGAGTTCCTTTTTTCTTCTGCAGTTCTTCCCCTTCATCTATTGTAATTCTAATTTGTTTTTATACTGTGATTGTGAAATACTACTTCCAATAGCTTAATACAAAACTGATTTTCCACTCTCCATCGTGTGTATGCTCAGTATACTCTGTAGCATAATGCAGAATATTGGATTTGTTACGCTCACATATGGCTTTGGTAATTGGTTTTAGTTTTGTCCGTATTGCATATTTTCATGGACCTGAGGATCTGAAAAGTATTATAATTGCGTAAGAATCCAAAAATATATATTATTTTGATAAATCGTAATAAGTGAATCACACTGTTTATGTAAGTTATTATTTATACTTATAATATAAATGTCTTTTGTCTTTTCTGGGAAATCTCTCTTATTTTCTTGGGTTGGAGTTTAAGACAACCAGCAAAGGGATTTTCTTGCATCAGAAAAAGTATGCAGAAGATATATTGAAGAGATTCCATATGTTGAAGTGCAATCTAGCAATTGTGCCAATAGAGAGTGGGACTAAGCTTGTGTAATTCAAGACCTGATCTTGCTTATAGTTTTGGAGTTGTGAGCAGATTTATGGAGCAACCAAAGTCTATTCACCTAGTTGCTGTTAAGAGAATATTGAGGTATACATGTTAGAGGGACAATTGATCATGGTGTTTTGTTCCCAAAATGCAAGAATAAAAGTGTTGTGTCATATGTAGTAGGCTACACAGATTCTGATTTCATCGGAGATCAAGATGATAGAAAAAGCACAACTGGTATTTGTTTAAATTTGTTGATGCACCAGTGTCACGGTTCTCTAATAAACAAGGAATTGTGGCTCTCTCCTCATCCTCATGTGAGGCAGAGTATGTTGGAGCATCACTTGCTGCATGCCAAGCACAGTGGCTTGGTGCGCTACTTGCTGAGTTGAAATTGGTAAAAACAACTGCTATGAAGCTGCTTATTGATAATAAGTCAGCATTTGATCTAGCTAAGCATCCTATGACCCATGGTAGTGTTAATTTTTTTTGCAATTTTTTCAATTTGTTACTGATTGGTGTTATTGATTAAAATGCAGGGGTGCAAGAAATAAAAGGATACGGCCCACTTGGCCCAACCCAACTCACAGCACTGTGGGTATTGAGAGTCCAATTTGCAACCCGGTTCAGAGAAAACAAAATACCACGTGTTTCGTCACTTCTCTCTCACCTCGTCTTCTTTCTTCTCTCACTCTCTGAAGCAGCCACTTCTTCTCAAGCAGAGCTCTGCTAGGGTTTCTTGGGAAACTTAGCAGCTGACCTCCAATCTACAAACCGACACCACCAATGGAAAGATCGCAGCTCCGTGATCAAAACCCCTCCTTCAGTTTTAAGATCTGAGCACTTCTCACAGAACCCTTACTTCAGTTTCTGCTCCGATGGCTTCCACCTCCTTGGGTTTTCCACCGGACACCACTGTGAAGGTAAATCTTCAAACTGATCTTTGATATCTTTCCTCTTTCGCTTGATACAACCAAAACCTGATTTCTGTGTTGTTTCTTTTCTGGTTGAACCACTGAGAACGAATGTGATCTGGGTTTCAGTAGCTGGATGGAGGAGCGACACACGTAGGGTAATATTTCACTCTCTTAGTGAATTTATGATTCTGTTTTTGACTTATTTCAAAAACCCTAATTGCTGTTCTTGTTTGCAGGTTCCTCGTGATTGTTCTTACTGAACAATCACGCCTTTCAAGCCTTCACGCAGTCTGAAAGAAAAGGTATAACTCCCTTTCTCTCTTGTTCTTCTTTCCTTTCTGTTTTGTCACAAAACAGTTTTGCTAATACTTTTCTTTTCTTTTGCTTGTGAGATACTTCAACACACTTGAAGAAAAAACTCACCAAGAACTCAAGGGAATAGCATTGAAGAGGAAGAACACACACACACACACAGAAGAAGGACTGAATTGCACAGCAATGTAAAAATACAACTCTGTAAAACTTTATTTTGATATTGTATATTCTGTATGTATGCTATGTACAAATTGTAAAGGTCATAAGGCCTTATATAAGCTCTAGGTAGTTGAATATGAGGTTGTTAAGTTAGTTACAAGTTGTAACTAACTTTCTAACTTCATAACAACTTGTTAGTTAGAGACTTGGCTGGTAAACAGTTTGTTGACTGTGTCTTAACTGTTTACACACTCCTGAGGGTATTTTCAGGTTTTTATTACTAAAACCAATACCCTCCTTTAATACAAAACCTTAAAATACATAGGGCTAAAACATAGACCTAAAAGAACTAGGAGAGGAAAAATAAAAATCCAGGACATGCCCCTGGTATTAGCAGATCTTAGAAAAACTCCTAGGACAGGCCCCTAGGAAAGCCTTTAGGACTTAGCTGCATTTAGTTGAATGCAACTAAACCAATTTCCCTCCTTAGTTTTGTGAACACTTCTCCCTTTAGTGGTTTTGTAAACATGTCGGCCAGTTGTTCCTTTGTAGAGCAGTATTCTACCTTTAGCTTCCCTTTAGAGACTTGTTCTCTAAGGTAATGAAACCTAGTTTCTATATGTTTTGTCCTGCTATGTCCCATTGGATTTTTAGCAAGACAAATAGTGGACTTATTATCAATCCATAGAGTAGTAGCATCTTCTAGGTTGACTTGAACTTCCTTCAATAGGGCTTCTAACCATGCTGCCTGTGTTGCAGCACTACAAGCAGATACATATTCTGCTTCACAGCTAGATAGAGCAACTATTTGTTGCTTTTTAGAACTCCAACAGATAGGGGCACCCAGAAACTTGAATAAATAACCTGATGTACTTCTTCTATCAAGCTGATCCCCACACCAGTCAGAATCAGAATAAGCAACTAGAGTAGAGAATGGCTTTTTTGTTTGTTTTCTCTTAGGGAAAAAAATACCAAAGCTAAGGGTTCCTTTAATATACCTTAGGACCCTTTTTGCAGCATTCAGGTGAAGCTGCAATGGTTCATTCATGAACCTACTTAGCATTCCTGTAGCAAAAAGAATATCAGGCCTAGTGTGGCACAGATACCTTAGGCTTCCAATAACTTGCCTATAGTAAGTAGGGTCAACTGTAGATCCTTTTTCCCCTTCCTTTTTGCTTAAGATTCCTTCAGCAGGATTTAAAGCATAGTTGCAGTCAGCCATAGCAAACCTTGATAAGATTTCCTTAGCATATTTCCTCTGGTGCAGTATTAGTCCTTCAGGTATTCTCAGAAATTCAAGTCCCAGAAAGTAGGACAGCCCTCCCAAATCTGTCATTTCGAACTCAAGCTTCATAGTCTCCTTAAACTTGTTGATTTGCTCCATGTTGTTTCCTGTGAGCAGCAAATCATCTACATATAAACAAATTAGAACTAAGTCAGTGTCCATAGATCCTTTTGAATAGACTCCATATTCATTGATACACTTAGTGAATCCTAGATTCACAAAGAAGGTATCAATCCTTTTATTCCAGGCTCTAGGAGCCTGTTTCAGACCATATAGTGCCTTGTGTAGGAGACACACTTGGTCTTCATTTCCTTTTTTCTCAAAACCAGGGGGTTGTGAGATGTAAACAGTCTCCTCTAGAGGACCATTTAGGAAAGCGGACTTAACATCTAGGTGATGCAAGTCCCAATTATTGTAACAAGCTAAGGCAGTCACCATTCTTATGGTTTCATGCCTAGCAACAGGGGAGAAGACTTCTTCAAAGTCTATTCCCTGTTTCTGTTGGAAACCCCTAGCAACAAGCCTAGCCTTGTGTTTGACCACCTTGCCACTAGGGTCCAATTTCAATTTAAAAACTCATTTAACACTGATTGCCTTTTTTCCTTTAGGCAAAATTGTTAAAGTCCAGGTTCCATTTTTTTCAATGGAGGCAAGTTCCTCCAACATAGCCCTTTTCCATTCCTTAGTTTTTAGAGCCTCCACATAATCAAGTGGCTCAACATCAGCTAGCATAGCCATATGTACCAAGTCACCATCATCATTTACTTGATTATCCATTACAACATCACAGTCCAGTAGCCTCCTAGGTGGTATTCTCACTCTTTGAGTCCTAGGAGGAAACTGTACAGCTTGGTTAAGTCCCTGTTCAGCCTCCCCATTCACCTCTTCATGTGGATTTTGGTCATCATTAGGTAACATAGGTTCAGCAGTAGGTAGAACAGGTTCCTCATCATCAATACTTTCACTGCTAGGATTTGGTTCAATGTTGAAGACTTCCTCAATGGTAGTGGAGTCCACCGAACCACTCTGTTCAGCCCTAGTCCAGTCCCATTGCTTGTCTTCAAGCACAACCACATCCCTAGACACTTCAGTCTTGTTAGAGTTAGGGTCTAGTAGCCTGTAAGCTCCTGTAGGATGATATCCCACAAGAATTAGAGGTCTACTTTTGTCCTCAAGTTTAGTTCTCTTACTATCAGGTATATGGCTATAGGCAATAGAGCCAAATACCTTTAAGTGAGACACAGAAGGTATATCACCACCCCACACACATTCTGGCACTTTAGCTTCCAACCCTTTGGTAGGACATCTGTTAAGGATATAGACTGCAGTTGTTACTGCCTCTGCCCATAGCCTTTTAGGTAGCCCTTTAGCTTTTACCATACTTCTGGCCATTTCCAGAATAGTTCTGTTTCTTCTTTCAGCAATCCCATTATGTTGGGGAGTATAGGGTGAGGTAACTTCATGTATAATACCACTGGAGGTGCAGTATTCCTCAAACTCTTTTGAGGTATACTCACCCCCACCATCAGTCCTTAGCACTTTCAATTTTTTTCCACTTTGAGTCTCTACTAAAGCTTTAAACCTTTTGAAAATATTGAAAGTGTCACTTTTTACCTTTAGTAGATATACCCAGATTTTTCTAGAGTATTCATCTACAAAGATAACAAAGTATCTGTTTCCACCAATGGATGGTGTGTCCATAGGTCCACATAAATCAGAATATACCACATGTAATAGATCTTTACATTTATGTTCCATTTGATTTTTAAACCTCTTCCTAGGTTGTTTGCTTATTAGACAAGTAGTACAAGCCTCTTTAGTTTCATTTATGCTAGGTAGTCCCTTAACTAGTTTGTTAGTGCTTAGATTACCTAGTGCTTTATAGTGAAGGTGACCAAACCTTTTGTGCCACAAACTGCTGTCACAGTCAGTAGTGGTACTTAGACACACAGCCTCAGTTTTGCTTATGCTTGTTTTAAAGGTCCTATTGTTTGCTAGGAGGGTAGTTAAAACTAATTTGTCACTTGTGTCAAATAGCTTTAACTTAGCATTCTTCATAAGCACTGAGAAACCCTTCTCAACAAGCTGCCCTAGACTTAGAAGATTACAACTAATCTCTGGTACAAATAACACATCATGGATTATTACTTTTTCCCCATCCAGCCTAGTTAGTTCTATATTTCCTTTCCCTTTAGAAACTATAGATCTTCCATTAGCACATTTAATAGAAATTCTAACAGTAGGATCAAAATTAATAAGCCATTGCTTGTTTCCAGTCATGTGATTTGAACAAGCAGAGTCAAGATACCAGATTTCAGTAATAGTTTTACCATTTTTAGTGGTTACAACTAAGACAACACAATCATCATTTTTCTGTTTAGTAGTAATCTTATTCATACTAGGTTTAGGCAAGTGAGAATTTTCAAAAATCATACTAAAAGCAACAGTATCAGATTCATCAGAGTCTGACCCAGAGTCTTCCTTAGCCACATTAGCTTCAGACACTGGTTCAGTAGGCTTAGAGCCTTTTCTAGTGGGACATTCTGTAGCATAGTGTCCCATCCTATCACACCTATAACACTGCACCTTAGATTTATCTTTCTTTTTGTGTGCATTGTTAGGTTTAGATGAATTTGATTTAGAGTTAGAACTACCTGTCTTACCCTTAGACCCACTGGCCTTTTTGTTGTTGCTTCCTTTGCTGCCCTTCTTTGATTTAGGCTTGGCAGCATACATAGCTTGGTCCTCTTCATCAGATTCTTCTTCAAGGATCTCCAACCTGATTTCCTTGGCTTCTAGTTTCCCTTGAAGCTCTTCCAGCTTCAAGCCTACATTCTTTGTAGTTTCTTCAATGGTATTAGTTACCACATACCATTTCTTAGGCATTGACCTCAGAATTTTTCTGCAGATACTGTTCTCTTCAAGCTTCTCTCCTTGAAGAGCCATATCATTCTTAATTTTCTTCACTCTGTTGAAGAAATCAGTAATTTTCTCATCTTTCCTCATCTTTAAACTTTCATACTGGGCCCTTAAGGCTTGTAATTTCTCTTCTTTGATAGGAGCTGACCCACAGTAGTAATGGTTCAAAGCATCCCATGCTGCCTTAGAGGTTTCACATTCTCTTACCCTTTCAAAATCTGCTTCTCCACAAGCTCTGTGGATTAGAGACAGTCCCTTGAAGTCTTTCTGCTCATTTTCAGTGAACTCTTTCCTCTGAGCAGGTGTAGCATTTGCTTCTAGGGGTGTAAGACCATCTCTCACAACATAGAGACAGCCATTAGCACCTAGAACTGCTCTCATTTGTATGGCCCAGGTTTCATAATCTGTCCCATTTAATTTGGGAACATAACTATCGTGTCCTCCACTGCTAGTCATTCTGCTAACACTTAAAACACAGCAAGAATTAGTAATAACAGAAACCTGTACAGTTTCACACTGTGCAGGTATCAAGAAAATTTAAAGAACACTAAAGAATTGAAAAAGATAGAGATTTTTCCCTGGATTGTCACCAGCTCTTAGATACCATGTTAATTTTTTTTGCAATTTTTTCAATTTGTTACTGATTGGTGTTATTGATTAAAATGCAGGGGTGCAAGAAATAAAAGGATACGGCCCACTTGGCCTAACCCAACTCACAGCACTGTGGGTATTGAGAGTCCAATTTGCAACCCGGTTCAGAGAAAACAAAATACCACGTGTTTCGTCACTTCTCTCTCACCTTGTCTTCTTTCTTCTCTCACTCTCTGAAGCAGCCACTTCTTCTCAAGCAGAGCTCTGCTAGGGTTTCTTGGGAAACCTAGCAGCTGACCTCCAATCTACAAACCGACACCACCAATGGAAAGATCGCAGCTCCGTGATCAAAACCCCTCCTTCAGTTTTAAGATCTGAGCACTTCTCACAGAACCCTTACTTCAGTTTCTGCTCTGATGGCTTCCACCTCCTTGGGTTTTCCACCGGACACCACTGTGAAGGTAAATCTTCAAACCGATCTTTGATATCTTTCCTCTTTCGCTTGATACAACCAAAACCTGATTTCTGTGTTGTTTCTTTTCTGGTTGAACCACTGAGAACGAAGGTGATCTGGGTTTCAGTAGCTGGATGGAGGAGCGACACACGTAGGGTAATATTTCACTCTCTTAGTGAATTTATGATTCTGTTTTTGACTTATTTCAAAAACCCTAATTGCTGTTCTTGTTTGCAGGTTCCTCGTGATTGTTCTTACTGAACAATCACGCCTTTCAAGCCTTCACGCAGTCTGAAAGAAAAGGTATAACTCCCTTTCTCTCTTGTTCTTCTTTCCTTTCTGTTTTGTCACAAAACAGTTTTGCTAATACTTTTCTTTTCTTTTGCTTGTGAGATACTTCAACACACTTGAAGAAAAAACTCACCAAGAACTCAAGGGAATAGCATTGAAGAGGAAGAACACACACACACACAGAAGAAGGACTGAATTGCACAGCAATGTAAAAATACAACTCTGTAAAACTTTATTTTGATATTGTATATTCTGTATGTATGCTATGTACAAATTGTAAAGGTCATAAGGCCTTATATAAGCTCTAGGTAGTTGAATATGAGGTTGTTAAGTTAGTTACAAGTTGTAACTAACTTTCTAACTTCATAACAACTTGTTAGTTAGAGACTTGGCTGGTAAACAGTTTGTTGACTGTGTCTTAACTATTTACACACTCTTGAGGGTATTTTCAGGTTTTTATTACTAAAACCAATAGGTAGGAGCAAACATATTAAGAGGAAGTACCATTTCCTTTGTGACCAAGTCAACAAAGAGAAATTGCAGCTTGAGTATTGCAAGAGAGATTTGCAACTTGCAGATATACTTACTAAACCCTTGAAGACCTGAATTGGGATCCTATCTCTGACCAATATAGATTAAAAGGGTGTGGTGTGAGATAATCAAGATTGGTCAGCATAATCTACACTTAGTTCAATTTGCATTTCCTATTTGAAGCAAGAATAAGGCAACAGCAGCAGCTACAGTAGCAACCAAGTACAGTTGCAAACTCGGCTACTGTTCCATAGGTTTGTTGACTCATTGCTTTAGTGGCAGTTAGAGGTGTCATGTCAGCAATTTCTGTTATGCTTAGCCAGCAAATTAGTTGCTGAAGTTTGTTAAAATTTTCAGCTATATAATGCAGCTTGTAACCCAATCCATTTCAGTTGAATACAATCTCAATTTTCTTCCAATTTTCTCTCTCGAATTCTCTTTGATTCCTCTCAATTACGTGTGTCAATTCTCTCGAGTGTGTGTGTGAGATTGTGAGTGTGATCGGAGAAATTGATCCAACAGATGTGTTGTGATGAGTTTTTTGAATGTTATGCAATGGTTGTTTGATTCATTTATTTTTATTTTTGGCCACATATCATGATTAAACTATAAACTATATTACTCATCGGCATTCATTTATTGTGAGTACGATAAACGTGTATATATATGGTATACTCGACTAGCTATTGATGGATACGGTATTACAAAGGGCTTGGGAATCATATTGTTGTGCATTCTGATCAGAAAAGAACACGAGTTGTGAGAGTGATTTTTTTTTTTGACCAACACAAGCTTATGTCATTTCAATATCAATAATGTTTGTTACACACAAAGGAGCAATATAATGAGAAAAGGAGCTAGCATAGAGTCTTGATGCCCTTGCAAGAGTATGAGCAACAAGATTGGCTTGCCTCCTAACATAGCTAATCCTATAGCTTGAATATTGAGAAATAAACTTGATACAATGGGAAATAATAACACCAAAATCAGAGTTGTTGGACGACGCTTTATTCACCGCATTAGTCACTGAAATACAATCTGTCTCAATGACTACTGCTTCCAAGCCTAAGCCCATCAACCAATTCAATGCTTGCCATAACCCCATTGCTTCCGCTTCTTGAGGTTCCGGAGTGCCTTCAAACCACATAGTCTTCCCCTCCATGAAGCTACCATTCTCATCTCGAATACACATACCAATACCATACTTGTTTTCGAAATCAAATAGCGCCGCATCAATATTGCATTTGAGAGTACCTGCTGCCGGTTTCTTCCATGTCATTTGAACACCATCGGTTTGAGGGACAGTTGCACTACGTGTTGGCTGATTTCTCCTCGCAATTTCCCACGCATGTAACTGGTCATTTGCAATTTGAAGAGCCATCGTAGCTGGTCTATCAATGCCCTCCCATATTTTGTCATTCCTTTTCTTCCACATCGCCCAAATAGCCATTGCAAAAGTCTTTTGTTGTGCAATAGATAGTTCATCCAGCAACTGAAAAATACAAGTTGAGAGACCAACATTCTGCTGCATACACTGATGGACAACAGCAGCAAAACCTGTTGCATGCCACACCTGTAAGGCCTGTGAGCATTGAAAAAAGAAATGCAAATCAGATTCAGGACCATTATTACATAAAGAGCACTCTTCATCACAAGGCACATGACGTTTAGACAAGTTGCATCTAGTTGGTAAACACCCCCGAGCTAATCGCCAAAGCAAAATCTTAGCACGTGGAGGTATTTTTAGACGCCAAATTTGCATCCAATTACCCGGCACACGGAGATGAGAACTATCAATAAAGTCCTCCATTATCCCAAAATAAGCGGATCTAACCGAATACACTCCATTACGACTTCTCCACCACACAATCTTATCCTCCTCTTCCAAATTATGGAGAGCCATCTTCTTGATAAGTGTCGCTTCATGGCTATTAAAGAGAGAATCAACCATCATGTCATTCCAACCATCCTTTGTATCTTTCCAAAGATCAACCACTTTGAGGTCCTCCATTCCCCCTACAATAGGAGAACGTATAAAAGCGTCTTTCCTACCTTTGAGCCACGGGTCCTTCCACACCGAAACATTACTACCATTACCTAACCTCCATCTTGCTCCCAAATTAACCACCACCCGGGAAGAATAGATACTACGCCATATATAACTGGGGTTATGGCCCAAGCGGGCCCCCATAAGATCACTATCCGGAAAATATTTGGCTTTGAAGACACGACCAACTATAGTATCCGCGTGGGTCAGAATTTTCCACGCTTGCTTCCCTAGCAAAGCTAAATTGAAACCATGGAAGTGGCGGAATCCCATACCTCCGTGTTCTTTCCTCATGGTAAGTTTTTCCCAATTCAACCAATGAATGCCCTTCCTTGAATTTTGATTGCTTCCCCACCAAAATGAATTGATCATCCTCTCAAGTTCCTCCCCTAAAGTGGTTGGGAGCATGAAAGTACTCATGCAATAGGTAGGGATAGACTGAGCCACAGACTTCACTAAAACTTCCCTGCCAGCTTTAGATAAATGCTTGCCTGACCACTGCTGAATTCTCTTCCACATTCTGTCTCTCAAATATCCAAACATCTGCTTTTTATTCCTACCGATCATTGAAGGCAGGCCAAGATACTTCCCAGTCCCTAAACACTCTGTGACGCCAAGCACTCTAGCAACATGATCACGCACACTTTGAGAGGTGTTCCTGCTAAAGAAAATTTCAGATTTTGTCATGTTAATTGCTTGACCAGACGCTCTCTCATAAGTTTTTAGAATATTCTGTAAGTGTCTGCTTTCTCTATCATCCGCCCTGCAAAATAAAAAACAGTCATCTGCAAAAAGAAGATGTGTAAGAGATGGAGCTCCCCTGCACACCCGAACCCCATGTAAGTCACCACTCAATTCAGATTTTTTTAGCAAAGTGGTAAGGCCCTCCGCACAAATAATGAAAAGGTAAGGTGACAGTGGGTCACCCTGCCTCAACCCTCTCCCCGGAATGATAGGTCCGATCTTTTCACCATTCACCATCACAGAGTAGCAAACCGTTTCTAGACACATAGACATCCATTTCACCCACCGCTCATCAAAACCCAACCTCCTCATCATCTCCTTCAAGTAATCCCAATTCACTCTATCATAAGCTTTACTGATATCAATTTTGAGTGCCATCTCCCCCACCTTGCCACTCGTTTTACACTTTAGATGATGTAGAGTTTCAATAGCAACTAGCACATTGTCCAAGATGGATCTATCATCCACAAAAGCCGACTGTTCACTTGAAATACACTTGTGTAATAACAGTTTCATACGATTAGCAAGCACTTTTGAGATTATCTTATAAATAACATTACATAGAGAAATAGGCCGAAGATCCTTCATAGACATAGGATCCTCAACCTTTGGAATGAGCACGATATTAGCATCATTAAGATTTGGTGGAAACTCCCCCTCCTCCAACCAAGCCTTCCCCGTATGAAACAACTCCACTCCACATAGATTCCAAAACCGCTTAAAGAAAGCTGGGTTCAAACCATCCGGGCCAGGGGCTTTATCAGAGTGCATTGAAAAAAGAGCATTTTTAAACTCCCCTATCTCCAAAGGCTTCATTAACTCCGTATTATCCTCCTCATTCAATCTACAAGACACATGACTTAACACTCCATCATAAACCCCTCGGTCTTCTCTAAACAGCTCCTTAAAATAATTAGAAGCCACCTCTCCAAGCTCCCTTTGATTTGTAACAATCTCACCATCCTCCCTAGTGAGCTTTGTTATCATATTTCTCCTTCTTCTTGCACTAGCCATAGCATGAAAAAACTTAGAGTTAGTGTCTCCATCTCTTAACCAAAACACCTTTGACCTTTGTTTCCAAAAAGTCTCTTCCTGCATAAGTAGAACTCCCAACCTCTCCTTCTTGGCCTGGAGACATAATTTGGCCTCACCATCCCCGCGCCCCCTCAACTCCTCTATTGCTCGCCTACAATCATTAATGGCTTCTCGATAACGACTCCTCAACTTCTTACCCCAGTCATCTACGGCACTCGTACACTGCCTAATTTTATCCAAGAAATCATTATTCTCGCCCCCCATCCAACTCTCCTCAACCACAATAGGTAACTCTGGTTCCTCTAACCAAGCATTCTCAAATTTAAAATCCCTCCTCCCTCTCCTTCTATCATGCTCATACAATCTCAACCAAATGGGTGAATGATCAGATTTATTAGAAACACCATTAATAAAACGATAAGAGGGAAAGAGATCTAACCAGCTTTGAGTGACTAGTGCTCGATCAAGACGCTCTTCCTTGCTATCTGGCGTGCCCAAAGACTTTGTCCAAGTGAATTGATACCCCTCCATAGGAAGATCATAGAGATTGCTATCATGAACTGCTTCCTGGAACCCTCTAATAAGCCACGGAGCTCGCACTGCCCTTCCTCTTTTATCACCATTTGAAAGAATGTCATTAAAGTCACCCATGACACACCACGGAAGATCATTATCATTTGCTAAGCTACGAAGCAAGTCCCACGACTCTCTTCTTCTACCACTATCCGGATACCCATAGAAACCGGTGAACCTCCAAGTTGGCAAACCAATAACCGACACCTCCACATTAATAAAGTTCATAGAGTAATTGATCACCTTGCAATCAAACGGTTGTCTCCACAGAATAGCCAAACCACCACTCCTACCAATTCTGTCTACAGCAAAAGCGAAATCATAACCCAAACGAACACGAAGCTCTTCAATTTTATTAGCGTGTACCAAAGTTTCACACAAAAATAAGACGTCCGGTTGGTACGCCCGGACGAGGTCGCGAATTGAAGGAACTGCACTAGAGTGACCCAGGCCCTGACAGTTCCAACTAATGAAACTCATTGCTCCTGGCAGGCCTGTCTGCCAGGACCTGCCAATAAAAAAGAATCGATACCATTCTGTAATTTTTGAGTCTCAGTGGAATTTTCAGCTGCAGTAACAGTTATGTTGTTCTCGTGAGAAGCACCTGTAATATTATTCACGTGAGAAGCACATTGGTTATTATTACTCACGTGACTATTATTTGTGACATCAACATTATTTTCATTCCTGTGTCTCTTTCTGTCAGTGTCAATTACCATAGGCTCCTCTTGAATTACATTATGACTTTTCACTACCTTGGCCCCACTTGAAGTATCTACGTTCACTTTGGTTGGGAAAAATAGATTAGGATTTTGGAAAATTGCTGCCATATTTGACTGACTTCCAGACCCACCTGTCCCTTTGACTACTTGATTGTTGCGATTATTCCCTCGTACCCCACTGATTGCTGAATTTGCTGCGGTAACCGCTTCCCCCTCATCTCGCTTATTCCCATTTAATTCTTCATCATTACTTGTATCATTTGTGCCATGATTTTCGGGCCCATAAATAGCATTAATTACCCGTGTCGGAGCCTTCCAATCCTGTTGTGAATCGTTTCTCAACCACTTAGACCTAGCGCCGCCACCGCCTCGCCGTGGCTCCGCCCTGAGATGTGGTCCCCATCCCCTAGTACCATCATCGACTTCCAAGGTAAAGAGTTTGTCACACGTACCTTCCATATGACCCAGCATGCCGCAAAGGTAGCAAAAATCGCCCAATCTCTCATATTTGAAGCTCACCATTCTCGCCTCACCCCCTTGCTTACGAATCTTCTTCCCCCTCCTCAATGGCTGCCTCACATCCACCAGCACTCTGATGCGCATATATTGTCTCCAGAAATTCGATGAGTTTTGCACATCATACTCTAGAAACTCGCCAATAAAATTCCCAAGTCCCTTTCCCACTGTTTCTGACATAAAACCAATTGGCACATCGTGGACTTGTACCCAAAAAGGGACTGTATTCAGTTCAATCTCCTGAGCCATTCTACCCTCCGGCCAAACTCCTAATATTAGTAAGTGTCGATCAAAGGACCACGGACCTTGCTTCAAAACTTTATGGATGTCTAACTGATGATAAAATTGAAAGATGAACAAACCTGGTTCAATCTCGCGAATATTCACCCCACGACCAGGTCTCCATATGTCAGCCATCTTGTCTTTCATGACTGGTACCCTCATACCTCTGTCGGTAAGAAAGCGCCCTACTAAACATAGGGACAAATCTGAATTCGCTCTCTGCTCCTCACCCTCCTCTGTATACTCAAACTCCTCTTCTTCAGCCAAACCAAGTCGATCCATGATGAAAAGAAACTGTTGCTACTCACAAATGGTGAAACAAAGAAAAGAACAACCGAAACCTCTCACACTCACGGGAGAGAGCTCTCACTCATGGGAGAGAAAATTAAACATAAATAATTTTCTTCTTGGTGCAAAAACTTAAGGTAATACGTAAAAATTGTACTGTGTGAGAGTGATTTAAACATTACTTTTGTATAATATTTTTTGTTCTCATAAACTTCATGATCTATTAGTGAATACTAAAAAAAGATAATGACTATTTTTGTTTGACAAAAATAATAATAACTAATTAAAATTAAAATATACAGCTAAGCACCATGCCTTCTTCTTTTACACCAATAAATATAATATAAGATAATAAAAGATCAGTGTAAGAGATATTTGACATCAACCAACTAATCTTTTTTTTGCACTAATTAATCAATTAATCAAAAAATGACATTTCATAAAAACATATAAATATAAAAATAAAAAAAATTGGGCCATGGACTTCACAACATTTGGACTAAGTTTGTAGGGTGCGCCAAGCCTGTGTAATAGTGCAACACACAAGCAACACTTGAAAATCCCAATAGCAAGCTATTGTGGTGAACCCTCCTCCCCTTCAAAAAAGAAATTTAATATCGTGTGGGTCAATGACCCGCATATCAGATATTAAACTGATAAGAACAGATACTCCACTTGATCTTAGCCAAAATGCAGAGAAAGGTATGATTTGTTTAGCACATGTACGTAAGTTTTATAATAGAGTCTCAACTCACTGCTACCTCTTCTTAGCAATGTGAGACTTAGTCATCACATGACCTCCTTCCTTTTATATTTTCCAGGCCAACAAATCTTTATTACTTGGATAATGCTGCATGATGATACAACTAAAATAAGATTCAAGGTTACTTGGTTCCATAGCACTAGCAATTTCGACCGATAAATAAATAATAAGGACAAAATATTTGGTAGAGACCGAGTGTTCTTTCTCTGGGTATTGAAACAACAATTATACTTCTTTAATGCAGTTGTTTCACTTTCATGCTTGGTTTAAGGCATAAAACAACTGATTATGTTTTGATTGGGAGTGCAAGTGCAACACAAATTGACTAGTCAGTTGTATATACTTGTTTTTGCATTACAGGTATAATTGTTGCCTACCTTACTTTGAATTTTCAACAAAAATTTGGGATCAAGTTGTTGGGTTTATATATAGAGGGAACGTATCAAGTGAGAGCACTTTTAATATGAGAGGGTGAGAGGAGTGAATAATAACCATAGATTGAATGATTAGCGGTTGAGATTAAAACAAAAAATCAATGTGGTAACCAACCACTTTTTAATCACAATCACCCACCCATATATTGTTATACGGTCCAGATTTAATCCCCTCACCCTATCATATTAAAACTCCTCTCACTTTATACACCCCCTATATATATATATATATATATATATATATATATATATTTGGAGGAATTCAGTTTTTTCCGCCAAACCGGATATCTCAAGTAATGGTCTCATTCATCGGTTCACGTCTGCTGCAACTGACTCCATGGGTAAACTCTTTATCACCTCTTGTTGGCACATTTAGAAATCTAGAAATGAGGAAGTGTTTAATGACAACAAATGGCCCGTCTGGCAGTTCCAAAATAATATCGCAACAAAATTTCTTCTTTTAAGGAATCTCTTGGTTCCAAATCACAAGTCCTCCTTACTTCACATAGTGAGATGGGAACCCCGGATTCTTTCACCAAGCTCAATACGGATGGTAGTAGTCTCGAAAATCTAGGTATTTCAGGTTTTAGGAATTATATTGGTAGTTGGCTTCGAGTTTCTAGCTAAAGCTAAGGGCCTTCAATTAACTTTGTTGAGTTTGAACGCTTTGGCATCATTGTTTATTTTCCCATTGAGCATGAAAAAACCGGTGTAAGAAATATTTTACAAAATCAACCAATTACAAATTACAAAATGGCTTTATAAAAAAGATTATTAGATTAGATTGGCCATGAACTTCACAACATTTAGACTAAATTTGTAGGGCGCGCCAAGCCCATGTAGTAGTGCAACACATGGGCGACACATGAAGATCCCAATAGCAAGCTATTGTGATGGACCCTCCCCTTCAAAAAAGTAATTTAATATCATGTGAGTCAATGACCCACATATCAGATATTAAACTGATAAGAACAGATACTACACTTGATCTTAGCCAAAAGGCCGAGAAAGGTATGATTTGTTCGGTGTTTTAGTGTTACTTTTATAATAGAGTCTCCACTCAACGCTACCTCTTCTCAGCAATGTGGGACTTAGTCATCACATGACCTCCTTCCTTTTATGCCATCCAAAACCAACAAATCTTCATTACTTGGATAATGGTGCATGATTATATAACTAAGATACGATTCAACCTTACCTTGTTCTCTTGTATTGCTTTCAACTTAAATATTGATGTAATATGCAAGTTATATGGAAGTAGGGGCGGTTTTTCTACAAAACTTTGATGTCTTTCTTCTGGTCTAAATTCTAGTTCTGTCAGTGTCTTGAATTCCAGGTGAATGCTCTATTGTCTATGGACTATGGGGGAACGTCCACTTGACTTGGAGCCCTTGGGTAGATGTTATTATCACCAATATTGTTCTAACTTCAACCTTAAGGCAATATTGATTTTAATGCCGTCGTAATGTTAATAGGGAAAGGGGTATAGAATTAGTTATTTTACGTACTCTCTTCTTCTCGAGTTCCTTCTTCCTTTTGCAGTTCTTCTCCTTCCTCTATTGTAATTCAGTTTTTATACTGTAATTGTGAAATACTACTTCCAATTGCTTAATACAAAAGTGATTTTTCATTCTCTATCGTGTGTATGCTCAGTACCCTGTAGGAGAATGCAGAATATCGGATTTGTTACACTCACATGGCTTTGGTAATTGGTTTTAGTTTTGACCATATTGCATATTTTCATGGACATGTCGTCACATGAGGAGCTGAAAACTATGATAATTGCGTACGAATCCAAAAATATATAACACGGACTGAAATTATTTTGTCAAAAAAAAAGGTTATGTATATCGTTGTTTAACATCATAAAATACATAAATAAAAATTCAATTAAAATATAGATTAAAAGTGTGCCACTTATGCTTTTTCTAGTGTACATCAATTAAATTATAATTAAAAGCGTTCGGTATGTTTTTTTTAGTGTACATAAGAGGGCAAATGAGGAACCAACAAGGATTGGTCCAAGTGGTAATTAGACTTGGATTCCACCCCAAGGTCTCGAGTTCGAATTTTGAGTGTGGCAAAAACTCTGTTATGAAGGGAGAACCACACGAGCCGACAAAACCGAGTACTTGTGGTCAGTCAGGTTCCCCAACGTAGATTAGTCACCGACAAAGCCAGTTGAAATTACGCACCAATGACATAGTAACCAAATCGATTTCGATTTAGTTTCAACATAGAAACTATACATTTCAGCCTAAAAGGAAGGTGTTAAACGCTCCGCCCAAAAAAATTCTAGAACAATAAGGTGTGAAAACTATAAATAAATAGATGATTATTTTAAAATCAAAAATTAAATTAATTATTAATAAAAAAGTAGTTATTTAATTAATTTTAACAAAAAATTATATAATCATGATGTGAAGTATTATAATTCATGTACTATAAAACTGTATAATAATGACATTTTTGTGTTATTTATTTCTTCTCGCTTATTTTGGTGCACTATTTCTTCTCACTTTTATATCTCACCATCCAAGTAGAGAACAACAATACAAAATATCCAGTCTTTCACTCTCACATTTCTTTCTATCTTAATACTCAATCTCTCCCCGAACAAGGTGTAAATAAACATTTAAAACAAACAATGTAAGAGAAACTAGGACAGTCAATGGACATGTCAATCATGAGCCTAATATGGCTAAACAACTTTATTAAGTACTTTTTTTTTTGACAAGATCATTAAGTACTTACTCACTAAATGTTTATCATATAAGAGCTCATATGAAGTTGTTTCTAAAAAGAAGAAATGAGAGTAAACTTCCCAAATGTTTTTGTATAAATTGTTACAACAACATATCTATAAGCTATTTTTAAAAAAAAAATAAAGATTAACACTTATACATAGTAATTATTACATAAAATAAGCTCAAATGAACTCTTCGAAATGCCTGCGAAGTATATGCCTCTTTCTATGGCTTCCATATTCAACCTCGTACATTTGCGTGACTTTCAAAGCATGGAAATGACATCGCCATGCAATAAAGTTATGCTGCCTATAATTTAATAATTAATTACCAAATTTTCTTTGTACACCCCAAACGAGTTACTCAAGTCTGCAAGGGTCGGATTCTGTTCATTGAAGCGTAAAAATAAAATTAAACTGCTATCATTAGTATAATCATAATCATATACATAAAACTTAAAATCCAACTCTTATTGACCAAATAGATCTTTTTTTAGTTACAAAAATTTTAGAGTGAGGGAATGATGCCTCTGTCTAAGGCAGAAAAACCTTCAGGCTCTTTGAGCACTTACAAAGGGAATTACATTAACTTCACTTCAAGGAAACTAGTGGGTATTTGAACCGAAAAAGAGTATTGGATATAATCCAGCTTCATTCCCCAAAAAGGGAAGATGAGAAAAAAATAACCAAAAGAAACACGTATAATTTTCCTTTATTACCATCAATGGTATTGGATCCTCCACTGCCTGATTCTAGAGCTAGGAAATATTAGGGTGAGAGGATAGAAATTTGCGAATAGTGAGGAGTTGAAGATGAGAGAGCAAAATCAAGAGGGTGCAGAGTGATTGCAGCAGAGGATCCAAGTTCACTGTTTTTTGTTTTTGTTTTTGATCAACCTAGTCTGCGTTCAGGAGTCTAACTACACAAGTTAAAACACTTTTAAGATGGTACGGGGTAGTTTGTCTGATTAATATTTAGCAAACGACAATTAGAATTGGCGGCTGAAGTCCATACTCCAAAGTGGAAATGCCTTGTGTGTCAACATTGCGCTCATGTTAAAGGCTGAGCTTCTTAAAATAGGATCATGATTTGGTCAAATCAAGTGTAAAGAGGTGAGACTAATCTAGTTGTGATTGACAAAGCAAATGCAAGCATGGGGTATCTTACATTACAACAGGTAGAAAAATTTTAGTAGATGTGCTACATAGCCCCGAAAAAAATTCCCAAACGTTTCCCGAACAAAAAATCAGTCTATCATTATTCAAACCAAGGTAATCAAAACCGGACCGGACCGGCCGGTCCGACCGGTTGAACCGGACCCCTGTCCGGTTCAGTTGGACCACAGAACCGGATACGTGAAGAACTGGTGGGAAAACCGGCCCAGAACCGGGAAAACCGGCAAGAACCGGCGGTTAGCCGGTTTGCAGCGGTTCTGAGAAAAGCCAATTTTTTAATTTTTTAAAAAATTTTTTAAAACAAAACGACGCTGTTTTGGTTTTTTTTTTTTTAATTTTTTTTTTCTCACATACGAGAAACCAGCTGAATTAGAAAGGGATTAGAATTAGATGGATCCAATTCCAGATCCAGAAAGAAGTAAAGAACCCTCCGTTCTCCACCTCCCTCCGATTCCTCCTCCCTCCATTCCTCCGTTCCTCCGTTCCTCCGATCCTGAAGAGGCAGAGTGTTTGAACGCTAGAAGTGACAATGCATCGTTTGGAATCGAAGTATTGAAAGCATTTGCAACGAAAGAGTGAAAGAGAAGAGACAAAAGAAGAAGACAAACAAGACCCATGTTTGAAAGAGAGAGAGAAAAGAGAAAATGAGACTGAAAATGAGGTGGGTTTTTCTCAAAGATGCAAACTTTGTTATTTAATCATGGTTTTAAAATTTGAGTTCCGGTCAGATCTCGCCAGCGGGATTGCCGGAAAATGAAGCTCCCGCGAGTGAGAGTGAGAGAGAAAGTGTATTAGGGAAAGCGATGTGTGAGTGAGAGTGGCAAAAGAACGAAATAACGTTGAAAAAGATAACTCTCAGTGGCAAAAGATAACTATCCATGTTTTTACTACTTTAATTCCTAAAATATATAATTTTTTTGCAAGTAATTCCTAAAATGTAAGAATAGCTTAATTTGTAAAGTTTATTATAATAACAAAGAATCATAGATCATAATATGACTGATTTTTTATGTAATTAATAAATGACTCAATCAATTTTAGATCTCATTTGTTCTAGATTATTTTAGAAAAAATCACTTTTTTAACTAAATAATATATTTAATTAATTCCGGTTGAACCCAAGAATCCCTGAACCGCTACCTCTTCCGGTTCAATGTCCGGTCCGGTTTTGATTACCTTGATTCAAACCACACAGGAGAGAGAACGTGTGATAAAACTAATACACCACACCACATTATACTTCTACATTAATGCTTCGGGAGGGAGATAATTCGGGAGGAAATTGTCGGGCTATTTATCATTTCTCAAAAAATAATGATATATTGTGTAGGAAAATAGTTTGCCTACTTCGAAGGGTTACAACTGTGTACAGGAGGTGAATTATTATACGATCACAACCCCCTGAAATCTACCGAGACCACGAGACAGGGGCATTACATATTTGGTTGGAATTATAGTTATAATTAATTAAATACATACCTTATATTATATAGATGAATTTCCAAAATAAATAAAAAACATAATCTCTCTAATCATTGCAGAAAATTCAATTGCGGAAGAACCATGAGTTAGGTGGGTGATAACTAAATGATGAACTTTATTAATTATTTGGAATACCTCACATCCTTTAGGCCCGGAGTTGTTGAGGAAGACTTTGACAGTTACATATTCTGGTTCCCTCTTTCCTGTTTTATGGCCTCAAATGAAGACATCACTTCTTTGAACTTAGCCTCGGCAACATCTGTAACATTTCCCCATACATGAATCTGTGATTAATAATGCCATAGTTGGAGATTACAAGATCTTATGCACTGATAACAAACAGACCTTTATTATCCTGGTTCTGATCAGGGTGATACTCCTTTGCCTTTGTCCTGAATGCTGACTGCAAAGGTTAGAGGATAATTTACAAAAGAAATCAAAATACAGTAACAAGGTAAATATAGATAAGACATGGAACAATAAGCAATGGTATCAACAATATCAAAATATTTAACAAAAATATAAGGGAGAACACACTACAGGAAATCAAATCGGGACACAAGTCACTGGAATATAGTATGAGAATAAGACAGAACACTCCCTCTCTAGCAAGGCCAATATATGTAAAATGTACATAAATTATGGCAGGCTTATAGTTCTCCTTGAGCATAAGTCCTAGGTTCGTTGACATCATTTCATATGATTTCACTACTTCCCAACAGAGTGATTATGAAACTAGTTGTTCAAGAATGGTGCTCAATTTTTGTCAAAAAAAAAAGAATGGTGCTCAATTCCACCATTAACACAGTAGTCTCATAGAAGTTTCAATTCTAGTCATATGGTATACATCATTAAAGCTAAAAGTAAAATAAGGCGAAACATCTTTTATGAAGTTGAGTGTGAAGCATATAGCAATTGATAGATAAAATCTAGCAAAACACTAACAGTAATATGCAAGGCATTGTGAGAAAAAGAAAGTTACCTTAATCTCAGCATCTGAATATGGCGTTTTTCTAAACCTGAGGTCCATCAGAATAAAGATAAATTTAATGGTTAACCATGAATGCAAAACAAGTATGCTAAATATTGATGTACAGGACTTAAGGTATTTACCTGTCAAGACCTAAAACTGAGTAGTGATGTGATAACGCATAGTTTCCGCCCTCTCTTGGAGTTTCTCGATAATTAGTCCTCCTGTCTCTGTATGAAGTATCAGTCTTCCAATACCAATCTTCTCTTTGGTGATGCTGATGATATGCACCAGGGCCATATTCCCTCCAGCTTTCGTAGCTTCTTTTGTACTTATTTCTTTCTCTATTAAACACGTTTTGCATACGCCTTATTCTTTCCTACAAAGAGCAGGTGAAAAGTCAGCTAGTGATGTAGAACGCAAGGGAGTATTTATGGATTATTGTGTTAAATTACATAGGAACTATTATGTTATTCTAAGAAATTTATTTTCTCTCGAGATCTTTTATTGTTTTTAGAGCTTTTATCTTTAATAACATACACATTATTAGGAAAACATTATCATGTTAAGTTTTCCTACATAATTTGACTTGATTAAGAATCTAAGATTTCGTATTTTAGGAAATTGATATTCGATTAGAATTTCAATACTAATTAAATTTATCTAGCATTTCTTTGTCTTCAATTTTAATCAAATATTGCAATTTTATATGTCTATGTTCGTTAGGGAAATTTGAGCTAGTTAGTTACCCCAATTAATTATTCAGTTAGGAGTAGTAAGAGAGGTGGTTTATGATGTATATAAATAACAAGATGTGAATAAATAACAATAAGGGTTGATAGGAGGAGAAGATACTGAGTGAATTGTGAGAGGATTGGAATGATGGAATCATGGAAGCTCGAGTGGCATCAGCAAAGAGAAGTTTGGGAGAATTGAGGAATCAAAGGGAAAAGGCAACTGAGCTATGGGTACATATCGATGCTAGAGTTGGAAACTGATAGGCACCTAGCCTATCCGCACAATCAAAAGGACTAAAGAATAGAAATGGAGTAGAAGTGGAAGAGAATTTTATTGAATATGTGAAAGTGTTGGAGAGAAAAGGCTCTCCACCCCGACATAACTCGGCTAGAATTTCCGGCCTAACCCAGAGAATCCTTACAATTACACAATATGTCAAAAGATATCTCTACCTCTACCCTATCCTCCTATTTATAATGCATAGTTGGAATGAGGGATAGAAAATAACTATCTAAACCAACTGTTGAAATAAGAAACACGATATTGGTCACGCAGTTCGGTCAATCTTTGCCTACGTCTACGACTACAGAGCAGCTGTAGTTCCGTCTTATTAATTGTATATATGTATTGAGTACAAGCACTAATGAGTTTAAATAGAGAAAACCTAACAGGTCTGGGCCGAATACATATATAAATAAAACTACTATTTACAACATATCTTAACACTCCCGCTCAAGCTGGAGCGTATAGATTGTAGGCATCCAGCTTGTCACATATGTAAGTTATCCTTGGTCCCCGAAGAGCCTTTGTGAAGATGTCTGCCAATTGATCATTAGAACCAACAAATGAAGTAGCAATGTCACCGGACTCAATCTTCTCACGAACAAAATGACAATCAATTTCAATGTGTTTGGTTTGCTCATGAAAGACTGGATTGGACGCAATATGTAGGGCTGCTTGATTATCACAGATGAGACTCATAGTGCCTATTTTACAAAAGCACAACTCTTGGAGAAGATGTTTCAGCCATGTAAGCTCCTGAGTGGTAAGTGCCATAGCTCGATATTCAGCCTCAGCACTGGATCTGGCAACAACATTTTGCTTTTTACTTTTCCATGAAATTAGGTTTCCACCAATAAGAACACAATACCCAGATGTGGACCTTCTATCAAAGGGACAACCAGCCCAATCAGCATCTGTGTAAGCGACAACATTTGAATCACCTCTATCCGTGTAAACAAGACCTTTTTCAGGAGCGCCTTTGATGTACCTCAGGATTCTAACCACGGCATCCCAATGACTGTCACAAGGGGAATTTAGGAATTGACTCACCACACTAACAGCGTATGAAATATCTGGCCTCGTCATGGTCAAATAATTCAACTTCCCAACTAGCCTCCTATACCTTCCTGGATCCGAAAAGGACTCCCCTGATCCGGAAGGATCTTGACGTTAGGATCCATAGGAGAGTCAATTGGCTTGCAATCGAGCATGCCGGTTTCTTCTAAGATATCCAAAGCATACTTTCTCTGAGAAATAGCAATGTCTGCCTTAGAATGAGCTACCTCAATGCCAAGAAAGTATCGTAACTTCCCAAGATCTTTGACCTGAAAGTGGTGGACTAGATGTTGTTTAAGTCCTGCAATCCCATCATGATCATCACCTGTAATAACAATATCATCGACATAGACAACCAGATAAATACATTTGTGAGGAAAACTTATAAAAGACAGAGTGATCAGCTTCACTCCGAATCATGCCATAGTCTTGAACGACGCTGCTGAATCTCCCAAACCATGCCCGAGGGGATTGTTTAAGACCATACAAGGCTTTGTGAAGTCAACAGACATACCCACGACACTCCCCCTGAGCAACGAAACCAGGTGGTTGCTCTAGATAAACTCCTTCTTCTAGATCGCCGTGGAGAAATGCATTCTTGATGTCAAGTTGATACAATGGCCAATGTCGCATTGCAGCCATAGAAAGAAATAAACGAACAGAAGCCATTTTAGCCACCGGTGAGAATGTATCACCGTAATCAAGACCAAAAACCTGAGTATAGCCCTTAGCCACGAGGCGAGCTTTCAAGCGATCAATACCTCTGTTTGAACCAACTTTGACAGTATATACCCAACGACACCCAACAATAGATTTACCAGGAGGAGGCGGCACAAGAGTCAATGTCTGGTTAGATTCTAAGGCTATCATCTCATCAAGCATAGCCTGTCGCCAACCTGAATGAGAAAGAGCTTCCTACGTGGACTTAGGAATGGGGATGGAAGAAATAGCAGACACAAATGTATAATGTGAAGGAGATAAGCGATGATAACTGAGGAAATTATAAATAAAGTGAGGGTTACGAGTGGAACGTGTACCTTTACGCAGGGCAACAGGAGGGTCGTCTGACTCGGTAGGCGGATCCGGAGTAGAAGAGGAAACCGGGGCAGGAGATGAGTCACTAGGATCTTCTGTAGGAGGTGGGTCGACGAGAGGGAGACGAGCACGACGCTGATAAGTTTGCAAGGGAGGAGGACTAGGAAGTTCCGTAGGAGAAGGGTGATCTATTTGATCAATGATGGGTGCGAGTGGAACTACCGGGACAAGGTCAGGAATAGGTAATACTTGAGAGACAGACTCGGACTCAATGGGAGATGCAAAGAAGGGTGCATCTTCAAAGAAGATGACATCAGCAGACATGTAGAAGCGATGTGTGGAGGGACAGTAGCATCGATACCCTTTTTGGACTCTTAAATAGCCAAGGAAGACACACTTAACTGCACGAGCATACAATTTATCAAGTCCCGGAGTAAGATCATGAATAAAACAAGTGGATCCGAAGACTCGAGGAGAGATACGAAACAAGGGTTCATCAGGGAACAATATGGAATGAGGAACCCTATTCTGGATAGCAGAGGATGACATTCTATTAATCAAGTGCCTTGCAGTAAGGACAGCATCTCCCCAAATTTTCAAAGGAACATTAGCATGAATAAGCAAAGTGCGTGCTGTTTCAATTATATGGCGGTTCTTACGTTCAGCAATCTCATTTTGTTGTGGGGTATGGGGACAAGATTATTGATGTATGACGCCATTTTCAACTATAAAGGAATTAAATGATGCAGAAAAATATTCTTTCGTATTATCACTGTGTAAAGTACGAATAGAACAACCAAATTGATTTTTGATTTCCTTAAAGAAATTTTGAAAAACACCGAGAAGTTCAGATCTATCCTTAAGTAGGTAGATCCACGTACATCTAGAAAACTCATCAATAAAAGTGACAAAATATCTATGTCCCACAACTGAAGTGACTCGACTTGGTCCCCATACATCTGAGTGAACAACATCAAAAGGAGAACGAGTTTGTGACTGAGTACTGCTAGGGAAGGAAGAACGAACATGTTTCCCAAGCTAACAAGACTCACAATCTAATGACTGCAGGTGAGACAAATGAGGAACCATAACTTTGGACTTCTTGAGACTTGGATGACCTAACCGACGATGAAGAAGACTTAGAGACTCTGTAGTAGATGTGGAAGCAATTGTAGATGAAGGCTAGATGGGCTGGAGGTAGTAAAGTCCATGTGATTCATATCCTGTACCAATCGTTCGTTTTGTACTCCGGTCCTGTATAACAAAATAATCATCATCAAAAGTTACAGAACATTTGAGACTTCGAGTCAGACGACTAACTGAAATTAAATTAAATGGGCAATTGGAAACAAGAAAAACATTGTTAAGGGATAAGGATGGAAGAGGAGTGGCTTCACCAATGCCACTAGCTTTAACTTTCGATCCGTCAGCAACAATAATATAATGTGGGGTGTTAGGTTGGGATATTTTGGATAAAAGAGATGGATTACCAGTCACGCAATCGGAAGCTCCAGTGTCCATAATCCAGGAGTCAACAGATGATGATTGAGAGAAACAGACTGTAGAATTACCAAAATGAGCAACCGTTGCCGATGATGATGAAGCCTGGGAAGCCTTATACTGCAGGAATGCCTTATACTCCTCATCAGAAAGAACATTTTGTTTAGTGTTTCTCTGTTGAGAATCATTAACCTGAGTCGCATTTACTGGTTTCTCTGAAAAGCCGTGAAGGGAATAACACTTGTCTTCAGTATGACCAAGTCTCTTACAATAAGTGCACTGAGGACGTCCTCCAACACGACCTCCTCGACCACCCCCACGACCTGCAAAATTAGAAACAAGAGCAGAAGATTCTATGTTAGTCTGAGATCCATTCCCTCCAGTTCCTTCCAATCCAGGAAGACGTATGAGACGACTGATAAGATCCTCTGTTGAGGGAATGTCTGATGCAGAAAGAATGTTGCTCCGTACTGACTCATACTTTTGATGGAGACCATGAAGAACATAGATCATACATACATTATCTAGTTTCTCAAGCATCTTCTTCGGGTCATTGTCGGTCACAAGGAGCTTGAACTCATTTACTGCTGACTGAGCTTTATTAGCATATGTCATGATGTTGTCTTCTGTCATCTGAAGAGTGGCTAAATTATGAATAACACCATAGAGACGCTGGATATCATTAGAATAAACATTCTTAGCCTTCTGCCAAATATCATAACAAGTGGTGTATGAGCGATAATGGACCAGCAAGGAAGGTTCAATGGATTGCCACAAAAGAGAGACCAATTGACAATCTGCTTGTTCCCAATCTTCACGCAAATCTTTACCAATTTCTGTAGAATTCTTAGTTAGGTGATCTAAAAGCTTTTGTCCCATAAACCACACTTTGACCGATGCAGACCAGTTCAAATAATTATCACCATTGAGTTTCTCAGTAGTTATAGAAGGATTACCGGAGAAAACATAAGACACAATACTCTTACTTGAAGATCCAGACTTATTTTGGTCTTTTTCTGGTATAGAACTCATCTTTGAAAACAAGAGAATAATAATAATAATAATAATAATAATAATAATAATAATAATAATAATAAAACTTGCCAGAGACAGACCAAAAACGACCAAAATAGTAACAAACGACCCAAAAACGAGCAAAACAGTACCAAACGACCCAAAAAAGGAGCAAAATAGTACCAGAGACAGACCAATAATAATAATAAAGCTCTTCAAATAGTACCAAACGACCAAAAACGAGCAAAATCCACTAGAGAATGTGAGACCCACTGACCAACAGTTCTCCAAACAGGTAGATCAAAGGATTCCGAGCAGACTGAGACAAGCGGCGCGTGAAACGGAGCACTGGGAGGCGGCGTGTGGACCTCACGCGCCGGTGAGGCTGTCGTGACAAAAACCGCGCGTGAGAGAGAATCTGGGGGCGGCGCTTCGGTGGTTGGCCGATCTTGGGACGGTCCTGATGGTGTGATTCTGGAAGCTCCTAGGGTCGTCAAATATGAACTTTAGGCGAGACAGCCACTGCTTGTGTTGTTTTTTTTTGTAACCTACGAGACGGCTAGGGTTTTTTTGAGAACTTTGCTGAGACCTATTGACTGTAGGCTCTGATACCATGTTTAGGGGTGTTCACGGGTTGGTTTGGATGGATTTTGACTAAATCCGTTGTCCGAACCGATCATATCTAATTGGTTTGGGTTGGTTTGGATTTTAAGTTTTTTTCTAAAAAATCCAAACCAAACCAACCCGATAGTGGATGGATTGGTTCGGATTGGGCTCACGGGTTATGTGTTAATGTAAAAAAAAATTTGACCAACAATGTAAAAAATTTAAAAACATTAAATTCTACCATTTTTTATAATCAGCACCAAAATCTAACTTTATTGATATTTATTTACAAAGAGATGTGGCATCTAAATCCACATTCCATCAAGGTAAGTCATGCTTTCAAAGTATGCATGCTGCGATGTTGATCACTAAATACACAGCCTTATATAGGAATCCTCACTAGTGAGTAGTGGATAGAATCCAAGATAATTAATGCAGAATTATTGCCTAGAAAATACGCGCTTTGGACATTGATGTGAGAATTGAGTGGAGAATTTTGAAGAGGAGTGGAATTGTAGAAGGCAAAAAGACATCCATACGGGTTCACGGGTTGGATTGGATTAAATTTTTAAAATCCGTTATCCAAACCAAACTAGCACGGGTCTTAGCGGGTTGGTTCGGATTTGACCCGATCACAAAAATTGTCCAAACCAAACGCTTCGGTTTGGATTGGGCAGTGGGTTGGTTCGGATTTATCCAAACCACTGAACACCCCTAACCATGTTGAAATAGTTAACACGATATTGGTCACGTAGTTCGGTCAATCTTTGCCTACGTCTGCGACTACAGAGCAGCTGTAGTTCCGTCTTATTAATTGTATATATGTATTGAGTACAAGCACTAATGAGTTTAAATAGAGAAAACCTAACAGGCCTGGGCCGAATACATATATAAATAAAACTACAATTTACAACATATCTTAACACCAACTAACTAACTAATAGAAGTCAAATGCAACAAACTACCTACCTAACTAACATTACAAACAGTGGAGGACCTAGGTGTCATTCAGGGGGTTCGCTCCTGAAAAAATAAAATTAGCAACAATACCTTAGGAAAAAATGTTTTTGCACACCCCGAAAAATATCTTTTACATATAAGTCCCTAGTTTTGCTGTTTTGCACCACTCTAATGCACCATACTCGCACAATCATTCACATTCTCACATATTTAATTTGTATCCAAGAACTTGCTAGTGCTATTTAATTTGTGTTGGTCTAATGCAACACAAGTTGTGAACCTGTTAAAGTCTTATTTTTATCATATTTTTAGTGATGTGTGTGTTTGAAAATTTTCGCACCCCCTGGCCTAGGGTCCTGGGTCCGCCACTGATTACAAAACAACCTTCAAACTAACTAACTAATCAAATATCCTCTTTTACAAAATCTGAAATTGCCCTTACTTGGGGATCCATCAGAAACGCAGAATATGGTGCAAGAAAACTTGTATTACAATGACGAGACATCGAGATAATGGTTAATGATTAGTCAAAATGTCAAGTTATAGGGAGAGATTAGCCAACAATTTGGTGAAGCATAAAGAACCAAACCTACGATAGTCGGAGAGGGGTGGGTTTCATGTGGGCTGGTCAACCACCAACTACTGCTAGACCCAGTCTCGGTTTGTACATAGAGTCAGATGAGGCATTGACAATGATAAAGTTGTGGTTGTTATGATGATATCCAAGTTTTCCCTGCCGGAAAGCCACTGTTGTGTAGGTGGGCATTTTTCCCATGGCGAGAACAAAAGCAGAGTGGGTTGCCATCCCATTGCAGATCTGAAGTGTCTTTCCTATAAGGACAAGAGCAAAGAGAAAAGAGTGGTAAACATGGTGCATACCCCAACTGATCCAACCTTGTGTGCAGTATCCACAAGGTGAGTGGCAGAAATAGTGAAAGTAAAGTGGCAATTGCAACCAAAAGTAGAATAGTGCTAAAGTGGCGTAGTGGCTGGTGACCACTATTGGAAGTATGTAGCAGAGCAGTTTGCTGTATCTAGTGAGATGTGTGTTTTTTATGTGAGAGTGAGAGGGATACATATTGGCAGTTGGATTAAAATTGATGACTGAGATTAAATAAAAACTATTTTGAATGAATCTTGTGCCACTTCCTATTCCCATCTCTGTCAGCATCTTCATGACGTACTTACCTTTGTTACCTGTTGAACCATTTTCATCCCCAGCATGTACATGTTTTTTATGATACCAGACTTCCTCTTCCCTCTTTTTTGACACCAAAAGTAAATTAAAATTCCAACAACCCAAGTTTCACTCCTACTGTCCTTGATTATACAATTACACTCCTATGTTCTTCGTGCTCCATTAGCAGAACCTGTTTTTTGTAGCAATCGGTAAAGTAGTCGAAACATAACAGAGGCTGGTTTTCGATAAGCTCTTTGAAACAGACCAGCTATTTCATTCCCATTTTAATTTCTTTCTATGGCAAAACCTATTTTTAAAGCACATGGTGAACTCGTCGAAACATCGTCAAAAAGGTTTGCTGCCGATTAACTCAAACAGATGATAGGATCTTAAAATAAATAAAGTGAAAAAAGGAGGGAAATGAGCGTTTGTTGTAACCAGTTGCTGATGTGGCAGAGTGGAGGGAAAATGTGAAAGTTAGTTGAGTCCTATAAATAGGAGTTGGAGGGAATTAGAAAAGTAGGCAAGAATTAGGATCAGAAATTGGGAGACCCTAGGCTTCTCGAAGTGCCTAGAACCGTTACCTTCATCTTTTTTTTCTGTTTTCCACCATTACAGTAGCTCTACTGAGCTCTCATTACCATTGTATCTGTTTCATTTTTCTTAATACAGCAGCTATTCACTATGTTTTCTGGTACCTATCAACAGACCATGGGTTCCAAGTTCTTATTTCCATTAGTGTTCCTCCGACCCAAATACAGACGCAAATTTTGGAATCGAAACATTCTGCAATCGAGAGGTGAAATTGAGAGATAGGGACGCTATGGTTGTGGGATACCCAATGGGTTCGTCGTACTTGAAGATGGAGGTGCCAGTGGATTTCTCATGGTCGACAAGGTCGCTGATAGTTGGAGCTGGTTGTTGGATTAGACGAAGAGATATGGTCACTTGAATCACTTAAGTTAATCTCAGCCATCAATTTTAATCCATCGACCAATATGTATCCCTCTCACATAAAAAACACCCCTCTCACTGAAACCCCAATTCACATAGATAAGGGAATTGCAATGAAATCTGCTTTTTCTAATTAATACTCCTAAAAATTGAGTTTGTTTCAATAATTACCCCTTCTATAAAATGGTGTATAATTAATAAACCATCTCACTTGCATGGGAAATAGATGCATTGTTAACATAAGCCTTACTTTAAATAAGCATAAAAGTGAAAATTAGCAATTTGTTCATTAGAAAATTGATGTATGTTTCTTGTAATAAGGAGCAAAGAAAATGCCCTATCCCATTGATGTATGCACTATCCCATTATAGCGCTTTTGAAGTTGTGCGCTATGTGCTGCTATACGTGATTGATAACTATAGCATGATTCCATTGCAGTTTCTCGATAATTTGGGGAAGGATATAAAAAGAAGGGTGATTTGGGTTTTGACCTATTGGGCTGACCATAAAGTTGTGTGGGGAACAAATGAGTCATGAAGATAAAGGATGGTATGGGGATGCAAGAGCTATCTTTTCCTGTTATAGTGGGCATACATCCTTCAGCTTCTTTCATTTGCAGATAGTTAAAAGGGACTCAACCCTAAAACAAATTGATATCTCACTCCAACAAATTTATACGTCTTTGTTAGTTGAGTAAATTTGGGTGAGTTAGTTACTCCAACTACTTAGTTGGAAGAGGTGGGTTATGAGAAGGGAGGATGGTCGTGAGTAATTGTGAGAGAATTGGTTCCTTTGGGTAAGGAGAGGTTGCAGACCCTCAAAGCTCTGCAAAATAGTAATCCAGGGGATATTTCCCTATTTATTTGTAATATTATACTGATTTTTATTAGTATCTGAAACTCAGACAGAGAAATACTTAGCCCTAAAGGAGTACTTCAGGTTATTTTTCTAGTCAGAGGAATACTCTTCCCTAAAGGAGTTCCCTCCAAGTTTATCGTTCTAGATCACCTAGGCTCAAGCTGAACTACCTAAAATAACCAGCCAATCCAACACTCAAGCAAGCTAAAAATAGCATTTCTTTCCAGCTTGCTATGAAGCAGTAAAATTTGTGTTCTTCCCAAATATTGTGATTCAGCCTTCAGACAAAAATACAGCTAGAGCAGAGCACATCTTCCCATTTCAAATTTGAAGAATGCAATGCGTCCATACAGACCACGGCCACAATGATGATGATAAAAGCAGAGAATTAGAAGAGAGAGAAAAACTCACCACTCTTTCCATCTCCTCCTCGTACTCCTCTTGCATTCGCTTGTTGTGCCTCCGCCATGCCTCTTCCTGAAAAGATGTTCGTGAACTACCACTCCTTCCTTTCCATGATGACTGTGATCTAGACAGCTACAACAAAGAGTTAAAAAGCATACACAATCAGTTTAAGTTTCATAGTTGATCTCTTTGCTATACTTTAACGATAATTGACAAAAGAAAAGACCTAATTCCTCAAGCATATTTTCACAGAATATAGAATAAGAAAAACATTTATCTTCTGCAGAAAACAAAGCACAAATCGATTCTTCAATAACTTAATTGATTGTATTTAACTTGTAACAAGGCTAATTTGAATATAGTAAGAAAATACAAACAGTTAAATACCTGAATTGAGAACCATTCAACAGTCTTCCGCAGGTGACCGAACTGTAATTTCAAAATAGGATAAAATTGTAATATAAACGCTCTGCAAATTGCAAAGAAAGAAGAACTATTCGTATATAATTGTTGTTCATCAAAGACCTAAGATCGATTGAGGAAAACAAATCGAAGAAAAAGATATGGGGAGAGGGTTACCGCGAGGGTACTGGCGGTGGCGCCAATCAAGCCGAAGAGAAAAACTCCCCAAAGCTTGACGTCTTCGCCTTTGTCTTTGTCGGCAGCGTCCTTATTCATTTCTCCTTCTACGTAAACAAGCTTTGCATTCAACAATTTCGACCACCAATTACAAAACCCAAACTCATATCCTTTGCTGCACTTTTTCTTCCTTCGCGTTTATTCTTCGACTCAATTCAAAGATACAGTTTAATTACAAACCCTCTCTGAATCTCTCTTTTGCTAGGCAGAATTTTACGAGAGTTGTTGTTTATGATGATGGTAAAAGATAAATTAAGCATTCAATACACCGTCACTTTCTTCTTCTTTTTTTTTTACATTTTTTTTGGTGACTACTTTTTTTTACTCACACACTTTATATTAGTTAAATTCAAATCCAAATTCAAATGGATTTCACTGTCCCCATCAAATTATATATTAAACTGATCTGATTTTAACTAAGAGCGGTGATATTTGGTACGAAAAGAATTGAAGCACCCGGTAAAATCCATTTGAATATAGGCTCCAGGTGCGCATCAGGGGTTGGGTTGGCCTTACGAAACTGCCAGATTGCGTCGTGACCGTCGGATCTGGCGAAGCAATGTAAGCCATTGATAATCGTGGCGCACAGATCACCAAGAGTCGTGTGGCGGAGCAAGAGCTTTGGTCGTGCGGATGGCCAGATCTTACTGGGCTATGCCGTGGCCCAAGGTAGGAATTGGGCCCTCAGCCCAGTCCGAAACAGTAACAAAAAATAAGTTGTTGGAGTACTAAGTAAAAAAAAAAATAGTAGATAGTTTTTCCCTATGACAAAAAGTTGTATTGTGAGGACGAAAATTCTGTAGTCTCTTGAACCAATTTTCAAATCAAATAGGGTACAATTAGAACTATCCTGTCAAGTCTCTAACTTTTTAGCGGATCAAATGCACCCTAACATTTCCACCATTAGGGTTGGATTAAAAATCTGAGGTAAAATTCAAGATAATATTTTCAACCTATGACCGGCCCTTTGCGGTCTGGCCCAATTTATATAAAGCTCTTACCGTTATAAACTAAATTGTCTAGTTATAGAAAACTAAAATTGTTCATTCCCCTTGTGTCAAAAAAAGTTGTTCATTCCCTTATTTGCTCATAGGCTCTCCGGAATTTCAAAAATTACCTTTAACGGAAGCACTCTTCCAAACGGTTTTTTATCGGAAGCATGCTTCCGGTAGTTATGAATATGACTCGGATAAAAATTGAAAGAAAAAAATTCAAGTCAAATACATTACCAGAAGCGTCTTTCTGTTAGTATAAATAGGGATATATCTCCTATGTGTATTGTGACACTAGTGTGAATAGAATAATGCAAAGGCTTTCATCTTCTCTCATTCTTTTGTTCTTCCTCTTTCTCTATTTTGGTTTATTTTCATAACACGTTATCAACACCAAGCTCTACCATATAATTGATGGCATAATCCTCTTTAGGTTCTATTGCAAGAATAAGTTTTCTTCTTCTTCGTCTTCTTCTTCTCACTATCATTTATGGATAATTTTTCTTCTTCTTCTTCTTCTTCTTCTTCTTCTCACTATCATTTGTTTGTGATCTTGTTTATGTTTTATCTTCTTTTGTATTTATTTATCATTGTTGATGAAAATTTGTGATATAGTTCCTGAAGAACAATAAATCTATTATCCAAGCATCCCTGAAGGATTGCACAAATAATAGTTTTGATATGTCATTGTTTATAAAAATTTATAATTTAGTTCCTGAAGAACTTAAAAAGTTTAATATTCAAGCATCCTTGAAGGATTGCTCAAAGAATGATTTTTTATCATCGTTGAAGAACTTTTATGGTATAGTTCCTGAAGAACTAATAACTTAATATTCAAGCATCGTGAAGAAATTCACAAAATATCTTTGTCTTTGCTCATCTCTTATGAAGATTTGTGGTCAAGTTCCTGAAGAACTAGAGCTTTGGACCATGATCGAAATCTATTTGATCTTAATAAGTATATTTTGAAGAAAATGAAATTAGGAGAAAATACATATAATTTATGTATCAAATATTCTCATGTAGTAGGAAAATGAGAAAATATTTTCGAGAATATTGTGAGTCTAGATTATGTGTTTTGGTGATTGAAACTCACAAACCACTTAATGAGTTGAAGTTGAAGTGAATGATTCACATTATATAACTAATTTTGGTACAATAAAGGTTGTAAAGATGATCATTGATGTGGTAAATGTTATCAGTATCCTATTTAATTATCATTAGTATATGATTGCGATTATGATCTTCCTATTAGTGTAGTAACTCGTGAATTTTGGGATAATGTAACTTTTCTTGTTTCTTATGCTTGGAATTCCATGTAAAAGTGTTTCTAGAAAAAAAGCATTAAGAAGAATTGATTGTATGACTAGATTCTACAAAACTAGACACTCTTATGTTCTCATTTTCCATTCTACCCTTTTATTATCTTATTGTAATTTCATGTTATCATAATGTTATAGCAGATATGAAATGACATAGATAATACCTATTAAAAAAATGGCATTTCTAAGATTTGAAAACAGGGTAGTTGAATCAAGGTTAAAATAGTATGTTTAGTTTCTATAGTTTTGTTTATTGAAGAAAATTGTGTGTCTTGAATTCTTTATGTATAAATGGAAAAAAAATGTTAAACTAGTATGTTTGGTTTATATAGTTTTGTTTATTGAAGAAAATTTCGTGTCCTCAATTTTGGTATATAGATGGTAATCTTTATTATACGCGTACTTAGTAGTTTTATAATTTTATTTGAATGACAAAGTTTAATATATTGTTTTTGTTTAAATAAATATGAGCACAACTAAAATTATGCTATAGCAAATCAGAAGATTGGCAATATTATCCTAAAATAACAATGACATCTCATATTGATATTTTTGAGGGGCACAAATATTTTTCAATATAATGAGTTATTATCTGTCATTATTTGCTCCTAATGCATGCCAATTATAAGACATTCTAAGTTTTTAGAGTGTAACTAAGATTATATATGTGCATTTTATACTAAATTATGTACAATATCTAATTATAGCCATAAGTCATATGATAATATGTGTACTTGTTATCCACTTGCAACCAGAAGTTTGCAAAACGTAATAAAAGGCTCCAGGAGAGCTAGTGTATTGCTAATTACCTAGAGAACCTTTTTTTTACATATTGTACCATATTATAATCTCTCAAGTCTCATAAAACTTTATTAAGACTTAAGAATATCCGTCCAGATGGATATCATACTGAAATAAGAAATGAAGGAGATGTTGAATATCTTTATATAATGAGACATATTTTGGAAAAAATAACTGTAGTGGAAAAGTTGTCTGCTTTTTCCTTTGATTTGTACACACTTATATATGTGAAATTGAAGCACGTGTTGTTGTAAACCAGAAGTTTACATATCATAATAATTTTGTTGTTGGCAATATCGGTTGGGCCATCCCGAGTATATTATGATGCGAAATATGGTTAAAATTTATATGTGAACTTGTATTGATGAGCCAGTAGTTTCTTCAATATACTAATTTTTGTGTTCACTTGTCCCCAAAGGAAATTGGTAATTTGAGAGAATAACTCTCTCGTATTTCTAGAACTTATATAAGGTAATATTTGTAAACTAGATGGCCATTTAGATATTTGTGATTTTATTGAGGCATATCCTAGATGGACATCTAAGGGGAGTGTTATGAATATTATTATAGTGGGATATGCACTACTCTCCTTCCATATACTCATTAGTGGATTTTTATGATTTACTATACACCTGCCCTTTTCTCACCCTATAAATAGGGCTATCTCCAATGTGTATTGTGACACTAGTGTGAATAGAATAACGCAAAGGCTTTCATCTTCTTTCATTCTCTTGTTCTTCCTCTTTCTCTAATTTGGTTTATTATCATAACAACTTGGAATTTTTTTTTAATATTTTTGAGTTAAATACACTCTTAGAATGATCCTTTTTGATAGTGTATTTTCAGATAAAATACACTATTAGTGGCGCGCATATATGATTATGAGAATAACTCACATAGATAAATTTTTTTTTTTTAAAAAAAATTGGGCAAGGGGGAAATTTTTATTAATCAAAGTGGTACTAATGACCATTTTACAACTGTCCCCGTGGGGATTTAAACTCAGCACCTTGAGGATACAAGACTAGCTCTTACCAGTGAGCTAGCACCTCAAGTGTCTCACATAGATAATAAAACAAACACAAGTTAAATGTATATAAGTTGAGAACTTTATGTCCAAATTCTCTAAAATTTTTAGAGAAAAGTAACTCTAAAATTTAATAAGTAAATCAATTCACTTCTTCATTTGAGCCTAAACCCAAATGCAATGTGATATTGGGCTCCATTAAAAAAAGGGTGGTGATTTTTATATCCCCACCATTTGGCACCATACCACCACAAAAATCATTTATTCTTATTTTACCCCTTTCAATTTTTTTAACTACGGATTTATCTATTTAATGGATGATTTATCTATTTAATAGATAAACCCGTTTGGTTAAAAAAATTTGAAAAACAGATTTATCATTTTAATAGATAAATCCGGTATTGAAAAATACAAACCGGATTTATCTTTATCTTGGTAAATCCGGTAGTTAAATCTATGCAAATGCCTTTTCAAACGGATTTAAGCACAAATTAACATAAATCCGATGTATAAAAAAATGCTGCAACGGATTTATAAAAAAATGCTGAAACGGATTTGTGCAAATGCTTTTTCAACTCTTTGATAAATCCGACTCTCTTTTTTGCAATTAACATAAATCCGGTACTCTCTTTGATAAATGGATTTAATCACAATTAACATAAATCCGGTACTCTCTTTTTTGCAATCCATGCACCGGACTTATCTATTTAATGGGTAAATTCATTTGCAACTTTCAAAATCGGATTTATCTATTAAAAAGATAAATTCATCGTTGTGAAAATAATATAAACAGATTTATCTTTTTAATAGATAAATCTGTTTTTGAAAAATTTTCAACTACGGATTTATCTATTTTCAACTACGGAAGGGTAAAATAGGTATTTCACTAGATGGGTGGGGGTATGGAAGTCAACTGTGGGGTATAAAAATCGCCACCCTTAAAAAAATATGCTTAAAAAGATAAAAAAATGGCAAAAGCCCATATAACAAAAAAAGGGCCTAAGGACTATAAGGCAAAAAGAAAGAATAAAAGCCCAAAAACAAAGAAACTACAGAAAAAAAAAGAGCAAGACTGAACAAGGCCTCCTAGACAATTTTGAGCTGGAGATTAAGTTTTGGCCTTTTTTTTTGTACCCCCATCAACTCTCATCTACCCCCATCAAATTGCTAAAACCCGAAAATACCCCTGCCCAACTTACAATTCGCTCGGATTTACCTTCATCTAAGGTAAATCCGCTTTGTTATTTTTAAAGTCGGATTTACCTCAGATGGGGGTAAATCCGATTTCAAAAATAACAAAGCGGATTTACCTTAGCTGAAGGTAAATCCGCTTTGTTATTTTGGAAATCGGATTTACCTGCTGGGCACATAAATCCGATTTCCCTAAAAAAAGAGAAAATCGGATTTATCCCACCTAAGGTAAATCCGATTTCCCTAAAAAAAGAAAATCGGATTTATCCCACCTAAGGTAAATCCGATTTTGTTATTAAAAAAAATTGTTTTTTATTTAATATTTTAAAAAAGGTTATAAAATGCTACTAAAAATCCGTTAAACAGCCAAAACTAATCCAAAAATTATAAAAACACCACTAAAAATCTAATAAAACCAAAATAAGGTTATGCAAATTTTTTCAGATTTTTTGGAGATTATGAAAAATTAAAAAAATTAATAAAAAATAGTAAAGAATGTGGTTTCATTACAATTTGAGTAGGTTGCCCGAAAACTGATTTTTTAGCCTAAATTATTCTCCCGACGTACAATATCGTCACGTGTTAACGAACCACACACTAAACAGAACCAAAAGACGGTCGAAATTTGTATCTAAAATTTTAACTGAGTTATTTCTTAATTAGGTTAACAAAGCGGATTTACCCCCACATAAGGTAAATCTGCTTTGGTTATTTTTAAAAGCGGATTTACCTTATATGGGGGTAGATCCGCTTTTAAAAATAACAAATCGGATTTACCCCCTCTTAAATAAATCCGATTTGTTATTTTTCAAAGCGGATCTACCCCATCTTAAATAAATCCGATTTTATTTTTTTAAATTTTTTAGTGGAAATCGGATTTACCTAAATCCGATTTAAATTTTTTAAATTTTTTAGTGGAAATCGGATTTACCTAAATCCGATTTCCAAAAAAAAAAATGAAATCAGGATACGTTCGAGATTTTTAATTTTTGTGAAGGGCAATTGCGTCTTTTTGCAGGGTCGATGGGGGTAGATAGGGAGGTGGTGGGGGTAAAAAAAAAAACCCTTAAGTTTTCCGTCTACGAAATAACTCAAATGGACGTTGAGTTCAAATTATCTACACCTTTTACACAACAAAATAACTCCCAAATTTAATATGCATAGTAATCTACTCTCTTAATTAGGCCTAACCTTTTTTCTAACAAACTAATTAGGCCTAATCGTAAATACTAGTAATAGTTTTTAACCATATCTATTTATAACTCTCAGGCCAGGTACATGACATACCATTTACAAAGAACATGTTTACAAAGAGGCTTTTTTTTTTCTTCTGTACCCCCCCTATTATACCTTCTACCTCCATAATTCACCAAACAGGCGATTTTACTCCTGATTCCTCAAAAAAATTTCGGAAACACATAATTCCGGAACACATTTTTTGACTTCCGGAATTACGCCAAAACACATAAATCCGGAACACATTTTTTGACTTCCGAAATTATGTCGTTTGGGGTAATTCCAGAAATCTTTAAAAAAAATGTGTTCCAGAAATACCTCTTTTGAGGTGCTTCCGGAAAGTTCTAAAAATTGACTTTCGGAAATACCTCTTTTGTAGTTTAAGATTTTGACACACCCTTTAAGAAAAATGATTAGAAGTCTAGGTTTTATACACCAAACTCAAGTTCAGCTTATTTATTTAATGGGCTCAATTTTCAGTTGAAGTTTTCAACTCATTTGGTTCATGAACCAAGTTCAACTATCTATTTATTGAGTCGAGTTTCAAACTTTATTCGAGTTGGTTCGGTTTATTGTCGGACGGAAAGTTGTCTAGAAGATATACTTGAATTCAAACACCAGACCGTCAAACTTGCCTTCTTGACTTTACCTCCACAACTATCTAACAATTGTCTGACGAAAAGTTCACTACTAAAGCACCTGTAAAGTAGTGCACGGTAGAATTCACTTGAAAAATGTGGAATTAAAACTGTCCAAACAAGGACCAAAAGAGGGGTGCATCTAATATGAATATCTCAAAAATAGTCTAAAGGTGGACTCTTACTATTTTTAGTAAGTTTTAATAAAATATTATTATTTTTCTATTTTTTATTATAAAATTTATTTTTTATTAAAAATCGTAAATCTCTACCTTTAAACTATTTATAAGAGGTCAATATTGTTAATTTTTTGCAATTTTTTCAATTTTGTTACTGATTGGTGTTATTGATTAAATGCAGGGGTGCAAGAAATAAAAAGATACGGCCCACTTGGCCCAACCCACACTTGACTGTTTTGCGGAGCCCAGATTTTTTTTTTCACACCCGGTTTAATGACCAAAACCACTGTTCTCTCAGACAGCTTCGTTTCTTCTTCTCTTCAGACACACTCTGTCCTTTCTTCTTCTCCAGCAGAGCTCTGCTAGGGTTTCTTGGGAAACCTAGCAGCTGACCTCCAATCTACAAATCGACACCACCAATGGAAAGATCACAGCTCCGTGATCAAAACCCCTCCTTCAGTTTCACGATCTGAGCACTTCTCACAGAGACCTTGTTTCACGTTTCTGCTCCGATGGCCTCCAACTCCTTGGGTTTTCCACCGGACACCACTGTGAAGGTAAATCTTCAAATCGATCTTTGATATCTTTCCTCTTTCGCTTGATACAACCAAAATTCTGATTTCTGTGTTGTTTCTTTGCTGTTTGAGCCACTGAGAACGAAGATGATCTGAGTTTCAGTAGCTGGATGGAGGAGCAACACACATAAGGTAATATTTCACTCTCTCAGTGAGTTTATGTGCGACTGTATTTATCTTTCAGAAACCCTAACACTGTTTCTCTTTTGCAGGTTACCCTGTGATTGTTCTTGATGAACAATCACACCTTTCAAGCTTACAATCAGCCTGAAAATACGGTATAACTCCTTTCTCTTTAGTTCTTCTTTTCTTTCTGATTTAGTCACAAAATCAGATTGCTAATAGCCTTGTTTTTCTTTTGCTTGTGAGGGGACTTCAACACTCTTGAAGGAAAACTCACCAAGAACACAACAAGCAATACAAAGAGAAGAAGAGCAATTTCAGAGGAGCTATGCACACAGAATGTAAAAATGAAAAACTATTTATTGATTTGTATATTGTATTCTATATTCTGTATGTACATTGTAAAGGTCATAAGGCCTTATATAGGTACTAATAGGTTGGGTATGAGGTTGTTAAGTTGGTTACAAGTTGTAACTAACTTTCTAACTTCATAACAACTTGTTAGTTAGAGAATTGGCTGGTAAACAGTTTGTTGACTTGTGTCTAACTGTTTACACACTCCTGAGGGTATTTTTAGGTTTTCATTACTAAAACCAATAAATATTAGATTCCCATAGTTGGTCTAAACCAACCAAAAATATAAAAGACTGATGCATAGCAAATTGAAACACAGACACATATCATGATAAAGATATTTCAATTATTTTGGAAGTAAATTTATGAAATTTCTAGAGATGTCTGGCATTACCAATTGGGCGACATTATATTAAGCATTTACGGAGGTGATGTTAACATGTTTTCAGTTTTTCTTTATAGATATGCAAATTATTGAACGTTGAAACACATGGTGGGTTGACGAAGGCAAGTCTCAAATAAGCAAATCCTTGCACTCACGGTCGGTAGTTGCGATTCAACAGGAAACAGAGTGAATGGCCGACATGGATTTGAGGGATATTGAGTTTAGTAGGGTCAAGTCTAATGTGCACACATGCAAGCTCTGGATTCCAACTTGCACCTTCCAAGTGAGTTCAGCTCAGTCTCAGTTAGGTGGTCCTCTGTTAAATTGAGGACATTTGGCACATATCAAACTACGGCATGTTTGCAACATTTGTAGCTAGACAGGGCCCCAACATATGGTGTTTCACTTTTTCGTTCAGAGACCACTATTCTTGTCTACTTGTAAAATATCACAACGCATTTAATAAAAGACTATTTTTCGCTCGTGTTTAGAGGAAATTTTGTATTGGCCAACATCAAACTTGTCACTGCACAAATCGAATCTAAGAGCATTAGATTGACATACACCGTGTTCTAGGTAGTTTATGCCACTAGCAAATAGTGTTGGTAGCATTATTTTACATTAAGTTTCTATAAAGTAATATTATATAGGCTAAATAGCACTTTTGGTCTTGTATGTTTGCTCCAGATTTCACTTTGGTCCTTTATCTTTTTTTTGGTCCGTTTTGGTCCCTCGTGTTTCATTTTTGTTTCATTTTGGTCTCTGACGTTAGTTTTGACTAACGGACGCCACGGTGGCAGTTAACTGCTGACGTGGCGTCCGTTATTCATTAATGACGTGGCAAAAAAAATTATTTAATTCGAATTCACAATTACACATCAGAAAAGAAAATTTAACTAAAAACAAATAACATTAACAATGAAAAACAAATAACAAAAAACAACACCAGAAATCGTTCATCTTCAACACTGGAATTATTCAACAAAAACTGTTCATCTTCAATATTCAACACCAGAAATCGTGTTTGCCCAGAAATCTTCAACACCTGAAAACTGTTCATCTTCAAACCCAGAATCTTCAAGAGTAAAAACCCCAAAATCTCACCATAAAAAACTGTTCATCTTCAATCTTCACCAAAATCTTCTTTGTTAAATCAAAACCCCAAAATCTTCAAATCAGAACAAAACGAAGAAACGAATCTAAAGAACAAAACGAAGAACCAATTTGAAGAACCAATTTCGCTCAGAACAAAACAACGAACAAAACCAGAAAACAAAGAAAAAAACCAGAAAAAACAAAGAACAAAGAACAAAAACAAAGAACAACACTGAAACAGATCTGTTCATTTTAGTCCTCTCTGTTTTTCCTTGGTTTCATTTTGGCCCCTCTCATTGTTTGTGTTGTTTCATTTTGGTCCCTTTCAGATCTGGAAAAACTAACGAATTAAAAAATACAGATCTGGATCCAGAAACAATACAGAAAAAATTGGATTCAAACCCACAAAATCAAACCCAACATCCTCAAAACGCACTCTCTTCCATCCTTCTCCCATTTTCGAAACCCACTCTCTTCCATTCTTCTCCCATTTTCGAACTCGTTTCCTTGTTTGCTCTGGGTTTTAGTTTGTTCGATTCTGGATTTGAGTTTTAGTTTTTGGGTTTTGGTGGTGGAATGATGGACTGATGATGGTGAGAAGAAGAAGTGATTTTGATGGAAGAAGTGATTCTGGTGGTGGAATGATTCTGATGTTGTTGTGTAGAAGAAGTGATTTTGATGGAAGAAGAAGAATGAGTTTAATTTTAGTTAAATTAATGTTAGTTTTTCTAATTTGTTTTTAGTTTTTATCAATTAAAAAAGTTAAAAAGTTTTTATCAATTAATAAAAGATGAAGTGTAATTATTTTAGAATTAAATAAAACATTTAATGGACGCCGCGTCAGCAGTTAACTGCCGGCGTGGCGTCCGTTAGTCAAAACTAACGTGAGGGACCAAAATGAAACAAAAACAAAACATGAGGGACCAAAACGGACCAAAAAAAAGATAAAGGACCAAAGTGAAATCTTGAGCAAAGATAAAGGACCAAAAGTGCTATTTAGCCTATTATATATCATTATTTATGAGCATAATACCTATTATGTGTAAATTTTATGTAAAACAATTAAACTATTAATACATAGATAATAAGGATTTTTTTGATAGTGATTATCACTTATCACGGTGTCTGGAAGATCAATATCCTAATTACATTTATAAAAATATTTTTTTAAAATTAAGGGAATATTTTTTAGTTAATTTTGTGGAAAGATAATGACATACATATTGGAGAAACCTTTTCGGGAAAAGTATGTACTCAATCAAACATGGAAACTTGGAAGGGAGCTATATCCCTAATGGTCTTTGCCATCATAATTGGCTTCAAGAATTTATCTGAAAAAGGAAAAGGATTGAAAAGAAGAAAGGAAAATTGCCACAAATGTATGTCTTAGGTTACTGGTGAGTTCTCAGTGCCAAACTCAAGTAAACTTTTTTAGCCTGGGGTTGGATCCCAATTTTTTTTTTTGGCTTGAACGAACGCAAGAAGGTAGAAATCGCCAAGTTAAGAAACAATTGGAAGTTAGAGAAAGCAATGCAGAGTGGTATCAAGGAGGTCTAAGAGGGTGTTGCTAAGAGGGTGTTGCTTAGGAGTTTTCTCAGGGTGTAGATTGCCATGTAGGTTTTTTTTGTTGTGTGCTTCATTTTTGCTTTTTTAGGTGGACCAGTGTTTTAGGTGGTTATCCATTTGGATATTTTCTTTTGGCCTTTGACGTTGTCTTGAAATTTTTAGGCGTGCCAGGAGTGTTTTATTATGATCAAGATGCATGTAGTCTATCAGTTATCTAGCCTTATGGTTAGACCATATCAAATAAAACTCTACTTATTAAGAAAAAAGAGAAAGCAATGCACTTAAAGGAAGAAATGAGTTTCCAAAATTCGAAGGAACACATGTTATCCGAGAAAGGCATGCGCCGAAGGTGGGCGGTTGAAGCAATGTTTTAAAACTCGGACCGGTGACCGACTCGGTGAAGGTACCGGGTCACTGAGTCAAGGGTCGAACCGAAGGGTCGACAGTTGAACCGCATGGCCAAAACCGGGACCGGATGACTCAGACCCGGTCTCTGTTTCGCGAATAATAGTTGTATATTGTTACGAGGAGTGTAACCAAGTCTCCACCCACGTTTTAATAATTTCACACGGCTCCTTGTTTTATTGTAAAGTGTGTGGGCTTTACATTCCCCTAGATGGTTTCATACTATTTTATTATTATTACTATTCCCAACATGCTTACTTTATCTTTTTTTTTGACCAAATGCTTCTTTATCTTCGTAACTAGTATTTCCCTTGCATTTTTTTAGATAAAAAAAATCCAGTCTGACTGCAATCTCTTCCCATGCTTCCTTCGTATTTCTCATCTAGGTACATCTTCTTCATCCATTTCGATCTCTCATGGATGCAAGCTTCCAGCTTTAGCGGTCAAGTTCAGAGCTAAGAGGCAGCACAGTTGTTTTCCCAACTGATTTGTGTTCATTTACGTACAAAGATCCGGCCGGACTACTAAGAACCGTTGAGTCACCGAGCTTTTCGAAAATCAACCGAGTCAAAGCGTGCTTCTCCGAGTCACTGACATCTCCGATCAAAAACGTTGCTCGAACAACCTATATGCCCGGTTCCCGGCCGGACCGGTCCAACCGGCCGGTCCGAGCCGATTTTTAAAACACTGCGTTGAAGTCGTCGAAGCCATGTAGCCACTATTGAAACCAATGTTATTAAAACCGACTCGGAGATCGACCCGGTCGAGTCACTGGGTCACTAGGTCAATGGTCGGACCGAGGGGTCACTAGTTGACCCGCATGACCCGTGACACTACTAAATTTTGATAAAATTAAGCATCCTGTATAAATTCACATATAGAGTCAAAACTAAAAATAACAAACAAAATTATATAGAGTCAAATCAGAGCATTCAACAAATTATATAGAGTCAAAACTCAAAATAATAAACAAAATTTGTGACTACAGCAACTTAAACAACTCAAACAAGTTGTATAGAGCTATTCTTAAAATTAACAAATGGTATACTGTAACTACAACAACTTTTTTTGTTTGCAACAACTTTAGGTCAGAAGGAAAAAATGAAAACGCACAAAACGGCGTCGTTTTACGTTGTTTTTTTATGTAAAAAAAAATCTGCACGGGTCAATCGGGTCACGTAACCAGATCGGGTCACCGGGTCAACGCCTAAATCGCACGGGTCGCACCGGGTCAAACCGGGACTGGAACATCCATGATCCGATTAGTGACTCGAACCGATCAATGTACCGTTTCCCGGTCCGACCGGCCGGGTTTAACAACCCTGATTGAAACGACTAACTTTGAATTGAAACACTTGATGGGCTAGGGATATTTTGACATTCGACCAAGCAGTTATTTCTAAACACGAGCAGTTGCATCGATAGTTGAGTTGGGCGCAGTAGTTAGTTATTTTATCTAGGCTTAAATATATGTTCAGTCCCCGCAAATATAGCCATAATCTATTTAAGCCCCTGTAAAAAAATTTTAAAATAACCCTCGTAAATATTAAGCGCTTGCAGTTAAGCCCCTCGGTCAATTTTCCATCCAGCTGACATGGCTAACAGTGATGACGTCAGCATAACATCATCAATGATGTCACTGCCACGTGTCAAGATGTAATTGGGCTTCAATGCCATGTGGCACTGACAAGCCACATTATCAGTCCATGTCACCATTGCCACATGGCACTGACACGTGCCACGTCTGCAACCAATGGATGGTTGCCACGTGGCGCTCACATGCTTACTAAAAAATTAAACATTTTGATTAATATGAGGCTTGAACCCATGACCTCCAATTGCCACACTCACCCTCTTACCTGTAAATATATCATAACTATATTAATTCAGGAACCGTCCACATAGACTATCCAACTAAGCTGGCAGGTATTTTATTAAAAAAAGCCACACAATCACCTGTAAAATAGGTTGCAAACACATCAGTTGTGTGGAAAGGAAGTCGGTAAAAAAACGGATTTAAAGGAAACGTAATAAAAACAGTATTAATGCTATAATGAATTTATACGGATATAATGTGCATAATAAAACGGATTTAATGTGTATTAAACGGCCGAGGTGAGAGAATTTATAAATGGTCCATTAAGCTTAAATGTGCGAAAATCAATGAGAATTTATAAGAGAATTTATAATACTTGACCAACATTAATATATTACATGCGATTTTTTTGGGATGGAATCAAAAATATTCCAAACATAATGGTCAATTGATTCCATTTTATGGAAATTTCCTATCTCAATGATATACTATTTATTACACTTTAAAGGAAATATAATGGTTACAATGAAAATTTAATTCAGATATGCGAGTATGCCTAATGCAAAAGGATTTCTTTGACTGGATTGTATTACTTTCACTAACCGGATCATTAATTAGTAAACGCATGGTATTAATAGCAACATTACGAGACTCTCTGTGAATCAATATTTCCAAAAAAAATTAATATTTGAATTTGAATTTCATTCATACAGTATATAATGAGACGATTGAGTTCGAATTTAAATTTCATGTTGAGTATAAAATGTGGTAAAAGAAACGAAAAATAATAAGTAAATATGGAAAATCCAATCTGCACATCTGCACAATTAATACATTTCAACGTATACAATGGAAAATAAACAAGGATTCAAATGATTACTGTTTTTTTAACCGAGTCAAATAACTACCATAATAGTGGCATTCTCCATTATTCTGCATTCCATAAATATATTTCTATTTAAAATTTAAAATTCAAAATAATTAAAATTCAAATAAAAGATGTAATAATTCCCTTCCTAGAATTCCCTATTAATCCACTTGCAGATTATTAGAATTAGAATACAAACCAAAGAATCGTATACTTTAATGTCCTACTACATTATTAGTACTAACATTTGTACTGCTACTACTAACGAGTGAATGATAATTGATGGGAATAGTGTGCATATTTTTACTCCGCTACATCTGAATTTGTATGCTGCAACTAATTTTTCTTCTTTCCACTTGCAGGTCCAATTTCCCAACTATGTTTGAATATTTTTTGCCTATTTTTTCTTCATTCCAAACACAGATTTTCAGTTTAACAGCTCTTTAATTTTTTTTTCTTATTTCCACTTGCAGACCCCAGTTTCTCAATTTTAGTTTTTTTTTTTTGGCTAAGTTCTCTTCCTTCTATTCACAGGTTTCCAGTTTAACAGCTCCTGATTGAATATTTTCTGCCCATTTCCAATTACCCAGTTTTTTCGTTTAGGGTACGTAGTAATTTACACTATATTGCAATTTGATGGTTCTGATTATTTATCACTTTAATTTGTGTTTGATTCTTATTATATCAAATGGAGATGAGTGTCAAACCATTTGATATAGATGTGCACGTCATTTTCTGCTTCCATGGTTTTCTACTACATTATTCAGTTAGCTTAAGTGGAAGTTTAATAAGAAAATTACTAAAATACCCATGACTTAATGGAAGACGATTTATGTTGTGTTTTTTGTTTATTATTAGAGACTATCATGTTATATAACAAGAGGAAGACTATTTATTTTTATTTATTTTTTGTTTGTTTATGGAGATTAGTTTGTTTTTTTGTTTATGGAGATTATTTTTTTTGCATGCGTTTATCACACTACTCCTAATACAATGGATACTACAATTTTATTAAGCCAAAATTTTATAAATATTATATAGGGTAAAATATGTTTTTAGTCCCTACAAAATCGGCTCCTTCTAAGTTTAGTCCCTACATTAACGAAATAGGCGTTTTGGTCCTCATCTTATTTTTCCGTTTTCAATTTTAGTCCCTCATGACTTTTAATAGCGCTTCAAAGCTTTTAATAGCGCTTATAAAAGGTCATTATAAGCGCTATTAAAAGCTTTGAAGCGCTATTAAAAGTCATGAGGGACTAAAATTGAAAACGGCAAAATAAGATGAGGACCAAAACGCCTATTTCGTTAATGTAAAGACTAAACTTAGAAGGAGCCGATTTTGTAGGGACTAAAAACATATTTAACCCATATTATATATAAGTCAAAATATTTTATTAATCATAAAATTTCTAAAGACAATGTATACCCGTGCAGCGCACGGGTAATACACACTAGTATATTACTTAAATGCTAATAAAAAAGAATGCAACATCACCGTTCATCATCATTTGCAACGAAAACGCACGGATGAAGAACAGATCATCATCACAGCTTCATCATGATTTCCTTATACCACACAAAATTAATTGGTCACTTAAATTGAAAACGCAAAAGATCGAAAATGCACACATCTGGAATCGCAAAAATCGAAAATGGGTTTTGATTTCGAATATGAAAAAATTCCAAACAGATTTGATTTCGAATCTGAAAAATCCCCATGACTGCATTGTTTTTCGTATTTCGTTTGTGTTTTCAAGATGAAGATCTGGAGATGAGAACGAAATCGATGAAGATCTGGAGATGATGATTGTTGAAGAATGAAGATGAACGAATCTGATTAAATCCTCCTTTTCCAGATTCGTTTCTGATGATGATCGTTGAAGAATGAAGATGAACGAAGATGTATGTAATATATATCTACGGTTGCATTACAATACTCAAGTAAATTTGTTGGTTCAGTGGTTAGAAGGTAAGTGTGCCAGTATAGGGTCACGAGTTCAACACTCACATCCACCAAATGTTTAATGTTTTTAGTGGTACTTGTCAATGCCATGTGTCTATGATGACGTGGCGTTCAGTGACATGTGGCTTAATTATCCAATGAGATGATGCCAAGTGGCTGTGACATAATTGATTATGTCATGCTAACGTCATCACTGTTAGCCACGTCAGCCTTTTTGGATGAAAAATTGATCGGGGGCTTAACCGCAAACCCTTAATATTTACGAGGGTCATTTTAATTTTTTTTACGTAAATCAGATTTGCTACTGATGAATTCTATATATCTCACGCATAGTAGATTCTTGGATTGAATTCCATGCAGTTTACTTATTCGCACTTTAACGCTTTCTTTTACATTCCTACTCAAATTCTCTTTTAGCACTTTACTTTCCTACAAGTTAAAGTTTTTAGTAATCTTTTTGCAAGTTTCGTCTTTTCGAACCTGTTATCCAATTCTCTTTGCACGATTATTTTGATGAGAATCTTCGGCCCACAATTCGAGTTGAGTTTGGAAATCTAATTGCAGTAGTTCATTTCCTTATTCTTAGGGCTTGAAGTCGATTCTTGGCGATTACAACTATGAACTATCTGCTATAATTTTCAATTAGACTACATTACCATTTAACTTGATTCAATTTCACAATTTACTTGATAATTCTTTTTATTTGTTTTTTGACGATTTTGGTATACCCTCACAGGGGGGAGAGGCTCTTAAAACAATGAATTTAGGCCTCCCCAAATTCATTTTTTTTTCCTTTATCTTATATTTAATTTATCTTGATAAATAAGTTGTCCAGAAATCATTTTTTCTCTCTATCCCTTCTGTGATAAGACTTTGACTTTGAAATCTAAGTATTACAGATAACTTCTATTTTTTTAGACATGCACATGGTAATGGTATCCAATTCAGGTAAACCTTTCCTTATTAAAAAACAACAAATGACAAATGAGGAAGAGAATGCAACATACACGGATGTCTTGGTGTTAGTTTAGTGATGTACTGCTCGATCAACTCATTTGAATTGACATGGGATAAGGATAACAGTATGTCAAATTCAAGCAAAATGCTATGAGACTTTTGAATAATGGTACTTTCATCTTCAACAAGTTGCCTGTGTAGCTTCCATCCTGACACTCCACTATCTTTGCTAGGTCAAGCTCTTGTATTGTATGTCCTTAATTAACGTCAATACCGGCCTCATAAATAAATCTGACTTAAGTCTGATTATTAATCCAGTTAAATTATTTTAAAAAGTAATTGAATTTTAATAACAGAATATAAAAAAATAATTAAAATTCTTTTTAAATTAACTTGATAAGTTAATTCATTTAAGTATAGATAAAATGCTAATTAATATTTAAAAACTCTATATTTATACAAAATCTAAAATAAGTTTTCAGTCATTATAAAATTTCACAATTTCTTTTTTAGTCCATATACAATTTTTCATCGACTTTTAGTCCTACAATATTCTTCGTCAGCAGCTTTAGTCTCTATAATATAAAATGTCAACGGATGTATACCCTTCAAAATTTTGAATGATATTTTGCATATATACATATTAAGAAAATTATAAAAAAAAACCCCACAAAAACATAGAATCTTTTAACAAAGGATGAGTTAAATAAGATTCTTTTAAGCGCCAAAAACTCAAGAAATAAGATAAAAGAAATATAGAACTAGAAATCAAATTTTGAGCTTTTTTTTTTTGCATTGACTTCTATCATAACATATACGGTGTATCTGAAAAGTTTGGTATCATTCAGATAATATCTCTGTTTAGTTTGATTTTATAGGGCTAAAACAACTGGCCAAAAGTATATATTGTGGGGATTAAAAGTTGATGGATTTTTTTTATTGAAACCATAAATTAAATTCTGAAATTTATGAGACTGAAAACATATATTTGACCTTTATACAAATATTTAAAAACTCATTGGCTAACACAAGGACTCATTTGATGGCCATGATAAAATAGAATAATGGGGAGGCACAAAGATATAGTAGGATACTGAAATGATAAATTGTCATCGTATCCCGTGTTTGATGTGCACCTGATAACAAGTCTGATAGTTAATATATTATGCATATATCATACACCAAAAACAATATTATAAAGATATCAATAATATAAACTGACAAAATTATGACAAAAACACACACACACACGCATATATATATATATATATATATATATATATATATATATATAATTTTTTAATTAAAATATATTATTCTAGATATGAATTTCTTAATTTTAGGTTTTTTAATTTACTTTGTATTTTCTACTTTCGTTCATTTTTATAATTTTATTATTAAATTAGTTGTTAATTGTTTATGATTTGTTTGACAAATAACCTTAGACCATTTTAAAATATTTTCATGTCATAATGCTGTAAATTTTATCATAAGGGCTCATTAGATAGAGACATAATATGATACGAAACACAATAGAGACAACATAAGCATTATCATATCACGTGTTTGATGTGTAACACTTGATAAGAAATAACATAATACATATTATTCCTTTTTTAGGTATAAAATAATATATATATATATATATATATATATATATATATATATTATTGTCAAAAAAATATATATGTTTATATTATTTTTTATATAAGCTAATAAATAATGTTATGATATATATTATATGTTAATGACTACTCTATCCTTCTGACAACTACATTTAATTTGTTAAAAATAAACTATTTTTTTCTAGATTTTTTAATGATAATATCATTTTTATATCACTTATTTTAGTTTTGTTTTTATTTTAGTTTCAAGAGATTTTTAATTTTTATATTACACAAAAGGACAAAATTATCTTTATCATAAAATAGTACATTATTTTTAAATTATGTACTAAGGTTTTAAATTTTTAATTTAACATCAAATTTTATTTTTATATTTGTTCTTAATATATATTTATTTTTTATTAGATTTCACATTTTTATATTTTAAAATATATTTTACAAAGGTAAATAAATAAATAAATTATTTTCTTATCTTATTCTTTGGTTTCGAATCCAGCTCAAATTCAAATAAGTTTTCAATTTACTAGAGAGACATCATAAGATAACTCACAAGATTAAGTTATAATATATGGTTGGCTCATCAAACGTTCGATTGACACATGATATGATATCACAAGTTATGAATCAACTATACATATCAAAACAACCACTTCTTTGATAAAAAAACAGCCACTTCCAAAAATACCAAACTAACCATTCATCTATAACTCACTTTTTGAGGACAAATATATCATTCCAAATTATTTTATCTCACTTTTTATTTTTATTTTCTGGGTTTCACTTTCTTACATTATCAACTTTTTTATCTCACATTTAAAACTCACTTTTCTCTTTCCTCACTCACTCTTTATCTTTCTCAATTTTCTCTCTATCTCTCTCCCATTTATTCCCTCTCTCCCTCTCTTTAAATTTCTAATTTTTTTAATATATTTATAATCTTTTTAATCAAAACACCCACTACTAAAATCCTTATTTTTCTTTCTCCTATTTAATCTTAATAAAATATTAGACTGGAAAATATCTTTACTTTTATCTTTCTTTTGAACTTTTGATTTCTCATGGGGAAACGCAACAAAAAAAATACTAGATATTGTCGAAAAAATTATTCTCTATTTTTTATTTTTAAGTTTCAACGAGTTAACATTATATATATGTTGTTGCTATAATTTCATTACTATTATCTTCTAATTTTGAATTACAACGGCAAAATGTTACATGTTGTTGGTATAATTTTATTACTGATAAAATATATTTCGTGTATTTATTCGCCATAGGGGCTCCACTAGTACTACATGATTAGTAATTACCTAACGATAAAAAATGTCAATTGAAAAAACTATTCTAAAGTTATGAAACTTCATTTCTTATCAACTTAAAAGATTTATTGTAATTGAATTCTATCCGAGTGTATTTATACAAAGAATACGATTGATGTTACTCTTGCATATGCACAGGTATACTGTAGTATATATTATATATGTTCCCAACCGGACCTGCCGGTGAACACATGAGCTTGATCGAACGTTGCCCAACCGAAAGAGAAGGATCGCGTCCAATAGATCGACCGGTCGGCAATGACTTATGATACTAAGGAATTCCTTAATTACTAAATTTTTCGGTGGCCATTGTACAACAATCCAATGGTTAGTACATACTAACAACAATTTAGTGTTTGTGTGGTGAGTGAGCGGGTAAATGAAAACATTGGTTAGTACATACTAACCATAATTTAGTGTTGGTGTGGTCACCAAATTTTTTCATTGATGGGGAAATGACTATTATGCCCATTTAGTAACAATTACTAAGGAATTCCTTAGTACTCTAAGTCAGACTCCGACTGGCTGATCGCAGGGATCCCATATCACTACAAGAATAAGCCCTGTTTCCTACGAAACTTTCCGACGAACTCTCATTCGTCGCAATTTCCGACGGATTTCCGACGAAAAAGTCGTCGCAAATGTTCAGCAAAAAGAGGCGCTAAAATTCCCGCTTACATTTGCGACGAAATTGCTTTTCGTCGCAAATTTCCGACGGATATTTTCGTCGGAAACCTCTAAAAGTCCGTCGGAAAGTAACAGATCTCACATTAAAGGAAACTTCTTCCACGACCCTCATTTCACTTCACGCATTCCAGTCACTTCTTCTCTCTCAGTCACCCTCTCTCTCTCAGTCGCCCTCCCTCTCCTCTCTCACCCTCCATCTGCCTCCGCCATGGCTCACCTCGTCCTCCGCCGCTCACCACCACCATTTCGTCCCACCCTCTTCAACCGCCAGTCATCTCCCTCTCTCAGCGAAGCAGAACCGCCCTTGACCTCCACTCTCCTCCCTTGACCTCCGCCCTCCTCCGTTGTCAAACCCTGCTCTATGGCCACGATGATCTCCCTCTCCCCACGCCTTCCACTCTCCTTCTCCTCACGTGTCCACCGCTTTTCCTCTCCGCCGTTTCTTGGCCGTTTGCCGCCGTATCTCCGCCTCTTCTCCGCCGCAACCTTCTTCTACTCAGGTAAACTTCTATTAGTTTTATTAATTTGTCCCAAATTTCACTGATTGCAGAAACCCTAAATGTCCCAATTTCTTTTTGAAACGAAACCCTGACCCTCTTCCCTTTCAATCTGTTGCAGCATCAACAACGGGAAGGTTGGTTCGAGGACCTGTTGGTCAAAGGAAAGGATTGGAGATATCTCAACCAGCTCTTGATCCAGATTCGACAGAGACTCCTTTGTGTGAGTAAAAAATATTGACATTTATGAAAAGGAAAATAAAAATTTATGTTTTTGAATTTATTGGCATAACAAAACTGCCATTTTATGTTATTTGTACTATTTATATACATTTTGTGGTAAATATTGAGTTTATGTATTATTTCAGGGACTTTAATGGTTCAAATTGTTGTACTTCAATGTATTATTTGGTATACTTTGATGTTATTTATGTTTGAGTTTAGAGGTGCTAGGATGTTGATTTCTGAACAATTTCCTGACACTGCTGGTTCTATTGTTTCTATTCATGTTGATTCTTTGCAATCTTACTAATGCTGAGATTTAATCATACAGATTTTTATTCAATGATGGCTTCTGGTGGTGGAAGGAATTCAAATTTTGGTGCTTCTGATGTTTATGGTCTTTCAGCTACTTCTAGAGGACTAACTCCTAGACCTTCTAAATTGGAGATGGAAAGCCAAAAACTATGCCACCAGCAAGTGTGATGACAAGGCTTATATTGATTATGGTTTGGAGGAAACTTATCAGAAATCCAAACACTTACTCTAGTCAAATTGGTCTCACTTGGTCACTAGTTTCATTTAAGTATGCAAGCACATCTTTCACATTTCATTTCATGTGTACAATAATAAAATCAATTGTTGTTCTATTTTGATTGATTATGGTTGTATGTTTTGTTGTTGTTCCTTGCAGATGGAACATTGAGATGCCTGCTAAATTGCTAAGTCTATTTCCATATTGTCAGATGCTGGCCTTGGCATGGCCATGTTCAGTCTTGGTCAGTTCACTCTTCTCCTTGTTATCATCTTGCAAAAAACTTTTACTAAGAATTTTTTTCAAAAAGAAAAATACTCATGATATATTTAACTTGTGCTTCTGACAAAGTAAAAGATATAGAGAAAGAGAAGAAAATCTTTTGTGATTCCATGTTTATTTTGATTATTATTGCTATTATTATTACTAGTAAATACTAATATGTTTGTCTGAAGTTCTATAAATTGATGTTGTGATGTTGATTTCACTAGAGTTTTATCCCGAATCCGGAATCGTATGTCTGGCTCGCTGCCTGAGTGGATAGACAAACCAAACTTTGTGTAAGTTGTCTCTCTAGTGCTACTTGATCAAATGTGCAGTTTCTTTTGTTTTTTCTCTTTTAAGGACTGTAACTTTAGCTTCATTTCCTGATAAATCACTTGTTTCATGAAGTTATCTATTGCATTATCTTACATTCTGATTAAGATCCTCTAACATTTATGCAGAGATCTGTCATATAACAACTTCAGCATAACAAGGTTTGAGCAGAAAACTTGTCAACAAGGAAGCGTGTAAGAGTCCTGGCTTTTATAGTTTCTAATTTTTAGTTTCCATCTTTTTCTTGTTTTCCAATTTTAAGAAGTTATCATATGCCACAGGAACTTGTTGCATCCTCTTTGAAGGGCAACAGCTTGTAAGTTCATTATTTTCTCATTATAAATAGTTACGTTCTATATAATATAGATAGGTTATTGAGTGCTAACTTGTTGTCCCTCTTCCATTTTTAATCTTGTCAGAGGAAATATTTCATGTTTGGCAGACTACCAGTGTCCTAAAAAGTAAGTCGATTCATAATGTAATTTATGCCTAGTAATTGATTCCTCTAGTACTCGCTAACCTATTTCTTGTTTTCACAAGCTTCATACTCTCTCTATATAAATTGTGGCGGAAAGCGCAAAACAATTGATGGAAATAAGACATATGATGACGATACAAGTGAGATGGGACCAGCAAGGTTTCGTCAAACTGGAACAAATTGGGCACTTATCACTGCTGGTCACTTCTTTGATAGTGGGAGCCCTGACTATTACACATGGTCTAATACAACAAAGCTTGCTGATTGTTGAAGCTATCCTTCAGTTATTTGTGGTTGATAACCTTCAGGTTCAGGTTCGTATCTTACCCCTTTCGCTTTTTGGGGATTTTAGTTTTTTGATGTTTAGATAATTTCTATTCATGAGTTGATGGTGTGAGTTTAGATACTGAAGCTGATTGTTGGATTCCATTTGATATCTTCGTTCTTGCACCGATAACTCATCACTTCACTCACCGGTCACTGAAGCGGTTTGTTCTTGATAACCTTCACAGGTTCAGTTCATTCTCCTTCTTTTTTACAGATTTTAGATTTTAGAAATTGTGGATTTAGATAACACCCATCCAAGAAGAAAGTATACCAATTGCCCTTACTGGTAGTGACATTCTTGCTAGGGCCAAAAATGGAACGGGCAAAACTGCTGCATTTTGCATTCCGGCATTGGAAAAAATTGATCAGGATAATAATGTTATTCAAGGTGAATTTTCTTCCTCTATGCTTCAGTTTATACAAGATACTCAAAAGTCTAGTAGAAAGGATTTTATTTATTTGTGTCTCAGTTTCATTCTGGTATCCTACTGTCAGCACTCAGCAGTGTTTTCTTATTAAAACTAATAGAAATTGGAATTTGTAAATAATATGATTGGCTGAATATTTAAAAACAAGTTTGATTTGCATATTTGTTTTCAGCATTTTGACAAGAATGATAATAAAAGAGTAATTTGTTCCCTTGAGAATTTCCTTTAATTTTACTATAAATATAAAGTTTAGAAATTCCTTTAAAGAAATTGATATGAGTTGCTACTTTTGTTTTAGTCATGAAAGATCAATGCTGTTAAGAATATTAACACTTTTGATGAATGTATAAAATATGTGAAGCTACTAACTTTTGTGTATCCCATAACAAGTCTTCCCTGTGTTGTTTCATAACAATGTGTGGATAGTAAACCATATGGTTGGTTGTATTGTTGATGCATGATTTGATATTTCATTTTTTTAGTTATCACATGTCTCTGGTATGTTTTTTGGATGAGAATTGATTGTAGGCTAACCATGACCACTGCTTTGTTTTGTTCTGTCATGCAGTTGTTATACTGGTTCCAACACGAGAATTGGCTTTGCAAACATCTCAAGTGTGTAAAGAGCTTGAAAAGCATTTGGAAATTCAAATTATGGTCACAACAGGCGGTACCAGTCTGAAAGATTATATCATGCGTCTATATCAACCAGTTCATTTGCTCGTTGGAACTCTAGGAAGGATATTAGATCTTGCAAAGAAGGGTGTTTGCGTTTTGAAAGATTGTTCTATGCTTGTTATGGATGAGGTAACGACAGTTCACCTAAAATTTACTTATTTATATAGCACCCGGTAGAGAAGCCTTATCACCAGCTTCATAATATTGTTTATTAAAAAAAGGACTTAAGAACATGGGGGTAAAAATCTGTATCCTTGTATAAGCTGCGTTGTCAAGTTTGCAGCAGAAGCAACAACTCTATTTATTGCACCCATGGTAGTCAAACTCGATATCCTACGCGGGATCGGAGAGGGGTTGCAAGATCGTAACTCGTGGGATCGTAACGCGAAACGTACGATCCTACCAAATTCCTACGCGGGATCGGAGAGGGGTTGCAAGATCGTAACTCGTGGGATCGTAACACGAAACGTACGATCCTACCAAATTCCTAAACTCGCATATATATGTACATAAAAATATATATATGAATATAAAATACCATAGATACAACCAAACCAAGTAACCAACTCTTTAAAATAAATTAAGTCCAAAAAGTAAAAACATAAACACTTTAGACACAATCTGTCATGTCAATAACATAATCATCCTCTCCATCTTCTCCTCCATCTTCATTCCCTCCTTCATCATCACCATCTTCATCCCCTCCTTCATCTTCATTCCCTCCTTCATCATCACCATCTTCATCAACATACTCAAAAATAGGAGTTTGGTCAAAATTATCAAAAATAGGAAAACCACCATCCTCTTCAACATTTGCAACATTTTCAACATTTTCATCATCTTCAATGTTTACTACATCTTCAGTGCCTCCATTTTCTTCACCATCAATCCAATCATCATCAGATGGAATATCTTCAAACTCACGCGGTTTTCTGAATAGCTTCTTTTTAGCCAATTTTGAGTTAGCCATTATGAAAACAACATCATTCATTGTCTTTACCTTCAACCGATTTCTTCTTTTTGTGTGGACCTAAACAAAAAATAAATACAATTAACTCCTTAAAGATGGATATAATTTACAATTCATAGTCTAAATTTTCAAAATTATACCATCTCAAACGCACTCCAGTTACGTTCACATCCAGAAGAACTGCATGTCAAGCTTAGTATACGAATGGCAAATTTTTGAAGCTCAGGACATTCAATTCCATAACACTCCCACCAATCTGCTGGATCCTTCTTATCAACAGTTAGTCTAGCCAGTTCACAACTAAAATACCCTTTTCTTTTGTGAAAGTCATCAAGCTGAAGATCAATATCAGTCCGCTCTTTTGGATCAGGCAATAACCTATCCAATACATCTAGTAAGCCTTTTCTAACCTCACGATCAGCAGTAAAATTTGGTTTATAATGAAATTGAGGGTTCAGAAAATATGCTGCAACATGCAAAGGCCTGTGGAGCGTCTTATTCCATCTATCATCAATAATTTTCCAATAGGGCATATAACTAAAAAATTAAATAAAACTGAATTAGTTCATGTTTGAACTTTGAACAATGCAACAAACAAAACAAAAGGCGAAGTTAAAACCAATGTACCTTTTCTTTACACCACGACAAGCTTTTTGAATCTCCTCCTTAGCCGCGTCCATTGACTCATAGATAAATCCCATGGCCGGTTTTTGATCTGAGTCGACCAAACGCAACACTTTAACAAGAGGGAGTGCGCCCTTCAAGCAATTTATAACATTCTTCCAAAAAGCTTTGTCCATGACAGTATCCTCAACATCTTTTCCATCTTTTACCTTGGCACATCGGTTGGACTTCCATTGCTCGCTAGTGAACATCCTTATCAAATTATCCTTATTCTCATGGAGGCACCCTAACGTAAGGTAAGATGTGGCAAAACGAGTTGCCCCCGACCTCACCAAGTCTTTACCTTTTGTGAACTGCTTCATAATAGCAATGAGAGAAGGCCTACGGTAAATATTATTTGTGATTTTTTTACCTTTTGGAATTGTCTCCTTATGATAGGGTATGTCCTCCAAGCCTTCTAGAGCCAAGTCAAGACAATGAGCCGCGCAAGGAGTCCAATACAATTTTTTCCTTTTTTCCATTAACAGCTCACCAACAGCTTTGTAGTTAGCTGCGTTATCCGTCACAATTTGGACAACGTTTTCTTCTCCAACCTCTTCAACCACCTCATCCATCAACTTGAAGATTACATCAGCTGTTTTGGAGATGTCAGAGGCATCAATAGTCTTCAGAAATACCGTGCCCTTTGGGGAATTCACACAAAAATTTATAATTGTCCTTTGTTTCTTATCTGTCCACCCATCACTCATTATGGTGCACCCAACTCTCCTCCATTCAGCTCTATGCTCTTCCAAACTAACATTTGTGGACTGAACTTCTTGCCTTAAGAGCTTCCCCCTAAGGTCGTGATAAGATGGTGGTTCATATCCCGGTCCATGTTTAGCCACCAGATCAAACATTTCTTTGTATTCCTCACCCCCTCGACACGTTGAATGCTAAAGCATTATTATAAAAGAACTTAGCAATTGCTTTATCAGCATCAGTTTTTATGCTCTTCTTAAATAATGAATTCATAGTGGCTTGTTTGGTGACAAATCTTTTTTTGAAGATGTTTTCAGCGCCAATACTAGGACATCCACTTCTTTTGTCATCGACTTCTACAATATCTTCCTTCTCTACTTGATTCTTTGCTTTGTTGATAGCATTTTGTTGCAGCTTAGTAACATTTATCAACATTTCTTTCTTTACTTCTTCGCTAACCTTACTACATGCTCTAACATCTTTTTGGGTTCCCGCCAAATGATGCTTCATCCGATAAATCCCTCCAGAATATACATTTTCACAAAATTTGCACTTAAGTCTCTTTCCTTCAACGGAAACAGCATATTTCCAACCGGCATCAGATTTATTACCGGGAGCATTTTTTGGCAGTATCTTCTTTCGAATCGTTCCCGCAGTTGCTGGAGCGGTAGCGTTGGAGTCTCCAACAGCAGGGTTGGGAGTTAATGATGAGGCCATTTGTCACTAAAATTAGAAATAATAAAAACAAGATTATCACGATGAAGAGTTCATACGTGAAGAGGAAAAAAGCTAGCTTTTTAAAAATAAATAAATATAAGAGATGATACGTGTCTTCTTTAAACAAGAAAAAAGAAAAGTAAACTTTTATATATTAATATAAAAGAAGGAAAACAGAACGTGAAGAGGACAACGAAAGAAACAAAAAATAGAGCCTTGCCACTTCGCTGAAGCAGAGTTTCGTCTTCGCTGAAGCAAGCAGAGTCTTCCTCTTCGCTGCTGAGAAGACAACGCAAATCAGAGTGGAGAAGGTGGAGATGTTCGCTGCTGAGAAGAGAACGCAAAACAGAGTGGAGAAGAGAAGTGTGCGCTACGTAAGAAAAACAGAGCGTTAGAGCGGTGAAAGAGAAGAGAAGTGAGTTGAAAGGTCAGTGGCTTGTAACTCACACTTTAGTGAGCTGTAAAATTAGGGTTTTTTAAACCGTGAATACTCCAAACATGCGTATTTTGAAACGGGTCAGAAAAACCCAACCCACTACCCGTTTTTGCACTGAATCGTGAAAAACGCAGAAACGTAGCGATTCTACGTGTTTGCTGGCGATCCCACGCGATCTCACCAACGAGTTGCAGATTCCGATTCTATTTAAGATCGAACACGGAATGGCCTTGCAAGATCGTAAAGACGTACGATCCCACGAGTTGGATCGCGAGTTTGTCTACCATGATTGCACCTCTAATTTATGTTGTAAACACACAGCTGATCAACTTTTTTCTCTTTATCTTTTGCAAATGTTCATTCTGTGACACTTTTAACTTCGATGATTTTGATATTGAGTTGCTCATCAATCTGAAGTTTTCTATCACTCTCTCTCTCACAGGCTGGTAAGCTTCTCTCCCCAGAGTTCCAACCTTCAATATAGCATCTGGTTCAATTTCTTTCCCCTCGGCGGTATTTCTTTGAGGCAAGATGTAGTATGTTTTGACTTTCCTTTTATTTTGCCATTTCAGAAGATAATTAGTTTATCCTTCCTTTTAATGTTCCAGGATCAATGGTAGTTGTAGTATTCACTGTTCCACCACTTCGGATGTAATTAAACTTAATTGGCATTTTTATTTTGTAGCATTGAACCAAGCTGGTAGAAGAAACATGTTGAAGCTGGCACAGCGCATGACAGGCAACTTCTGTTCTGGTGTATGTGCTTCATCTGCTCGCAAGTGGGACAGCCTTCACATGGGGACCCTCAGTGATGACATGAGAGTTATGACTAGAAAAAATGTGGATGACCCCGGAGAGCCGGTCTCCCGACATCGTCCTCAGTGCTGCAACGTCTGTCTGGATGCCTGTGTCACGACAAAGACTGTTTGATTTCCTGCGCGATGAACGACTTAGGAGTGAGTGGGACATTTTGTCCAATGGTGGACCGATGCAGGAGATGGTTCACATTGCCAAAGGACCGATGCAACGGGACTCTACAAAAGGGTGTAGTATTGGTGGTGAAAGTGGTGGAAGTTTGCTCACAGTTGAGTTCCAAATACTGGTGAATAGTCTTCCAACTGCTAAACTTACTATGGAGTCAGTTGATACTGTGAATAACCTCATCTCATGCACTATTCAGAAGATAAAAGCTGCACTCAGAGTTGCATGATGCGGGTTATATACCTATATACATTGTTTTGGGAAGTTTTTTCTTATATTTTTTCTTATATACATTGTTTTGGGAAGTTTTTTCTTATATTTTAATTTTGGTAAATGAATTGAGACAGGGGTTATAAAATTGGTTGTATAGGATTTGATGTTATAAATTTTGGTAACTTTGTAATTATCAATGACAAGTTGTTATGGGCATATTTAGTTATATACTTTTCTTAATTAGTTTTTTTTCTTAATTATAGTCTTTACTATGAAGCTAGTATGTATAGATATAACTATTAAATAGTATTTTGGATTTATAATTTAATTTTTTTTTAACATTTCTGACGGATTTGCGACGAAAATGTGTCAAAGTTTGCGACGACTTTGCCACGGATATTTGCGACGGGTTTCCGACGACTTTGCAACGGAGACATTTGCGACGAAAAAATCCGTCGGAAACGATTTGCGACGAGCGATTTTGGGACGACTTTTTGTCCGTCGGAAAGTTCGTCGGAAACGTCAATTTCCGACGAAAATTGCTGCGTTTTCGACGAAAATTGCCGTCGGAAATCATCGATTTTCTTGTAGTGTATCTAACTGCTCGGTCGACCCTTGTAAATAAAAGTCAAAGTAATTATGACAGATTGTCGGTCTTCCTCCTGTGTCTTCCTCTCTATGTCTTGTAACGGCCGCAATGGCCATAATGTACATGTAATAATTAGCAAAAATCACCCATTGTACTATAAATATCGCCCTTAGAGGCTAATGAAAAGATCTCACATTTTTGGGATCGACTCACATGTGGACCCAGAATCATTTCTCTCATTCTCTATACTCATTTCATAATTTACAATTATCATCGATCATTTTACTTGTGTTCGATCGACTTCCTACCTAGAGAAATTAATAGAAACTCTATATTTTATATAAGCAAATAAATAATGTTATGATATATATTATATGTGAATGACTAAATGACCCTTTTGACAACTATATTTAATTTGTTAAAAAAAATAAATTAATTTCATTTTTTATATTTTTTAATAATAACTTCATATTTATATCACTTATTTTATTTTATTATATTTTATTTTAGTGATATAAAAAAAAGAAATATTTATTATTCATCATTTGTTTACGAATTAATCTAAACCTTTGCGAACAAACTATTATTCATTTGTATAAAAAAAAAACAAAACTATTATTCATGGTGACCATTTGAGCACCAATTCAGTTTACAAATTAAATACGAATCAACACAAAAATATATATTTTCTATCATAATCACAATCACAATTACTTACATATACGAATGATCTGATCTCATAGCTAGTTTTAAAGATTTGTGGCAAACTCTATCTGAGTATGAGCACAGATTGAACTGCAATATATAGCTTCGACATCATTACGTCAGAAAATAAAACAGGTGAAGTAAGTCCGTAAGTGTAAATTATTAAATTTTAATAGTGATTTCATCAAGTTGGCAAAAGCACAAGGAACATATGAGAACCAAAAATCAACTCAATAAGAAATTAAGGAAAGTCTATCATCACTCTACTGGAGTGCAACATGCTACAGCGCATTTGATAATGTCAAAAGTTGCTGTCTTTCACATTGTCGGGCTCCTGTCTTACCCTTATAAATATGCAACCCTGCTGCCTAATGCTTATTATTTTCACCACAACACGCCTCCAAAGTCTCTTGTCTCAGTGTTTGTCACACTCTTTGTTTCCGGTTATCAAGTTTGCTTACGCAAATTAATTTAATAGTTGTCTGTTAATTAGAAAGCATGTTGTCTAGGAAGGCTAGTGAAGACTCTCATGGCCAAGACTCTTCGTACTTTCTAGGATGGCAAGAGTATGAGAAAAATCCCTATCACCCCATTCATAATCCCATGGGAATCATTCAGATGGGACTTGCCGAGAATCAGGTTAGCTGGTTAACTTGTTACTTTTGTATCAGGTTACTTGGTATACCTCAAAAAAAAAAAGGTTACTTGCTAGAAGTTGATTAGGATATCACAAGTTAGCCACTGTTATTTTTAGTCACTTGGGGAAAATATTGGTAAAAAAAATGTTCCGTACGGGGGAAACAAGAGATTTTTTTGACAATATATGTCACGTTTTTATTTATTATTCACACATATATATATGCTTGAGCTATCAACGAGCAATGAATGGGTCGGGAAATGTCAAAAAACATTGATTTTTAGTGCGGTGCACATGGGGAATTAAATTCTCCATAGCTAGTAGTACTTAGTGGCTGTGTATGTGTCAACTATATCAAGCCAAGCAAAAGGCTATATGAATGTGTCAACTTTCAATATAGCTAGCTAGTTAATATAGTTATAAATACACGTCCAACAAATTAATTATTGCTGACATATATATATATATATCTTTAATTTGCAGCTTTCATTTGACCTTCTTGAATCATGGCTCCAAAGAAATCCTGATATAGTGGGGTTCAAGAAAGATGGGATATCCGTATTTAAAGAACTTGCCCTATTCCAGGATTACCACGGCTTACCTGCTTTCAAAAATGTAAGACATGCATGCTTTCTGATGAGGCTAAAAATTAAAAGAGTAAAGTGTGAGTTAGCTTCAATCTATAGATACTGAAGAAAACAAACATTAAGATAGTGAGTGGAAGACTTATATCCCGTAGTTTAGTCGGTAAACTAAGGGATATCGAAAAAATACAAGAATGTCCAGATTTCAAATTTTAGAAACCAAGATTTCCCCCCTAACTATTAGTTAACCACCTATCCACTTGTCCTAATTGTTTTGTTGTTGCTTCACACAAAACTGTTTACAAATTCATCACTATATATCCTCTTCCCAAACAAACAGTTCACGCTTCCAATCCTCTTCTCATGGATCTCGACTTAAGTAAAATTCATATTTTTCACGTATGACTTCGCATAGTATATTTAAGTGTAAAACGTAGTCGATTATAAGTCATTCATTGGAAGTACGGCATTTACGAAATTCGACATCCCCAACTACGACTTCAATATTTTATTTTTACTAGGCCATTGATAACTAGACTCGAATCCCACTCCAAAGTTGCACTTCAATACCACGATAAAAAAACACTTCTATTTTATTCTTACTAGGTCATTGGTATAAGAGCGTACCCTGAAGGTCGTACATTCTTTAGGTATATTTGGTGCTCTTAGATGAATTGATGAAGTGACATAAAAATAAATGCCTGACATATATAAGCATTAAATCAAATCGGTATGTCTCCCGTTCTTTTTTCCCTTTATCTTATACGTATGGGTATTCACGTTTCCAGAATAAGAATATACCAGTGATTTTGTTTTTTTTTGTTTTCATTTTTAAATTACCAACATAAAAAGCTGACTTTTTTTTTTCCATAGGAACTAGTGGAATTTATGGCAAAAATAAGAGGAAACAGAGTGAAATTTGTTCCAGAGAATCTTGTCCTAACAGCCGGTGCAACCCCCGCAAATGAGATTCTCATGTTTTGCCTTGCTGATCCAGGGGAAGCTTTCATTCTTCCCACACCCTATTATCCTGGGTACAATTTCTCTTCCATATTATTACATTTTAAAATTTAAATTACAAAATCTGCATTTATATAAATAATTAATTACAATTTTAACCCTTATTTTGTGATCAGGTTCGACAGAGATCTCAAATGGCGTACAGGAGTTGAGATTGTTCCAATGCATTGCTCAAGCTCAAACGGTTACAGAATAACTTCCTCTGCTTTAGAACAAGCCTATAACCAAGCAAAAAAACTTAACCTCAAAGTCAAAGGTGTACTAATAACCAACCCTTCAAACCCACTAGGCATAACCATGACCAAAACAGAACTCAACCACCTAATTGACTTTGCAATAGACAAAAACATTCACATAATAAGCGATGAAATCTACTCAGGCACCGTCTTCGATTCACCCAGATTCATAAGCATCATGGAAGTCGTAAACGAAAGAACTAATAATGTTAATAATGCTGTTTTAAAAAGAATTCACATAGTTTATAGTCTCTCTAAGGATCTTGGCATGCCAGGTTTTCGAATAGGGATGATTTATTCAAACAACGAAATGGTTGTTTCTGCTGCAACAAAAATGTCAAGTTTTGGACTTATTTCATCACAAACACAATACTTGCTTGCAAATTTACTTGGTGACGTGGAATTTAGTTTTAAGTATATGGATTTGACTAAGAGGAGATTGAAAAAACGAAAGGAAATGCTTGTTAGTGGACTTAGAAATGCGGGGATTAGGTGTTTGAAGAGTAATGCAGGGTTGTTTTGCTGGGTTGATATGAGACATTTATTAAGTTGTGTTAGTTTTGAAGCAGAGAAAGAGCTTTGGAAGAAGATTCTTTATTGTGTTGGTTTAAATATATCTCCTGCTTCTTCTTGTCATTGTTCTGAACCTGGCTGGTTTAGGATTTGCTTTGCTAATATGTCTGAAGAAACTTTGCTAGTTGCTTTGCGAAGGATGAAGGATTTTGCGGATTCAAGTCAACGACCATCTCTGTTGCCGCCAAAGTCAAACCACCATTCTCTGTTTTCGAATGAGTACTTCATGAAAAGGGGGAAAAGTTGCCACTATGGATGGAAGGAAAGTGATGTGTATTAGTAGTAGTAGCAGTGTAGCACTAATTAATGTCTATTAGCTTATAACTATAACGGTTAACTGATTTATAATTAGTTTACTAGTAATGGTTGTCGTATTAGAATTAGATCCAGAGTCTGTTTACATATTTAATTGTATTGCATGCATGTATATTGTTCCTGGAAAGCCGAAAGTATATCTTCTTGTCTGGGTATTCTTCGGCTTTATCTTTTTTTTTTTATAATCAAAGGTTAATGGGTGGGGGAATTCGCCAACTAAGCTACCGGCTCTATCTTAGTGTGGATTTCAATTGCAAAATTGTTACTAAATTATGTATTATGTATAATTCAGTGCTTTGTTGGAAATAAAAATGATTCACACCCATTAAAATTATAAGTTTAATTTATGCTTTTACAATCACATGCAACCAATAATAACAATTCATGAGCTTATCAAAAAAAAAAATAATAACAATTCATGAAATGGTTGACATATAAAGTGGTTACCAATTGACTAATTATTTTTTAATGACATGCCAACTTGTAATTCGTAAATAATGCAAAGCAATTTTTTTTGACTAAAAAGGATATTCATTCATGCCAATTTGTGTTAAACGGAGCCTTGTTATAAATATGTTAATAGTCCCTATAAAATTTGTTTTTTTAGTACCTCAAAAAAATTTCACTTACTTTTGGTTCCTATAAAATTTGAGTTTTTATTTTATTTTAGTCCTTCATGACTTTTAATAATATTTCATGACTTTTAATAGCGCTATTTTGACTTTTTATAAGCGCTATTAAAAGCCGTGAAGCGCTACTAAAAGTCACGAGGGACTAAAACCAAACTTTATAGGGACTAAAAGTTTGTGAAATTTTTGAGGGACTAAAAAAATCCAAATTTTATAGGGACCTAAAACATATTTAACCATACAAATAGTTCATGATTTTGAAGGATCAAAGGTGGAAGTTAAAATTGCCTCCCAAAGTTAAGAGTTTCTTATGGCGTTTGGGAAGACATTGCATTCCAACCAGGTCCACTCTTACTCATCATGGTATTGACGTTCCTCTGTTGTGTCCTTTATGTGGTGATTTTGAGGAGACAACGCTACACTTGTTTGGGACTTGTTCCATTTATTTTTTCGATAAGCAGGACTTGTTCCGTTGCGGTTGCTTGCTGGAGAACTCTAAGTTTCGCGAGCACAGTGGATGACTGTGTTGTTGGTCCCTCTTCGGCCAGTGGCTATTTTTTTGATGTTTTGGAGCAGCTGACAGGCGAGGCGAGACTTGCTTGGTGAATGACTATGTGGAGTATTTGGTTGAGCTGGAATAATTTGGTTTGGAACAATGTTCGTGACACCATCTCTGCGATCATTCTCCGTGGTAGCTAGCTCCTTTCGGACTGGTCTGCTGCGTCTTCATTGCAGGTACGAATAGCAACTTCTGCATCAGTTTCGTCGCATATTGGAGCAGTTGGAGGCTGGCAAAAACCTCCCGGGGGTTTCGTGAAATGTAATGTATAGATGCGGCGTTCGATGTTGGTGGCAACAAGGTGGGTTTTAGTCTTTGTCTTCGAGATGAGCATGGAGTGTTTATTGTGGCTAAGCTTCATAGCCAGTGATTGAAGTGTACAAAGGTGAAGCTCTTGGGCTCTTGTTGGCGTTGGAGTGGGTTCGTGAACTTCACTACAAAGACGTTATTTTTGAGCTTGATGCCAAACTGGTAGTAGATGATTTTAATAAGTGCTCCCCTATTGTATCCGATTATGGTTGTATTTTGCATTCTTGTAGGGAGGCTTTTGGTTTTTTTAGTATCAACTCTCATGTGGAGTTCTCTAGGAGAGAAACTAACAAGATGGCACATACTCTAGCATGGGTAGTGTTGTGCAAAATGGTGTGCAAGTATACACAGTCTTTAACAAGTAATACAATGATAAGTAGAGATCATACCCATAGTGATTGAATTAATTTTTGAGAGTTTAAAATGGTAGCAACACTAGTGAGAAATAGAATTTCAAAATAAAATAAAATATGATTGTGTGTGTGTGAAACAGAAATTAAAGTAAGCAAGATAAAAGTTGATTGTGAATCAATAGAGAGAAATAGTTGGTATGCTCTTCACTAAGTAAATCACTTTTTTATAGTATTATGTTATATATGATATCATGCTGGAGCAATCATTGTTGTGGCAATTGATGCTGTTGCAATGGATGCTGTAACGATTGATGCGTGCTTTTCAGCAACTAACGTCAGAGTTTCATTACAAGTCTTATGTCTAAGCTCTAAATAAGTTCACCATTGTATATTAAGATCCTACAGTATCATCCTATGGACTATGCTATCCTATGTCTAGGTTTTAGCATGGAATTAACGAAGTTTCATTTTTATTAAAACACTTATCCATATTAGTTCTTGAGTTCAAATCATAAACCATGTACGTATTCATGACCCTACTTATTCTAAGTGATCAACCTCAAAATAAGTTTGAAATAATTATAACGCAAGAACTAAATTGCAAGTATCAATATAACATAATAACTATTCAAAAGTTCACTACAAAGTTAAGGCATCCCAACTAAATATATTTAGTTCATGCTTGACATGACTAAGCACATATAAACATAAAGATTCATATTCATATGATTGAAAATACAAAGGAAATGAGATAAGATAGAAATTACACAAATGGAGGTCCTTTGCATATTCTGCCTAGCAATGCTGGAGCAATGAAACAACAATACAATATGGCAATGTTTTAAAACTCGAACCGGTGACCGACTCGGTGAAGGTACCGGGTCACTGGGTCAAGGGTCGGACCGAAGGGTCGACAGTTGAACCGCATGACCAAAACCGGAACCGGATGATTCGGACCCGGTCTCTATTTCGAGAATTTTCAATACCTATATAGTATATAATATAAATTTCGTCCCTGTAAAATTAATAACTATGTTTATTTTATATCTACTAAAATATAAAAAATTCCCAAATTTTTAGGACCTATATATTTCATACATGTAAAACTTAATTTGCTAAAATTACACATCATGCCTATTTTATTTTTATTTGCTTGGTATATATTAAATAAATTTTAAAAGTTCATATCATGCTTCAATAAATATTTAGAACAAGTTTCATAAGTTAACAATTTAATATTAAATAAATCTTTAAAAAAATACTTAATATTAAATAAGTTTGTTGAAACATAATATTAATATTACAAGCTAATGTCATGAGGATGAGCATACTTGACTTTTAGGAAAAGAGGTACCAATTATATATATTTGAAATAAATAATATTCTCAATAAGATTGGTAGCCTCATGGTAGCGCTCAACATTTGCTTTCAATAGGTCAGGGGTTCAAACCCCACTAATGACATTTTTGTTGAGGGTTTTGAGTCTCTTTTGTTTTAAGTAGTTTAGAAATAGTCCCACATCGGATAGAATGAACAGAACATGGAGGAAATGAGATATAAAAGCAAGGTGTATGTCAATGGGAAACATACTTACCTAGATGGCAATCACTAGTGGGGGCTTGCGTTCGCGCGGCCCCTCCCAATTACAGTTCAAAGATTTGATAAAAATAAAAAATAAAAAAAAATGGACAACCCGGTCCGGTTTGAGCCGGGTCACCGGGTCGCCGGTTTTCTCCAAAACCGGCCGGTTTCCACCGGTTCCCACCGGTTTGGTGCATAACCGATCCAAAGGCTTGACCGGCTCGGTTACCCCCCCGGTTCCCGGTTCGACCGGTCCGACCGGCCGGGCCGAGCCGGTTTTTAAAACACTGCAATATGGTATAAAAGTAGAGAGAGAAGTTGTCAATTTCTTTCTCTCCCTCGAACCAAAATATTATATCTAATACTACTTCTTAAAATTTGAGATGATTTCCAATGATGATGAGGAGATGTATTTATAGGCTTTTTGGAGTGGAGTTGTTTTGAGCACCAAGATTACTTTGAGATGAAGTTAGGTTTTCCTTTTTTAATTTTATCTCAAAAGCTTCCATGTGATCACCCATCATGTAAAAAGAAGAGGTCTATTGATGAGAAGACAAGTGTCCCTTAGAAGGGTGACTCTTGTGAGCTATGAAGTCTATGGTAGGCGCCGAACTCTCCCATTTGGCCACTTGCCTTACTTTTGACGCTTCATGACGTCATCACCAAGATGCTGGGGCATTCTGTGTTGTGAATATTGCTGGGGCTGGGGCAATGCCTCTGCTTCTATTGCTGGGGCAATGATTGCTGCAGCAATTGAACAAACACATAAAATACCACAAATCATATAAAATAGTCATGAAGTCTGCCTAAACCCTTCTTAACTCTAAAAGTTGTATTTCTTTTATATTTCTTTATTTAACAAAACATTATTACTGAGATTCTCACAATTATTTAGATTTGAGAGCGTAAATAACTCTATATAAAATAGAGTTATCAGGTAGCCTTGTTATCAGTTTCTTCTCAAACTTTATTTGATATTCCGACATGTATTTCTCCTCTTATTTGTAATGAAATGAAGTAGACCCCTTTTGTCAAAAATAAGGTGCAAATAACAGGTATGGTTAAAAAAAATTGTCAAATTAAGAAAATTAGAGATTGAAAATTGTCAAAAGTAAAATAAATTGACCAAATTATCAAGTTGACAAAAATCACAATATTTGTTTCGGCTAATAATAGACTAATAGACTAATGAACTTGTTGTTAGTCTTTTATCTCCTTAAACTAATCAAGTTTGTTGGAGTAGCTAAATAATATATTATTGGGGTAGCTAAATATAATATACACCTATTTTTTTGACAATATAATATATACCTACTTATTCAAATGCATATAGGCTTTTTTTTGGTACCCCCCTCTTCTCCCTTATACCCCCATAACCCATTTAATCCCCAACATACCCCTCAAAAAATTAAAAGAAAACTGATTTTTTTTTTTTAAATTTCTAGAATTACCTAAAAAGAGGATAATTCCGAAAGCCAATTTTTTGAACTTTCCGGAATCACCTCAAAAGAGGTATTTCTGGAAGCCAATTTTGACCTACGAAAATATCTTTTTTGAGGTGATTCCGGAAAGTTCTAAACTAAGGTTTTCCCGAATTATCCTCTTTTAAGGTAATTCCGAAACACAGTTTTTAAAAGATTTCCGAAATTATCCCAAACAACATAATACCTGAAGTCAAAAATCAGGTGTAAAATTGTCCGTTTGGTGAATTATGAGAGTACAGGGTATGATAGGGGGCACAAAAAACAATGCCATACATATATTGTTTCTGGGGTAGTCAAGATTACCCGATTGATAGAGAAGGCTTCGTCCTTGTAGGGACAGAAAATAAAATTTTATTTTTTCAGAAACTAAACTGAATAAGAAATATATTTGCAAGTACGAAAAAAATAAAAATATGAAAAAATGAAGATAGAAATACATCACAAGAAACTAATATTTCAAGCGATCAAGCAAAAAATATATAAATCTCGTATCAAAACTTGAGATGCACGCACGGGAAGGCATGTCGTATCATAAAATGTTATTGGCGGTTTTCGGCACTGGGGTTTGTCCACGTGGAGAATCCGTTACTATCGCTATTCATTTCTCGTGTTGCCTGGCTGCAACACATTTCATTTCATGCGATTTCATTCCAAGTTTAACTGTCTCTCCCCTCCTTCTCTTTTTCAAGTTCAAAACGCCATACATATAAAACGCACGCAAAACTGCTAGGGTTTCAAATTTTATTTCTCCTTCAAATCAAATCACTCTTTCTATAAAAAATCTTCTCGTCAAATTGAATAACCAATTCGAACCAAGTTCTACTTTCTTCCACATTTTGCTTTTCCTATCACTGTTTCCCTTATCTTTCTTCGTCGACAATTTCTTCATCCGCGCTTGCAGGTTCTGCTTTTCTCTTTCGAACATTTCTTTTTGTCTCTCTTTTAACTTTTACGTGAGAAAGAAACCCTGCATTTTAATCAACGTTGCATAATTAGAAACATTTTATGCATGTTCGATGATGCAATTATGCATGTTATTTCAGGTGATGAATATGATTTTAATGAGTTGTATGGTTCTTCTTGGGTAATGAGAGGAGTCAAATTTGCCAACACAGTGGGCAGAGATGAACATTACTGCTCTTTTAACTTCTGCTGGAATTAACATAGTACTCTGTGTGATTCTCTTTTCACTCTATGCAATATTAAGGAAACAACCTGGCAATGTTAATGTCTACTTTGGAAGAAGAATACTTTCACGCCGTTCAAAAAGCCTTGATCTTTGTTTGGAAAGATTTGTTCCTTCTCCCACATGGGTAATGAAATCATGGGAAACAACTCAAGATGAAATACTTAGTGTTGGGGGATTGGATGCTGTGGTTTTTAGCAGAATGGTTGTCTTCAGGTTGTTCAATTCAATTCTAAATTTCTAAATAATAAAAACTAAAATTAAGTGATAATGAATTGTTATTGTCCACAATTTTGTGGATTTATTAACTGTGATATTGTTATTTTCTCCTTCAGTATTCGGGTGTTTTCTGTTGCTGCTATCATCTGCGTTTTTTTAGTGCTTCCGGTGAATTACTATGGTCAGAACAGGATACGTAAAGAAATACCTCTTGAGTCACTGGAAGTATTTACCATTGAGAATGTCAAGGAAGGGTCAAGATGGTATGAGCTATTTCTTATTTTGTTTTCATCATGTTATGAATGTAGTTCATATTGTTCTGGATATTGTAAAGTTTACGTGCTTGGCTTATCCTAAGTCATATGTCCTAGCTTTATTTATATAATCTTCTTGTGCTGTTGCAAAAAAAGCCAATAGGGTAAAGAAGCTGATACAATAATGACCAAACTATAGAAAGTATATATAAAAAGGTTTTTGACAGACCAATTTAGATGATAATTCATTAGTAGTTAATCACTTCAGTCAAGAATTTAATAGTCCTACAAAGTGGTTACGTATATTTACTTTTTTGTTCTTTTGTTTCATATCAGGCTTTGGGCTCATTGTCTCGCACTATACATCATAACTTTGACAGCTTGTTCTCTTCTTTACTTCGTAAGGAGCTGAACTCACCAGCAAAATTGATTTCTCTGCCTGTCTTCATTGAGTGACATTGCAAGTTGTTTTTCTTTCCCAATATTTAAATACCACTAATCAAGTGGTAATAATGTCCAGGAATTTAGGAACATTAGTAATTTGCGGCTAGTACATATCACTGAATCGCCGGCAAATCCAAGTCATTTTGCAATTCTTGTTCGAGGAATACCCTGGTCTTCAGATCAAACAAACTGCGAGACAGTGAAAAAGTTTTTCTCTTATTACCATGAATCAACATATTTGTCACACCAAATTGTGTACAAGTCTGGTACTGTTCAGAAACTGAAGGTTTCCCTCTAAACTTTAAATATTGTGATTACATTGCACTTCTATTTATTCCAAACTTATATTTGTCTGATTTTTGTCTCTCCTTTATTTATGTTGGATTTATTATTGTCATTAAACAATCGACGTGTATGTTTGAAGGGCATTCTTTGGTTTAAGGTAGATTAACTTATATGTATGTGTCTTAATGAAATAAGTGTCTGCATTTCTTTCATTTTCCGACTCATGCTTTGCACTTTATTAGGCTATTTTTTGTTATACACGGATGCAGTCAGCATCTCAAAAAAGTTAGATCAAGATCAGACAGCTTTAATTTCGAGTTTGTTTTAAAAGTCGATTCACTGAGCTTAAAATTCGAACCGTCTGATCTGAATACAATGACACCGAGATGCTGACCGCCTGAATGCGTTGAATTTCCTGATTTCTTTTATGGTCTTGGTGTTGTTACTTATGGTCTTTAGAGTTTTGTTTTACTAAAGTTGTAGCATTCATCTCGTTGACAACTGCTGGTTAAACTTTGGTTTCTTTTAATCCTCTTCCTCTAGGATGATGCAGAGTATGTATGTAAGATGCTCAGTGGTGGTTTGGAACAGACTTGTAAGCCAAGCATGGTGCAATGTTTCTTTTGTGGAGGAACCACAAATTTTAAGATTATCGCTAATGATATAGATAGTATACATGCGAGAACAAGCTACAGTGACTTGCATATAGTTCCAAGAAAAAAGGTCACTTTTCTGGCTGGGTTTATGGTATTAATTAATTGGGAACCTTCTCAATTTTGTGATCCGGTGAACTATGATGTTAAAAAATTTATGTGATCCGACTTTGATAAGGAACCTCTTTCACAATTTTGTTTTTTGATTATTCGTTATATAGAATATAAAAGTATATATAAAATCACATCTCATGTACACAAATTACAATTTATGCTCAAGTTTGGGTCTCTATTGTAGGAATGTGCAGCTGCTTTCGTGTTCTTTAAAAGTCGTTATGCTGCTCTTATGGCTGGCAAAAATCTTCAAACATCAAATCCTATGTTATGGGTGACAGATCAAGCTCCTGAACCACATGATGTTTACTGGTCCAACCTTTGCATACCTTACAGGCAACTTTGGATACGTAAGATAGCAACATTAGTAGCTTCTATCAGCTTCGTGCTTGTATTCCTCATCCCTGTCACATTCGCACAAGGCTTGACTCAACTAGACAAGCTGGAGAAAATGTTCCCTTTTCTCACAGAGATACTTCAAAAGTAAGATGTTCCACATTCACAAGGGACAAATATTAGAAACTTCCATACTCTCAGTCTAGCAATTTTTTTTGGCAATACATACATATTAGAATTTCTAAAGAAATGATTATGTGCATTGGTTTAGCTAGGGAGTTTCAAATTTGAAACTCTTGTAAGTTCATTGTAAAGTGAATCAGTATTTTTTTTTTGTTTTACAGACAATTTATGGTTCAGCTGGCGACTGGTTACTTGCCAAGTGTGATTTTGGTTTTATTTTTATGTGGTGTTCCACCGGTTATGATGCTATTTTCAGCAGTGGAAGGGCCTATATCCCGTAGTGGAAGGAAGAAAAGTGCATGCTACAAAGTTTTGTACTTCACAATTTGGAATGTGTTTTTTGTTAATGTTTTTGCCGGGTCTGTTATCAGCCAACTCTCTGTCTTTACTAGTATAACAGAATTACCTGCCCAACTTGCGAAGGCAGTCCCAGCTCAGGTGATATACCCATATTCATTTTATTACAAATGCTTATTGTAGATTATATAATATACCCCTTGTGTAACTAGCTATTCATTTTACTCTGCCTTTTTTATGGTATACAATTACAGGCTACCTTCTTTACAACATATGTTTTATCATCTGGCTGGGCAAGTTTGGCATTTGAAATCATACAACCGTTCCCTCTTTTCTGCAACCTGTTCCAGAGGTTCGTACTCTGCTCCACGGAAGATTCATTGGATGGCCTAAGTTTTCCATACCATACAGAAGTTCCAAGGCTCTTACTATTTGGATTCCTCGGCTTCACATGCTCTATTCTGGCACCCCTCATACTTCCCTTCTTATTGTTTTACTTTTTCCTTGCATACATCGTTTACCGAAACCAGGTCAGTATTATTTCTATCATATCTTAGTTGTTTCTACTTTCAAGTGTACTTATGTTAGACCCAGTGTAAATGGGTGCTTCTAAATGAATTAGTTTTAGGGGGTTGGGGAAGTTGTTATAATTTATTTGGTTATTAGGGGAGTTGTTTAATAGATACCAAATCAGTAAACTGTAATTAGAGATAGAAAACAGAGATTAACTCTGTTGTTTTATTGAATTAAGGAGTTACAATGGATCATATTATCCATTATGATTACAAAGCAAGTCTTAATGTTATCTTGAGCAATTAAAGGTGCTCAGGGTCTCCCAAAGGAATGTAATTCCAAATATAAACTTGCCTACCTCCCTAATAATTACACAACACATTATATACAGCACAATACAATATTCTGAACAGTTACAGCCTGACAACATTGGCGCCTAGTCATCAGGCGCCTGGCAGTTACTTGCCATGTGGCAGTTTCTGGCTGACAGCAGTTATTTCACTGGGACAGTTGGCGCCCTTGGCGCCCTGATCATCTTCTGCGCCAAACACTTGGCAGTTATCCTCTTGGCAGTTACTGGCGCCCTTGGCGCCCAGGCAGTTACTGGCGCCTTTGGCGCCCAGGCAGTTACTGGCGCTGTGCAGGGATCCTTGGCGCCCAGCCCTGTTCCTTCTAACATAAACATTTCTGAATCTGCTTCTATCATTCCCTCCCCCTTGGAAATCATCCTTGTCCTCAAGGATAACTGCTGGGAATTCTTGTTGAATCTTCTCCATCAATTCCCATGAATTTTCAAATTCCGGCAATCCTTTCCATTTGATCAAAACTTCAGTTTCTCCTCTGTCATTCTGACGTGTACCTCTGCTGAACTCAGGAATAACATCCAGCAACCAATCCTCAGTTAAACAGGCTGGTAGTGGTTGGAAACTATCCGTTGGTGCCACTGATTTCTTGAGTAGAGAGGCATGAAATACAGGATGTACCTTTGTGTCTTCCGGTAATTTCAGTTTATAAGCAACTGCACCAATTCGTTGCTCCACTTCATAAGGCCCATAGTACCTTGGACTTAATTTCTGGTTGATTCTCCTAGCAAGACTCTTCATTTTATAGGGCTGTATCTTTAAATATACCATGTCTCCTACTTCATATTCAACCTGCCTTCGATGTTTGTTGGCTTGTGTTCGCATGACATCTTGTGCTCTGACCAAATGCTCATGTAATTCTTGTAACACTTCGTTCCTTTCAGCCATCAACTTGCTGACTTCATCCATTGCAGTTTGGTGGTAATCTCCTCTAATTAGGACTGGTGCTTCTCTGCCATATAGTGCCTGAAACGGAGTAGTTTTCAAAGAAGAATGATAATTGGTGTTGTACCAATATTCTGCCCAACTTAACCAATTAGGCCACAACTTCGGTTTCCTCCCTGTGATGCATCGTAAATAAGTTTCTAGGCATCTATTCACCACTTCAGTTTGTCCGTCCGTCTGGGGGTGATATGCACTGCTGTACTTCAGTTTCGTACCAGAAAGTTTGAACATTTTAGTCCAAAAATTGCTGAGAAATATCTTGTCTCTATCCGAAACGATAGTGTTAGGGAAACCATGCAATCTTACCACCTCTTTTGTGAATATCTCAGCCACATCCTTGACTGTATATGGGTGGCTTAGGGCGATGAAATGGGCATACTTAGTCAATCTATCCACCACCACCAAGATAGTGTCCACCCCTTTTGCTCTCGGAAGGCCTCCAATGAAATCCATGGATATGTCGGTCCATATTTGAGTAGGAATGGGTAAAGGTTGCAGCAATCCTCCCGGACTAAGTGTTTGATACTTGTTACGTTGACATTCTTCGCATGCTTGGACATATTCTTGGATAGCTTTTCGCATTCCATCCCAATAGACCAAACTAGAGATTCTTTTGTATGTTCTGAAATATCCAGAATGTCCACCTACATAAGAATCATGTAATTCAGTCAATACCCACTGAATTCTAGGAGAATGTTTGGGAATGACGATTCTGCCCTCTTTGTACAATCTGCCCCTCTTCAACAAATATCCTTGATGGCTGTGTGGATCACCCAACAAGTCTTGAACAATGACCTTGAGTTTGTCGTCTTGCTGAATTTCTTCTTCTAAGCCATCCCATGCTTCACATTGCACCGTAGTAATAGTGTTGTAATTCATCTTCCTTGAAAGTGCATCAGCCACGCCATTCTCCTTCCCCGGTTTGTACACAATCTGAAAATCGTATCCAAGTAACTTGGAGATCCATTTCTGCTGTCCTTCACTAATTATCCTCTGCTCCGTAAGAAATTTTAGACTTTTTTGGTCAGTGTGTACCTTAAAATGCCTCCCAAGTAAGTAGGGACGCCACTTTTGAACCGCCATGATTACCGCCATCAATTCCCTCTCATAGACAGATTTTCCTTGTCCTCGACTAGACAATGTTTGACTCATGAAAGCTATGGGTCGCCCTTCTTGCATTAACACTGCGCCTAATCCCTTCCCTGAAGCATCCGTTTCCACCACAAATTGTTTTTCAAAGTTAGGAACGGCCAGAACAGGTATTGTTGTCATGGCTGTTTTCAGAATTTCAAATGCTTCCTGTGCTTCATTATTCCAAGCAAAACTGTCTTTCTTGAGTAGTTGTGTTAAAGGCCATGCTATCTTCCCATAATTTTTTTCAAACTTCCTATAATAGCCGGTTAGTCCAAGAAAACCCCTTAGACTTTTAATGTCTCTAGGGACAGGCCATCTCAACATATCTTCAATCTTCTTTGGGTCAGCGGACACACCTTCCTTTGAAATCAAATGACCCAAGTATTCCACCTGTGTTTGTCCAAACGAACATTTCTTCCTATTGGCATATAAGTGATTCTGCCTAAGCACTTCTAAAATTGCACTTAAGTGTTTCTGATGTGATTCCATGTTGTTACTGTAAATTAGGATATCATCAAAAAACACTAAAGCGAATTTTCTCAAGAAAGGTCTCAATACCTGATTCATCAATGCCTGGAAAGTTGAAGGTGCATTAGTGAGTCCAAAAGGCATTACCAAGTACTCATAATGGCTCTCATGAGTGCGGAAAGCAGTCTTTTCAATGTCCTCTTCCTTCATGCGAATTTGATGGTATCCTGATTTCAAGTCCAATTTAGAAAAAATGGTAGAATCACCCAACTCATCCAGCAACTCATCTATCACCGGAATAGGGAACTTATTAGGCACTGTGACTTTGTTTAGTGCTCTGTAATCTGTACAAAATCGCCATGATCCATCTTTCTTCTTCACTAGTAATACCGGACTTGAAAATGGGCTTGTACTATGCCTTACAATACCAGAATTCAGCATGTCCTTCACTATCTTTTCAATTTCATTTTTCTGGTAATAAGGATATCTGTACGGCCTGATGTTGGGAATGGCTGCACTAGGATGCATGACAATAGCATGATCATGATCCCTTGCTGGTGGTACGCCCTCAGGCATTTGGAACACGTCCTCAAAGTCTGCTAGAAACGTTTCCCAATTCCCTTCATTCTGCCCGCCCACTTGTATCTCCTTCTTATCTTCTTTACACTCCACAAAATACCCTTCTCCTTCATTCTGGAGTGCCTTCATGACAGCCTTCCATGATGCTTGCACTGTGCATAATGATGGATCACCTTTGATGATAAAATGTTGATTATTTTGCTGCCACTTTAAAGTTAGATTTCTGAAATTGGCTTCAATATTTCCCAAACTTGCAAGCCAATCCAACCCCAAAACTATCTCCACACCACCCAAATCCATCAAGAAGAAATTATGTTTAATTTCCACTTCTTGAACCGTGACCAGCAAATTTCTGCACACCCCCTTATTTCTCACCTTTTCGCCAGTCCCTACTTCCACCACATATACCGGAGTATCCATCATGTTAAGGTTTAATTCTCGCACCAATTTAGGAGCAATAAAATTGCTAGTTGCTCCTGAATCAATGAGAACTAAGACTTTTCTTCCATTGATTACGCCCCATACTTTGAAAGATTTGTTGGAAGTAAGTCCCTCCTTACTTTTCAATGATAATTGTAGAGTTTTTAATTCAGCCAGCACTGCTGCCTCATCAAGTATCTCTCCCTCCTCATCATCCGAATCTCCCTCTACTTCGCATAACATGAGTTTCATGTTTTTAAATTGACAAACATGTTGACGGCCCCAAGTTTCTCCACATTTGAAACATAGGCCCTTCTTATGCCTCTCCTCTAATTCAGCCGGGCTTAATCTCTTTCCCTTCCAACCTTCTTTCTTTTCTCCTTCCTTGTTGTTCGAATTTCCTCCTTCTTTTTTCTCACAAGGATTTCCCCAAGTGGAACGGAATTTGGAAGTCGTTCCCTTCCATTCTCCTTTGTCCTTCCAAGGTTGTTTCTTCTTATCCCTCGCCTCATTCTTCTCCTCCAATAATAATGCACGATCCATCAATTCAGCCAAACCATCATAATCATATAACTTCACTTCTGTTTGTATTTCATCTTTCAAACCATTAAGAAAAATGCTGTCCAACATTATCCTTTCATGACGTTGTAAAGGCGCAATGTAGGATTCAAATTTATCTCTATACTCCTTGACAGTCCCTTCTTGTTTGAGGCGCAACAAGGGGCCCATGGGATTATTGAGGCTGCCTGGATTGAATCTCCTCTTGACAGCATTCTTAAATTCATCCCATGTTTGCAAAGGATCTTCCTCCTCCCACCATTGGAACCAATTCAATGCATTTCCCTCCATTGCCACAACCACCGCATCCATCTTCTCTCTATCACGCACCCCATTGATACGGAAATATCTATCCACGCGAACCAACCAACCATGCGAATCCTCTCCGTTGAATACCGGAATCTCCAATTTTCGCCGTCCACCATTGTAATGATGCCTTCGACGAGCACTGTCACGAGAATTAGAACGTGACCGTGTTGGAGAATTTTCTTCATCCGTTAAGTCACTAGTGCGTGGATTACGCCTTTGACGGGGCCTGATGGTTACTTCATTCAATCGCTGCAGAATTTCTGCAATTGCAGTCTCCATGCGTTGTCCTCCTTGTTCTAATGCTGTCACTCGATTCTCCATATTGCTTCTTGTATTGACCATAAATTGCACCAGGATTAGTGCTTTGATACCAATTAATAGATACCAAATCAGTAAACTGTAATTAGAGACAGAAAACAGAGATTAACTCTGTTGTTTTATTGAATTAAGGAGTTACAATGGATCATATTATCCATTATGATTACAAAGCAAGTCTTAATGTTATCTTGAGCAATTAAAGGTGCTCAGGCCCTCCCAAAGAAAGGTAATTCCAAATATAAACTTGCCTACCTCCCTAATAATTACACAACACATTATATACAGCACAATACAATATTCTGAACAGTTACAGCCTGACAACATTGGCGCCTAGTCATCAGGCGCCTGGCAGTTACTTGCCATGTGGCAGTTTCTGGCTGACAGCAGTTATTTCACTGGGACAGTTGGCGCCCTTGGCGCCCTGATCATCTTCTGCGCCAAACACTTGGCAGTTATCCTCTTGGCAGTTACTGGCGCCTTTGGCGCCCAGGCAGTTACTGGCGCTGTGCAGGGATCCTTGGCGCCCAGCCCTGTTCCTTCTAACATAAACATTTCTGAATCTGCTTCTATCATTGTTATAATTGAAGGGGTGGTTATTAAGTGGTTAGGGGAGTTTGTTATAAGTGGTTGGTAGTTATTAATTTGTTAGACCATTCCCTTTTATTCCCCCATGTAGTGGAATTCTATAAATAAATGATTTCACCCCCGTATCGTTTGTCATACCTAAAGTTTAGTAGAGACCGGGTGAGGCCGGAGCGCAAAGAGGTTGCAGCGTTAGAAAAAAGGATGGATGAAAAGTTTCAAGTCATAGCCACCAATATATGAAGGAAATCAAGACCAACATTTCCTACATGGCTAAGGCGATAACTGACCGGGCAATGCAGTTGGCAGAGCTCATGAATGCTATTCAAGAATTGAGAAAGAATGAAGAAACAACGAAGGACAATGGTTCTAATGAGCAAAAAGATGAGTTTGAGATCGTTTGTGCAACTACTGAAACCCAGGAACAAAATCGAGAATTAAACAAGAGTCATGTTCTTGAATTCGCAATAGAGAAAAACATTTCTGGTGATCGCAACAATTCAATCAACAAGAGAGTTGTTGAGGAAAAACCAGAACATGTGGTGACGTGTGAGAAAAGCGAAGGAAAGCCCGATCAAGGAGTAGAGGGCAACAGTGACACTTTTGCTTGCTTGGTTCGAACAGAGGCTTCGTCAAGAATTAAGGGAACAACATCAGATTTGGAATCAAAGAACCGATCGCGCGAGCCCTCGCATTTGAGATGCATGCTACGACGGAGTTCATCCCACCACCTCCGCCACCGAATCCGCCGGACTTGAGCACTCTCAAGAATGGTGAGGAGCGCGAGAAATGGAATGAGACGGGAAGAAGGAAGAAATCGAAAGGAATGTCCAAGTCGCAACCACCACCTTCCCAAACCACCAAATCCTCCGCACAAACCATCGGAGTCGAAGACGCCAGACCCGGTCATTCCTAGGAATGGCGTGGGGTGCGCGACGGTCATCACAAGAAGAGTGGAACAAGCGACAGTTGGTGAGCCCCCATCGACCTCGTCGATCACCGTCGTTTCGAAACAGCGGTCACGACGGCAGGGCAAGAAAAGGGACAGGACCGCATGCGCTCAGGCCATAGTACGAGAGGGAAAAAAAGGGGAATTTCCGGTCGCCGCCGTCACAACCTCTAGTAGGTGGCCGAGTTTGAGATCGTTGTTTTTGGAAAAGAGCCACAAGCCGGGGGAGCGAGAAGAAGATGGAATGTGAAAGGAGGAGCGAGCGATGAGTCTGTGCGCTCCATGCTAAGTTGCGATCTGGATCGCATGGGCTTGGGTCAAGTCAGTGCCAGAATTGAAGGCTTACAAGATTTTACCAATGCCACCCCCAGTTTCTCATACACTTCCTCCACAAAGAGCTTTGGTCAAGTTTTACATTCAATTGGCCTAATCCCCAATCTAAGAAGCCTGAGACGAGAAAATTTTAGACTCCATCATATGCTTATGCAAGAGGTTTCTCATTGGGCCCAAGTACATGGTAGAAGTTCAAAAGGGTTAATTATAATTTTTATTTCCATGGGCGTAATGCAAGGCAAATCCATTTGGAAATTGGGCACCACCTATGCTTATATGTTACAATTGCACGGCTACTGACCTTTCATTCTTCCTTGACCATCTTTCATTGGTCAATTAAATAGGTTTCCCACATTGGAAAAATTATGCACCACATTTAGTGTTCCGTTCGTCATCAATAATTTTTTCATTAGACTCATGAGATTATGAAATTCGATGGATTTGGATTTATGTGTTTTAAATTTTTTCCACGATCTTGTTCCTCATGGTTTCCTCAAAGAGATGAACTTCAAGGGAGTAAGCGAAGTGACTACACCCAGACTTGAGGACAAGTCTACTTTTCAAGGGAGCAGTGGTCCTAGGGGAAGAATGAGGAATATTAAGTGGGGGAAGCAAGTGTTGGGATGGCGGCAACACCCAACACGGGGAGCGACAACGGGATGTGAAGAAATTATTGAAGACAAGGCCAAAGATTGGAGCAACGGGCAATCCCTCGAAGCAACACGACAGCTCCCAACTTGTGAAGAACCCATTGACTACAAGACGGAGCAATTCTCTAGAGCCAACCTTGAGGACAATGTTGTTTCTCAAGGGGGCGGTATTGTTAGACCTGGTGTAAATGGGTGGTTCTAAATGAATTAATTTTAGGGGGTTGGGGAAGTTGTTATAATTTGTTTGGTTATTAGGGGAGTTGTTATAATTGAAGGGGTGGTTATTAAGTGGTTAGGGGAGTTTGTTATAAGTGGTTGGTAGTTAATTTGATAGGTCATTCCCTTCTATTCCCCCATGTAGTGGAATCCTATAAATAAAGGATTCTACCCCCTTTTTAGAGTATCGCTTGTCATACCTAAAGTTTAGTAGAGACCGGGTGAGGCCGGATTCCAGGTGAGGCCGGAGGGCGGAGAGCCTATTCTCCCTATTGTAACCATTTCATATCAATAACATTCTCCTTTCATTCCCTTTTCATCCATTTTCTGATTCTTTGCACTATCACTATTCCTAATTACCGAACAACGTTAGGTTGGTGGCCTAACAACTTATATGACATCCAATTAATACCTAAGCAATTTCTACATGGTCTAATGATACTTGAAAAATTGCTCGAAATTCTACAGACGACCGGTGCCACACCTAATATGTAGAAGCTCATGATTATTCTTCTCCTCAGTCCTCACGGTTAAGACGTTAACCCAATCAGTTTTATTTAGATATAAACTAGAAGAAACAAATGAGTGCTTAAAAATACAACTTATATTAGTTTTCTATTGTTTTTTGTCAACCGCCACAAATCATCTCATAAGATTCTGAGCTTCTGCTTTCAAGCGAGCATCAGTCATCTTTAGAATTTCAGATTATTTTCAAGTATTTGTTCACGTGGACCACTGCCAAAGTGATCCACCTAGAACCCACCTCAACAGTTTAGTTATTTTTTATCTTTAAAAAAAGGCTTCCATTTGACACCATCATTTTTCAGATTCTCAATGTGTATGTGACAAAATATGATGGTGGGGGGCAGTTATGGCCAATTGCTCACAACACAACGGTTTTTTCATTGCTTGTGGCTCAATTTATTGCAATTGGCGTATTTGGACTAAAACGCTCAACAGCTGCAACTGGATTTACCATTCCACTTCTGATTGGCACCGTTCTTTTTCATCAATATTGTAGGCAGCGATTTCTCCCAGTATTTAGGAACAATGCAGCGCAGGTGCGGTCTATTCCTCTCACTATTTCACCTTCCACTCTATTGTTTCTCATTCATTCCCCCCTCAGTAACTAAGACTATTTTGTTTTAGGTTCTCATTGACATGGATCAGAGAGATGAGCACTGTGGGAGGATGGAAGAGATTTATGACCAATTGCATTCAGCATACTGTCAATTTAGTACTAGTAGTTCTAGTCAATCCGAATGTTGCAGTAATTCAGGAGATAGGGACCGTGTTCAGACTCCAGAGGATATGGAGACAGGTTAGTTTTTTTCTATACCACGGTGGGGGGTTTTGTTTTTCTATCTGCTATGCTGTTAAGGATATGTTAGCTTGACTTTGTTTGGTTTTTCTTTTTCAGGCAAAGAAGTCAGCCAACAAGATATATCATGGCCTGTTCATCTGTAGTTTAGTTTTGGATAAATCAGTCTTAGGCTTGTAGATGTTATGAGAGTTATGGTGATTGCATGTACATTTGTGATCAAGATAATTCAGACCCAAATACTTGCAAAGAAAATAGGAACACAAAGTAAATATGTTAAATTTATCGTATTTTCTATGTAAATTGTAAATATTCATGATAAGATAGGATAAAAAGGTTATTTTATACCTTTTTTTAATTACAAATGCTAGTTTGTTCTGTTAAATGATAAAAAAAAAATCATTGTGTTTCTTTCTCCCTATGCTCTAGCAGGGACAGGGGTATTTTGATAAAAAGTGTAGTAATGGGGTGTTGTTGGCAGAAATAGGAGTGCTGGAAGCAACCTTTTTATGAAAGGCCCTATCAAGCCCAAAGTTGTGGTCCATTGAGAGATGGAGACTTAGTGGATATTATGTCATGTCTATTTCCATCACACGTCTCATGTATCTTAGTGGTAGTGTTTTATAGATAGATTTTAACCCCATTAGCCTAGCCTATTAGCTATCTAAAGATAGATTAGATGACTTATTAAAATAGGCTAGTATAAATATGCATTTAGGAATTTTAGGTAGGCTAACAAGTCATACCATGCTTTCAGAAAGGCCACGTTAAGACCAAAAATAGTCTGCGATAGACAACATGACAGACTTAGGCCTTAAATTTTTAGAACAAACTAGACTTAGACCTTACAAAGGTGAGCTTATTCCAGTCCATTCCCACATCTACTCATGAGCAATGGCCAATGGCTAATGAGTAATAGTGCACCTTTTGGTATAAAAAGGAAAAGAAAAAAAGGGACTATACTTTTGTACATACTGTATGATACATGGTAATGTTGGAATTTCTTGGTTTAGAGAGACTGGAATGTTAAGGTACAGAAGGGGGGGGGGGGGGGGGGAGGATACAGCTGCAGTGACTAAAAGAAAGTAAAGGAGAGGATGCGAGAGAAACAATAAGGAATGAATATCAAAAAAAATTTATTCACATGTGTATAAGTTTTGTTACAAAGAATGTCACTTATACTAATTGACTTATATCACTTAACTATGGTTACAACTAACAACTGTTTTTAACCCACACTGGTTAATAGTTTCATAACAACTAAAACAATACAATGCTCAATTGACTAAAAACACTTAACAGATTTTGACTAGGTTGAATTATTACATTTCACAATACACTTCCCTAATTCAAACTTGCCAACTTGCTCATTCCAATTTTGCTCCTCATGTCTTCAAATCTGCTGGGCTTCAAGGCTTTTGTCATCACATCAGCCAACTGGTTTTCTGTCTTACAGTGCTCCACTGTCAGCTTGCCTTTTGTCACTTGATCACGCAGAAAGTGATACTTGATCTCTATGTGTTTGCTCCTCCCATGAGCAATGGGATGCTTGGCCAAGTCTATGGCAGACTTGTTATCAATCCTTAGCTTCATCACACCCTCATTCTTCATCTTTAGCTCTTCTAACAGCATTTCTAACCACAGTGCCTGACTTGCACCAAAGGCAACAGAGATATACTCTGCTTCACAGGTAGAAAGAGCTACAACATTTTTTTTCTTGGAACACCAAGATATTGGAGCCTTGCCAAGCATAAAGATGTATCCAGAGGTACTTTTCTTGTCCTCTGAATCACCACTCCAATCTGCATCAGTGTATCCTTCCACATCCTCATTGCTACGGTCTTCTGATGTTGGAAACAGAACACCCCAGCCAAGTGTTCCTTTCAAGTATCTGAGTATTCTCTTGGCAGCCACCAAATGTCATCTCTTTGGTTCTTCCATATACCTGCTAACCACTCCTACACTGTAGGTGATGTCAGGCCTTGTATTACACACATATCTCAGTGATCCAATCAGCTGCCTGTACACAGTTGCATCCACTGCTTCTTCACCAGAGTTCCTCTGCAGCTTCACTGTTGTGTCTGCTGGTGTTGAAGCTGGGTTACAGTCTATCATTTTGAACATTTTCAACACATCTGTCACATACTTCTTCTGATGTAGAAAGGTTCCTTTCTCAGATGTTACAAACTCCATGCCAAGGAAATAAGAAAGCTTGCCTAAATCTGTCATCTCATACTCAGACATCTCTTCTTTTTAAACTCAGTGATTTCTTGCTCACTATCACCTGTGACAAGCAAATCATCCACATACAAACAGACAATTAACAGACCAGCATTGGTGTTCAACATCACATATACACCATGTTCTGTTGAGCACTTAGTGAACTTCAGTTTCAAGAGAGAGGCATCAATCTTTTTGTTCCAAGCCCTTGGGGCTTGTTTGAGGCCATAAAGTGCCTTCTTTAGCTTCATCACTCTATCCTCCATTCCACCTGTCTCAAAACCTGGTGCTTGTTTCACATAGACTTCCTCCTCTAGTGGACCATTGAGGAAGGAAGACTTGACATCAAGCTGACTCAATGTCCACTTCCTCTTGCTTGCTAAAGCAACTATCAGTCTCACAGTTTCAATGCGAGCAACTGGAGCATAAATCTCATTGAAATCAATACCTGGTTGTTGCAAAAACCCTTTTGCAACGAACCTAGCTTTATACTTTGCAACCTCACCATTAGGTTTCATCTTGGTCTTGTAGACCCACTTCACATCAATAGCTCTTTTATTACTTGGTAATTTCACCATTTCCCATGTGTCATTTCTTTTGATTGATCTCAATTCATCCTCCATTGCCTCCTTCCAATGTGAATTAGAAAGAGCTTGTTCAAGAGAGACAGGTTCTGACTCTGCCATCAGTACTAACTGCAGCATATCAGATGCATCATCACTGAATGTGGCTGGAAAGACTTCATAGTCAAGCAGTCTCTGAGGTGGGTGTCTCTCTCTCTGGGATCTTTTAAATGGCTCTTCATTCTCTGCATCATTATCAGCAACATGTTCCTGTTCATTCAAAACCTTTGAGACAGGGACTTGATCACACTCAAGCTGTACTTCAACTGTTTCTGTTGTCACTCTTTCAGCAGAATCAGTCCAGTCCCACTCCTTAGTCTCATCAACAATCACATCATTGCTAATGTAGACTCTCCTTTGTACTGGACCATACAGTTTGTAAGCTCCTGTACTATGATATCCAACTAATATCATAGCTTGAGATCTTGCATCTAGTTTTCTTCTTTGCTGTTCAGGTACATGTCTATAACACAAAGAATCGAAAATTCTTATGTGCTTCACATTAGGCTTGGATTCACTCCATGCCTCTTCAGGTGTTATACAGTCAAGTCTCTTGGTTGGACACCTGTTCAAGATATATGTTGCAGTAGACACAGCTTCAGCCCAGAATTCATGTGGCAAATGTTTCTCTTTTAACATGCATCTTACCATGTTTAAGAGTGTTCTGTTTCTCCTCTCTGTTGTACCATTATGCTGAGGAGTATATGGGGCAATCACAACATGATCTATGCCCTCATTTTTGCAGAATCTATCAAATTCAAGTGATGTAAACTCACCACCACCATCAGTTATCAGTTTCTTTATAGGGCAGCCACACTGCTTCTCAACTAGCAGTTTAAATTCTTTAAATCTTGCAAACACTTCACTATTCTTTTGCAACAAGTAAATCCACATTCTCTTAGTGAAATCATCAATAAATGAAACAAAGTAGAGGTTACCTCCATGTGATTTGACTTCAAATGGACCACATACATCAGAATGTATGACATAGGCACTTTAGGGTTCACACACTCATCAGAGTCATACGCAAATTGTGCCTCTTCTTCTCTTTTCCTAGGCACTTTAGGGTTCACACACTCATCTGCATAGTGTCCCCATTTTTGACAGTTGTAACATTGAATGTGTTCTTTGGATTTCTTCTTGCCTTTACCATCACTTTCACTTTCCTTCTTCTGGTTTTCTTGCTTAGGCTTTCCAGTCTCACCCTTGTTACCCTTCCATTTTCCTTTACCCTTCTTATTCTTCCAAGATTCATTACCCTTTCTTCCATGATTGGGCTAGCAAAGCTTTCTCAGAGTCCTTTTCTTCTTTCTTAATCCCTTCTTTGTTCTTCATCTTGATTTCATGTGCCTCTAAAGATCCTAATAGCTGCTCTAATTTCGGATTATCTAGGTCTTTAGATTGCTCTATCGCAGCAACAACATGATCAAAATTAGGGGTTAAGCCCGTAATGATCTTTTCAACCTTCATGGTATCAGACACTACTTTACCACAATTACGCATTTGATTAGTCAACAGCACTAACCTGTTCACAAATTGAGCCACTGATTCGTTTGTCTCCATCTGAAGTAGCCCTAATTGACGCTTCAAAGCCATGAGTTTCACCTTCTTCGTTTGGTTATCACCGGAATACGTGGTTGCCAACACATCCCATGCCTCTTTTGCCGTCTCGTATTCGATGATCTTCTCAAGAACGTTCGCGTCCACACATTGATGAATCAAGAAAATCGCCTTGTCATCCGTCATCAATTGTTCGCGATTCGTTGCCTCTTGTGCCTCCATTGGATTCGCTTCAAGAGGTGTGATACCGGTGCGAACAATATCAAGAACACCTTGATATCTAAAGACAACCTTCATCTGCGCCGTCCATCTATCGTAGTTGCTGCCATCAAGAATTGGTAGCTTCGCCGAAATGTGATCGTTTGACTTCATTTGTTGCGTCGCTGCCATGCTCCACCGTCGTTCGTGGCCGTGGATCTCAACGGCTCTAGATACCAGTTTCATAACAATACAATGCTCGATTTACTAAAAATACTTAACAGATTTTGGCTAGGTTGAATTATTACATTTCACAATAGGTAAAAGAGATGCTTGTTATGCAGATACATACATATTAAATATATATTATATGACCCAAGGTGGAGAATAATGAATCACAATTCTAAAATATGATTTTTATCTTAGGCAAATTTGACAGAAACAGAGTGGGCCAAGGTCGGTTATCATTTTCTTGGAAATGGTACATTGTCCAACATTAAAAATTGTCTACAGCCATCTTGAACCAATATAAGAAATGCAATTAACGAATAAAACACGTTTGTCCAGTCTATGAGTGAGACTAAAGTTTGACAAGTTTTCATGTTAGTGAGTGTCATTATCATTGCATAAACAAATATACTAAGACAATTCCAAATTTCAATTAATTATATGATACGAATTTAAATTTGTTTAGAATGAGAATCCAGATAGAGGGGGACTTGTTATTATAAAAAGATTATAGAAGAATAATGTGATAAGAGTAGTCGTCGTTTGGCTATTGTCTGTGTTAGGGCTTACCCTGCTGATAGGGCTGCAATCACGGATCGGTGTTAATTTGTTTGATGTATGCTCAATTTTTAATTATTATTATATTTCTGTAAAGAATGAGCAAACTCTCAGGTTTTTTATATCCTTGTTTTATGTTGTAGGATTGTTCTCTCATGTTTTTTCTGGATTCGGGATATTCCCTTTTACTTTACAGAGCGAATGAAATTATTCATATTCTATGAAATAATATGGATAAACTACTTGCTTAAGCATGCTCTTTCGGAGATCTTAATTTTTTTGTTTTGTTTTTGGCTCTATGCCCCGTGCTTCAGTTTGTGAAGCTATAATATATCTAACTAATTAATTTTTCAGTTAATGATGCTTGCTTGTAAAGCTGGTCTCAACTTGAAAAAAAAAGCAATTCTGATCAAATCAAAACCATTACTCGGGATCCCTGGTTTCCTTTTTGTTGGACAATTAGTACTCTTGAAGTTTGCTGATTATGGTACAGAACACAAGATGAAGAAACAGAAAAGAGGGTTTGAGCCTAAGAGATATTCTCTGTTGTTATTGAAAGGGGTTGAGAAAGTGTTGGGATTTCAAGTGCGAGTGATTAGTCCCACATCAGCTAGGAATGAGTTATATGAAGGACATATAAGAGAGGGGACTCATATACCTAACTTTTTAAGGTTTTGGATGGAGATGCGCTGTCCAAGTCTCTTGGTAGTCCAGTTCATTAGCTCTCGGTGCTCTCTCCTGGACTCCCCAACAGAAAGATTATTGGGCCGGAGTAGAGTCGTCAATTTGGCCCATGTGGGCCATCCCAGCCCCACATGGCCCATGGGCCTTTAGGCCCTAGGGTCTAAAAGCCCACTAACACAAGCCCCATATTGTCCCCAAGCCCCATAAATCCCCGTGGGCCCATCCCATCCCACAGGCCCTAAATTCTTTTTTTTTTGAAAAAAACCCACTCAACTTCCAGGATAGCTAATTTACTAGGATAAAAATAGAAGGAATGAGGTAACAGTGCCAGGAAAAATACAAAAATTCCCATGACCACACTATGGATGTTTACTAGTACAATGTCAAAAAATAAACGATATAGGCTTGATTTGTCCATATATCATTATTCCCTAGTTGCTCGATCGGAATAATGACAGTAACAGTGCACAAGGTTATGATAAAATGCACAAGGTTATTGCCATCTTCATATAATTAATATATTAATATATATAATAAAAATTAAAGACATATCTTTAGTTTATGGTGTTAAATAATAATTACAACTTGTCAAAAATAATAATATATACATAGATTATAATATTAAATATGTGAGCGGCCGTTGAAAAAATTGCGGTGGTTTTTAACGAAAAATAGAAATGGGCTATACCATAAAGAGGTGGTGGTGAGCTGAGAGAGAAAATAAGGTGGTGGTGAGGGGAAGAAAGGGGTGGTGTTGGTTGTGAGAGGGAAAATGAGGTGGTGGTGGTGGTTGTGTCATGTGTGATGGTGGTGAGAGGGAAAAGGAGGTGGTGATGGTGAGAGAGAAAATGAGATGGTGGTGAGTGGAAGATGGTGATGGTGGTGGTGGTTGTGGTGAAAGAGAAAATGAGGTTGTGGGGAGAGTGAAGGAGAAGAGGAAGAGAGTGAAAAAATGAAAGTGGAGGTGTAAATAGTGGGAAAATAGGTGGTGGTGGTGAGGGGAAAAAGGAAGTGATGGTGGTTGAGTGTGGTGGTGAGAGGGAAAAGGAGGTGGTGGCGGTGGTGAGTGAAAGATGGTGGTGGTGGTGAGTGCAAGATGGTGATTGTGGTGGGAGTGAGGGAAAAGAGGAAGGGAGTGAATGAATGAAAGTAGAGGTATAAATAGTGGGAAAAGAGGTGGGCGTGGTGGTGGTGAGAGGGATAAGGAGGCGGTGGTGGTGAGAGGGAAAAGAAGGTGGTGGTTGTGGTGAGCGGGAGAAAGAGGTGGTGGTGAGAGGGAGAGAGAAGAGAACGGGGGTGAAAGAATGAAAGTGGAGGTGTAAATAATGGAAAAAACATGAGAATAAAATTTACGGGCCAGCCCACAAAGCCCTGGCCTTAACCCACTAAAAAATTTAAAAGTGTGGGTTGGGGCTAAAAGAAGCCCCATTAATATGGGGCTTCAATTTTATGGGGCTTGGGGGCCAATGGAACTGGGCTCGGGGCTTGAGGCCAAATTGACAACTCTGCGCCGTAGGCCGGAGTACACTTTTGTTTATATTTAAAGTCTCGAGGAGTACTAATGACAAAATCATTAGCTATTCAGTTTACCACAAAGTCAGACAGTTTTAACAAATAATGACCATGGCTTAACAGACCATATCGTTTAGTCAACAAAAGTTCATCTATAAAACATTACAACTGTAATCAACTATATATATATATATATATATATATATATATATATATATATATATATATATATATATATTGTGTGCTAGAAGTGATGACCTGGTGTTGAGTTGAATCAGCTATTCGTTTCATCCTTTTATTTTTTTGTTTTTCACACTACTTGGCTGATCATATATTCAAAATATAATAAGTCAATGTCATCAGAAAATGGGAGGCATATTTTCTTTGTGTTGTGATATTGTAATTATGTAAATGATCTGAACAGCCTTCTTTTATAGCCATACTTTGTTTATATTGAAATATTGAATATAAAAGCTGAAATTTAAATAATAAGAGCCACATTCTTTTCCTCTTTGCCTTTAGAGTACACAAGATTAATTGTACCCACAATCAGAATATAGCTAGAGTGATTGTGTGAAGCTTTACTATTTAGGGGGGAAATTGATGAACACTTATAATATTATTTTTTGGGGCATGTTTTGAGGAATTGCATATGATTCTGATTTTTTGAAAAAGATAAATAATTTTATTTATTAGAATAATGTTGTGAATTAGAAGTTCATAAATGCCTATACACCAAATTAAGAGACTAGAAGCAACAATCAAAAGAGATACACCAGGAAAAACTCCAAAGAAGGGAGACACCCCAAACCAACAAAGTAGACACCACAATGCACATACTCATACACTCCAATGGGTCAACACTTCATGACTTCACTCAAAGAAGACACACACTTGGAGGACAAAGTCATTGCCAAAAGCAGCACTTTCGTGATTAATCATAAGTAATTAATGTCTCAGAGAGAGGGGTTAGCAATTTTGCTTAAGAAAATCTCGTTTTTTCAGAGGGATCAATAATATTGCACAACTGATATATGTATTGCACCATTTAAACTCATACAATTCATCAAATGATATGAATTCCATGTAATGTGAATTGCGAATCGTGCAATTTTATTAGAGGGGGGAAATGCGAAAAATGGGTCGACTTGCACGGGCTGAGCTGAAAAATCCGATAAACATAGGGCTTGGGCTGCTAAAATTGAGCCTAATAAATCTCAAACCTGATGCGGGTTGAATAGCCGATTCGCCAGCAACTAAGATTGTCCTTGAGATTTTGGGTATCGTGTATATCTTATTTAGCAAGTAGCCTTCAAAAATTAGAGTTTAAGGCATCATAGACTTTATAAAAAGAAATAGAATTTGGAATTGAGTCCTTACGGGGATAGGGTCGTAAAAATGTATTCTTGGAAGGCAAAAAACAATTATATACCGAGTTTATGGTCTAGAATTCAAAAATAAAGCTAGACTCTCAACTATAACATATAAATTTGTCAAAATTATTTCTCGGAGTCCTTCAACTTAATTTAAAGTTTCGAATTGGTTCTTTATCCCTTTCTCGATCTAGTCCTTTATGTTTCAAGTTGTTTAGACTATAGCCCTTTTCTAGATGTCTCATTATCGTCCGTTAACAAAACTCATACGTGGTCGTTGCATAGATGCCCCAAACATCGATGTATCTTCATACTGTTCCCCACATGATCATATGATGTGAATTCATCTTCTTCCCTCTCCTCTAACAAAATCTAGATTTACGACACCAAATTTGTCAAATACATGGCTTTATTTCGCACCAAATTTTCAAATTAGTTTCAATCGTGAGAGTTTGAAGAATTGATGTGAACATAAGCAAATATCAAGTCATGTCCCAAGAAAGTAACTCAGTTGGCGAACTAATGAGACATGAACAAGTTGCAAGAATGAGGTCTAGAGTTCAAATCTTGGAAACTAAACATTTGCTTATAAAAAAAAGGCTAAATAGCACTCTAGATTTCATTTTGGTCATTTATCTTTTTTTTGGTTCGTTTTGGTCCCTCATCTTTCATTTTCGTTTCATTTTCGTCTCTGCCGTTAGTTTCTGTTAACGGACGTCACTGTGGCAGTTAATTGCTGACGTGGCGTCTTAAATTCATTAAATGACGTGGCAAAACATGTATTATTTAATTCCAAAACATTTTACACATAAGCAATTTAGTTTTTTAAATTTAATAAAAAACAAAACATAAATAAACAAATAACTAAACACTTTAAATGAAAATGAAAATCTGAGAATCAAAAGGAAATTAGGAAAATTGAAGAACAGCGAAGAACATCATCCCCTTCAAAACCCCATTTTCATCTTCTCCACCACATCACCCCCATTTGAGTCAGGTAAACCCTAAATTGAAAAGTGTCATCTTCATCTTCTTCCCCACTGAGTCAATGACATCTTCCAATTCGAACAGCTACCCATCATTTGGTCCATCTACCCAATGTCAACCTTCACCTGAGTGTTTGTGTGGGGAAAATGCGTTGTTCGAACTGTGAAGAAAGAAACCCCAAACAAAGGAAGGAAGTTCTGGGACTGTAGGTATTTCGTAGTAAGATTAATGGTTGTTGGACCCTCTATTTCGCCGTTATGCACTACTACCACGTGCAATGCAAGCAAATTTCCATTTAAAAGACGCATTTATGTGCACGACTATATATCATCTAATCCAGTGCTAACTGCACAAATGGTACCGTCCCTTAGCTCCCTTTCTTACGATTGCCTAGAACTTTGTCTTCTATATAGGGCTATAGGCACGCATATATATTGACTATGATACTAGATAAATATGTAATGTGAATTCACATACCAGCTATATATATAGCTGAGTTTTCTGACAAATGCTTATATCCAGCCACACACGTTTTTCTAAAACAGGAAGCTAGCTAGTGTAAACTAAATTGTATACTTGAATTTAGTTAGGTCCTTTCATTCATCTCTTGCCGGTGCTGCAAAAGATCTAGTTAGAACACGAAAGGATATTCAAAACACACTCAACAACATTACAGCCAAATACTACACAAACAAAGCGGATCATCAGCACATGGAAAAGTTTAAGAAAGCAGACAAATCACTAGTTACATTACATATATTTATCTAGCTGAATTTATTCTCTATATATGTGAATCACAAACAAGCTAGCGCTTCCCTTTGACTATAAAATGCTATAGTAATTCCAATCAAATTCCAGCAATTGATATAGAAAATGTACATAATGAGATGCTATAGATCCCCGTGAAATACACATTCTTGTGTCTGTGTCTCTTGGTAATTTGAAGAAACGAAAGGAGGATAGAGGAGAGTGCTAGTCTCACCACCCCAATTACTACTTTGACCATTATTATCCGTAATATCCCCAGACAAGAATTCCAACCATTTTTGTGGATAATCATTTGTAGATGTCATTTCTCCTATTGCTGTTGTGAAACTGTCTTGTCCTTGCACCAATTCAGCTCCTGGCTCTTCTACCCCATCACCACAAAACTGATAATTAGTTTGAGACTGATCAGAGATTAATTGCGCTTGCTTGTTGTTAATGTTAATAGAGTTCATTGAACCAGAATATCCATTAATATGGACTTGTTGATCTTCATGATGAACTTGTTGAAAACCATCTTGGAATTGAAAATTGAACCCATGATGAAGGATAGGTTGATGTTGATGTTGATAATCATCATCGGAGAATCTCCCTCCAAGCTTGAGTAGTAATCTTCTAATAGAATCTTGATCGTTGAAACTCGGACCTTGGTTTGTGTATGGAAACGATGGCATCTGTGGCTGTTGCCAATTATATGGGTGTTGATGTTGAGTACTATTCTCTGAAACTAAAGATGAGGAATTCCCAGTGCTCCTTCCATTGTTTTCACGCTTAACAACACTGTTTGCAGTTTTATTATTACGTGCTTGTTGTTCTTTACGTTGCTTCCCTAAAAGCTTCTTCTTCAACCTCGTGTTCCAATAGTTCTTTATATCATTATCTGTTCGTCCTGGCAATTGTCCTGCAATAACTGACCACCTGGATCCACCATCACACAAATTTTAGGGTTCCTAATTTTGCATTCGAGGTTTAAAATTTGTAGTCTCGTCGTCGCGATACTTGATATTGCAGAAAATCACCAATAAAAATAAAGGTCACAAGGTCTCGATCACACTCGCGTGAAAACATTAAAAAAAACATTAAATTGCTACTAGGTTGTAAGTCTTTTTTTAAAACCTTATGAATAATTGAGGAACACTAATTAAGCTAAAATAAACACTTACCTGCTTCCAATACTAAGGTAAAGGCTACAAATGATGTTATCTTCTTCTTCGGAGAAACCACCGTGCTTGATGTTCGGGCGAAGATAATTTAGCCACCTAAGGCGACAACTCTTGCCACAACGCTTAAGACCTAATTATTCAGAGATGATGAGATAGATAAATAGAAACAAGAAAAGAGAAGTTGAAGGAAAAGTTTCTTTGCTGAATAAGTGTCATGAATTAATATATATATAGGGTTAGTAACTTAGCATATATATAGATTATAGATAGATAGAGATGCAATAATTATTATATATATACCGATCTTTTGTGGCAAAGCGATCCAGTTACCACCGGTTCCATGCTGTTCGATGTAGGATTTGAGCTTTGCATCTTCTTCTGGTGACCAAGGTCCTTTCTTCACGTTTGCTTTGTCACAACAAGGTGCCCTCCCCATATTGTTCAGCTGATCAGTGGCTTTGATTGATTAAGGGGGAATGAATAATAACCCTTCTCTATTGGAGAGAGAGAGAGAGAGTTAGTATTTGTTAATTATAAAAGTGGGAGTGGATAAAGACGTACGATTCCTAAAATATCCTCTATCGTAGTATTTTTATATGAGGGTGTGGCAGGAAAGAAAGGTATTTGTATAGAAAATTCCAGAAATTTAGTATGCCAGAACAGGAGAATAAGGTTTGTTCTTCTTGTCTTTCTTAAACAGGAATCAATTTTTCTTCCAACTTTTTCAACTCCCACTCCACTCTTACCCTCGCTGTCCAACAATTTACAAGCATACTACATGCCTATATATATCACTTCTTTTTATGGGTATTTCTTATTATAATTGTATTACAATTCTTTTTTTTTTGACTAAAATTTTATTACAATTCTTGATAGATACATTCATTATAGAAAAGTATGATAGAGAATTGTATCTATAAAATGAGAATCATGTGTTATATCATGGACTAATATAAGGTTTATATAGCTAATAATGTTGTTTCAGTGTTTTCGAAATTATACCGAAGAAATTACTGGGATGAGTCGCGGACTAGGTCGCTCTCTTTAAGACGTTTCGTGGCACTGCTCGATGGTGCAAGCAGACTATCAACCACGACGCCCCCAGGATAAAACAGCCCAGTTACGATTATGACTGCACAGTCAGTAATCGCTCGAGATATACACCTCTCAATATGGTTTATAACCACTCGGGAATATGGCTGGTAGGCCACTCTCAGAAAAGAAGAAGAAGAAGAATCTGGCTCGTAGGCCAGTCACGAATTTTAGAGAGAAGAGAATTTTCGGAGGAGAGTTTGCTGTTTTTCGATCTGATTTCGTCAAGTGAGGGAAGAGCCTTTTTATAGGCTTCAGCAACTGCTTTGTGCGCAAGTCAAGGCACGATCTTAGGCTCCACTAACAACTGACTTGGAGCGCAATTCAGTTTGGAACGGAGCCAAGTTGCGCGAGTTGTTGCGCGATTTTCGAGCTGACTTGGAGCGCAATCCGCAACAGCTCTATCAGATAGCGTTCGTCGTATCTGGTCGGTTCAATGAATCTGGACAAGCACGTTCCAAAAAAATAAAATAAAAGTTTAATTAATTTCGCAAAAATTACTTTACACCTCACAGCCCAAGCCCAAGCCCGAGCCCGGCCCGGCCGGTCGGACGGACGGCGGCGGCAGCGCGCGCGCGTGTGTGGTGGTCAGTTAGAGTGCGTGCTTGCCCGTTCACAAAACTGGGTACCCCTTGGGCCCCAACCCAAAGGTGTGAACTTCCCACTTATAAGCACTCATCAAGTGCTTAGTCCAAGCAATGTGGGACTTTGTAAATTCACACCAATGTTCCAACAATCCCCCACTTGAATTTAAACAGTTCCAGAAATAGCGTCAAGCGCCTCCATAAGATTGTGCATAAGCAGAGGTGTCGTACGACTTGAACCTTGCGTAGCGGTTAAGATTTAGATTCAACAAGAGTGACTCGTAGTCTTGAACTCTATCTCTAATCGTCGAAACCACACACAGCCTTTTCCATAGGTGTATTCTCATATGCCCGTGCGTTTATGGCCCTGCACGTCTATCCCAGTTTAGTGAACGCTCTAGGAATTTCTGCCCAAATGCCATAGGAAGCGGCCCCACTTCCACATTCACAAAGGTGAGTCTATCAAGAGTACTCCTGTAGCTAGGTACTCTACTCCACATGGAGTATAGATCTCATTAAGAGTTTCTATTATCTCAACCTTACATCGCTTCAGGAATCATGCTTATTTACTTTTAATAGCATGTTCATCTCCTGTCACTTCACAACTTGTTATTACCCATTGAACCTAATTCTTGGGATCTCCAGTCTTTTAGGTCGGGTTGCCATTGTGAGTGACTCATGGTTCTAAAGGCAGTAGTCCCATCTTTTGAGATGTACTTTGGACTTTCTCTCTGGCTAATCCTTTCGTCAAAGGATCGGCTAAGTTCTGATCAGTGCGTACGTGATCCACTCTCACAGCTCCTTTTGTTAGTAGCTCTCTAACTGTGCTGTGCTTACGACGGATTTGTCGTTTCTTACCGTTGTAATAACGGTTCTCTATTTTTGCAATAGCCGCGGTACTATCGCAGTGGATCAACACAGCTGGCATCGGTTTTTCCCATAAGGGAATCTCTGCTAGTAGGCATCTTAACCAGCTGGCTTCTTCACTAGCTGTCGCTAGTGCTATCATTTCAGACTCCATAGTGGACTGAGCCAAAATGGTCTGTTTCTTAGATTTCCAGGAAACGGCACCACCGGCTATACTGAATATGTAGCCACTGGTCGCTTTGGAATCATCTGACAGAGTGTTCCAATCAGCGTCACTGTACCCTTCAAGTACAGCTGGAAACCTCTGATAGTGTAATCCTAGATTCATGGTTCTTTTAAGATATCTCATGACTCTTTCAATAGCATGCCAATGCTCGATACTAGGTCGACTGGTAAACCTGCATAGCAATCCCACAACATAGGCGATGTCGGGTCTAGTACAATCAGTAGCATACCTTAGGCTGCCAATGATGCTCGCATATTCCGTTTGTCTAACACTGTCACCAGTGTTCTTAAAAAGTTTGACACTTGGATCATAGGGAGAACATGCAGGTTTACAGTCAAAATAATTGTATTTCTTTAAGATCTTCTCAATATAATGAGATTGATCCAAGGAAATTCCTTTCTCGGACCTAGTGATCTTGATCCCGAGGATTACATTAGCTTCTCCGAGGTCTTTCATATCAAAGTTGTTGCACAACAATGATTTCACTTTATTTATGGCATGAATGTTTGATCCAAATATGAGCAAATCGTCTACATAGAGACATATGATAGTGCAAATGTCATTCTCAGTTTTGTAATAAATGCATTTGTCACTTTCATTCACTTTGAACTCATTCGAGATAATCAAATTATCGAACTTCTCATGCCATTGTTTGGGAGCTTGTTTGAGACCATACAGAGACTTGTCCAACCTACAGACCTTGTGTTCTTGCCCATGGACAACAAAACCTTCAGGTTGCTCCATATAGATTTCTTCTTCTAATTCGCCATTCAAAAAGGCGGTCTTTACATCCATTTGGTGTACTTCTAAGTTATAAATAGAAGCCAGAGCAATTAGTACCCTTATGGATGTAATTCTGGTAACAGGCGAATATGTATCGAAGAAATCTATGTTCTCTCTTTGTCTAAAACCTTTGGCTACAAGGCGAGCCTTGTACTTATCAACAGTGCCATCAGGTTTTAGCTTCCTTTTCAGAATCCATTTACAACCAATGGTTTTGCAACCAGGAGGCAAGTCCACTAAGTGCCATGTCTTGTTAGACTCTAGAGAATCCATCTCATCATTTATGGCTTCTTGCCACAAGTCAGCATCCAATGAAGACAGAGCTTCGTGAATGCTAGTAGGATCCTCCTCTAGTGTATAGACCGTGTAGTCGGGTCCATAGTCTTTAGCAACACGTGCTCTCTTACTTCTTCTAGGTTCTATTTCCCTTTCTACGTTGTTTTCAACGCTCCTAGGCACAGGAACATTACTAGTTCCAGAGCCCCCACTATTTCTTGATTTAAAGGGAAATTTACTTTCATAGAAGTCAACATCGTTTGACTCGATGGTTACTTTTGCATTCAGGTCAAAGAATCTGTATGCTTTGCTGTTTACTGCATAACCAATGAATACACATTCATAGGCTCTACTGGCAAGTTTGACTCTTTTTGGGTCTGGGATCCTTACATAGGCCAGACAGCCCCAAGTTCGGAAATAAGACACATTTGGTTGTCTTTTCTTTATCAATTCATAAGGAGAAATTTTATTCCTAGATTTAGGAACTCTGTTCAGTACATAGCATACTGTTATTAAAATTTCACCCCACCAGTGTGATGCAGCGCCCGAATTAAGCATAATCGCAACTGTTAATTCGGTAAGGGTTCTATTTTTCCTTTCTGCTTTACCATTCATTTCAGGTGAATATGGTGCAGTCGTTTCATGTATGATTCCATTCAACTTATAAAAGTCATTAAACAACTGGGAATCATACTCAGTTCCTCTATCGCTTCGAAAACGCTTTATTTTTTTTTCAAATTGATTTTCAATTTCCTTTACAAAAATTTTGAACATGTCAAGCGCTTCACTTTTATTTTTCATAAGGTACACGAAAGTGTAGTCTGAGCAATCGTCAATAAATGTGATAAAATAGCGTTTACCATTTCTGGTCAAAGTTCCGTCTAGTTCGCAAATATCAGAGTGTATTAGGTCTAATGGCTCTGATTCTCTAATGACGGATTTGTGAGATGACTTTGTAATTTTGGCTTGAGTACAAAATTCGCATTTATGAAAATCGGTTAACGATAGTTTGGGAATTATCCCTAAATTGCTCATATTTGAAATAATGCGCTTATTGACATGACATAAACGAGAGTGCCAAATATTAAAATCACACAACATATACGCAGAAGGAAAAACTTTATTAACTTCAACATTTAGTTTGAACATGCCATCAGTGGCGTACCCTTTCCCTACAAAAGTACCATTTTTGGTCAAAGTATACAAATCTCCCTCAATAGTCTGAGTAAACCCTGCCTTATTCAGAAGGAAGCCAGAAACTAGATTCTTCCTTATCTCTGGAGTGTGCATCACGTCCTTCAAGATTAGAGTCTTTCCGGAAGTGAACTTCAGTTCGACATCTCCAATACCTGCAACAGTAGTGGTGTGAGCGTCGCCCAACAGCACTTTCTTATCATCAACCGCCTTGTATGTTTTAAACATAGCACGGTTGTTGCATACATGGCGAGAGGAGCCAGTATCATTCCACCAGTCATCAGATCCACCAACCATGTTGATTTCAGTAATCATAGCAGTAAAGTGCTGCTCTTCAGTCAGGTTAGCCTGCGGAGCAGGATTGGGCCCGTTCCTACACTTGCGTGCCATATGACCTGGTCTTCCACACTTGTAACAAAGGAATGGAAGAGCAGCTTCATTCTTTGGTTGTGGTGGTTGCTGAGGTTTGGCATTTGGGGACTTTGGAGTGTTCCCATTCTTGTGGTTGCGGTTCTTTTGAATCTGATTACGGTTCTGATTCTTGAAATGTTTGCCAGTTGGCTTCAGAACCGCTCCTGGTTTCTTGTTCGAAACAAACAAGATTTCATCATTCTGATCTTGTTTCCGAGATTCCTCCTCAATCCGGAGTCGGGTAATCAAACTTTCCAAAGAGAACTCTTTGGTCTTGTGCCTGAGAGAATTTTTGAAATCCTTCCAGGCAGGAGGAAGTTTGTCAATAATAACAGCTACTTGAAATTGTTCATCTAAGGCCATGCCTTCAGAGACTATTTCATGTGCTATTTTCTGTATCTCATGTGACTGAGTCTCTACAGATTTATCATCTGTCATCTTGAAGTTGAGGTAGCGGCTCACAGCATATTTTTTAGTGCCTGCTTCCTCAGTGTCATACTTCTTTTTCAGAGCATTCCATACCTCTTTAGCGGACTTGCAGGAGCTGTAATAATCATAAAGATCATCACTTAGTCCATTAAGAATGAAGTTCTTACAGAGGTAGTCATTGTCGTTCCAAAGCAATATCTCTTTGGCTGTTTTAGTCTGATCTGCCTGTTCGGCTGTTTCGTCGACTACTGGAATCTCATCGGTCAAGACATTAGCAACCTTTTTCATAGTTAAGAAAAACTGCATCTTTTGTTGCCAACGCTTGAAGTGGGATCCCTCAAACCGAAATGGTTTGTTGAAGTCGGAAACAGTGGGACCAGTAATCTCTTCGGTAGTCATGGTTGAAAAGAAACGTCTTAAAATTGTTGTTTCAGTGTTTTCGAAATTATACCGAAGAAATTACTGGGATGAGTCGCGGACTAGGTCGCTCTCTTTAAGACGTTTCGTGGCACTGCTCGATGGTGCAAGCAGACTATCAACCACGACGCCCCCAGGATAAAACAGCCCAGTTACGATTATGACTGCACAGTCAGTAATCGCTCGAGATATACACCTCTCAATATGGTTTATAACCACTCGGGAATATGGCTGGTAGGCCACTCTCAGAAAAGAAGAAGAAGAAGAATCTGGCTCGTAGGCCAGTCACGAATTTTAGAGAGAAGAGAATTTTCGGAGGAGAGTTTGCTGTTTTTCGATCTGATTTCGTCAAGTGAGGGAAGAGCCTTTTTATAGGCTTCAGCAACTGCTTTGTGCGCAAGTCAAGGCACGATCTTAGGCTCCACTAACAACTGACTTGGAGCGCAATTCAGTTTGGAACGGAGCCAAGTTGCGCGAGTTGTTGCGCGATTTTCGAGCTGACTTGGAGCGCAATCCGCAACAGCTCTATCAGATAGCGTTCGTCGTATCTGGTCGGTTCAATGAATCTGGACAAGCACGTTCCAAAAAAATAAAATAAAAGTTTAATTAATTTCGCAAAAATTACTTTACACCTCACAGCCCAAGCCCAAGCCCGAGCCCGGCCCGGCCGGTCGGACGGACGGCGGCGGCAGCGCGCGCGCGTGTGTGGTGGTCAGTTAGAGTGCGTGCTTGCCCGTTCACAAAACTGGGTACCCCTTGGGCCCCAACCCAAAGGTGTGAACTTCCCACTTATAAGCACTCATCAAGTGCTTAGTCCAAGCAATGTGGGACTTTGTAAATTCACACCAATGTTCCAACAATCCCCCACTTGAATTTAAACAGTTCCAGAAATAGCGTCAAGCGCCTCCATAAGATTGTGCATAAGCAGAGGTGTCGTACGACTTGAACCTTGCGTAGCGGTTAAGATTTAGATTCAACAAGAGTGACTCGTAGTCTTGAACTCTATCTCTAATCGTCGAAACCACACACAGCCTTTTCCATAGGTGTATTCTCATATGCCCGTGCGTTTATGGCCCTGCACGTCTATCCCAGTTTAGTGAACGCTCTAGGAATTTCTGCCCAAATGCCATAGGAAGCGGCCCCACTTCCACATTCACAAAGGTGAGTCTATCAAGAGTACTCCTGTAGCTAGGTACTCTACTCCACATGGAGTATAGATCTCATTAAGAGTTTCTATTATCTCAACCTTACATCGCTTCAGGAATCATGCTTATTTACTTTTAATAGCATGTTCATCTCCTGTCACTTCACAACTTGTTATTACCCATTGAACCTAATTCTTGGGATCTCCAGTCTTATAGGTCGGGTTGCCATTGTGAGTGACTCATGGTTCTAAAGGCAGTAGTCCCATCTTTTGAGATGTACTTTGGACTTTCTCTCTGGCTAATCCTTTCGTCAAAGGATCGGCTAAGTTCTGATCAGTGCGTACGTGATCCACTCTCACAGCTCCTTTTGTTAGTAGCTCTCTAACTGTGCTGTGCTTACGACGGATTTGTCGTTTCTTACCGTTGTAATAACGGTTCTCTATTTTTGCAATAGCCGCGGTACTATCGCAGTGGATCAACACAGCTGGCATCGGTTTTTCCCATAAGGGAATCTCTGCTAGTAGGCATCTTAACCAGCTGGCTTCTTCACTAGCTGTCGCTAGTGCTATCATTTCAGACTCCATAGTGGACTGAGCCAAAATGGTCTGTTTCTTAGATTTCCAGGAAACGGCACCACCGGCTATACTGAATATGTAGCCACTGGTCGCTTTGGAATCATCTGACAGAGTGTTCCAATCAGCGTCACTGTACCCTTCAAGTACAGCTGGAAACCTCTGATAGTGTAATCCTAGATTCATGGTTCTTTTAAGATATCTCATGACTCTTTCAATAGCATGCCAATGCTCGATACTAGGTCGACTGGTAAACCTGCATAGCAATCCCACAACATAGGCGATGTCGGGTCTAGTACAATCAGTAGCATACCTTAGGCTGCCAATGATGCTCGCATATTCCGTTTGTCTAACACTGTCACCAGTGTTCTTAAAAAGTTTGACACTTGGATCATAGGGAGAACATGCAGGTTTACAGTCAAAATAATTGTATTTCTTTAAGATCTTCTCAATATAATGAGATTGATCCAAGGAAATTCCTTTCTCGGACCTAGTGATCTTGATCCCGAGGATTACATTAGCTTCTCCGAGGTCTTTCATATCAAAGTTGTTGCACAACAATGATTTCACTTTATTTATGGCATGAATGTTTGATCCAAATATGAGCAAATCGTCTACATAGAGACATATGATAGTGCAAATGTCATTCTCAGTTTTGTAATAAATGCATTTGTCACTTTCATTCACTTTGAACTCATTCGAGATAATCAAATTATCGAACTTCTCATGCCATTGTTTGGGAGCTTGTTTGAGACCATACAGAGACTTGTCCAACCTACAGACCTTGTGTTCTTGCCCATGGACAACAAAACCTTCAGGTTGCTCCATATAGATTTCTTCTTCTAATTCGCCATTCAAAAAGGCGGTCTTTACATCCATTTGGTGTACTTCTAAGTTATAAATAGAAGCCAGAGCAATTAGTACCCTTATGGATGTAATTCTGGTAACAGGCGAATATGTATCGAAGAAATCTATGTTCTCTCTTTGTCTAAAACCTTTGGCTACAAGGCGAGCCTTGTACTTATCAACAGTGCCATCAGGTTTTAGCTTCCTTTTCAGAATCCATTTACAACCAATGGTTTTGCAACCAGGAGGCAAGTCCACTAAGTGCCATGTCTTGTTAGACTCTAGAGAATCCATCTCATCATTTATGGCTTCTTGCCACAAGTCAGCATCCAATGAAGACAGAGCTTCGTGAATGCTAGTAGGATCCTCCTCTAGTGTATAGACCGTGTAGTCGGGTCCATAGTCTTTAGCAACACGTGCTCTCTTACTTCTTCTAGGTTCTATTTCCCTTTCTACGTTGTTTTCAACGCTCCTAGGCACAGGAACATTACTAGTTCCAGAGCCCCCACTATTTCTTGATTTAAAGGGAAATTTACTTTCATAGAAGTCAACATCGTTTGACTCGATGGTTACTTTTGCATTCAGGTCAAAGAATCTGTATGCTTTGCTGTTTACTGCATAACCAATGAATACACATTCATAGGCTCTACTGGCAAGTTTGACTCTTTTTGGGTCTGGGATCCTTACATAGGCCAGACAGCCCCAAGTTCGGAAATAAGACACATTTGGTTGTCTTTTCTTTATCAATTCATAAGGAGAAATTTTATTCCTAGATTTAGGAACTCTGTTCAGTACATAGCATACTGTTATTAAAATTTCACCCCACCAGTGTGATGCAGCGCCCGAATTAAGCATAATCGCAACTGTTAATTCGGTAAGGGTTCTATTTTTCCTTTCTGCTTTACCATTCATTTCAGGTGAATATGGTGCAGTCGTTTCATGTATGATTCCATTCAACTTATAAAAGTCATTAAACAACTGGGAATCATACTCAGTTCCTCTATCGCTTCGAAAACGCTTTATTTTTTTTTCAAATTGATTTTCAATTTCCTTTACAAAAATTTTGAACATGTCAAGCGCTTCACTTTTATTTTTCATAAGGTACACGAAAGTGTAGTCTGAGCAATCGTCAATAAATGTGATAAAATAGCGTTTACCATTTCTGGTCAAAGTTCCGTCTAGTTCGCAAATATCAGAGTGTATTAGGTCTAATGGCTCTGATTCTCTAATGACGGATTTGTGAGATGACTTTGTAATTTTGGCTTGAGTACAAAATTCGCATTTATGAAAATCGGTTAACGATAGTTTGGGAATTATCCCTAAATTGCTCATATTTGAAATAATGCGCTTATTGACATGACATAAACGAGAGTGCCAAATATTAAAATCACACAACATATACGCAGAAGGAAAAACTTTATTAACTTCAACATTTAGTTTGAACATGCCATCAGTGGCGTACCCTTTCCCTACAAAAGTACCATTTTTGGTCAAAGTATACAAATCTCCCTCAATAGTCTGAGTAAACCCTGCCTTATTCAGAAGGAAGCCAGAAACTAGATTCTTCCTTATCTCTGGAGTGTGCATCACGTCCTTCAAGATTAGAGTCTTTCCGGAAGTGAACTTCAGTTCGACATCTCCAATACCTGCAACAGTAGTGGTGTGAGCGTCGCCCAACAGCACTTTCTTATCATCAACCGCCTTGTATGTTTTAAACATAGCACGGTTGTTGCATACATGGCGAGAGGAGCCAGTATCATTCCACCAGTCATCAGATCCACCAACCATGTTGATTTCAGTAATCATAGCAGTAAAGTGCTGCTCTTCAGTCAGGTTAGCCTGCGGAGCAGGATTGGGCCCGTTCCTACACTTGCGTGCCATATGACCTGGTCTTCCACACTTGTAACAAAGGAATGGAAGAGCAGCTTCATTCTTTGGTTGTGGTGGTTGCTGAGGTTTGGCATTTGGGGACTTTGGAGTGTTCCCATTCTTGTGGTTGCGGTTCTTTTGAATCTGATTACGGTTCTGATTCTTGAAATGTTTGCCAGTTGGCTTCAGAACCGCTCCTGGTTTCTTGTTCGAAACAAACAAGATTTCATCATTCTGATCTTGTTTCCGAGATTCCTCCTCAATCCGGAGTCGGGTAATCAAACTTTCCAAAGAGAACTCTTTGGTCTTGTGCCTGAGAGAATTTTTGAAATCCTTCCAGGCAGGAGGAAGTTTGTCAATAATAACAGCTACTTGAAATTGTTCATCTAAGGCCATGCCTTCAGAGACTATTTCATGT